>CM075767.1:64438010-65726354 GCA_037974665.1 Ehretia macrophylla
CATGTTGAGGGCACAATTCCTATATGTATTAACTGTTCACAGTCCCAGCCTAGAGAGATGGCCCATTCAAAAGGCCCAATGGGCTTAACGACAACCCATCCGCTTCAACAACGTAGCATGCTTGCTAGACGTGATATCGACACGTTGTAGGGCCCTCTGATGTCCCGCGAGTCAGGTTGTCGTCCTTTAAACAGTTCACGACGTATGATCCGGGACGGAAAAACAGAGCAAAAGAAGAAAAGTGGCCTGAAACTGATGAAAACGTTCGATTTTAGGCTCCAAAAAGGGGCACAGAGAGCAACCTGGCTGCCCCTGTCGTAGAGCTCTCAGAGAGCTTTGCAACGGTATGATGTGCACCGCGTTACTCCATACGAATCAAAAGTTATGGGCACCGGAGAGACATAGACCTGGTCACAAACGCTACGCCCTCGGTTTGAGGGCCTAGCCTCTACGTGAAGCGAAGTTGTCTTGCCCAATGTTCCGTGGGATTCAGTAATAGAGATTTGGTGGACAAAGTATCTTGGCAACCCTAACCAGGGCAAAAAAAATTGAAATGGGTGTCCAACACGAGGACTTCTCAGGGGGTCACCCATCCTAGTACTATTCTCGCCCAATCACGCTTAACTTCGGAGTTTTGATGGGATCCGGTGCATTAGTGCTAGTATGATCGCCCCCGTGATGTTGGGGGTACAATTCCTTTATTTGTTAACTAATCACAGTCCCAACCTAGAGAGATGGCCCATTCAAAAGGCCCAATGGACTTAACGACAACCCATCCGCTTCAACAACACAGCATCCTCGCAAGACGTTATATTGACACGTTGTAGGGCCCTCTGATGTCCCACGAGTCAGGTTGTCTTCCTTTTAACATTTCACAACGTATGATCCGAGACGGAAAAAAAGAGCAAAAGAAGAAAAGTGGCCTAAAACTGATAAAAACGTTCGATTTTGGGCTCCAAAAATGGGCACAGTAAGCAAGCTGGCTGCCCCCGTCGTAGAGCTCTCAGAGAGCTTTGCAACGGCATGCTTTCCACTGTGTAACTCCTTACGGATCAAAAGTTATGGGTACCGGAGCGAAGGAGCCCTAGTCACAAACCCCACGCCCTTGGTTTGCGGGCCCAGCCTCTATGTGAAGCGAAGTTGTCTTCCCCAATGTTCCATGGGATTCAGTAATAGAGATTTGGTGGATAAAGTATCTTGGCAACCCTAACCAGGGCAAAAAAAATTGAAAAGGGATTGCAACACTAGGACTTCCGAGGGGGTCACCCATCCTAGTACTATTCTCACCCAAGCACGCTTAACTTCGGAGTTCTGATGGGATCCGGTGCATTAGTGCTGGTATGATCACACCCGTCATGTTGAGGGCACAATTCCTTTATGTGTTAACTAATCACAGTCCCAGCCTAGAGAGATGGCCCATTCAAAAGGCCCAATGGGCTTAACGACAACCCATCCACTTCAACAACGCAGCATCCTAGTAAGACATGATATCGACACGTTGTTGGGCCCTCTGTTGTCCCGCGAGTTAGGTTTTCATCCTTTTATCAGTTCACGACGTACGATCCGGGATGGAAAAACATAGCAAAAGTAGAAAAGTGGCCTAAAATTGATGAAAACGTTCGAATTTGGATCCAAAAATTGGCACAGCGAGCAAACTGGCTGCCCCTGTCGTAGAGCTCTCAGAGTGCTTTGCAACGGTATGCTGTGTGCCGCGTTACAATTATGGATCAAAAGTTATGGGCACCGGAGCGACGGAGACCTGGTCACAAACTCTACGCCCTCGGTTTGCGGGCCCAGCCTCTACGTGAAGCGGAGTTGTCTTGCCCAATGTTCCGTGGGATTCAGTAATAGAGATTCTGTGGATAAAGTATCTTGGCAACCCTAACCAGGGCAAAAAAAATTGAAAATGGGGTGCAACACGCGGACTTCCCAGGGGGTCACCCATCCTATTACTACTCTCGCCCAAGCACGCTTAACTTCGGAGTTCTGATGGGATCCGGTGCATTAGTGCTGGTATGATCGCACCCATCATGTTGAGGGCATAATTCCATTATGTGCTAACTGTTCACAGTCCCAACCTAGAGAGATGGCCCATTCAAAAGGCTCGATGGGCTTAACGACAACCCATCCACTTCAACAACGCAGCATGTTTGCAGGACGTGATATCGACACATTGTAGGCCCCTCTGATGTCCCGCGAGTCAGGTTGTCGTCCTTTTAACAGTTCACGACGTACGATCCGGGACGAAAAAATAGAGCAAAAGTAGAAAAGTGGCCTGAAATTGATGAAAACGTTCGATTTTGGGCTCCAAAAAGGGGCAAAGCGAGCAAGCTGGCTGCGCCTGTCGTAGAGCTCTCAGAGAGCTTTGCAACGGTATGCTGTGCGCCGCGTAATTTCTTACGGATCAAAAGTTATCGGCACCGGAGCGACGGAGACATGGTCACAAACCCTACGCCCTCGGTTTGTGGGCCCAGCCTCTACGTGAAGCGAAGTTGTCTTGCCCAATGTTCCGTGGGATTCAGTAATAGAGATTTGGTGGATAAAGTATCTTGGCAACCTTAACCAGGGCAAAAAAAATTGAAAAGGTGGTGCAACACGAGGACTTCCCATGGGGTTACCCATCCTAGTGCTAGTCTCGCCCAAGCACGCTTAACTTCGGAGTTCTTATGGGATCCGTTGCATTAGTGCTGGTATGATCGCACCCGTCATGTTGAGGGCACAATTCCTTTATGTGTTAACGGTTCACAGTCCCAGCGTAGAGAGATGGCCCATTCGAAAGGCCCAATGGGCTTAACGACAACCCATCCACTTCAACAACGCAGCATCTTCGCAAGATGTTATATCAACACGTTGTAGGGTTCTCTGATGTCCCGTGAGTCAGGTTGTCGTCCTTTTAACAGTTCACGACGTAACATCTGAGACGGAAAAACAGAGCAAAAGAAGAAAAGTGGCATGAAACTGCTGAAAACGTTCGATTTTTGGCTCCAAAAACTTGCACAGCGAGCAAGATGGCTACACCCGTTGTAGAGCTCTCAGAGAGCTTTGCAACGATATGCTGTGCGTCGCGTAACTCCTTACGGATCAAAAGTTATGGGCACCGTAGCGACGGAGACCTGGTCACAAACCCTACGCCCCTCGGTTTGCGGGCCCAGCCTCTACGTGAAGTGAAGTTGTCTTTCCCAATGTTCCGTGGGATTCAGTAATAGAGATTTGGTGGATAAAGTATCTTGGCAACCCTAACCAAGGCAAAAAAAATTGAAAAGGGGGTGCAACACGAGGACTTCCCAAGAGGTCTCCCATCCTAGTACTACTCTCGCCCAAGCACGCTTAACTTCGGAGTTCTGATGGGATCCGGTGCATTAGTGCTGGTATGATCGCACCCGTCATGTTGAGGGCACAATTCCTTTATGTGTTAACAGTTCACAGTCCCAGCCTCGAGAGATGGCCCATTCAAAAGGCCCAATGGGCTTAACGACAACCCATCCGCTTCAACAACGCAGCATCCTCGCAAGACGTGATATCGACACGTTGTAGGGACCTCTGATGTCCCGCGAGTCAGGTTGTCGTCCTTTTAACAGTTCACGATGTACGATCCGGGATGAAAAAATAGAGCAAAAGAAGAAAAGTGGCCTGAAACTGATGATAACGTTCAATTTTGGGCTCCAAAAACAGGCACAGCGAGCAAGATGGCTACCTCCGTCGTAGAGCTCTCAGAGAGCTTTGCAACGGTATGATGTGCGCCGCGTAACTCCTTAAGGATCAAAACTTATGTGCACCGGAGCCACGGAGACCTAGTCACAAACCCTACGCCCTCGGTTTGCAGGCCCAGCCTCTACGTGAAGCGAAGTTGTCTTGCCCAATGTTCCGTGGGATTCAGTATTGAGATTTGGTGGATAAAGTATCTTGGCAACCCTAACCCGGGCAAAAAAAAATTGAAAAGGGGGTGCAACACGAGGACTTCCCAAGAGGTCTCCCATCCTAGTACTACTCTCGCCCAAGCACGCTTAACTTCGGAGTTCTGATGGGATCCGGTGCATTAATGCTGGTATGATCGCACCCGTCATGTTGAGGGCACAATTCCTTTATGTGTTAACGGTTCACAGTCCCAGCCTAGAGAGATGGCCCATTCAAAAGGCCCAATGGGTTTAACGACCACCCATCCACTTCAACAACGCAGCGTCCTCGCAAGACGTTATATCAACACATTGTAGGGCCCTCTGATGTCCCACGAGTCAGGATGTCGTCGTTTTAACAGTTCACGACGTATGATCCGGGATGAAAAACAGTGCAAAAGAAGAAAAGTGGCCTAACACTGAAGAAAACGTTCGATTTTTCGCTCCAAAAATGGGCACATCGAGCAAGCTGGCTATGCCCGTCGTAGAGCTCTCAGATAGCTTTGCAACGGTATGTTGTGCGTCGCGTAACTCCTTACGGATCAAAAGTTATGGGCACCGTAGCAACGGAGACCTGGTCACAAACCCTACGCCCTCGGTTTGTGGGCCCAGCCTCTACGTGAAGCAAAGTTGTCTTGCCCAATGTTCCGTGGGATTCAGTAATAGAGATTTGGTGGATAAAGTATCTTGGCAACCCTAACCAAGGCAAAAAAAATTGAAAAGGGGGTGCAACACGAGGACTTCGCAGGGGGTCACCCATCCTAGTACTACTCTTGCCCAAGCACGCGTAACTTTCAGAGTTCTGATGGGATTCGGTGCATTAGTGCTGGTATGATTGCACCCGTCATGTTGAGGGCACAATTCCTATATGTGTTAACAGTTCACAGTCCCAGCCTAGATAGATGGCCCATTCAAAAGGCCCAATGGGCTTAACGACAACCCATCCGCATCAACAACGCAGCATCCTCGCAAGACGTGACATCGACACGTTGTAGGGCCCTCTGATGTCCCGCGAGTCAGGTTGTCGTCCTTTTAACAGTTCACGATGTACGATCCGGGACGGAAAAATAGAGCAAAAGAAGAAAAGTGGCTTGAAACTGATGAAAACGTTCAATTTTGGGCTCCAAAATCAGGCACAGCGAGCAAGCTGGCTACCCACGTCGTAGAGCTCTCAGAGAGCTTTACAACGGTATGCTGTGCGCCGCGTAACTCCTTAAGGATCAAAACTTATGGGCACCGGAGCGACGGAGACCTAGTCACAAACCCTACGCCCTCGGTTTGCGGGCCCAGCCTCTACGTGAAGTGAAGTTGTCTTCCCAATGTTCCATGGGATTCGGTAATAGAGATTTGGTGGATAAAGTAACTTGGCAACCCTAACCAGGGCAAAAAAAAAATGAAAAGGGGGTGCAACACGAGGACTTCCCACGGGGTCACCCATCCTAGTACTACTCTCGCCCAAGCACGCTTAACTTCGGAGTTCTGATGGGATCCGGTGCATTAATGCTGGTATGATCGCACCCGTCATGTTGAGGGCACAATTCCTTTATGTGTTAACAGTTCACAGGCCCAGCCTAGAGAGATGGCCCATTCAAAAGGCCCAATGGGCTTAACGACAACCCATCCACTTCAACAACGTAGCATCCTCGCAAGACGTTATATCAACACGTTGTAAGGACCTCTGATGTCCCGCGAGTCAGGTTGTCGTTCTTTTAACAGTTCACGACGTATGATCCGGGACGGAAAAACAGAGCAAAAGAAGAAAAGTGGCCTGAAATTGATGAAAACGTTAGATTTTTCGCTCCAAAAATTGGCACAGTGAGTAAGCTGGCTACGCCCGTCGTAGAGCTCTCAGATAGCTTTGCAACGGTATGCTGTGCGCCGCGTAACTCCTCACGGATCAAAAGTTATGGGCACCGTAGCAACGGAGACCTGGTCACGAACCCTACACCCTCGGTTTGTTGGCCCAGCCTCTACGTGAAGCGAAGTTGTCTTGCCCAATGTTCCGTGGGATTCAGTAATAGAGATTTGGTGGATAAAGTATCTTGGCAACCCTAACCAGGGCAAAAAAAATTGAAAAGGTGGTGCAACACGAGGACTTCGCAGGGGGTCACCCTTCCTATTACTACTCTCGCCCAAGCACACTTAACTTCGGAGTTCTGATGGGATCCGGTGCATTAGTGCTGGTATGATTGCACCCGTCATGTTGGGGAACAAATCTTATATGTGTTAACGGTTCACAGTCCCAGCCTAGAGAGATGGCCCATTGAAAAGGCCCAATGGGCTTAACGACAACCCATCCGCTTCAACAATGCAGCATCCTCGCAAGACGTGATATCGACACATTGTAGGGCCCTCTGATGTCCCGCAAGTCAGGTTGTCGTCCTTTTAACAGTTCATGATGTACGATCCTGGATGGAAAAATAGAGCAAAAGAAGAAAAGTGGCCTGAAACTGATGAAAATGTTCTATTTTTGGCTCAAAAAACAGGCACAGCGAGCAAGCTGGCTGCCCCCATCGTAGAGCTCTCAGAGAGCTTTGCAACGGTATGCTGTGCGCCGCGTAACTCCTTACAGTTCAAAACTTATGGGCACCGGAGCGAAGGAGACCTGGTCACAAACCCTACGCCCTCGGTTTGCGGGCCCAGCCGCTACGTGAAGCGAAGTTTTCTTGCCCAATGTTCTGTAGGATTCAGTAATAGAGATTTGGGGGATAAAGTATCTTGGCAACCTTAACCAGGGCAAAAAAAATTGAAAAGGGGGTGCAACACGAGTACTTCCCAAGGGGTCACCCATCTTAGTACTACTCTCACCCAAGCACGCTTAACTTCGGAGTTCTGATGGGATCCGGTGCATTAGTGCTGGTATGATCGCACCCATCATGTTGAGGGCACAATTCCTTTATGTGTTAACGGTTCACAGACCCAGCCTTGAGAGATGGCCCATTCAAAAGGCCCAATGGGCTTAACGACAACCCATCTACTTCAACAATGCAGCATCCTAGCAAGACGTTATATCACTACGTTGTAGGGCCCTCTGATGTCCCGCGAGTCAGGTTGTCGTTCCTTTAACAGTTCACGACGTATGATTCGGGACGGAAAAACATAGCAAAAGAAGAAAAGTGGCCTGAAATTGATGAAAACGTTCGATTTTGGGCTCCAAAAATAGGCACAACCAGCAAGCTGGCTGCCCCCGTCGTAGAGCTCTCAGAGAGCTTTGCAACGGTATGTTGTGCGCCGCGTAACTCCTTACGGATCAAATGTTGTGGGCACCGGAGCGACGAAGACTTGGTCACAAACCCTACGCCCTCGGTTTGCGGGCCCAACCTCTACGTGAAGCGAAGTTGTCTTGCCCAACATTCCGTGGGATTCAGTAATAGAGATTTGGTGGATAAAGTATCTTGACAACCCTAGCCAGGGCAAAAAAAATTGAAAAGGGGGTGCAACACGAGGACTTCCCACGGAGTCACCCATCCTAGTACTACTCTCGCCCAAGCACGCTTAACTTCGAAGTTCTGATGGGATCCGGTGCATTAGTGCTGGTCTGATGGCACCCGTCATGTTGAGGGCACAATTCCTTTATGTATTAACGGTTCACAGTCCCAGCCTAGAGAGATGGCCCATTCAAAAGGCCCAATGGGCTTAACGGCAACCCATCTACTTCAACAACGCAGCATCCTCGCAAGACGTTATATCAACACATTGTAGGGCCCTCTGATGTCCCGCGAGTCAGGTTGTCGTCCTGTTAACAGTGCACGACGTATGATCCGGGACGGAAAAACAGAGCAAAAGAAGAAAAGTGGCCTGAAATTGATGAAAACGTTCAATTTTGGGCTCCAAAAAGGGCACAGCGAGCAAGCTGGCTGCCCCAGTCGTAGTGCTCTCAGAGAGCTTTGCAACGGTATGTTGTGCGCCGCGTAACTCCTTACGGATCAAAAGTTATGGGTACCGGAACGACGGAGACCTGGTCATAAACCCTACACCCTCGGTTTGCGGGCCCAGCCTCTACGTGAAGCGAAGTTGTCTTGCCCAATGTTCCGTGGGATTCAGTAATAGAGATTTGGAGGATAAAGTATCTTGGCAACCCTAACTAGGGCAAAAAAAATTGAAAATGGGGTGCAACACGAGGACTTCCCAAGCGGTCACCCATCCTAGTACTACTCTCGCCCAAGCACGCTTAACCTCGGAGTTCTGATGGGATCCGGTGCATTAGTGCTAGTACGAACGCACCCGTCATGTTGAGGGCACAATTCCTATATGTGTTAACGGTTCACAGTCCCAGCCTAGAGAGATGGCCCATTCAAAAGGCCCAATGGGCTTAATGACAACCCATCCGCTTCAACAACGCAGCATCCTCGCAAGATGTTATATCGACACGTTGTAGGGCCCTCTGATGTATCGCGAGTCAGGTTGTTTTGAGGCCCGACCCCGAATAACGTGCCTTACCTCGATTTGCATGCCTTAGACCCAGAACTGTATGACTGACCTTGGATTATACGCCATGTTTTGGTTTTCGTGCACGCCTCGTCTTACGTGCCTTAACTTCGATTTAAGTGCGATACCTAGATATACGTGCCCTAACCTTGAACTGCGTACCTTAACCTAGATATAGAGTCATGCCTTGATTTGCGTGCATTGCATTGAATTACATGCATTGCATTGGTTTACGTGCATTCTCCTAGGATTACGTGTATTAGTCTTGAAGTTTGAGTCTTACCTCGTAGTTCGTGTCTACCTCGTAATTCGTGCGCTAAATCTAGGAATCCGTGCCACCACGTTAATCAAGAAAGAATCCTACACAAAGCACTAGACACTAAAATAATCCTACACAATCCATTAACCAATATTATATTCCTAATTCAAATTCTCTACAAACTCCACTAATAATAAAATAATGCTAAACTATTCCTACATTTTCCACTATCTATTATTCTATTCATAATTCAACTCATCAACAAACATTCCTATATTTTATTCTACCTAGATTCCCTAATTTCCCAACATTCCTACAACAATTCTAATGACACAAATGCATTAAAAAAATTAGTCCTAGACAAACAATGACAAACACTTAGCACAATACATAAAAAAAATGCTCAAAACCACCTAAATCCTCTACCTTGCTCAACCAAACCACCTTTGCCCATGCTAAACATTTTAAAATCACACATTGAAGACACAAAAATCAGATTTTAATGGCCCAAGGCCGACCACATGCTTGAAGATTGCAAAGGCTTTCATTTTTTTGTCATTTATTCTTTCTTCCTCAACTTTCTCTCTCTCCCTCTCATTCTCTCTCTCCATCTCAGTTTTGGGCTGAGTTTCTTCATCCCTTAGCTCATCTTCATCATCCTATGGTGCATCAAGACAAACAACAAGCAAAGAAACTCACCCAAGCAAGCTAGGATGCAAGAAACACACATGCAAGCATTTTGAGTCACCATTTTTGGCCTTGGTGAGTTTTTAAGCTTCCATTTCTTTTCTTCTTGTTCTAACGTCATGTATGTACTAAGAGCTTGGTCACTAAGCTAGGAAAACAGAGAAAACCAAGTTGGAATCTCGGCTAAGAAGAAGAAGAAGAAGTTTCGAGCTTCAACAAGTTTTTGTGCATCTTTTGGGTTGATTGCTAAGGTGAGGGCTAAAACCTTTTGAAAACTCTTCAAAAATCCACATGCATGCTCATAAATGTGTGTATTTTCTTCTGTACTTGAGTTATATGTTCGTTCATAAGCTCAAAAAACCATGTATGGCAAGATTTTGGCTTGAAAGTGATGATAGGTGAAGTCGGATTGTTGACAGCTCTCTGACCAGTTTGTTTCGAGGTAAGTTTAGCTAGTCAAATGATGTTGAAAATGCTTTTGACTAGTTTGGACAGTTTTGAACATTTTTTCCAGAAATAGGCCGAAGATAATTTTTACTCTAAGGTCCTAAAAATGGCAAATCTTTAAAATGTGTCCAAATCTGGAAATCTGGAAAAATGAAGCAGGTTTTGGCAGATGCACTGACCTTGTGGAACGAACCATATTTCACTTAGTAAATGATGTCCAAAATGCATGAAATTTTGTGTACCGCTAGAGTTTTCAGTTCTGGACAATTTTGTCAGAAATGGACTAAGGCTAAAACTGACCCTAAGGACCTCAAAAACGTCAATTACTGAAAAGTGTGCAAATCTGGACAGTTTTGTGCTATTCCACTGTTTCGGCTATATCTAATGATCCCGAACTCCAATTGATGCAAGGTTTGTTTCTGATTTTATTTAACTTCTTAAGATTTAATTTGACATCTTATTCACTGGATTTGGAGATTGTTTGATTATCCTATTGATTGTGAGAATACAGCCTATTGCAGTAAAGGTTTCACTTAGCTATATGCTTGGAAAAATTATTGTAACCTCTCTTGTGGTGTTAATTGCTTGGAATTGTGGTGTTGAGATGTTGTGTGGACTGTTTTGAGTACTTGAGGATGTTGAATTATATGATGCATGGCTTGAGATTGACTTTGAGTTGGTTTGAGGCTCAAATTGCACGAATATGCACAAAATGGAAACCCTAACGACTAGGTAGTTTTGGTAAGTGTTGATCATTCGGATAATGTGTGGAATTATATGTTTAGTAGGCTGCCCGTAGTTGCCCTTATAAGCTTAAATGTAATTTTGATCATTGCATGTTGACAAATAGGCTTTTCTTGCATCCGAACCCACGTAGATGTTGTTGCATGTTGAATAATCGTATCACTTGATTACGTGGACTTCGAAGTGAGTTATATGGCTTGACTTGCATGTGTTACATGGCTGCTCGTTTAATGTTCATATGGCTCTATATGCCTTTCAAGTGAAATTACTTGTCTTATCGTGCCTCGTTTGATTACTTGACAACGTGCGATCTTATAACTGCTCGGAGGTGACCTACTTTGTTGTCCTCCTAATGTGATATGTTAAATGTTATAAATGTGCATTGCATACGAGGTTGCAACCTTTCAGTGTGGCATGGTAGTGTTTCACGCACGCCAGGCGGCATCGGGCTTGCCGGTGTTAGCGTGACTACCATGGTCCAATTCTCTCTCTCGCTTGGCATTTCACCCTCGGAGAGTTGGGTCGTAGGTTTTGGGGTACATCCGGAGTACACCCAATTGGGAGCGATAAGTGGATTATTGAAGTCGGCCGCAACAATTGTATCGAAATTGAAATTGAGACCAACTATTCACCGTATCCTTGAAATGATTGGTAAATGTATATGTTACTCGATTTGCTTCATATATTTACGTACCTTATTATTTGTAATACGTGGCATGTTTTCAAAAAGAGTTTTCATAAATTGAACCAAAAAAATGAGTTTCAAAACGTATTTCTCGTTCCCCCTCGCTGAGTTCATAAGGACTCACCCTCTTTTATCATCTCAGGTGAAGAAGATCAAGAACAGGTACCCGAGGACGATGTGCCTAACGATGATTCCTTGGAGTGATTGCCTGTCCCTACGTGCTTTTGTGCTTTGCCTGAAAGTGGTTGCTATATGGATGTTGTGTTTGATTGCAAACTATTCATTTTATTGATGTAAATGACCCCGTTGTAATTTGGGTCTAATTCTGGGATTGTACTACCTATAACCAGACGAACTTTTATTTGGTTGTTTGCTTTCGTTTTCTTAATTAGTAGTTATTGTAGGCATTCAAACCACTAGATGAACAATCAACTAAGTTAATTCTATCTAATTTCACTTAGGTGCTCATTTGCAAACTAAAGGATAATAGGTACTTGCATGATAGGAAATTGACAAATAAACGGGACATAGTTATCATGTTAGGCTTATTAACCAAACGAGATTTTCAAGATAAACTAGTAGGCAAATCGGTTGGTGACAAATAGGAGTTCTTAATGGAATTGGATTAATGATTGGAATAATTGAGGCGTTTAGAGAATTAGGTCAAACCAAAGAGCCCAATTACAGTCGTTATGCTGCCGGTTTACCGAAAAATTTTGGAGTTTAGGCCAAAACGTTAAGTGTTAAATCTTCATGAATGGTTAAGTACGAGACGTGACTTGAATGTTTAGATCACACCCTAGTCTAACCTTTATAGGCCGGGTTGGGGCGTGACACCTTATATTAGAATGGTATCAGAGCCTAGTTTAGCAACTAGGCGTTAGTCGGTTTCAACTCTCGGACCATAGGTAGAAGCCCTAAGGTAATTATGATGTCTTGTTTATATGTGTTAATGTGTTCTAATGTGCTTTAATTGCTTGAGCATTGAATATTATGTGTCTTTGTGGACTATATGTATTATGTATCATGCACACCGACACGTCCTCAAGAATGCATGCATGCTTTTATACTCCTTCCTTCATAAATGTGCATGTTATATAACCATGAATGACTATTTATACACATAGATAGTTAGGATTAGAACTTTCAGGGAAGTGAATTCATGCAGGAAGAACGAAAAGTCTCAGTTAGAGAATTCTGGCATCTTCACAGGTACTCGATGGATAGTATGTATTATTGGATATGCATATGTATAAAATGCGTAGCACGGGTATAATTGTTGAGGTAAAGTTATCTCCTTATTTTTGGAATACCTATACCTGTGATTAAGTTGTCAATTTTATAGCTATGAAGCTATTGATTCCGTTAAACTGTTTTTCTAATTATGGTTCAAGTATAAAGTTTAATGACATACAACTTCGCTTAAGATATAAGAACATACTATTAAATATGTAGAGTAGTATATATTCTCATGTGCTGATAGTGGAAGTTGACTTGGAGGTTTCTTTGAATCCATTTCTCACATCTTGAAATTGGCTTGATAGACTATCTAAGAAGTTAGCAATATACTCGTACGATTGAATCCTTACTTGATTGGAACTAGGCATTGATGAATCTGATATGGTGTATACTAACGAGTTTCAAGTTCACTAAGTGTTGAGATCATGACCTAGAAATTAAAAGATAAATTCGTGGAAGTTGACGATAATTACTTTTAGGGGTTAGATTGTTGAGACATGGATAGTGTATTTGAGTGACTTAACAATAGATAACCTCAAAACATGTAGGCAACTCTGGAGATTGAATTTAACAAGGTTGATGATTTTATAATATAACAAGATATAAGGATGCTAGAATCGAGGAATTCACGTAACTAGAACTCGTGTTCGGAAGACTACACCTAAATGTTAGGTCGAAATAGAAGTGTAAGGTATTGAATTATGCATTAGATGACTAATGTTGCTAAGGTCATAAGTTGGATATTGGTGATTTTAAGAATCATGGTATTAAATTATTGCCCCTCGAATTTAGTTATGATTATGCGAAGTAAGTCATTCTATGCTCTCGTTATTTGGATACCCTAGAGGATATTAGGAAGCATATATCCCTAAATAATACCGATGGACCTATTATATAAACCATCGAAATGATATTAAGCATCTGGTTGCAAGGTCGAGTCGTTAGGGTATGATTTGAAATCCTAAATAGCTAATAGTGAGTATGCAGGATGATTCATGGTGAACCCTATGACCTAAGGTCGATGAGTCTTGATGCTTTTAGCTAGTTGAACATGTAAATGAAGAGAGTAAGATAGAGATGAATCAGAGTCATGATAACCCAAAAGACTATTGTTAGACCACCGTATCTATGTGCACCGTTTCACTTCTAGAAACTAGCGGTTGGTAGACTTCGAATCGTGGTTATTCAATAGAGGGTGAATCTTATAGTGATAATTAAATGAGTGGTTGATTACTTTTGAAATTCTCTTAGATTATATTGTAAGATGACTTGTGGTTATAATTCTTATGATGACTTATCCTTGAAGTTATTTCATGCAATAAGCTACTTGGATTAGTATGGTAGGTATCTTATGAGCTAGATCATTTCGGTACCCATTAATAGTCCTAGGATTGTTGTTGTATGACCGGTAACCTAGTAGAGAATTGATATCACTTACATAGCTATGAACCCAGCCTAGTAACATTAATGTTGGAGATATATTGGCTGGCATTAAGTGTTCGAAGGGATGACTAGGTTGCTAAGTGAGTAGGACCATTGTCTTCTTAAGTATGACGTAACCTTGGATTGAGGTGAGTGGAATTTATTTGAGGTTGAAACTATTCGCTTTAGGAGTTTTGGGTAAGATTAAAAGAAAATTCTGAAGCCTTGTGACTTGAAATTAGAGATTTGAATAAGGAAATGAATTGTGGATCACAAGCCGATGAAGCTTACTTGAAAAGTTGAACTAGTGCTACATGATTAGTTTATCCATGAAATTTCAATGACGATTTGTTGGTGGTACCTAATAAACCTTAGAGTTTGAGTTTAACGAATCTCAACGGTCTTTCTCGTTGATTGCGAGCGTGAAGGTTAACAAAGCCGGGAAAGGAGGTTAATGAATAGGAGCCTGTAACCAGGAGACTAGTCATTAGAAGATTTGTTAATTTAACGTACCTACGAGATAAGGATTATGATATTGTCGATAGATGACGATTTGAGATGGATTAGTTGTTTGGTGAGTTCTTCTTGAAGATAGGGTCATATCGTAGAAATGATCCATAACATGTGTAGGTCCTACGTGTTAACAATTTTGAAACTAGTTGGTAGGATATATAAATCTGATATAGACCTATCATCTTGAAATTAGTGTATGTAACCATAAGATCGCGGTATTATTGTGACAATCCTTTTGAGGTATGAATGCGAGATTGATACAACATAAGTCATGATTTTGGAGTCATAGTTATATCGTTAGAATACCAATGCAGCTTTGGTTACTATGTTTGGAGATTCTAACCTTAATTAATGAACTTAACCTTAAGATCAAATGGAGAATAGAGTCGTTCAAAGAAACGAACTGTAAATGTAAAGGTCCCACCGAACTAAATGATTGGAGAAATAAGAAGTGAATTGGTTGCAGTAAAAGATCACCAAACACGGGACGAACCGGAGTAGGAAGAATAACAAGGGTTAGAATCCATCTAAATGACCTCAATAGGCAAGAAAGAATTTCGAGACGAAATTCTTTTAAGGAGGGGAGGATGTAAGGCCCGACCCTGAATAACGTGCCTTACCTCGATTTGCGTGCCTTAGACCCAGAACTGTATGACCGACCTTGGATTATATGCCATGTCTTGGTTTTCGTGCACGCCTCGTCTTACGTGCCTTGACTTCGATTTAAGTGCGATACCTAGATATACGTGCCCTAACCTTGAACTGCGTACCTTAACCTAGATATAGAGTCGTGCCTTGATTTGCGTGCATTGCATTGAATTACATGCCTTGCATTGGTTTACGTGCATTCTCCTAGGATTATGTGCATTAGTCTTGAAGTTCGTGTCTTACCTCGTAGTTCGTGTCTACCTCATAATTCGTGCCCTAGATCTAGGAATCCGTGCCACCACGTTAATCAAGAAAGAATCCAACACAAAGCACTAGACACTAAAATAATCCTACACAATCCACTAACCAATATTATATTCCTAATTCAAATTCTCTACAAACTCCACTAACAATAAAATAATACTAAACTATTCCTACATTTTCCACTATCTATTATTCTATTCATAATTCAACTCATCAACAAACATTCCTATATTTTATTCTACCTAGATTCCCTAATTTCCGAACATTCCTATGACAATTCTAATGACACAAATGCATTAAAAAAATTAGTCCTAGACAAACTATGACAAACACTTAGCACAATACATAAAAAAATGCTCAAAACCACCTAAATCCTCTACCTTGCTCAACCAAACCACCTTTGCCCATGCTAAACATTTTAAAATCACACATTGAAGACACAAAAATCAGATTTTAATGGCTCAAGGCCGACCACATGCTTGAAGATTGCGAAGGCTTTCATTTTTTTGTCATTTATTCTTTCTTCCTCAACCTTCTCTCTCTCCCTCTCATTCTATCTCTCCATCTCAGTTTTGGGCTGAGTTTCTTCATCCCTTAGCTCATCTTCATCATCCTATGGTGCATCAAGACAAACAACAAGCAAAGAAACTCACCCAAGCAAGCTAGGATGCAAGAAACACACATGCAAGCATTTTGAGTCACCATTTTCGGCCTTGGTGAGTTTTTAAGCTTCCATTTCTTTTCTTCTTGTTCTAATCTCATGCATGTACTAAGAGCTTGGTCACTAAGCTAGGAACATAGAGAAAACCAAGTTGGAATCTCGGCTAAGAAGAAGAAGAAGAAGTTTCGAGCTTCAACAAGTTTTTGTGCATCTTTTGGGTTGATTGCTAAGGTGAGGGCTAAAACCTTTTGAAAACTCTTCAAAAATCCACATGCATGCTCATAAATGTGTGTATTTTCTTCTGTACTTGAGTTATATGTTCGTTCATAAGCTCAAAAAACCATGTATGGCAAGATTTTGGCTTGAAAGTGATGATAGGTGAAGTCGGATTGTTGACAGCTCTCTGACCAGTTTGTTTCGAGGTAAGTTTAGCTAGTCAAATGATGTTGAAAATGCTTTTGACTAGTTTGGACAGTTTTGAACATTTTTTTCCAGAAATAGGCCGAAGCTAATTTTGACTCTAAGGTCCTCAACATGGCAAATCTTTAAAATTTGTCCAAATCTGGAAATCTGGAAAAATGAAGCAGGTTTTGGCAGATGCACTGACCTTGTGGAACGAACCATATTTTACTTAGTAAATGATGTCCAAAATGCATGAAATTTGGTATAATGCTATATTTTTCAGTTATAGACAATTTTGTCAGAAATGGACTAAGGCTAAAACTGACCCTAAGGACCTCAAAAACGTCAATTACTGAAAAGTGTGCAAATCTGGACAGTTTTGTGCTATTCCACTGTTTCGGCTATATCTAATGATCCCGAACTCCAATTGATGCAAGGTTTGTTTCTGATTTTAGTTAACTTCTTAAGATTTAATTTGACATCTTATTCACTAGATTTGGAGATTTTTTGATTATCCTATTGATTGTGAGAAAACAGCCTATTGCAGTAAAGGTTTCACTTAGCTATATGCTTGGAAAAATTATTGTAACCTCTCTTGTGGTGTTAATTGCTTGGAATTGTGGTGTTGAGATGTTGTGTGGACTGTTTTGAGTACTTGAGGATGTTGAATTATATGATGCATGGCTTGAGATTGACTTTGAGTTGGTTTGAGGCTCAAATTGCACGAATATGCACAAAATGGAAACCCTAACGACTAGGTAGTTTTGGTAAGTGTTGATCATTCGGATAATGTGTGGAATTATATGTTTAGTAGGCTGCCCGTAGTTGCCCTTATAAGCTTAAATGTAATTTTGATCATTGCATGTTGACAAATAGGCTTTTCTTGCATCCGAACCCACGTAGATGTTGTTGCATGTTGAATAATCGTATCACTTGATTACGTGGACTTCGAAATGAGTTATATGGCTTGACTTGCATGTGTTACATGGCTGCCCATTTAATGTTCATATGGCTCTATATGCCTTTCAAGTGAAAATACTTGTCTTATCGTGCCTCGTTTGATTACTTGACAACGTGCGATCTTATAACTGCTCGGAGGCGACCTACTTTGTTGTCCTCCTAATGTGATATGTTAAATGTTATAAATGTCCTCCTAGAACTGTATGACGGACCTTGGATTATATGCCCTGTCTTGGTTTTCGTGCACGCCTCGTCTTACGTGCCTTGACTTTGATTTAAGTGCGATACCTAGATATACTTGCCCTAACCTTGAACTGCGTACCTTAACCTAGATGTAGAGTCGTGCCTTGATTTGTGTGCATTGCATTGAATTACATGCCTTGCATTGGTTTACGTGTATTCTCCTAGGATTATGTGTATTAGTCTTGAAGTTCGTGTCTTACCTCGTAGTTCGTGTCTACATCGTAATTCGTGCCCTAGATCTAGGAATCCGTGCCACCACGTTAATCAAGAAAGAATCCTACACAAAGCACTAGACACTAAAATAATCCTACACAATCCACCTACCAATATTATATTCCTAATTCAAATTCTCTACAAACTCCACTAACAATAAAATAATACTAAACTATTCCTACATTTTCCACTATCTATTATTCTATTCATAATTCAACTCATCAACAAACATTCCTATATTTTATTCTACCTAGATTCCCTAATTTCCCAACATTCTTATGACAATTCTAATGACACAAATGTATTAAAAAAATTAGTCATAGACAAACTATGACAAACACTTAGCACAATACATAAAAAAATGCTCAAAACCACCTAAATCCTCTACCTTGCTCAACCAAACCAACTTTGCCCATGCTAAACATTTTAAAATCACACATTGAAGACACAAAAATCAGATTTTAATGGCCCAAGGCCGACCACATGCTTGAAGATTGCAAAGGCTTTCATTTTTTTTGTCATTTCTTCTTTCTTCCTCAACCTTCTCTCTCTCCCTCTCATTCTCTCTCTCCATCTCGGTTTTGGGCTGAGTTTCTTCATCCCTTAGCTCATCTTCATCATTCTATGGTGCATCAAGACAAATAACAAGCAAAGAAACTCACCCAAGCAAGCTAGGATGCAAGAAACACACATGCAAGCATTTTGAGTCACCATTTTTGGCCTTGGTGAGTTTTTAAGCTTCCATTTCTTTTCTTCTTGTTCTAACCTCATGCATGTACTAAGAGCTTGGTCACTAAGCTAGGAAAATATAGAAAACCAAGTTGGAATCTCGGCTAAGAAGAAGAAGAAGAAGTTTCGAGCTTCAACAAGTTTTTGTGCATCTTTTGGGTTGATTGCTAAGGTGAGGGCTAAAACCTTTTGAAAACTCTTCAAAAATCCACATGCATGCTCATAAATGTGTGTATTTGCTTCTGTACTTGAGTTATATGTTCGTTCATAAGCTTAAACAACCATGCATGGCAAGATTTTGGCTTGAAAGTGATGATAGGTGAAGTCGGATTGTTGACAACTCTCTGACCAGTTTGTTTCGAGGAAAGTTTAGCTAGGAAAATGATGTTGAAAATGCTTGAAAATTGGTCGAAGACTAGTTTGGACAGTTTTGAACATTTTTTTGCAGAAATAGGCCGAAGCTAATTTTGACTCTAAGGTCCTAAAAATGGCAAATCTTTAAAATGTGTCCAAATCTGGAAATCTGGAAAAATGAAGCAGGTTTTGGCAGATGCACTGACCTTGTGGAACGAACCATATTTGACTTAGTAAATGATGTCAAAAATGCATGAAATTTTTTGTACTACTATATTTTTCAGTTCTGGACAATTTTGTCAGAAATGGACTAAGGCTAAAACTGACCCTAAGGACCTCAAAAACGTCAATTACTGAAAAGTGTGCAAATCTGGACAGTTTTGTGCTATTCCACTGTTTCGGCTATATCTAATGATCCCGAACTCCAATTGATGCAAGGTTTGTTTCTGATTTTATTTAACTTCTTAAGATTTAATTTGACATCTTATTCACTGGATTTGGAGATTTTTTGATTATCCTATTGATTGTGAGAAAACAGCCTATTGCAGTAAAGGTTTCACTTAGCTATATCCTTGGAAAAATTGTTGTAACCTCTCTTGTGGTGTTAATTGCTTGGAATTTTGGTGTTGAGATGTTGTGTGGACTGTTTTGAGTACTTGAGGATGTTGAATTATATGATGCATGGCTTGAGATTGACTTTGAGTTGGTTTGAAGCTCAAATTGCACGAATATGCACAAAATGGAAACCCTAACGACTAGGTAGTTTGGGTAAGTGTTGATCATTCGGATATTGTGTGGAATTATATGTTTAGTAGGCTGCCCGTAGTTGCCCTTATAAGCTTAAATGTAATTTTGATCATTGCATGTTGACAAATAGGCTTTTCTTGCATCCGAACTCACATAGATGTTGTTGCATGTTGAATAATCGTATCACTTGATTACGTGGACTTCGAAATGAGTTATATGGCTTGACTTGCATGTGTTACATGGCTGCCCGTTTAATGTTCATATGGCTCTATATGCCTTTCAAGTGAAATTACTTGTCTTATCGTGCCTCGTTTGATTACTTGACAACGTGCGATCTTATAACTGCTCGGAGGCGACCTACTTTGTTGTCCTCCTAATGTGATATGTTAAATGTTATAAATGTGCATTGCATACGAGGTTGCAACCTTTCAGTGTGGCATGGTAGTGTTTCACGCACGCCGGGCGGCATCGGGCTTGCCGGTGTTACCGTGACTACCATGGTCCAATTCCCTCTCTCGCTTGGCATTTCACCATCGGAGAGTTGGGTCGTAGGTTTCGGGGTACATCCGGAGTACACCCAATTGGGAGCGATAAGTGGATTATTGAAGTCGGCCGCAACAATTGTATCAAAATTGAAATTGAGAGCAACTGCTCACCGTATCCTTGAAATGATTGGTAAATGTATCTGTTACTCGATTTGCTTCATATATTTGCGTACCTTATTATTTGTAATACGTGACATGTTTTCAAAAAGAGTTTTTATAAATTGAACCAAAAAATGAGTTTCAAAACGTATTTCTCGTTCTCCCTCGCTGAGTTCATAAGGACTCACCCTCTTTTATCATCTCAGGTGAAGAAGATCAAGAACAGGTACCCAAGGACGATGTGCCTAACAATGATTCCTTGGAGTGATTGCCTGTCCCTACGTGCTTTTGTGCTTTGCCTGAAAGTGGTTGCTATATGGATGTTGTGTTTGATTGCAAACTTTTCATTTTATTGATGTAAATGACCCCGTTGTAATTTGGGTCTAATTCTGGGATTGTACTACCTATAACCAGATGAACTTTTATTTGGTTGTTTGCTTTCGTTTTCTTAATTAGTAGTTATCGTAGGCATTCAAACCACTGGATGAACAATCAACTAAGTTAATGCTATCTAATTTCACTTAGGTGCTTATTTGCAAACTAAAGGATAATAGGTACTTGCATGACAGGAAATTGACAAATAAACGGGACAGAGTTATCATGTTAGGCTTATTAACCAAACGAGATTTTCAAGATAAACTAGTAGGCAAATCGGTTGGTGACAAATAGGAGTCCTTAATGGAATTGGATTAATGATTGGAATAATTGAGGCGTTTAGAGAATTAGGTCAAACCAAAGAGCCCAATTACAGTCGTTATGCTGCCGGTTTACCGAAAAATTTTAGAGTTTAGGCCAAAACGTTAAGTGTTAAATCTTCATTAACGGTTAAGCAGGAGACGTGACTTGAATGTTTAGATAACACCCTAGTCTAACCTTTATAGGCTGGGTTGAGGAGTGACAATTGTCGTCCTTTCAACAGTTCACAACGTATGATCCAGGACGAAAAAATAGAGCAAAAGAAGAAAAGTGGCCTGAAACTGATGAAAACGTTCGATTTTGGGCTCCGAAAACAGGCATAGCGAGCAAGCTAGCGGCCCAAATCGTAGAGCTCAAAGAGAGCTTTGTAACGATATGCTGTGCGCTGCGTAACTCCTTACGGATCAAAAGTTATGGGCACCGGAGCGACGGAGACCTGGTCACAAACCCTACGCCCTCGGTTTGCGGGCCCAGCCTCTACGTGAAGCGAAGTTGTCTTACCCAATGTTCTGTGGGATTCAGTAATAGACATTTGGTGGATAAAGTATCTTGACAACCCTAACCAGGGAAAAAAATTGAAAATGGGGTGCAACACGAGGACTTCCTAGGGGGTCACCCATCCTAGTACTACTCTCGCCCAAGCACGCTTAACTTCGGAGTTCTGATGGGATCCGTTGAATTAGTGCTAGTATGATCGCACCCGTCATGTTGAGGGCACAATACCTATATGTGTTTACGGTTCATAGTCCCAGCCTAGAGAGATGGCCCATTCAAAAGGCCCAATGGGCTTAACGACAACCCATCCGCTTCAACAACGCAGCATCCTCGCAAGATGTTATATCGACAGGTAGTAGGGCCCTCTAATGTCCAGCGAGTCAGGTTTTCGTCCTTTAAACGGCTCACGACGTACGATCCGAGACGGAAAAACAGAGCAAAACAAGAAAAGTAGCATGAAACTGATGGAAACGTTCGATTTTGGGCTCCAAAAACAGGCACAACGAGCAAGCTGGCTGCCCCCGTCGTAGAGCTCTCAGGGAGCTTTGCAACGGTATGCTGTGCGCCACGTAACTCCTTACGGATCAAAAGTTATGGGCATCGGAGCGACGGAGACCTGGTCACAAACCGTACGGCCCCGGTTTGCGGGCCCAGCCTCTACGTGAAGCAAAGTTGTCTTGCCCAATGTTCCGTGGGATTCAGTAATAGAGATTTGGTGGATAAAGTATCTTGGCAACCCTAACCAAGGCAAAAAAAATTGAAAAGGGGGTGCAACACGAGGACTTCCCAAGGGGTCACCCATCCTAGTACTACTCTCGCCCAAGCACGCTTAACTTCGGGGTTCTGATGGGATCCGGTGCATTAGTGCTGGTATGATCGCACCCATCATGTTGAGGGCACAATTCCTTTATGTGTTAACTGTTCACACTCCCAGCCTAGAGAGATGGCCCATTCAAAAGGCCCAATGGGCTTAACGACAACCCATCCGCTTCAACAATGCAGCATGCTTGCAAGACGTGATATCGACAAGTTGTACGGCCCTCTGATGTCCCGCGAGTCAGGTTGTCGTCCTTTTAACAGTTCACGACGTACGATCCGGGACGGAAAAACAGAGCAAAAATAGAAAAGTGGCCTGAAACTGATGAAAATGTTCAATATTGGGCTCCAAATACGGGCACAGCGGGCATGCTAAGTGCCCCTGTCGTAGAGCTCTCAGAGAGCTTTGCAACGGTATGTTATACGCCGCATAACTCCTTACGGATCAAAAGTTATAGGCACCGGAACGACGGAGACCTGGTCACAAACCCTACGCCCCCGGTTTGCTGGCCCAGCATCTACGTGAAGCGAAGTTGTCTTGCCCAATGTTCCGTGGGATTCATTAATAGAGATTTGGTGGATAAAGTATCTTGGCAACCCTAACCAGGGCAAAAAAAATTGAAAAGGGGTTGCAACACGAGGACTTCCCAGAGGGTCACCCATCCTAGTTCTACTCTCGCCCAAGCAGGCTTAACTTCGGAGTTCTGATGGGATCCGGTGCATTAGTGCTGGTATGATCGCACCCGTCATGTTGAGGGCACAATTCCTATATGTGTTAACGGTGCACAGGCCCAGCCTAGAGAGAAGGCCCATTCAAAAGGCCCATTGGGCTTAACGACAACCCATCCGCTTCAACAACGCAGCATCCTCGCAAGACGTTATATCGACACGTTGTAGGGCCCTCTGATGTCCCGCGAGTCATGTTGTCGTCCTTTTAACAGCTCACGACGTACGATCCGGGATGGCAAAATAGAGCAAAATAAGAAAAGTGGACTGAAACTGATGAAAATGTTCGATTTTGGTCTCCAAAAATGGGCACATCAAGCAATCTGGTTGCCCTCGTCGTAGAGCTCTCTGAGAGCTTTGCAACGGTATGCTGTGCGCCGCGTAACTTCTTACGGATCAAAAGTTATGGGCATCGGTGGGACGGAGGCCTTGTCACAAACCCTACGCCCTCGGTTTGCGGGGCCGGCCTCTACGTGAAGCGAAGTTGTCATGCCCAATGTTCCGTGGGATTCAGTAATAGAGATTTGGTGGATAAAGTATCTTGGCAACCCTAACCAGGGCAAAAAAATTTGAAAAGGTGGTGCAACACGAGGACTTGCCTGGGGGTCACCCATCCTAGTACTACTCTCGCCCAAGCACGCTTAACTTCGGAGTACTGATAGGATCCGGTGCATTAGTGCTGGTATGATCGCACCCGTCATGTTGAGGACACAATTCCTATATGTGTTAACGGTTCACAATTCCAGCCTAGAGAGATGGCCCATTCAAAAGGCCCATTGGGCTTAACGACAACCCATCCGCTTCAACAACGCAGCATCCTCGCAAGACGTTATATCGACATGTTGTAGGGCCCTCTAATGTCCCGCGAGTCAGGTTGTCGTCCTTTTAACAGTTCACGACATATGATCCGGGACGGAAAAATATAGTAAAAGAAGAAAAGTGGCATGAAACCGATGAAAACGTTCGATTTTGGGCTCCAAAAAGGGCACAGCAAGCAAGCTGGCTGCCCCCGTTGTAGAGCTCACAGAGAGCTTTGCAACGGTATGTTGTGCGCCGCGTAACTCCTTACGGATCAAAAGTTATGGGCACCGGTGTGACGGAGACCTGGTCACAAACCCTACGCCCTCGGTTTACGGGCCCAGCCTCTACGTGAAGCGAAGTTGTCTTGCCCAATGTTCCGTGGGATTCAGTAACATAGATTTGGTGGATAAAATATCTTGGCAACCCTAACCAGGGTAAAAAAAATTGAAAAGGGGATGGAACACGAGGACTTCCCAAGGGGTCACCCATCCTAGTACTACTCTCGCCCAAGCACGCTTAACTACGGAGTTCTGATGGGATCCGGTGCATTAGTGCTGGTAAGATCGCACCCATCATGTTGAGGGCACAATTCCTTTATGTGTTAACTGTTCACAGTCCCAGGCTAGAGAGATGGCCCATTGAAAAGGCCCAATGGGCTTAACGACAACCCACCCGCTTCAACAACGCAGCATGCTTGAAAGATGTGTTATCGATACATTATAAGGCCCTATGATATCCCGCGAGTCAGGTTGTTGTCCTTTTAACTTTTCACGACGTATGATCCGGGACGGAAAAACATAGCAAAAGTAGAAAAGTGGCCTGAAAATGATGAAAACGTTCGATTTTAGGCTCCAAAAATGGGCACAGCAAGAAAGCTGGCTGCCTCCGTCGTAGAGCACTCAGAGAGCTTTGCAATGGTATGTTGTGCGCCGCGTAACTATTACGGATCAAAAGTTATGGGTATTAGAGCGACAGAGACCTGGTCACAAACCCTACGCCCTCGGTTTGCGGGCCCATCCTCTACATGAAGCAAAGTTGTCTTGCCCAATGTTCCGTGGGATTCAGTAATAGAGATTTGGTGGATAAAGCATCTTGGCAACCCTAACCAGGGCAAAAGAAATTGATAAGGGGGTGCAACACGAGGACTTCCCAGGGGGTCACCCATCCTAGTACTAATTTCGCCAAAGCTTGCTTAACTTCGGAGTTCTGATGGGATCCGATGCATTAGTGCTGGTATGATCGCACCTGTCATGTTGAGGGCACAATTCCTATATGTGTTAACGGTTCACAGTCACAGCCTAGAGAGATAGCCCATTCAAAAGGCCCAATGGGCTTAACAACAACCCATCCGCTTCAACAACGCAGCATCCTCGCAAGACGTGATATCGACACATTGTAGGGCCCACTGATGTCCCGAGAGTCAGGTTGTCGTCCTTTAAACAGTTCACGACGTCTGATCCGGGATGAAAAAACAGAGCAAAAGAATAAAAGTGGCCTGAAACTGATAAAAACGTTCGATTTTGGGCTCCAAAAATGGGAACAGCGAGCAAGTTGGCTGCCCCCGTCGTAGAGGTCTTAGAGAGCTTTGCAATGGTATGCTTTCCGCCGTGTAACTCCTTACGGATCAAAAGTTATGGGCCTCGGAGCGACGGAGACCTAGCCATAAACCCTACGCCCTCGGTTTGCGGGCCCAGCCTCTACGTGAAGCGAAGTTGTCTTGCCCAATGTTCCGTGGGATTCTGTAATAGTGATTTGGTGGATAAAGTATCTTGGCAACCCTAACCAGGGCAAAAAAAATTGAAAAGGGAGTGCAACACGAGGACTTCCTAGGGGGTCACCCTTCCTAGTACTATGCTCGCCCAAGCACGCTTAACTTCGGAGTTCTGATGGGATCCGGTGCATTAGTTCTGGTATGATCGCACCTGTCATGTTGAGGGCACAATTCCTATATGTGTTAACGGTTCACAGTCCCAACCTAGAGAGATGGCCCATTCAAAAAGCCCAATGGGCTTAACAACAACCCATTCGCTTCAACAACGCAGCATCCTCGCAATACGTTATTTTGACACGTTGTAGGGCCCTCTGATGTCCGACGAGTCAGGTTGTTGTTCTTTTAACAGTTCACAACGTATGATCCGGGATGGAAAAACAGATCAAAACAAGAAAAGTGGCCTGAAACTGATGAAAACGTTCGATTTTGGGCTCCAAAAATGGGCACAGCGTGCAAGTTGGCTGCCCCCGTCGTAGAGCTCTCAGAGAGCTTTGCAACGGTATGCTTTCCGCTGCGTAACTCCTTACGGATCAAAAGTTATGGGCACCAGAGCGACGGTGACCTAGTCATAAACCCTACGCCCTCGGTTTGCAGGCCCAGCCTCTACATGAAGCGAAGTTGTCTTGCCCAATGTTCCGTGGGATTTAGTAATAGTGATTTGGTGGATAAAGTATCTTGGCAACCCTAACCAGGGCAAAAAAAATTGAAAGGGAGCGCAACACGAGGACTTCCCAGGGGGTCACCCATCCTAGTACTATTCTCACCCAAGCACGCTTAACTTCGGAGTTCTGATGGGATCCGGTGCATTAGTGCTGGTATGATCGCACCCGTCATGTTAAGGGCACAATTCCTTTCTGTGTTAACTGTTCACAGTCCCAGCCTAGAGAGATGGCCCATTCAAAAGGCCCAATGGACTTAACGACAACCCATCCGCTTCAACAACGCAGCATCCTAGCAAGATGTGATATCGACACGTTGTAGGGTCCTCTGTTATCCCGCGAGTTAGGTTGTCGTCCTTTTAACAGTTCACGACGTACGATTCGGGAAGGAAAAACATAGCAAAAGTAGAAAAGTGGCCTGAAACTGATGAAAACGTTCGATTTTGGGATCCAAAAATGGGCACAGCGAGCAAGCTGGCTGCCCCCATCGTAGAGCTCTCAGAGAGCTTTGCAACAGTATGTTGTGCGCCGCGTAACAATTACGGATCAAAAGTTATGGGCACCGGAGCGACGGAGACCTGGTCACAAACCCTACGCACTCGGTTTGTGGGCCCAGCCTCTACGTGAAGCGAAGTTGTCTTGCCCAATGTTCCGTGGGATTCAGTAATAGAGATTTGGTGGATAAAGTATCTTGGCAACCCTAACCAGGGCAAAAAAAATTGAAAAGGGGGTTCAACACGAGGACTTCCAAGGGGTCACCCATCCTAGTACTACTCTCGCCCATGCATGCTTAACTTCAGAGTTCTGATGGGATCCGGTGCATTAGTGCTGGTATGATCGCACCCGTCATGTTGGGGGCACAATTCCTATATGTGTTAACGGTTCACAGTCCCAGCCTAGAGAGATGACCCATGCAAAAGGCCCAATGGGCTTAACGACAACCCATCTGCTTCAACAACTCAGCATCCTCACAAGACGTGATATCAACACGTTGTAGGGCCCTGTGATCTCCCGCGAGTTAGGTTGTCGTCCTTTTAACTGTTCACGACGTATGATCCGGGACGGAAAAACATGGCCAAAGAAGAAAAGTGGCTTGAAACAGATTAAGACATTCGATTTTGGGCTCCAAAAACGGGCACAGCGAGCAAGCTGGCTGCCTCCGTCATAGAGCTCTCAGAGGGCTTTGTAACGGTCTGCTGTGTACAGCGTAACTCCTTACGGATCAAAAGTTATGGGCATCGGAGTGATGGAGACCTGGTCACAAACCCTACGCCCTCGGTTTGCGGGCCCAGCCATAACGTGAAGCGAAGTTGTCTTGCCCAATGTTCCGTGGGATTCAGTAATAGAGATTTGGTGGATAAAGTATCTTGACAACCCTAACCAGGGCAAAAAAAATTTGAAAAGTGGGTGCAACACGAGGACTTCCCAGGGGTCACCCATCCTAGTACTACTCTCGCCCAAACACACATAACTTCGGACTTCTAATATGATCCGGTGCATTAGTACTGGTATGATCGCACCCGTCATGTTGAGGGCACAATTCCTTTATATGTTAACTGTTCACAGTCCCAGCCTAGAGAGATGGTCCATTCAAAAGGCCCAATGGGCTTAACGACAACCCATCCGCTTCAACAACGCACCATCCTTGCAAGACGTGATATCGACACATTGTAGGGCGCTCTGATGTCCCGCGAGTCAGGTTGTCATCCATTTAACAGTTCACAACGTATGATCCGGGACTGAAAAATTGAGCAAAAGAAGAAAAGTGGCCTGAAACTGATGAAAACGTTAGATTTTGGGCTCCAAAAACAGGCAGAGCGAGCTAGCTGGCTACCCCCGTCGTAGAGCTCTCAGAGAGCTTTGCAACGGTATGTTGTGCACCGCGTAACTCCTTACGGATCAAATGTTATGGGCACCGGAGCGTCGGAACCTGGTTACAAACCCTACGCCCTCGGTTTGCGGGCCCAGCCTCTACGTGAAGCGAAGTTGTCTTGCCCAACGTTCCGTGGGATTCAGTAATAGAGATTTGGTGGATAAAGTATCTTGACAACCCTAACCAGGGCAAAAAAAATTGAAAAGGGGGTGCAACACGAGGACTTCCCAAGGGGTCACCCATCCTAGTACTACTCTCGCCCAAGCATGCTTAACATCGAAGTTATGATGGTATCCGGTGCATTAGTACTGGTATGATCGCACCCGTCATGTTGATGGAACAATTCCTTTATGTGGGAACTGTTCACAGTTCCCACCTAGAGAGATGGCCCATTCAAAAGGCCCAATGGGCTTAACGACAACCCATCCGCTTCCACAACGCAGGATCTTGGCAAGATGTGATATCGACACATTGTAGGGCCCTCTGATGTCCAGCGAGTCCTGTTTTCGTCCTTTTAACAGTTCACGACGTACGATCCGGGATGGAAAAATAGAGCAAAAGTAGAAAAGTGGAATGAAACTAATGAAAACATTCGATTTTGGGTACCAAAAATGGGCACAACGAGCAAGTTGGCCGCCCCCGTCGTAGAGCTCTCAGAGAGCTTTGCAACTGTATGCTGTGCGCCTCGTAACTCCCTACGGATCAAAAGTTATAGGCACTAGAGCAACGGAGACCTGGTCACAAACCCTACGCCCTCGGTTTGTAGGCCCAGCCTCTACGTGAAGCGAAGTTGTGTTGCCCAATGTTCCGTGGGTTTCAGTAATAGAGATTTGGTGGATAAAGTATCTTGGAAACCCTGACCAGGGCAAAAAAAATTGAAAAGGGGGTTCAACACGAGGACTTCCCAGGGGGTCACCCATCCTAGTACTACTCTCACCCAAGCATACTTAACTTCAGAGTTCTGATGGGATCCGGTGCATTAGTGCTGGTATGATCGCACCCATCATGTTGGGGGCACCATTCCTATATGTGTTAACGGTTCACAGTCCCAGCCTAGAGAGATGGCCCATGCAAAAGGCCCAATGGGCTTAACGACAGCCCATCTGCTTCAACAACGCAGCATCCTCACAAGACGTGATATCGACACATTGTAGGGCCCTGTGATCTCCCGCGAGTCAGGTTGTCGTCATTTTAACTGTTCACGACGTATGATCTGGGACGGAAAAATAGAGCAAAAGAAGAAAAGTGGCTTGAAACAGATTAAGACATTCGATTTTGGGCTCCAAAAACGGGCACAGCGAGCACGCTGGCTGCCCCCGTCGTAGAGCTCTCAGAGGGCTTTGTAATGGTCTGCTGTGTGCTGCGTAACTCCTTACGGATCAATAGTTATGGCCATCGGAGCGACGGAGACCTGGTCACAAACCCTACGCCCTCGGTTTGCTGGCCCAGCCTCTACGTGAAGCGAAGTTGTCTTGCCCAATGTTCCGTGGGATTCAGTAATAGAGATTTGGTGGATAAAGTATCTTGACAACCCTAACCAGGGCAAAAAAAATTTGAAAAGTGGGTGCAACACGAGGACTTCCGAGGGGTCACCCATCCTAGTACTAATCTCGCCCAAACACACATAACTTCGGAGTTCTGATATGATCCAGTGCATTAGTACTGGTATGATCGCACCTGTCATATTGAGGGCACAATTCCTTTATGTGTTAATTGTTCACAGTCCCAGCCTAGAGAGATGGTCTATTCAAAAGGCCCAATGGGCTTAAAGACAACCTATCCGCTTCAACAACGCAGCGTCCTTGCAAGACGTGATATCGACACGTTGTAGGGCCCTCTGATCTCCCGCAAGTCAGGTTGTCGTCCTTTTAACACTTCACGACGTACGATCCGGGTTGGAAAAACAGAGCAAAAGAAGAAAAGTTACTTGAAACTTATGAAAACGTTTGATTTTGGGCTCCAAAAATGGGCACAGCAAGCAAGCTAGCTGCCCCCGTCGTAGAGCTCTCAGAGAGCTTTGCAACAGTATGCTGTGCGCCGCGTAACTTCTTACGGATCAAAAGTTATGGGCACCAGAGCGACGGAGACCTGGTCACAAACCCTACGCCCTCGGTTTGCGGGCCCAGCTTCTACGTGAAGCGAAGTTGTCTTGCCCAATGTTCCGTGGGATTCAGTAATAGAGATTTGGTGGATAAATTATCTTGGCAACCCTAACCAGTTCAAAAAAAATTGAAAAAGGGTTGCAACACGAGGACTTCCCAGGGGGTCACCCATCCTTGTACTACCCTCGCCAAAGCACGCTTAACTTCGAAGTTCTGATGGGATCCGATGCATTAGTGCTGGTATGATCGCACCACGTCATGTTTAGGGCACAATTCCTACATGTGTTAACGGTTCACAGTCCCAGCCTAGAGAGACGACCCATTCAAAAGGCCCAATGGGCTTAACGACAACCCATCTGCTTCAACAACGCAACATGCTTGCAAGACGTGATATCGACACGTTGTAGGGCCCTCTGATATCCCGCGAGTCAGGTTGTCGTCCTTTTAACAGTTCACGACGTATGATTGGGGATAGAAAAATATAGCAAAAGAAGAAAAATGGACTGAAATTGAATAAAACGTTCGATTTTGGGCTCCAAAAATGGGCACTGCGAGTAAGTTGGTAGCCCTCGTCGTAGAGCTCTTAGAGAGCTTCGCAACGGTACGCTGTGCGCCGCATAACTCTTTACGGATCAAAAGTAATGGGCACCAGAGCGACGGAGACCTGGTAACAAACCCTACGCCCTCTGTTTACGGGCCCATCCTCTACGTGAAGCGAAGTTGTCCTGCCCAATGTTCTGTGGGATTCAGTAATAGAGATTTGGTGGATAAAGTATCTTGGCAACCCTAACCAGGGCAAAAAAAATTGAAAACGGGGTACAACATGAGGACTTCCCAGAGGGTCACCCATCCTAGTACTACTCTCGCCCAAGCACGCTTAACTTCGGAGTTCTGATGGGATCCAATGCATTAGTGCTGGTATGATCGCACCCGTCTTGTTGAGGGCACAATTCCTCTATGTGTTAACTATTCACAGTCCCAGCCTAGAAAGACGGCCCATTCAAAAGGCCCAATAGGCTTAACAACAACCCTTCCGCTTCAACAACGCAGCATGCTTGCAAGACATGATATCGACACGTTGTAGGACCCTCTGATGTCCCGCGAGTCAGGTTGTCATCCTTTTAACAGTTCACGACGTACGATCCGTGACAGAAAAACAGAGCAAAAGAAGAAAAGTGGCTGAAACTGATGAAAAAGTTTGATTTTGGGCTCCAAAAATGGGCACAGCGAGAAGGCTTGCTGCCCCCGTCATAGAGCTCTCAGAGAGCTTTTCAACGGTATGTTGTGCGCTGCATAACTCCTTACGGATCAAAAGTTATGGGGACCAGAGCGACGGAGACCTGGTCACAAACCCTACGCCCTCGGTTTGCGGGCCCAGCCTCTACGTGAAGTGAAGTTGTCTTGCCTAATGTTCTGTGGGATTCTGCAATAGAGATTTGGTGGATAAAGTATCTTGGCAACCCTAACCAAGGCAAAAAAAATTGAAAAGGGGGTGGAACACGAGGACTTCCCAGGGGGTCACACATCCTAGTCCTACTCTCGCCCAAGCACGCTTAACTTCAGAGTTCTTATGGGATCCAGTGCATGAGTGCTGGTATGATCGCACCCGTCATGTTGAGGGCACAATTTCTTTATGTGTTAACTGTTCACAGTCCCAGCCTAGAGAGATGGCCCATTCAAAAGGCCCAATGGGCTTAACGATAACCTGTCCCCATCAACAACGCAGGATGCTTGCAAGACGTGATATCGACAAGTTGTAGGGCCCTCTGATGCCCAGCGAGTCAGGTTGTCTTCCTTTTAACAGCTCACGACGTACGATCTGGGACAGAAAAATAGTGCAAAAGAAGAAAAATGGCCTGAAACTGATGAAAACGTTCGATTTTGGGCTCCAAAAATGGCCACAGCGAGCATGCTGGCTGGCCTCATCGTAGAGCTCTCAAGGAGCTTTGCAATGTTATGCTGTGCGCCGCGTAACTCCTTACGGATCAAAAGTTATGGGCACCGGAGCGACGGAGACCTGGTCACAAAACCTATGCCCTCGGTTTGCGGGCCCAACCTCTACGTGAAACGAAGTTGTCTTGCCAAATTTTCCGTGGGATTCAGTAAGAGAGATTTGGTGGATAAAGTATCTTGGCAACCCTAACCAGGGCAAAAAAAATTGAAAAGGGGGTGCAACACGAGGACTTCCCAGTGGGTCACCCATCCTAGTACTACTCTCGCCCAAGCACGCTTAACTTCGTAGTTCTGATGGGATCCGGTGCATTAGTGCTGGTATGATCGCACCCTTTATGTTGAGGGCACAATTCCTATATGTGTTAATTGTTCACAGTCCCAGCCGAGAGAGATAGCCCATTCAAAAGGCCCAATGGGCTTAACGACAACCCATCCGCTTCAACAACGCAGCATGCTTGCAAGACGTGATGTCGACACATTGTAGGGCCCTCTGATGTCCCGTGAGTCAGGTTGTCATCCTTTTAACAGTTCACGATGTACGATCCGAGACAAAAAAATAGCGTAAAACAAGAAAAGTGGCCTGAAACTGATGAAAACGTTCAATTTTGGGCTCCAAAAATGGGCACAACGAGCATGCTGGCTGCCCCCGTCATAGAGCTCTCAGAGAGCTTTGTGCTGTGCACCGCATAACATCTTTACGGATCAAAAGTTATGGCTACCAGACTGACGGAGACCTGGTCAAAAACCCTACGCCCTCGGTTTGTGGGCCCAGCCTCTACGTGAAGCGAAGTTGTCTTGCCCAATGTTCCTTGGGATTCAGTAATAGAGATTTGGTGGATAAAGTATCTTGGCAACCCTAACCAGGGCAAACAAAATTGAAAAGGGGGTGCAACACGAGGACTTCCCAATGGGTCACCCATCCTAGTACTACTCTCGCCCAAGCATGCTTAACTATGTAGTCCTGATGGGATCCGGTGCATTAATGCTAGTGTGATCGCACCCATTATGTTGAGGGCACAATTCCTATATGTATTAACGGTTCATAGTCCCAGCCTAAAGAGATGGCTCATTCAAAAGGCCCAATGGGCTTAACGACAACCCATCCGCTTCAACAACGCAGCATCCTCGCAAGACGTGATATCGACACGTTGTTCCGCCCTCTGATGTCCCGCGAGTCAGGTTGTCGTCCTTTTAACAGTTCACGACGTATGATCCGGGACGGAAAAACAGAGCAAAAGAAGAAAAGTGGCCTGAAACTGATGAAAATGTTCGATTTTGGGCTCCAAAAATAGGCACAACGGGCAAGCTGGTCCCGTCGTAGAGCTCTCAGAGAGCTTTGTAACGGTATGCTGTGCGCCGCATAACTCCTTACGGATCAAAAGTTATAGGCATCGGAGCGACGAAGACCTGGCCAAAAACCCTACGCCCTCGGTTTGGGGGCCCAGCCTCTACGTGAAGCGAAGTTGTCTTGCCCAATGTTCCATGGGATTCCGTAATAGAGATTTGTTGGGTAAAGTATCTTGGCAACCCTAACCAGGGCAAAAAAAATTTAAAAGGCGGTGTAACACGAGGACTTCCCAAGGGGTCACCCATCTTAGTACTACTCTCGCCCAAGCACGCTTAACTTCGGAGTTCTGACGGGATCCGGTGCATTAGTGGTGGTATGATCGCACCCGTCATGTTGAAGGCACAATTCCTTTGTGTGTTAACTGTTCACAGTCCCAGCCTAGAGAGATGGCCCATTCAAAAGGCCCAATGGGCTTAACGACAACCCATCCGATTGAACAACGCAGCATGCTTGCAAGATGTGATGTCGACACGTTGTAGGGCCCTCTGATGTCCCGCGAGTCAGGTTTTCATCCTTTTAACAGTTCACGACGTACGATCCGGGATAGAAAAACAACGTAACAAAAAGAATAGTGGCCTGAAACTGATGAAAACGTTTGATTTTGGGCTCCAAAAATGGGCACAACGAGCATGCAGGCTGCCCCTGTCATAGAGCTCTCAGAGAGCTTTGCAACGGTATGCGGTGCACAGCATAACATCTTTACGGATCAAAAGTTATGGCTACCAGAGTGACGGAGACCTAGTCACAAACCCTACGCCCTTGGGCCCAGCCTCTACGTGAAGCGAAGTTGTATTGCCGAATGTTCCTTGGAATTCAGTAATAGAGATTTGGTGGATAAAGTATCTTGGCAACCCTAAACAGGGCAAAAAAAATTGAAAAGGGGGTGCAACATGAGGACTTCCCAAGGGGTCACCATTCCTAGTACTACTCTCGCCCAAGCAAGCTTAACTTCGGAGTTCTGATGGGATCCGGTGCATTAGTGCAAGTATGATCGCATCCGTCATGTTGAGGGCACAATTCCTTTATGCGTTAACTGTTCACAGTCCCAGCATAGAGAGATGGCCCATTCAAAAGGCCCAATGGGCTTAACGACAACCCATTCGCTTCAACAACGCTGCATGCTTGCAAGACGTGATATCGACACGTTATAGGGCCCTCTGATGTCTAGCGAGTCAGGTTGTCATCCTTTTAACAGTTCACGACTTACCATCCGAGATGGAAAAACAGAGCAAACGAAGAAAAATAGCCTGAAACTGATGAAAACGTTCGATTTGGGGCTCCAAGAATGGGCACAACGAGCATGCTAGCTGCCCCCGTCGTAGAGCTCTCAGAGCGCTTTGCAACGGTATGCTGTGCGCCGCGTAACTCCTTACGGATCAAAAGTTATAGGCACCGGAGAGATGGAGACCTGGTCACAAACCCTATGCCCTTGGTTTGCGGGCCCAGCCTCTACGTGAAACGATGTTGTCTTGCCCAATGTTTCGTGGGATTCAGTAAGAGAGATTTGGTGGATAAAGTATCTTGGCAACCCTAACCAGGGACAAAAAAGTTAAAAGGGGGGACAACACGAGGACATCCCAAGGGTCACCCATCCTAGTACTACTCTCGCCCAAGCACGCTTAACTTCGGAGTTCTGATGGCATCCGATGCATTAGTGCTGGTACGATAGCACCAGTCATGTTGGGGGCACAATTCCTATATGTGTTAACGGTTCACAGTCCTAGCCTAAAGAGGTGGCCCATTCAAAAAGCCCAATGGGTTTAACGACAACACATCCGCTTCAACAACGCTGCATCCTCGCAAGACGTGATATCGACACGTTGTAAAGCCCTATAATGTCCCGCGAGTCAGGTTGTCATCCTTTTAACAGTTCACGATGTATGATCCAGGATGGAAAAACAGAGCAAAACTAGAAAAGAGGCATGAAACAGATGAAAATGTTAAATTTTGGGCTCCATAAACGGGCAAAGCGAGCAAGCTGGCTACCCACGTCGTAGAGGTCTCAGAGAGCTTTCCAACGGTATGCTGTGCGCCGCGTAACTCCTTACGGATCAAAAGTTATGGGCACCGGAGCGACGGACACCTGGTCACAAACCCTACGCCCTCGGTTTGCTGGCCCAGCCCCTACGTGAAGCGAAGTTGTCTTGCCCAATGTTCCGTGGGATTCAGTAATTGAGATTTGGTGGATAAAGTATCTTGGCAACCCAAACCAGGGCAAAAAATATTGAAAAGGGGGTGCAACACGAGGACTTCCCAGGGGGTCACCCATCCTAGTACTACTCTCGCCCAAGCACGCTTAACTTCGGAGTTCTGATGGGATCCGGTGCATTAGTGCTGGTATGATCGCACCCGTCATATTGAGGGCATAATTCCTTTATGTGTTAACTGTTCACAGTCCCAGCCTAGAGAGATGGCCCATTCAAAAGGCCCAATGGGCTTAACAATAAACCATCCGCTTCAACAACGCAGCATGCTTGCAGGACGTGATATCGACACATGGTAGGGCACTCGCATGTCCCACGAGTCAGGTTGTCGTCCTTTGAACAGTTCACGACCTACGATCCGGGACGGAAAAATAGAGCAAAAGAAGGAAAGTGGCCTGAAACTAATGAAAACGTTTGATTGTGGGGACCAAAAAGGGGAACAGCGAGCAAGCTGGCTGCCCCCGTTGTAGAGCTGTTAGAGAGCTTTCCAACGCTCTGCTGTGCCCTGCGTAACTTCTTACGGATCAAAAGTTATGGGCACAGGAGAAACGGAGACCTGGTCACAAACCCTACACCCTCGGTTTGTGGGCCCAGCCTCTACGAGAAGCGAAGTTGTCTTGCCCAATATTCTGTGGGATTCAGTAATAGAGATTTGGTGGATAAAGTATCTTGGCAACCCTAACCAGGGCAAAAAAAATTGAAAAGGGGTTGCAACACGAGGACTTCCTAGGGGGTTACCCATCCTTGTACTACTCTCGACCAAGCACACTTAACTTCGGAGTTCTGATGGGATCTGGTGCATTAGTGCAGGTATGATCTCACCCGTCTTGTTGAGGGCACAATTCCTTTATGTGTTAACTGTTCACAGTCCCAACCTAGAGAGATGGCTCATTCAGAAGGCCCAATGGGCTTAACAACAACCCATCTGCTTCAACAACGCTGCATTCTTGCAAGACGTGATATCGACATGTTGTAGGGCCCTCTGATGTCCCGCAAGTCAGGTTGTCGTCCTTTTAACAGTTCATGATGTACGATCCGGGATGGAAAAACAGCGCAAAACAAGAAAAGTGGCTTGAAACTGATTAAAACGTTCGATTTTGGGCTCCAAAAACGGGCACAGCGAGCATGCTGGCTGCCCACGTCTTAGCGCTCTCGGAGAGCTTTGCAACGGTATGCTGCGCGCCGCGTAACTCCTTACGGATCAAAAGTTATGGGCACCGGAGCGACGGAGACCAGGTCACAAACCCTACGCCCCCGGTTTGTGGGCTCTGTCGCTACGTGAAGCGAAGTTGTCTTGTCCAATGTTCCGTGGGATTCAGTAATAGAGATTTGGTGGATAAAATATCTTAGCAACCCTAACCTGGGCAAACAAAATTGAAAATGGGGTGCAACACGAGGACTTCCCAGGGGGTCACCCATTCTAGTACTACTCTCGCCCTAGCACGCTTAACTTCAGAATTTTGATGGGATCCGGTGCATTAGTGATGGTATGATCGCACTCGTCATGTTGAGGGCACAATTCCTTTATGTGTTAACTATTCATAGTCCCAGCTTAGAGAGATGGCCAATTCAAAAGGCCCAATGGGCTTAACGACAACCCATCCGCTTCAACAACGTACCATGCTTGCAAGACGTGATATCGACACATTGTAGGGCCCTCAGATGTCCCGCGAGTCAGGTTGTCGTCCTTTTAATAGTTCACGACGTACGATCTAGGACGGAAAAACAGAGCAGAAGAAGAAAAGTGGCCTAAAACTGATTAAAACGTTCGATTTTGGGCTCCAAAAATGGGCACAGCGAGCATGCTGGCTGCCCCCGTCATAGAGCTCTTAGAGAGTTTTGGAATGGTATGCTGTGCGCCGCGTAACTCCTTACAAATCAAAAGTTATGAGCACCGGAGCGATGGAGACTAGGTCAAAAACCCTACGCCCTCGGTTTGCGGTCCCAGCCGCTACGTGAAGCGAAATTGTCTTGCCCAATGTTCCGTGGGATTCAGTAATAGAGATTTGGTGGATAAAGTATCTTGGCACTCTAACCAGGGCAAAAAAAATTGAAAAGGGAGTGCAACACGAGGACTTCCCAGGGGGTCACCCATCCTAGTACTAATCTCGCCCAAGCACACTTAACTTCAGAGTTCTGATGGCATCCGGAGCATTACTGCTGGTATGATCGCACCCGTCATGTTGACGGCACAATTCCTATATGTGTTAACAGTTCACAGTCCCAGCCTAAAGAGATGGCCCATTCAAAAGGCCCAATGGGCTTAACGACAACCCATCCGCTTCAACAACACTGCATCCTCACAAGACGTGATATTGAGACGTTGTAGGGCCCTCTGATGTCCCGCGAGTCAGGTTGTCGTCCTTTTAACAGTTCACGACGTATGATCCGGGATGAAAAAACAGAGCAAAACTAAAAAAGTGGCCTGCAACAGATGAAAATGTTCAATTTTGGGCTCCATAGACGGGCAAAGCGAGCAAGCTGGCTACCCCCGTCGTAGAGCTCTAAGAGAGCTTTGCAACGGTATGTTGTACGCTGCGTAACTCCTTACGGATCAAAAGTTTTGGGCACCGGAGCGACGGACACCTAGTCACAAACCCTACGCCCTCGATTTTCGGGCCTAGCCTCTACGTGAAGCGAAGTTGTCTTGCCCAATGTTCCGTGGGATTCAGTAATAGAGATTTGGTGGATAAAGTATCTTGGCAACCCTAACCAGGGCAAAAAAAATTGAAAAGGGGGTGCAACACGAGGACTTCCCAGGTGGTCACCCATCCTAGTACTACTCTCGCCCAAGCACACTTAACTTCGGAGTTCTGATGGGATCCGGTGCATTAGTGCTGGTATGATTGCACCCGTCATATTGAGGGCATAATTCCTTTATGTGTTAACTGTTCACAGTCCCAGCCTAGAGAGATGGCCCATTCAGAAGGCCCAATGGGCTTAACGATAACCAATCCGCTTCAACAACGCAGCATGCTTGCAAGACGTGATGTCGACACGTTGTAGGGCCCTCTGATGTCCCGCGAATCAAGTTGTCGTCCTTTTAACATTTCACGACGTACGATCCGGGAAGGAAAAACATAGCAAAAGAAGAAAAATGGCTTGAAACTGATGAAATCGTTTGATTTTGTCCACCAAAAAGGGGCACACCGAGCAAGCTGGCTGTCCTCGTCATAGAGCTGTTAGAGAGCTTTGCAACGGTATGCTGTGCGCCGCGTAACTCCTTACGAATCAAAAGTTATGGGCACCGGAGCGACGGAGACTTGGTCACAAACCCTACGCCCTCGGTTTGCTGGCCCAGCCGCTACGTGAAGCGAAGTTGTATTGCCCAATTTTCCATGGAATTCTGTAATAGAGATTTGGTGGATAAAGTATCTTGGCAACCCTAACCAGGGCAAACAAAATTGAAAAGGGGGTGCAACACGAGGACTTCCAAGGGGGTGCAACTCGAGGACTTCCAAGGGGGTCACCCATCCTAGTACTACTCTCGCCCTAGCACGCTTAACTTTGGAGTTCTGATGGGATCCGGCGCATTAGTGCTGGTATGATCGCACCCATCATGTTGAGGGCACAATTCCTTTATGTGTTAACTGTTCATAGTCCCAGCCTAGAGAGATGGCCCATTCAAAAGGCCGAAGGGCTTAACGACAACCCATCCGCTTCAACAACGCAGTATGCTTGCACGACGTGATATCGACACGTTATAGGGCCCTCTGATGTCCCGTTAGTCAGGTTGTCTTCCTTTTAACAGTTCACGACGTATGATCCGGGACAAAAAAACATAGCAAAAGAAGAAATGTTGCTTGAAACTGATGAAAACGTTCGATTTTGGGCTCCAAAAATGGGCACAGCGAGCATGATGGCTGCCCCCGTCATAGAGCTCTCAGAGAGCTTTGCAACGGTATGCTGTGCGACGCGTAACTCCTTACGAATCAAAAGTTATGGGTACCGGAGCGACGGAGACCTGGTCAAAAACCCTACGCCCTCGGTTCGCAGGCCCAACCTCTTCGTGAAGCGAAGTTGTCTTGCCCAATGTTCCATGGGATTTAGTAATAGAGATTTGGTGGATAAAGGATCTTGGCAACCCTAACCAGTTCAAAAAAAATTGAAAAGGGGGTGCAACACGAGGGCTTCCCAGGGGGTCACCCATCCTAGTAGTACTCTCGTCCAAGCACGCTTAATTTCGTAGTTCAGATGGGATCCGGTGCATTAGTGCTGGTATGATCGCACCCGTCATGTTGAGGGCACAATTTCTTTACGTGTTAACTTTTCACAGTCCCAACCTAGAGGGATGGCCCATTCAAAAGGCCCAATGGGCTTAACGATAACCCATCCGTTTCAACAACGCAGCATGCTTGCAAGACATGATATCGACACGTTGTCGGGCCCTCTGATGTCCCACGAGTCAGGTTGTCGTCCTTTAAACAGTTCACGACGAACAATCCGGGACGAAAAAATAGAGCAAAAGAAGAAAAGTGGCCTGAAATAGATGAAAACGTTCGATTTTGGGCTCAAAAAATGGGCACATTGAGCATGCTAGTTGCACCCATCATAGAGCTCTCAGAGACCTTTGCAACGGTATGCTGTGCGCCGCGTAACTCCTGACGGATCAAAAGTTATGGGCACCGTAGCGACGGAGACCTGGTCACAAACCCTACGCCCTCGGTTTGTAGGCCCAGCCTTTACGTGATGCGAAGTTGTCTTGTCCAATGTTCCGTGGGATTCAGTAATAGAGATTTGGTGGATAAAGTATCTTGGCAACCCTAACCAGGGCAAAAAAAATTGAAAAGGGGGTGCAACACGAGGACATCCCAGAGGGTCACCCATCCTAGTATTACTCTCGCCCAACCACGCTTAACTTCGGAGTTCTGGTGGAATCCGGTGCATTAGTGCAGGTATGATCGCACCCGTCATATTGAGGGCACAATTCCTTTATGTGTTAACTATTCACAGTCCCAGCCTAGAGAGATGGGCTATTCAAAAGGCCCAATGGGCTTAACGACAACCCATCCGCATCAACAACGCAGCATGCTTGCAAGACGTGATATCGACACATTGTAGGGCCCTCTGATGTCCCGCGAGTCAGGTTGTCCTCCTTTTGACAGTTCACGACGTACGATCCGGGACGAAAAAACAGCGCAAAGGAAGAAAAGTGGCCTAAAACTGATAAAAATGTTTGATTTTGGGCTCCAAAAAGGTGCAAAGCGAGCATGCTGTCTACCCCCGTCATAGAGCTCTCAAAGAGCTTTGCAACGGTATGTTGTGCGCCGCATAACTTCTTACGAATCAAAAGTTATAGGCACCGGAGCAACGGAGACCAGGTACGCCCTCGGTGTGCGGGCCCAGCCGCTACGTGAAGCGAAGTTGTCTTGCCCAATGTTCCGTGCGATTCATTAATATAGATTTGGTGGATAAAGTATCTTGGCATCCTAACCAGGGCAAAAAAAATTAAAAAGAGGGTGCAACACGAGGACTTCCCACGGGGTCAACCATCCTATTACTACTCTCGCCAAAGCACACTTAACTTCGGAGTTCTGATGGGATCTGGTGCTTTAGTGCTGGTATGATCGCACCCGTCAAGTTGAGGGCACAATTCCTTTATGTGTTAACTGTTCATAGTCCCAGCCTAGAGAGATGGCCCATTCAAAGGGCCCAAGGGCTTAACGACAACCCATCCACTTCAACAACGCAGCATGTTTGCACGATGTTATATCAACATGTTTTAGGGCCCTCTCATGTCTCGCGAGTCAGGTTGTCATCCTTTTAACAGTTCACGACGTACGATCCGGGACGAAAAACCAGAGCAAAAGAAGAAAAGTTGCATGAATCTGATGAAAACGTTCGATTTTGGGCTCCAAAAATGGGCACAGCGGGCATGCTGGCTGGCCCCATCATAGAGCTCTCAGAGAGCTTTGCAATGGTATGTTGTGCGCCGCGTAACTCATTACGGATCAAATGTTATGGGCACCGGAGCGACGGAGACCTGGTCAAAAACCCTACGCCCTCGGTTTGCGGGCCCAGCTTCTACGTGAAGCAAAGTTGTCTTGCCCAATGTTTTGTGGGATTTAGTAATAGAGATTTGGTGGATAAAGTATCTTGGCAACCCTAACCAGGGCAAAAAAAATTGAAAAGAGGGTACAACACGAGGACATCCCAAGGGGTCACCCATCCTAGTACTACTCTCGCCCAAGCACACATAACTTCAGAGTTCTGATGGGATCCGGTGCATTAGTGCTGGTATGTTCGCACCCGTCATGCTGAGGGCACAATTCCTTTATGTGTTAACTGTTCAAAGTCCTAGCCTAGAGAGATGACCCATTCAAAAGCCCCAATGGGCTTAACGACAACCCATCCGCTTCAACAACGCAGCATGCTTGCAAGACATGATGTCGACACGTTGTCGGGTCCTCTGATGTCTCGCGAATCAGGTTGTCGTCCTTTTAACAATTCACGACCTATGTTCCGGGACGGAGAAACAGAGCAAAAGAAGAAAAATGGCCTAAAACTGATGAAAATGTTCGATTTTGGACTCTAAAAATGGGCACAGCGTGCAAGCTGGCTGCCCCCATCGTAGAGCTCTCAGAGAGCTTTGCAACGGTATGTTGTGCGCCGCGTAACTCCTTACGGATCAAAAGTTATGGGCACCGGAGCGACAGAGACCTGGTCACAAACACTACGCCCTCGGTTTGCGGGCCCAGCCACTACGTGAAGCGAAGTTGTGTTGCCCAATGGTCCAGGGGATTCAGTAATAGTGATTTGGTGGATAAAGTATCTTGGCAACCCTAACCAGGCCAAACAAAATTGAAAAGTGGGTGCAACACCAGGACTTCCCAAGGGGTCACCCATCTTAGTACTACTCTAGCTCAAGCACGCTTAACTTCGGAGTTCTGAGGGGATCCGGTGCATTAGTGCTGGTATGATCGCACCCGTCATGTTGAGGGCACAATTCCTTTATGTGTTAACTGTTCACAGTCCCAGTCAAGAGAGATAGCCCATTCAAAAGGCCCAACGAGCTTAACGACAACCCATCCACTTCAACAACGCAGCATGCTGTCACAACGTGATATCGACACGTTTTAGGGCCCTCTGATGTCCCCCGAGTCAGGTTGTCATCCTTTTATAAGTTCACGACATATGATTCGGGACGAAAAAACAGAGCAAAAGAAGAAAGGTGGCCTGAAACTGATGAAAACGTCAGGTTTTGGACTCCAAAAATGGGCACATCGAGCATGATGGCTGCCCCCGTCGTAGAGCTCTCAGAGAGCTTTGCAACTGTATGTTGTGCGCCGCGTAACTCTATACGGATCAAAAGTTATGGGTTCCGGAGCGACGGAGACCTGGTCACAAACCCTACGCCCTCGATTTACTGGCCCAGCCGCTACGTGAAGCGAAGTTGTCTTGCCCAATGTTCCGGGGAATTCTGTAATAGAGATTTGGTGGATAAAGTATCTTGGAAACCCTAACCAGGGCAAACAAAATTGAAAATGGGGTGCAACACGAGGACTTCCAAGGGGGTCACCCATCCTAGTACTAGTCTCGCCCAAGCACGCTTAACTTCGGAGTTCTGATGGGATCCGGCGCATTAGTGCTGGTATGATCGCACCCGTCATGTTGAGGGCACAATTACAATTTGTGTTAACGGTTCACAGTCCCAGCCTAGAGAGATGGCCCATTTAAAAGGCCGAAGGGCTTAACGACAACCCATCCGCTTCAACAACGCAGCATGCTTACACGACGTGATATCTACATGTTATAGGGCCCTCTGATGTCCCGTTAGTCAGGTTGTCTTCCTTTTAACAGTTCACGACGTATGATCCGGGACAAAAAAACATAGCAAAAGAAGAAATGTTGCTTGAAACTGATGAAAACGTTCGATTTTGGGCTCCAAAAATGGGCACAGCGAGCATGATGGCTGCCCCCGTCATAGAGCTCTCAGAGAGCTTTGCAACGGTATGCTGTGCGCCGCGTAACTCCTTACGAATCAAAAGATATGGGCACCGGAGCGACGGAGAGCTGGTCAAAAACCCTACGCCCTCGGTTTGCAGGCCCAGCCTCTTCGTGAAGCGAAGTTGTCTTGCCCAATGTTCCGTGGGATTCAGTAATAGAGATTTGGTGGATAAAGTATCTTGGCAACCCTAACCAATGTAAAAAAAATTGAAAAGGGGGTGCAACACGAGGACTTCCCAGGGGGTCACCCATCCTAGTAGTACTCTCGGCCAAGCACGGTTAACTTCGTAGTTCAGATGGGATCCGGTGCATTAGTGCTGGTATGATCGCACCCGTCATGTTGAGGGCACAATTTCTTTACGTGTTAACTTTTCACAGTCCCAACCTAGAGGGATGGCCCATTCAAAAGGCCCAATGGGCTTAACGATAACCCATCCGTTTCAACAACGCAGCATGCTTGCAAGACATGATATCGACACGTTGTCGGGCCCTCTGTTGTCCCGCGAGTCAGGTTGTCGTCCTTTTAACAGTTCACGACGTACGATCCGGGATGAAAAAATAGAGGAAAAGAAGAAAAGTGGCATTAACTAATGAAAACGTTCGATTTTGTGCTCCAAAAAAGGGCACCGTGAGCATGCTAGTTGCACCCATCATAGAGCTCTCAGAGACCTTTGCAATGGTATGCTGTACGCCGCGTAACTCCTTACGAATCAAAAGTTATGGGCACCGGAGCGACGGAGACCTGGTCAAAAACCCTACGCCCTCAGTTTGCAGGCCCAGCCTCTTCCTGAAGCGAAGTTGTCTTGCCCAATGTTTCGTGGGATTCAGTAATAGAGATTTGGTTAATAAAGTATCTTGGCAACCCTAACCAGGGCAAAAAAAATTGAAAAGGGGGTGCAACACGAGGACTTCCCAGGGGGTCACCCATCCTAGTACTACTCTCGCCCAAGCATGCTTAACTTTGGAGTTCTGATGGGATCCGGTGCATTAGTGCTGGTATGATCGCACCCGTCATGTTGAGGGCACAATTCCTTTATGTGTTAACTGTTCACAGTCCCAGCCTAGAGAGATGGCCTATTCAAAAGGCCCAATGGGCTTAATGACAACCCATTTGCTTCAACAACGTAGCATGCTTGCAAGACGTGATATCGACACGTTGTAGGGCCCTATGATGTCCCGCGAGTCAGGTTGTCATCCTTTTAACAGTTCACGACGTACGATCCGGGACTGAAAAACAGCGCAAAAGAAGAAAAGTGGCCTAAAACTGATGAAAATGTTCGATTTTGGGCTCCAAAAAGGTGCACAGCGAGCATGCTAGCTACCCCCGTCATACAGCTCTCAGAGAGCTTTGCAACGGTATGCTGTGCAGCGCATAACTCCATACGAATCAAAAGTTATAGGCACCGGGGCGACAGAGACCAGGTACGCCCTCGGTGTGCGGGCCCAGCCGCTACGTGAAACGAAGTTGTCTTGCCCAATGTTCCGTGGGATTCAGTAATAGAGATTTGGTGGATAAAGTATCTTGGCAACATTAACCAGGGCAAACAAAATTGAAAAGGGGGTGCAACACGAGGACTTCCCAAGGCGTCACCCATCCTAGTACTACTCTCGTCCAAGCACGCTTAACTTCTGAGTTCTGATGGGATCTGGTGCATTAGTGCTGGTATGATCGAACACGTCATGTTGAGGGCACAATTCCTTTATCTGTTAACTGTTCATAGTCCCAGCCTAGAGAAATGGCCCATTCAAAGGGCCCAAGGGCATAACGACAACCCATCCACTTCAACAACGCAGCGTGCTTGCACGATGTGATATCAACACGTTTTAGGGCCCTCGGATGTCTCGCGAGTCAGGCTGTCATCCTTTTAACAGTTCACGACGTACGATCTGGGACGGAAACCAGAGCAAAAGAAGAAAAGTTGCTTGAATCTGATGAAAACGTTCGATTTTGAGCTCCAAAAATGGGCACAGCGGGCATGCTGGCTGGCCCCATCATAGGGCTCTCAGAGAGCTTTGCAACGGTATGTTCTGCGCCGCGTAACTCATTACGGATCAAATGTTATGGGCACCGGAGCGACGGAGACCTGGTCAAAAACCCTACGCCTTCGGTTTGCAGGACCAACCTCTACGTGAAGCGAAGTTGTCTTGCCCAATGTTCCGTGGGATTCAGTAATAGAGATTTGGTGGATAAAGTATCTTGGCAACCCTAACCAGTGCAAAAAAAATTGAAAAGGGGGTGCAACACGAGGAGTTCCCAGGGGGTCACCCATGCTAGTAGTACTCTCGGCCAAGCACGCTTAACTTCGTAGTTCAGATGGGATCCGGTGCATTAGTGCTGGTATGATCGCACCCGTTATGTTGAGGGCACAATTCCTTTATGTGTTAACTGTTCACAGTCCCAGCCAAGAGAGATAGCCCATTCAAAGGGCCCAATGGGCTTAACGACAACCCATCCGCTTCAACAGTGCAGCATGCTTTCAAGACGTGATGTCGACACGTTGTCGGGTCCTCTGATGTCTCGCGAATCAGGTTGTCGTCCTTTTAACAATTCACGACCTATGTTCCGGGACGGAGAAACAGAGCAAAAGAAGAAAAGTCGGCTAAAACTGATGAAAATGTTCGATTTTGGGCTCCAAAAATGGGTACAGCGAGCAAGCTGGCTGCCCCGTCGTAGAGCTCTCAGAGAGCTTTGCAACGGTATGTTGTACGCCGCGTAACTCCTTACGGATCAAAAGTTATGGGCACCAGAGCGACGGAGACCTGGTCACAAACACTACGCCCTCGGTTTGCGGGCCCAGCCACTACGTGAAGCGAAGTTGTCTTGCCCAATGTTTCGTGGGATTCAGTAATAGAGATTTGGTGGATAAAGTATCTTGGCAACCCTAACCAGGGCAAATAAAATTGAAAAGTGGGTGCAACACGAGGACTTCCCAAGGGGTCACCCATCTTAGTACTACTCTAGCTCAAGCACGCTTAACTTCGGAGTTCTGAGGGGATCCGGTGCATTAGTGCTGGTATGATCGCACCCGTCATGTTGAGGGCACAATTCCTTTATGTGTTAACTGTTCACAGTCCCAGTCAAGAGAGATAGCCCATTCAAAAGGCCCAACGAGCTTAACGACAACCCATCCACTTCAACAACGCAGCATGCTGTCACAACGTGATATCGACACGTTTTAGGGCCCTCTGATGTCCCCCGAGTCAGGTTGTCATCCTTTTATAAGTTCACGACGTATGATCCGTGACGAAAAAACAGAGCAAAAGAAGAAAAGTGGCCTAAAACTGATGAAAACGTTCGATTATGGGCTCAAAAAATGGGCAAAACGATCAAGCTGGCTGCCCCTGTCGTAGAGCTCTATGAGAGCTTTGCAACGGTATGTTGTGCGCCGCGAAACTCCTTACGGATCAAAAGTTATGGGTACCGGAGCGACGGAGACCTGGTCACAAACCCTACGCCCTCGGTTTCCGGGCACAGCCTCTACGTGAAGCGAAGTTGTCTTGCCCAATGTTCTGTGGGATTCAGTAATAGAGATTTGGTGGATAAAGTATCTTGGCAACCCTAACCAGGGCAAAAAAAATTGAAAAGGGGGTGCAACACGAGGACTTCCCAAGGGGTCAATCATCCTAGTACTACTCTCGCCCAAGCACGCTTAACTTTGCAGTTCTGATGGGATCCGGTGCATTAGTACTGGTATGGTCGCACCCGTCATGTTGAGGGACCAATTCCTTTATGTGTTAACTGTTCACAGTCCCAGACTAGAGAGATGGCCCATTCAAAAGGCCCAATGGGCTTGACGACAACCCATCCGCTTCAACAACGCAGCATGCTTGCAAGATGAGATATCGACACGTTGTAGGGCCATCTGACGTCCCGCGAGTCAGGTTGTCCTCCTTTTAACAGTTCACGACGTATGATCCGAGACCGAAAATTAGCGCAAAAGAAGAAAAGTGGCCTGAAACAGATGAAAACGTTCGATTTTGGGCCCCAAAAACGGGCACAGCGAGCATACTGGATGCCCTCGTCATAGAGCTCTCAGAGAGCTTTGCAACGGTATTCTGTGCGCCGCGTAACTCCTTACGGATAAAAAGTTATGGGCACCGGAGTGACGGAGACCTAGTCACAAACCCTACCCCCTCGGTTTGCGGGCCCAGCCGCTACGTGAAGCGAAGTTGTCTTGCCCAATGTTCCGTGGGGTTCAGTAATAGAGATGTGGTGGATAAAGTATCTTGGCAACCCTAACCAGGGGAAACAAAATTGAAAAGGGGGTGCAACACTAGGATTTCACAGGGGGTCACCCTTCCTAGTACTACTCTCGCCCAAGCACGCTTAACTTCGGAGTTCTGATGGGATCTGGTGCATTAGTACTGGTATGATCGCACCCGTCATGTTGAGGGCCCAATTTCTTTACGTGTTAACTGTTCACAGTCCCAGCCTAGCGAGATGGCCCATTCAAAAGGCCCAAGGGCTTAACGACAACCCATCCGCTTCAACAACGCAGCATGCTTGCAAGACGTGATATCGACACATTGTAGGCCCCTCTGATGTCCCGCGAGTCAGGTTGTCGTCCATTTACAAGTTCACGACGTACGATCCGAGACGGAAAAACAGAGTAAAAGAAGAAAAGTGGGGTGAAACTGATGAAAATGTTCGATTTTGGACTCCAAAAATGGGCACATTGAGCAAGCTGGCTTCTCCCGTCGTAGAGCTCTCGGAGAGCTTTGCAACGGTATGTTGTGCACCGCGTAACTCCTTACGGATCAAAAGTTATGGGCACCGGAGCGACGGAGACCTAGTCACAAACACTACGCCCTCGGTTTGCGGGCCCAGCCTCTACGTGAAGCGAAGTTGTCTTGCCCAATGTTCCGTGGGATTCAGTAATAGAGATTTGGTGGATAAAGTATCTTGGCAACCCTAACCAGGGCAAAAAAAATTGAAAAGGGGGTGCAACACGAGGACTTCCCAGGGGGTCACCCATCCTAGTACTACTCTCGCCCAAGCATGCTTAACTTCGGAGTTCTGATGGGATCCGGTGCATTAGTGCTGGTATGATCGCACCCGTCATGTTGAGGGCACAATTCCTTTATGTGTTAACTGTTCACAGTCCCAGCCAAGAGAGATAGCCCATTCAAAGGGCCCAATGGGCTTAACGACAACCCATCCGCTTCAACAGTGCAGCATGCTTTCAAGGCGTGATATCGACACGTTTTAGGGCCCTTTGATGTCCCCCGAGTCTGGTTGTCGTCCTTTTATAAGTTCACGACGTATGATCCGGGACGAAAAAACAGAGCAAAAGAAGAAAAGTGGCCTGAAATTGATGAAAACGTCTGATTTTGGACTCCAAAAATGGGCACATCGAGCATGCTGGCTGCCCCCGTCTTAGAGCTTTCAGAGAGCTTTGTAACGGTATGTTGTGCGCCGCGTAACTCGTTACAGATCAAAAGTTATGGGAACCGGAGCGATGGAGACCTGGTCACAAACCCTACGCCATCGGTTTTCGGGCCCAGCCTCTACGTGAAGCGAAGTTGTCTTGCCCAATGTTCCGTGGTATTCAGTAATAGAGATTTGGTAGACAAAGTATCTTGGCAACCCTAACCAGGGTAAACAAAATTGAAAAGGGGGTGCAACACGAGGACTTCCCAGGGGGTCACCTGTGATACCCTGAACCTGGCATGAATTCAATAGCATTTAAAGTTCATTTAAATTGCATTTTATTGACCTTTCACCTTCTTTGACCAAACTAGTTGACTTTTCATCTACATTGACCAACTAGGACAAGGTGGGAATTTTTGAAATGTTTAATAAAAGGCAAACTTGGGATTAGAAATAAAAAAATGCAATGTTAAGTTAGTCAAATTTTGGGTCAACTTTGGAATTAAATCTGAACCAATTGGGGAATAGTTAGGTAGCAAATTATATATGGTTGGAAAGCTCTATGAGTCTAGTTTATGAGGCTTCAAACCGTTCGTGAATTGGAGTTTTCTAGAAGAAGTTATGGCTGTTTTCGTAAGGTCGCGCATAGCTGTTTTGGTTTAGCGGGTTGACCGAATTTTGACCTTTGACTTCTTGTCATTTTTTTTAAAAATAAGCAGAATGTGCACGAAAAAAAACAGAGAAAAAAAACTTGAAACCATGAGGAAAAGAAGGAGAAAAAAAAAGAAAATCTCAACTTCAAATCTTCGATTCTTCGCGTGGGCTTGTGCGGGGTGGTTTCTGAGGCACTCTACGAGGTTTTCCTAGCGTCTAGGAGCGTGTAAGGTGATGGTTTCATCGGTATTTGTGCATTTGAAATAGTTGTATCTAAACTTTGATTTTTGGATTTTATGCGTAGATTGTTGTTTTAATCGTTTTGTTGCTTAAAGAATGTTCCTTGTTGATTGTAGAACATGTATTTATAGCTTTTTAACATTTTCTACGGTTAAATATTGGAATTGAAATATAAATTGTGTGATGAATAGTAAATTGTGAATAGTAAACCCCCGTTTCGATGAAGTTGCTTCGTTACGCGTTCTGTTGATGTAGGAAGATGCTAGATATGCTAGAATGCCTAAATGTGTGGTTTAATTGGAATGTGTAATGGAAAAACGGAGAAAAATGGCTTAGTGAAAGTCGGGGTCGTTTAGGTCGAGTTTGGCGTTTTCTCATTTTGCGGGTTGGCATTGTTTCGGGAGGCCATGGAAGAGCTTTTGGTGCGATTATGGCATTGGTTGGGTGTTTGGTTGGTATAGTTGTAGTTCAAACGAGCAAAGGGGGAAATCGGGGCTTTGCGCAAATTCTAGGGTAAAGTAGGGTTTCGGGGTCCTTGGACGTGCCTTATGGTGACCTAGGAGGATTGGCGAAGTCGGTTTCCAGAACTCGTGGCTCGTTTGGAAATGGTAGTGTTTTGATAGTTGGGGCCGATTTGTGATTTTGCTTGTTATCTTGATATTATGCCTATAGAATGCTTAGGGTTGCTTGATATACTTGTTTAATTGGTGTTATTGTTGCTTATTATTGCTTGTTATGCTTGAAAAGTTAGTTGAATGCTAGTATTGATTGTGATTGCTTGTTATCTCGTTTGTTGTCACTAGTTTGTATTGTTGTGCTATCGCTCGGTTATTGCCTTGTATCGAGTCTTACATTGCATAGTGGCAGCACGTGAGTGATGGGCCTCTCTGGCGAGCCTCGCGTTGCCAGTGTTGGTTGCTCTAGCTCCATAGCTATTCCCTCTTCTCGCTTGGGCTGCCTCCCAGGGAGATTTGGGTCGTAGATTGATGGATACTTCCGGGGTATTCCAAACTGGTGTTATAAGGTGGATGCGCGCTTATTGTCATCGTTGTCAACATCAAGCTCGAGATTGATGTATCGCTCGTGAAATGGTACTTTGCTCGTATGAGTGAACCATAGCCTTCAGAGTGTGGTATAGCTTTGAATGGTTGTGTTAATGCTTTCAGTAATTGCTTATTGTATTGATTATTTGTTTTGATTGCTTATTTATCAGTTATATTGCTTAACTGTCTTATTTGCATTGCACGACTTTCTTTCTCTCCAATTCGATATTTGTCTCGCCCTCACTGAGTATACGTGTTGTGTATACTCACTCCTCACCACCACATTTCAGGAAATGCCATGTTAGCTGGAAAGTTCGTGATTTCGTGAAAGTCCGTGCTTGAAGAGTTGTCCTGCGTGCCTATGTGACTTGAGTTGTCAAAGTTGTAAAGTTGTATGCTTTTATGTATTATATGTATTTAATGTTAAAGGGGATGTAATTTAAGTTTCACTAGATTATGTATTTAGTTAATGTAGCTTAACTTCAATGTATATTTGTAATGATAAAGGAAAAGAGATAGAAATGTATGATAGTCTAGCTTATGATATAGGTTGGTGTAGTTTAATTGCTAAGCTTGAATGTATATTTACTTGTGTTTTGCTTGTTGTGAACCAAGGCTCGGATGGCCTTGAGGTGGTTGAATGTTTGGACATGGTATTGGTCCACTTATATGCTGTCGCATGTTTTACTTTTCGCCTAGGAACAGGGGAGACTCCGTCCGTTTTCCCTGAAAATTTATGCCCGGGTTTGGTTTGGGTTGTGTTTAGATCGATTGATAGAACTCCCGGTCTCGAGAGGGATCGGGGTATTACAGGTGGTATCAGAGCTTGTTTAGCTCATAAGCCGGGACAGGGTCCTCGGTCTGGTGGGTAGTGGTCCTTGAATGTGTGCTTGCTAAGTGTGTCTTGAAAGTGTATGCTTGTATGTGAGATTATGTGTCTTGACATGAATGTGTGCTCCTATGTGATATAGTTATGTGTTATGTGTTAATTGTGTGCTAAGTGAAGTAAAGTGTCTAGTTGTGCATTGAATTGACCTATCGAATCGACCTCGTGGATTGTTATTTGCTTGAAGTATTGCTTGTAATGTGTGTACTGAAATGTCTTGAATTAGCTATGCTGTGATTTGAATTGATTATGCTGTGCTTGACTTGATTATTATGCTTGAGTGACCTTGTTGAATAAACTATTTTGTAAACTTGCTGGCATAATAGCTTAAGGCATATGTATAACTGTGATATCTTGGCATACATACACGTGCTGTTGAAGTGGTAAGTAAGTCATCTTCCTCACCTGAATAAAGTGGTTCCCCGCTGGCGTTTCAAGGTGTATGGATTGGCAGGAAATGAATGGCATTTGACTAGCCTTTATTTGGGAATTGGTGTTTGCTTTTGGAGCTCGGTTATTGGCGAATCTCTATGGTCTTCCTCTGTGCTTAACGGTTGTGAAAGAATAGCTTTCTCTTGGGGTTTATTTGTTTGGTCTTTGGAGCATTCTTTGGTTTTCTTAATGGGTATTCTTTGGAGACTTCTATTGGCATTTCTCGGTGGATTTGGCTATTGGGATTTCAATCAGCCTTACTGCACAGTATTATCTAGGGTATATGTGTCTCTGTCTTTATTGGTATGATACTGGCATCCCTGATTGAAAATTCTTCAATGGTAATTTATGGAATTCTCAGTGGCCAATTATTTAGTATTTATTTATTAGGCAAACTTGGCTACTTTCTTATTGGAGCATTGTCTCGGATATCTTCTTCAGTGTTCCTCAGTAGGTTTAGTATTTGGAGTTCCTATCAGACTTATTGAATAATACTACTTATGGTATTCTTTGAAATTCTTATTAGGCGTTCTCTTGGTATTTTCCTTGTTGGCAAAGTTGTATGAAGTTCTCACTTGGCAAACAGTGAAGAGGCCTCAGAGTTTGGTCTCAGTATATTGTTCATCAGTTCGGTGTTTATCCTTGGAGTTTTCGTCCATCTGGGAAACTATGTTTGTTATTCAACTTGGTTGTCTTATTGGGCACATTATATTTTCTCTGTTATTTCCTTTGACATTCCTCTCAGCATTTGATAGCAAAACTCGGAATCTAATTGGTTGTTCCATGGGGTTATTATTTGGAAGGCTTCTTTGCTACTTTGGAAAGATATTTGATTTGGTTCTTGGAATTTTCTTCAGCACTCTTAACAGCGAATTCTTCTATGAAATCCATGACCAGCAGGGTACTTCTTTGGACCTCTAGATAGAACCTTTGTTTGAGCTTTTATTTGGCTTCTTGCTTGGGAATTCTCGGCCAGTAACAGTTAGACTTCTATTGGAGATTCGTGCATGACGTATTCTTCTTGTCGTTATTGTGTGGTATTAATGACATCTACACTATCTTTGCTTTAGTCTTTATTGGTATTATCTCGGTGTTTCTGGTTGGAATTTATTCTTCCTCGGTATTCGTGTCAACGGGATTCTTGTACGGTATCTGCATTTGAGCTTCTATTTGGCGTTACTACTTGGCATTTCTACTTGAACTTTCCTATTGGTCATCTTGATGAAATACTTTTTCAGTAGCTAATGAAGACTAGTCAGAGTTGGATTGTAGATGATGCAGAGTCCTATTGGAAGAAGAATTGCGAGGACGCAATTGTTTTAAGGGGGGAACGATGTGATACCCCGAACCTGGCATGTATTCAATAGCATTTAAAGTTCATTTAAATTGTATTTTATTGACCTTTCACCTTCTTTGACCAAACTAGTTGACTTTTCATCTACATTGAGCAAATAGGACAAGGTGGGAATTTTTGAAATGTTTAATAAAAGGCAAACTTGGGATTAGAAATAAAAAAATGCAATGTTATGTTAGTCAAATTTTGGGTCAATTTTAGAATTAAATATGAACCAATTGGGGAAGAGTTAGGTAGCAAATTATATATGGTTGGAAAGCTCTATGAGTCTAGTTTCTGAGGCTTCAAACCGTTCGTGAATTGGAGTTTTCTAGAAGAAGGTATGGCCGTTTTCGTAAGGTCGCGCATAGCTGTTTTGGTTTAGCGGGTTGACCGAATTTTGACCTTTGACTTCTTGTCATTTTTTTTAAATAAGCAGAAGGTGCACGAAAAAAAATAGAGAAATAAAACTTGAAACCATGAGGAAAAGAAGGAGAAAAAAAAAAAGAAAATCTCAACTTCAAATCTTCGATTCTTCGTGTGGGCTTGTGCGGGGTGGTTTCCGAGGCACTCTACGAGGTTTTTCCTAGCGTCTAGGAGCGTCTAAGGTGAGGGTTTCATCGTTATTTGCCCATTTGAAATATTTGTATCTAAACTTTGATTTTTGGATTTTATGCGTAGATTGTTGTTTTAATCGTTTTGTTGCTTAAAGAATGTTCCTTGTTGATTGTAGAACATGTATTTATAGCTTTTTAACATTTTCTACAGTTAAATATTGGAATTGAAATATAAATTGTGTGATGAATAGTAAATTGTGAATAGTAAACCCCCGTTTCGATGAAGTTGCTCCGTTACGCGTTCTGTTGGTGTAGGAAGATGCTAGATATGCTAGAATGCCTAAATGTGTGGTTTAATTGGAATGTGTAATGGAAAAACGGAGAAAAACGGCTTAGTGAAAGTCGGGGTCGTTTAGGTCGAGTTTGGCGTTTTCTCATTTTGCGTGTTGGCATTGTTTCGGGAGGCCATGGAAGAGCTTTTGGTGCGATTATGGCATTGGTTGGGTGTTTGGTTGGTATAGTTGTAGTTCAAACGAGCAAAGGGGGAAATCGGGGCTTTGCGCAAATTCTAGGGTAAAGTAGGGTTTCGGGGTCCTTGGACGTGCCTTATGGTGACCTAGGAGGATTGGCGAAGTCGGTTTCCAGAACTCGTGGCTCGTTTGGAAATGGTAGTGTTTTGATAGTTGGGGCCGATTTGTGATTTTGCTTGTTATCTTGATATTATGCCTATAGAATGCTTAGGGTTGCTTGATATACTTGTTTAATTGGTGTTATTGTTGCTTATTATTGCTTGTTATGCTTGAAAAGTTAGTTGAATGCTAGTATTGATTGTGATTGCTTGTTATCTCGTTTGTTGTCACTAGTTTGTATTGTTGTGCTATCGCTCGTTTATTGCCTTGTATCGAGTCTTGCATTGCATAGTGTCAGCACGTGAGTGATGGGCCTCTCTGGGTAGCCTTGGGTTGCCAGTGTTGGTTGCTCTAGCTCCGTAGCTATTCCCTCTTCTCGCTTGGGCTGCCTCCCAGGGAGATTTGGGATGCAGATTGATGGATACTTCCGGGGTCTTCCAAATTGGTGTTATAAGGTGGATGCGCGCTTATTGTCATCGTTGTCAACATCAAGCTCGAGATTGATGTATCGCTCGTGAAATGGTACTTTGCTCGTATGAGTGAACCATAGCCTTCAGAGTGTGGTATAGCCTTGAATGGTTGTGTTAATGCTTTCAGTAATTGGTTATTGTATTGCTTATTTGTTTTGATTGCTTATTTATTAGTTATATTGCTTAACTGTCTTATTTGCATTGCACGACTTTCTTTCTCTCCAATTCGATATTTGTCTCGCCCTCACTGAGTATACGTGTTGTGTATACTCACTCCTCACCACCACATTTCAGGCAATGCCATGTTAGCTGCAAAGTTCATGATTTCGTGAAAGTCCGTGCTTGAAGAGTTGTCCTGCGTGCCTATGTGACTTGAGTTGTGAAAGTTGTAAAGTTGTATGCTTTTATGTATTATATGTATTTAATGTTAAAGGGGATGTAATTTAAGTTTCACTAGATTATGTATTTAGTTAATGTAGCTTAACTTCAATGTATATTTGTAATGATAAAGGAAAAGAGATAGAAAGGTATGATAGTCTAGCTTATGATATAGGTTGGTGTAGTTTAATTGCTAAGCTTGAATGTATATTTACTTGTGTTTTGCTTGTTGTGAACCAAGGCTCGAATGGCCTTGAGGTGGTTGAATGTTTGGACATGGTATTGGTCCACTTATATGCTGTCGCAGGTTTTACTTTTCGCCTAGAAACAGGGGAGACTCCGTCCGTTTTCCCTGAAAATTTATGCCCGGGTTTGGTTTGGGTTGTGTTTAGATCGATTGATAGAACTCCCGGTCTCGAGAGGGATCGGGGTGTTACATCACCCATCCTAGTACTACTCTCGCCCAAGCACGCTTAACTTCGGAGTTCTGATGGGATCAGGAGCATTAGTGCTGGTATGATCACACCCATCATGTTGAAGGCACAATTCCTTTATGTGTTAACTGTTCACAGTCCCAACCTAGAGATATGGCCCATTTAAAAGGCCCAATGGGCTTAACGACAACCCATCCGCTTCAACAACGTAGCATGCTTGCATGACGTGATATCGACACGTTGTAGGGCCCTCTGATGTCCCGCGAGTCAAGTTGCCTTCCTTGAATAAGTTCACGACGTACAATCCGGGACGGAAAAACAGAGCAAAAGAAGAAAAGTGGCTTGAAACTGATGAAAATGTTCGATTTTGGACTCCAAAAAGGGGAATAGCGAGCAGGCTGGCATCCCCCGTCGTAGATCTCTCAAAGAGCTTTGCAACGGTATGTTGTGCGCCACGTAAGTCCTTACGGATCAAAAGTTTTGGGCACCGGAGCGACGGAGACCTGGTCACAAACACTACGCCCTCGGTATGCGGGCCCAGCCTCTACGTGAAGCGAAGTTGTCTTGCCCAATGTTTCGTGGGATTCAGTAATAGAGATTTGGTGGATAAAGTATCTTGGCAACCCTAACCAGGGCAAAAAAAATTGAAACTGGGGTGCAACATGAGGACTTCCCATGGGGTCACCCATCCTAGTACTACTCTCGCCCAAACACGCTTAGCTTCGGAGTTCTGATGGGATCCGGTGCATTAGTGCTGGTATGATCGTACCCGTCATGTTGAGGGCACAATTCCAATATGTGTTACCTGTTCACAGTCCCAGCCTAGAGAGATGGCCCATTCAAAAAGCCCAATGGGCTTAACGCCAACCCATCCGCTTTAACAACGCTGCATCCTCGCAAGATGTGATATCGACACGTTGTAGGGCCTTCTGATGTCCCGCGAGTCAGGTTGTCGTCCTTTTAACAGTTCACGACGTATGATCCGAGACGGACAAACAGAGCAAAACAAGAAAAGTGACCTAAAACTGATGAAAATGTTTGATTTTGGGCTCCAAAACAAGCACAGCGAGCAAGCTGGCCGCCCCCGGCGTAGACCTCTCAGATACCTTTGCAACGGTATGCTGTGCGCCGCGTAACTCTTAACGGATAAAAAGTTATGGGCACCGGAGCGACGGAGACCTGGTCACAAACCCTATGCCCTCAGATTGCGGGCCCAGCCTCTACGTGAAGCGAAGTTTTCTTGCCCAATGTTCCGCGGGATTCAGTAAAAGAGATTTGGTGGATAAAGTATATTGGCAACCCTAACCAGGGAAAAAAAAATTGAAAGGGGGGTGCAACACGAGGACTTCCCAGTGGGTCACCAATCCTAGTACTACTCTCGCCCAAGCACGCTTAACTTCGGAGTTCTGATGGGATCCAGTGCATTATTGCTAGTATGATCGCACCCGTCATTTTGAGGGCACAATTCCTTTATGTGTTAACTGTTCACAGTCCCAGCCCAGAGAGATAGCCCATTCAAAAGGCCCAATGGGCTTAACGACAACCCATCCTCTTCAACGACGCAGCATGCTTGCAAGACGTGATATCGACACGTTGTAGGGCCCTCTGATGTCCCGCAAGTCAGGTTGTCATCCTTTTAACAGTTCACGACACATGATCTGGGACGGAAAAACAGAGCAAAAGAAGAAAAGTGGCCTGAAACTGATGAAAATGTTCAATTTTGGGCTACAAAAATGGGCAAAGCAGACAAGCTAGCTGCCCCTGTCGTAGAGCTCTCAGAGAGCTTTGCAACGGTATGCTGTGCGCCGCGTAACTCATTACGGATCAAAAGTTATGGGCATCGGAGCCACGGAAACCTGGTAACAAACCCTACGCCCTCGGTTTGCGGGCCCAGCCTCTACGTGAAGCGAAGTTGTCTTGCCCAATGTTCCGCGGGATTCAGTAATAGAGATTTAGTGGATAAGGTATCTTGGCAACACTAACCAGGGCCAAAAAAATTGAAAAGGGGGTGCAACACGAGGACTTCCCACGGGGTCACCCATCCTATTACTACTCTTGCCCAAGCGCGCTTATCTTCGAAGTTCTGATGGGATCCGGTGCATTAGTACTGGTATGATCGCACCCGTCATGTTGAGGGCACAATTCCTTTATGTGTTAACTGTTCACAGTCCCAGCCTAGAGAGATGGCCAATTCAAAAGGCCCAATGGGCTTAACGACAACCCATCCGCTTCACCAACTCTGCATCCTCGAAAGACGTGATATCGACACGTTGTAGGGCCCTCTGATGTCCTGCGAGTTAGGTTGTCATCCTTTTAATAGTTCACGACGTACGATCTGGGTGGGAAAAACAGCGCAAAAGAAGAAAAGTGGCCTAATACTGATGAAAACGTTAGATTTTGTGCTCCAAAAACAGGCACAGCAAGTATGCAGGCTGCCCCCGTCATAGAACTCTCAGAGAGCTTTGCAACGGTATGCTGTGCTCTGCGTAAGTCCTTACCGATCAAAATTTATGGGCACCGGAGCGACGGAGACCTGGTCACAAACCCTACGCCCTTGGTTTGCGGGCCCAGCCTCTACGCGAAGCGAAGTTGTCTTGCCCAATGTTCCGTGGGATTCAGTAATTAAGATTTGGTGGATAAAGTATCTTAGCAACCCTAACCAGGGCAAACAAAATTTAAAAGGGGGTGCAACACGAGGACTTCCCACGGGGTCACCCATCCTAGTACTACTATCGCCCAAGCACGCTTAACTTCGGAGTTCTGATGGGATCCGGTGCATTAGTGCTGGTATGATCGCACCCGTCATGTTGAGGGCACAATTCATTTATGTGTTAATTGTTCACAGTCCCAGCCTAGAGAGATGGCCCATTCAAAAGGCCCAATGGGCTTAACGACAACCCATCCGCTTCAACAACGCTGCATCCTCGCAAGACTTGATATCGACACGTTGTAGGGCCCTCTGATGCCCCACGAGTCATGTTGTCATCCTTTTAACAGTTCACGATTCACGATGTAGGATTCGGGATGAAAAAACAGCGCAAAAGTAGAAAAGTGGCCTGAAACTGATGAAAACGTTCGATTTTGGGCGCCAAAAAAGGGCACAGCGAGCATGATAGCTGTCCCCGTCATAGAGCTCTCAGAGAGTTTTGCAACGGTATGCTGTGCACCGCGTAACTCCTTACGGATCAAAAGTTATGGCTACCAGAGCGACGGAGACCTGGTCACATACCCAACGCCCCCGGTTTGCGGGCCCAAGCTCTAAGTGAAGCGAAGTTGTCTTACCCAATGTTCCGTGGGATTCAGTAATAGAGATTTGGTGGATAAAGTATCTTGGCAACCCTAACCAGGGCAAAAAAAATTGAAAAGGGATGCAACACGAGGACTTCCTAGGGGGTCACCCATCGTAGTACTACTGTCGCCCAAGCACGCTTAACTTCGGAGTTCTGATGGGATCCGGTGCATTAGTACTAGTATGATCGCACCCGTCATTTTGAGAGCACAATTCCTTTATGTGTTAACAGTTCACAGTCCCAGCCTAGAGAGATGGCCCATTCAAAAGGCCCAATGGGCTTAAGGACAACCCATCCGCTTCAACGACGCAGCATGCTTGCAAGACGAGATATCGACACGTTGTAGGGCCCTCTAATGTCCCGCAAGTTACGTTGTCTTCCTTTTAACAGTTCACGATGAATGATCCGGGACGGAAAAATAGAGCAAAAGAAGAAAATTGGCCTGAAACTGATGAAAATGTTCAATTTTGAGCTCCAAAAAAGGGCACAGCGAGCAAGCTAGCTACCCTTGTCGTAGAGCTCTCAGAAAGCTTTGCAACAGTATGCTGTGCTCCGCGTAACTCCTTACGGATCAAAAATTATGGGCACCGGAGCGACGGAGACCTGGTCACAAACCCTACGCCCTCGGTTTGCGGGCCTAGCCTCTACGTGAAGCGAAGTTGTCTTGCCCAATGTTCCGTGGGATTGAGTAATTGAGATTTGGTGGATAAAGTATCTTGGCAACCCTAACCAGGGCAAACAAAATTGAAAAGGGGGTGCAACACGCAGACTTCCCAAGGGGTCACCCATCCTAGTACTACTCTCGCCCAAGCACGCTTAACTTCGGAGTTCTGATGGGATCCAGTGCATTAGTGCTGGTATGATCGCACCCGTCATGTTCAGGGCACAATTCCTTTATGTGTTAACTGTTCACAGTCCCAGCCTAGAGAGATGGCCCATTCAAAAGGCCCAATGGGCTTAACGACAACCCATCCACTTCAACAACGCTGCATACTCGCATGACGTGATATCGACACGTTGTAGGGCCCTCTTATGTCCCGCGAGTCAGGTTGTTGTCCTTTTAACAGTTCACGACGTATGATCCGGGACGAAAAAACATAGCAAAAGAAGAAAAGTGTCCTAAAACTGATGAAAATGTTCGATTTTGGGCTCCAAAAATGGGCACAGCGAGAAAGCTTGCTGCCCTTGTCGTGGAGCTCTCAGAGAGCTTTGTAATGGTATGCTGTGCGCCGCGTAACTCGTTACGGATCAAAATTTATGGGCACCGGAGCAACGAAGACCTGGTCACAAACCCTATGACCTCGGTTTACGGGCCCAGCCTCTACGTGAAGGGAAGTTGTCTTGCCCAATGTTCCGAGCGATTTTATTATAGAGATTTTGTGGATAAAGTATCTTGGCAACCCTAACCGGGGCAAAAAAAATTGAAAAGTGGGTGCAACACGAGGACTTTCCAGGGTGTCACCCATCCTAGTACTACTCTCGCCCAAGCACGCTTAACTTCGGAGTTCTGATTGGATCCGGTGCATTAGTGCTGGTATGATCGCACCCGTCATGTTGAGGGCACAATTCCTTTATGTGTTAACTGTTCACAGTCCCAACCTAGAGAGATGGCCCATTCAAAAGGCCCAATGGGCTTAATGACAACCCATCCGCTTCAACAACGCAGCAGGCTTGCAAGACGTGATATCGACACATTGTAGGGCCCTCTGATGTCCCACGAGTCTGGTTGTCAACCTTTTAACTGTTCACGACGTACGATCCGGGACAAAAAAAATAGCGCAAAAGAAGAAAAGGGGCCTGAAACTGATGAAAATGTTTAATTTTGGGCCCCAAAAAGGGGCACAACGCGCATGCTGGCTGTCCCAGTCATAGAGCTCTCAGAGAGCTTGGCAACAGTATGATGTGCACCGCGTAACTCCTTACGGATCAAAATTTATGGGCACCGGAGCGACGCAGACCTGGTCACAAACCCTATGCCCTCGGTTTGCGGGCCCAGCCTCTACGTGAAGCGAAGTTGTCTTGCCAAATGTTCCGTGGGATTCAGTGATAAAGATTTGGTGGATAAAGTATCTTGGCAACCCTAACCAGGGCAAAAAAAATTGAAAAGGGGATACAACACGAGGACTTCCCAGGGGGTCACCCATCCTAATACTACTCTCGCCCAAGCATGCTTAACTTCGGAGTTCTGATGGGATCCGGTGCATTAGTGCTTGCATGATCGCACCTCTCATGTTGAGGGAACAATTCCTTTATGTGTTAACTGTTCACAGTCCCAGCCAAGAGAGATAGCCCATTCAAAAGGCCCAACGGGCTTAATGACAACCCATCTGCTTCAACAACGCAGCATGCTGTCACGACGTGATATCAACATGTTTTAGGGCCCTCTGATGTCCCCCGAGTCAGGTTGTCGTCCTTTTATAAGTTAACGACGTATGATCCGGGATGAAAAAACAGAGCAAAAGAAGAAAAGTGGCCTGAAACTGATGAAAACGTCCGATTTTGGGCTCCAAAAATCGGGCACAGTGAGCAAGCTGGCTGCCCTAGTCGTAGAGCTCTTAGAGAGCTTTGCAACGGTATGTTGTGCGCCGCGTAACTCCATACGGATCAAAAGTTATGGGCACCGGAGCGACGGAGACCTGGTCACAAACCCTACGCCCTCGGTTTGCTGGCCCAGCCTCTACGAGAAGCGAAGTTGTCTTGTCCATTGTTCCGTGGTATTCAGTAATAGAGATTTGGTGGATAAAGTATCTTGGCAACCCTAACCAGGGCAACCCAAATTGAAAAGGGGGTGCAACATGAGGACTTCCCAGGGGGTCACCCATCCTAGTACTACTCTCGCCCAAGCACGCTTAACTTCGGAGTTCTGATGGGATCCGGTGCATTAGTGCAGGTATGATCGCACCTGTCATGTTGATGGCACAATTCCTTTATGTGTTAACTGTTCACAGTCCCAGCCTAGAGAGATGGCCCATTCAAAAGGCCCAATGGGCTTAACGACAACCCATCCGCTTCAACAACGCAGCATGCTTGCAAGACGTGATATCGACACGTTGTAGGGCCATCTGATGTCCTGCGAGTCAGGTTGTCCTCCTTTTAATGGTTCACGACGTACAATCCGAGACCGAAAATCAGCGCAAAAGAAGAAAAGTGGCCTGAAACTGATGAAAACGTTCGATTTTGGGCCCCAAAAACAGGCACAGTGAGCATGCTGGATGCCCCCGTCATAGAGCTCTCAGAGAGCTTTGCAACGGTATTCTGTGCGCCGCGTAACTCTTTACGGATCAAAAGTTGTGGGCACTGGAGCGACGGAGACCTAGTCACAAACACTACGCCCTCGGTTTGCGGGCCCAGCCTCTACGTAAAGCGAAGTTGTCTTGCCCAATGTTCTGTGGGATTCTGTAATAGATATTTGGTGGATAAAGTATCTTGGCAACCCTAACCAAGGCAAAAAAAACTGAAAAGGGGGTGCAACACAAGGACTTCACAAGGGGTTACCCATCCTAGTACTACTCTCGCCCAAGCATGCTTAACTTCGGAGTTCTGATGGGATCCGCTGCATTAGTGCAGGTATGATCTCACCCGTCATGTTGAGGACACAATTCCTTTATGTGTTAACTGTTCACAGTCGCAGCCTAGAGAGATGGCCCATTCAAAAGGCCCAATGGGCTTAACGACAACACATCCGTTTCAACAACGTAGCATGCTTGCACGACGTGATATCGACACGTTATATGGCCCTCTGATGTCCCGCGAGTCAGGTTGTCGTCCTTTTAACTGTTCACGACGTACGATCCAGGACGGACAAACAGAGCAAAAGAAGAAAAGTTGCTTGAAATTGATGAAATCGTTAAATTTTGGGCTCTATAAATGGGCAAAGCGAGCAAACTGGCTTCCCCCGTCGTAGAGCTCTCAGTGAGCTTTGCAACAGTATGTTGTGCGCCGCGTAACTTCTTACGGATCAAAAGTTATGGGCACCAGAGCAACGGAGACCAGGTCACAAATCCTCAGCCCTCGGTTTGCGGGCCCATCCTCTACGTGAAGCGAAGTTGTCTTGCCCAATGTTCTGTGCGATTCAGTAATAGAGATTTGGTGGATAAAGTATCTTGGCAAGCCTAACCAGGGCAAAAAAAATTGAAAAGGGGGTGCAACACGAGGACTTCCCAGGGGGTCACCGATCCTAGTACTACTCCCGCCCAAGCACGTTTAACTTCGGAGTTCTGATGGGATCCGGTGCATTAGTGCATGTATGATCGCACCCATCATGTTGATGGCACAATTCCTTTATGTGTTAACTGTTCACAGTCCCAGCCTAGAGAGATGGCCCATTCAAAAGGCCCAATGGGCTTAACGACAACCCATCCGCTTCAACAACGCAGCATGCTTGCAAGACGTGATATCGACACGTTGTAGGGCCATCTGATGTCCTGCGAGTCAGGTTGTCCTCCTTTTAATGGTTCACGACGTACAATCCGGGACGGAAAAAAAGAGAAAAAGAAGAAAAGTTGCTTGAAACTGATGAAAACGTTTGATTTTGGGTTCCAAAAATGGGCACAGCGAGCATACTGGCTGCCCCCGACGTAGAGCACTCGGAGAGCTTTGCAACGGTATGCTGTGCGCTGCGTAACTCCTTACGAATCAAAATTTATGGGCACCAGAGTGACGGAGACCTGGTCACAAGCCCTACGCCCTAGGTTTGCTGGCCCAACCTCTACGTGAAGCGAAGTTGTCTTGCCCAAAGTTCCGTGGGATTCAGTAATAGAGATTTGGTGGATAAAGTATCTTGGCAACACTAACCAGGGCAAATAAAATTGAAAAGGGGGTGCAACAGGAGGACTTCCCAGGGGGTCACCCATCCTAGATCACCTCTCGCCCAAACATGCTTAACTTCGGAGTTCTGATGGGATCCGGTGCATTAGTACTGGTATGATTGCACCCGTCATGTTGAGGGCATAATTCCTTTATTTGTTAACTGTTCACAATCCCAGCCTAGAGAGATGGCCCATTCAAAAGGCCCAATGGGCTTAACGACAACCCATCCGCTTCGACAACGCATCATGCTTGCAAGACGTGATATCGACACGTTGTAGGCCCCTCTGATGTACCGCGAGTCAGGTTGTCGTCCTTTTACAAGTTCACGACGTACGATCCGAGACAGAAAAATAGTGTAAAAGAAGAAAAGTGGATTGAAACTGATGAAAACGTTCGATTTTGTACTAAAAAAATGGGCACATCGAGCAAGCTGGCTTCCCCCGTCGTAGAGCTCTCGTAGAGCTTTGCAACGGTATGCTGTGCGCCACGTAACTTTTCTCGGATCAAAAGTTATGGGCACCGGAGCGACGGAGACCTGGTCACAAACCCTACGCCCTCGTCTTGCTGGCCCAACCTCTACGTGAAGCGAAGTTGGATTGCCTAATGTTCCAAGGGATTCAGTAAGAGAGATTTGGTGGATAAAGTATCTTAGCAACCCTAACCAGGGCAAAAAAAATTGAAAAGGGGGTGCAACACGAGGACTTCCTAGGGGGTCACGCATCCTAGAACTACTATTTCCTATGCATGCTTAAATTCGGAGTTCTAATGGGATCCGGTGCATTAGTACTGGTATGATAGCACCCGTCATGTTGAGGGCATAATTCCTTTATGTGTTAACTGTTCATAGTCGCAACCTAGAGAGATGGCCCATTCAAAACGCCCAATGGGCTTAACGACAACCCATCCGCTTCAACAATGCAGCATGCTTGCACGACGTGATATCGACACATTGTAGGGCCCTCTGATGTCCCGCGCGTCAGGTTGTCGTCCTTTTAACAGTTCACGACGTATGATCCGGGATGGAAAAATAGAGCAAAAGAAGAAAAGTGGCCTGAAACTGATGAAAACATTCGATTTTGGACTCCAAAAATGGGCACAACGAGCATGTTGGTTGCCCTCGTCATAGAGCTCTCAGAGAGCTTTGCAACGGTATGTTGTGCGCCGCGTAACTCCTTACGGATCAAAAGTTATGGGCACTGGAGCGACGGGGACCTGGTCACAAATCCTACGCCCTCGGTTTGCGGGCCCAGCCTCTACGTGACGCGAAGTTGCCTTGCCCAATGTTCCGTGGGATTCAGTAATAGAGATTTGGTGGATAAAGTATCTTGGCAACCCTAACCAGGGCAAACAAAATTGAAAAGGGGGTGCAACACGAGGACTTCCCAGGGTGTCATCCATCCTAGTACTACTCTCGTCCAAGCACGCTTAATTTCGGAGTTCTGATGGGATCCGGTGCATTAGTGCATGTATTATCGCACCCGTCATGTTGAGGGCACAATTCCTATATGTGTTAACTGGTCACAGTCCCAGCCTAGAGAGATGGCCCATTGAAAAGGCCCAATGGGCTTAACGACAACATATCCGCTTCAACAACGCAGCATGCTGGCAAGATGTGATATCGACAAGTTGTAGGGCCTTCTAATGTCCCTTGAGTCATGTTGTCCTCCTTTAAACAGTTCATGACGTACGATCCGGGACCGAAAACCAGCGCAAAAGAAGAAAAGTGGTCTGAAACTGATGAAAACGTTTGATTTTAGTGCCCAAAAAGGGGCAAAGCGAGCAACCTGGATGCCCCCGTCATAGAGCTCTCAGAGAGCTTTGCAATGGTATGATGTGCGCTGCGTAACTCCTTATGGATCAAAAGTTATGGGCACCTGAGCGACGGAGACCTGGTCATAAACCCTACCCCCTCGGTTTGCGGGCCCAGCCGCTTCGTGAAGCGAAGTTGTCTTGCCCAATGTTCCATGGGATTCAGTAATAGAGATTTGGTGGATAAAGTATCTTGGCAACCCTAACCAGGGCAAACAAAATTGGAAAGGGGGTGCAACACGAGGACTTCCCAAGGGGTCACCCATCTTAGTACTACTCTCGCCCAAGCACGCTTAACTTCGGAGTTCTGATGGGATCCGGTGCATTTGTGCTGGTATGAAAGCACACGTCTTTTTGAGGGCACAATTTCTTTACGTGTTAACTGTTCACAGTCCCAGCCTAGAGAGATGGCCCATTCAAAAGGCCCAAGGGCATAACGACAACCCATCCACTTCAACAACGCAGCATGCTTGCAAGACGTGATATCGACACGTTGTAGGGCCCTCTGATGTCCCGTGAGTCAGGTTGTCGTCCTTTTACAAGTTCCCGACGTACGATCCGGGACGAAAAAACAGAGTAAAAGAAGAAAAGTGGCTTGAAACTGATGAAAACGTTCGATTTTGGACTCCAAAAATTGGCACATCGAGCAAGATGGCTTCCCCCGTCGAAGAGCTCTCAGAGAGATTTGCAACGGTATGTTGTGCGCTGCGTAACTCCTTACGGATCCAAAGTTAGGGGCACCGGAGCGACGGAGACCTGGTCACAAACCCTACGCCCTCGGGCCCAGCCTCTACGTGAAGCGAAGTTGTCTTGCCCAATGTTCCGTGGGATTCAGTAATAGAGATTTGGTGGATAAAGTATCTTGGCAACCCTAACCAGGGCAAAAAAAATTGAAAAGGGGGTGCAACACGAGGACTTCCCTGGGGTCACCCATCTTAGTACTACTGTCGCCCAAGCACGCTTAACTTCGGAGTTCTGATGGGATCCGGTGCATTAGTGCTGGTATGATCGCACCCGACATGTTGAGGGCACAATTCCAATATGTGTTAACGGTTCACAGTCCCAGCCTAAAGAGATGGCCCGGCAAAAGGCCGAATGGGCTTAACGCCGACCCATCCGCTTCAACAACGCTGCATCCTCGCAACATGTGATATCGACACGTTGTAGGGCCCTCTGATGTCCCGCGAGTCAGGTTGTCGTCCTTTTAATAGTTCACGACGTATGATCCGGGACGGAAAGACAGAGCAAAACAAGAAAAGTGGCCTGAAACTGATGAAAATGTTCAATTTTGGGCTCCAAAATAGGCACAGCGAGCAAGTTGGCCACCCCCGTCGTAGACCTCTCAGAGAGCTTTGCAACGGTATGCTGTGCGCCGCGTAACTCCTTACAGATCAAAAGTTATGGGCACCGAAGCGACGAAGACCTGGTCACAAACCCTACGCCCTCAGCTTGCGGGCCCAACCTCTACGTGAAGCGAAGTAGTCTTGCCCAATGTTCCGCGGGATTCAGTAATAGAGATTTGGTGGATAAATTATCTTGGCAACCCTAACCAGGGCAAAAAAAAAAATTGAAAAGGGGGTGCAACACGAGGACTTCCCAGGGGGTCACCAATCCTAGTACTACTCTCGCCCAAGCACGCTTAACTTCAGAGTTCTGATGGGATCCGGTGCATTAGTGCTAGTATGATCGCACCCGTCATGTTGAGGGCACAATTGCTTTATGTGTTAACTGTTCAAAGTCCCAGCCTAGAGAGATGGCCCATTCAAAAGGCCCAATGGGCTTAATGACAACCCATCTGCTTCAACGACATAGCATGCCAGCAAGACGTGATGTCGACATGTTGTAGGGCCATCTGATGTCCCGCAAGTCAGGTTGTCTTCCTTTTAACAGTTCACGACGCATGATCCGGGACGAAAAAATAGAGCAAAAGAAGAAAAGTGGCCTGAAACTGATGAAAATGTTTAATTTTGGGCTCCAAAAAGGGGCATAGCGAGCAAGCTTGCTGCCCCTGTCGTAGAGCTCTCAAAGAGCTTTGCAACGGTATGCTGTGCGCCGCGTAACTCCGTACGGATCAAAAGTTATGGGCACCGGAGCGGCTGAGACCTGGTAACAAATCCTACGCCCTCGGTTTGCGGGCCCAGCCTCTACGTGAAGCGAAGTTGTCTTGCCCAATGTTCTGCGGGATTCAGTAATAGAGATTTGGTGGATAAAGTATCTTGGCAACCCTAACCAGGGCAAAAAAAAATTGAAAAGGGGGTGCAGACGAGGACTTCCCAGGGGATCACCCATCCTAGTACTACTCTCGCCCAAGCACGCTTAACTTCGAAGTTCTAATGGGATCCGGTGCATTAGTGCAGGTATGATCGCACCCGTCATGTTAAGGGCACAATTCCTTTATGTGTTAACTGTTCACAGTCCCAGCCTAGAGAGAATGCCCATTCAAAAGTCCCAATGGGCTTAACGACAACCCATCCGCTTTAACAACGCTGCACCCTAGCAAGACGTGAAATCGACATGTTGTAAGGCCCTCTGATGTCCCGCGAGTCAGGTTGTCGTCCTTTTAACAGTTCACGACGTATGATCCGGGTCGAAAAAATAGAGCAAAAGAAGAAAAGTGGCCTGAAACTGTTGAAAATGTTCGATTTTGGGCTCCAAAAACTGGCACAGTGAGCAAGCTGGCTACCCTCTTCGTAGAGCTGTCGGAGAGCTTTGCAACTGTATGCTGTGCGCCGCGTAACTCCTTACGGATCAAAAGTTATAGGCACCAGAGCGAAGGACACCTGGTCACAAGCCCGATGCCCTCGGTTTGCAGGCCCAGCCTCCACTTGAAGCGAAGTTGTCTTGCCCAAGGTGCCGTGGGATTCGATAATAGAGATTTGGTGGATAAAGTATCTTGGCAACCCTAACAAGGGCAAAAAAAATTGAAAAAGGGGTGCAACACGAGGACTTGCCAGGGGGTCACCCATCCTAGTACTACTCTCGCCCAAGCACGCTTAACTTTGGAGTTCTGATGGGATCCGGTGCATTAGTGCTGGTATGATCGCACCCGTCATGTTGAGGGCACAATTCATATATGTGTTAACTGTTCATAGTCCCAGCCTAGAGAGATGGCCCATTCAAAACTCCCAATGGGCTTAACGACAACCCATCCGCTTCAACAACGCAGCATGCTTGCAAGACGTGATATCGGCATATTGTAGGGTCCTCTGATGTCCCGCGAGTCAGGTTGTCATCCTTTTAACAGTTCACGATGTACGATCCGTGACGAACAAACAACGCAAAAGAAGAAAAGTGGCCTGAAACTGATGAAAACGTTTGATTTTGGGCTCCAAAAACGGGCACAGCGAGCATGCTGGCTGCCCCCGTCATAGAGCTCTCAGAGAGTTTTGCAACGGTATGCTGTGCACCGCGTAACTCCTTACGGATCAAAAGTTATGGCTACCAGAGCGACGGAGACCCGGTCACAAACCCTATGCCCCCGGTTTGCGGGCCCAGGCTCTACGTGAAGCGAAGTTGTCTTACCCAATGTTCCGTGGGATTCAGTAATAGAGATTTGGTGGATAAAGTATCTTGGCAACCCTAACCAGGGCAAACAAAATTGAAAAGGGGTGCAACACGAAGACTTCCCAAGGGGTCACCCGTCCTAGTACTACTCTCGCCCAAGCACGCTTAACTTCGGAGTTCTGATGGGCTCCGGTGCATTAGTACTAGTATGATCGCACCCGTCATGTTGAAGGCACAATTCATTTATGTGTTAACTGTTCACAGTCCCAGCCTAGAGAGATGGCCCATTCAAAAGGCCCAATGGGCTTAAAGACAACCCATCCGCTTCAACAACGTAGCATGCTTGCATGACGTGATATCGACACGTTGTAGGGCCCTCTGATGTCCCGCGAGTCAAGTTGCCTTCCTTGAATAAGTTCACGACGTACGATCCTAGACGGAAAAATAGAGTAAAAGAAGAAAAGTGGCTTGAAACTGATGAAAATGTTCGATTTTGGACTCCAAAAAGGGGAATAGCGAGCAGGCTGGCATCCCCCGTCGTAGATCTCTCAAAGAGCTTTGCAACGGTATGTTGTGCGCCACGTAAGTCCTTACGGATCAAAAGTTTTGGGCACCGGAGCGACGGAGACCTGGTCACAAACACTACGCCCTCGGTATGCGGGCCCAGCCTCTACGTGAAGCGAAGTTGTCTTGCCCAATGTTTCGTGGGATTCAGTAATAGAGATTTGGTGGATAAAGTATCTTGGCAACCCTAACCAGGGCTAAAAAAATTGAAAAGGGGGCGCAACACGAGGACTTCCTAGGGGGTCACCCATCCTAGTACTACTCTCGCCCAAGCACGCTTAACTTCGGAGTTCTGATGGGATCCGGTGCATTAGTGCTTGTATGATTGCACCCGTCATGTTGAGTGCACAATTCCTTTATGTGTTAACTGTTCACAGTCCCAGCCTAGAGAGATAGCCCATTCAAAAGGCCCAATGGGCTTAAGGACAACCCATCCGCTTCAACGACGCAGCATGCTTGCAAGACGAGATATCGACACGTTGTAGGGCCCTCTAATGTCCCGCAAGTTACGTTGTCTTCCTTTTAACAGTTCACGACGCATGATCGGGGACGGAAAAATAGAGCAAAAGAAGAAAAGTGGCCTGAAACTGATAAAAATGTTCAATTTTGGGCTCCAAAAAAGGGCACAGCGAGCAAGCTAGCTACCCTTGTTGTAGAGCTCTCGGAGAGCTTTGCAACGGAATGCTGTGCGCCGCGTAACTCCTTACGGATCAAAAGTTATGGGTACCGGAGTGACGAAGACCTGGTCACAAACCCTACGCCCTCGGTTTGCGGGCCCAGCCTCTACGTGAAGCGAAGTTGTCTTGCCCAATGTTCCGTGGGATTGAGTAATTGAGATTTGGTGGATAAAGTATCTTGGCAACCCTAACCAGGGGAAACAAAACTGAAAAGGGGGTGCAACACGCGGACTTCCCAGGGGGTCACCCATCATAGTACTACTCTCGCCCAAGCACGCTTAACTTCGGAGTTCTGATGGGATCCGGTGCATTAGTGCTGGTATGATCGCACCCGTCATGTTGAGGGCACAATTCCTTTATGTGTTAACTGTTCACAGACCCAGCCTAGTGAGATGGCCCATTCAAAAGGCCCAATGGGCTTAACTACAACCCATCCACTTCTACAACGCTGCATACTCGCATGACGTGATATCGACACGTTGTAGGGCCCTCTAATGTCCCGCAAGTTACGTTGTCTTCCTTTTAACAGTTCACGATGAATGATCCGGGACGGAAAAATAGAGCAAAAGAAGAAAATTGGCCTGAAACTGATGAAAATGTTCAATTTTGAGCTCCAAAAAAGGGCACAGCGAGCAAGCTAGCTACCCTTGTCGTAGAGCTCTCGGAGAGCTTTGCAACGGAATGTTGTGCGCCGCGTAACTCCTTACAGATCAAAAGTTATGGGCACCGGAGCGACGGAGACCGGGTCCCAAACCCTACGCCCTCAGTTTGCGGGCCCAGCCTCTACGTGAAGCGAAGTTGTCTTCCCCAATGTTCCGAGGGATTCAGTAATAGATATTTGGTGGATAAAGTATCTTGGCAACCCTAACCAAGGCAAAAAAAATTGAAAAGTGGGTGCAACACGAGGACTTCCCAGGGGGTCACCCATCCTATTACTACTCTCGCCCAAGCATGCTTAACTTCGGAGTTCTGATGGGATCCGATGCATTGGTGCTGGTATGATCGCACCCGTCATGTTGAGGGCACAATTCCTTTATGTGTTAACTGTTCACAGTCCCAACCTAGAGAGATGGCCCATTCAAAAGGCCCAATGGGCTTAACGACAACCCATCCACTCAACAACGCAGCATGCTTGCAAGACGTAATATCGACATGTTGTAGGGCCCTCTGATGTCCCGTGAGTCAGGTTGTCTTCCTTTCAACAGTTCACGACGTACGATCCGGGTCGAAAAAATAGCGCAAAAGAAGAAAAGTGGCCTGAAACGGATGAAAACGTTCGATTTTGGGCTCCAAAAAGGGGCACAGCGAGCATGCAGGCTGCCCCTGTCATAGAGCTCTCAGAGAGCTTTGCAACGGTATGCTGTGCTCCGCGTAACTCCTTACGGATCAAAAGTTATGGGCACCGGAGCGACGGAGACCTGGTCACAAACCCTACGCCCTCCGTTTGCGGGCCCAGCCTCTACGTGAAGCGAAGTTGTCTTGCCCAATGTTCCGTGGGATTGAGTAATTGAGATTTGGTGGATAAAGTATCTTCTCAACCCTAACCAGGGGAAACAAAATTGAAAAGGGGGTGCAACACGCGGACTTCCCAGGGGGTCACCCATCCTAGTACTACTCTCGCCCAAGCACGCTTAACCTCGGAGTTCTGATGGGATCCGGTGCATTAGTGCTGGTATGATCGCACCCGTCATGTTGAGGGCACAATTCCTTTATGTGTTAACTGTTCACAGTCCCAGCCTAGAGAGATGGCCTATTCAAAAGGCCCAATGGGCTTAATGACAACCCATCCGCTTCAACAACGCAGCAGGCTTGCAAGACGTGATATCGACACATTGTAGGGCCCTCTGATGTCCCACGAGTCTGGTTGTCAACCTTTTAACTATTCATGACGTACGATCCGGGATGAAAAAATAGCGTAAAAGAAGAAAAAGGGCCTGAAACTGATGAAAATGTTCTATTTTGGGCCCCAAAAAGGGGCACATCGAGCATGCTGGCTACCCCAGTCATAGAGCTCTCAGAGAGCTTGGCAACGGTATGCTGTGCACCGCGTAACTCCTTACGGATCAAAATTTATCGGCATCGGAGCGACGGAGAGCAGGTCACAAACCCTACGCCCTCGGTTTGTGGACCAAGTCTCTACGTGAAGCGAAGTTGTCTCGCCCAATGTTCCGAGGGATTCTATTATAGAGATTTTGTGGATAAAGTATCTTGGCAACCCTAACCAGAGCAAAAAAAATTGAAAAGGGGGTGCAACAAGAAAATTTTCGAATGGGTCACCCATCCTAGTACCACTCTCGCCCAAGCACGCTTAACTTCGGAGTTCTGATGGGATCCGGTGCATTAGTGCTGGTATGATCGCACACGTCAAGTTGAGGGCACAATTCCTTTATGTGTTAACTGTTCACAGTCCCAGCCTAGAGAGATGGCCCATTCAAAAGGCCCAATGGGTTAACGACAACCCATCCATTTTTTAACAACGCAACATGGTTGCAAGACGTGATATCGATACGTATAGGGCCCTCTGATATCCTGCGAGTCAGGTTGTCATCCTTTTAACTGTTCACGACGTACGATCCGGGATGAAAAAACAGCACAAAAGAAGAAAAGTGCTTGAAACTGATGAAAATGTTCAATTTTGGGCTAAAAAAAGGGGGCACAACGAGCATGCTGGCTGCCCCAATCATAGAACTCTTAGTGAGCTTTGCAACGGTATGCTGTGCACCGCGTAACTCCTTACGGATCAAAAGTTATGGCTATCAGAGCGACGGAGACCTGCTCACATACCCTACGCCCTCGGTTTGCGGGCCCAGCCTCTACGTCAAGTGAAGTTGTCTTGCCCAATGTTCCGTGGGATTCAGTAATGGAGATTTGGTGGATAAAGTATCTTGGCAACCCTAACCAGGGCAAACAAAATTGAAAAGGGGGTGCAACACGAGGACTTCCCAGGGGGTCACCCATCCTAGTGCTACTCTCGCCCAAGCATGTTTAACTTTGGAGTTCTGATGGGATCCGGTGCATTAGTACTGTTATGATCGCACCCGTGATGTTGAGGGCACAATTCCTTTTTGTGTTAACTGTTCACAGTCCCAGCCTAGAGAGATGGCCCATTTAAAAAGGCCCAATGGGCTTAACGACAACCCATCCGCTTCAACAACACAGCATGCTTGCACGACGTGATATCGACACGATGTAGGGCCCTCTAATGTCCCGCGAGTCCGGTTGTCGTCCTTTTATAAGTTCACGACGTACGATCCGAGACGGAAAAACAGAGCAAAAGAAGAAAAGTGGCTTGAAACTGATGAAAACGTTCGATTTTGGACTCTAAAAAAAGGCACAACAAGCAGGCTGGCTTCCCCTGACGTAGAGCTCTCAAAGTGCTTTGCAACGGTATGTTGTGCGCCGTGTAACTCCTTACTGATCAAAAGTTATGGGCACCGGAGCGACGGAGACTTGGTCACAAATACTATGCCCTCGTTCTGCGGGCCCGGCCTCTACGTGGAGCGAAGTTGTATTGCCCAGTGTTCCGTGGGATTCGTTAATAGAGATTTGGTGGATAAAGTATCTTGCCAACCCTAACCAGGGCAAAAAAAATTGAAAAGGGGGTGCAACACGAGGACTTCCCAAGGGGTCACCCATCGTAGTACTACTCTCGCCCAAGCACGCTTAACTTCGGAGTTGTGGTGTGATCAGGTGCATTAGAGCTGGTATGATCGCACCCGTCATGTTGAGGGCACAATTCCTTTATGTGTTAACTGTTCACAGTCCCAGCCTAGAGAGATGGCCCATTCAAAAGGCCCAATGGGCTTAACGACAACCCATCCGCTTCAACAATGTAACATGCTTGCCAGACGTGATTTTGACACGTTGCTGGGCCCTCTGATGTCCCACGAGTCAGGTTGTCATCCTTTTAACTGTTCACGATGTACGATCCGGGATGAAAAAAGCGCTAAAGAAGAAAAGTGGCCTGAAACTGATGAAAACGTTCGATTTTGGGCTCCAAAAATGAGCACAACGAGCATGCTGGCTTCCCCCGTCATAGAGCTCTTGGAGAGCTTTGGAACGGTATGTTGTGCGCCGCGTAACTCCTTACGGATCAAAATTTATGGGCACCGGAGTGACGAAAACCTGGTCACAAACCCTACGCCTTCGGTTTGCGGGCCCAGCCTCAACGTGAAGCAAAGTTATCTTGCCTAATGTTCCAAGGGATTCAGTAATAGAGATTTTGTGGATAAAGTATCTTGGCAACCCTAACCAGGGCAAAAATAATTGAAAAGGGGGTGCAACACGAGGACTCCCTAGGGGGTCATCCATCCTAGTACTACTCTCGCCCAAGCATGCTTAACTTCGGAGTTCTGATAGGATCCGGTGCATTAGTGCTGGTATGATCGCACACATCATGTTGAGGTCACAATTCCTTTATGTGTTAATTGTTCACAGTCCCAACCTAGAGAGATTGCCCATTCAAAAGGCCTAATGGGTTAACGACAACCCATCCGCTTCAACAACGCAGCATGCTTGCAAGACGTGATATCAACACGTTGTAGGGCCCTCTGATGTCCCGCGAGTTAGGTTGTCGTCCTTTTATAAGTTCACAACGTACGATCCGGGACAAAAAAACAGAGCAAAAGAAGAAAAGTGGCTTGAAACTGATGAAAACGTTCAATTTTGGACTCCAAAAATGGGCACAGCGAGCAAGCTAGCTTCCCTCGTCGTAGAGCTCTTAGAGAGCTTTGCAACGGTATGTTGTGGGCCGCTTAACTCCTTACGGATCAAAAGTTGTGGTCACCGGAGCGACGGAGATCCTTGTCACAAACACTACGCCCTCGGTTTGCGGGCCCAGCCTCTACGTGGAGCGAAGTTGTCTTGCCCAATGTTCCGTGGGATTCAGTAATAGAGATTTGGTGGATAAAGTATCTTGGCAACCCTAACCAGGGCAAAAAAATTTGAAAAGGAGGTGCAACACGAGGACTTCCCAGGGGGTCACCCATCCTAGTACTAGTCTCGTCCAAGCACGCTTAACTTCGGAGTTCTGATGGGATCCAGTGCATTAGTGCTAGTATGATCGCACCCGTCATGTTAAGGGCACAATTCCTATATTTGTTAACGGTTCACAGTCCTAGCCTAAAGAGATGGCCCATTCAAAAGGCCCAATGGGCTTAACGACAACCCAACCGCTTCAACAACGCTGCATCCTCGCAAGACGTGATATCGACATGTTGTAGGGCCCTCTGATGTCCCGCGAGTCAGGTTGTCATCCTTTTAACAGTTCACGACGTATGATCCAGGACGGAAAAACAGAGCAAAAAAAGAAAAGTGGCCTGAAACTGAGGAAAATGTTCAATTTTGGACTCCAAAAAGGGCACAGCGGGCATGCTGGTTGCCCCCGTCGTAGAGCTCTAAGAGAGCTTTGCAACGGTATGCTGTGCGCCGCGTAACTCCTTACGGATCAAAAGTTATTGGCACCGGATCGACGGAGACCTGGTCACAAAACTTATGCCCTCGGTTTGCGGGCCCAGCCTCTACGTGAAGCGAAGTTGTCTTGCCCAATGTTCCGTAGGATTCAGTAATAGAGATTTGGTGGATAAAGTATCTTGGCAACCCTAACCAGGTCAAAAAAAATTGAAAAGGAGGTGCAACACGAAGACTTCCCAATGGGTCACCCATCCTAGTACTACTCTCGCCCAAGCACGCTTAACTTCGGAGTTCTTATGGGATCCAACGCATTAGTGCTGGTATGATCGCACTCGTCATGTTGAGGGCATAATTCCTTTATGTGTTAACTGTTCACAGTCCCAGCCTAGAGAGATGGCCCATTCAAAAGGCCCAATGGGCTTAACGACAACCTATCCGCTTCAACAACGCAGCATGCTTGCAAGACGTGATGTTGACACGTTGTAGGGCCCTCTGATGTCCCGCGAGTCAGGTTGTCATCCTTTTAACAGTTCACGACGTATGATCCAGGACGGAAAAAAAGAGCAAATGAAGAAAAGTGGTCTGAAACTGATGAAAATGTTCGCTTTTGGGCTCCAAAAACGGGCACAGCGAGAAAGCTGGCTGCCCCCGTCGTAGAGCTCTGAGAGAGCTTTGCAACGGTATGCTGTGCGCCGCGTAACTCCTTACGGATCAAAAGTTATGGGCACCGAAGCGACAGAGACCTGGTCACAAACCCTACGCCCTCGGTTTGCGAGCCCAGCCTTAGCGTGAAGCGAAGTTGACTTGCCCAATGTTCCAAGGGATTCAGTAATAGAGATTTGGTGGATAAAGTATCTTGGCATCCCTAACCAGGGCAAAAAAAATTGAAAAGGGGGTGCTACATGAGGACTTCCCAGTAGGTCACCCATCCTAGTACTACTCTCGCCCAAGCACGCTTAACTTCGGAGTTCTGATGGGATCTGGTGCATTAGTGCTGGTATGATCGCATTCGTCATGTTGAGGGCACAATTCCATTATGTGTTTACTGTTCACAGTCCCAGCCTACAGAGATGGCCCATTCAAAAGGCCCAATGGGTTAACGACAACCCATCCACTTCAACAACGTAGCATGCTTGCAAGACGTGATATCGACACGTTGTAGGGCCCTCTGATGTGCCGCGAGTCAGGTTGTCATCCTTTTAACAGTTCACGACGTACGTTCCCCGACGGAAAAACAGTGCAAAAGCAGAAAATTGGCCTGAAACTGATGAAAACATTCGATTTTGGGCTCCCAAAACGGGCACAGCAAGCATACTGGCTGCCACCGTAATAGAGCTCTCAGAGAGCTTTGCAACGTCATGTTGAACGCACAATTCCTTTATGTGTTAACTGTTCACCATCCCAGCCTAGAGAGATGGCCCATTCAAAAGGCCCAATGGGCTTAACGACAACCCATCCGCTTCCACAACGCAGCATGCTTGCACAACGTGATAAGGACACGTTGTAGGGCCCTCTGATTTCTCGCGAGTCAGGTTGTCGTCCTTTTATAAGTTCACGACGTACGATCCGGGACAGAAAAACAGAGCAAAAGAAGAAAAGTGACTTGAAACTAATGAAAACGTTCGATTTTGGACTCCAAAAACCGGCACAGCGAGCAGGCTGGCTTCCCCCGTCGTACAGCTCTCAGAGAGCTATGCAACGGTATGTTGTGTGCCGCGTAACTCCTAACGGATCAAAAGTTGTGGGCACCGGAGCGACGGAGACCTGGTCACAAACCCTACACCCTCGGTCTGCGGGCCCAGCCTCTACGTGAAGCGAAGTTGTCTTGCCCAATGTTCCGTGGGATTCAGTATTAGAGATTTGGTGGATAAAGTATCTTGTCAACCCTAACCAGGGCAAACAAAATTGAAAAGGGGGTGCAACACGAGGACTTCCCAGACGGTCACCCATCCTAGTACTTCTCTCGCCCAAGCACACTTAACTTCGGAGTTCTGATGGGATCCGGTGCATTAGTGCTAGTATGATCGCACCCGTCATGTTGAGGGCACAATTCCTTTATGTGTTAACTGTTCACAGTCCCAGCCTATAGAGATGGCCCATTCAAAAGGCCCAATGGGCTTAACGACAACCCATCCGCTTCAACAATGCAACATTCTTGCAAGACGTGATATCGACACATTGTAGGGCCCTCTGATGTCCCGCGAGTCAGGTAGTCGTCGTTTTAACAGTTCACGACGTACGAAACGTGACAGAAAAACTGCGCAAAAGAATAAAAGTGGCCTGAAACTAATGAAAACGTTCGATTTTGGGCACCAAAAACGGGCATAGCGAGCATGCTGGCTGCCCCCGTCATAGAGCTCTTAGAGAGCCTTGCAACGGTATGTTGTGCACCCCGTAACTTCTTACGGATCAAAAGTTATGGCTACCAGAGCGACGGAGTCCTGGTCACAAACCCTACGCCTTCAGTTTGCAGGCCCAGCCTCTACGTGAAGCGAAGTTGTCTTGCTCAATGTTCCGTGGGATTCAGTAATAGAGATTTGGTGGATAAAGTATCGTGGCAACCCTAACTAGGGCAAACAAAATTGAAAAGTGGGTGCAACACGAGGACTTCCGAGGGGGTCACCCATCCTAGTACTACTCTCGCCCAAGCACGCTTAACTTCGGAGTTCTTATGGGATCCAACGCATTAGTGCTGGTATGATCGCACTCGTCATGTTGAGGGCATAATTCCTTTATGTGTTAACTGTTCACAGTCCCAGCCTAGAGAGATGGCCCATTCAAAAGGCCCAATGGGCTTAACGACAACCTATCCGCTTCAACAACGCAGCATGCTTGCAAGACGTGATGTTGACACGTTGTAGGGCCCTCTGATGTCCCGCGAGTCAGGTTGTCATCCTTTTAACAGTTCACGACGTATGATCCAGGACGGAAAAAAAGAGCAAATGAAGAAAAGTGGTCTGAAACTGATGAAAATGTTCAATTTTAGGCTCCAAAAATGGGCAAAGTGAGAAAGCTGGTTGCCCCCGTCGTAGAGCTCTAAGAGAGCTTTGCAACGGTATGCTGTGCGCCGCGTAACTCCTTACGGATCAAAAGTTGTGGGCACCGAAACGACGGAGACCTGGTCGCAAGCCCTACGCCCTCGGTTTGCGGGCCCAGCCTTAGCGTGAAGCGAAGTTGACTTGCCCAATGTTCCAAGGGATTCAGTAATAGAGATTTGGTGGATAAAGTATCTTGGCATCCCTAACCAGGGCAAAAAAAATTGAAAAGGGGGTGCTACACGAGGACTTCCCAGTAGGTCACCCATCCTAGTACTACTCTCGCCCAAGCACGCTTAACTTCGGAGTTCTGATGGGATCTGGTGCATTAGTGCTGGTATGATCGCATACGTCATGTTGAGGGCACAATTCCATTATGTGTTTACTGTTCACAGTCCCAGCCTACAGAGATGGCCCATTCAAAAGGCCCAATGGGTTAACGACAACCCATCCACTTCAACAACGTAGCATGCTTGCAAGACGTGATATCGACACGTTGTAGGGCCCTCTGATGTGCCGCGAGTCAGGTTGTCATCCTTTTAACAGTTCACGACGTACGTTCCCCGACGGAAAAACAGTGCAAAAGCAGAAAATTGGCCTGAAACTGATGAAAACATTCGATTTTGGGCTCCCAAAACGGGCACAGCGAGCATGCTGGCTGCCACCGTAATAGAGCTCTCAGAGAGGTTTGCAACGTCATGTTGAACGCACAATTCCTTTATGTGTTAACTGTTCACCATCCCAGCCTAGAGAGATGGCCCATTCAAAAGGCCCAATGGGCTTAACGACAACCCATCCGCTTCCACAACGCAGCATGCTTGCACAACGTGATAAGGACACGTTGTAGGGCCCTCTGATTTCTCGCGAGTCAGGTTGTCGTCCTTTTATAAGTTCACGACGTACGATCCGGGACAGAAAAACAGAGCAAAAGAAGAAAAGTGGCTTGACACTAATGAAAACGTTCAATTTTGGACTCCAAAAATGGGCATAGCGAGCAGGCTGGCTTCCCCCGTCGTACAGCTCTCAGAGAGCTATGCAACGGTATGTTGTGTGCCGCGTAACTCCTAACGGATCAAAAGTTGTGGGCACCGGAGCGACGGAGACCTGGTCACAAACAATACGCCCTCGGTTTGTAGGCCCAGCCTCCACGCGAAGCGAAGTTGTCATGCTCAATGTTCCGTGGGATTCGGTAATAGAGATTTGGTGGATAAAGTATCTTGGCAACCCTAACCAGGGCAAAAAAAATTGAAAAGGGGGTGCAACACGAGGACTTCCCAGGGGGTCACCTATCCTAGTACTACTCTCGCCCAAGCACGCTTAACTTCGGAGTTCTGATGGGATCCGGTGCATTAGTGCTAGTATGATCGCACCCGTCATGTTGAGGGCACAATTCCTATATGTGTTAACGGTTCACAGTCCCAGCCTAGAGAGATGGCCCATTCAAAAGGCCCAATGGGTTAACGACAACCCATCCGCTTCAACAACGCAGCATGCTTGCAAGACGTGATATCGACACGTTGGAGGGCCCTCTGATGTCCCTCGAGTCAGGTTGTCATCCTTTTAATTGTTCACGATGTACGAAACGTGACAGAAAAACTGCGCAAAAGAATAAAAGTGGCCTGAAACTAATGAAAACGTTCGATTTTGGGCACCAAAAACGGGCATAGCGAGCATGCTGGCTGCCCCCGTCATAGAGCTCTTAGAGAGCCTTGCAACGGTATGTTGTGCACCCCGTAACTTCTTACGGATCAAAAGTTATGGCTCCCAGAGCGCCGGAGTCCTGGTCACCAACCCTCCCCCTTCAGTTTGCGGGCCCAGCCTCTCCGTGAGGCGAAGTTGTCTTGCTCAATGTTCCGTGGGATTCAGTAATAGAGATTTGGTGGATAAAGTATCGTGGCAACCCTAACTAGGGCAAACAAAATTGAAAAGTGGGTGCAACACGAGGACTTCCGAGGGGGTCACCCATCCTAGTACTGCTCTCGACCAAGCACGCTTAACTTCGGAGTTCTGATGGGATCCGGTGCATTAGTGTTGTTATGATCACACTCGTCATGTTGAGTGCACAATGCCTTTATGTGTTAATTGTTCACAGTCCCAGCCTAGAGAGATGGCCCATTAAAAAGGCCCAATGGGCTTAACGACAACCCATCCATTTCAACAACGCAGCATGCTAGCAAGACGTGATATCGACACGATGTAGGGCCCTCTGATGTCACGCGAGTCAGGTTGTCATCCTTTAACAGATCACGACGTACGATCCGGGACAAAAAAGCAGGGTAAAAGAAGAAAAGTGGCCGAAAACTAATGAAAACGTTTGATTTTGGGCTACAAAAATGGACACAGCGAGCATGCTGGCTGCCCCCGTCATAGAGCTCTCAAAGAGCTTTGCAATGGTAGGCTACGCGCCACGTAACTCTTTATGGATCAAAATTTATGGGCACCAGAGCAACGGAGACCTTGTCACAAACCCTACGCCCTCGGTTTGCGGGCCCAGCCTCTACGTGAAGCGAAGTTGTCCTGCCCAATGTTATGAGGGATTCTATTATAAAGATTTTATGGATAAAGTATCTTGGCAACCCTAACCGGGGCAAAAAAAATTGAAAATGGGGTGCAACACGAGGACTTCCCAGGGGGTCACCCATCCTAGTACTACTCTCGCCCAAGCACGCTGAACTTTGGAGTTCTGATGGGATCCGGTGCATTAGTGCTGGTATGATCGCACACGTCATGTTGAGGGCATAATTCCTTTATGTGTTAACTATTCACAGCCCCAGCCTAGAGAGATGGCCCATTCAAAAGGCGCAATGGGTTAACGATAACCCATCCGCTTCAACAACGAAGCATGCTTGCAAGACGTGATATCGACACGTTGTAGGGCCCTCTGATGTCCTGCGAGTCAGGTTGTCATCCTTTTAACTGTTCAAGACGTATGATCCGGGATAGAAAAACTGCGCAAAAGAAGAAAAGTGGCCTGAAACTGATTAAAACGTTCAATTTTGGGCTCCAAAAACGGGCACAGCGAGCATGCTGGCTGCCACCGTCATAGAGCTCACAGAGAGCCTTGCAACGGTATGTTGTGCACCGCGTAACTCCTTACGGATCAAAGGTTATGGCTACCAGAGCGACGGAGACCTGGTCACAAACCCTACGCCCTTGGTTTGCGGGCCCAGCCTCTACGTGAAGCGAAGTTGTCTTGCCCAATGTTCCGTGGGATTCAGTAATAGAGATTTGGTGGATAAAGTATCTTGGCAACCCTAACCAGGGCAAACAAAATTGAAAAGTGGGTGCAACACGAGGACTTCCCAGGGTGTCACCCATCCTAGTACTACTCTCGCCCAAGCACGCTTAACATCGGAGTTATGATGGGATCCGGTGCATTAGTACTGGTATGATCGCACCCGTCATGTTGAGGGCACAATTCCTTTATGTATTAACTGTTCACAGTCCCAGCCTAGAGAGATGGCCCATTAAAAAGGCCCAATGGGTATTACGACAACCCATCCGCTTCAACAATGAAGCATGCTTGCAAGACGTGATATCGACACGTTGTAGGGTCCTCTGATGTCCCGCGAGTCAGGTGGTCATCCTTTTATAAGTTCACGACGTACAATCCGGGACGGAAAAACAGAGCAAAAGAAGAAAAGTTGCTTGAAATTGATGAAAACGTATGATTTTGGTCTCCGAAAATGCGCACAGCAAGTAGGCTGGATTCACCCGTCGTACAGCTCTCAGAGTGCTTTGCAACGGTATGTTGTGCGCCGCGTAACTCCTTACAGATCAAAAGTTGCGGGCACCGGAGCGACGGAGACCTGGTCACAAACAATACGCCCTCGGTTTGCTGGCCCGGCCTCTACGTGAAGCGAAGTTGTCTTGCCCAATGTTCCGTGGGATTCAGTAATAGAGAATTGGTGGATAAAGTATCTTGGCAACCCTAACCAGGGCAAACAAAATTGAAAAGTGGGTGCAACACGAGGACTTCCCTGGGGGTCACCCATCCTAGTACTGCTGTCGACCAAGCACGCTTAACTTCGGAGTTCTGATGGGATCCGGTGCATTAGTGTTGTTATGATCACACTCGTCATGTTGAGTGCACAATGCCTTTATGTGTTAATTGTTCACAGTCCCAGCCTAGAGAGATGGCCCATTAAAAAGGCCCAATGGGCTTAACGACAACCCATCCATTTCAACAACGCAGCATGCTAGCAAGACGTGATATCGACACGATGTAGGGCCCTCTGATGTCACGCGAGTCAGGTTGTCATCCTTTAACAGATCACGACGTACGATCCGGGACAAAAAAGCAGGGTAAAAGAAGAAAAGTGGCCGAAAACTAATGAAAACGTTTGATTTTGGGCTACAAAAATGGACACAGCGAGCATGCTGGCTGCCCCCGTCATAGAGCTCTCAAAGAGCTTTGCAATGGTAGGCTACGCGCCACGTAACTCTTTATGGATCAAAATTTATGGGCACCAGAGCAACGGAGACCTTGTCACAAACCCTACGCCCTCGGTTTGCGAGCCCAGCCTCTACGTGAAGCGAAGTTGTCTTGCCCAATGTTCCGAGGGATTCTATTATAGAGATTTTGTGGATAAAGTATCTTGGCAACCCTAACCAGGGCAAAAAAATTTGAAAATGGGGTGCAACACGAGGACTTCCCAGGGGGTCACCCATCCTAGTACTACTCTCGCCCAAGCACGCTTAACTTTGGAGTTCTGATGGGATCCGGTGCATTAGTGCTGGTATGATCGCACCCGTCATGTTGAGGGCACAATTCCTTTATGTGTTAACTATTCACTATCCCAGCCTAGAGAGATGGCCCATTCAAAACGCCCAATGGGTTAACGACAACCCATCCGCTTCAACAACGAAGCATGCTTGCAAGATGTGATATTGACACGTTGTAGGGTCCTCTGATGTCCCGCGAGTCAGGTGGTCATCCTTTTAACTGTTCACGACGTATGATCCGGGATAGAAAAACTGCGCAAAAGAAGAAAAATTGCCTAAAACTGATTAAAATGTTCGATTTTCGGCTCCAAAAACGGGCACAGCGAGCATGCTGGCTGCCACCGTCATAGAGCTCTTAGAGAGCCTTGCAACGGTATGCTGTGCATCGCGTAACTCCTTACGGATCAAAGGTTATGGCTACCAGAGCGACGGAGACCTGGTCACAAACCCTACGCCCTTGGTTTGCGGGCCCAGCCTCTACGTGAAGCGAAGTTGTCTTGCCCAATGTTCCGTGGGATTCAGTAATAGAGATTTGGTGGATAAAGTATCTTGGCAACCCTAACCAGGGCAAACAAAATTGAAAAGTGGGTGCAACACGAGGACTTCCCAGGGTGTCACCCATCCTAGTACTACTCTCGCCCAAGCATGCTTAACATCGGAGTTATGATGGGATCCGGTGCATTAGTACTGGTATGATCGCACCCGTCATGTTGAGGGCACAATTCCTTTATGTATTAACTGTTCACAGTCCCAGCCTAGAGAGATGGCCCATTCAAAAGGCCCAATGGGTATTACGACAACACATCCGCTTCAACAACGCAGCAAGCTTGCACGATGTGATATCGACACGTTGTAGGGCCCTCTGATGTCCCGCGAGTCAGGTTGTCGTCCTTTTATAAGTTCACGACGTACAATCCGGGACGGAAAAACAGAGCAAAAGAAGAAAAGTTGCTTGAAATTGATGAAAACGTATGATTTTGGTCTCCGAAAATGCGCACAGCAAGTAGGCTGGATTCACCCGTCGTAAAGCTCTCAGAGTGCTTTGCAACGGTATGTTGTGCGCCGCGTAACTCCTTACGGATCAAAAGTTGTGGGCACCGGAGCGACGGAGACCTGGTCACAAACAATACGCCCTCGGTTTGCTGGCCCGGCCTCTACGTGAAGCGAAGTTGTCTTGCCCAATGTTCCGTGGGATTCAGTAATATAGATTTGGTGGATAAAGTATCTTGGCATCCCTAACCAGGGCAAAAAAAATTGTAAAGGGGGAGCAACATGCGGACTTCCCAAGGGGTCACCCATCGTAGTACTACTCTCGCCCAAGAACGCTTAACTTCGGAGTTCTGATGGGATCCGGTGCATTAGTGCTGGTATGATCGCACCCGTCATGTTGAGGGCACAATTCCTTTATGTGTTAACTGTTCACAGTCCCAGCCTAGAGAGATGGCCCATTCAAAAGGCCCAATGGGCTTAACGACAAGCTATCCGCTTCAACAACGCAGCATGCTTGCAAGTCGTGATTTTGACATGTTGTAGGGCCCTCTAATGTCCCGCGAGTCTGGTTGTCATCCTTTTAACTGTTCATGACGTACAATCTGGGACAGAAAAAGAGCGCAAAAGAAGAAAAGTGGCCTGAAACAGATAAAAATGTTCAATTTTGGGCTCCAAAAATGGGCACAGCGAGCATGCTGGCTACCCCTGTCATAGAGCTCTCAAAGAGCTTTGTAACGGTATGTTGTGCGCCGCGTAACTCCTTACGGATCAAAATTTATGGTCACCGGAGCGACGGAGACCTGGTCATAAACCCTACGCCCTCAGTTTGCGGGCCCAGCCTCTACGTGAAGCGAAGTTGTCTTGCCCAATGTTCCGAGGGATTCAGTAATAGAGATTTTGTGGATAAAGTATCTTGGCAACCCTAACCAGGTCAAAAAAAATTAAAAAGGGGGTGCAACACGAGGACTTCCCAGAGGGTCACCCATCCTATTACTACTCTCGCCCAAGCATGCTTAACTTCGGAGTTCTGATAGGATCCGGTGCATTAGTGCTGGTATGATCGCACACGTCATGTTGAGGTCACAATTCCTTTATGTGTTAACTGTTCACAGTCCCAGCCTAGAGAGATTGCCCATTCAAAAGGCCCAATGGGTTAACGACAACCCATCCGCTTCAACAATGCAGCATGCTTGCAAGACGAGATATCGATACGTTGTAGGGCCCTCTGATGTCCCGCGAGTCAGGTTGTCATCCTTTTATAAGTTCACGACGTACGATCCGGTATGGAAAAACATAGCAAAAGAAGAAAAGTGGCTTGAAACTGATGAAAATGTTCAATTTTGGACTCCAAAAATGGGCATAGTGAGCAGGCTAGAGTCCCCCGTCGTAGAGCTCTCAGAGAGCTTTGCAACGGTATGTTGTGGGCCGCGTAACTCCTTATGGATCAAAAGTTGTGGGCACCGGAGCGACGGAGACCTTGTCACAAACATTACGCCCTCGATGTGCGGGCCCAGCCTCTACGTGGAGCGAAGTTGTCTTACCCAATGTTCCGTGGGATTCAGTAATAGAGATTTGGTGGATAAAGTATCTTGGCAACCCTAACCAGGGAAAAAAAATTGAAAATGGGGTCCAACACAAGGATTTCCCAGTGGGTCACCCATCCTAGTACTACTCTCGCCCAAGCACGCTTAACTTCGGAGTTTTGATGGGATCCGGTGCATTAGTGCTGGTATGATCGCACACGTCATGTTAAGGGCACAATTCCTTTATATGTTAACTGTTCACAGTCCCAGCCTAGAGAGATGGCCCATTCAAAAGGCCCAATGGGTTAACGACAACCCATCCACTTCAACAATGCAGCATGCTTGCAAGACGTGATATCGACACATTGTAGGGCCCTCTGATGTCCCGCGAGTCAGGTTTTCATCCTTTTAACAGTTCACGACGTACGATTCGGGACGAAAAAACAGCGCAAAAGAAGAAAAGTGGTATGAAACTGATGAAAACATTCGATTTTGGGCTCCAAAAACGGGCATAGCGAGCATGCTGGCTGCCACCGTCATAGAGCTCTTAGAGAGCTTTGCAACGGTATGCTGTGCACCGCGTAACTCCTTACGAATCAAAAGTTATGGCTAGCAGAGCGACGGAGACCCGGTCACAAACCCTACGCCCTCGTTTTACTGGCCCAGCCTCTACGTGAAGCGAAGTTGTCTTGCCCAATATTCCGTGGGATTCAGTAATAGAGATTTGGTGGATAAAGTATCTTGGCAACCCTAACCAGGGCAAACAAAATTGAAAAGGGGGTACAACACGAGGACTTCCCAGGGGGTCACCCATCCTAGTACTACTCTCGCCCAAGCACGCTTAACTTCGGAGTTCTGATGGGATCCGGTGCATTAGTACTGGTATGATCGTACCCATCATATTGAGGGCACAATTCCTTTATATGTTAACTGTTCACAGTTCCAGCCTAGAGAGATGGCCCATTCAAAAGGCCCAATGGGCTTAACGACAATCCCTCCGCTTTAACAACGTAGCATGCTTGCACGACGTGATATCGACACGTTGTAGGGCCCTCTGATGTCCCGTGAGTCAGGTTGTCATCCTTTTAACGGTTCACGACTTACGATCCGGGACGAAAAAATAGCGCAAAAGAAGAAAAGTGGCCTGAAACTGATGAAAACGTTCGATTTTGAGCTCCAAAAAGGGCACAGCTAGCATGCTGGCTACCCCCATCATAGAGCTCTCAGAAAGCTTTGCAACGGTAGACTGTGCGCCGCGTAACTCCTTACGGATCAAAATTTATGGGCACCGGAGCGACGGAGACCTTGTCACAAACACTACGCCCTCGGTTTACGGGCCCAGCCTCTACGTGAAGCGAAGTTGTCTTGCCCAATATTCCGAGGGATTCAGTAATAGAGATTTTGTGGATAAAGTATCTTGGTAACCCTAACTAGGGCAAAAAAAATTGAAAATGGGATGTAAAACGAGGACTTCCTAGGGGGTCACCCATCGTAGAACTACTCTCGCCCAAGCACGCTTAACTTCAGAGTTCTGATGGGATCCGGTGCATTAGTGCTAGTATGATCGCACCCGTCATGTTCAGGGCACAATTCCTATATTTGATAACGGTTCACAGTCCCAGCCTAAAGAGATGGCCCATTCAAAAGGCCCAGTGGGCTTAACGACAACCCATCCGCTTCAACAACGCAACATCCTCGCAAGACGTGATATCAACACATTGTAGGGCCCTCTGATGTCCCGCGAGTCAGGTTGTCGACCTTTTAACAATTCACGACTTATGATCTGAGACGGAAAAATAGAGCAAATGAAGAAAAGTGGCCTGAAACTGATGAAAATATTTGATTTTGGGCTCCAAAAATGGGCACAATGAGAAAGCTTGGCTGTCCACCTCGTAGAGCTCTTAGAGAGTTTTGCAACGGTATGTTGTGCGCCGCGTAACTCCTTACGGATCAAAAGTTATTGGCACTGGAGCGACGGAGACCAGGTCACAAACCCTACGCCCTCGGTTTGCGGGCCCAACCACTACGTGAAGCGAAGTTGTCTTGCCCAATGTTCCGTGGGATTCAGTAATAGAGATTTGGTGGATAAAGTATCTTGGCAACCCTAACCAGGGCAAAAAAATTGAAAAGGGTGTGTAACACGAGGACTTCCTAGGGGGTCACCCATCGTAGAACTACTCTCGCCCAAGCACGCTTAACTTCAGAGTTCTGATGGGATCCGGTGCATTAGTGCTAGTATGATCGCACCCGTCATGTTCAGGGCACAATTCCTATATTTGATAACGGTTCACAGTCCCAGCCTAAAGAGATGGCCCATTCAAAAGGCCCAGTGGGCTTAACGACAACCCATCCGCTTCAACAACGCAACATCCTCGCAAGACGTGATATCAACACATTGTAGGGCCCTCTGATGTCCCGCGAGTCAGGTTGTCGACCTTTTAACAATTCACGACTTATGATCCGAGACGGAAAAATAGAGCAAAAGAAGAAAAGTGGCCTGAAACTGATGAAAATATTTGATTTTGGGCTCCAAAAACGGGCACAACGAGCAAGCTTGGCTACCCTCGTCGTAGAGCTCTTAGAGAGTTTTGCAACGGTATGTTGTGCGCTGCGTAACTCCTTAGGGATCAAAAGTTATTGGCACCGGAGCGACGGAGACCTGGTCACAAACCGTACGCCCTCGGTTTGCGGGCCCAGCCTCTACGTGAAGCGAAGTTGTCTTGCCCAATGTTCTGTGGGATTCAGTAATAGAGATTTGGTGGATAAAGTATCTTGGCAACCCTAACCAGGGCAAAAAAAATTGAAAAGGAGGTGCAACACGAGGACTTCCCTGGGGGTCACCCATCCTAGTACTACTCTCGCCCAAGCACGCTTAACTTCGGAGTTCTGATGGGATCCAGCGCATTAGTGCTGGTATGATCGCACCCGTCATGTTGAGGTCACAATTCCTTTATGTGTTAACTGTTCACAGTCTAAGCCTAAAGAGATGGCCCATTCAAAAGGCCCAATGGGCTTAACGACAACCCATCCGCTTCAACAACGCAACATGCTTGCAAGACGTGATATCGACACGTTGTAGGGCTCTCTGATGTCCCGCGAGTAAGATTGTCATCCTTTTAACAGTTCACGACTTACAATCCGGGACGGAAAATCAGAGCAAAGGAAGAAAAATAGCCTGAAACTGATAAAAATGTTCAATTTTGGGCTCCAAAAAGGGCACAGCGATCATGCTAGCTGCCCCCATCGTAGAATTCTCAGAGAGCTTTGCAACGGTATGCTGTGCGCCACTTAACTACTTACGGATCAAAAGTTATGGGCACCGGAACGACGGAGACATGGTCACAAACCCTATGCCCTGGGTTTGCGGGCCCAGCCTCTACGTGAAACAAAGTTGTCTTGCCCAATGTTCCATGGGATTCAGTAATAGAGATTTGGTGGATAAAGTAGCTTGGCAACCCTAACCAGGGCAAAAAAAATCGAAAAGGGTGTGCAACACGAGGACTTCCCAGGGGGTCACCCATCCTAATACTACTCTCGCCCAAGCACGCTTAACTTCGGAGTTCTGATGGGATCCGATGCATTAGTGCTAGTACGATCGCACCCGTCATGTTGAGGGCATAATTCCTATATGTGTTAACGGTTCACAGTCCCAGTCTAAAGAGATGGCCCATTCAAAAGGCCTAGTGGGCTTAACGACAACCCATCCACTTCAACAACACAGCATGCTAGCAAGACGTGTTATCGACAAGTTGTAGGGCCCTCTGATGTCCAGCGAGTCAGGTTTTCGTCCTTTTAACATTTCACGACGTATGATCCGGGGCGGAAAAACAGAGTAAAAGAAGAAAATTGGCCTAAAACTGATGAAAATGTTAGATTTTGGGCTCCAAAAATGGGCACAACGAGCAAACTGGCTGCCCCCGTCGTAGAGCTCTCAGAGAGCTTTGCAACGGTATGCTGTGCGCTGCGTAACTCCTTACGGATCAAAAGTTATGGCCACCGGAGCGACGGAAACCAGGTCACAAACCCTACGCCCTCGGTTTGCGAGCCCAGCCTCTACGTGAAGCGAAGTTGTCTTCCCCAATGTTCCATGGGATTTAGTAATAGAGATTTGGTGGATAAAGTATCTTGGCAACCCTAACCAGGGCAAACAAAATTGAAAAGGGATTGCAACACGAGGACTTCCAAGGGGTTACCCATCCTAACACTACTCTCGCCCAAGCACACTTAACTTCGGAGTTCTGATAGGATCCGGTGCATTAGTGCTGGTATGATCGTACCCGTCATGTTGAGGGCATAATTCCTTTATGTGTTAACTGTTCACAGTCCCAGCCTAGAGAGATGGCCTATTCAAAAGGCCCAATGGGCTTAACGACAACCCATCCGCTTCAACGACGCAGCACGCTTGCAAGACGTGATATCGACACATTGTAGGGTCCTCTGATGTCCTGCGAGTCAGGTTGTTCTCCTTTTAACAGTTCACGACGTACGCTCCGGGACGGAAAAACAACGCAAAAGAAGAAAAGTGGTCTGAAAATGATGAAAACGTTCGATTTTGGGCTCCAAAAACGGGCAGAGCAAGTATGCTGGTTGCCCCCGTCATAGAGCACTCAGAGAGCTTTGCAACAGTATGCTGTGCGCCGCGTATCTTCTTTCGGATCAAAAGTTATGGGCACCGGAGCGACGGAGACATGGTCACAAACCCTAAGCCCTCGTTTTGCGGGCCCAGCCTCTACGTGAAGCGAAGTTATCTTGCCCAATGTTCCGTGGGATTCAGTAATAGAGATTTGGTGGATAAAGTATCTTGGCAACCCTAACCAGGGCACACAAAATTGAAAAGGGGTTGCAACACGAGGACTTTCCAGGGGGTCACCCATCGTAGTACTACACTCGCCCAAGCACGCTTAACTTCAGAGTTCTGATGGGATCCGGTGAATTAGTGCTAGTATGATCGCACCCATCATGTTGACGGCACAATTCCTTTATGTGTTAACTGTTAACAGTCCCAGCCTAGAGAGATGGCCCATTCAAAAGGCCCAATGGGCTTAACGATAACCCATCCGCTTCAACAACGCAGCATGCTTGCACGACGTGATATCGACACGTTGTAGGGCCCTCTGATGCCCAGCGAGTCAGGTTTTCGTCCTTATAACAGTTCACGACGTACGATCCGGGACGGGAAAACAGAGAAAAAGAAGAAAAGTTGCTTGAAACTGATGAAAATGTTCGATTTTCAGCTCCAAAAATGGGCACAGTGAGTAAGCTAGCCTCCACCGTTGTAGAGCTCTCAGAGAGCTTTCCAACGGTATGTTTTGCATCGCGTAACTCCTTACGGATCAAAAGTTATGGGCACCGGAGGGACGGAGACCTGGTCACAAACCCTACGCCCTCAGTTTACGGGCCTAGCCTCTACGTGGAGCGAAGTTGTCTTGCCCAATGTTCCGTGGGATTCAATAATAGAGATTTGGTGGATAAAGTATCTTGGCAACCCTAACCAGGGCAAAAAAAATTGAAAAGGGGGTGCAACACGAGGACTTCCCAGGAGGTCACCCATCCTAGTACTACTCTCGCCCAAGCACGCTTAACTTCGGAGTTCTGATGGGATCCGGTGAATTAGTGCTGGTGTGATCGCACCCGTCATATTAAGGGCACAATTTCTTTATGTGTTAATTGTTCGCAGTCCCAGCCTAGAGAGATAGCCCATTCAAAAGGACCAATGGACTTAACAACAACCCATCCGCTTCAACAACGCAGCATGCTTGCACGACGTGATATCGACACATTGTAGGTCCCTCTGATGTCCCGCGAGTCAGGTTATCGTCCTTTTAACAGTTCACGACGTACGATCCGGGACGGAAAAACAGAGCAAAAGAAGAAAAGTGGCCTAAAACTGATGAAAATGTTCAATTTTGGGCTCCAAAAAGGTGCATAGCGAGCATGCTAGATGCCCCCATCGTAGAGCTCTCAAAGAGCTTTGCAACGGTATGCTGTACGCCGCGTAACTCCTTACGGATCAAAAGTTATGGGCACTGGAGCGACGGAGACCTGGTCACAAACCCTATGCCCTCGGTTTGCGGGCCCAGCCTCTACCTGAAACGAAGTTGTCTCGCCCAATGTTCCGTGGGATTCAGTAATAGAGATTTGGTGGATAAAGTATCTTGGCAACCCTAACCAGGGCAAAAAAATTGAAAAGGGGGTCCAACACGAGGACTTCCCAGGGGGTCACCCATCCTAGTACTACTATCGCCCAAGCATGCTTAACTTCGGAGTTCTGATGGGATTCGGTGCATTCGTGTTGGTATGATCGCACCTGTCATGTTGAGGGCACAATTCATTTATGTATTAACTGTTCACAGTCCCAGCCTAGAGAGATGGCCCATTCAAAAGGCCCAATGGGCTTAACAACAACCCATCCGCTTCAACAACGTATCATGCTTGCAAGATGTGATATCGACACATTTTAGGGCCCTCTGATGTCCCACGAGTCAGGTTCTCGTCCTTTTAACAGTTCACGACGTACGATCCGGGACGGAAAAATAGAGCAAAAGAAGAAGAGTGGCCTAAAACTGATAAAAATGTTCGATTTTAGGCTCCAAAAATGGGCACAGCGAGCATGATGGCTGCCCTTGTCCTAGAGCTCTCAGAGAGCTTTGCAACGGTATGTTGTGCGCCGCGTAACTCCTTACGGATCAAAAGTTATGGGCACCGGAGCGACGGAGACCTGGTCACAAACCCTACGCCCTCGGTTTGCGGGCCCAGCCTCTACGTGAAGCGAAGTTGTCTTGCCCAATGTTCCGTGGGATTCAGTAATAGAGATTTGGTGGATAAAGTATCTTGGCAACCCTAACTAGGGCAAAAAAAATTGAAATGGGGGTGCAACACGAGGACTTCCCAGGGGGTCACCCATCCTACTACTACTCTCGCCCAAGCACGCTTAACTTCGGAGTTCTAATGGGATCCGGTGTATTAGTGCAGGTATGATCTCACCTGTCATCTTGAGGGCACAATTTCTTTATGTGTTAACTGTTCATAGTCCCAGCCTAGAGAGATGGCCCATTCAAAAGGCCCAATAGGCTTAACGACAACCCATCCGCTTCAACAACGCAGCATGCTTGCAAGACGTGATATCGACACGTTGTAGGGCTCTCTGATGTCCCGCGAATCAGGTTGTCGTCCTTTTAACAGTTCACGACGTACGATCCGGGACGGAAAAACAAAGCAAAAGAAGAAAAGTTGCCTGAAACTTATGAAACGTTCGATTTTGGGCTCCAAAAAGGGCACAGCGAGCATGCTCTCTGCCCCCGTTGTAGAGCTCTTAGAGAGCTTTGCAACAGTATGTTGTGCGCCGTGTAACTCCTTACGGATCAAAAGTTATGGGTACCGGAGCGACGGAGACCTGTCACAAACCCTACGCCCTCGGTTTGCGGGCCCAGCCTCTACGTGAGGCGAAGTTGTCTTGCTCAATGTTCCGTGGGATTCAGTAATAGAGATTTGGTGGATAAAGTATCTTGGCAATCCTAACTAGGGCAAAAAAAATTGAAATGGGGGTGCAACACGAGGACTTCCCAGGGGGTCACCCATCCTACTACTACTCTCGCCCATGCACACTTAACTTCGGAGTTCTGATGGGATCCGGTGCATTAGTGCAGGTATGATCGCACCCGTCATGTTGAGGGCACAATTTCTTTACGTGTTAACTGTTCACAGTCCCAGCCTATAGAGATGGACCATTCAAAAGGCCCAATGGGCTTAACGACAACCCATCCGCTTCAACAACGTAGCATGCTTGCAAGACGTGATATCGACATGTTGTAGGGCCCTCTGATGTCCCGCGAGTCAGGTTGTTGTCCTTTTAACAGTTCACGACGTACGATCCGGGACGGAAAAACAGAGCAAAAGAAGAAAAGTGGCCTGAAACTGATGAAAACCTTCGATTTTAGGCTCCAAAAATGGGCACAACGAGCAAAAGAAGAAAAGTGGCCTGAAACTGATGAAAACCTTCGATTTTAGGCTCCAAAAATGGGCACAACGAGCATGCTCGCTGCCCCTATCGTAAAGTTCATAGAGATCTTTGCAACGGTATGTTGTGCGCCGTGTAACTCCTTACGGATAAAAAGTTATGGGCACCGGAGCGACGGAGACTTGGTCACAAACCCTATGCCCTCGGTTTGTGGGCCCAGCCTCTACGTGATGTGAAGTTGTCTTGCCCAATGTTCCGTGGGATTCAGTAATAGAGATTTGGTGGATAAAGTATCTTTGCAACCCTAACCAGGGCAAAAAATATTGAAAAGGGGGTGCAACACGAGGACTTCCCAAGGGGTCACCCATCCTAGTACTACTCTCGCCCAAGCACGCTTAACTTCAGAGTTCTAATGGGATCCGGTGCATTAGTGCTGGTATGATCGCACCTGTCAAGTTGAGGGCACAATTCCTATATGTGTTAACGGTTCACAGTCCCAGCCTTGAGAGATGGCCCATTCAAAAGGCCCAATGGGCTTAACGACAACCCATCCGCTTCAACAACGCAGCATCCTCGCAAGACGTGATATTGACACATTGTAGGGCCCTCTGATGTCCCTCGAGTCAGGTTGTCATCCTTTTAACAGTTCACGACGTATGATCCGGGACGGAAAAACAGATCAAAAGAAGAAAAGTGGCCTGAAACTGATGAAAACGTTCGATTTTGGGCTCCAAAAATGGGCACCTCGAGCAAGCTGGCTGCCCCCGTCGTAGAGCTCTCAGAGAGCTTTGCAACGGTATGCTGTGCGACACGTAACTCCTTACAGATCAAAAGTTATGGGCATCGGTGCGACGGAGACCTGGTCACAAACCCTACGCCCTCGGTTTGCGGGCCCAGTGATGTGACTGTATTTACAGTACTCAAACCTTGGTATTTGTATTATATTTGCATCTTAATTTGGGAATTATTGCAATACTTTGATATTTTTTATGCAATGTAGGATGATATATAAAAGTGAAAAATCATACCCAAAATGATCCAAATTGCAAGTCAAGAAGTCAAGAATGGGGAAGTACGAGAAGTGGTTGAAGAATGAAGCTCATAGAGAAGAAATTTGGCTGAAACTAGCACGAAATTGGACTCAGAGCATTGACCCAGATGATCTCAAATAGTGACCCATGTCCATTTTTAGCAAACCATATCCATTTTTCAGGTAGAAATAGCCTTCTGAGCAAAACGTAGGACTTTGGTCCTACGCGTGGCATGATTGTAGTCAAATTACATTGTTTGGAGGGTCAAAATAGTAAAAAATGCCTGAAGATGCTGCGGTCAACGAACCGGTCAAAGTCAAAGACAAACTCAAGTGTTGACCAAGAATTGAAGCCCGTAGAGGAAGAATTTGACCAAATGGAATGCGGAAACGAACTCAGAACGCCGAATAAACTTGGAATAGAATTGGTCAACTTTTTGGTCAACACGTGAATTGTATCGGTCAACACGTGAATAGTGATAGTCAACACGTGAACAGTAAAACTGCGTGCAGAATACGTGAATAGTAACTACGTGAATAGTAGCCTACTTTTCCTATAAATAGACATCACCCCTCTTCATATTTTCTCACAATTTTTGAGAGCTTTGGAATATTTTTCCAATATTTTCAATTTTTGTCAAGTTATTTTTATAGTTCTTATTTAGGATTTTGCCTAAATAGCTATATACGGAGGAAGTCCTGTCACGCCCCAACCCGGCCTATAAGGTTAGACTAGGGTGTGAACTAGCATTCAAGTAATATCACATACTTAGCTATTTATGAAGATTAACACCTAATGATTTAGTCTAAACTCCAAAGTTTTTTCCGGAAAACCGGCAGCATAACGGCTGTAATTGGCCCTTTGGTTTAACCTAATTCTCTAAACGCCTCAAAATTTACCATCTCAAATTCATTTCCAACTAAGATTACTAGTTTACCATCAATTGTATTGCCTATTGGTTATTTTGACGTCCCGTTTGATTTATAACCTAGCATGATACTATGTCTCGTTTGATTATTTATCCTCGTTACAAATATACCTGTTGATCTTAGCTCAATAGCAAATACTTGTTAAGATTGGATAAGTTCATTTACTTAGTTCTTAACTAAAGCGTCATAACCTAAGATAGATACTAGCGGTAATAAAAGCAAAACGATCATAGTAGTGTCATGTCTAGTATCAGTCTACTTAATATAAGTACAAACCAAAATTAGACCCCAAATTACAACGAGGGTCTTTTACATCACAACATTCGAGCAACATAAAGGAAATAGTCTTCAAGTAACACAATGATCACAAGCAGCCATAATCAAGCAAAGCAAACAAGACAGGGTAATCACTCCAAGGGTTCATCATTAGGCACATTGTCCTCGGGTTCCTGTACTTGTTCTTCTTCACCTGAGATGATAAAAGAGGGTGAGTCCTTATGAACTCAGTGAGGGAGAACAAGAAATAAGTTTTGAAACTCATTTTCTGGTTAAACTTATGAAAATCCCCTTTTTCAAACATGAATATAACAGAAATATAAGTACAGAAACAGGAATACCGGTCTTTCCTCCCCGAGGTTCTCTAGGAACCAAGCGAGAGTACTTATACACATATAAAAAGGATACAGTGAGCTTTTGCTCTCAGATCAATTCCAGGATCAGTTGTTGCGGCCGACTTCAAATCATCCCCCAAACACGCTAGGTGGGTGTACTCCGGATGTACCCCGAAATCCCACGACCCAACTCTTCGAGGAAGTCTAGCCCCCAAGCGAGAGAGGGAATGTGACCATGGTAGTCACGGGTGCACCGGCAAGCTCGATGCCGCCCGGTGTGCGTGATCGCTACCATGCCAACAGGAAAGGTTGCAACCTTGTATGCAATGCACATTCATAACAGGTAATATATCACAGTAGGAGGACAACAAAGTAGGTTGCCTCCGGACAGTCATAAGATTGCACATTGACAGATAAACAAGCAGGGCACGATAAGACAGGAAATTTTACTTGAAAGGCATATAGAGTTATATGAAAATTAAACGGGCAGCAATGTAACACATGTAAAACAGGCCATATAACTCATTAAGAAGTCCACGTGATCAAACGATAAGATTATTCAACATGCAATGATATCAACATGGGTTCGGATGCAAGGAGCTTATTTGTCAACATGCAATGGTCAAAATCCCATTTAAGGTTATAAGACAATTACGGGCAGCCCACTAAGCATATAATGTCCACACAATATCCAAATGATCAACACTTAGCAAGACTACCTAGTCATTAGGGTTTCCGTTTCATGCTTAATCGTGTGATTAAAACCCTAAGTCAACTCAAAATCATTCTCAAGTCATGCATCATTCAATTCAAGCATCTTCAAGTACTCAAAACAGTCCACATAACATCCCAACACCACATTTCCACACAATTAGAACCACAAGAGAGGTTACAACAATTTTCCAAGCATGTAGCTAAATGAAACCTTTACTGCAATAGGCTGTTTTCCCACAATCAATAGGATAATCAAAAAATCTCCAAATTCAGTGAATAAGATGTCAAATTAAATCTTAAGAAGTTAACTAAAATCAGAAACAAACCTTGCATCAATTGGAGTTCAGAATCATTAGTTATAGCCGAAACAGTGAGGTAGCACAAAACTGTCCAGATTTGCACACTTTTCAGAAATTGACGTTTTTGAGGTCCTTAGGGTCAGTTTTAGCTTTGGTCCATTTCTGAAAAAATTGTCCAGAACTGAAAAATCTAGCAGCACACCAAATTTCATGCATTTTGGACAAAATTTACTAAGTCCAATATGGTTCGTTCCACAAGGTCAGTGCATCTGTCAAAACCTGCTTCATTTCTCCAGATTTCCAGATTTGGTCACATTTTAAAGATTTTCCATTTTGAGGACCTTAGAGTCAAAATTATCTTCGGCCTATTTCTGGGACAAATGTTCAAAACTGTCCAAACTAGTCACCTACCAATTTTCAATCATTTTAAACATCATTTTCCTAGCTAAACTTACCTCGAACAGACTGGTCAGAGAGCTGTCAACAATTTCGACTTCACCTAGCATCATTTTCAAGCCAAGATCTTGCCATGCATGGTTGTTTAAGCTTATGAACGACCATATATCTCAATTACAGAAGCAAATACACACATTTATGAGCATGCATGTTAAATTTTGAAGAGTTTTCAAAAGGTTTTAACCCTCACCTTAGCAATCAACCTCAAGTTGCTCAAAAACCTTTGTTGAAGCACAACCTTCTCCCTCTCCTTGCTTAGGCAACAACCCAACTAGCTTTTCTCTATTTTTCCGAGCTTAGTGATCAATCTCTTAGCACATGCATGAGGTTAAAACATGAAGAAAACAAATGGATGTCAAGAAGCTCACCTAGGCCGATTAGAAGTCTTCAAGGCACATGCATGAGAATTTTTGAACTCTAGCTAGCTTGCTTCGACTTTCTTGATGGTTGCTTGACTTGATTAACTATGTTGTGAGGAAGAGAATCTATGGAGGTAGTAATGTGCAGCTAGGGCTGAGGGAGAGAGAGAAATGAGAGGGAAGTGAAAGAAGAATGAAAGAGAATGAAGAAATGACAACAAATGAAGGCCTTGCAATTTTTTGAGGAGCATGTCGGCCTTGGGCAGCCAAATTCAGCATTTTGTGTCTTCAATGTGCTATTTTGAATTTCCTAGGATGGGCAAGGATGATGTGGCCGAAAATAGTGTGCAAGTGGTAGGATTTTTGAGCAATTTTTAATGCCTTTGTGTCATAGAATGTCATAATGTGTCTAGGAATGAATTTGAATTAAACATGCATGCAAAACTCTACCTAGTGGTCGGCCAAGGCTACTAGAATTGCTGAATTTTGTCAACTTTTGATCATTATCTAATTGTGTCTTGAAAATGTAAAAAGAATAAGGAATAAAGAATGAAGAATGTTTAGTGTTTGGTGCTATTTCGTCTTCTAGTGAGTTGAATTAGGATTATTATATTGATAGTAGATTTTGTAGGATTGTTTAATAGTCTAGTGCTTCGTGAAAGATGCTTTCTTGATTAGCGTGAAGGCATGCTTTCCTAGGTCTAGGGCATGCACTACGAGATAGGACACGAACTACGAGACGAACGCACGTTTTTCAAGTAAATGCACGCAATCCTAAATGAATGCACGTAATTCAATGCATGTCACATAAAATGAACTCATTTCTTAAACCTAGGTCATGGCACACAAATCTAGGTTAGGGCACATGAAGCTAGGTTTCACACGCAAATCGGGGTCGGGCCTCACATCCTCCCCTCCTTAAAAGAATTTTGTCCCGAAATTCAATATTACCTTGAAATAATGCTGGGTACTGCTGCTCCATCTGGTCTCGCCTTTCCCACGTTGCTTCTTCGACTCCATGATGATCCCACAGCACTTTCACCATAGGTATAGTTCTGTTGCACAACTCCCGATCCTGCTGGTCTAAGATCCGAATGGGCTTCTCCTCGTAAGACAAGTTCTCCCGAAGCCGCAACGACTCTGGCTCCAAGATATGCGACGGGTCAGGATGATACTTCCGCAGCACCGAAACATGAAAGACGTCGTGAACATTGGAGAGGTTCTGGGGTAGCACTAGGCGATATGTCAACTTGCCAACCTTCTCAACTATCTCAAATGGTCCTAAAAATCTCGGGCTCAACTTTCCACCCTTGCCCTGCCTAATCAGTCCCCTCCGGGGTGATACCTTCAAGAACACCTTGTCGCCAACCTCAAACTCGAGACTCCGTCTCCGTCGGTCTACATAACTCTTCTGCCTACTGTGGGCGGTAAGCATCCATTTCTGGATGAGGTGGATATTATCCACAGTCTTCATCAGTTCAGGTAAAACGGTCGGGTCAAAAGTCTTCGTTTCACCTACTTCATCCCAGTAAATCGGGGATCGACACTTTCGTCCATACAGCGCCTCAAATGGGGCCATCCCGATAGTGGCCTGATAACTATTGTTGTAGGCAAACTCCTTTAGAGATAGATATTTCTCCCAACCTTTTCCGAAATCCATAACACAAGCCCTCAGCATATCCTCCAAAATCTGAATAGTCCTCTCCGATTGTCCATCAGTCTAAGGGTGATAAGCTGTGCTAAAACTCAACTTCGTTCCCAATGCTTCTTGCAATCTCTTCCAAAATCAGGAAGTAAAACGAGGATCCCTATCCAATACAATACTCACAGGCATCCCATGCAATCTTACAATCTCCGCCACATACATATCTCCCAATTTCTCAGGACTATCCTCCTTGTTCATCGGTAAGAAGTGCGCCGACTTAGTCAATCTATCCACTATAACCCAAACGGCGTCACGACCCTTTTGTGATCTGGGCAGGTCCATAACGAAATCCATAGTTATATGTTCCCATTTCCATTGAGGAATCTCCAACGGCTGAAGTAGACCTGCGGGTCGTTGATGTTCTGCTTTGACTCTCTGGCAAGTCAAACACCATGCTACAAACTCCGCAATTTCTCTTTTCATGTTATTCCACCAATAGTGTTGCTTCAAATCCCGATACATCTTTGTTCCACTGGGGTGAATAGTATATCTTGAATTATGGGCTTCCTCAAGAATCTTCTTTTTCAGCTCTGGGCCATTGGGAACACAAATCCGGTTCCTAAACCTCCAAACACCATCATCATGAAACTTGAAATCTGCGTTGCTTTCCTTAATCTTCTAAAATTGTTGGTCCTTCTGTTGAGCCTCTCGTAACTCAGACAACAAAGTCGATTGAACTTGGGTAGTGGCAAAAAGTAACCCTTTCTGAGTCAATTGTGGTTTCCACAGAAATGCTTCCTCCAACAACTCCTGCACCTTGACTTCCAGTTTCGCCATGCTCGCCTTTCTGCTTAAGGCATCCGCAACTACGTTCGCCTTACCGGGCACATAATTAATTGAGCAGTTATAATCATCCAAAAGCTCCATCCACTGCCTTTGCCTCATATTCAACTCCTTTTGAGAGAACAAGTATTTCAAGCTCTTATGATCAGTAAATACCTCAAACTTGTTACCCCACAGATAATGCCTCCATTTCTTGAGTACAAACACAATAGCCGCTAACTCCAAATCATGCGTCGGGTAATTCATCTCGTACGGCTTTGGCTTCCTAGAAGCATATGCAATCACTCTTCCATTCTGCATCAATATACATCCCAGTCCTTCTTTTGAAGCATCACTATAGATTACAAAACCTTGACTCCCTTCAGGCAATGCAAGAACTGGTGCGGTAGTTAATCTTTTCTTCAACTCTTGGAAGCTGTTCTCACACTTATCATCCCACACGAACTTGGTTTTCTTTTGAGTGAGCTTTGTAAGCGGTCCTGCAATCTTAGAGAAATCCTTTACGAACCTTCGATAATAGCCGGCTAGACCAAGAAAACTCCAAACCTCCGTAACATTTTCTGGCTTCTTCCAAGACATCACTGCATCAATCTTTGCTGGATCCACCGCTATTCCCTCTTGGGATATGATATGCCCCAAAAATGCAATCTGCTGCAACCAAAATTCACACTTGTTAAACTTTGCATACAATTGGTGCTCTCGAAGTTTCTGCTGTACCAACTGCAGATGTTGCTCATGCTCCGCTTCTGATTTCGAGTATACCAAAATATCATCAATGAAGATCACCACAAATTGGTCCAAGTAGGGTTGAAACACCCTATGAATCAAATCAATAAAAGCTGCAGGGGCATTAGTTAGTCCAAACGACATCACTACATATTCATAATGTCCATATCTTGTCCTGAAAGCCATTTTAGGCACATCTTCCTTCTTGATCCATAACTGATAATACCCTTGCCTCAAGTCGAGTTTCGAATACACTTTGGCTCCTTGCAGTTGATCAAATAACTCGTCAATCAGGGGAAGTGGGTATTTATTCTTGACAGTCACTTGGTTCAATCCTCGGTAGTCAATACATAGCCTTAACGTTCCGTCCTTCTTCTTTACAAATAGAACTGGTGCACCCCACGGTGAAGAAATCGGTTGTACAAACCCATTTTTCAGCAATCCTTGCAATTGGTCCTTCAATTCTTGTAGCTCGGCCGGTGCCATACGATAAGGAGCTTTAGATATCGGCTGGGCGCCAGGCAGCAACTCTATAACAAACTCGATTTCCCGATTCGGGGGTAAACCGGGTAATTCCTCAGGGAACACATCTGCATAGTCTTTGATCACAGGCATCTCCTCCAACTTAGCTTTATCCGACGGCTTGTTGATAAGGTAAGCCAAGTATCCGCTGCACCCTTTCCTCAAGGACTTCACTGCTTTTGTAGATGAAATGATGGAACTCCCGGTGAAATCTCTTCGGCCCATAACCTCCAGTATTGGTTGATCAGGTACCCGGAACGTTATAATCTTCGCCCGGCAATCCAGTTGGACATGATGTTTTGCCAGCCAGTCCATCCCTAAAATGACCTCATAATCTCGAAAAGGTAATACAATAAGATTGGCTGAGAATTCCCTATCCTTAATTTGGATTTTACATGCTTTACAGGCTGAACTAGTTACAAGTTTAGAGCCCATTGGAGTACCAACTTCTACTTCGTATGGCAAACATACAACTTTCAATTTTACACGTTCCACACATAAGGGAGTAATAAATGAATGAGTAGCACCTGGATCAATTAACACCTTAACAGGTTGATTAAGTATTAAGAATGTACCTTCAACAACAGCGGTCTCATCCGGAATCTCCTTGCACTCAATAGCATAGGCTCGAGCTTGGACCCTAGGAACTGGAGTCTTGCCTCTACCGATTGGTTTACCCTGATTCTGCCCTGCCTGACGTTTAGGGCAATCCTTGATTTGATGCTGATCACTGCCGCACCTCATACAACGTCCCGACTTCCTCCAACACTGGGCCTCGGTATGCCCCTTCCTGTCACAATAAGAACAGTTGACGGACTGAGTAGCAGGTGAACTACTTGTGGATCCGCAGGCTGAAGAGGCTGATGGCGCTTTCGTTGGGCCACGGTTATTCCCTGGTTTGTTCTGGCTCTGGCCCTCATTACGGCCCTGACTCTGGAATTTCCTCTGCTAACCTGGAGGCTGGTATGGTTTCTTGTTTGGCTGACTCGAACCGGCTCCATCCAGTTTCCTCTTCTCGACTCGAGAGGCAGCAGCAAAGAGAGCAGAATAAGTATCGAAGTCATGAGAAGCTAACTGGTCCTGAATCTCTGGCCTCAATCCAACAGTAAATTTCCACATTTTCGCCTCCGGAGTACAAACCATATATTGAGCATAACGGGACAGTCGATCAAAACGAGCATCGTACTGGGCCACCGTCATATTACCCTAGGTCAAGTGCATGAACTCCTCGATCCGCCTCTGTCTAGAAATTGCAGGTACATATTTCTCCTTAAATGCCTTAACGAAATTACCCCACAAGCGAGGTGTCTGATCAGTCTCCCACAGTGCCTCTACAATGTGCCACCAATGCTCGGCATCCCCGTGCAACAGAAATACAGCAAACTCCACTTTCTCTTCATCTGTATAATCAAGTGGCCTGAAAATCTTCTCAATCTCGGACAGCCAAGCCTCTTTTTTCTCATCATCAGCTTCCCCGTAGAATTTAGACGGGCGAAAGTCCAGGAATTCCCTCATTCTGCTATGTCTCCCATGGTTGCCATCATTCTTGTTGTTGATGTTGTTGTTGTTGGCTTCACGTGCATCTTGTCGCTCCATCACTCGTGATACACGATCCATGTCATTTGCCATCATATTAAACATAACTATACCGGGATTAGTCTTATAGGTATCCCCGGTCTTTTAAGGTTCACCGCTCCTATTAGTAGTACGGGTACTAGGGCCAGCCATCTATAGGCACAAATTACGATGTACAATTTATTGAATATGACAATTAAGAATCTAATGCATATGATATGCAACATAATATAGGTACAATTCTAAAAACATTTAAGGCATGTAAGTCACTTAAGCACATAAAACATAGAAGGCACATTTATCACACAATAACACATAGACAAGTCATCCTAACTATCTTAGGGCTCTACCCACGGTCCGAGAGTTAAACCCGGCTTAAGCAATCTAAGCTCTGATACCATTTCTTCTAAGGTGTCACGCCCCAACCCAGCCTATAAGGTTAGACTAGGGTGTGAACTAGCATTCAAGTAATATCACGTACTTAGCTGTTTATGAAGATTAACACCTAATGATTTAGTCTAAACTCCAAAGTTTTTCCGGAAAACCGGCAGCATAACGGCTGTAATTGGCCCTTTGGTTTAACCTAATTCTCTAAACGCCTCAAAATTTACCATCTCAAATTCATTTCCAACTAAGATTACTAGTTTACCATCAATTGTATTGCCTATTGGTTATTTTGACGTCCCGTTTGATTTATAACCTAGCATGATACTATGTCTCGTTTGATTATTTATCCTCGTTACAAATATGCCTGTTGATCTTAGCTCAATAGCAAATACCTGTTAAGATTGGATAAGTTCATTTACTTAGTTCTTAACTAAAGCGTCATAACCTAAGATAGATACTAGCGGTAATAAAAGCAAAATGATCATAGTAGTGTCATGTCTAGTATCAGTCTACTTAATATAAGTACAAACCAAAATTAGACCCCAAATTACAACGGGGGTCTTTTACATCACAACATTCGAGCAAAATAAAGGGAATAGTCTTCAAGTAACACAATGATCACAAGCAGCCATAATCAAGCAAAGCAAACAAAACAGGTAATCACTCCAGGGGTTCATCATTAGGCACATTGTCCTTGGGTTCATGTACCTGTTCTTCTTCACCTGATATGATAAAAGAGGGTGAGTCCTTATGAACTCAGCGAGGAGGAACGAGAAATAAGTTTTGAAACTCATTTTCCGGTTAAACTTATGAAAATCCCCTTTTTCAAACATGAATATAACAGAAATATAAGTACAGAAACAGGAATACCGGTCTTTCCTCCCCGAGGTTCTCTAGGAACCAAGCGAGAGTACTTATACACATATTAAAAAGGATACAGTGAGCTTTTGCTCTCAGATCAGTTCCAGGATCAGTTGTTGCGGCCGACTTCAAATCATCCCCCAAACACGCTAGGTGGGTGTACTCCGGATGTACCCCGAAATCCCACGACCCAACTCTCCGAGGAAGTCTAGCCCCCAAGCGAGAGAGGGAATGGGACCATGGTAGTCACGGGTGCACCGGCAAGCCCGATGCCGCCCGGTGTGCGTGATCGCTACCATGCCAACAGGAAAGGTTGCAACCTTGTATGCAATGCACATTCATGACAGGTAATATATCACAGTAGGAGGACAACAAAGTAGGTTGCCTCCGGACAGTCATAAGATTGCACATTGACAGATAAACAAGCAGGGCACGATAAGACAGGAAATTTTACTTGAAAGGCATATAGAGTTATATGAAAATTAAACGGGCAGCCAAGTAACACATGTAAAACAGGCCATATAACTCATTAAGAAGTCCACGTGATCAAGTGATAAGATTATTCAACATGCAATGATATCAACATGGGTTCGGATGCAAGGAAAGCTTATTTGTCAACATGCAATGGTCAAAATCCCATTTAAGGTTATAAGACAATTACGGGCAGCCCACTAACCATATAATGTCCACACAATATCCAAATGATCAACACTTAGCAAGACTACCTAGTCATTAGGGTTTCTGTTTCATGCTTAATCGTGTGATTAAAACCCTAAGTCAACTCAAAATCATTCTCAAGTCATGCATCATTCAATTCAAGCATCTTCAAGTACTCAAAACAGTCCACATAACATCCCAACACCACATTTCCACACAATTAGAACCACAAGAGAGGTTACAACAATTTTCCAAGCACGTAGCTAAATGAAACCTTTACTGCAATAGGCTGTTTTCCCACAATCAATAGGATAATAAAAAAATCTCCAAATTCAGTGAATAAGATGTCAAATTAAATCTTAAGAAGTTAACTAAAATCAGAAACAAACCTTGCATCAATTGGAGTTCAGAATCATTAGTTATAGCCGAAACAGTGAGGTAGCACAAAACTGTCCAGATTTGCACACTTTTCAGAAATTGACGTTTTTGAGGTCCTTAGGGTCAGTTTTAGCTTTGGTCCATTTCTGACAAAATTGTCCAGAACTGAAAAATATAGCAGTACACCAAATTTCATGCATTTTGGACAACATTTACTAAGTCCAATATGGTTCGTTCCACAAGGTCAGTGCATCTGCCAAAACCTGCTTCATTTCTCCAGATTTCCGGATTTGGTCACATTTTAAAGATTTGCCATTTTGAGGACCTTAGAGTCAAAATATGCTTCGGCCTATTTCTGGCAAAAAATGTTCAAAACTGTCCAAACTAGTCACCTACCAAGTTTCAAGCATTTTAAACATCATTTTCCTAGCTAAACTTACCTCGAACAGACTGGTCAGAGAGCTATTAACAATTTCGACTTCACCTAGCATCATTTTCAAGCCAATATCTTGCCATGCATGGTTGTTTAAGCTTATGAACGACCATATATCTCAATTACAGAAGCAAATACACACATTTGTGAGCATCCATGGGAAATTTTGAAGAGTTTTCAAAAGGTTTTAACCCTCACCTTAGCAATCAACCTCAAGTTGCTCAAAAACCTTTGTTGAAGCACAACCTTCTCCCTCTCCTTGCTTAGGCGACAACCCAACTAGCTTTTCTCTATTTTTCCTAGCTTAGTGATCAATCTCTTAGCACATGCATGAGGTTAAAACATGAAGAAAAAAAATGGATGTCAAGAAGCTCACCTAGGTCGATTAGAAGTCTTCAAGGCACATGCATGAGAATTTTTGAACTCTAGCTAGCTTGCTTCGACGTTCTTGATGGTTGCTTGACTTGATTAACTATGTCGTGAGGAAGAGAAGCTATGGAGGTAGTAATGTGCAGCTAGGGCCGAAGGAGAGAGAGAAATGAGAGGGAAGTGAAAGAAGAATGAAAGAGAATGAAGAAATGACAACAAATGAAGGCCTTGCAATTTTTTGAGGAGCATGTCGGCCTTGGGCGGCCAAATTCAGCATTTTGTGTCTTCAATGTGCTATTTTGAATTTCCTAGGATGGGCAAGGATGATGTGGCCGAAAATAGTGTGCAAGTGGTAGGATTTTTGAGCAATTTTTAATGCCTTTGTGTCATAGAATGTCATAATGTGTCTAGGAATGAATTTGAATTAAACATGCATGCAAAACTCTACCTAGTGGTCGGCCAAGGCTACTAGAATTGCTGAATTTTGTCAACTTTTGATCATTATCTAATTGTGTCTTGAAAATGCAAAAAGAATAAGGAATAAAGAATAAAGAATGTTTAGTGTTTGGTGCTATTTCGTCTTCTAATGAGTTGAATTAGGATTATTATATTGATAGTGGGTTTTGTAGGATTGTTTAATAGTCTAGTGCTTCGTGAAAGATGCTTTCTTGATTAGCATCAAGGCACGCTTTCCTAGGTCTAAGGCACGCACTACGAGGTAGGACACGAACTACGAGGCGAACACACATTTTTCAAGTAAATGCACGCAATCCTAAATGAATGCACGTAATTCAATGCATGACACATAAAATGAACTCATTTATTATACCTAGGTCATGGCACACAAATCTAGGTTAGGGCACACGAAGCTCGGTTTCGCACGTAAATCAGGGTCGGGCCTCACAAGTCCTGCCTAGTGGTTCTTATTCAGGGGCATTCTGCCCGAATAGCTATTGTACAGCGGACGTCCTAATGTTCATTTTTTAGCCTTTGCTCAAAAATAGCTCTTATTCGGGGGGAAGCTCTGCCCGAATAGTTATAGAATTTCTGTTCAGACCTGGAGTTCAGAAATACGCGTTCGTTAATACGGGGGAGCCTTTCTTGACTCTCTTTTATTTGTATAAACTCGTATTTATTATGTATGAATAGAATTCTTATCTAGGGTAGGATATTGTAAATAATGGTCTTTTAATATATGGTCTCAGATTCGGATAATTTAGTTTCAATGCAATATATGGCTTGTATTAATTAAGTATTGTCTTTCATACATAATGCTTTTAAGTAGATGATATGATTGCTTTATTTTCGTATCATATATTCATGCTTTAATAGTGAATCAATAGCTTGACAACCTTAAAGATTCCAAGAAATTATAGGTAATGCTTTTAAGTAGACCATAGTTTCTAAACTAGTAAGGAGATGCTGATTATTTATGTTGAAACAGACCTTTTACACCAGGTTGTAAGGACAGATCCATACTATGGCTATATGCTCGTAGATGGAACGACACCTACATCAGAGTTAGTAATCGGGATTTTAATAGACTAAGTTAATTGACTAGGTTAATGCTTGTAACTTAACCTCTTGTGTAGAATTTAAGAATCCGGATGCCGAGCCTACATTAATTGCCTTATTTACATATCTGATCCCTAGATATTCTTCCGTATTTAGCTATTATTTAGCTTAACTTAGGCAATTTTGTTAGTTATAGTTTAGTTTACATTCTCGCACGTTACTTCAAATTCTTTGCGAACTGTCACTTAAGCGCTTTAACACTTTCACACTACTTCACTAACTAACTAACGAGCTTGTCATGCCCCAACCCGGCCTATAAAGGTTAGACTAAGGTGTGATCTAAACATTCAAGTCCTTTCAAGAACTTAGTCATTCAAGGAGGTTTAGCACTTAACGTTTTACCCTAGACTCCAAAATTTTTCCGAAAAACCGGCAGCATAACGGTTGTAATTGGGCTCTTTGGTTTGACCTAGTTCTCTAAACACCTCAAAATTTACCATCTCAATTCCATTTCCAACCAAGATTACTATTTTACCATCAATTGAATTGCTTATTGGTTATTTCGACGTCCCGTTTGTTTTATAACCTAGCATGATACTATGTCTCGTTTGTTTGTTTGACCTCGTTTCAAAATATACCTATTTAAGATTGGATAAATTCATTGACTTAGTTCTTAGCTAAAGCATCATGACCTAAGATAGATACTAGCGGTAATAAGAGCAAAACGATCATAGTAGTGTTATGTCTAGCATCAGTCTACTTAATATAAGTACAAACCAAAATTAGACCTCAAATTACAACGGGGGTCTTTTACATCATGACATCAAGCAACATAAAAGGAAATAGTTTTCAAGTAACACAATGATCACTAGCAGCCATAATCAAGCAAAGCAAACAAGACAGGTAATCACTCCAGGGGTTCATCATTAGGCACATTGTCCTCGGGTTCCTGTACCTGTTCTTCTTCACCTGAGATGATAAAAGAGGGTGAGTCCTTATGAACTCAGCGAGGTGGAATGAGAAATAAGTTTGAAACTCATTTTCCGGTTCAACTTATGAAAATCCCTTTTTCAAACATGAATATAACAAAAATATAAGTACAGAACAGGAATACCGATCTTTCCTCCCCGAGGTTCTCTAGGAACCAAGCGAGAGTACTTATACACATATTAAAAAGGATACAGTGAGCTTTTGCTCTCAGATCAGTTCCAGGATCAGTTGTTGCGGCCGACTTCAAATCATTCCCCAAACACGCCAGGTGGGTGTACTCCGGATGTACCCCGAAATCCTACGACCCAACTCTCCGAGGAAGTCTAGCCCCCAAGCGAGAGAGGGAATGGGACCATGGTAGTCACGGGTGCACCGGAAAGCCCGATGCTGCCCGGTGTGCGTGACGCTACCATGCCAACAGGAAAGGTTGCAACCTTGTATGCAATGCACATTCATGACAGGAAATATATCACAGTAGGAGGACAACAAAGTAGGTTGCCTCCGGACAACCATAAGATTGCACATTGACAGATAAACAAGCAGGGCACGATAAGACAGAAAATTTTACTTGAAAGGCATATAGAGTTATATGAAAATTAAACGGGCAGCCATGTAACACATGTAAAACAGGCCATATAACTCATTAAGAAGTCCACGTGATCAAGTGATAAGATTATTCAACATGCAATGATATCCTCATGGGTTCGGATGCAAGGAAAGCTTAATTGTCAACATGCAATGGTCAAAATCCCATTAAAAGTTATAAGACAATTACGGGCAGCCCACTAAGCATATAATTCCACACAATATCCAAATGATCAACACTTAGCAAGACTACCTAGTCATTAGGGTTTCCGTTTCATGCTTAATCGTGTGATTAAAACCCTAAGTCCACTCAAGATCATTCTCAAGTCATGCATCATTTAATTCAACATCCTCAAGTGCTCAAAACCGTCCACATAACATCCCAACACCACATTTCCACACAATTAGTACCCCAAGAGAGGTTACAACAATTTTCCAAGCATGTAGCTAAATGAAACATTTACTGCAATAGGCTGTTTTCTAACAATCAATAGGATAATCAAACAATCTCCAAATTCAGTGAATAAGATGTCAAATTAAAGCTTAAGAAGTTAACTAAAATCAGAAACAAACCTTGCATCAATTGGAGTTCAGAATCGTTAGTAATAGCCGAAACAATGAGGTAGCACAAAACTGTCCAGATTTGCACACATTTCCATAATTGACGTTTTTGAGGTCCTTAGGGTCCGTTTTAGACTTGGTCCATTTCTGACAAAATTGTCGAGAACTGAAAAATCTAGCACACAACAAATTTTATGCATTTTGGACATCATTTACTAAGTCAAATATTGTTCGTTCCACAAGGTCAGTGCATCTGCCAAAACCTGCTTCATTTTTCCAGATTTCCTGATTTGGTCACATTTTAAGATTTTCCATTTTGAGGACCTTAGAGTCAGAATTAGCTTCAGCATATTTCTGGGAAAAATATTCAAAACTGTCCAAACTAGTCACCTACCAATTTTCAAGCATTTTCAACATCATTTTCCTAGCTAAACTTACCTCGAACAGACTGGTCAGAGAGCTGTCAACAATTTCGACTTCACCTAGCATCAATTTCAAGCCAAGATCTTGCCATGCATGGTTGTTTAAGCTTATGAACGACCATATAGCTCATGTACAGAAGAAAATACACACATTTATGAGCATGCATGTGAATTTTTGAAGAGTTTTCAAAAGGTTTTAACCCTCACCTTAGCAATCAACCAAAAGATGCTCAAAACCCTTGTTGAAGCTCAAATCTTCTCCTTTCCCTTGCTTAGCCGAAATCCCCACTAGTTTTTCTCTATTTTTCCTAGCTTAATGATCAATCTCTTAGCACATGCATGAGGTTAAAACATGAAGAAAAGAAATGGATGTCAAGAAGCTCACCTAGGCCGATTAGAAGTCTTCAAAGCACATGCATGAGAATTTTTGAACTCTAGCTAGCTTGCTTCGACTTTATTGATGGTTGCTTGACTTGATTAACTATGTTGTGAGGGAAAAGAAGCTATGGAGGTAGTAATGTGCAGCTAGGGCTGAGAGAGAGAGAGAGAAATGAGAGGGAATTGAGAGAAAAGAAAGGGAAATGAAAGAGAAATGAATGTTTGAGCACTTGGTCGGCTATTGGCCTTGCAAAATTCTGATTTTTGTGTTGTCTTTGGTGTGTTGTTTTAATTGTTAGTGGAAAATGGTGATGTGGCCGAGATGGTGGCTTAGTGTGTAGCAAAGTGTGGCTTTGATGCAAGCAAAAGGTATGACAACGTGAAGACTTGTCTCAAGCATGCATGAATAAATTATGTTGCTCAAATTTTTTGCTCAAGAACATGGTATGGCCGGCCAAAGGGCTTGCAATTGCTGAAAATTCAGATTCTATTTAATGCATTTTAGATTATAATAAGGGAGAAATTTGAGGTGCATTGGTTTTGGGTGAGAATAAAGAATAAAGAATGTTTAGTGTTTGGTGCTATGTCGTCTTCTAGTGAGTTAAATTAGGATTATTATATTGATAGTGGATTTTGTAGGATTGTTTAATAGTCTAGTGCTCCGTGTAAGATGCTTTCTTGATTAGCATGAAGGCACGCTTTCCTAGGTCTATGGCACACACTATGAGGTAGGACACGAACTACGAGATGAACGCACTTTTTTTTCAAGTAAATGCACGCAACCCTAAATGAATGCACGTAATTCAATGTATGGCACATAAAATGAACACAATTCTTAAACCTAGGTCATGGCACACAAATCTAGGTTAGGGCACACGAAGCTAGGTTTCGCACGCAAATCGGGGTCGGGCCTCACATCCTCCACTCCTTAAAAGAATTTCGTCCCGAAATTCAATATTACCTTGAAATAATGCTGGATACTGCTGTTTCATCTGGTCTCGCCTTTCCCACGTTGCTTCTTCGACTCCATGATAATCCCACAGCACTTTCACCATAGGTATAGTTTTGTTGCGCAACTCTCGATCCTGCTGGTCTAGGATCCGAATGGGCTTCTCCTCGTAAGACAAGTTCTCCCGCAGCTACAACGACTCTGGTTCCAAGATATGCGACAGGTCAGGATGATACTTCCGCAGCATCGAAACATGAAAGACATTGTGAACATTGGAGAGATTCTAGGGGTAGCGCTAGGCGATACGCCAACTTGCCAACCTTCTCAACTATCTCAAATGGTCCTACAAATCTCAGGCTCAACTTTCCACCCTTGCCATGCTTAATCAGTCCCCTCTGGGGTGATATCTTCAAGAACACCTTGTCGCCGACCTCAAACTCTAGGCTCCGTCTTCGGCGGTCTGCATAACTCTTCTGCCTACTCTGGGCGGTAAGTATCCGTTTCCGAATGAGGTGGATGTTATCAACAGTCTTCATCAGTTCAGGTAAAGGGTCGGGTCAAAAGTCTTCGTCTCACCTACTTCATCCTAGTAAATCGGGGATCGACACTTACGTCCATACAGCGCCTCAAATGGGGCCATCCCGATAGTGGCCTGATAACTATTGTTGTAGGCGAACTCCGCTAGAGATAAATATTTCTCCCAACCTTTCCCGAAGTCTAAAACACACGCCCTCAGCATATCCTCCAGAATCTGAATAGTTCTCTCCGATTGACCATCCGTCTGAGGGTGATAAGCCGTGCTAAAACTCAATTTCGTTCCCAAAGCTTCTTGCAATCTCTTCCAAAATCGGGAAGTAAAACGAGGATCCCTATCCGATACAATACTCACAAGCATCCCGTGCAATCTTACAATCTCCGCCACATACATATCTCCCAATTTCTCAGGACTATTCTCTTTGTTCATCGGTAAGAAGTGCACCAACTTAGTCAATCTATCCACTATAATCCAAACGGCGTCACGACCCTTTTGTGATCTGGGCAGGTCCATAACAAAATCCATAGTTATATGTTCCCATTTCCATTGAGGAATCTCCAACGGCTGAAGTAGACTTGCGGGTCGTTGATGTTCTGCTTTGACTCTCTGGCAAGTCAAACACCGTGCTACAAACTCCGCAATTTCTCTTTTCATGTTATTCCACCAATAGTGTTGCTTCAAATCCCGATACATCTTTGTTCCACCCAGAGCAGGCAGAAGAGTTATGCAGACCGTCGAAGACGGAGCCTAGAGTTTGAGGTCGGCGACAAGGTGTTCTTGAAGATATCACCCCGGAGGGGACTGATTAAGCATGGCAAGGTGGAAAGTTGAGCCCGAGATTTGTAGGACCATTTGAGATAGTTGAGAAGGTTGGCAAGTTGGCGTATCGCCTAGCGCTACCCCAGAACCTCTCCAATGTTCACGACGTCTTTCATGTTTCGATGCTGCGGAAGTATCATCCTGACCCGTCGCATATCTTGGAACCAGAGTCGTTGCAGCTGCGAGAGAACTTGTCTTACAAGGAGAAGCCCATTTGGATCCTAGACCAGTAGGATCAAGAGTTGCGTAACAAAACTATACATATGGTGAAAGTGCTGTGGGATCATCATGGAGTTGAAGAAGCAACGTGGGAAAGGCGAGACCATATGGAACAGCAGTATCCAGCATTATTTCAAGGTAATATTGAATTTTAGGATGAAATTCTTTTAAGGAGGGAAGGATGTGAGGCCCAACCCCGATTTGCGTGCGAAACCTATCTTCGTGTGCCCTAACCTAGATTTGCGTGCCATGACTTAGGTTTTAGAATTGTGTTCATTTTATGTGTCATACATTGAATTACGTGCATTCATTTAAGGTTGCGTGCATTTACTTGAAAAAAAAGTGCATTCGTCTCGTAGTTCGTGTCCTACCACGTAGTACGTGCCATAGACCTAGGAAAGCGTGCTTTCACGCTAATCAAGAAAGCATCTTACACGGAGCACTAGACTATTAAACAATCCTACAAAATCCACTATCAATATAATAATCCTAATTCAACTCACTAGAAGACGAAATAGCACCAAACACTAAACATTCTTTATTCTTTCTTCTTACCCAAAACCACTGCACCTCAAATTTCTCGCTTATTATAATCTAACATACATTAAATAGAATCTGAATTTTCACCAATTGAAAGCCCTTTGGCAGGCCATACCATGTTCTTGAGCAAAAACTTTGAGCAACATAATTTATTCATGCATGCTTGAGACAAGTCTTCACATTGTCATACCTTTTGCTTGCATCAAAGCCACACTTTGCTAAACACTAAGCCACCATCTCGGCCACATCACCATTTTCCACTAACAATTCAAACAACACACCAAAGAAAACACAAAAATCAGAATTTTGCAAGGCCAATAGCCGACCAAGTGCTCAAACATTCATTTCTCTTTCATTTCTCTTTCTTTTCTCTCAATTCCCTCTCATTTCTCTCTCTCTCTCGGCCCTAGCTGCACATTACTACCTCCATAGCTTCTTTTCCCTCACAACATAGTTAATCAAGTCAAGCAACCATCAAGAAAGTCGAAGCAAGCTAGCTAGAGTTCAAAAATTCTCATGCATGTGCTTAAACAACCATGCATGGCAAGATCTTGGCTTGAAATTGATGCTAGGTGAAGTCGAAATTGTTGACAGCTCTCTGACCAGTCTGTTCGAGGTAAGTTTAGCTAGGAAAATGATGTTGAAAATTCTTGAAAATTGGTAGGTGCCTATTTTGGACAGTTTTGAACATTTTTACCAGAAATATGCTGAAGCTAATTTTGACTCTAAGGTCCTCAAAATGGCAAATCGTTAAAATGTGACCAAATCTGGAAATCTGGAAAAATGAAGCAGGTTTTGGCAGATGCACTGACCTTGTGAAACGAACCATATTTGACTTAGTAAATGATGCCTAAAATGCATGAAATTTGGTGTGATGCTATATTTTTCAGTTCTGGACAATTTTGTCAGAAATGGACCAAGGCTAAAACCGACCCTAAGTACCTCAAAAACGTCAATTATGGAAATGTGTGCAAATCTGGACAGTTTTGTGCTACCTCACTGTTTCGGCTATAACTAACGATTCTGAACTCCAATTGATGCAAGGTTTGTTTCTGATTTTAGTTAACTTCTTAAGCTTTAATTTTAAATCTTATTCACTGAATTTGGAGATTGTTTTATTATCCTATTGATTGTGAGAAAACAGCCTATTGCAGTAAAGGTTTCATTTAGCTACATGCTTGGAAAATTGTTGTAACCTCTCTTGGGGTACTAATTGTGTGGAAATGTGGTGTTGGGATGTTATGTGGACTGTTTTGAGCACTTGAGGATGTTTAATTAAATGATGCATGACTTGAGAATGATCTTGAGTGGACTTAGGGTTTTAATCACACGATTAAGCATGAAACGGAAACCCTAATGACTAGGTAGTCTTGCTAAGTGTTGATCATTTGGATATTGTGTGGAATTATATGCTTAGTGGGCTGCCCGTAATTGTCTTATAACTTTTAATGGGATTTTGACCATTGCATGTTGACAAATAAGCTTTCCTTGCATCCGAACCCATGAGGATATCATTGCATGTTGAATAATCTTATCACTTGATCACATGGACTTCTTAATGAGTTATATGGCCTGTTTTACATGTGTTACATGGCTGCCCGTTTAATTTTCATATAACTCTATATGCCTTTCAAGTGAAATTTCCTGTCTTATCGTGCCCTGCTTGTTTATCTGTCATGTGCAATCTTATGACTGTCCGGAGGCAATCTACTTTGTTGTCCTTCTACTGTGATATATTTCCTGTCATGAATGTGCATTGCATACAAGGTTGCAACCTTTTCTATTGGCATGGTAGCGATCACGCATACCGGGCGGCATCGAGCTTGTCGGTGCACCCGTGACTACCATGGTCCCATTCCCTCTCTCGCTTGGGGGCTAGACTTCCTTAGAGAGTTGGGTCGTAGGATTTCAGGGTACATCCGGAGTACACCCACCTAGCGTGTTTGGGGAATGATTTGAAGTCGGCCTCAACAACTTATCCTGGAACTGATCTGAGAGCAAAAGCTCACTGTATCCTTTTTAATATGTGTATAAGTACTCTCGCTTGGTTCCTAGAGAACCTCGGGGAGGAAAGACCGGTATTCCTATTCTGTACTTATATTTCTGTTATATTCATGTTTGAAAAAAGGGATTTTCATAAGTTGAACCGGAAAATGAGTTTCAAACTTATTTCTCGTTCCCCCTCGCTGAGTTCATAAGGACTCACCCTCTTTTATCATCTCAGGTGAAGAAGAAAAGGTACAGGAACCCGAGGACAATGTGCCTAATGATGAACCCCTGGAGTGATTACTTGTCTTGTTTGCTTTGCTTGATTATGGCTGCTTGTGATCATTGTGTTACTTGAAAACTATTTCCTTTTATGTTGCTTGATGTCGTGATGTAAAAGACCCCCGTTGTAATTTGGGGTCTAATTTTGGTTTGTACTTATATTAAGTAGACTGATGCTAGACATAACACTACTATGATCGTTTTGCTCTTATTATCGCTAGTATCTATCTTAGGTCATGATACTTTAGCTAAAAACTAAGTCAATGAATTTATCCAATCTTAAACAGGTATATTTTGAAACGAGGTCAAACAAACAAACGAGACATAGTATCATGCTAGGTTATAAAACAAACGGGACGTCGAAATAACCAATAGGCAATTCAATTGATGGTAAAATAGTAATCTTGGTTGGAAATGGAATTGAGATGGTAAATTTTGAGGTGTTTAGAGAACTAGGTCAAACCAAAGAGCCCAATTACAGCCGTTATGATGCCGGTTTTTCGAAAAAAATTTGGAGTCTAGGGTAAAATGTTAAGTGCTAAACCTCCTTGAACGACTAAGTACTTGAAAGGACTTGAATGTTTAGATCACACCCTAGTCTAACATTTATAGGCCGGGTTGGGGCGTGACACCTTAGAAGAAATGGTCCATTGCGTTGCTTTCCTTAATCTTCTGAAATTGTTGGTCCTTCTGTTGAGCCTCTCGTAATTCAGACAACAAGGTTGATTGAACTTGGGTAGTGGCAAAAAGTAACCCTTTCTGAGTCAATTGGGGTTTCCACAGAAATGCTTCCTCCAACAACTCCTGCACCTTGACCTCCAGTTTTGCCATGCTTGCCTTTCTGCTTAAGGCATCTGCAACCACGTTCGCCTTACCGGGCACATAATTAATTGAGCAGTTATAATCGTCCAAAAGCTCCACCCACCGCCTTTGCCTCATATTCAACTCCTTTTGAGAGATCAAGTATTTCAAGCTCTTATGATCAGTAAATACCTCAAACTTGTTACCCCACAGATAATGCCTCCATTTCTTGAGTGCAAACACAATAGCCGCTAACTCCAAATCATGCGTCGGGTAATTCATCTCGTACGGCTTTGGCTTCCTAGAAGCATATGCAATCACTCTTCCATTTTGCATCAATACACATCCCAGTCCTTCTTTCGAAGCATCACTATAGATTACAAAACCTTGACTCCCTTCAGGCAATGCAAGAACTGGTGCGGTAGTTAATCTTTTCTTCAACTCTTGGAAGTTGTTCTCACACTTATCATCCCACACGAACTTGGTTTTCTTTTGAGTGAGCTTTGTAAGCGGTCCTGTAATCTTAGAGAAATCCTTTACGAACCTCCGATAATAGCCGGCTAGACCTAAAAAACTCCGAACCTCCGTAACATTTTATGGCTTCTTCCAAGACATCACTGCATCAATCTTTGCTGGATCCACCGCTATTCCTTCTTGGAATATGATATGCCCGAAAAATGCAATCTGCTAAAACCAAAATTCACACTTGCTAAACTTTGCATACAATTGGTGCTCTCGAAGTTTCTACAGTACCAACCGCAGATGTTGCTCATGCTCCGCTTCCGATTTCGAGTATACCAAAATATCATCAATGAAGATCACCACAAATTGGTCCAAGTAGGGTTGAAACACCCTATGCATCAAATCCATAAAAGATGCAGGGGCATTAGTTAGTCCAAAAGGCATCACTACATATTCATAATGTCCATATCTTGTCCTGAAAGCCGTTTTAGGCACATCTTCCTTCTTGATCCGTAACTGATAATACCCTTGCCTCAAGTCGAGTTTCGAATACACTTTGGCTCCTTGCAGTTGATCAAATAACTCGTCAATTAGGGGAAGTGGGTATTTATTCTTGACAGTCACTTGGTTCAAACCTCGGTAGTCAATACATAGCCTCAACGTTCCGTCTTTCTTCTTCACAAACAGGACTGGCGCACCCCACGGTGAAGAACTCGGTTGAGCAAACCCCTTCTTCAACAATCCTTGCAATTGGTCCTTCAATTCTTGTAGCTCAGCCGGGGCCATGCGATAAGGAGCTTTAGATATCGGCTGGGTGCCAGGCAGCAACTCAATAACAAACTCGATTTCCCGATTCGGGGGTAAACCGGGTAATTCTTCAGGGAACACATCTGCATAGTCTTTGATCACAGGCATCTCCTCCAACTTAGCTTTATCCAACGGCTTGTTGATAAGGTAAGCCAAGTATCCGCTGCACCCTTTCCTCAAGGACTTCACTGCTTTTGTAGATGAAATGATGGAACTCCCGATGAAATCTCTTCGGCCCATAACCTCCAGTGTCGGTTGATCAGGTACCCGAAACGTTATAATCTTCGCCCGGCAATCTAGTTGGACATGATGTTTTGCCAGCCAGTCCATCCCTAAAATGACCTCATAGTCTCGAAAAGGTAATACAATAAGATTGGCCGAGAATTCCTTATCCTTAATTTGGATTTTACATGTTTTACAAGCTGAACTAGTTACAAGTTTAGAACCCATTGGAGTACCAACTTCTACTTCATATGGCAAACATACAACTTTCAATTTCACACGTTCCACACATAAGGGAGTAATAAATGAATGAGTAGCACCCGGATCAATTAACACCCTAACAGGTTGATTCAGTATGAAGAATGTACCTTCAACAACAGCGGTCTCATCCAGAATCTCCTCACACTCAATAGCATAGGCTCGAGCCTGGACCCTAGGAACTAGAGTCTTGCCTCTACCGGCTGGTTTACCCTGATTCTGCCCTGCCTGATGTTTAGGGCAATCCTTGATCTGATGCTGATCACTGCCGCACCTCATACAACGTCCCGACTTCCTTCAACACTGGGCCTCGGTATGCCCCTTCCTGTCACAATAAGAACAGCTGACGGACTGAGTAGCAGGTGAACTACTTGTGGATTCGCGGGCTGAAGAGGCTGATGGCGCTTTCGTCGGGCCACAGTTATTCCCTGGTCTGTTCTGGCTCTGGCCCTGATTACGTCCCTGACTCTGGACTTTCCTCTGCTGACCTGGAGGCTGAAATAGTTTCTTGTTTGGCTGACTCGAACCGGCTCCATCTAGTTTCCTCTTCTCAACTCGAGAGGCAGCAGCAAAGAGAGCAGAATAAGTATCGAAGTCATGAGAAGCTAACTGGTCCTGAATCTCTGGCCTCAATCCAACAGTAAATTTCCACATTTTTGCCTCCGGAGTACAAACCATATATTGAGTATAACGGGACTGTCAATCAAAACGAGCCTCGTACTGGGCCACCGTCATGTTACCCTGGGTCAAGTGCATGAACTCCTCGATCCGCCTCTGCCTGGAAACTGCAGGTACATATTTCTCCTTAAATGCCTTAACGAAATTTCCCCACAAGCGTGGTGTCTGATCAGTCTCCCACAGTGCCTCTACAATGTGCCACCAATGCTCGGCATCCCTGTGCAACAGAAATACAGCAAACTCCACCTTCTCTTCATCTGTATAATCAAGTGGCCTGAAAATCCTCTCGATCTCGGACAGCCAAGCCTCTGTTTTCTCATCATCAGCTTCCCCGTAGAATTTAGACGGGCGAAAGTCAAGGAATTCCCTCATTCTGCTATGTCTCACATGGTTACCCTCATTCTTGTTGTTGATGTTGCTGGCTTCACGAGCATCCTGACACTCCATCACACGTGATACACGATCCATGGTATTTGCCATCATATTTAACATAGCTATACCGGGATTAGTCTGATAGGTATCCCCGGTCTCTTGAGGTTCACTGCTCCTATTAGTAGTATGGGTACTAGGGCCAGCCATCTATAGGCACAATTTATTGAAATACGATAATTAAGAATCTAATGCATAAGATATGCAACATAATATAGGTACAATTCTAAAAACATTTAAGGCATGTAAATCACTTAAGCACATAGAACATAGAAGGCACATTTATCACACAACAACACATAAACAAGTCATCCTAATTATCTTAGGGCTCTACCCACGGTCCGAGAGTTAAACCCGACTTAAGCAATCTAAGCTCTGATACCATTTCTTCTAAGGTGTCACGCCCCAACCCGGCCTATAAAGGTTAGACTAGGGTCTGATCTAAACATTCAAGTCCTTTCAAGTACTTAGTCGTTCAAGGAGGTTTAGGACTTAACGTTTTACCCTAGACTCCAAAATTTTTTCGAAAAACCGGCAGCATAACGGCTGTAATTGGGCTCTTTGGTTTGACCTAGTTCTCTAAACACCTCAAAATTTACCATCTCAATTCCATTTCCAACCAAGATTACTATTTTACCATCCATTGAATTGCCTATTGGTTATTTCAACGTCCCGTTTGTTTTATAACCTAGCATGATACTATGTCTCATTTTTTTGTTTGACCTCGTTTCAAAATATACCTGTTTAAGATTGGATAAATTCATTGACTTAGTTCTTAGCCAAAGCATCATGACCTAAGATAGATACTAGTGGTAATAAGAGCAAAACGATCATAGTAGTGTTATGTCTAGCATCAGTCTACTTAATATAAGTACAAACCAAAATTAGACCCCAAATTACAACGGGTGTCTTTTACATCACTACATCAAACAACATAAAATGAAATAGTTTTCAAGTAACACAATGATCACAAGCAGCCATAATCAAGCAAAGCAAACAAGACAGGTAATCACTCCAGGGGTTCATCATTAGGCACATTGTCCTCGGGTTCCTGTACCTGTTCTTCTTCACCTGAGATGATAAAAGAGGGTGAGTCCTTATGAACTCAGCGAGGGGGAACGAGAAATAAATTTGAAACTCATTTTCCGGTTCAACTTATGAAAATCCCTTTTTCAAAAATGAATATAACAGAAATATAAGTACAGAACAGGAATACCGGTCTTTCCTCCCCGAGGTTCTCTAGGAACCAAGCGAGAGTACTTATACACATATTAAAAAGGATACAGTGAGCTTTTGCTCTCAGATAAGTTTCAAGATCAGTTGTTGCGGCCGACTTCAAATCATTCCCCAAACACGCCAGGTGGGTGTACTCCGGATGTACCCCGAAATCCTACGACCCAACTCTCCGAGGAAGTCTAGCCCCCAAGCGAGAGAGGGAATAGGACCACGGTAGTCACGGGTGCACCGGCAAGCCCGATGCCGCCAGGTGTGCGTGATCGCTACTATGCCAACAGGAAAGGTTGCAACCTTGTATGCAATGCACATTCATGACAGGAAATATATCACAGTAGGAGGATAGCAAAGTAGGTTGCCTCCGGACAGTCATAAGATTGCACATTGACAGATAAACAAGCAGGGCACGATAAGACATGAAATTTTACTTGAAAGGCATATAGAGTTATATGAAAATTAAACAGGCAGCCATGTAACACATGTAAAACATGCCGTATAACTCATTAAGAAGTCCACGTGATCAAGTGATAAGATTATTCAACATGCAATGATATCCTCATGGGTTCGGATGCAAGGAAAGCTTATTTGTCAACATGCAATGGTCAAAATCCCATTAAAAGTTATAAGACAATTACGGGCAGCCCACTAAGCATATAATTCCACACAATATCCAAATGATCAACACTTAGCAAGACTACCTAGTCATTAGGGTTTCCGTTTCATGCTTAATCGTGTGATTAAAACCCTAAGTCCACTCAATATCATTCTCAAGTCATGCATCATTTAATTCAACATCCTCAAGTGCTCAAGACAGTCCACATAACATCCCAACACCACATTTCCACACAATTAGTACCCCAAGAGAGGTTACAACAATTTTCCAAGCATGTAGCTAAATGAAACCTTTACTGCAATAGGCTGTTTTCTCACAATCAATAGGATAATCAAAAAATATCCAAATTCAGTGAATAAGATGTCAAATTAAAGCTTAAGAAGTTAACTAAAATCAGAAACAAACCTTGCATCACTTGGAGTTCAGAATCGTTAGTTATAGCCGAAACAGTGAGGTAGCACAAAACTGTCCAGATTTGCACACATTTCCATAATTGACGTTTTTGAGGTACTTAGGGTCCGTTTTAGCCTTGGTCGATTTCTGACAAAATTGTCCAGAACTGAAAAATATAGCATCACACCAAATTTCATGCATTTTGGATATCATGTACTAAGTCAAATAAGGTTCGTTCCACAAGGTCAGTGCATCTGCCAAAACCTGCTTCGTTTTTCCAGATTTTCAGATTTGGTCACATTTTAACGATTTGCCATTTTGAGGACCTTAGAGTCAAAATTAGCTTCGGCCTATTTTTGGAAAAAATGTTCAAAACTGTCCAAAATAGTCACCTACCAAATTTTAAGCATCATTTGCCTAGCTAAACTTACCTCGAACAGACTGGTCAGAGAGCTGTCAACAATTTCGACTTCACTTATCATCAATTTCAAGCCAAGATCTTGCCATGCATGGTTGTTTAAGCTTATGAACGACCATATAGCTCAAGTACAGAAGCAAATACACACATTTATGAGAATGCATGTGAATTTTTGAAGAGTTTTCAAAAGGTTTTAACCCTCACCTTAGCAATCAACCAAAAGATGCTCAAAACCCTTGTTGAAACTCAAATCTTCTCCTTTCCCTTGCTTAGCTGAAATCCCCACTTGTTTTTCTCTATTTTTCCTAGCTTAATGATCAATCTCTTAGCACATGCATGAGGTTAAAACATGAAGAAAAGAAATGGATGTCAAGAAGCTCACCTAGGCCGATTAGAAGTCTTCAAAGCACATGCATGAGAATTTTTGAACTCTAGCTAGCTTGCTTCGACTTTCTTGATGGTTGCTTGACTTGATTAACTATGTTGTGAGGAAGAGAAGCTATGGAGGTAGTAATGTGCAGCTAGGGCCGAAAGAGAGAGAGAAATGAGAGGGAATTGAGAGAAAAGAAAGATAAATGAATGTTTGTACACTGGGTCGGCTATTGGCCTTGCAAAATTCTGATTTTTGTGTTGTCTTTGGTATGTTGTTTGAATTGTTAGTGGAAAATGGTGATGTGGCCGAGATGGTGGCTTAGTGTTTAGCAAAGTGTGGCTTTGATGCAAGCAAAAGGTATGGCAATGTGAAGACTTGTCTCAAGCATGCATGAATAAATTATGTTGCTCAAATTTGTTGCTCAAGAACATGGTATGGCCGGCCAAAGGGCTTGCAATTGCTGAAAATTCAGATTCTATTTAATGCATTTTAGATTATAATAAGGGTGAAATTTGAGGTGCATTGGTTTTGGGTGAGAATAAAGAATAAAGAATGTTTAGTGTTTGGTGTTATTTCGTCTTCTAGTGAGTTGAATTAGGATTATTATATTGATAGTGGATTTTGTAGGATTGTTTAATAGTCTAGTGCTCCGTGTAAGATGCTTTCTTGATTAGCGTGAAGGCACGCTTTCCTAGGTCTATGGCACGCACTATGAGGTAAGACACAAACTACGAGACAAACGCATTTTTTTTCAAGTAAATGCACGCAACCCTAAATGAATGCACGTAATTCAATGTATGGCACATAAAATGAACACAATTCTTAAACCTAGGTCATGGCACGCAAATCTAGGTTAGGGCACACGAAGCTAGGTTTCGCAGGCAATTCGGGGTCGGGCCTCACAAAGCTTCCCTGTGGTACGATTCCACACTCATAGCACACTACACTACAAAGATCTGTGCACTTGCAGGTATTTTAACTTGGTTTATTTTACACAGTTTTCACACGCCCACCGGGTTGCATCAAGTTTTTGGCGCCGTTGCCGGGGAAGCACAGTATAGTTTAGTTTTTGATAAAAGTATTTGTGAACTTGTTTAAGTGTTTATTTTATCCCCTTTATTTAAAAAAAAATTAAAAATTTTTTTTTTGGGAATTTTGATTGATTGGAATATGACTCATTTTAATGAAACAACCCAACCCCCTATCCCAAATACTTGTGAAATTTGTTCTCAATTTGGGCATACTTTTGAAAATTGTCCCCAAAATCCCCAGTTTTTACATAGTCATGATTTTAGTACTCAGGGTTATTATTCAAACCAAAATTTGTACTCAAATGCATATAACCCGGAGTGGCAGAATCATCAAAATTTATTTTTGGATAAAAATGATTCATCTTTTCTACCTCAAAATTTTGAAAATTTTACATATCAAAACCCTAATTCTTCCGAGTTTTGCGAAAGCTTTCAAAGTAATTCATTCAAACAAAACTTTTGCTATCCCAACTCGATTGAATTTTCTTCTCCTGAACCAAACTTCGACGAGAAGTTCGGCCAACTTGTCCAACTCGCTGAATCCAATCACCAATCCATAGATAGGCTACGAGACCAAATCGGTCAATTAGCCGAGAGTATAAATGGGTGGGAAAAAGACGAGCATCCTATTCAACTTGTTCTGAGTTCACCAGACCAATATAGGTTCGTTCATCACGAACCTATCCAAAACCAGGTTGTTGAGAAAATAGAAGTGTTTAGTGGAGATAATGTGGGTAGAGAATGTAACACTAGGAATGAGGTAGATAACATGTTTGAGGCACACATTCCAGGTTGGCAAAACCAGCTATCACCTGGGAGTCAAGAAAATTTTTCTCAAAGCTTTGAAAGTCAAGATCCTGCATCTTTTCAATATGAATCTTCTATTGACCCTATCCTTAATCGTTTCAAACAAAATCATCAACAAGATGATTTGATTGACTCTGCTTCTCCCAAATCCAATAATAAGTATGACCAACTTTATCAACTTGCCGACTCTAATGCTCACATGCTTCAATCTTTAGATCAACATATTCAGTCTGTTATGAGCACCTTTGATGAAATAACATGTGAACAAACTAATGAAATGAGCAAGGTTATTTGGGAGACATCTGATAAGGAAAATGAATTTGAGGAAAAAGATGATACAATGCCTCGTTTAGAAGGACAGGATGACCTTAGTAATGTTTTAATTCAACCCGACTCTGATTCCTCTTCAAGGAAGATGATTGTACACACTTCCTTAGAGTCTTCACTCTTTCAAGATGAGTCTATTGAGTCTACTTTAATTCCTACATCCTTCTTGACTCCTGAAGAAGACATTAATGAGATCGAACGACTTTTGTATCAAATTGACCGAGAGAATAAGTCAAATGCTTCCATGCCCTTTTCAACTAATTACAATACTAAAAAAGAAGTTTTGACATCCATCATCTCTCCTGTTGAAAGTCATCTCAATTCTCCTTTAAATGTATCTTCTCCTGTTATGAAGCTTACAACATTGCCCATGAAGACACAAATTGGATTTGACCCATTTCTGAACAATATGTTAGACATTTCTAATCTATGGGTTGACCAAATGAATTTGGGACACACTGATTTACAACACCAAATAGCCCCTATTGACATAACCATAAACATTCCCACACACATCACATTGGGATAGGATTTGTCACCTTTTCAAGGTGACTTGGAAAAGTCATGTTCTGTCGAAAGAATGAGCCATCATTTGTTGCGTGATCCTTTTCCATTCAAAATCTGTGCTGAAATGATTATCAGGCAATATGTGCTGAAGAATTTTAAACATTGTTGGCTCTAACAATAGCGCCTGGCTGAGGGCGTAAAACTCAGTGCTACTAGGAGGCAACCTAGATTTTTAAATGCTTATGCGTGTTTATTTTCTTTTGTTTGTGTGATTTTATGATTTTCCTAGTGTTCTTTTCAATGTTTTAATGTTTGTTTGATTAACTCTTGAACCTCATAAAAGAGTCTAAATGGTCTGGGTAGTTTATTTATTTGTTTAATATATTAGTTATTTTCTGTGACCATATTTCTTTTTGGTTTCTCCCCTGTATATTTGTTTTGTCTATTTAGTATAGCTAACTATTTTTGTTGTGTTGATGATAATCTGTAAAATGCTTTTTCCACTAATCTTTAATTGCAGAATGATACATCTTTTGACAAAAGTTAGTAAAGAAGCTTTGACATCAACATAGAAATGCTTCACATCAAGTGATATCTTTCCTTACTACATTTCCCTTTATACCTGATCAACCTGCGCTGTAGAGTAAGAAAACTATAGGTTTGGGGATGTAGCATTTGTCATTATGTTATTACTTGCATATTACATTCTCACTGTCTTACATTGCTATTTGCTTGAGAACAAGCAAAGTTTTGGTGTGGGGGTGCGTACATTTCATGACAAACTTTTTCAAAATATGCAAGAAATACACCATTTTTTGTTTATGAGAAGAGTAGTCTGTTATCTTATATGTTTAAAAACGATGATTTAAATAATTTGATAACCTGTATTGTTAGTTATGTATTGTGAAAAACTCTGAGGGAACTCTGTAAGAAAAACTTTGGAGTACTGTATTCATGAGTAAACCTAGCTGTTCTTCTGTTCTTCAATTGATAGGTTTGTGATTATAAAAGGACTGAGATAGGATTACCGTTTGTTATGAGAACTCCTTGTGATTAAAAACTGAACCCTTATGCCATGTCTGTACTGTATATTATGTTACTCTGTCTGTAGGTACACTCTGAAAAAAGAAAAAGAAGAAAAATGAAGAAAAATAGAAAAACAAAAAAGAGTTGTACATACCTTTACTGTTGAATAAATTTTTGGTGTAAATATGTTGTAAATCTCTAAGCACCACTATCCTAGACATTGTAATTTGGGATATGGGCTATAGTGTAAAGGTTCGAGCCTAGATATCTCGGGTGAGTAAGGCACGTAGGGGTCCCTTTAAAACCTGGCAACCTCAGTCATAATAGCGGGGGATTGTTGGCCTTAAAGCCCGATACATGGGATATTCAGAAAGCAAAAGAAATTGAACACTATATAGAGATACTATCAGTTGTAGTTTTATATTTCTGGCAAATGTTAAAGGGTTAAGGCATGATCAAGAGTTTGATTACAAATGTAGGTAAGAATATCAAGGTCCAATCTGTTTGCATTACTTGAAAGTTGGGAATTGAATGAACTTAATTTGCTTAGTTTACTTCTAAATATATAGTCCGAAGGAATGAATAGTCGATTTCCAATAAGAGTACCTATTTGTGAAAAGTATGTAGAAAGTTCTCTTATCATGTTTGCAATTAATTGCTAAATATGTTTAAGATAGTAGATTGCATTTCTCATATTTCATATTTGCAAAGTGTTTGACAAAAAGATAGGATAGATTACTTCATTTGTTTTTGACTTGTAAAAATTCTGCAAAATCTACATTCACATCTGTTTTAAAGACAGTCTTGCTTGAGGTCAAGCAAGGTTTAGGTTTGGGGATGTTGATGTGACTGCATTTACAGCACTCAAACCTTGGTATTTGTACTATATTTGTATCTTAATTTGGGAATTATTGCAATACTTTGATATTTTCGATGCAATGTAGGATGATATAGAAAAGTGAAAAATCAGACCCAAAATGATCCAAATTGCAAGTCAAGAAGTCAAGAATGGGGAAGTACGAGAAGTGGTTGAAGAATGAAGCTCATAGAGAAGAAAATTGGCTGAAACTAGCACGAAATCGGACTCAAGGCATTGGCCCAGATGATCTCAAATAGTGACCCATGTCTGTTATTGGCAAACCATATCCGTTTTTCAGGTAGAAATAGCCTTCTGAGCAAAACGCAGGACTTTGGTCCTGCGCGTGGCATGATTGTAGTCAAATTCCATCGTTTGGAGGGTCAAAATAGTGAAAAATACCTGAAGATGCTGCGGTCAACGAACCGGTCAAAGTCAAAGACAAACTCAAGTGTTGACCAAGAATTGAAGTCCGTAGAGGAAGAATTTGACCAAACGGAATGCGGAAACGGACTCAGAACGCTGAATAAACTTGGAATAGCATTGGTCAACTTTTTGGTCAACACGTGAATAGTATCGGTCAGTGCGTGAATAGTGATGGTCAATGCATGAACAGTAAAACTGCGTGCAGAATACGTGAATAGTAACCGCGTGAATAGTAGTTGCGTGAATAGTAATCACGTGAATAGTACCTGCGTGAATAGTAGCCAACTTTTCCTATAAATAGACATCACCCCTTTTCATATTTTCTCACAATTTTTGAGAGCTTTGAAATATTTTTCCAATATTTTCAATTTTTGTCAAGTTATTTTTATAGTTCTTATTTAGGATTTTGCCTAAATAGCTATATACGGAGGAAGTCCTGCCTAGTAGCTCTTATTCGGGGGCATTATGCCCGAATAGCTACTGTACAGCGGACATCCTAACGTTCATTTTTGAGCCTTTGCTCAAAAATAGCTCTTATTCGGGGGGAAGCTCTGCCCGAATAGCTATAGAATTTTTGTTCAGACCTGGAGTTCAGAAATACACGTTCGTTAATACGGAGGAGCCTTTCTTGACTCTCTTTTATTTGTATAAACTTGTATTTATTATGTCTGAATAGAATTCTTATCTAGGGTAGGATATTGTAAATAATGGTCTTTTAATATATGGTCTCGGATTCGGATAATTTAGTTTCAATGCAATATATGGCTTTTATTAATTAAGTATTGTCTTTCATACATAATGCTTTTAAGTAGATGATATGATTGCTTTATTTTCGTGTCATATATCCATGCTTTAATATACAAGCAATAGCTTGACAACCTTAAAGATTCCAATAAATTATAGGTAATGCTTTTAAGTAGACCATAGTTTCTAGACTAGTAAGGAGATGTTGATTATTTATGTTAAAACAGACCTTTTACACCAGGTTGTAAGGACAGATCCATACTATGGCTATACGCTTGTAGATGGAACGGCACCTACACCAGAGTTAGTAATCGGGATTTTAATAGACTAAGTTAATTGACTAGGTTAGTGCTTGTAGCTTAACCTCTTGTGTAGAATTTAAGAATCCGGATGCCGAGCCTACATTAATTGCCTTATTTACATATTTGATCCCTAGATATTCTTCCGTATTTAGCTATTATTTAGCTTAACTTAGGCAATTTTGTTAGTTATAGTTTAGTTTACATTCTCGCACGTTACTTCAAATTCTTTGCGAACTATCACTTAAGCGCTTTAACACTTTCACACTACTTCACTAACTAACTAACGAGCTTCCCTGTGGTACGATTCTGCACTCATAGCACACTACACTACGAAGATCTGTGCACTTGCGGGTATTTTAACTTGGTTTATTTTACACACTTTTCACACGCCCACCGGGTTGCATCACCCAGCCTCTATGTGAAGCGAAGTTGTCTTGCCCAATGTACCATGGGATTCAGTAATAGAGATTTGGTGGATAAAGTATCTTGGCAACCCTAACTAGGGCAAAAAAAATTGAAAAAGGAGTGCAACACGAGGACTTCCCAGGGGGTCACCCATCCTAGTACTACTCTCGCCCAAGCACGCTTAACTTCGGAGTTCTGATGGGATCCGGTGCATTAGTGCTGGTATGATCGTACCCGTCATGTTGAGGGCACAATTCCTTTATGTGTTAACTGTTCACAGTCCCAGCCTAGAGAGATGGCCCATTCAAAAGGCCCAATGGGCTTAACGACAACCCATCAGCTTCAACAACGCAGCATGCTTGCAAGACGTGATATCGACACGTTGTAGGGCCCTCTGATGTCCCGCGAGTCAGGTTGTCGTCATTTTAACAGTTCACGACGTACGATCCGGGACTGAAAAACAAAGCAAAAGAATAAAAGTGGCCTGAAAATGATGAAAACGTTCGATTTGGGGCTCCAAAAAGGGCATAGCAAGCATGCTGGCTGCCCCCGTCGTAGAGCTCTCAGAGAGCTTTGCAACGGTATGTTCTGCGCCTCGTAACTCCTTACGGATCAAAAGTTATGGGCAACGGAGCGACGGAGACCTAGTCACAAACCATACGCCCTCGGTTTGCGGGCCCAGCCTCTACGTGAAACGAAGTTGTCCTGCCCAATGTTCCGTGGGATTCAGTAATAGAGATTTGGTGGATAAAGTATCTTGGCAACCTAACCATGGCAAAAAAAATTAAAAAGGGGGTGCAACACGAGGACTTCCTAGGGGGTCACCCATCCTAATACTACTTTCGCCCAAGCACACTTAACTTCGGAGTTCTGATGGGATCCAGTGCATTAGTGCTGGTATGATCGCACCCGTCATGTTGAGGGCACAATTCCTATATTTGTTAACGGTTCACAGTCGCAGCCTAGAGAGATGGCCCATTCAAAAGGCCCAATGGGCTTAACGACAACCCTTCCGCTTCAACAACGTTGCATCCTCGCAGGACGTGATATCGACACGTTGTAGGGCCCTCTGATGTCCCGCGAGTCAGGTTGTCGTCCTTTTAACAATTCACGACGTACGATCCGGGACGGAAAAACAGAGCAAAAGAAGAAAAGTGGCCTGAAACTGATGAAAACGTTCAATTTTGGGCTCCAAAAATGGGTACAACGAGCAAGCTAACTGCCCCCGTCGTAGAGCTCTCAGAGAGCTTTGCAACGGTATGTTGTGCGCCGCATAACTCCTTACGGATCAAAAGTTATGGGCACCGGAGCGACGGAGACCTGGTCACAAACCCTACGCCCTCGGTTTGCGGGCCCAGCCTCTACGTGAAACGAAGTTGTCTTGCCCAATGTTCCGTGGGATTCAGTAATAGAGATTTGATGGATAAAGTATCTTGGCAACCCTAACCAGGGCAAAAAAAATTGAAAAGGGGGTGCAACACGAGGACTTCCTAGGAGGTCACCCATCCTAGTACTACTCTCGCCCAAGCACGCTTAACTTTGGAGTTCTGATGGGATCCGGTGCATTAGTGTTGGTATGATCGCACCCGTCATGTTGAGGGCACAATTCCTATATGTGTTAACGGTTCACAGTCCCAGCCTATAGAGATGGCCAATTCAAAAGGCCCAATGGGCTTCACGACAACCCATCCGCTTCAACAACGCAGCATCCTCGCAAGACGTGATATCGACACGTTGTAGGGCCCTCTGATGTCCCGCGAGTCAGGTTGTCGTCCTTTTAACAATTCACGACGTATGATCCGGGACGGAAAAATAGAGCAAAAGAAGAAAAGTGGCCTGAAACTGATGAAAACGTTCGATTTTGGGCTCCAAAAAGGGGCACAGCGAGCAAGCTGGCTGCCCCCGTCGTAGAGCTCTCGAAGAGCTTTGCAACGGTATGCTGTGCGCCGCGTAACTTCTAACGGATTAAAAGTTATGGGCACCGGAGCGACGGAGACCTGGTCACAAACCCTACACCCTTGGTTTGCGGGCCCAGCCTCTACGTGAAGCAAAGTTGTCTTGGCCAATGTTCCGTGGGATTCAGTAATAGAGATTTGGTGGATAAAGTATCTTGGCAACTGTGAGGCCCGCCCGGAATAACGTGTGTTACCTTGATTTGCGTGCCATAGACCCCTAATTATATGACCGACCTTGGATTACGTGTCATGTCTTGATTTTCGTGCATGTCTCGTTATACGTGCCTTAACCTAAAATTGTGTACCCTAATCCTCGATATACGTGCGATACCTAGATAAATGTGCCATGACCTTAATTTACGTGCAAGACCTCGATTTACGTGTGTCTTTTCGTTTCGTGTGCCCTAACCTTGAACTACGTACCTTAACCTAGGTTTAAGAGTCGTACCTCGATTTGCGTGCATTACATTGAATTACGTGCCTTGCATTATTTTACGTGCATTCACCTAGGATTACGTGCATTAGTCTTGAAGTTCGTGTCTACCTCGTGATTCGTGCCCTGTATTGATTTCTGTGTGTGTCTCGTAGTGCGTGCCCTAGACTTAGGAAAGCGTGCCCGCACGCTAATCAATAAAGAATCCTATACAAAGTACTAAACTATAAAATAATCCTACAAACACCACTAACTATTATTATAATCCTAATTCAAATCTCTACAAAATCCACTAACACCTAAATATTATATTTTAAACTCACTACAAGACAAAATCTCACAAACCTCTAAACATATCCTATATTCTATTCTACCTAAAATCCCTAAATACCCAACATTCTCTTACACACATGTTAAAACAATTCAAAAGATGACACAAATCTGAATTTTTGCATGCCCAAGGCCAATACATGCATCAACTTTTGCACAAACCTCATTTCTATCTCATTTCTCTCAGTTTCCTCACATTTTCTCTCTCTCCCTCTCACTCTCTCTCTCCATTTTGGTTTTGGCTGAGTTCTTTCCACCTCTTAGCTCATCTTCATCATCCTATGGTGCATCAAGACAAACCACAAGCAAAGAAACTCACCCAAGCAAGCTAGGATGCAAGAAACACACATGCAAGCATTTTGAGTCACCATTTTCGGCCTTAGTGAGTTTTTAAGCTTCCATTTCTTTTCTTCTTGTTCTAACCTCATGCATGTGCTAAGAGATTGATCACTAAGCTAGGAAAAATAGAGAAAAGCTAGTTGGAATCTCGGCTAAGCAAGAAGAAGAAGAGATTTGAGCTTCAACAAGGTTTTGAGCATTTTTTTGGTTGATTGCAAAGGTGAGGGTTAAAACCTTTTGAAAACTCTTCAAAAATTCACATTCATGCTCATAGATGTGTGTATTTTCTTCTGTACTTGAGCTATATGGTCGTTCATGAGCTTAAACAACCATGCATGGCAAGATCTTGGCTTGAAAATGATGCTAGGTGAAGTCGAAATTGTTGACAGCTATCTGACCAGTCTGTTCGAGGTAAATTTAGCTAAGCAAAAATGTTTAAAATGCTTGAAAATTGGTAGGTGACTAGTTTGGACAGTTTTGAATATTTTTCCCAGAAATAGGCCGAAGCTAATTTTGCCTCTAAAGTCCTCAAAATGGCAAATCTTTAAAATGTGACCAAATCTAGAAATCTGGAAAAATGAAGCAGGTTTTGGCAGATGCACTGACCTTGTAGAACGAACCAGATTTGACTTAGTTAATGATATTCAAAATGTATGAAAATTGGTGTGCTGCTAGATTTTTCAGTTCTGGACATTTTTGTCAGAAATGGACTAAGGCTGAATCTGATCCTATTATCGAAATGTGTGTAAATCTGGACAGTTTGTGCTACTTCACTGTTTCGGCTATAACTAATGATTCTGAACTCCAATTGATGCAAGGTTTATTTCTGATTTTATTTAGCTTCTTAAGCTTTAATTTGACATCTTATTCACTGGATTTGGAGATTGTTTGATTATCCTATTGATTGTGATAAAACAGCCTATTGCAGTAAAGGTTTCACTTAGCTATATGCTTGGAAAATTGATGTAACCTCTCTTGTGGTACTAATTGCTTGGAATTGTGGTGTTGGAATGTTGTGTGGACTGTTTTGGGTACTTGAGGATGTTTGAATTGAATGATGCATGACTTGAGATTGATTTTGAGTTGACTTAGGGTTTAATCACGCGGTTAAGCATGAAACGGAAACCCTGATGACTAGGTAGTCTTGCTAAGTGTTGATCATTTGGATATTGTGTGGAAATTATATGCTTAGTGGGCTGCCCGTAAATGTCTTATGACTTCAAATGTGATTTGACCATTGCATGTTGACAAATAAGCTTTTCTTGCACCCGAACCCATGATTGATGTCATTGCATGTTGAATAATCTTATCACTTGATCACGCGGGCTTCTTAATGAGTTATATGGCCTGTTTTACATGTGTTACATGGCTGCCTGTTTAATTTTCATATAACTCTATATGCCTTTCAAGTGAAATTACCTATCTTATCGTGCCCTGCTTGTTTACCTGTCAATGTGCAATCTTATGACTGTCCGGAGGCAACCTACTTTGTTGTCCTCCTACTGTGATATATTTCCTGTCTTATCGTGCCCTGCTTGTTTACATGTCAATGTGCAATCTTATGACTATCCGGAGGCAACCTACTTTGTTGTCCTCCTACTGTGATATATTATCTGTCATGAATGTGCATTGCATACAAGGTTGCAACCTTTCCTGTTGGCATGGTAGCGATCACGCACACCGGGCGGCATCGGGCTTGCCGGTGCACCCGTGACTACCATGGTCCCATTCCCTCTCTCGCTTGGGGGCTAGACTTCCTCGGAGAGTTGGGTCGTAGGATTTCGGGGTACATCCGGAGTACACCCACCTGGCGTGTTTTGGGGAATGATTTGAAGTCGGCCGCAAGTTCTGATTCTGAAACTGATCTGAGAGCAAAAGCTCACTGTATCCTTTTTACTATCTGTATAAGTACTCTCGCTTGGTTCCTAGAGAACCTCGGGGAGGAAAGACTGGTATTTCTGTTCCTTTACTTGATTTTACTATTATATTCATGTTTGAAAAAGGGATTTTCATAAATTGAACCGGAAAATGAGTTTCAAAACGTATTTCTCGTTCCCCCTCGCTGAGTTCATAAGGACTCACCCTCTTTTTTATCACAGGTGAAGAAGAACAGGTACAGGTACCCGAGGACAACGTGCCTATCGATGATTCCTTGGAGTGATTGCCTGTCCCTACGTGCTTTTGTGCCTTGCCTGAAAGTGGTTGCTATATGGATGTTGTGTTTGATTGAAACTATTCATTTTATTGATATAAATGACCCCGTTGTAATTTGGGTCTAATTCTGGGATTGTACTATCTATAACCGGACGAACTTTTATTTGGTTGTTTGCTTTCGTTTTCTTCATTAGTAGTTATCGTAGGCATTCAAACCACTAGATGAACAATCAACTAAGTTAATTCTATCTAATTTCACTTAGGTGCTCATTTGCAAACTAAAGGATAATAGGTACTTGCATGATAGGAAATTGACAAATAAACGGGACATAGTTATCATGTTAGGCTTATTAACCAAACGAGACTTTCAAGATAAACTAGTAGGCAAATCGGTTGGTGACAAATAGGAGTCCTTAATGGAATTGGATTAATGATTGGAATAATTGAGGCGTTTAGAGAATTAGGTCAAACCAAAGAGCCCAATTATAGCCGTTATGCTGCCGGTTTATCGAAAAATTTTGGAGTTTAGGCCAAAACGTTAAGTGTTAAATCTTTATAAACAGTTAAGTATGTGATATTACCTGAATGTTTAGATCACACCCTAGTCTAACCTTCATAGGCCGGGTTGGGGCGTGACACCTTATAGTAGAATAGTATTAGAGCTTAGTTTACTAACTAGGCATTAGTCGGGTTCAACTCTCGGACCATGGGTAGAAGCACTAAGGTAATTATGATGTCTTGTTTATATGTGTTAATTTGTGCTAATGTGCTTTAAAAGGGACTGCAACACGAGGACTTCCCATGGGTCACCCATCCTAGTACTTCTCTCGCCCAAGCACGCTTAACTTCGGAGTTCTGATGGGATCCGGTGCATTAGTGCAGGTATGATCCCACCCGTCATGTTGAGGGCACAATTCCTATATGTGTTAACGATTCGCAGTCCCAGCCTAGAGAGATGGCCCATTCAAAAGGCCCATTGGGCTTAACGACAACCCATCCACTTCAACAACGCAGCATGCTTTCAAGACGTGATATCGACGCGTTGTAGGGCCCTCTAATGTCCCGTGAGTAAGGTTGTCGTCTTTTTAACAGATCACGACGTACGATCCAGAACAAAAAAACAGAGCAAAAGAAGAAAAGTGGCCTAAAACTGATGAAAACATTCGATTTTGGGCTCCAAAAATGGGCAGAACGAGCAAGCTGGCTGCCCCTGTCGTAGAGCTCTCAGGGAGCTTTGCAATGGTATGTTGTGCGCCGCGTAACTCCTTACGGATCAAAAGTTCTGGGCACCGGAGCGACAGAGACCTGGTCACAAACCCTACGCCCTCGGTTTACGGGCCCAGCCTCTACGTGAAACGAAGTTGTCTTGCTCAATGTTCCGTGGGATTCAGTAATAGAGATTTGGTGGATAAAGAATCTTGGCAACCCTAACCAGGGCAAAAAAAATTGAAAAGGGGGTGCAAGACGAGGACTTCCCAGGGGTTCACCCATCTTAGTACTACTCTCACCCAAGCACGCTTAACTTCGGAGTTCTGATTGGATCTAGTGCATTAGTGCTGGTTTGATCGCACCCGCCATGTTGAGGGCGCAATTCCTATATGTGTTAACGGTTCACAGTCCCAGCCTAGAGAGATGGCCCATTCAAAAGGCCCAATGGGCTTTACGACAACCTATCCGCTTCAACAACGCAGCATCCTCGCAAGACGTGATTTTGACACGTTGTAGGGCCCTCTGATGTCCCGCGAGTCATGTTGTCGTCCTTTTAACAGTTCACGACGTACGATATGGGATGGAAAAATAGAGCAAAAGAAGAAAAGTGGCATGGAACTGATAAAAATAGTCAATTTTGGGCTCCAAAAATGGGCACATCGAGCAAGCTGGCTGCCCCCGTCGTAGAGGTCTTAGAGAGCTCTTCAACGGTATGCCATGCGCCGCGTAACTCCTTACGGATCAAAAGTTATGGGCACCGAAGTGACTGAGGCCTGGTCACAAACCCTACGCCCTCGGTTTGCGGGCTCAGCTTTTACGTGAAGCGAAGTTGTCTTGCCCAATGTTCCGCGGGATTCAGTAATAGAGATTTGGTAGATAAAGTATCTTGGCAACCCTAACCAGGGTAAAAAAAATTGAAAAGGGGGTGCAACATGAGGACTTCCCAGGGGGTCACCCATCCTCGTACTACTCTTGCCCAAGCACGCTTAACTTCAGAGTTCTGATGGGATCCGGTGCACCTGTCATGTTGAGGGCTCAATTCCTTTATGTGTTAACTGTTCACAGTCCCAACCTAGAGAGACGGCCCGTCGTAGAGCTCTCAGAGAGCTTTTCAACGGTATGCTATGCGCCGCGTAATTCCTTACGGATCAAAAGTTATGGGCACCGAAGCGACGGAGGCTTGGTCACAAACCCTACGCCCTCGGTTTGCGGGCCCAGCCTCTATGTGAAGCGAAGTTGTCTTGCCCAATGTACCGTGGGATTCAGTAATAGAGATTTGGTGGATAAAGTATCTTGGCAACCCTAACCAGGGCAAAAAAAATTTAAAAGGGGTGCAACACGAGGACTACCCAGGGGATCACCCATCCTAGTACTACTCTCGCCCACGCACGCTTAACTTCGGAGTTCTGATGGGATCTGGTGCATTAGTGATGGTATGATCTCACCCGTCATGTTGAGGGCATAATTCCTTTATGTGTTCACGGTTCACAGTCCCAGCCAAAAGAGATGGCAAATTCAAAAGGCCCAATGGGCTTAACGACAACCCATCCGCTTCAACAATGCAGCATCCTCACCAGACGTGATATCGACACATTGTAAGGCCCTCTGATGTCCCGCGAGTCAGGTTGTCGTCCTTTTAATAGTTCACGACGTACGATCCGGGACGGAAAAACAGAGCAAAAGAAGAAAAGTGGCCCGAAACTGATGAAAACATTCAATTTTGGGCTCTAAAAAGGGCACAACGAGCAAGGTGGCTGCCTCCGTCGTAGAGCTCTCAGAGTGCTTTGTAACGGTATGCTGTGCACCGCGTAACTCCTTACGAATCAAAAGTTATGGGCACCGAAGCGACGGCGACCTGGTCACAAGCCCTACGGCCTCGGTTTGTCGTCCCAGCCTCCACGTGAAGCGAAGTTGTCTTGCCCAAGGTGCCGTGGGATTCGATAATAGAGATTTGGTGGATAAAGTATCTTAGGAACCCTAACCTTGGCAAAAAAAATTGAAAAGGGGGTGCAACAGGAGGACTTCCCAGGGGGTCACCTATCCTAGTACTACTCTCGCCCAAGCATGCTTAACTTCGAAGTTCTGATGGGATCCGGTGCATTAGTGATGGAATGATCGCACCCGTCATGTTGAGGGCACAATTCCTTTATGTGTTAACTGTTCACAGTCCCAGCCTAGAGAGATGGCCCATTCAAAAGGCCCAATGGGCTTAACAATAACCCATCCGCTTCAACTACGCAACATGCTTGCAAGACGTGATATCGACACGTTGTAGGGCCCTCTGATGTACCGCGAGTTAGGTTGTCGCCCTTTTAACTATTCACGACGTACTATCCGGGACGGAAAAACATAGCAAAAGAAGGAAAGTGGCCTGAAACTGATGAAAACGTTTGATTTTGGGCTCCAAAAAGGGGCACAACGTGCAAGCAGGCTGCCCTCGCTGTAGAGCTCTCAAAGTGCTTTGCAAGGGAATGCTGGGCGCCGCGTAACTCCTTACAGATTTAAAGTTATGGGCACCGGAGCAACGGAGACCTTGTCACAAACCCTACGCCCTTGGTTTGCGGTCCCAGCCTCTACGTGAAACGAAGTTGTCTTGCCTAATGTTCCGTGGGATTCAGTAATAGAGATTTGTTGGATAAAGTATCTTGGCAACCCTAACCAGGGCAAAAAAAATTGAAAGGGGGGTGCAACACGAGGACTTCCCAAGGGATCACCCATCATAGTACTACTCACGCCCAAGCACTGTGAACTTCGGAGTTCGGATTGGATCCAGTGCATTAGTGCTGGTATGATCGCACCCGTCATGTTGAGGGCACAATTCCTATATGTGTTAACGGTTCACTGTCCTAGCCTAGAAAGATGGCCCATTCAAAAGGCCCAATAGGCTTAATGACAACCCATCCGCTTCAACAACGTAGCATCTTCGCAAGACGTGATATCAACACATTGTAGGGCCCTCTGATGTCCCACGAGTCAGGTTGTCGTCCTTTTAACAGTTCACGACGTACGATCCGGGATGGAAAAACAGAGCAAAAGAAGAAAAGTGGCCTAAAACTGATGAAAACATTCGATTTTGTGCTCCAAAAATGGGCACATCGAGCAAACTGGATGCCCCCGTCATAGAGCTCTCAGGGAGCTTTGCAACGGTATGTTGTGCGCCGCGTAACTCCTTACGGATCAAAAGTTATGGGCACCGGAGCGACGGAGACCTGGTCACAAACCCTACGCCCTCGGTTTGCTAGCCCAGCCTATACAAGAAGCGAAGTTGTCTTGCCCAATGTTCCGTGGGATTTAGTAATAGAGATTTGGTCGATAAAGTATCTTGGCAACCCTAACCAAGGAAAAAAAAATTGAAAAGCGGGTGCAACACGAGGACTTCCCACGGGATCACCCATCCAAGTACTACTCTCGCCCAAGCACGCTTAATTTCGGAGTTATGATGGGATCAGGTGCATTAGTGCTGGTATGATCGCACCTGTCATGTTGAGGGCACAATTCCTTTATGTGTTAACGGTTCACAGTCCCAGCCTAGAGAGATGGCCCATTCAAAAGGCCCAATGGGCTTGACGACAACCCATCCGCTTCAACAATGAAGCTTTCTTGCAAGACGTGATATCGACACGTTGTAGGGCCCTCTGATGTCCCGCGAGTCAGGTTGTTGTCCTTTTAACAGTTCACGATGTACGATCCGGGACGGAAAAATAGAGCAAAAGAAGAAAAGTGGCCTGAAACTAATGAAAACGTTCGATTTTGGGCTCCAATAATGGGCACAGCGAGCATGCTGGCTGCCCCCGTTGTAGAGCTCTCAGAGAGCTTTGCAACAGTATGCTGTGCACCGCGTAACTCCTTACGTATCAAAAGTATGGGCACCGGAGCGACGGAGACCTTGTCACAAACCCTACGCCCTCGGTTTGCGTGCCCATCCTCTACGTGATGCGAAGTTGTCTTGCCCAATGTTCCGTCGGATTCAGTAATAGAGATTTGGTGGATAAAGTATCTTAGCAACCCTAACCAGGGCAAAAAAAATTGAAAATGGGGTGCAACACGAGGACTTCCCAGGCGGTCACCCATCCTAGTACTACTCTCGCCCAAGCACGCTTAACTTCGGAGTTCTGATAGGATCCGGTGCATTAGTGCTGGTATGATCACACCCATCATGTTGAGGGCACAATTCCTTTATGTGTTAACGGTTCACAGTCCGAGCCTAGAGAGATGGCTCATTCAAAAGGCCCAATGGGCTTAACGACAACCCATCCGCTTCAACAACACAGCATCCTCGCAAGACCTGATATCGATGCGTTGTAGGGCCCTCTGATGTCCCGCGAGTCAGGTTGTCGTCCTTTTAACAATTCACGATGTACGATCCGGGACGAAAAAACAGAGCAAAAGAAGAAAAGTGGCCTGAAACTGATGAAAACGTTCAATTTTGGGCTCCAAAAAGGGGCACAGCGAGCAAGCTGGCTTCCTCTGTCGTAGAGCTCTCAAAGAGCTTTGCAACGGTATGCTGTGCGCCGCGTAACTCTTTATGGATCAAAAGTTGTCATGCCCAATGTTCCGTGGGATTCAGTAATAGAGATTTGGTGGATAAAGTATCTTGGCAACCCTAACCAAGGAAAAAAAAATTGAAAAGGGGGTGCAACACGAGGACTTCCCAAGGGGTCACCCAACCTAGTACTACTCTTGCCCAAGCACGCTTAACTTCGGAGTTCTGATTCGATCCGGTGCATTAGTGCTGGTATGATCGCACCCGTCATGTTGAGAGCACAATTCCTATATGTGTTAACGGTTCACAGTCCCAGCCTAGAGAGGTGGCCCATTCAAAAGGCCCAATGGGCTTAACGACAACCCATTCGCTTCAACAACGTAGCATCCTCGCAAGACGTGATATCAACACATTGTAGGGCCCAGCCTCTACGTGAAACGAAGTTGTCTTGCCCAATGTTCCGTGGAATTTAGTAATAGAGATTTGGTGGATAAAGTATCTTGGCAACCCTAACCCGGGAAAAAAAAATTGAAAAGCAAGTGCAACACGAGGACTTCCCAAGGGGTCACCCATCCTAGTACTACTCTCGCCCAAGCACGCTTAATTTCGTAGTTCTGAAGGGATCAGGTGCATTAGTGCTGGTTTGATCGCACCCGTCATGTTGAGGGTACAATTCCTGTATGTGTTAATAGTTCACAGTCCCAGCCTAGAAAGATAGCCCATTCAAAAGGCCTAATGGGCTTAACGACAACCCATCTGCTTCAACAACGCTGCTTTCTCGCAAGATGTGATATCGACACGTTGTAGGGCCCTCTGACGTCCCACGAGTTAGGTTGTCATCCTTTTAACTGTTCACGACGCATGATCCGGGATGGAAAAACAGAGCAAAAGAAGAAAAGTGGCCTAAAACTAATGAAAATGTTCGATTTTGGGCTCCAAAAATGGGCGAAACGAGCATCCTATCTGCCCCCGTCATAGAGCTCTCAGAGACCTTAGCAACGGTATATTGTGAGCCGCGTAACTCCTTACTAATTAAAAGTTATGGGCACCGGAGCGACGGAGACCTGGTCACAAACCCTACGCCCTCTATTTGCGGGCCTAGCCTCTACGTGAAGCGAAGTTGTCTTGCCCTATGTTCCGTGGTATTCAGTAATAGAGATTTGGTGGGAAAAGTATCTTGGCAACCCTAACCAAGGCAAAAAAAATTGAAAAGGGGGTGCAACATGAGGACTTCCTAGGAGTCACCCATCCTAGTACTACTCTCGCCCAAGCACGCTTGACTTCGGAGTTCTGATGGGATCCGGTGCATTAGTGCTGGTATGATCGCACCCGTCATGTTGAGGGCACAATTCCTTTATGCGTTAACTGTTCACAGTCCCAGCCTAGAGATATGGCCCATTCAAAAGGCCCAATGGGCTTAACGACAACCCATCCGCTTCAACAACGCAGCATCCTCACCAGACATCATATCGACACGTTGTAGGGACTTCTGATGTCCTGCGAGTCAGGTTGTCGTCCTTTTAACAGTTCACGACGTACGATCCGGGACGGAAAAACAGAGCAAAAGAAGAAAAGTGGCCTGAAACTAATGAAAACATTCGATTTTGGGCTCCAAAAATAGGCAAAACGAGCATGCAATATGCCCCCGTCGTAGAGCTCTCAAAGAGCTTCGCAACGTTATGTTGTGCACCACGTAACTCTTTACGGATCAAAAGTTATGGGCACCAGAGCGACGGAGATCTGGTCACAAACCCTACGCCCTGGGTTTGCGGGCCCAGCCTCTACGTGAAATGAAGTTGCCTTGCCCAATGTTCCGTGGGATTCAGTAATAGAGATTTGGTGGATAAAGTATCTTGGCAACCTAACCAGGGCAAAAAAAATTGAAAAGGAGGTGCAACACTAGGACTTCCCATGGGGTCACCCATCCTAGTACTACTCTCGCCCAAGCATGCTTAACTTCGGAGTTTTGATGGAATCCGGTGCAGTAGTGCTGGTATGATCGCACCCGTCATGTTGAGGGCACAATTCCTATATGTGTTAAAGCTTCACAGTCCCAGCCTAGAGAAATGGCCCATTCAAAAGGCCCAATGGGCTTAACGACAACCCAACCGCTTCAACAACACAGCATCCTCACAAGACGTGATATCAACACATTGCAAGGCCCTCTGATGTCCCGCGAGTCAGGTTGTCGTCCTTTTAACAGCTCACGACGTACGATCCGGGATGAAAAAGCAAAGCAAAAGAAGAAAAGTTGCTTAAAACTGATGAAAACGCTCGATTTTGGGCTCCAAAAACAGGCACAACGAGCAAGCTAGCTGCTCCCATCTTAGAGCTCTCCGAGTGCTTTGCAACGGTATGTTGTGTGCCGCATAACTCCTTACGGATCAAAAGTTATGGGCACCGGAGCGACGGAGACCTAGTCACAAACCCTACGCCCCCGGTTTGCGGGCCCAGCTTCTACGTGAAACGAAGTTGTCTTGCCCAATGTTCCGTGGGATTCAGTAATATAGATTTGTGGGATAAAGTATCTTGGCAACCCTAACCAGGGCAAAAAAAATTGAAAAAGGGGTGCAACACGAGGACTTCCCAGGGGGTCACCCATCCTAGTACTACTCTCGCCCAAGCACGCTTAACTTCGGAGTTCTGATGGGATCCGGTGAATTAGTGCTGGTATGATCGCACCCATCATGTTGAGGGCACAATTCCTATATGTGTTAACGGTTCACGGTCCCAGCCTAGAGAGATGGCCCATTCAAAAGGCCCAATGGGCTTAATGACAACCTATCCGCTTCAAGAACGCAGCATCCTCGCAAGACGTGATATCGACACGTTGTAGGGCCCTCTGATGTCCCGCGAGTCAGGATGTCGTCTTTCTAACAGTTCATGACGTACGATCCGGGACGAAAAAACAGAGCAAAAGAAGAAAACTGGCCTGAAGCTGATAAAAACGTTCTATTTTGGGCTACAAAAAGGGGCACAACGAGCAAGCTGGGTGCCCCCGTTGTAGAGCTCTCAGAGAGCTTTGCAACGGTATGCTGTGTGCCGCGTAACACCTTACGGATGAAAATTTTTGGGCACTGGAGTGACGGACACCTGGTCACAAACCCTACGCCCTCCGTTTGCGGGCCTAGCCTCTACGTGAAGCGAAGTTGTCTTGCCCAATGTTCCGTGGTATTCAGTAATAGAGATTTGGTGGACAAAGTATCTTGGCAACCCTAACCAGGGCAAAAAAAATTTAAAAGGGGGTGCAACACGAGGACTTCCCACGGGGTCACCCATCCTAGTACTACTCTCGCCCAAGCACGCTTAACTTCGATGTTCTGATGGGATCCGGTGCACTAGTGCTGGTATGATCGCACCCGTCATGTTGAGGGCACAATTCCTATATGTGTTATTGGTTCACAGTTCGAGCCTAGAGAGATGGCCCATTCAAAAGGGCCAATGGGCTTAACGACAACCCATCCACTTCAAGAATGCAGCATTCTTGCAAGACGTGATATCGACACGTTGTAGGGCCCTCTGATGTCCCGCGAGTCAGGTTGTCTTCCTTTTAACACTTCACGACGTACGATCCGAGACCGAAAAATAGAGCAAAAGAATAAAAGTGGCCTGAAACTGATGAAAACGTTCGATCTTGGGCTCCAAAAATGGGCACAGCAAGCAAGATGGTTGCCCCTATCATAGAGCTCTCGGAAAGCTTTGCAACGGTATGCTGTGCGCCGCGTAACTCATTACGGATCAAAAGTTATGGGCACCGGAGCGACGGAGACCTGGTCACAAACCCTACGCCCTCGGTTTGCAGGCCCAGCCTCTACGTGAAGCGAAGTTGTCTTGCCCAATGTTTCGTGGGATTCAATAATAGAGAATTGGTGGTTAAAGTATTTTGGCAACCCTAACCAGGGCAAAAAAAATTGAAAAGGGGTGCAACACGAGGACTTCCCAGGAGGTCACCCATCCTAGTACTACTCTCGCCCAAGAACGCTTTACTTCGGAGTTCCAATGGGATCCGGTGCATTAGTGCTGGTATGATCGCACCCGTCATGTTGAGGGCACAATTCCGATATGTGTTAACGGTTCACAGTCCCAGCCTTGAGAGAAGGCCCAATGGGCTTAACGACAACCCATCCGCTTCAACAACGCAGCATCCACACCAGACGTGATATCAACACGTTGTAGGGCCCTCTGAAGTCCCTTGAGTCAGGTTGTCGTCGTTTTAACAGTTCACGACGTACGATCTGGGACGGAAAAACAGAGCAAAAGAATAAAAGTTGCCTAAAACTGATTAAAAAGTTGAATTTTGGGCTCCAAAAATGGGCACAACGAGCAAGCTGGCTGCCCCCGTCGTAGAGCTCTCAAAGAGCTTTGCAACGGTATGCTGTGCGCCGCGTAACTCCTTACGGATCAAAAGTTATGGGCACCGGAGCGACGGAGACCTAGTCACAAACCCTACGCCCTCGGTTTACGGGCCCAGCCTCTACGTGAAGCGAAGTTGTCTTGCCCAATGTTCCGTGGGATTCAGTAATAGAGATTAGGTGGATAAAGTATCTTGGCAACCCTAACTAGGGCAAAAAAAATTGAAAAGGGGGTGCAACACGAGGACTTCCCAGGGGGTCACCCATCCTAGTACTACTCTCGCCAAAGCACGCTTAACTTCGGAGTTCTGATGGGATCCGGTGCATTAGTGCTGGTATGATCGCACCCATCATGTTGAGGGCACAATTCCTTTATGTGTTAACGGTTCACAGTCCGAGCCTAGAGAGATGGCCAATTCAAAAGGCCCAATGGGCTTAACGACAACCCATCCGCTTCAACAACGCAGCATGCTTGCAAGACGTGATATCGACACGTTGTAGGGCCCTCTGATGTCCCGCGAGTCAGGTTGTCGTCCTTTTAACAGTTCACGACGTACGATCCGGGACGAAAAAATAGAGCAAAAGAAGAAAAGTGGCCTGAAACTGATGAAAACGTTCGATTTTGGGCTCCAAAAATGGGCAGAGCGAGCATACTGGCTGCCTCCGTCGTAGAACTCTCAAAGAGCTTTGCAACGGTATGCTGTGCGCCGCGTAACTCCTTATAGATCCAAAGTTATGGGCACCGGAGCGACGGAGACCTGGTCACAAACCCGACGCCCTCAGTTTGCGGGCCCAGCCTCTACGTGAAACGAAGTTGTCTTGCCCAATGTTCCGTGGGATTCAGTAATAGAGATTAGGTGGATAAAGTATCTTGGCAACCCTAACCAGGGCAAAAAAAAAAGAAAAAGAGGTGCAACACGAGGACTTCCCAGGGGGTCACCCATCCTAGTACTACTCTCGCCAAAGCACGCTTAACTTCGGAGTTCTGATGGGATCCGGTGCATTAGTGCTGGCATGATCGCACCCGTCACGTTGAGGGCACAATTCCTATATGTGTTAACGGTTCACTATTCTAGCCTATAGAGATGGCCCATTCAAAAGGCCCAATGGGCTTAACGGCAACCCATCCGCTTCAACAACGCAGCATCTTCACCAGACGTGATATCGACACGTTGTAGGGCCCTCTGATGTCCCGTGAGCCAGGTTGTCGTCCTTTTAACAGTTCACGACGTACGATCCGGGATGAAAAAATAGAGCAAAAGAAGAAAAGTGGCCTGAAACTGATGAAAACGTTCGATTTTGGGCTCCAAAAATGGGCACAGCGAGCGTGCTGGCTGCCCTCGTTGTAGAGCTCTCAAAGTGCTTTGCAACGGTATACTGTGCGCCGCGTAACTCCTTACAGATCAAAAGTTATGGTCACCGGAGCGACGAAGACCTGGTCACAAACCCTACGCCCTCGGTTTACGGGCCCAGCCTCTACGTGAAAAAAAGTTCTCTTCCGCAATGTTCCGTGGGATTCAGTAATAGAGATTTGGTGGATAAAGTATCTTGGCAACTCTAACCAGGGCAAAAAAAATTGAAAAGGGTGTGCAACATGAGGACTTCCCAGGGTGTCACCCAAGCATGCTTAACTTCGGAGTTCTGATGGGATCCAGTGCATTAGTGCTGGTATGATCGCACCCGTCATGTTGAGTGCACAATTCCTATATGTGTTAACGGTTCACAGTCCCAACCTAGAGAGATGGCCCATTCAAAAGGCCCAATGGGCTTAACGACAACCCATCTGCTTCAACAACGCAGCATCCTCGCAAGACGTGATATCGACACGTTGTAGGGACCTCTGATGTCCCGCGAGTCAGGTTGTCGTCCTTTTAACAGTTCACGACGTACGATCTGGGATGGAAAAACAGAGCAAAAGAAGAAAAGTGGCTTAAAACTGATAAAAACGTTCGATTTTGGGCCCCAAAAATGTGCACAGCGAGTAAACTGGCTAGCCCTATCGTAGAGCTCTCAGAGAGCTTTGCAACGGTATGTTGTACGCCGCGTAACTCCTTACGGATTAAAAGTTATGGCACCGGAGCGACGGAGACCTGGTCACAAACCCTACGCCCTCTATTTGCCGGCCCAACCTCCACGTGAAGCGAAATTGTCTTGCCCAATGTTCCGTGGTATTCAGTAATAGAGATTTTGTGGAAAAAGTATCTTGGCAACCCTAACCTGGGCAAAAAAAATTGAAAAGGGGGTGCACCACAAGGACTTCCCAAGGGGTCACCCATCCTAGTACTACTCTCGCCCAAGCACGCTTAACTTCGGAGTTCTGATGGGATCCGGAGCATTAGTGCTAGTATGATCGCACCCGTCATGTTGAGGGCACAATTCGTATATGTGTTAACGGTTCACAGTCCCAGCCTAGAGAGATGGCCCATTCAAAAGGCCCAATGGGCTTAACGACAACCCATCCGTTTGAACAACGCAGCATCCTCACCGGACGAGATATCGACACGTTATAGGGTCCTCTAATACCCGCGAGTCAGGTTGTCATCCTTTTAACTGTTCACGACGTACGATCTGGGATGGAAAAACAGAGCAAAAGAAGAAAAATGGCCTGAAAATGATGAAAATGTTCGATTTTGATCTCCAAAAATGGGCACAGCGAGCATGCTGGCTGCCCCCGTCGTAGAGCTCTCAGAGAGCATTGCAACATTATGTTGTGCACCGCGTAACTCCTTACGGATCAAAAGTTATGGGCACCGGAGCGACGGAGACCTGGTCACAAACCCTACGCCCTCGGTTTGCGGGCCCAGCCTCTACGTGAAACGAAGTTGTCTTGTCCAATGTTTCGTGGGATTCATTAAAAGAGATTTGGTGGATAAAGTATCTTGACAACCCTAACCAGGGCAAAAAAAATTGAAAATGAGGTGCAACACGAGGACTTCCCAGGGGGTCACCCATCCTAGTACTACACTCGCCCAAGCATGCTTAACTTCGGAGTTCTGATGGGATCTGGTGCATTAGTACTGGTATGATCGCACCCGTCTTGTTGAGGGCACAATTCCTATATGTGTTAACGGTTCATAGTCCCAGCCTAGAGAGATGGCCCATTCAAAATGCCCAATGGGCTTAACGACAACCCATCCGCTTCAACATTACAGCATCCTCGCAAGACGTTATTTTGACACATTGTAAGGCCCTCTGATGTCCCGCGAGTCAGGTTGTCGTCCTTTTAACAGTTCAAGAACGTACGATCCGGGACGGAAAAACGGAGCAGAAGAATAAAAGTGGACTGAAACTGATGAAAACATTCGATTTTGGGCTCAAAAAACGGGCACAGCGAGCAAGCTGGCTGTTCCCGTCTTAGAGCTCTCCGAGAGCTTTGCAACGGTATGCTGTGTGCCGCGTAACTCCTTACGGATCAAAAGTTATGGGCACCGGAGCGATAGAGACCTGGTAACAAACCCTACCCCCTCGGTTTGCGGGCCCAGCCTCTACGTGAAGCGAAGTTGTCTTGCCCAATGTTCCGTGGGATTCAGTAATAGAGATTTGGTGGATAAAGTATCTTGGCAACCCTAACCAGGGCAAAAAAAATTGAAAATGGGGTGCAACACGAGGACTTCCCAAGGGGTCACTTATCCTAGTACTACTCTCGCCCATGCACGCTTAACTTCGGAGTTCTGATAGGATCCGGTACATTAGTGTTGGTATAATCGCACCCGTCCTGTTGAGGGCACAATTCATTTATGTGTTAACGGTTCACAGTCCCAGCCTAGAGAGATGGCCCATTCAAAAGGCCCAATGGGCTTAACGACAACCCATCCGCTTGAACAATGCAGCATCCTCGCAAGACGTGATATCAACACGTTGTAGGACCCTATGATGTCCCGCGAGTCTGGTTGTCGTCCTTTTAACAGTTCACGACGTACGATCCGGGACGAAAAAACAAAGCAAAAGAAGAAATGTGGCCTGAAACTGATGAAAACGTTCGATTTTGGGCTCCAAAAATGGGCACAGAGAGCAAGCAGGCTGCCCCTATCGTAGAGCTCTCAGAGAGCTTTGCAACGGTCTGCTGTGCGCTGTGTAACTCCTTACAGATCAAAAGTTATAGGCACCGGAGCGACGGAGACCTGGTCACAAACCCTACGCCCTCGGTTTGTGGGCCTAGCCTCTACGTGAAGCGATGTTGTCATGCCCAATGTTCCGTGGGATTCAGTAATGGAGATTTGGTGGATAAAGTATCTTGGCAACCCTAACCAGGGCAAAAAAAATTGAAAAGGGGGTGCAACACGAGGACTTCCCTAGGGGTCACCCATCCTAGTACTACTCTCGCCCAAGCACGCTTAACTTTGGAGTTCTGATGGGATCCGATGCATTAACGCTGGTATGATCGCACCCGTCATATTGAGGGCACAATTCCATTATGTGTTAACTGTTCACAGTCCCAGCCTAGAGAGATGGCCCATTCAAAAGGCCCAATGGGCTTAACGACAACCCATCCGCTTCAACAACGCAGCATTTTTGCAAGACGTGATATCGACACGTTGTAGGGCCCTCTGATGTCCCGCGAGTCAGGTTGTCGTCCTTTTAACATTTCACGACGTACGATCCGGGACCAAAAAATAGAGCAAAAGAAGGAAAGTGGCCTGAAACTGATGAAAACGTTCGATTTTGGGCTCCAAAAATGGGCACAGCGAGTAAGATGGCTCCCCCCGTCGTAGATCTCTCAGAGAGCTTTGCAATGGTATGCTGTGCGCCACGTAACTCCTTCCGGATCAAAAGTTATGGGCACCGGAGCGACGAAGACCTGGTCACAAACCCTATGCCCTCGGTTTGCGGGCCCAGCCTCTACGTTAAACGAAGTTGTCTTGCCTAATGTTCCGAGGGATTCAGTAATAGAGATTTGGTGGATAAAGTATCTTGGCAACCCTAACCAGGGCAAAAAATATTGAAAAGGGGGTGCAACAAGAGGACTTCCCAGGGGGTCACCCACCCTAGTACTACTCTCGCCCAAGCTCGCTTAACTTCGGAGTTCTGATGGGATCCAGTTCATTAGTGCTGGTATGATCGCACCCGTCATGTTGAGGGCACAATTCCTTTATGTGTTAACGGTTCACAGTCCCAACCTAGAGATATAGCTTATTCACAAGGGCCAATGGGCTTAACGACAACCCATCCACTTCAACAATGCAGCATCCTCACAAGACGTGATATCGACACGTTGTACGGCCCTCTGATGTCCCGCGAGTCAGGTTGTCGTCCTTTTAACAGTTCACGACGTACGATCCGGGACGGAAAAACAAAGCAAAAGAAAAAAAGTGGCCTGAAACTGATGAAAATGTTTGATTTTGGGCTCCAAAAACGGGCACAGCGAGCAAGCTGGCTACCCCCATCGTAGAGCTCTCAAAGAGCTTTGTAACGGTCTACTTTGCACCGCGTAATTCCTTACGGATCAAAAGTTATGGGCACCGGAGCGACGGTGACCTGGTCACAAACCCTACGCCCTCAGTTTGCGGGCCCAGCCTCTACGTGAAGTGAAGTTGTCTTGCCCAATGTTCCGTGGGATTCAGTAATAGAGATTTGTTGGATAAAGTATCTTGGCAACCCTAACCAGGGCAAAAAAAATTGAAAAAGGGGTGCAACACGAGGACTTCCCAGGGGGTCACCCATCCTAATACTACTCTCGCACAAGCACGCTTAACTTCGGAGTTCTGATGGGATCCGGTGCATTAGTGCTGGTATGATCGCACCCGTCATGTTGAGGGTACAATTCCTTTATGTGTTAACTTATCACAGTCCCAGCCTAGAGAGATGGCCCATTCAAAAGGCCAAATTGTCGCGCCCCAACCCGGCCTATAAGGTTAGACTAGGGTGTGAACTAGCATTCAAGTAATATCACGTACTTAGCTGTTTATGAAGATTAACACCTAATGATTTAGTCTAAACTCCAAAGTTTTTCCGGAAAACCGGCAGCATAACGGCTATAATTGGCCCTTTGGTTTAACCTAATTCTCTAAACGCCTCAAAATTTACCATCTCAAATTCATTTCCAACTAATATTACTAGTTTACCATAAATTGTATTGCCTATTGGTTATTTTGACGTCCCGTTTGATTTATAACCTAGCATGATACTATGTCTCGTTTGATTACTTATCCTCGTTACAAATATACCTGTTGATCTTAGCTCAATAGCAAATACCTGTTAAGATTGGATAAGTTCATTTACTTAGTTCTTAACTAAAGCATCATAACCTAAGATAGATACTAGCGGTAATAAAAGCAAAACGATCATAGTAGTGTCATGTCTAGTATCAGTCTACTTAATATAAGTACAAACCAAAATTAGACCCCAAATTACAACGGGGGTCTTTTACATCACAACATTCGAGCAATATAAAGGAAATAGTCTTCAAGTAACACAATGATCACAAGCAGCCATAATCAAGCAAAGCAAACAAGACAGGTAATCACTCCAGGGGTTCATCATTAGGCACATTGTCCTCGGGTTCCTGTACCTGTTCTTCTTCACCTGAGATGATAAAAGAGGGTGAGTCCTTATGAACTCAGCGAGGGGGAACGAGAAATAAGTTTTGAAACTCATTTTCCGGTTAAACTTATGAAAATTCCCTTTTTCAAACATGAATATAACAGAAATATAAGTACAGAAACAGGAATACCGGTCTTTCCTCCCCGAGGTTCTCTAGGAACCAAGCGAGAGTACTTATACACATATGAAAAAGGATACAGTGAGCTTTTGCTCTCAGATCAATTCCAGGATCAGTTGTTGCGGCCGACTTCAAATCATCCCCCAAACATGCTAGGTGGGTGTACTCCAGATGTACCCCGAAATCCTACGACCCAACTCTCCAAGGAAGTCTAGCCCACAAGCGAGAGAGGGAATGGGACCATGGTAGTCATGGGTGCATCGGCAAGCCCGATGCCGCCCGGTGTGCGTGATCGCTACCATGCCAACAGGAAAGGTTGCAACCTTGTATGCAATGCACATTCATGACATGTAATATATCACAGTAGGAGGACAACAAAGTAGGTTGCATCCGGACAGTCATAAGAAGGCACATTGACAGATAAACAAGCAGGGCACAATACGACAGGAAATTTTACTTGAAAGGCATATAGAGTTATATGAAAATTAAACGGGCAGCCATGTAACACATGTAAAACAGGCCATATAACTCATTAAGAAGTCCACGTGATCAAGTGATAAGATTATTCAACATGCAATGATATCAACATGGGTTCGGATGCAAGGAAAGCTTATTTGTCAACATGTAATGGTCAAAATCCCATTTAAGGTTATAAGACAATTACGGACAGCCCACTAAGCATATAATATCCACACAATATCCAAATGATCAACACTTAGCAAGACTACCTGGCCATTAGGGTTTCCGTTTCATGCTTAATCGTGTGATTAAAACCCTAAGTCAACTCAAAATCATTCTCAAGTCATGCATCATTCAATTCAAGCATCTTCAAGTACTCAAAATAGACCACATAACATCCCAACACCACATTTCCACACAATTAGAACCACAAGAGAGGTTACAACAATTTTCCAAGCTTGTAGCTAAATGAAACCTTTACTGCAATAGGCTGTTTTCCCACAATCAATAGGATAATCAAACAATCTCCAAATTCAGTGAATAATATGTCAAATTAAATCTTAAGAAGTTAAATAAAATCCGAAACAAACCTTGCATCAATTGGAGTTCACAAACATTAGTTATAGCTGAAACAGTGAGGTAGCACAAAACTGTCCAGATTTGCACACTTTTCAGAAATTGACGTTTTTGAAGTCCTTAGGGTCAGTTTTAGCTTTGGCCCATTTCTGACAAAATTGTCCAGAACTTAAAAATATAGCATCACACCAAATTTCATGGATTTTGGACAACAATTACTAAGTCAAATATGGTTCGTTCCACAAGGTCAGTGCATCTGCCAAAACCTGCTTCATTTCTCCAGATTTCAAGATTTGGTCATATTTTAAAGATTTGCCATTTTGAGGACTTTAGAGTCAAAATTTGCTTCGGCCTATTTCTGGGAAAAATATTAAAAACCGTCCAAACTAGTCACCTACCAATTTTCAAGCATTTTAAACATCATTTACCTAGCTAAACGTACCTCGAACAGACTGGTCAGAGAGCTGTCAACAATTTCGACTTCACCTAGCATCATTTTCAAGCCAAGATCTTGCCATGCATGGTTGTTTAAGCTTATGAACGACCATATATCTCAATTACATAAGAAAATACACACATTTATGAGCATGCATGTGAAATTTTGAAGAGTTTTCAAAAGGTTTTAACCCTCACCTTAGCAATCAACCTCAAGTTGCTCAAAAACCTTTGTTGAAGCACAACCTTCTCCCTCTCCTTGCTTAGGCGACAACCCAACTAGATTTTCTCTATTTTCCTAGCTTAGTGATCAATCTCTTAGCACATGCATGAGGTTAAAACATGAGGAAAACAAATGGATGTCAAGAAGCTCACCTAGGCCGATTAGAAGTCTTCAAGGCACATGCATGAGAATTTTTGAACTCTAGCTAGCTTGCTTCGACTTTCTTGATGGTTGCTTGACTTGATTAACTATGTTGTGAGGAAGAGAAGCTATGGAGGTAGTAATGTGCAGCTAGGGCCGAGGGAGAGAGACAAATGAGAGGGAAGTGAAAGAAGAATGAAAGAGAATGAAGAAATGACAACAAATGAAGGCCTTGTAATTTTTTTTAGGAGCATGTCGGCCTTGGGCAGCCAAATTCAGCATTTTGTGTCTTCAATGTGCTATTTTGAATTTCCTAGGATGGGCAAGGATGATGTGGCCGAAAATAGTGTGCAAGTGGTAGGATTTTTGAGCAATTTTTAATGCCTTTGTGTCATAGAATGTCATAATGTGTCTAGGAATGAATTTGAATTAAACATGCATGCAAAACTCTACATCGTGGTCGGCCAAGGCTACTAGAATTGCTGAATTTTGTCAACTTTTGATCATTATCTAATTGTGTCTTGAAAATGCAAAAAGAATAAGGAATAAAGAATGAAGAATGTTTAGTGTTTGGTGCTATTTCGTCTTCTAGTGAGTTGAATTAGGATTATTATATTGATAGTGGATTTTGTAGGATTGTTTAATAGTCTAGTGCTTCGTGAAAGATGCTTTCTTGATTAGCGTGAAGGCACGCTTTCCTAGGTCTAGGGCACGTACTATGAGGTAGGACACGAATTACGAGACGAACACACGTTTTTCAAGTAAATGCACGAAATCCTAAATGAATGCACGTAATTCAATGCATGGCACATAAAATGAACTCATTTCTTAAACCTAGGTCATGGCACACAAATCTAGGTTAGGGCACACGAAGCTAGGTTTCGCACACAAATCGGGGTCAGGCCTCACATCCTCCCCTCCTTAAAAGAATTTCGTCCCGAAATTCAATATTACCTTGAAATAATGCTGGGTACTGCTGCTCCATCTGGTCTCGCCTTTCCCACGTTGCTTCTTCGACTCCATGATGATCCCACAACACTTTCACCATAGGTATAGTTCTGTTGCGCAACTCTCGATCCTGCTGGTCTAAGATCCGAATGGGCTTCTCCTCGTAAGACAATTTCTCCCGAAGCCGCAACGGCTCTGGCTCCAAGATATGCGACGGGTCAGGATGATACTTCAGGAGCATCGAAACATGAAAGACGTCGTGAACATTGGAGAGGTTCTGGGGTAGCACTAGGCGATATGCCAACTTGCCAACCTTCTCAACTATCTCAAATGGTCCTACAAATCTCGGGCTCAACTTTCCACCCTTGCCATGCCTAATCAGTCCCCTCCGGGGTGATACCTTCAAGAACACCTTGTCGCCAACCTCAAACTTGAGACTCCGTCTCCGTCGGTCTGCATAACTCTTCTACCTACTCTGGGTGGTAAGCATCCGTTTCTGGATGAGGTGGATATTATCCACAGTCTTCATCAGTTCAGGTAAAAGGGTCGGGTCAAAAGTCTTCGTTTCACCTACTTCATCCCAGTAAATTGGGGATCGACACTTCCATCCATACAACGCCTCAAATGGGGCCATCCCGATAGTGGCCTGCTAACTATTGTTGTAGGCGAACTCCGCTAGAGATAGATATTTCTCCCAACCTTTTCCGAAATCCATAACACAAGCCCTCAGCATATCCTCGAAAATCTGAATAGTCCTCTCCGATTGTCCATCAGTCTGAGGGTGATAAGCCGTGCTAAAACTCAACTTCGTTTCCAAAGCTTCTTGCAATCTCTTCCAAAATTGGGAAGTAAAACGAGGACCCCTATCCGATACAATACTCACAAGCATCCCGTGCAATCTTACAATCTCCGCCACATACATATCTCCCAATTTCTCAGGACTATCTTCCTTGTTCATCGGTAAGAAGTGCGCCGACTTAATCAATCTATCCACTATAACCCAAACGGCGTCACGACCCTTTTGTAATCTAGGCAGGTCCATAACGAAATCCATAGTTATATGTTCCCATTTCCATTGAGGAATCTCCAACGGCTGAAGTAGACCTGTAAGGTCGTTGATGTTCTGCTTTGACTCTCTAGCAAGTCAAACACCGTGCTACAAACTCCGCAATTTCTCTTTTCATGTTATTCCACCAATAGTGTTGCTTCAAATCCCGATACATCTTTGTTCCGCTGGGGTGAATAGTATATCTTGAATTATGGGCTTCCTCAAGAATCTTCTTTTTCAACTCTGGGTCATTGGGAACACAAATCCGGTTCCTAAATCTCCAAACACCATCATCATGAAACTTGAAATCTGCGTTGCTTTCCTTAATCTTCTGAAATTGTTGGTCCTTTTGTTGAGCCTCTCGTAACTCAGACAACAAAGTCGATTGAACTTGGGTAGTGGCAAAAAGTAACCCTTTCTGAGTCAATTGTGGTTTCCACAGAAATGCTTCCTCCAACAACTCCTGTACCTTGACTTCCAGTTTCGCCATGCTCGCCTTTCTACTTAAGGCATCCGCAACTACGTTCGCCTTACCGGGCACATAATTAATTGAGCAGTTATAATCATCCAAAAGCTCCATCCACCGCCTTTGCCTCATATTCAACTCCTTTTGAGAGAACAAGTATTTCAAGCTCTTATGATCAGTAAATACCTCAAACTTGTTACCCCACAGATAATGCCTCCATTTCTTGAGTGCAAACACAATAGTCGCTAACTCCAAATCATGCGTCGGGTAATTCATCTCGTACGGCTTTGGCTTCCTAGAAGCATATGCAATCACTCTTCCATTTTGCATCAATACACATCCCAGTCCTTCTTTCGAAGCATCACTATAGATTACAAAACCTTGACTCCCTTCAGGCAATGCAAGAACTGGTGCGGTAGTTAATCTTTTCTTCAACTCTTGGAAGCTATTCTCACACTTATCATCCCACACGAACTTGGTTTTCTTTTGAGTGAGCTTTGTAAGTAGTCCTGCAATCTTAGAGAAATCCTTTACGAACCTCCGATAATAGCTGGCTAGACCAAGAAAACTCCGAACCTCCGTAACATTTTCTGGCTTCTTCCAAGACATCACTGCATCAATCTTTGCTGGATCCACCGCTATTCCCTCTTGGGATATGATATGCCCCAAAAATGCAATCTGCTACAACCAAAATTCACACTTGCTAAACTTTGCATACAATTGGTGCTCTCGAAGTTTCTGCAGTACCAACCGCAGATGTTGCTCATGCTCCACTTCCGATTTCGAGTATACCAAAATATCATCAATGAAGATCACCACAAATTGGTCCAAGTAGGGTTGAAACACCCTATGCATCAAATCCATAAAAGCTGCAGGGGCATTAGTTAGTCCAAAAGGCATCACTACATATTCATAATGTCCATATCTTGTCCTGAAAGCCGTTTTAGGCACATCTTCCTTCTTGATCTGTAACTGATAATACCATTACCTCAAGTCGAGTTTCGAATACACTTTGGCTCCTTGCAGTTGATCAAATAACTCGTCAATCGGGGGAAGTGGGTATTTATTCTTGACAGTCACTTGGTTCAATCCTCGGTAGTCAATACATAGCCTCAACGTTCCGTCCTTCTTCTTTACAAATAGAACTGGCGCACCCCACGGTGAAGAACTCGGTTGAACAAACCCCTTTTTCAGCAATCCTTGCAATTGGTCCTTCAATTCTTGTAGCTCGGCCAGTGCCATACGATAAGGAGCTTTAGATATCGGTTGGGCGCCAGGCAGCAACTCTATAACAAACTCGATTTCCCGATTCGGGGGTAAACCGGGTAATTCCTCAGGGAACACATCTGCATAGTCTTTGATCATAGGCATCTCCTCCAACTTAGCTTTATCCGACGGCTTGTTGATAAGGTAAGCCAAGTATCCGCTGCACCCTTTCCTCAAGGACTTCACTGCTTTTGTAGATGAAATGATGGAACTCCCGGTGAAATCTCTTCGGCCCATAACCTCCAGTATTGGTTGATCAGGTACCCGGAACGTTATAATCTTTGCCCGACAATCCAGTTGGACATGATGTTTTGCCAGCCAGTCCATCCCTAAAATGACCTCATAATCTTGAAAAGGTAATACAATAAGTTTGGCTGAGAATTCCCTATCCTTAATTTGGATTTTACATGCTTTACAAGTTGAACTAGTTACAAGTTTAGAACCCATTGGAGTACCAACTTTTACTTCGTATGGCAAACATACAACTTTCAATTTCACACGTTCCACACATAAGGGAGTAATAAATGAATGAGTAGCACCCGGATCAATTAACACCTTAACAGGTTGATTCAGTATGAAGAATGTACCTTCAACAACAACGGTCTCATCCGGAATCTCCTCGCACTCAATAGCATAGGCTCGAGCTTGGACCCTAGGAACTGGAGTCTTGCCTCTACCAGCTAGTTTACCCTGATTCTGCACTGCCTGACATTTAGGGCAATCCTTGATCTGACGCTGATCACTGCCGCACCTCATACAACGTCCCGACTTCCTCCAACACTGGGCCTCGGTATGCCCCTTCATGTCACAATAAGAACAGCTGACGGACTGAGTAGCTGTTTTTATTTTCCTGTGGCTCCACGGGCTAAAGAGGCTGATGGCGCTTTCGTCGGGCCACGGTTATTCCCTGGTCTGTTCTGGCTCTGGCCCTAATTACGGCCCTGACTCTGGAATTTCCTCTGCTGACCTGGAGGCTGGTATGGTTTCTTGTTTGGCTGACTCGAATCGGCTCCATCCAGTTTCCTCTTCTCGACTTGAGAGGCAGCAGCAAAGAGAGCAGAATAAGTATCGAAGTCATGAGAAGCTAACTGGTCCTGAATCTCTGGCCTCAATCCAACAGTAAATTTCCACATTTTTGCCTCTGGAGTACAACCCATATATTGAGCATAACGGGACAGTCGATCAAAACGAGCCTCGTACTAGGCCACCATCATATTACCCTGGGTCAAGTGCATGAACTCCTCGATCCGCCTTTGTCTGGAAACTACAGGTACATATTTCTCCTTAAATGCCTTAACAAAATTACCTTACAAGCGAGGTGTCTGATCAGTCTCCCACAGTGCCTCTATAGTGTGCCACCAATGCTCGGCATCCCCGTGCAATAGAAATACAGCAAACTCCAGTTTCTCTTCATCTGTATAATCAAGTGGCCTGAAAATCTTCTCAATCTCAGATAGCCAATCCTCTGCTTTCTCATTATCAGTTTCCCCGTAGAATTTAGACGGACAAAAGTCCAGGAATTCCCTCATTCTGCTATGTCTCCCATGGTTGCCATCATTCCTGTTGTTGATGTTGTTGTTGTTGGCTTCACGTGCATCTTGTCGCTCCATCACTCGTGATACACGATCCATGGCATTTGTCATCATATTAAACATAGCTATACCGGGATTAGTCTGATAGGTATCCCCGGTCTCTTGAGGTTCACCGCTCCTATTAGTAGTACGGATACTAGGGCCAGCCATCTATAGGCACAAATTACGATGTACAATTTATTGAATATGACAATTAAGAATCTAATGCATATGATATGCAACATAATATAGGTACAATTCTAAAAACATGTAAGGCATGTAAGTCACTTAAGCACATAGAACATAGAAGGCATATTTATCACACAATAACACATAGACAAGTCATCCTAACTATCTTAGGGCTCTACCCACGGTCCGAGAGTTAAACCCGGCTTAAGCAATCTAAGCTCTGATACCATTTCTTCTAAGGTGTCACGCCCTAACCCAGCCTATAAGGTTAGACTAGGGTGTGAACTAGCATTCAAGTAATATCACGTACTTAGCTGTTTATGAAGATTAACACCTAATGATTTAGTCTAAACTCCAAAGTTTTTCCAGAAAACCGGCAGCATAACGGCTGTAATTGGCCCTTTGGTTTAACCTAATTCTCTAAACGCCTCAAAATTTACCATCTCAAATTCATTTCCAACTAAGATTATTAGTTTACCATCAATTGTATTGCCTATTGGTTATTTTGACGTCCCGTTTGATTTATAACCTAGCATGATACTATGTCTCGTTTGATTATTTATCCTCGTTACAAATATACCTGTTGATCTTAGCTCAATAGCAAATACCTGTTAAGATTGGATAAGTTCATTTACTTAGTTCTTAACTAAAGCGTCATAACCTAAGATAGATACTAGCGGTAATACAAGCAAAACGATCATAGTAGTGTCATGTCTAGTATCAGTCTACTTAATATAAGTACAAACCAAAATTAGACCCCAAATTACAACGGGGGTCTTTTACATCACAACATTCAAGCAACATAAAGGAAATAGTCTTCAAGTAACACAATGATCACAAGCAGCCATAATCAAGCAAAGCAAACAAGACAGGTAATCACTCCAGGGGTTCATCATTAGGCACATTGTCCTCGGGTTCCTGTACCTGTTCTTCTTCACCTGAGATGATAAAAGAGGGTGAGTCCTTATGAACTTAACGAGGGGGACCGAGAAATAAGTTTTGAAACTTATTTTCCGGTTAAACTTATGAAAATCCCCTTTTTCAAACATGAATATAACATAAATATAAGTACAGAAACAGGAATACCGGTCTTTCCTACCCGAGGTTCTCTAGGAACCAAGCGAGAGTACTTATAAACATATTGAAAAGGATACAATGAGCTTTTGCTCTCAGATCAGTTCCAGGATCAGTTGTTGCGGCCGACTTCAAATCATCCCCCAAACACGCTAGGTGGGTGTACTCCGGATGTACCCTGAAATCCTACGACCCAACTCTCCAAGGAAGTCTAGCCCCCAAGCGAGATAGGGAATGAGACCATGGTAGTCACGGGTGCATCGGCAAGCCCGATGCTGCCCGGTGTGCGTGATCGCTACAATGCCAACAGGAAAGGTTGCAACCTTGTATGCAATGTACATTCATGACAGGTAATATATCACAGTAGGAGGACAACAAAGTAGGTTGCATCCGGACAGTCATAAGATTGCACATTGACAGATAAACAAGCAGGGCACAATAAGACAGGAAATTTTACTTGAAAGGCATATAGAGTTATATGAAAATTAAACAGGCAGCCATGTAACACATGTAAAACAGGCCATATAACTCATTAAGAAGTCCACGTGATCAAGTGATAAGATTATTCAACATGCAATGATATCAACATGGGTTCGGATGCAAGGAAAGCTTATTTGTCAACATGCAATGGTCAAAATCCCATTTAAGGTTATAAGACAATTACGGGCTGCCCACTAAGCATATCATGTCCACACAATATCCAAATGATCAACACTTAGCAAGACTACCTAGTCATTAGGGTTTCCGTTTCATGCTTAATCGTGTGATTAAAACCCTAAGTCAACTCAAAATCATTCTCAAGTTATGCATCATTCAATTCAAGCATCTTCAAGTACTCAAAACAGTCAACATAACATCCCAACACCACATTTCCACACAATTAGAACCACAAGAGAGGTTACAACAATTTTCCAAGCATGTAGCTAAATGAAACCTTTACTGCAATAGGCTGTTTTCCCACAATCAATAGGATAATCAAACAATCTCCAAATTCAGTGAATAATATGTCAAATTAAATCTTAAGAAGTTAAATAAAATCAGAAACAAACCTTGCATCAATTGGAGTTCAGAATCATTAGTTATAGCTGAAACAGTGAGGTAGCACAAAACTGTTCAGATTTGCACACTTTTCAGAAATTGACATTTTTGAGGTCCTTAGGGTCAGTTTGAGCTTTGGTCCATTTCTGAAAAAATTGTCCAGAACTGAAAAATATAGTAGAACACCAAATTTCATGGATTTTGGACAACAATTACTAAGTCAAATATGGTTCGTTCCACAAGGTCAGTGCATCTGCCAAAACCTGCTTCATTTCTCCAGATTTCAAGATTTGGTCACATTTTAAAGATTTGCCATTTGGAGGACTTTAGAGTCAAAATATGCTTCGGCCTATTTCTGGGAAAAATGTTCAAAACTATCCAAACTAGTCACCTACCAATTTTTAAACATTTTAAACATCATTTTCCTAGCTAAACTTACCTTGAACCGACTGGTCAGAGAGCTATCAACAATTTCGACTTCACCTAGCATCATTTTCAAGCCAAGATCTTGCCATGCATGGTTGTTTAAGCTTATGAATGACCATATATCTCAATTACAGAAGCAAATACACACATTTATGAGCATGCATGTGAAATTTTGAAGAGTTTTCAAAAGGTTTTAACCCTCACCTTAGCAATCAACCTCAAGTTGCTCAAAAACCTTTGTTGAAGCACAACCTTCTCCCTCTCCTTGCTTAGGCGACAACCCAACTAGCTTTCTCTATTTTTCCTAGCTTAGTGATCAATCTCTTAGCACATGCATGAGGTTAAAACATGAAGAAAACAAATGGATGTCAAGAAGCTCACCTAGGCCGATTAGAAGTCTTCAAGGCACATGCATGAGAATTTTTGAACTCTAGCTAGCTTGCTTCGACTTTCTTGATGGTTGCTTGACTTGATTAACTATGTTGTGAGGAAGAGAAGCTATGGAGGTAGTATTGTGCAGCTAGGGCCGAGGGAGAGAGAGAAACGAGAGGGAAGTGAAAGAAGAATGAAAGAGAATGAAGAAATGACAACAAATGAAGGCCTTGCAATTTTTTTGAGGAGCATGTCGGCCTTGGGCAGCCAAATTCAGCATTTTGTGTCTTCAATGAGCTATTTTGAATTTCGTTGGATGGGCAAGGATGATGTGGCCGAAAATAGTGTGCAAGTGGTAGGATTTTTGAGCAATTTTTAATGCCTTTGTGTCATAGATTGTCATAATGTGTCTAGGAATGAATTTGAATTAAACATGCATGCAAAACTCTACCTCGTGGTCGGCCAAGGCTACTAGAATTGCTGAATTTTGTCAACTTTTGATCATTATCTAATTTTGTCTTGAAAATGCAAAATGAATAAGGAATAAAGAATGAAGAATGTTTAGTGTTTGGTGCTATTTCTTCTTCTAGTGAGTTGAATTAGGATTATTATATTGATAGTGGAATTTGTAGGATTGTTTAATAGTCTAGTGCTTCGTGAAAGATGCTTTCTTGATTAGCGTGAAGGCACACTTTCCTAGGTCTAGGGCACGCACTACGAGGTAGTACACGAACTACGAGACGAACACACATTTTTTAAGTAAATGCACGCAATCCTAAATGAATGCACGTAATTCAATGCATGGCACATAAAATGAACTCATTTCTTAAACCTAGGTCATGGCACACAAAACTAGGTTAGGGCACATGAAGCTAGGTTTCGCACGCAAATCTGGGTCGGGCCTCACACCAATGGGCTTAACGACAACACATCCGCTTCAACAACGCAGCATGATTGCAAGACGTGATATCGACAAGTTGTAGGGCCCTCTGATGTCCCGCGAGTCAGGTTGTCATCCTTTTAACAGTTCACGACGTACGATCCGGGACGAAAAAATAGAGCAAAAGAAGAAAAGTGGATTGAAACTGATGAAAACGTTCGATTTTGGGCTCCAAAAATGGGCACAGCGAGCAAGCTGGCTGCCCCGTTCGTAGAGCTCTCAGAGAGCTCTGCAACGGTCTACTGTGGGACGTGTAACTCTTTACGAATCAAAAGTTATGGGCAACGGAGCGACGGAGACCTGGTCACAAACCCTACGCCCTCGGTTTGCGGGCCCAGCCTTTATGTGAAGCGAAGTTGTCTTGCCCAATGTTCCATGGGATTCAGTAATAGAGATTTGGTGGATAAAGTATCTTGGCAACCCTAACCAGGGCAAAAAAAATTGAAAAGGGGGTGCAACACGAGGACTTCCCAAGGGGTCACCCATCCTAGCACTACTCTCGCCCAAGCACGCTTAACTTCGGAATTCTGATGGGATCCGGTGCATTAGTGCTGGTATGATTGCACCCGTCATGTTGAGGGTACAATTCCTTTATGTGTTAACTAATCACAGTCCCAGCCTAGAGAGATAGCCCATTCAAAAGGCCCAATGGGCTTAACGACAGCCCATCCACTTCAACAACGCAGCATGATTGCAAGACGTGATATCGACACGTTGTAGGGCCCTCTGATGTCCCGCGATCCAGGTTGTCGTCCTTTTAACAGTTCACAACGTACGATCCGGGACTGAAAAACATAGCAAAAGAAGAAAAGTGGCCTGAAACTGATGAAAGCATTCGATTTTGGGCTCCAAAAAGGGGCACAGCGAGCATGCTGGCTGCCCCCGTCGTAGAGCTATCAAAGAGCTTTGCAACGGTATACTGTGCACCGCGTAACTCCTTACGGATCAAAAGTTATGGGCACCGGAGCGACGGAGACCTGGTCACAAACCCTACATCCTCGGTTTGCTGGCCCAGCCTCTACGTGAAACGAAGTTGTCTTGCCCAATGTTCCGTGGGATTCAGTAATAGAGATTTGGTGGATAAAGTATCTTGGCAACCTTAACCAGGGCAAAAAAAATTGAAAAGGGGGTGCAACACGAGGACTTCCCAAGGGGTCACCCATCCTAGTACTACTCTCGCCCAGGCACGCTTAATTTCAAAATTCTGATGGGATCCGATGCATTAGTGCTGGTATGATCGCACCCGTCATGTTGAGGGCACAATTCCTATATGTGTTAACGGTTCACAGTCCCAGCCTAGAGAGATGGCTTATTGAAAAGGCCCAATGGGCTTAACGACAACCCATCCGCTTCAACAACGCAGCATCCTCGCAAGACGTGATATCGACACGTTGTAGGGCCCTCTGATGTCCCGCGAGACAGGTTGTCGTCGTTTTAACAGTTCACGACGTATGATCCGGGATGGAAAAATAGAGCAAAAGAAAAAAAGTGGCCTGAAACTGATTAAAACGTTCGATTTGGGGCTCCAAAAAGGGCACAGCGAGCAAGCTGGTTGCCCCCGTCGTAGAGCTCTCAGAGAGCTTTGCAACGGTATGCTGTGCGCCGCACAATTCCTTACGGATCAAAAGTTATGGGCACCGGAGCGACGGAGACCTGGTCACAAACCCTACGCCCTCGGTTTGCGTGCCCAACCTCTACGTGAAACGAAGTTGTCTTGCCCAATGTTCCGTGGGATTCAGTAATAGAGATTTGGTGGATAAAGTATCTTGGCAACCCTAACCAGGGCAAAAAAAATTGAAAAGGGGGTGCAACACGAGGACTTCCCAGGGGGTCACCCATCCTAGTACTACTCTCGCCCAAGCACGCTTAACTTCGGAGTTCTGATGGGATCCGGTGCATTAGTGCTTGTATGATCGCATCCGTCACGTTGAGGGCACAATTCCTTTTTGTGTTAACGGTTCACAGTCCCAGCCTAGAGAGATGGCCTATTCAAGAGGCTCAATGGGCTTAACGACAACCCATCCACTTCAACAACGCACCATACTCGCAAGACGTTATATCAACACATTGTAGGGCCCGCTGATGTCCCGCGAGTAAGGTTGCCGTCCTTTTAACAGCTCACGACGTACGATCCGGGGTGGAAAAACAGAGCAAAAGAAGAAAAGTAGCCTGAAACTGATGAAAACGTTGGATTTTGGGCTCCAAAAACAGGCAGAGCGAGCAAGCTAGCTACCTCTGTCGTAGAGCTCTCAGAGAGCTTTGCAATGGTATGCTGTGCCCCGCGTATCTCCTTACGGATCAAAAGTTATGTTCCCCGGAGCGACGGAGACCTGGTCACAAACCCTACGCCCTAGGTTTGCGGGCCCAGCCTCTACGTGAAGCGAAGTTGTCTTGCCCAATGTTCCGTGGGATTCAGTAATAGAGATTTGGTGGATAAAGTATCTTGGCAACCCTAACCAGGGCAAAAAAAATTTAAAAGGGGGTCACCCATCCTAGTAGTACTCTCGCCCAAGCACGCTTAACATCAGAATTCTGATAGGATCCGGTGCATTAGTGCTGGTAGGATCGCACCCATCATGTTGAGGGCACAATTCCTATATGTGTTAACTGTTCACAGTCCCAGCCTAGAGAGATGGCCCATTCAAAAGGCCCAATGGGCTTAACGACAACCCATCCGCTTCAACAACGCAGCATCCTCGCAAGACGTTATATCGACACGTTGTAGGGCCCTCTGATGTCCCGCGAGTTAGGTTGTTGTGAGGCCCGACCCCAAATAACGTGCCTTACCTCGATTTGCATGCCTTAGACCCAGAACTGTATGACCGACCTTGGATTATATGCCTTGTCTTGGTTTTGGTGCACGCCTCGTCTTACGTGCCTTGACTTCGATTTAAGTGCGATACCTAGATATACGTGCCCTAACCTTGAACTGCGTACCTTAACCTAGATATAGAGTCGTGCCTTGATTTGCGTGCATTGCGTTGAATTATATGCCTTGCATTGGTTTACGTGCATTCTCCTAGGATTACGTGCATTAGTCTTGAAGTTCGTGTCTTACCTCGTAGTTCGTGTCTACCTCGTAATTCGTGCCCTAGATCTAGGAATCCGTGCCACCACGTTAATCAAGAAAGAATCCTACTCAAAGCACTAGACACTAAAATAATCCTACACAATCCACTAACCAATATTATATTCCTAATTCAAATTCTCTACAAACTCCACTAACAATAAAATAATACTAAACTATTCCTACTTTTCCCACTAACTATTATTCTATTCATAATTCAACTCATCAACAAACATTCCTATATTTTATTCTACCTAGATTCCCTCATTCCCCACCATTCCTATGACAATTCTAATGACACAAATGCATAAAAAATTAGTCCTAGACAAACTATGACAAAACACTTAACACAATGCATAAAAAATTGGTCAAATTCTCCTCAAATCTCCACCATTTTCGACCAAGTGCTCCATGCCCATGCTAGCCATTTCAAAATACTCCTTGAAGACACAAAAAGTCTGAATTTGTATGCCCAAGGCTGACCATATGCTCAAAAAAATTGCAAAGCCATTACTTTTATCATATTCTCTCATTTCCTCTCAGTTTCTCTCACTTCCCTCTCATTTTCTCTCTCCATTTCGGTTTTGGCTGAGTTCTCTCCACCTCTTACCTCATCTTCATCATCCTAAGGTGCATCAAGACAAACCACAAGCAAAGAAACTCACCCAAGCAAGCTAGGATGCAAGAAACACACATGCAAGCATTTTGAGTCACCATTTTTGGCCTAGGTAAGTTTTCTTGGCTTCCATTTCTTTTCTTCTTGTTCTAACCTCATGCATGTGCTAAGAGATTGATCACTAGGCTAGGAAAAATAGAGAAACCAAGTTGGAATCTCGGCTAAGCAAGAAGAAGAAGAGATTTGAAGCTTCAACAAGTTTTTGTGCATCTTTGTGGTTGATTGCTAAGGTGAGGGTTAAAACCTTTTGAAAACTCTTCAAAAATTCACATGCATGCTCATAAATGTGTGTATTTGCTTCTGTACTTGAGCTATATGGTCGTTCATAAGCTTAAACAACCATGCATGGCAAGATCTTGGCTTGAAAATGAAGCTAGGTGAAGTCGAAATTGTTGACAGCTCTCTGACCAGTCTGTTTGAGGTAAGTTTAGCTAGGCAAATGATGTTGAAAATTCTTGAAAATTGGTAGGTGACTAGTTTGGACAGTTTTGAACATTTTTTCCAGAAATATGCCGAAGCTAATGTTGACTCTAAGGTCCTCAAAATGGAAAATCTTTAAAATGTGACCAAATCTGGAAATCTGGAAAAATGAAGCAGGCTTTGGCAGATGCACTGACCTTGTGGAACGAACCATATTTGACTTAGTAAATGATGTCCAAAATGCATGAAATTTTGTGTGCTACTATATTTTTCAGTTATGGACAATTTTTTCAGAAATGGACTAAGCCTAAATATGACCCTAAGGACCTCAAAAACGCCAATTATCGAAAAGTGTGCAAATCTGGACAGTTTTGTGCTATTCCACTGTTTCGGCTATATCTAATGATCCCGAACTCCAATTGATGCAAGGTTTGTTTCTGATTTTAGTTAACTTCTTAAGATTTAATTTGAAATCTTATTCACTGGATTTGGAGATTGTTTGGTTATCCTATTGATTGTGAGAAAACAGACTATTGCAGTAAAGGTTTCACTTAGCTATATGCTTGGAAAAATTGTTGTAACCTCTCTTGTGGTGCTAATTTCTTGGAATTGTGGTGTTGGGATGTTGTGTGGACTGTTTTGAGTACTTGAAGATGTTTGAATTGAATGATGCATGACTTGAGAATGAACTTGAGTTGACTTAGAGTTTAATCACATGGTTAAGCATGAAACGGAAACCCTAATGACTAGGTAGTTTTGCTAAGTGTTGATCATTTGGATATTGTGTGGAAATTATATGCTTAGTGGGCTGCCCGTAAATGTCTTATAAGCTTAAATGTAATTTTGATCATTGCATGTTGACAAATAGGCTTTTCTTGCATCCGAACCGACGTAGATGTTATTGCATGTTGAATAATCGTATCACTTGATTACGTGGACTTCGAAATGAGTTATATGGCTTAACTTGCATGTGTTACATGGCTGCCCGTTTAATGTTCATATGACTCTATGTGTTCTACAAGTGAAATTTCATGTCAAGCATGCCTCGTTCGTTTACTTGGCAATATGTGATCTTGAAATTGCTCGGAGGAAACCTACTTTGTTGTCCTCCTAATGTGAATTGTTAAAAGATATTCAATGGTTTATTTGAACATGATTACTTGGCTTCCTGTTAAAGTTTAATTGCTTTCAAATGGATATACGAAATGATTATATGTTCTTACAATGCCTTATATGCCAATATGTCAAAATGTGATCATATACTTGCTCGGAGGCAACCTACTTTTTTGACCTCCTAATGTGAAATGTTAAATGACATAAATGGGCATTGTATACAAGGTTGCAACCTTTCATTGTGGCATGATAGCGTTTTACGAATGCCGGGCAGCATAGGGCTTGCCGGTGCTCCCGTGACTACCATGGTCCAATTCCCTCTCTCGCTTGGCATTCTACCCTTGGAGAGTTGGGTCGTAGGATTTCGGGGTACATCCGGAGTATACCCACCTGGCGTGTTTTGGGGTGATTTGAAGTCGGCCGCAACATCTGATTTTGAAACTGATCTGAGAGCTAAAGCTCACCGTATCCTTTTACTGTGTGTATAAGTACTCTCGCTTGGTTCCTAGAGAACCTCAGGAAGGAAAGACTGGTATTTCTTTTCCTTTACTTGATTTTACTGTTATATTCATGTTTGAAAAATGGATTTTCATATATTGAACCGGAAAATGAGTTTCAAAACGTATTTCTCGTTCCTCCTCGCTGAGTTCATAAGGACTCACCCTCTTTTTTATCACAGGTGAAGAAAAACAGGTATAGGTACCCGAGGACAACGTGCCTATCGATGATTCCTTGGAGTGATTGTCTGTCCCTACGTGCTTTTGTGCTTTGCCTGAAAGTGGTTGCTATATGGATGTTGTGTTTGATTGCAAACTACTCATTTCATTGATGTAAATGACCCCATTGTAATTTGGGTCTAATTTTGGGATTGTACTATCTATAACCGGACGAACTTTTATTTGGTTGTTTGCTTTCGTTTTCTTAATTAGTAGTTATCATAGGCATTCAAACTACTAGATGAACAATCAACTAAGTTAATTCTATCTAATTTCACTTAGGTGCTCATTTACAAACTAAAGGATAATAGGTACTCACCTGATAGGAAATTTACAAATAAACTAGACATAGTTATCATGTTAGGCTTATTAACCAAACGAGACTTTCAAGATAAACTAGTAGGCAAATCGGTTGGTGACAAATAGTAGTCCTTAATGGAATTGGATTAATGATTGGAATAATTGAGGCGTTTAGAGAATTAGATCAAACCAAAGAGCCCAATTACAGCCGTTATGCTGCCGGTTTTCCGAAAAAGATTTGGAGTTTAGGTCAAAACGTTAAGTGTTAAATCTTCATAAACGGTTAAGCATGTGATATGTCCCGAACGTTTAGATCACACCCTAGTCTAACCTTTATAGGCCGGGTTAGGGCGTGACATGCTGCGTTGTTGAAACGGATGGGTTGTCGTTAAGCCCATTGGGCCTTTTGAATGGGCCATCTCTCTAGGCTGGGACTGTGAATAGTTAACACATAAAGGAATTGTGCCCTCAACATGACGGGTGCAATCATACCAGCACTAATGCACCGGATCTCATCAGAACTCCTAAGTTAAGCGTGCTTGGGCGAGAGTAGTACTAGGATGGGTGACCCCCTGGGAAGTCCTCGTGTTGCACCCCCTTTTCAATTTTTTTTGCCCTGGTTAGGGTTGCCAAGATACTTTATCCACCAAATCTCTATTACTGAATCCCACGGAACATTGGGCAAGACAACTTCGCTTCACGTAGGGGCTGAGCCCGTAAACCGAGGGCGTAGGGTTTATGACCAGGTCTCCGTCGCTCCGGTGCCCATAACTTTTGATCCGTAAGGAATTATGCAGCGCACAACATACCGTTGCAAAGCTCTCTGAGAGCTCTACGACGGGGGCAGCCAGCTTGCTCGTTGTACCCTTTTTGGAGCCCAAAATCGAACGTTTTCATCAGTTTCAGGCCACTTTTCTTCTTTTGCTCTGTTTTTCCGTCCCGGATCGTACGTTGTGAACTGCTAAAAGGATGACAACCTGACTCGCGGGACATCAGAAGGCCCTACAACATGTCGATATTACATCTTGCAAGCATGCTGCGTTGTTGAAGCGGATGGGTTGTCGTTAAGCCCATTGGGCCTTTTGAATGGGCCATCTCTCTAGGCTGGGACTGTGAACAGTTAACACATATAGGAATTGTGCCCTCAACATGACGGGTGCGATCATACCAGCACTAATGCACCGGATCCCATCAGAATTTCGAAATTAAGCGTGCTTGGGCGAGAGTAGTACTAGGATGGGTGACGCCTTGGGAAGTCCTCGTGTTGCACCCCCTTTTCAATTTTTTTTGCCCTGGTTAGGGTTGCCAAGATACTTTATCCACCAAATCTCTATTACTGAATCCCACGGAACATTGGGCAAGACAACTTCGTTTCACGTAGAGGCTGGGCCAGCAAACCGAGGGCGTAGGGTTTGTGACCAGGTCTCCGTCGCTCCGGTGCCCATAACTTTTGATCCGTAAGGAGTTACGCGGCGCACAGCATACCGTTGCAAAGCTCTCTGAGAGCTCTACGACGGGGGCAGCCAGCATGCTCGCTGTGCCCCTTTTTGGAGCACAAAATCGAACCTTTTCATCAGTTTCAGGCCACTTTTCTTCTTTTGCTCTGTTTTTCAGTCCCGGATCGTACGTCGTGAACTGTTAAAAGGACGACAACCTGGCTCGCGGGACATCAGAGGGCCCTACAACGTGTCGATATCACGTCTTGCAATCATGCTGCGTTGTTGAAGCGGATGGGCTGTCGTTAAGCCCATTGGGCCTTTTGAATGGGCCATCTCTCTAGGCTGGGACTGTGATTAGTTAACACATAAAAGAATTGTACCCTCAACATGACGGGTGCGATCATACCAGCACTAATACACCGGATCCCATCAGAACTCCGAAGTTAAGCGTGCTTGGGCGAGAGTAGTGCTAGGATGGGTGACCCCCTGGGAAGTCCTCGTGTTGCACCCCCTTTTCAATTTTTTTTGCCCTGGTTAGGGTTGCCAAGATACTTTATCCACCAAATCTCTATTACTGAATCCCACGAAACATTGGGCAAGACAACTTCGCTTCACGTAGAGGCTGGGCCCGTTAAGAGTGCTGAAGAAAGTACCAAGAAACCCAATCAAATATACTTCCAAAGTTCCAAAGAAGCCTTCCAAATAAAAACCCCATGGAACAACCAATTAGATTCCGAGTTTTACTATCAAATGCTGAGAGGGATGACAAAGGAAATAACATAGAAAATATAATGTGCCCAATAAGACAACCAAGTTGAATAACAAACATAACTTCCCAGATGGATGAAAACTCCAAGGATAAACACCGAATTGGTGAACAATATACCGAAACCAAACTCTGAGGCCTCTTCACTGTTTGCCAAGTGAGAACTTCATACAACCTTGCTAATAAGGAAAATACCAATAGAACGCCCAATAAGAATTTCAAAGAATACCATAAGTAGTATTATACAATAAGTCTGATAGGAACTCCAAATACCAAACCTACTGAGGAACACTGAAGAAGATATCCGAAACAATGCTCCAATAAGAAAGTAGCCAAGTTTGCCCAATAAGTAAATACTAAATAAATGGCCACTAAGGATCCTAGATAATGCCATTGAAGAATTTCCAATAAGGAATACCAGTAACACTCCAATAAAGACCGAGACACATATACCATAGATAATACCATGCAGTAAGTCCAACTAAAAACCCCAAGAGAAAGCTACTCTTTCACAACTGTTAAGCACAGAGGAGGACCATAGAGATTTGCCAATAACCGAGCTCCAAAAGCAAACACCAATTCCCAAATAAAGCTAGTCAAATGCCATTCATTTCCTGCCAATCCATACACCTTGAAAAGCCAGCGGTGAACCACTTTCTTTAGGGGATGAAGAAGTCTTTCTTACCATTTCCATAGGACATGTATGAATGCCAATATATCACAGTTATACACATGCCTTAAACTATTATGCAAGCAAGTTTACAAAATAGTTTATTCAACAAAGTCACTCAAGCACGGCAATCAAGTCAAGCACAACATAATCAATTCAAATCACGGCATAGCTAATTCAAGACATTCTATACACACATTACAAGTAATACTTCAAGCAAATAACAATTCACAAGGTCAATTCAATTCACGATGCCAATTCAATAAGTCAATTCGATAGACAACTAGACATTTCACCTTACTTAGCACACAATTAACACATAACACATAACTATATCACATAGGACCACACATTCAAGTCAAGACACACAATCTCACATACAAGCATACACTTTCAAGACACACTTAACAAGCACACATTCAAGGATCACTACCCATCAGACCGAGGACCCTGTCCCGGCTTATGAGCTAAACAAGCTCTGATACCACCTATAACACCCCGATCCCTCTCGAGACCGGGAGTTCTATCAATCGATCTAAACACAACCCAAACCAAACCCGGGCATAAATTTTCAGGGAAAACGGATGGAGTCTCCCCTGTTTCTAGGCAAAAAGTAAAACCTGCGACATCATATAAGTGGACCAATACCATGTCCAACATTCAACCACCTCAAGGCCATCCGAGCCTTGGTTCACAACAAGAAAATCACAAGTAAATATACATTCAAGCTTAGCAATTAAACTACACCAACCTATTTCATAAGCTAGACTATCATATCCTTCTATCTTTTTTCCTTTGTCATTACAAATATACATTGAAGTTAAGCTACATTAACTAAATACATAATCTAATGAAACTTAAATTACATCCCTTTTAACATTAAATACATATAATACATAAAAGCATACATCTTTACAATCTCGACACTCAAGCCACATAGGCACGCAAGACAACTCTTCAGGCACGAACTTTCACGAAATCACGAACTTTCCAGCTAACATGACATTTCCTGAAATATGGTGGTGATGAGTGAGTATACACAAGACGTATACTCAGTGAGGGCGAGACAGATATCGAATTGGAGAGAAAGAAAGTCGTGCAATGCAAATAAGACAGTTAAGCAATATAACTGATAAATAAGCAATCAAGACAAACAATCAATACAATAAACAATTACTGAAAGCATTAACACAACCATTCAAAGCTATACCACACTCTGAAGGCTATGGTTCACTCATACGAGCAATGTACCATTTCACGAGCGATACATCAATCTCGAGCTTGATGTTGACAACGATGACAATAAGCGCGCATCCACCTTATAACACCAGTTTGGAATACCCCGGGAGTAACCATCAATCTACGACCCAAATCTCCCTGGGAGGCAACCCAAGCGAGAAAAGGGAATAGCAACGGAGCTAGAGCAACCAACACTGGCAACCCGAGGCTACCCAGAGAGGCCCATCACTCACGCGCGAGACACTATGCAATGCAAGACTCGATACAAGGCAATAAACGAGCGATAGCACAACAATACAAACTAGTGACAACAAACGAGATAACAAGCAATCACAATCAATACTAACATTCAACTAACTTTTCAAGCACAACAATCAATAATAAGCAACAATAACACCAGTTAAACAAGTATATCAAGCAACCCTAAGCATTCTATAGGCATAATATCAAGATAACAAGCAAAATCACAAATCGGTCCCAACTATCAAAACACTACCATTTCCAAACAAGCCACGAGTTCTAGAAACCGACTTCTCCAATCCTCCTAGGTCACCATAAGGCACGTCTAAAGACCTCAAAACCCTACTTTACCCTAGAATTCGCGCAAAGCCCCGATTTTTCCCTTTACTCGTTTGAGCTACAACTACCTTAACCGATCACCCAACCAATGCCATAATCGCACCAAAAGTGCTTCCATGGCCTCTCGAAACAATGTCATCACGAAAAACAAGAAAATGCTAAACTCGACCTAAACGACCCCGACTTTCACCAGGTCGTTTTTCACATTTTTTCCATTACGCAACCTAAACAAATCATGAATTTAGGCATTCTAGCATACCTAGCACCTTTTCACATCAATAGACAGCATAACAGCGCAACTTTATCGTTTCAAGTGTTTACTATTCATGTTTTACTATTCAACTAACAAATTATATTTCAATTTTAATATTCAACCGCAGAAAATGTTAAAAAGCTATAAATACATGTTCTACGATTGCTAGAGAATATTCTTTAAGCCTCAAAACGATCAAAATAACATTCTACAGATAAAACTCTAAAATTAAAGTTAACACATAAAACGTTCAAATGTGCAATTAAACATGAAACCCTCACCTTAGACGCTCCTAAACGCTAGGAAAACCACGCCGGATGCCTCAGAAACCACTCCGTACAAGCTCCCGCGAAGAAATGAAGATTTGAGGTTGAAATGTTTTTTTTTCTTTCTTCATGGTTTCGGCCATGGCTGCTTAATTTCCAGCTTTTTTTGTTTATTTGCAATGTTTTATAAGCTTAAATAAGTTGTCAAGCCTTGGTCAATTGGTCAAGCTTTGGTCAAACTAACTTAACTTGGTCAAATAGGCTTATTTTCATGCATTTTTAAGCTAAAACAACTATGGAAATATTAATTCTAGCTAGCAACAATTAAAATATAAAATTTAAGTCATCTAAATACTAGTTTCACTATTTGCTGAGGACTAGAAACCGTTCTCTACCTATCGCTCTCGATATGCTATGCACTTTGCGTCAACAAAGAAGTGAAAATTAAATATCAAAGAATCTAAGAAATATATCATTTTTGGAAAGGATCATAGTTTAAAATTTACTCCGGCTCGGAGTTACTTTCATCTTTTATTTGAAAACCGAGTGATTTTAATGCAAGACAACCAAAACCGATTATTAAAATAATCACAGCAATCAAGGTATTCAATATTCATCTAAATTAATTACTTTAACCATTTCTAGAACATTTTAAAGAATTATGAAGTCAATATTAAGATACAAATGAAAGTTAATATAACACGTAGTCAAATACAATTAAACCCTAACATTTAAGATGACACTTAATTAATCACAAGAGTATAAATTCAATTACTATAATTATTAGAAATAGATAATAATCTTTTAATTATTCAATACACAACTACTAAATGCTTCCAAGAGAAATATTAAAATAGTGCAAATTGGTTGATTTAACTAATTAAACATTTAATCAAATGCAGTCAAGTGCTATTAAATGCATGCCGGGTTTGGGTTATCATAGTGTTTGATTGCAAACTATTCATTTTATTGATGTAAATGACCCCGTTGTAATTTGGGTCTAATTCTGGGATTGTACTACCTATAACCAGACGAACTTTTATTTGGTTGTTTGCTTTCGTTCTCTTAATTAGTAGTTATCGTAGGCATTCAAACTACTAGATGAACAATCAACTAAGTTAATTCTATCTAATTTCACTTAGGTGCTCATTTGCAAACTAAAGGATAATAGGTACTTGCATGATAGGAAATTGAAAAATAAACGGGACATAGTTATCATGTTAGGCTTATTAACCAAACGAGATTTTCAAGATAAACTAGTAGGCAAATCGGTTGGTGACAAATAGGAGTTCTTAATGGAATTGGATTAATGATTGGAATAATTGAGGTGTTTAGAGAATTAGGTCAAACCAAAGAGCCCAATTACAGTCGTTATGCTGCCGGTTTACCGAAAATTTTTGGAGTTTAGGCCAAAACGTTAAGTGTTAAATCTTCATGAGCGGTTAAGTACGAGACGTAACTTGAATGTTTAGATCACACCCTAGTCTAACCTTTATAGGCCGGGTTGGGGCGTGACACCTTATATTAGAATGGTATCAGAGCCTAGTTTAGTAACTAGGTGTTAGTCGGGTTCAACTCTCGGACCATGGGTAGAAGCCCTAAGGTAATTATGATGTCTTGTTTATATGTGTTAATGTGTGCTAATGTGCTTTAATTGCTTGAGCATTGAATATTATGTGCCTTTGTGGACTATATGTATTATGTATCATGCACACCGACACGTCCTCAATAATGCATGCATGCTTTTATACTTCTTCCTTCATACATGTGCATGTTATATAACCATGTATGACTGTTTATACACATAGATAGTTAGGATTAGAACTTTCAGGGAAGTGAATTCATGTAGGAAGAACGAAAAGTCTCGGTTAGAGAATTCTAGCATCTTCACAGGTACTCGATGGATAGTATGTATTATTGGATATGCATATGTATAAAATGCGTAGCACGTGTATAATTGTTGAGGTAAAGTTATCTTCTTATTTTTGGAATACCTATACCTGTGATTAAGTTGTCAATTTTATAGCTATGAAGTTATTGATTCCGTTAAACCGTTTTTCTAATTATGGTTCAAGTATAAAGTTTAATGACATACAACTTCGCTTAAGATATAAGAACATACTATTAAATATGTAGAGTAGTATATATTCTCATGTGTTGATAGTGGAAGTTGACTTGGAGGTTTCTTTGAATCCATTTCTCACATCTTGAAATTGGCTTGATAGACTATCTAAGAAGTTAGCAATATACTCGTACGATTGAATCCTTACTTGATTGGAATTAAGCATTGATGAATCTGATATGGTGTATACTAGCGAGTTTCAAGTTCACTAAGTGTTGAGATCATGACCTAGAAATTAAAAGATAAATTCGTGGAAGTTGACGATAGTTACTTTTAGGGGTTAGATTGTTGAGACATGGATAGTGTATTTGAGTGATTTAACAATGGATAACCTCAAAACATGTAGGCAACTCTGGAGACCGAATTTAACAAAGTTGATGATTTTATAATATAACAAGATATAAGGATGCTAGAATCGAGGAATTCACGTAACTAGAACTCGTGTTCGGAAGACTACACCTAAATGTTAGGTCGAAATAGAAGTGTAAGGTATTGAATTATGCATTAGATGACTAATGTTGCTAAGGTCATAAGTTGGATATTGGTGATTTTAAGAATCATGGTATTAAATTATTGCCCCTCGGATTTAGTTATGATTATGCGAAGTAAGTGATTGTCTGCTCTCGTTATTTGGATACCCTAGAGGATATTAGGAAGCATATATCCCTAAATAATACCGATGGACCTATTATATAAACCATCGAAATGATATTAAGCATCTGGTTGCAAGGTGGAGTCGTTAGGGTATGATTTGAAATCCTAAATAGCTAATAGTGAGTATGCAGGATGATTCATGGTGAACCCTATGACCTAAGGTCGATGAGTCTTGATGCTCTTAGCTAGTTGAACATGTAAATGAAGAGAGTAAGATAGAGATGAATCGGAGTCATGATGACCCAAAAGACTATTGTTAGACCACCGTATCTATGTGCACCATTTCACTTCTAGAAACTAGCGGTTGGTAGACTTCGAATCGTGGTTGTTGAATAGAGGGTGAATCTTATAGTGATAATTAAATGAGTGGTTGATTACTTTTGAAATTCTATTAGATTATATTGTAAGATGACTTGTGGTTATAATTCTTATGATGACATATCCTTGAAGTTATTTCATGTAACAAGCTACTTGGATTAGTATGGTAAGTATCTTATGAGCTAGATCATTTCGGTACCCATTGATAGTCCTAGGATTATTGTTGTATGACCGGTAACCTAGTAGAGAATTGATATCACTTACATAGCTATGAACCCAGCCTAGTAACATTAATGTTGGAGATATATTGGCTGGCATTAAGTGTTCGAAGTGATGACTAGGTTGCTAAGTGAGTAGGACCATTGTCTTCTTAAGTATGACGTAACCTTGGATTGAGGTGAGTGGAATTTATTTGAGGTTGAAACTATTCGCCTTAGGAGTTTTGGGTAAGATTAAAAGAAAATTCTGAAGCCTTGTGACTTGAAATTAGAGATTTGAATAAGGAAATGAATTGTGGATCACAAGCTGATGAAGCTTACTTGAAAAGTTGAACTAGTGCTACATGATTAGTTTACCCATGCAATTTCAATGACGATTTGTTGGTGGTACCTAATAAACCTTAGAGTTTGAGTTTAACGAATCTCAACGGTCTTTCTCGTTAATTGCGAGCGTGAAGGTTAACAAAACCGGGAAAGGAGGTTAGTGAATAGGAGCCTGTAACCGGGAGACTAGTCATTAGAAGATTTGTTAATTTAACATACCTACGAGATAAGGATTATGATATTGTCGATAGATGATGATTTGAGATGGATTAGTTGTTTGGTGAGTTCTTCTTGAAGATAGGGTCGTATCGTAGAAATGATCCATAACATGTGTAGGTCCTACGTGTTAACAATTTTGAAACTAGTTGGTAGGATATATAAATCTGATATAGACCTATCATCTTGAAATTAGTGTATGTAACCATAAGATCGCGGTATTGTTGTGACAATCCTTTTGAGGTATGAATGCGAGATTGATACAACATAAGCCATGATTTTGGAGTCATAGTTATATCGTTAGAATACCAATGCAGCTTTGATTACTATGTTTGGAGATTCTAACCTTAATTAATGAACTTAACCTTAAGATCAAATGGATAATAGAGTCGTTCAAAGAAAAGAACTGTAAATGTAAAGGTCCCACCGAACTAAATGATTGGAGAAATAAGAAGTGAATTGGTTGCAGTAAAAGATCACCAAACACGGGACGAACCGGAGTAGGAAGAATAACAAGGGTTAGAATCCGTCTAAATGACCTCAATAGGCAAGAAAGAATTTCGGGACGAAATTCTTTTGAGGGGAGGATGTGAGGCCCGACCCCGAATAACGTGCCTTACCTCGATTTGCGTGCCTTAGACCCAGAACTGTATGACAGACCTTGGATTATATGCCCTGTCTTGGTTTTCGTGCACGCCTCGTCTTACGTGCCTTGACTTCGATTTAAGTGCGATACCTAGATATATGTGCCCTAACCTTGAACTGCGTACCTTAACATAGATATAGAGTCATGCCTTGATTTGCGTGCATTGCATTGAATTACATGCCTTGCATTGATTTACGTGCATTCTCCTAGGATTACGTGCATTAGTCTTGAAGTTCGTGTCTTATCTCGTAGTTCGTGTCTACCTCGTAATTCGTGCCCTAGATCTAGGAATTCGTGCCACCACGTTAATCAAGAAAGAATCCTACAAAAAGCACTAGACACTAAAATAATCCTACACAATACAGTAACTAATATTATATTCCTAATTCAAATTCTCTACAAACTCCACAAACAATAAAATAATACTAAACTATTCCTACATTTTCCACTATCTATTATTCTATTCATAATTCAACTCATCAACAAACATTCCTATATTTTATTCTACCTAGATTCCCTAATTTCCCAACATTCCAATGACAATTCTAATGACATAAATGCATAAAAAAAATTAGTCCTAGACAAACTATGACAAACACTTAGCACAATACATAAAAAAATGCTCAAAACCACCTAAATCCTCTACCTTGCTCAACCAAACCACCTTTGCCCATGCTAAACATTTTAAAATCACACACATGCTTGAAGATTGCAAAGGCTTTCATTCTTTCTTCCTCAACCTTCTCTTTCTCCCTCTCATTGTCTCTCTCCATCTCGGTTTTGGGCTGAGTTTTTTCATCCCCTAGCTCATCTTCATCATCCTATGGTGCATCAAGCCAAACAACAAGCAAAGAAACTCACCCAAGCAAGCTAGGATGCAAGAAACACACATGCAAGCATTTTGAGTCACCATTTTCGGCCTTGGTGAGTTTTTAAGCTTCCATTTCTTTTCTTCTTCTTCTAACCTCATGCATGTACTAAGAGCTTGGTCACTAAGCTAGGAAAATAGAGAAAACCAAGTTGGAATCTCGGCTAAGAAGAAGAAGAAGAAGTTTTGAGCTTCAACAAGTTTTTGTGCATCTTTTGGGTTGATTGCTAAGGTGAGGGCTAAAACCTTTCGAAAACTCTTCAAAAATCCACATGCATGCTCATAAATGTGTGTATTTGCTTCTGTACTTGAGTTATATGTTCATTCATAAGCTTAAACAACCATGCATGGCAAGCTTTTGGCTTGAAAGTGATGATAGGTGAAGTCGGATTGTTGACAGCTCTCTGACCAGTTTGTTTCAAGGTAAGTTTAGCTAGGAAAATGATGATCAAAATGTTTGAAAATTGGTAGGTGACTAGTTTGGACAGTTTTGAACATTTTTCCCAGAAATAGGCCGAAGCTAATTTTGAATCTAATGTCCTCAAAATGGCAAATCTTTAAAATGTGTCCAAATCTGGAAATCTGAAAAAATAATGTCCAAAATGCATGAAATTTGGCGTGCTGCTAGATTTTTCAGTTCTGGACAATTTTTTCAGAAATGGACTAAGGCTAAAACTGACCCTATGGACCTCAAAAACGTCAATTACTGAAAAGTGTGCAAATCTGGACAGTTTTGTGCTATTCCACTGTTTCGGCTATATCTAATGATCCCGAACTCCAATTGATGCAAGGTTTGTTTTTGATTTTATTTAACTTCTTAAGATTTAATTTGACATCTTATTCACTAGATTTGGAGATTGTTTGATTATCCTATTGATTGTGAGAAGACAGCCTATTGCAGTAAAGGTTTCACTTAGCTATGTGCTTTGAAAAATTATTGTAACCTTTCTTGTGGTGTTAATTGCTTGGAATTGTGGTGTTTAGATGTTGTGTGGACTGTTTTGAGTACTTGAGGATGTTGAATTATATGATGCATGGCTTGAGATTGACTTTGAGTTGGTTTGAGGCTCAAATTGCACGAATATGCACAAAATGGAAACCCTAACGACTAGGTAGTTTTGCTAAGTGTTGATCATTCGGATATTGTGTGGAATTATATGTTTAGTAGGCTGCCCGTAGTTGCCCTTATAAGCTTAAATGTAATTTTGATCATTGCATGTTGACAAATAGGCTTTTCTTGCATCCGAACCCATGTAGATGTTGTTGCATGTTGAATAATCGTATCACTTGATTACGTGGAGTTCGAAATGAGTTATATGGCTTGACTTGCATGTGTTACACGGCTGCCCGTTTAATGTTCACATGGCTCTATATGTGTTTCAAGTGAAATTACTTGTCTTATCGTGCCTCGTTTGATTACTTGATAATGTGAGATCTTATAACTGCTCGGAGGTGACCTACTTTGCTGTCCTCCTAATGTGATATGTTAAATGTTATAAATGTGCATTGCATACGAGGTTGCAACCTTTCAGTGTGGCATGGTAGTGTTTCACGCACGCCGGGCGGCATCGGGCTTGCCGGTGTTACCGTGACTACCATGGTCCAATTCCCTCTCTCGCTTGGCATTTCACCCTCGGAGAGTTGGGTCGTAGGTTTCGGGGTACATCTGGAGTACACCCAATTGGGAGCGATAAGTGGATTATTGAAGTCGGTCGCAACAATTGTATCGAAATTGAAATTGAGAGCAACTGCTCACCGTATCCTTGAAATGATTGGTAAATGTATTTGCGTACCTTATTATTTGTAATATGTGACATGTTTTCAAAAAGAGTTTTCATAAATTGAACCGAAAAATGAGTTTCAAAACGTATTTCTCGTTCCCCCTCACTGAGTTCATAAGGACTCACCCTCTTTTATCATCTCAGGTGAAGAAGATCAAGAACAGGTACCCGAGGACAATGTGCCTAACGATGATTCCTTGGAGTGATTGCCTGTCCCTACATGCTTTTGTGCTTTGCCTGAAAGTGGTTGCTATATGGATGTTGTGTTTGATTGCAAACTATTCATTTTATTGATGTAAATGACCCCGTTGTAATTTGGGTCTAATTCTAGGATTGTACTACCTATAACTGGACGAACTTTTATTTGGTTGTTTGCTTTCGTTTTCTTAATTAGTAGTTATCGTAGGCATTCAAACCACTAGATGAACAATCAACTAAGTTAATTCTATCTAATTTCACTTAGGTGCTCATTTGCAAACTAAAGGATAATAGGTAGTTGCATGATAGGAAATTGACAAATAAACGGGACATAGTTATCATGTTAGGCTTATTAACCAAACGAGATTTTCAAGATAAACTAGTAGGCAAATCGGTTGGTGACAAATAGGAGTCCTTAATGGAATTGGATTAATGATTGGAATAATTGAGGCGTTTAGAGAATTAGGTCAAACCAAAGAGCCCAATTACAGCCGTTATGCTGCCGGTTTACCGAAAAATTTTGGAGTTTAGGCCAAAACTTTAAGTGTAAAATCTTATTGAGCGGTTAAGTACGAGACGTGACTTGAATGTTTAGATCACACCCTAGTCTAACCTTTATAGGCCGGGTTGGGGCGTGACAGTTGTCGTCTTTTTAACAGTTCCTAACGTACGATCCGGGACGGAAAAACAGAGCAAAAGAAGAAAAGTGGCCTGAAATTGATGAAAACGTTCGATTTTGGGCTCCAAAAACGGGCAAAGCGAGCAAGCTGGCTGCCCCCATCGTAGAGCTCTCAAAGTGCTTTGTAACGGTATGCTGTGCGCCGCGTAACTCCTTACGGATCAAAAGTTATGGGCACCGGAGCGACGGAGACCTGGTCACAAACCCTACGCCCTCGGTTTGCGGGCCCAGCCTCTACGTGAAGCGAAGTTGTCTTGACCAATGTTCCGTGGGATTCAATAATAGAGATTTGGTGGATAAAGTATCTTGGCAACCCTAACCTGGGCAAAAAAAATTGAAAATGGGGTGCAACACGAGGACTTCCGAGGGGGTCACCCATCCTAGTACTACTCTCGCCTAAACACGCTTAACTTTGGTGTTCTGATGGGATCTATTGCATTAGTGCTAGTATGATCGCACCCGTCATGTTGACGGCACAATTCCTATATGTGTTAACGGTTCACAGTCCAAGCCTAGAGAGATGGCCCATTCAAAAGGCCCAATGGGCTTAACGACAACCCATCCACTTCAACAACGCAGCATCCTCGCAAGACGTTATATCGACACATTGTAGGGCTCTCTGATGTCCCGCGAGTCAGGTTGTCGTCCTTTTAACAGTTCACAACGTATGATCCGAGACGGAAAAATAGAGCAAAATATGAAAAGTGGCCTGAAACTGATGAAAACGTTCGATTTTGGGATCCAAAAATGGGCACAGCGAGCAAGCTGGCTGCCCCTGTCGTAGAGCTCTCAAAGAGATTTGCAACGGTATGTTGTGCCCTGTGTAACTCCTTACGAATCAAAAGTTACGGGCAACGGAGCGACGGAGACCTGGTCACAAACCCTATGCCCTCGGTTTGCGGGCCCAGCCTCTACATGAAGCGAAGTTGCCTTGCCCAATGTTCCGTGGGATTCAGTAATAGAGATTTGGTGGATAAAGTATCTTGGCAACCCTAACCAGGGCAAAAAAAATAGAAAAGGGGGTGCAACACAAGGACTTCCCAGGGGGTCACCCATCCTAGTACTACTATCGCCCAAGCACGCTTAACATCGGAATTCTGATGGGATCCGGTGCATTAGTGCTGGTATGATCGCACACGTTGTGTTGAGGGCACAATTCCTTTATGTGTTAACTGTTCACAGTCCCAGCCTAGAGAGATGGCCCATTCAAAAGGCCCAATGGGCTTAACGACAACCCATCCGCTTCAACAACGCAGCATGCTAGCAAGACGTGATATCGACACGTTGTAGGGCCCTCTGATGTCCCGCGAGTCAGGTTGTCGTCCTTTTGACAGCTCACGACGTACGATCGGGGACGGAAAAATAGAGCAAAAGAAGAAAAGTGGCCTAAAACTGATGAAAACGTTCGATTTTGGGCTCCAAAAATGGGAACAGCGAGCATGCTGGCTGCCACAGTCGTAGAGCTCTCAGAGAGTTTTGCAACGGTATGCTGTGCACCGCAGAACTCCTTACAGATCAAAAGTTATGGGCACCGGAGCGACAGAGACCTGGTCACAAACCCTACGTCCTCGGTTTATGGGCCCAACCTCTACGTGAAGCGAAGTTGTCTTGCCCAATGTTCTGTGGGATTCAGTAATAGAGATTTGGTGGATAAAGTATCTTGGCAACCCTAACCAGGGAAAACAAAATTGAAAAGGGGGTGCAACACGAGGACTTCCAAGGGGGTCACCCATCCTAGTACTACTATCGCCCATGCATGCTTTGCTTCGGAGTTCTAATGGGATCCGGTGCATTAGTGCTGGTATGATCGCACCCGTCATGTTGAGGGCACAATTCCTTTATGTGTTAACTGTTCACAGTCCTAGCCTAGAGAGATGGCCCATTCAAAAGACCTAATGGGCTTAAAGACAACCCATCCGCTTCAACAACATAGCATGCTTGCAAGACGTGATATCGACACGTTGTAGGGCCATCTGATGTCCCGCGAGTCAGGTTGTCATCCTTTTAACAGTTCACGACGTACGATCCGGGACGAAAAAACAGAGTAAAAGAAGAAAAGTGGCCTGAAACAGATGAAAACGTTCGATTTTGGGCTCCAAAAACCGGTACAGCGAGCATGCTAGCTGCCCCCGTCGTAGAGCTCTCAAAGAGCTTTGTAACGGTATGCTGTGCGCCGCGTAACTCTTTACGGATCAAAAGCTCTGGGCTCCGGAGCAACGGAGACCTGGTCACAAACCCTACGCCCTCGGTTTGCGGGTCCAGCCTCTACTTGAAGCGAAGTTGTCTTGCCCAATGTTCCGTGGGATTCAGTAATAGAGATTTGGTGGATGAAGTATCTTGGCAACCCTAACCAAGGTAAAAAAAAATTGAAAAGGTGGTGCAACACGAGGACTTGCCAAGGGGTCACCCATGCTAGTACTACTCTCGCCCTAGCACGCTTAACTTCGGAGTTCTGATGGGATCCGATGCATTAGTGCTGGTATGATCGCACCTGTCATGTTGAAGGCACTATTCCTATATGTGTTAACGGTTCACAGTCCCAGCCTAGAGAGATGGCCCATTAAAAATGCCCAATGGGCTTAACGACAACCCATTCACTTCAACAACGCAGCATTCTCGCAAGACGTGATATCGACACGTTTTAGGGTCCTCTGATGTCCCACGTATCAGGTTGTCATCCTTTTAACAGTTCACGACGTACGATCCGGGACGGAAAAACAGAGCAAAAGAAGAAAAGTGGCCTGAAACTGATGAAAACGTTCAATTTTCAGCTCCAAAAAGGGGCACAGCGAGCAAGCTGGCTGCCCCCGTAGTAGAGCTCTCAGAGAACTTTGCAACGGTATGCTGTGCGCCGCGTAACAATTGCGGGTCAAAAGTTATGGGCATTGGAGCGACGGAGACCTGGTCACAAACCCTACGCCCTCGGTTTGTGGGCCCAGCCTCTACGTGAAGCGAAGTTGTCTTGCCTAATGTTCTGTGGGATTCAGTAATAGAGATATGGTGGATAAAGTATCTTGGCAACCCTAACCAGGGCAAAAAAATTGAAAAGGGGGTGCAACACGAGGACTTCCAAGGGGGTCACCCGTCCTAGTACTACACTCGCCCAAGCACGCTTAACTTCGGAGTTCTGATGGGATCCGGTGCATTAGTGCTGGTATGATCGCACCCGTCATGTTGAGGGCACAATTCCTATATGTGTTAATGGTTCGCAGTCCCAACCTAGAGAGGTGGCCCATTCAAAAGGCCCAATGGGCTTCACGACAACCCATCCGCTTCAACAACGCAGCATCCTCGCAAGACGTTATATCGACACGTTGTAGGGCCCTCTGATGTCCCGCGAGTTTTGTTGTCGTCCTTTTAATAGTTCACAACGTATGATCCGGGACGGAAAAACAGAGCAAAAGAAGAAAAGTGGCCTGAAACTGATGAAAACGTTCTATTTTGAGCTCCAAAAATGGGCACAGCGAGCAAGCTATCTGCCACCGTCGTAGAGCTCTCAGAGAACTTTGCAACACTACGCTGTGCGCCGCGTAACTCCTTACGGATCAAAAGTTATAGGCATCGGAGGGACATAGACCTGGTCACAAACCCTACGCCCTCGGTTTGCGGGCCCAACCTCTACGTGAAGTGAAGTTTTCTTGCCCAAAGTTCCGTGGGAATCAGTTATAGAGATTTGGTGGATAAAGTTTCTTGACATTCCTAACCAGGGCAAAAAAAATTGAAAATGGGGTGCAACAAGAGGACTTCACAGGGGGTCACCCATCTTAGTACTACTCTCGCCCAAGCACGCTTAACTTCGAAGTTCTGATGGGATCCGGTGCATTAGTGCTGGTATGATCGCACCCGTCATGTTGAGGGCACAATTACTTTATGTGTTTACTATTCACAGTCCCAGCCTAGAGATATAGCCCATTCAAAAGGCCCAATGGGCTTAACGACAACCCATCCACTTCAACAACGCAGCATCCTAGCAAGACGTAATATCGACTCATTGTAGGGCCCTCTGATGTCCCGCAAGTCAGGTTGTCATCCTTTTAATAGTTCACGATGTACGATCTGGGACGGAAAAACAGAGCAAAAGTAGAAAAGTGGCCTGAAACTGATGAAAACGATCGATTTTGGGCTAAAAAAACGGGCACGGCGAGAAAGCTGGCTGCCCCCATCGTAGAGCTCTCAGAGAGCTTAGCAACGGAATGTTATGCGCCGCGTAACAATTACGGATCAAAAGTTATGGGCACCGGAGCGATGGAGACCTGGTCACAAACCCTACGCCCTCAGTTTGCGGGCCCAGCCTCTACGTGAAGCGAAGTTGTCTTGCCCAATGTTCCGTGGGATTCAGTAATAGAGATTTGGTGGATAAAGTATCTTGGCAACCTTAACCAGGGAAAAAAAAATTGTAAAGGGGGTGCAACACGAGGATTTCCCAGGGAGTCACCCATCCTAGTACTAGTCTCGCCCAAGCACTCTAAACTTTGGAGTTCTGATGGGATCCTGTTCATTAGTATTGGTATGATCGCACCCGTCATGTTGAGGGCACAATTCTTATATGTGTGAACGGTTCACAGTCCCAGCCTAGAGAGATGGCCCATTCAAAAGGCCCAATGGGCTTAACTACAACCCATCCTCATCAACAACGCATCATCCTCGCAAGACGTGATATCGACACGTTGTAGGGCCCTCTGATGTCCCGCGAGTCAGGTTGTCGTCATTTTAACAGTTCGCGACGTATGATCCGGGACGGAAAAGTAGAGCAAAAGAAGAAAAGTGGCCTGAAACTAATGAAAACGTTCGATTTTGGGCTCCAAAAAGGGCACAGCGAGCAAGCTAGCTGCCCCTGTCGTAGAGCTCTATGAGAGCTTTGCAACGGTATGCTTTGTGTCGTGTAACTCCTTACGAATCAAAAGTTATGGGCACCAAAGCGACGGAGACCTGGTCACAAACCCTACGCCCTCGGTTTGCGGGCCAGCCTCTACGTGAAGTGAAGTTGTCTGGCCCAATGTTCCGTGGGATTCAGTGATATTGATTTGGTGGATAAATTATCTTGGCAACCCTAACCAGGGCAAAAAAAATTGAAAAGGGAGGGCAACACGAGGACATCACAGGGGGTCCCCCCTCCTAGTACTACTCTCGTCGAAGCACGTTTAACTTCGGAGTTCTGATGGGATCCGGTGCATTAGTGCTGGTATGATCGCACCCGTCATGTTGAGGGCACAATTCCTATATGTGTTAACGGTTCACAGTCCCAACCTAGAGAGATGGCCCATTCAAAAGGCCCAATGGGCTTAACGACAACCCATCAGCTTCAACTACGCAGTATCCTCGCAAGACGTTTTATCTACACGTTGTAGGGCCCTCTGATGTCCCGCGAGTCAGGTTGCCGTCCTTTTAACAATTCACAACTTATGATCCGGGACGGAAAAACAGAGCAAAAGAAGAAAAGTGGCCTGAAACTGATGAAAACATTCGATTTTGGGCTCCAAAAACGGGCACAGCGAGCAAGCTGACTACCCCCATCGTAGAGCTATCAGAGAACTATGCAACGGTATGTTGTGCGCCGCGTAACTCCTTACGGATCAAAAGTTATAGGCATCGGAGCGACGTAGACCTGGTCACAAACCCTACGCCCTCGGTTTGCGGGCCCAACCTCTACGTGAAGTGAAGTTGTCTTGCCCAAAGTTCCGTGGGATTCAGTTATAGATATTTGGTGGATAAAGTTTCTTGACATGCCTAACTAGGGCTGAAAAAGGGGTGCAACACGAGGACATCCCAGGGGGTCACCTATCTTATTACTACTTTCGCCCAAGCACGCTTAACTTCGAAGTTCTGATGGGATCCGGTACATTAGTGCTGGTATGATCGTACCCGTCATGTTGAGGGCACAATTCCTTTATGTGTTAACTGTTTACAGTCACAGCCTAGAGAGATGGCCAATTCAAAAGGCCCAATGGGCTTAACGACAACCCATTCAATTCAACAACGCAGCATCCTCGCAAGATGTGATATCGGCACGTTGTAGGGCCCTCTGATGTCCCGTGAGTCAGGTTGTCATCCTTTTAACAGTTCACGATGTACGATCTGGGACGGAAAAACAGAGCAAAAGTAGAAAAGTGGCATGACACTGATGAAAACGTTCGATTTTGGGCTCCAAAAAGAGCACAGCGAGCATGCTGGCTGCCCCCGTCGTAGAGCTCTCAGAGAGCTTTGCAACGGTATGCTGTGCGCCGCGTAACTCCTTACGGATCAAAAGTTATGGGCACCGGAGCGACGGAGACCTGGTCACAAACCCTACGCCCTCGGTTTGCTGGCTCAGCCTCTACGTGAAGCGAATTTTTCTAGCCCAATGTTCCGTGGGATTCGGTAATAGAGATTTGGTGGATAAAGTATTTTGGTAACCCTAACCTGGGAAAAAAAAAATGAAATGGGGTGCAACACGAGGACTTCCCAGGGGGTCAACCATCGTAGTACTACTCTCGTCCAAGCATGCTTAACTTCGAAGTTCTGATGGGATCCGATGCATTAGTGCTGGTATGATCGCACCCGTCATGTTGAGGGCACAATTCCTATATGTGTTAACAGTTCAGAGTGCCAGCCTAGAAAGGTGGCCCATTCAAAAGGCCCAATGGGCTTAACGACAACCCATTCGCTTCAACAACGCACCATCCTCGCAAGACGTGATATCGACACGTGTTAGGGCCCTCTGGTGTCCCGCTAGTCAGGTTGTCGTCCTTTTAACAATTCACGACGTACGATCCGGGATGGAAAAACAGAGCAAAAGTAGAAAAGTGGCCTGAAAATGATGACAACGTTCGATTTTGGGCTCCAAAAACAGGCACAACGTGCAAGCTGGCTGCCCCCGACGTAGAGCTCTCAGAGAGCTTTGCAACGGTATGCTGTGCGTCGCGTAACTCCTTACGGATCAAAAGTTATGGGCACCGGAGTGACGGAGACCTGGTCACAAACCTTACGACCTCGATTTACGAGTCTAGCCTCTACGTGAACCGAAGTTGTCTTGCCCAATGTTCCGTGGGATTCAGTAATAGAGATTTGATGGATAAAGTATCTTGGCAACCCTAACCAGGGCAAAAAAAATTGAAAAGGGGGTGCAACACGAGGACTTCCCATGGGGTTACCCATCCTAGTACTACTCTCGCCCAAGCACGCTTAACTTCCGAGTTCTGATGGGATCCGGTGTGTTAGTGCTGGTATGATCACACCCGTCATGTTGAGGGCACAATTACTATATGTGTTAACGGTTCACAGTCCCAGCCTAGAGAGATGGCCCATTCAAAAGGCCCAATGGGCTTAACGACAACCCATATGCTTCATCAACGCTGCATCCTCGCAAGACGTGATATCGACACGTTGTAGGGCCCTCTGATGTCCCGCGAGTCAGTTTGTCGTCCTTTTAACAGTTCACGACGTACGATTCGGGACGGAAAAACAGAGCAAAAGAAGAAAAGTGGCCTGAAACTGATGAAAACGTTCGATTTTGGGCTCCAAAAATTGGTACAGCGAACAAGCTGGCTTCCCCCGTCGTAGAGCTCTCAGAGAGATTTCCAACGGCATTTTGTGCGCCGCGTAACTCCTTACGGATCAAAAGTTATGGGCACCGGAGCGACAGAAACCTGGTCACAAACCCTACACCCTCAGTTTGCGAGCGCAGCCTCTACGTGAAGCGATGTTGTCTTGCCCAATGTTCCGTAGGATTCAATAATAGAGATTTGGTAGATAAAGTATCTTGGAAACGCTAACCATGGCAAAAAAAATTGAAAAGGGTGTGCAACACGAGGACTTCCCAGGGGGTCACCTATCCTAGTACTACTCTTACCCAAACACGCTTAACTTCGAAGTTCTGATATGATCCGGTGCATTAGTGCTGGTATGATCGCACTCTTCATGTTGAGGGCACAATTCCTTTATGTGTTAACTGTTCACAGTCCCAGCCTAGAGAGATGGCCCATTCAAAAGGACCAATGGGCTTAACGACGACCCATCTGCTTCAACAATGCACCATCCTCGCAAGACGTTATGTCGACACACTGTAGGGCCCTCTGATGTCCCGCGAGTCAGGTTGTCTTCCTTTTAACAGTTCACGACGTACGATCCGGGATGGAAAAATAGAGCAAAAGAAGAAAAGTGCCCTGTAACTGATGAAAACGTTCGATTTTGGTATCCAAAAACGGGCACAAAGAGCATGCTGGCTGCCCCTTTCGTAGAGCTCTCAGAGAGCTTTGCAACGGTATGCTGTGCGTCGCGTAACTCCTTACAGATCAAAAGTTATAGGCAACGGAGCGACGGAGACCTGGTCACAGACCCGACGCCCTCGGTTTGCGGGCCAAGCCTCTACGTGAAACGAAGTTGTCTTGCCCAATGTTCCGTGGGATTTAGTAACAGAGATTTGGTGGATAAGGTATCTTGGCAACCCTAACCAGGGATAAAAAAATTGAAAAGGGGGTACAACACGAGGACTTCCCAAGGGGTCACCCATCCTAGTACTACTCTCGCCCAAACATGCTTAACTTCGGAGTTCAAATGGGATCCAGTGCATTAGTGCTGCTATGATCGCATCCGTCATGTTGAGGGTATAATTCCTATATGTATTAACGGTTCACAGTCCCAACCTAGAGAGATGACCCATTCAAAAGGCCCAATGGGCTTAACGACAACCCATCTATTTCAACAACGCAGCAACCTCGCAAGACATGATATCGACACATTGTAGGGCCCTCTGATGTCCCGGGAGTCAGGTTGCTATCCTTTTGACAGTTCACGACATACGATCCGGGATGGAAAAACAGAGCAAAAAGAAGAAAAGTTGCTGAAACTTATGAAAACGTTCGATTTTGGGCTCCCAAAACGGGCACAGCGAGAAAGCTGGCTACCCCCGTCATAGAGCTCTTAGAGAGCTCTGTAACGGTCTGCTGTGTGTCGTGTAACTCTTTACGGATTAAAAGTTATTGGCACCGGAGCGACGGAGACCTGGTCACAAACCCTACGCCCTCGGTTTGCGGGCCCAACCTCTACGTGAAGCGAAGTTGCCTTGCCCAATGTTCCGTGGGATTCGGTAATAGAGATTTGGTGGATAAAGTATCTTGTCAACCCTAACCAGGGCAAAAAAAATTGAAAAGGGGGTGCAACACGAGGACTTCCCAAGGGATCACCCATCTTAGTACTACTCTCGCCCAAACACGCTTAACTTCGGAGTTCTTATATGATCCGGTGCATTAATGCTGGTATGATCGCACCGGTCATGTTAAGGGCACAATTCCTTTATCTGTTAATTGTTCACAGTCCCAGCCTAGAGAGATGGCCCATTCAAAAGGCCCAATGGCCTTAACGACAACCCATCCACTTCAACAACGCACCATCCTTGCAAGACGTGATATCTACACGTTGTAGGGCTCTCTGATGTCCCGCGAGTCAGGTTGTCGTCCTTTTAACAGTTCACGACGTACGATCCGGGATGGAAAAACAGAGCAAAAGAAGAAAAGTGGCCTGAAATTGATGAAAACTTTCGATTTTGGGCTACAAAAACGGGCACAACGAGCAAGCATTCTGCCCCCATCGTAGAGCTCTCAGAGAGCTTTGCAACGGTATGCTGTGCGCCGCGTAACTCCTTACGGATCAAAAGTTATGGACACCGGTGCGACGGAGACCTGGTCACAAACCCTACGCCCTCGGTTTGCGGGCCCAGCCTCTAAGTGAAGTGAAGTTGTCTTGCCTAATGTTCCGTGGGATTCAGTAATAGAGATTTGGTGGATAAAGTATCTTGGCAACCCTAACCACGGCAAAAAAAATTGAAAAGGGGGTGCAACACGAGGACTTCCCAGGGGTCACCCTTCCTAGTACTACTCTCGCCCAAGCACGCTTAACTTCAGAGTTCTGATGGGATCCGGTGCATTAATGCTAGTATGATCGCACCCGTCATGTTGAGCGCACAATTCCTTTATGTGTTAACTGTTCACAGTCCCATCCTAGAGAGATGGCCCATTCAAAAGGCCCAATGGGCTTAACGACAACCCATCCGCTTCAACAACGTAGCATGCTTGCAAGACATGATATCGACACGTTGTAGGGCCCTCTAATGTCCAGCGAGTCAGGTTTTCGTCCTTTTAACAGTTCACGACGTACGATCCGGGACGAAAAAACATAGCAAAAGAAGAAAAGTGGCATGACACTGATGAAAACGTTTGATTTTGGGCTCCAAAAAGGGCACAGCGAGCATGCTGGCTGCCCCTGTCGTAGAGCTCTCAGAGAGCTTTGCAACGGTATGGTGTGCGCCGCGTAACTCCTTACGGATCAAAAGTTATGGGCACCGGAGTGACGGAGACCTGCTCACAAACCCTACGCCCTCGGTTTGCGGGCCCAGCCTCTACGTGAAACGAAGTTGTCTTGCCCAATGTTCCGTGGGATTCAGTAACAGAGATTTGGCGGATAAAGTGTCTTGGCAACCCTAACCAGGGCAAAAAAAAATTGAGAAGGGGGTGCATCATGAGGACTTCCCAGGGGATCACCCATCCTAGTACTACACTCGCCCAAGCACGCTTAACTTCGGAGTTCTGATGGGATCCGGTGCATTAGTGCTGGTATGACCGCACCCGTCATGTTGAGGGCCCAATTCCTATATGTGTTAACGGTTCACAGTCCCAACCTAGAGAGATTGCCTATTCAAAAGGCCCAATGGGCATAACGACAACCCATCCGCTTCAACGACGTAGCATCCTCGCAAGACGTGATATCGACACGTTGTAGGGCCCTCTGATGTCCCGCGTGTCAGGTTGTCGTCCTTTTCACAGTTCACGACGTACGATCTGAGATGGAAAAATAGAGCAAAAGTGGAAAAGTTGCTGAAACTGATGAAAGCGTTCGATTTTGGGCTCCAAAAATGGCACAGCGAGCAAGCTGGCTACCCCCTTCGTAGAGCTCTGTAACGGTTTGCTGTGTGCCGCGTAACTTCTTACGGATTAGATGTTATGGGTATCGGTGCATTTGTGCTGGTATAATCGCACCCGTCATGTTGACGGCACAATTCCTTTATGTGTTAACTGTTCACTGTCTCAGCCTAGAGAGATGGCCCATTCAAAGGGCCTAATGGGCTTAACGACAACCCATCTGCTTCACAACGCAGCATGCTTGCAAGACGAGATATCGACACGTTGTAAGGCACTCTGATGTCTAGCGAGTCACGTTGTTGTCCTTTTAACAGTTCACGACGTACAATCCGGGACCTAAAAACAGAGCAAAAGAAGAAAAGTGGGATGAAACTGATGAAAACGTTCGATTTTGGGCTCCAAAAAGGGGCACAGTGAGCATGCTGGCTGCCCCCGTCGTAGAACTCTCAGAAAGCTTTGCAACGGTATGCTGTGCGCCGCGTAACTCCTTACGGATCAAAAGTTATGGGCACCAGAGCGACGGAGACCTGGTCACAAACCCTACACCCTCGGTTTGCGGGCCAGCCTCTACGTGAAGTGAAGTTGTCTGGCCCAATGTTCCGTGGGATTCAGTAATAGAGATTTGGTGGATAAAGTATCTGGGCAACCCTAACCAGGGCAAAAAAAAATTGAAAAGGGGGTGTAACACGAGGACTTCTCAGGGGGTCACCCATCCTAGCACTACTCTCGCCCAACCACGCTTAACTTCGGAGTTCTGATGGGACTGGTGCATTAGTGCAGGTACGATCGCACCCATCATGTTAAGGGCACAATTCCTTTATGTGTTAACTGTCACAGTCCTAGCCTAGAGAGATGGCCCATTCAAAAGGCCCAATGGGCTTAACGACAACCCATCCGTTCCAACAACGCAGCATCCTTGCAAGACGTGATATCGACACGTTGTAGGGCTCTCTGATGTCCCGCGAGTCAGGTTATCATACTTTTAACAGTTCACGACGTACGATTCGGGATGGAAAAACAGAGCAAAAGAAGAAAAGTGGCCTGAAACTGATGAAAACGTTCGATTTTGGGCTCCAAAAATTGGCACAACTAGCATGCTGGCTGCCCCTGTCGTAGAGCTCTCAGAGATCTTTGCAACGGTATGTTGTGCGCCGCGTAACACCCAGCGGATCAAAAGTTATGGGCATCGAAACGACAGAAACCTGGTCACAAACCCTACGCCCTCGGTTTACGGGCCCAGCCTCTACTTGAAGCGAAGTTGTCTTGCCCAATGTTCCGTGGGATTCAGTAATAGAGATTTGGTGGATAAAGTATCTTGGCAACCCTAACCAAGGCAAAAAAAATTGAAAAGGGGGTGCAACACGAGGGCTTCCAAGGGGGTCACCCATCCTAGTACTACTTTCGCCCAAGCACGCTTAACTTCGTAGTTCTGATGGGATCCGGTGCATTAGTGATGGTATGATCGCACCCGTCATGTTGAGGGCACAATTCCTATATGTGTTAACGGTTCACAGTCCCAGTCTAGAGAGATGGCCCATTCAAAAGGCCCAATGGGCTTAACGACAACCCATTCACTTCAACAACGTAGCATCCTCGCAAGACGTGATATCGACACGTTGTAGGGCCCTCTGATGTCCCGCAAGTCAGGTTGTCGTCCTTTTAACAGTTCACGACGTGCGATCCGGGATGAAAAAACAGTGCAAAAGAAGAAAAGTGGCTTGAAACTGATGAAAACGTTCGATTTTGGGCTCCAAAAATGGGCACAGCGAGAAAGATTTCTGCCCCCATCGTAGAGCTCTCAGAGAGCTTTGCAACGGTATGCTGTGCGCCGCGTAACTCCTTACGGATCAAAAGTTATGGGCACCGAAGCGACGGAGACCTGGTCACAAACCCTACGCCCTCGGTTTGCGGGTCCAGCCTCTACGTGAACCGAAGTTTTCTTGCCCAATGTTCCGTGGGATTCAGTAATAGAGATTTGGTGGATAAAGTATCTTGGCAACCCTAACCAGGGCAAAAAATATTTAAAAGGGGTTGAAACACGAGGACTTCCCAGGGGGTCACCCATCCTAGTACTACTCTCGCCCAAGCACGCTTAACTTCGGAGTTCTGATGGGATCCGGTGCATTAGTGATGGTATGATCGCACCCGTCATGTTGAGGGCACAATTCCTAAATGTGTTAACGGTTCACAGTCCCAACCTAGAGAGATGACCCATTCAAAAGGCCCAATGGGCTTAACGACAACCCATCCGCTTCAACAACACAGCATCCTCGCAAGACGTGATATCGACACGTTGTAGGGCCCTCTGATGTCCCGCGAGTCAGGTTGTCGTCCTTTTAACAGTTCACGACGTACGATCCGGGATGAAAAAATAGAGCAAAAGAAGAAAAGTGGCCTGAAACTGATGAAAACGTTCGATTTTCGACTCCAAAAAGGGCACACCGAGAAAGCTAGCTGCCCCTGTCATAGAGCTCTCAGAGAGCTTTGCAACGGTATGCTGTGCGCCGCATAATTCCTTACGGATCAAAAGTTATGGGCACCGGAGCGACGGAGACCTAGTCACAAACCCTACACCCTCTGTTTGCGGGCCCAGCCTCTACGTGAACCGAAGTTGTCTTGCCCAACGTTCCGTGGGATTCAGTAATAGAGATTTGGTGGATAAAGTATCTTGGCAACCCTAACCAGGGCAAAAAAAAATTGAAAAGGTGGTGCAACACGAGGACTTCCCAAGGGGTCACCCATCCTTGTACTAGTCTCGCCTAAACACGCTTAACTTCGGAGTTATGATATGATCTAGTGCATTAGTGCTGGTATGATCACACCCGTCATGTTAAGGGCACAATTCCTTTTTGTGTTAACTGTTCACAGACCTAGCCTAAAGAGATGGCCCATTCAAAAGGCCCAACGAGCTTAACGACAACCCATCCGCTTTAACAACGCAGAATCCTTGCAAGACATGATATAGACACGTTGTAGGGCTCTCTGATATCCTGCGAGTCAGGTTGTCGTCCTTTTAACAGTTCACGACGTACGATCCGGGACGGAAAAATCGAGCAAAAGAAGAAAAGTGGCTTGAAACTGATGAAAACGTTCGATTTTGGTCTCCAAAAAGGGTACAGCGAGCAAGCTTTCTGCCCTCGTCGTAGAGCTCTCAGAGAGCTTTGCAACGGTATGTTGTGCACCGCGTAACTCCTTACGGATCAAAAGTTATGGGCACCGGAGAGACGAAGACCTGGTCACAAACCCTACGCCCTCGGTTTGCGGGCCCAGCCTCTACGTGAAGCGAAGTTGTCTTGCCCAATGTTCCGTGGGATTCAGTAATAGAGATTTGGTGGATAAAGTATCTTGGCAACCCTAACCAGGGCAAAAAAAATTGAAAAGAGGGTGCAACACGAGGACTTCGCATGGGATCACCCATCCTAGTACTACTCTCGCCCAAGCACGCTTAACTTCGGAATTCTGATGGGATCCGGTGCATTAGTGCTAGTATTATTGCACCCGTCATGTTGAGGGCATAATTCCTTTATGTGTTAGCTGTTCACAATCCCAACCTAGAGATATGGCCCATTCAAAAGGGCCAACGGGCTTAACGACAACCCATCCGCTTCAACAACGCAGCATGTTTGCAAGACGTGATATCGATACTTTGTAGGGCCCTCTGATGTCCCTGGAGTCAGGTTGTCGTCCTTTTAACAGTTCACGACGTACGATCCGGGACAGAAAAATAGAGCAAAAGAAGAAAATTGGCCTGAAAATGATGAAAATGTTCAATTTTGGGCTCCAAAAAGGAAAAAGCTAGCATGCTGGCTGCCCCATCGTAGAGCTCTCAGAGAGCTTTGCAACGGTATGCTGTGCGCCGCGTAACTCCTTACGGATCAAAAGTTATGGGCACCGGAGCGACGGAGACCTGGTCACAAACTCTACGCCCTCGGTTTGCGGGCCCAGCCTCTACGTAAAACGAATTTGTCTTGCCCAATGTTTCGTGGGATTCAGTAACAGAGATTTGGTGAATAAAGTATCTTGGCAATCCTAACCAAGGCAAAACAAATTGAAAAGGGGGTGCAACACGAGGACTTCCCAAGGGGTCTCCCATCCTAGTACTACTCTCGCACAAGCACGCTTAACTTCGGATTTCTGATGGGATCCGGTGCATTAGTGCTGGCATGATCGCACCCGTCATGTTGAGGGCATAATTCCTATATGTGTTAAGGGTTCACATTCCCAACCTAGAGAGATGTCCCATGCAAAAGGCCCAATGGGCTTAACGACAACCCATCCGCTTCCACAACGCAGCATCCTCGCAAGAAGTGATATCGACACGTTGTAGGGCCCTCTGATGTCCCACGAGTCAGTTTGTCGTCCTTTTAACAGTTCACGACGTACAATCCGAGACTAAAAAACAGAGCAAAAGAAGAAAAGTTGCTGAAACTAATGAAAACGTTCGATTTTGGGTTCCAAAAATGGGCAAAGCAAGCAAGCTAGCTGCCCCCGTCGTAGAGCTCTCAGAGTGCTCTGCAACGGTCTGCTGTGTGCCGCGTAACTTCCTACGGATTAAAAGTTATGGGCACCGGAGCGACGGAGACCTGGTCACAAACCCTATGCCCTCGGTTTACGGGCCCAGCCTCTACGTGAAGCGAAGTTGTCTTGCCCAATGTTCCGTGGGATTCAGTAATAGAGATTTGGTGGATAAAGTATCTTGGCAACCCTAACCAGGGCAAAAAAAATTGAAAAGGGGTGTAACACGAGGACTTCCCAGTGGATTACCCATCCTAGTACTACTTTCGCCCAAGCACGCTTAACTTCAGAGTTCTGATGGGATCCGGTGCATTAGTGATGGTATGATCGCACCCGTCATGTTGAGGGCACAATTCCATTATGTGTTAACAGTTCACAGAGCCAGTCTAGATAGATGGCCCATTCAAAAGGCCCAATGGGTTTAACGACAACCCATCCGCTTCAACAACGCAGCATACTCGCAAGACGTGATACCGACACGTTGTAGGGCAAACTGATATCGCGCGAGTCAGGTTTTCGTCCTTTTAACAGTTCACGACGTACGATCCGTGGAGGAAAAACAGCGCAAAAGAAGAAAAGTGGCTTGAAACAGATGAAAACGTTCGATTTTGGGCTCCAAAAATGGGCATAGCGAGCAAGCTTTCTGCCCCCGTCGTAGAGCTCTCAGAGAGCTTTGCAACGGTATGCTGTGCGCCGCGTAACTCCTTACGGATCAAAAGTTATGGGCACCGGAGCGACGGAGACCTGGTCACAAACCCTACGCCCTCGGTTTGCGGGTTCAGCCTCTACGTGAAGCGAAGTTGTCTTGCCCAATGTTCCGTGGGATTCAGTAATAGAGATTTGGTGGATAAAGTATCTTGGCAACCCTAACCAGGGCAAAAAATATTGAAAAGGGGGTGCAACACGAGGACTTCCCAGGGGGTCACCCATCCTAGTACTACTCTCGCCCAAGCACGCTTAACTTCGGAGTTCTGATGGGATCCGGTGCATTAGTGATGGTATGATCGCACCCGTCATGTTGAGGGCACAATTCCTATATGTGTTAACGGTTCACAGTCCCAACCTAGAGAGATGACCCATTCAAAAGGCCCAATGGGCTTAACAACAACCCATCCGCTTCAACAACACAGCATCCTCGCAAGATGTGATATCGACACGTTGTAGGGCCCTCTGATGTCCCGCGAGTCAGGTTGTCGTCCTTTTAACAGTTCACGACGTACAATCCGGGACTAAAAAACAGAGCAAAAGAAGAAAAGTTGCTGAAACTGATGAAAACGTTCGATTTTGGGCTCCAAAAATGGGCAAAGCGAGCAAGCTGGCTGCCCCCGTCGTAGAGCTCTCAGAGTGCTCTGTAACGGTCTGCTGTGTGCCGCGTAATTCCTTACGGATTAAAAGTTATGGGCACCGGAGCGACGGAGACCTGGTCACAAACCCTACGCCCTCGGTTTGCGGGCCCAGCTTCTACGTGAAGCGAAGTTGTCTTGCCTAATGTTCTGTGGGATTTAGTAATAGAGATTTGGTGGATAAAGTATCTTGGCAACCCTAACCAGGGCAAAAAAAATTGAAAAGGGGGTGCAACACGAGGACTTCCCAGGGGATTACCCATCCTAGTACTACTCTCACCCAAGCACGCTTAACTTCGGAATTCTGATGGGATCCGGTGCATTAGTGCTGGTATGATCGCACTCATCATGTTGAGGGCACAATTCCTTTTTGTGTTAACTGTTCACAGTCCCAGCCTAGAGAGATAGCCCATTCAAAAGGGCCAATGGGCTTAACGACAACACATTAAGTGAAACCCTTACTACAATAGGCTGTATTCTCACAATCAATAGAATAATCAAACAATCTCCAAATCTAGTGAATAAGATGTCAAATTAAATCTTAGGAGCTAACTAAAATCAGAAACAAACCTTGCATCAATTGGAATTCGGAATCATTAGTTATAGCCGAAACAGTGAGATAGCACAAAACTGTCCAGATTTGCACACTTTTCGGAAAGTGACGTTTTTGAGGTCCTTAGGGTCAGTTTTAGCCTTGGTCCATTTCTGACAAAATTGTCCAGAACTGAAAAATATAACCGCACACCATATTTCATGCATTTTGGACATCATTTACTAAGTCAAAGATGGTTCGTTCAACAAGGTCAGTGCATCTGCCAAAACCTGCTTCATTTTTCCAGATTTCCAGATTTGGACACATTTTAAAGATTTGCCATTTTGAGGACCTTAGATTCAAAATTTGCTTCGGCCTATTTCTGGGACAAATGTTCACAACTGTCCAAACTAGTCACCTTCCAATTTTCAAGCATTTTCAACATCATTTTCTTAGCTAAACTTACCTCGAACAGACTGGTCGGAGAGCTGTCAACAATTTCGACTTCACCTAGCATCATTTTCAAGCCAAGATCTTGCCATGCATGGTTGTTTAAGCTTATGAACGACCATATAGCTCAAGTGCAGAAGCAAATACACACATTTATGAACATGCATGTGAATTTTTGAAGAGTTTTCAAAAGGTTTTAACCCTCACCTTAGCAATCAACCACAAAGATGCTCAAAACCTTGTTGAAGCTCAACTTTCTTCCTCTCCTTGCTTAGCCGAAAACCCAACTAGATTTTCTCTATTTTTCCTAGCTTAGTGATCAATCTCTTAGTACATGCATGTAGTTAGGGCTTGAAGAAAAGAAATGGATGCCAAGAAGCTTACCTAGGCCGAATGGAGTCTTCAATGCACATGCAAGTGTGATTTTCACCTCTTAGCTAGCTCGGTTGAAGTCTTTTGCTTGTAGCTTGCTTGGTTTAGCTATGGGGTGAAGAAGAGAAGCTATGGAGATGAAAAACTCAGCCAAGGCCGAGAATGAGAGAGGAAAATCGAGAGGGAAGTGAGGGAAATTGAAGGAAAAGAGAGAATACGACAAAGTGATGGCTTTCCAATTTCTTTGAGGTTGTGGTCGGCCTTGGGCAGTCCAAATTCAGCATTTTGTTTCTTCAATGTGCAATTTGAAATTCCTAGGATGGGCAAGAATGATGTGGCCAAAAATAGTGTGCAAATGGTAGGGTTTTTGAGCAATTTTCTAAGCATTTGTGTCATAGAATGTCTAAGCATGCATAGTTGATTATAAAATTGTTCAAACCTTGTGCAAACACCATGGTATGGTCGGCCAAGCTAGCTTCCAATTCTGAATTTTTGCCAACTTTTGATCATTAATTAATTGTGTCTTGAAAGTGAAAAAAGAATAAGGAATAAAGAATGAAGAATGTCTAGCTTTTGGTGCTATTTCGTCTTCTAGTGAGTTGAATTAGGATTATTATATTGATAGTGAATTTTGTAGGATTGTTTAATAGTCTAGTGCTCTGTGTAAGATGCTTTCTTGATTAGCGTGAAGGCACGCTTTCCTAGGTCTAGGGCACGCACTACGAGGTAGGACACAAACTACGAGACGAACGCACGTTTTTCAAGTAAAAGCACGCAACCCTAAATGTATGCACGTAATTCAATGCATGGCACATAAAATGAACACAATTCTTAAACCTAGGTCATGGCATGCAAATCTAGGTTAGGGCACACGAAGCGAGGTTTCGCACGCAAATCGGGGTCGGGCCTCACATCCTCCCCTCCTTAAAAGAATTTCGCCCCGAAATTCAATATTACCTTGAAATAAAGCTGGATACTGCTGCTCCATCTGGTCTCGCCTTTCCCACATTGCTTCTTCGACTCCGTGATGATCCCACAGCACCTTTACCATCGGTATAGTTCTGTTGCGCAACTCCCGATCCTACTGGTCTAGGATCCGAATGGGCTTCTCCTCGTAAGACAAGTTTTCCCGAAGCTGCAATGGCTCTGGCTCCAAGATATGCGACGGGTCAGGATGATACTTCCGCAACATCGAAACATGAAAGACGTCGTGAATATTGGAGAGGTTCTGGGGTAGCGCTAGGCGATACGCCAACTTGCCAACCTTCTCAACTATCTCAAATGGTCCCACAAATCTTGGGCTCAACTTTCCACCCTTGCCATGCCTAATCAGTCCCCTCCGGGGTGATATCTTCAAGAACACCTTGTCGCCAACCTCAAACTCGAGACTCCGTCTCCGTCGGTCTGCATAACTCTTCTGCCTGCTTTCGGCGGTAAGCATCCATTTCCGGATGAGGTGGATATTATCAACAGTCTTCATAAGTTCAGGTAAAAGGGTCGGGTCAAAAGTTTTCGTCTCACCTACTTCATCCCAGTAAATCGGGGATCGACACTTCCGTCCATACAACGCCTCAAATGGGGCCATCCCGATAGTGGCCTGATAACTATTGTTGTAGGCGAACTCCGCTAGAGATAGATATTTCTCCCAACCTTTGCCGAAATCCATAACACAAGCCCTCAGCATATCCTCCAAAATCTGAATAGTCCTCTCTGATTGTCCATCAGTCTGAGGGTGATAAGCCGTGCTAAAACTCAACTTCATTCCCAAAGCTTCTTGCAATCTCTTCCAAAATAGGGAAGTAAAACGAGGATCCCTATCCGATACAATACTCATAGGCATCCCGTGCAATCTTACAATCTCCGCTACATACATATCTCCCAGTTTCTCAGGACTATCCTCCTTGTTCATCGGTAAGAAGTGCGCCGACTTAGTCAATCTATCCACTATAACCCAAACGGCGTCATGACCCTTTCGTGATCTAGGCAGGTCCATAACAAAATCCATAGTGATATGTTCCCATTTCCATTGAGGAATCTCCAACGGCTGAAGTAAACCTGCGGGTCGCTGATGTTCTGCTTTGACCCTCTGACAAGTCAAACATCGTGCTACAAACTCCACAATTTCTCTCTTCATGTTATTCCACCAATAGTGTTTCTTTAAATCCTGATACATCTTTGTTCCGCCGGGGTGAATAGTATATCTTGAATTATGGGCTTCCTCAAGAATCTTCTTTTTCAGCTTTGGGTCATGGGGAACACAAATCTAGTTCCTAAACCTCCAAATACCATCATCATGAAACTTGAAATCTGCATTGATTTCCTTGATCTTCTGAAATTGTTGGTCCTTCTGTTGAGCCTCTCGTAACTCAGACAACAAGGTCGGTTGAACTTGGGTAGTGGCAAAAAGTAACCCTTTCTGAGTCAATTGTGGTTTCCACAGAAATGCTTCCTCCAACAACTCCTGCACCTTGACCACCAGTTTTGTCATGCTTGCCTTTCTACTTAAGGCATCTGCAACTACATTCGCTTTACCAGGCACATAATTGATTGAGCAGTTATAATCATCCAAAAGCTCCATCCACCGCCTTTGCCTCATATTCAACTCCTTCTGAGAGAACAAGTATTTCAAACTCTTATGATCAGTATATACCTCAAACTTGTTACCCCACAGATAATGCCTCCATTTCTTGAGTGCAAACACAATGGCTGCTAACTCCAAATCATGCGTCAGGTAATTCATCTTGTACGGCTTTGGTTTCCTAGAGGCATAAGCAATCACTCTTCCATTTTGCATCAACACACATCCCAATCCTTCTTTCGAAGCGTCGCTATAGATTACAAAACCTTGACTCCCTTCAGGCAATGCAAGAACAGGTGCGGTAGTCAATCTTTTCTTCAATTCTTGAAAGCTGCTCTCACACTTATCATCCCACACGAACTTGGTTTTCTTTTGAGTGAGCTTTGTAAGCGGTCCTGCAATCTTAGAGAAATCTTTCATGAATCTCCGATAATAGCCGGCTAGACCAAGAAAACTCCGAACCTCCGTAACATTTTCTGGCTTCTTCCAAGACATCACTGCATCAATCTTTGCTGGATCCACCGCTATTCCCTCTTGGGATATGATATGCCCCAAAAATGCAATCTGCTACAGCCAAAATTCACACTTGCTAAACTTTGCATACAATTGGTGCTCTCGAAGTTTCTGCAGTACCAACCGCAGATGTTGCTCATGCTCCGCCTCCGATTTCGAGTATACCAAAATATCATCAATGAAGATCACCACAAATTGGTCCAAATAGGGTTGAAACACCCTATGCATCAAATCCATAAAAGCTGCAGGGGCATTAGTTAGTCCAAAAGGCATCACCACATATTCATAATGCCTATATCTCGTCCTGAAAGCCGTTTTAGGCACATCTTCCTTCTTGATCCGCAACTGATAATACCCTTGCCTCAAGTCGAGTTTCGAATACACTTTGGCTCCTTGTAATTGATCAAATAACTCGTCGATCAGGGGAAGTGGGTATTTATTCTTGACGGTCACTTGGTTCAAACCTCGGTAGTCAATACATAGCCTCAACGTTCCATCTTTCTTCTTCACAAACAGGACTGGCGCACCCCACGGTGAAGAACTCGGTTGAACAAACCCCTTCTTCAACAATCCTTGCAATTGGTCCTTTAATTCTTGTAGCTCGGCCGGTGCCATACGATAGGGAGCTTTAGATATTGGCTGGGCGCCAGGCAGCACCTCTATAACAAACTCGATCTCCCGATTCGGGGGTAAACCGGGTAATTCTTCTGGGAACACATCTGCATAGTCTTTGATCATAGGCATCTCCTCCAATTTAGCTTTGTCCGACGGCTTGTTGATAAGGTAAGCCAAGTAACCGCTGCACCCTTTCCTCAAGGACTTTACTACTTTTGTGGATGAAATAATGGAACTCCCGGTGAAATCTCTTCGACCCATAACCTCCAGTATTGGTTGATCAGGTACCCGAAACGTTATAATCTTCGCCCGGCAATCCAGTTGGACGTGATGTTTGGCCAACTAGTCCATCCCTAAAATGACCTCATAATCTCGAAAAGGTAATACAATAAGATTGGCTGAGAATTCCCTATCCTTAATTTGGATTTTACATGCTTTACAAGCTGAACTAGTTACAAGTTTAGAACCCATTGGAGTACCAACTTCTACTTCGTATGGAAAACATACAACTCTCAATTTCACACGTTCCACACATAAGGGAGTAATAAATGAATGAGTAGCACCCGGATCAATTAACACCTTAACAGGTTGATTCAGTATGAAGAATGTACCTTCTACAACAACGGTCTCATCTGGAATCTCCTCGCACTCAATAGCATAGGCTCGAGCCGGACTCTAGGAATTGGAGTCTTGCCCCTACCGGCTGGCTTACCCTGATTCTGTCCCCCTTGCCATTTAGGGCAATCCTTAACCCGGTGCTGATCGCTGCCACAACCCATACATCGCCCCAATTTTCTCCAACACTGGGCCTCGGTGTGGCCCTTCTTGTTATAGTACAAACAGATGGCAGTCTGAGAAGTAGGTGAACTACCTGTGGATCCGCGGGTGGAAGAGGCTGATGGCGCTTTTGTCGGGCCACGGTTATTTACTGGTCTATTCTGGCTCTGGCCTTGACCGCGACTCTGACTCTGGAATTTCCTCTGCTGACCTGGAGGCTGGAATGGTTTCTTTCTCGGCTGACTCGAATCGGCTCCATCTAGTTTCCTCTTCTCAACTCAAGAGGCAACAGCAAAGAGGGCAGAGTAAGTATCGAAGTCATGAGAAGCTAACTGGTCCTGAATCTCTGCCCTCAATCCAACAGTAAATTTCCACATTTTTGCCTCCGTAGTACAAACCATATATTGAGCATAACGGGACAGTCGATCAAAACGAGCCTCGTACTGGGCCACCGTCATATTACCCTGGGTCAAGTGCATGAATTCCTTGATCCGCCTCTGCCTGGAAACTGCAGGTACATATTTCTCCTTAAATGCCTTAACGAAATTACCCCACAAGCAAGGTGTCTGGTCAGCCTCCCACAGTGCCTCTAGAGTGTGCCACCAATGCTCGGCATCCCCGTGCAACAGAAATACAGCAAACTCCACTTTTTCTTCATCTCTATAATCAAGTGGCCTGAAAATCTTCTCAATCTCGGACAGCCAAGCCTCTGCTTTCTCATCATCAGCTTCCCCGTAGAATTTAGACAGGCGAAAGTCAAGGAATTCCCTCATTCTGCTATGTCTCCCATGGTTACCCTCATTCCTGTTAGTGATGTTGTTGTTGTTGGCTTCACGAGCATCCTGACGTTCCATCACACGTGATACACGATCCATGGCATTTGCCATCATATTAAACATAGCTATACCAGGATTAGTCTGATAAGCATCCCTGGTCTCTTGAGGTTCACCGCTCCTATTAGTAGTACGGGTACTAGGGCCAGCCATCTATAGGCACAAATTATGATGTACAATTTATTGAAATATGACAATTAAGAATCTAATGCATAAGATATGCAACATAATATAGGTACAATTCTAAAAACATTTAAGGCATGTAAGTCACTTAAGCACATAGAACATAGAAGGTACATTTATCACACAATAACACATAGACAAGTCATCCTAATTATCTGAGGGCTCTACCCACGGTCCGAGAGTTAAACCCGGCTTAAGCAATCTAAGCTCTGATACCATTCTTCTAAGGTGTCACGCCCCAACCCGGCCTATAAAGGTTAGACTAGGGTATGATCTAAACATTCAAGTCCTTTCAAGTACTTAATCGTTCAAGGAGGTTTAGCACTTAACATTTTATCCTAGACTCCAAAATTTTTCTGGAAAACCGGCAGCATAACGGCTGTAATTGGGCTATTTGGTTTGACCTAGTTCTCTAAACACCTCAAAATTTACCATCTCAATTCCATTTCCAACTAAGATTACTATTTTACCATCAATTGAATTGCCTATTGGTTATTTCGACGTCCCGTTTGATTTATAACCTAGCATGATACTATGTCTCGTTTGTTTGTTTGACCTCGTTTCAAAATATACCTGTTTAAGATTGGATAAATTCATTTACTTAGTCCTTACTAATACATCATAACCTATGATAATACTAGCGGTAATAAAAGCATAACGATCATAGTAATGTCTAGTATCAGTCTACTTAATATAAGTACAAACCAAAATTAGACCCCAAATTACAACGGGGGTCTTTTACATCACGACATCGAGCAACATAAAAGGAAATAGTCTTCAAGTAACATAAAGTTCACAAGTAGTCACGTTCAAGCAAAACAACAATGACAGGCAATCACTCCAGGCGTTCATCATTAGGCACATTGTCCTTGGGTACCTGTACCTGTTCTTCTTCACATGTGATGAAAAAGAGGGTAAGTCCTTATGAACTCAGCGATGGGGAAATGAGAAATACGTTTTGAAACTCATTTTCCGGTTCAATTATGAAAACACCTTTTGAAAACATGTCACGTATTACAAATAATAAGGTACACAAATATATGAAACAAATTGAGTAACAGATACATTTACCAATCATTTCAAGGATACGGTGAGCATTTTCTCTAAATATCAATTTCGATTCATTTGGTGCGGCCGACTTCAATAATCCACTTATCGCTCCCAATTGGGTGTACTCCGGATGTACCCCGAAACCTACGACCCAACTCTCCGAGGGTGGAATGCCAAGCGAGAGAGGGAATTGGACCATGGTAGTCACGGGAGCACTGGCAAGCCCTATGCCGCCCGGCGTTCGTGAAACGCTACCATACCACAATGAAAGGTTGCAACCTCGTATGCAGTGTACATTTATAACATTTAACATATCACATTAGGAGGACAACAAAGTAGGTCGCCTCCGAGCAATTATAAGATCGCACGTTGTCAAGTAATCAAACAAGGCACGATAAGACAAATAATTTCACTTGAAAAGCATATGGAGTCATATGAACATTAAACGGGCAGCCATGTAACACATGCAAGTCAAGCCATATAACTCATTTCGAAGTTCACGTAATCAAGTGATACGAATATTCAACATGCAACAACATTTACGTGGGTTCGGTGGCAAGAAAAGCTTATTTGACAACATGCAATGGTCCAAATCACATTTGAAGTTATAAGACATTTACGGGCAGCCCACTAAGCATATAATTCCCACACAATATCCAAATAATCAACACTTAGCAAAACTACCTAGTCATTAGGGTTTCCATTTCGTGTATATTCATGCAATTTGAGCCTCAACCCAACTCAAAGTCAATCTCAAACCATGCTTCATTTAATTCAACATCCTCAAACATTCAAAACAGTCCACACAACATCCCGAAGCTAAAATCCCAAGCATTTAATTCAACAAGAGAAGTCACCACAATTTTTCAAAGTACCACATTAAGTGAAACCCTTACTGCAATAGGCTGTATTCTCACAATCAATAGAATAATCAATAAATCTCCAAATCCAGTGAATAAGATGTCAAATTAAAGCTTAAGGAGTTAACTAAAATCATAAACAAACCTTGCATCAATTGGAGTTCGGAATCATTATTTATAGCTGAAACAGTGAGATAGCACAAAACTGTCCAGATTTGCACACTTTTCAGAAAGTAACGTTTTTGAGGTCCTTAAGGTCAGTTTTAGCCTTGGTCCATTTCTGAAAAAATTGTCCAGAACTGAAAAGTATAGCATCAAACCAAATTTCATGCATTTTGGACATCATTTACTAAGTCAAATATGGTTCGTTCCACAAGGTCAGTGCATCTGCCAAAACCTGCTTCATTTTTCCAGATTTCCAGATTTGGACACATTTTAAAGATTTTCCATTTTGAGGACCTTAGAGTCAAAATTTGCTTCGGCCTATTTCTGGGAAACATGTTCAAAACTGTCCAAAATAGTCACCTACCAATTTTAAAGCATTTTCAACATCATTTGTCTAGCTAAACTTACCTCGAAAAGACTGGTCAGAGAGCTGTCAACAATTTCGACTTCACCTAGCATCATTTTCAAGCCAAGATCTTGCCATGCATGGTTGTTTAAGCTTATGAACGACCATATAGCTCAAGTACAGAAGCAAATACACACATTTATGAACATGTATGTGAATTTTTGAAGAGTTTTCAAAAGGTTTTAACCCTCACCTTAGCAATCAACCACAAAGATGCTCAAAACCTTGTTGAAGCTCAACTTTCTTCCTCTCCTTGCTTAGCCGAAAACCCAACTAGCTTTTCTCTATTTTTCCTCGCTTAGTGATAAATCTCTTAGTACATGCATGTAGTTAGGGCTTGAAGAAAAGAAATGGATGCCAAGAAGCTTACCTAGGCCGAATGGAGTCTTCAATGCACATGCAAGTGTGATTTTCACTTCTTAGCTAGCTCGGTTGAAGTCTTTTGCTTGTGGCTTGCTTGGTTTAGCTATGGTGTGAAAAAGAGAAGCTATGGAGATGAAGAACTCATCCAAGGCCGAGAATGAGAGAGGAAAATTGAGAGGGAAGTGAGAGAAATTGAAGGAAAAGAGAGAATATGACAAAGTGATGGCTTTGCAATTTCTTTGAGGTTGTGGTCGGCCTTGGGCAGTCCAAATTCAGCATTTTGTGTCTTCAATGTGCAATTTGAAATTCCTAGGATGGGCAAGAATGATGGGACCGAAAATAGTGTGCAAATGGTAGGGTTTTTGAGCAATTTTCTAAGCATTTGTGTCATAGAATGTCTAAGCATGCATAGTTGATTATAAAATTGTTCAAACCTTGTGCAAACACCATGGTATGGTCGGCCAAGCTAGCTTCCAATTCTGAATTTTTGTCAACTTTTGATCATTAATTAATTGTGTCTTGAAAGTGCAAAAAGAATAAGGAATAAAGAATGAAGAATGTCTAGCTTTTGGTGCTATTTCGTCTTCTAGTGAGTTGAATTAGGATTATTATATTGATAGTGGATTTTGTAGGATTGTTTAATAGTCTAGTGCTTCGTGTAAGATGCTTTCTTGTTTAGCGTGAAGGCACGCTTTCCTAGTTCTTGGGCACGCACTACGAGGTAGGACAAGAACTACGAGATGAATGCACATTTTTCAAGTAAAAGCACGCAACCCTAAATGAATGCACGTAATTCAATGCATGGCACATAAAATGAACACAATTCTTAAACCTAGGTCATGGAACGCAAATCTAGGTTAGGGCACACGAAGCGAGGTTTCGCACGCAAATCGGGGTCAGACCTCACAACCTTAACTAGGGCAAAAAAAATGGAAAAGGGGGTGCAACACGAGGACTTCCCAGGGGGTCACCCTTCCTAGTATTACTCTCGCCCAAGCACGCTTAACTTCGGAGTTCTGATGGGATCTGGTGCATTAGTGCTGGTATGATCGTACCCGTCATGTTGAGGGCACAATTCATATATGTGTTAACAGTTCACAGTCCCAGCCTAGAGAGATGGCCCATTCAAAAAGCCCAATGGGCTTAACGACAACCCATCCGGTTCAACAACGCAGCATCCTCGCAAGACATGATATCGACACGTTGTAGGGCCCTCTGATGTCCTGTGAGTCAGGTTCTCGTCCTTTAACAATTCACGACGTACAATTCGGGATGAAAACACAGCGCAAAAGAAGAAAAGTGGCCTAAAACTTATGAAAACGTTCGATTTTGGGCTCCAAAAATGGGCACAGCGAGCAAGCTGGCTGCCCCCATCGTAGAGCTCTCATAGAGCTTTGCTAAGGTATGCTGTGCGCCGCGTAACTCCTTACGGATCAAAAGTTATGGGCACCGGAGCGACGGAGACCTTGTCACAAACCCTATGCCCTCGGTTTGCGGGCCAAACCTCTACAAGAAGCGAAGTTGTCTTGCCCAATGTTCCGTGGGATTCAGTAATAGAGATTTGGTGGATAAAGTATCTTGGCAACCCTAACCAGGGCAAAAAAAATTGAAAAGGGGGTGCAACACGATGACTTCCTAGGGGGTCACCCATCCTAGTACTACTCTCGCCCAAGCACCCTTAACTTCGGAGTTCTGATGGGATCCGGTGCATTAGTGCTGGTATGATCGCACCCGTCATGTTGAGGGCACAATTCTTTTATGTGTTAACTGTTCAGAGTCCCAGCTTAGAGAGATGGCCCATTCAAAAGGCCCAATGGGCTTAACGACAACCCATCCGCTTCAACAACGCAGCATGCTTGCAAGACGTGACATCGACACGTTGTAGGGCGCTCTGATGTCCCGCGAGTCAGGTTGTTGTCCTTTTAACAGTTCACGACGTACGATCCGGGATGGAAAAACAGAGAAAAAGAAGAAAAGTGGCCTGAAACTGATGAAAACGTTCAATTTTGGGCTCCAAAAACGGGCACAACGAGCATGCTAGCTGCCCCTGTCGTAGAGTTCTCAGAGAGCTTTGCAACGGTATGTTGTGCGCCGCGTAACATGTCAGGCCCCAACCCGGCCTATAAGGTTAGACTAGGGTGTGAACTAAACATTCAGGTAATATCACATACTTAACTGTTTATGAAGATTTAGCACTTAACATTTTGGCCTAAACTCCAAAATTTTCCGGAAAACCTGCAGCATAATGGTTGTAATTGGACTCTTTGGTTTGACCTAATTCTCTAAATGCCTCAATTATTCCAATCATTAACCAAATTCCATTAAGGACTCATATTTGTCACCAACCGATTTGCCTACTAGTTTATCTTGAAGGTCTTGTTTGGTTAATAAGCCTAACATAACTTTGTCCCGTTTATTTGTCAATTTCCTATCATGCAAGTACCTATTATCCTTTAGTTTGCAAGTGAGCACCTAAGTGAAATTAGATAGAATTAACTTAGTTGATTGTTCATCTAGTGGTTTGAATGCCTACGATAACTACCAATTAAGAAAACAAAAGCAAACCACCAAATAAAAGTTCGTCCGGCTATAGGTAGTACAATCCCATAATTAGACCCAAATTACAACGGGGTCATTTACATCAATAAAATGAATAGTTTGCAATCAAACACAACATCCATATAGCAACCACTTTCTGGCAAAGCACAAAAGCACGTAGGGACAGGAAATCACTCCAAGGAATCATCGATAGGCACGTTGTCCTCGGGTACCTGTACCTGTTCTTCTTCACCTGTGATAAAAAAGAGGGTGAGTCTTTATGAACTCAGCGAGGGGGAACGAGAAATACGTTTTGGAACTCATTTTCCGGTTCAATTTATGAAAACTCTTTTTGAAAACATGTCACGTATTACAAATAATAAGGTACGCAAATATATGAAACAAATTGAGTAACAGATACATTTACGAATCATTTCAAGGATATGGTGAGCAGTTGCTCTCAATTTCAATTTCGATACAATTGTTGCGGCCGACTTCAATAATCCACTTATCGCTCCCAATTGGGTGTACTCCGGATGTACCCCGAAACCTACGACCCAACTCTCTGAGGGTGGAACGCCAAGCGAGAGAGGGAATTGGACCATGGTAGTGCTCCCGTCAAGCCCTATGCTGCCCGGCATTCGTGAAACGCTACCATGCCACAATGAAAGGTTGCAACCTCGTATGCAATGCACATTTATAACATTTAACATATCACATTAGGAGGACAACAAAGTAGGTCGCCTCCGAGCAGTTATAAGATCGCACGTTGTCAAGTAATCAAACAAGGCACGATAAGACAAGTAATTTCACTCGAAAGACATATAGAGTCATATGAACATTAAACGGGCAGCCATGTAACACATGCAAGTCAAGCCATATAGCTCATTTCGAAGTCCACGTAATCAAGTGATACGATTATTCAACATGCAACAACATCTACGTGGGTTCGGTTGCAAGAAAATCTTATTTGACAACATGCAATGGTCCAAATCACATTTGAAGTTATAAGACATTTACGGGCAGCCCACTAAGCATATAATTTCCACACAACATCCAAATGATCAACACTTATCAAAACTACCTAGTCATTAGGGTTTCCATTTCGTGTATATTCATGCAATTTGAGCCTCAACCCAACTCAAAGTCAATCTCAAACCATGCATCATTTAATTCAACATCTTCAAACATTCAAAACAGTCCACAAAACATCCCGAAGCTACAATCCCAAGCATTTAATTCAACAAGAGAAGCCACAACAATTTTTTTTTTCCTAAGCATAATACTAAGTGAAACCCTTACTGCAATAGGCTGTTTTCTCACAATCAGTAGGATAATCAAACAATCTCCAAATTCAGTGAATAAGATTTCAAATTAAAGCTTAAGAAGTTAACTAAAATCAGAAACAAACCTTGCATCAATTGGAGTTCGGGATCATTAGATATAGCCGAAACAGTGGAATAGCACAAAACTGTCCAGATTTGAACACTTTTCAGAAATTGACATTTTTGAGGTCCTTAGGTTCAGTTTTAGCCTTGGTCCATTTCTGACAAAATTGTCCGGAACTGAAAAATATAGCAGCACACCAAATTTAATTCATTTTGGACATCATTTACTCAGTCAAATATGGTTCGTTCCACAAAGTCAGTGCATCTGCCAAAACCTGCTTCATTTTTCCAGATTTCCAGATTTTGTCACATTTTAAAGATTTGCCATTTTGAGGACCTTAGAGTAAAAATTTGCTTCGGCCTATTTCTGGGAAAATTGTTCAAACCTGTCCAAACTAGTCACCTACAAATTTTCATGCATTTTAAATATCATTTGCCTAGCTAAACTTACCTCGAACAGACTGGTCAGAGAGCTGTCAACAATTTCGACTTCACCTAGCATCATTTTCAAGCCAAGATCTTGTCATGCATGGTTGTTTAAGCTTATGAACGACCATATAGCTCAAGTACAGAAGCAAATACACACATTTATGAGCATGCATGTGAATTTTTTGAAGAGTTTTCAAAAGGTTTTAACCCTCACCTTAGCAATCAACCACAAAGATGCACAAAAACTTGTTGAAGCTTCAAATCTCTTCTTCTTCTTGCTTAGCCGAGATTCCAACTTGGTTTCTCTATTTTTCCTAGCCTAGTGATCAATCTATTAGCATATGCATGAGGTTAGAACAAGAAGAAAAGAAATGGAAGCCAAGAAAACTTACCTAGGCCAAAAATGGTGACTCAAAATGCTTGCATGTGTGTTTCTTGCATCCTAGCTTGCTTGGGTGAGTTTCTTTGCTTGTGGTTTGTCTTGATGCACCTTAGGATGATGAAGATGAGCTAAGAGGTGGAGAGAACTCAGCCAAAACCGAAATGGAGAGAGAGAATGAGAGGGAGAGAGAGAAAATGTGAGAGGAAAGAAGAAATGACAAAAAAATGAAGGCTTTTGCATTATTCAAGCACTTGGTCAGCCTTGGGCCATTAAATTCTGATTTTTGTGTCTTCAATGTGTGATTTTAAAATGTTTAGCATGGGCAAAGGTGGTTTGGTTGAGCAAGGTAGAGGATTTAGGTGGTTTTGAGCATGTTTTTATGCATTGTGCTAAGTGTTTGTCATAGTTTGTCTAGGAATAATTCTTTATGCATTTGTGCCATTAGAATTGTCATAGGAATGTTGGGGAATTAGGGAATCTAGATAGAATAAAATATAGGAATGTTTGTTGATGAGTTGAATTATGAATAGAATAATAGTTAGTGGGAAATGTAGGAATAGTTTAGTATTATTTTATTGTTAGTGGAGTTTGTAGAGAATTTGAATTAGGAATATAGTATTGGTTAGTAGATTGTATAGGATTATTTTAGTGTCTAGTGCTTTGTGTAGGATTCTTTCTTGATCAACATGGTGGCACAGATTCCTAGGTCTAGGGCACGAATTACGAGGTAGACACGAACTACGAGGTAAGACACGAACTTCAAGACTAATGCACGTACTTCAAGATAAATGCACGGATTCTAATGTAAATGCACGCAAATCAAGGCATAACTCTATATCTAGGTTAAGGTACGCAGTTCAAGGTTAGGGCACACGAAACGAGATAACGCACGTACATCGAGGTCAGGGCACGTATTTCTAGGTACCGCACGTGAGTCGGGGATTAGGGCACACTATTCTAGGTCAAGGCACGTATGACGAGGTATGCATGAAAACTAATACAAGACACGTAATCCAAGGTCGGTCATTTAATTTTCAATCTAATGCGCCCAAATCGAGGTAAGACACGTTATTTGGGGTTGGGCCTCACATCCTCCCCTCCTTAAAAGAATTTCGTCCCGAAATTCATTCTTACTTGTTAAGGTCATTTAGACGGATTCCGACCATTGTTATTTTCCAACTCCGGGTCGTCCTTTGCTCTGTGATCTCTCTTACCACAACGATTTCACTTCCTAGCTTTCTCCAATCATTTAATTCGGTGTGACCTCTACATTTACAGTTTGTTCCTTTGAATGACTTTATTCTCCATTTGATCTTAAGGTTAAGTTCATTAACTAAGGTTAGAGTCTTCAAACATAGTCATCAAAGTTGCATCGGTATTCTAACAATATAACAATAACTCCAAAATCATGACTCATGTTGTGTCAATCTCGCATTCATACCTCAAAAGGAATATCACAATAATTCCATGATCCTAGGGTGACATACGCTAATTTCAAGATGATAGGTCTATATCCGATTTACATATCCTATCTACTAGCTTCAGAACTGTTATCACATAGGTCATACACAAGTTACGGATCATTTCCACGATACGACCCTATTTTCAGGTTGAACTCACCAAACAAACTAATCCATCTCAAGTCGTCATCTATCGGTAGTATCATAGTTATTATCTTGAAGGTACATTGGATTAGTAAATCTTATAATGACTAGTCTTCTGGTTATAAGCTCCTATTCACTAACATCATTTCCCAACTTCATTAACCTTCACGCTCGTAATCAAGGAGAAAGACCGTTGAGATTCATTAAACTCGAATTCTAAGGTTTATTAAGTATCACCAACAAATTGCCATCGAAATTGCATGGGTAAACTAATCATGTTACACTAGTTCAACTCTTACAAGTAAAATTCATCATCTTGTGATCCACAATTTATTTCCTTATTCGAATCTCTATCTTCAAGTCACGAGACTTCAGAATTTTCTTTTAATCTTATCCAAAACTCCTAAGGCGAATAGTTTCAACCTCAAATAAATTCCACTCACCTCAATCCAAGGTTACGTCATACTTAAGAAGACAATGGTCCTACTCATTTAGCGACCTAGTCATTCCTTCGAATACTTAATGCCCGCCAATATATCTTCGACATTAATGTTACTAAGGTGGGTTCATCGCCATGTAGGTGATATCAATGCTCTACTAGGTTACCGGTCGTACAACAACAATCCTAGGACTATAAATAGGTGCCGAAATGATCTAGCTCATAAGATACTTGCCATACTAATCCAAGTAGCTTATTACACAAAATAACTTCAAGGCTGTGTCAATCATAAGAATTATAACCACAAGGCATCCTTCAATATAATCTAATAGAACTTCAAAAGTAGTCAACGACTCATACAACTATCACTACAAGATCCGCCCTCCATTTAACGACCACAATTCGAAGTCTACCAACAGCTAGTTTCTAGATATGAAACGGTGCACATAATACAGTTGTCTAACAATAGTCTCTTAGGTCATTATGACTCTAATTCACATCTATCATAACTTTATGAAATCTTACTCTTCCCATTTACATGTTCAGCTAGGCTAAGAGTGTCAAGACTCGTCGACCTTAGGTCCTAGGGTTTACCATGAATCATCATGCATACTCACTATTAGCTATTTAGGATTTCAAATCATACCCTAACAACTCCACTTTGCAACCAGATGTTTAATATCATTTCCATGGTTTATATAATAGGTCCATCGGTCTTACTTAAGGATATATGCTTTCCAACATCCTCTAGGGTATCTAAACAACGAGTGTATAGAATGACTTACTTGCATAATCACAACTAAACCCGAGAGGCACCAAATTAATACCATGATTCTAAATATCACCGATATCCAACTTAGGACCTTTAGCAACGTTAGTCATCTAATGCACAATTCAATTCCTTACACTTTTATCCGACCTAACATTTTAGGTGCAGTTTTCCAAACACGAGTTCTAGCTACGTGAATTCCTTGATTCCAACATTCCTATACCTTGTTATACTAAAGAATCATCAACCTTGTTAAACTCAGTCTCCAGAGTTACCTACATGTCTTGAGGTTATCCATTGCTAAGTTACTTAAACACATTATTCACGCCTTAATAATCTAACCCCTATCGTCCATTTCCACGAGTTCATCTCTTAATTTCTAGGTTACAATCTTACCATTGAGTGAACTTGAAACTCGTTAATATACACCTTATTAGGTTCAACGATGCTTAATTCCAATCAAGTAAGGATTCAATCATATAATTAGTCTATTATACCATTTTAAGATATAAGAATTTGATTCAAAAGCAACTCCTAAGTCAAACTTCCATTATAAGCATGTGAACATATATATACTACTCCACATCTCCAATAGTATATTCTTATATCTAAGGAAAGTTGTATGTCCTTAACATTTATTCTTGAACCACAATTAGAAGAACGGTTTAACGGAATTAAGAACTTTATAGCTATAAAATTGATAACTTAATCACAGGCATGTGTATTCCAAAGATAAAGAGATAATTTTACCTCAACAATTATACCTGTGCTACGCATTTTATATATATGCATATCCAATAAGATATATGATCCATTGAGCACTTGTGAAGATGCGAGAAATCTCTAACCGAGCATTTCGTTCGTCCTGCATAAATTCACTTCCCTGAAAGTCCTAATCCTAACTATCTATGTGTATAAACAGTCATTCACGGTTATATAACATGCACATGTATCAAGGCAGGAGTATAAAAGCATGCATGCATTATTGAGGATGTGTCGGTGTGCATGATACATAATACATATAGTCCACAAAGGCACATAATATTCAATGCACAAAGCAATTAAAGCACATATTAACACATATAAACAAGACATCATAATTACCTTAGGGCTTCTACCCATGGTCCGAGAGTTGAACCCGACTAATGCCTAGTTAGTAAACTAAGCTTTGATACTATTCTAATATAAGGTGTCACGCCCCAACCCGGCCTATAAGGTTAGACTAGGGTGTGAACTAAACATTCAGGTAATATTACATACTTAACTGTTTGTGAAGATTTAACACTTAACGTTTTGGCCTAAACTCCAAAATTTTTCAGAAAACCGGCAGCATAATGGCTGTAATTAGGCTCTTTGGTTTGACCTAATTCTCTAAACGCCTCAATTATTCCAATCATCAACCCAATTCCATTAAGGACTCCTATTTGTCACCAACCGATTTACCTACTAGTTTATCTTGAAGGTCTTGTTGGTTAATAAGCCTAACACGATAACTGTCCCGTTTATTTGTCAATTTCCTATCATGCAAGTACCTATTATCCTTTAGTTTGCAAGTGAGCACCTAAGTGAAATTAGATAGAATTAACTTAGTTGATTGTTCATCTAGTGGTTTGAATGCCTACGATAACTACCAATTAAGAAAACGAAAGCAAACCACCAAATAAAAGTTCCTCCGGCTATAGGTAGTACAATCCCAGAATTAGACCCAAATTACAATGGGGTCATTTACATCAATAAAATGAATAGTTTGCAATCAAACACAACATCCATATAGCAACCACTTTCAGGCAAAGCACAAAAGCACGTAGGGACAGGAAATCACTCCAAGGAATCATCGATAGGCACGTTGTCCTCGGGTACCTGTACTTGTTCTTCTTCACCTGTGATAAAAAAGAGGGTGAGTCCTTATGAACTCAGCGAGGGGGAACGAGAAATACATTTTGAAACTTATTTTCCGGTTCAATTTATGAAAACTCTTTTTGAAAACATGTCACGTATTACAAATAATAAGGTACGCATATATATGAAACAAATCGAGTAACAGATATATTTACCAATCATTTCAAGGATACGGTGAGCAGTTGTTCTCAATTTCAATTTTGATACAATTGTTGTGGCTGACTTCAATAATCCACTTATCGCTCCCAATTGGGTGTACTCTGGATGTACCCCAAAACCTACAACCCAACTCTCCGAGGGTGAAATGCCAAGTGAGAGAGGGAATTGGACCATGGTAGTCACGGGAGCACCGGCAAGCCCTATGCCGCCCAGCGTTTGTGAAACGCTACCATGCCACAATGAAAGGTTGCAACCTCGTATGCAATGCACATTTATAACATTTAACATATCACATTAAGAGGACAACAAAGTAGGTCACCTCCGAGCAGTTATAAGATCGCACGTTGTCAAGTAATCAAACATGGCACGATAAGACAAGTAATTTCACTTGAAAGACATAAAGAGTCATATGAACACTAAACGGGAAGCCATGTAACACATGCAAGTCAAGCCATATAGCTCATTTCGAAGTCCACATAATCAAGTGATACGATTATTCAACATGCAACAACATCTACGTGGGTTCAGTTGCAAGAAAAGCTTATTTGACAACATGCAATGGTCAAAATCACATTTGAAGTTATAAGACATTTACGGGCAGCCCACTAAGCATATAATTTCCACACAACATCCAAATGATCATCACTTATCAAAACTACCTAGTCATTAGGGTTTCCATTTCGTGTATATTGCAATTTGAGCCCAACCCAACTCAAAGTCAATCTCAAACCATGCATCATTTAATTCAACATCTTCAAACATTCAAAACAGTCCACACAACATCCCGAAGCTACAATCCCAAGCATTTAATTCAACAAGAGAAGCCACAACAATTTTTTTTTTCTAAGCATAATACTAAGTGAAACCCTTACTGCAATAGGCTGTTTTCTCACAATCAGTAGGATAATCAAACAATCTCCAAATTCAGTGAATAAGATGTCCAATTAAATCTTAAGAAGTTAACTAAAATCAGAAATAAACCTTGCATCAATTGGAGTTCGGGATCATTAGATATAGCCGAAACAGTGGAATAGCACAAAACTGTCCAGATTTGCACACTTTTCAGAAATTGACGTTTTTGAGGTCCTTAGGTTCAGTTTTAGCCTTGGTTCATTTCTGACAAAATTGTCCAGAACTGAAAAATATAGTATCACACCAAATTTTATGCATTTTTGACATCATGTACTCAGTCAAATATGGTTCGTTCCACAGAGTCAGTGCATCTGCCAAAACCTGCTTCATTTTTCCAGATTTCCAGATTTGGTCACATTTTAAAGATTTGCCATTTTGAGTACCTTAGAGTCAAAATTTGCTTCGGCCTATTTCTGGGAAAATTGTTCAAAAATGTCCAAACTAGTCACCTACAAATATTTATGCATTTTAAATATCATTTTCCTAGCTAAACTTACCTCGAACAAACTGGTCAGAGAGCTGTCAACAATTTCGACTTCACCTAGCATCATTTTCAAGCCAAGATCTTGCCATGCATGGTTGTTTAAGCTTATGAACGACCATATAGCTCAAGTACAGAAGCAAATACACCCATTTATGAGCATGCATGTGAATTTTTTGAAGAGTTTTCAAAAGGTTTTAACCCTCACCTTAGCAATCAACCACAAAGATGCACAAAAACTTGTTGAAGCTTCAAATCTCTTCTTCTTCTTGCTTAGCCGAGATTCCAACTTGGTTTCTCTATTTTTCCTAGCCTAGTGATCAATCTCTTAGCACATGCATGAGGTTAGAACAAGAAGAAAAGAAATGGAAGCCAAGAAAACTTACCTAGGCCGAAAATGGTGACTCAAAATGCTTGCATGTGTGTTTCTTGCATCCTAGCTTGCTTGGGTGAGTTTCTTTGCTTATGGTTTGTCTTGATGAACCTTAGGAAGATGAAGATGAGCTAAGAGGTGGAGAGAACTCAGCCAAAACTGAAATGGAGAGAGAGAATGAGAGGGAGAGAGAGAAAATGTGAGAGGAAAGAAGAAATGACAAAAAATGAAGGCTTTTGCATTATTCAAGCACTTGGTCAGCCTTGGGCCATTAAATTCTGATTTTTGTGTCTTCAATGTGTGATTTTAAAATGTTTAGCATGGGCAAAGGTGGTTTGGTTGAGCAAGGTAGAGGGTTTAGGTGGTTTTGAGCATTTTTTTATGCATTGTGCTAAGTGTTTGTCATAGTTTGTCTAGGAATAATTCTTTTTGCATTTGTGTCATTAGAATTGTCATATGAATGTTGGGGAACTAGGGAATCTAGATAGAATAAAATATAGGAATGTTTGTTAATGAGTTGAATTATGAATAGAATAATAGTTAGTGGGAAATGTAAGAAGAGTTTAGTATTATTTTATTGTTAGTGGAGTTTGTAGAGAATTTGAATTAGGAATATAATATTGGTTAGTGAATTGTATAGGATTATTTTAGTGTCTAGTGCTTTGTGTAGGATTCTTTCTTGATCAACGTGGTCGCATGGATTCTTAGGTCTAGGACATGAATTACGAGGTAAGACACGAACTACGAGGTAAGACACGAACTTCAAGACTAATGCACGTACTTCAAGATAAATGCACGGATTCTAATGCAAATGCACGCAAATCAAGGCATGACTCTATATCTAGGTTAAGGTACGCAGTTCAAGATTAGGACACATGAAATGAGATAATGCACGTACATCGAGGTCAAGGCACGTATTTCTAGGTACCACAAGTGAGTCGGGGATTGGGGCACACTATTCTAGGTCAAGGAACGTATGATGAGGTATGCACGAAAACCAAGACAGGACACGTAATCCAAGGTCGGTCATTTAATTTTAGGTCTAAGGTGCACAAATCGAGGTAGGACACGTTATTCGGGGTCGGGCCTCACATAACTCCTTATGGATAAAAAGTTATGGGCACCGGAGCGACGAAGACCTGGTCACAAACCCTACGCCCTCGGTTTGCGGGCCCAGCCTCTACGTGAAACGAAGTTGTCTTGCCCAATGTTCTGTGGAATTCAGTAATAGAGATTTGGTGGATAAAGTATCTTGGCAACCCTAACCAGGGCAAAAAAAAATTGAAAAGGGGGTGCAACACGAGGACTTCCTAGGGGGTCACCCATCCTAGTACTACTCTCGCCCAAGCACGTTTAACTTCGGAGTTATGATGGGATCCGGTGAATTAGTGCTGGTATGATCGCACCCGTCATGTTGAGGGCATAATTCCTATATGTGTTAACGGTTCACAGTCCCAGCCTAGAGAGATGGCTCATTCAAAAGGCCCAACAGCATCCTCGCAAGATATTATATCGACATGTTGTAGAGCCCTCTGATGGCCCGCGAGTCAGGTTGTCGTCCTTTTAACAGTTCACGACGTACGATCCGGGATGGAAAAACAGAGCAATAGAAGAAAAGTGGCCTGAAACTGATGAAAACCTTCGATTTTGGGCTCCAAAAAGGGGCACAACGAGCATGCTGGCTGTCCCCGTCGTAGAGCTCTCTGAGCGCTTTGCAACGGTATGCTGTGCACCGCGTAACTCCTTACGAATCAAAAGTTATGGGCACCAAAGCGACGGAGACCTGGTCACAAACCCTACGCCCTCGGTTTGCGGGCCCAACCTCTACGTGAAACGAAGTTGTCTTGCTCAATGTTCCGTGGGATTCAGTAATAGAGATTTGGTGGATAAAGTATCTTGGCAACCCTAACCAGGGCAAAAAAAATTGAAAAGGGGGTGCAACACGAGGACTTCCCAAGGGGTCACCCATCCTAGTACTACTCTGGCCCGAGCATGCTTAACTTCGGAGTTCTGATGGGATCCGGTGTATTAGTGCTGGTATAATCGAACCCGTCATGTTGAGGGCGCAATTCCTTTATGTGTTAACTGTTCACAGTCCCAGCCTAGAGAGATGGCCCATTCAAAAGGCCCAATGGGCTTAACGACAACCCATCCGCTTCAACAACGCAGCATCCTGGCAAGACATGATATCGACACGTTGTAGGGCCCTCTGATGTCCCGCGAGTCAGGTTGTCGTCCTTTTAACAGTTCACGACGTACTATCTGGGACGGAAAAATAGAACAAAAGTAGAAAAGTGGCCTGAAACTGATGAAAATGTTCGATTTTGGGCTCCAAAAATGGGCACAGCAAACAAGCTGGTTGCCCCTGTCGTAGAGCTCTGAGGGAGCTTAGCAACGGTATGCTGTGCGCCGCGTAACTCTGTACGGATCAAAAGTTATGGGCACCGTAGCAACGGAGACCTGGTCACAAACCCTACGCCCTCGGTTTGCGGGCCCAACCTCTACGTGAAGGGAAGTTTTCTTGCCCAATATTCCGTGGGTTTCAGTAATAGAGATTTGGTGGATAAAGTATCATGGCAACCCTAACCAGGGCAAAAAAAATTGAAAAGGGGGTGCAACACAAGGACTTCCTAGGGGGTCACCCATCCTAATACTACTCTCGCCCAAGCACGCTTAACTTCGGAGTTCTGATTGGATCCGGTGCATTTGTGCTGGTATGATCACACCCATCATGTTGAGGGCACAATTCCTATATATGTTAACGGTTCACAATCCCAGCCTAGAGAGATAGCCCATTCAAAAGGCCCAATGGGCTTAACGACAACCCATCCGCTTCAACAACGCAGTATCCTTGCAAGACGTGATATCAACACGTTGTAGGGCACTCTGATGTCCCGCGAGTCAGGTTGTCATCCTTTTAAAAGTTCACGACGTACGATCTGGGACGAAAAAATAGAGCAAAAGTAGAAAAGTGGCCTGAAACTGATGAAAACGTTCAATTTTGGGCTCCAAAATTGGGCTAAGCGAGCAAGCTAGCTAACCCCATCGTAGAGCTCTCAGAAAGCTTTGCAACGGTATGTTGTGCGCCGCGTAACTCCATACGGATCAAAAGTTATGGGCACCGGAGCGACGGCACCTGGTCACAAACCCTACGACCTGGGTTTGCAGGCCCAGCCTCTACGTGAAGCGAAGTTGTCCTGCGCAATGTTCCGTGGGATTCAGTAATAGAGATTTGGTGGATAAAGTATCTTGGAAAGCCTAAGCAGGGCAAAAAAAATTTGAAAATGGGGTGCAACACGAGGACTTCCCTGGGGGTCACCCATCGTAGTACTACTCTCGCCCAAGCACGCTTAACTTCGGAGTTCTGATGGGATCCGGTGCATTAGTGCTGGTATGATCGCATCCGTCATGTTGAGGGCACAATTCATATATGTGTTAACGGTTCACAGTCCCAGCCTAGAGAGATGGCCCATTCAAAAGGCCCAATGGGCTTAACGACAACCCATCCGCTTCAACAACGCAGCATCCTCGCAAGACGTTATATCGACACATTGTAGGGCCCTCTGATGTCCCGCGAGTCAGGTTGTTGTCCTTTTAACAGTTCACAACGTATGATCCGGGACGAAAAAACAGAGCAAAAGAAGAAAAGTGGCCTGAAACTAATGAAAACATTCAATTTTGGGCTCCAAAAACGGGCACAGCGAGCAAGCTGGCGGCCCCCTTTGTAGAGCTCTCAGAGAGCTTTGTAACGGTATGCTGTGCGTCGCGTAAATCCTTACGGATCATAAGTTCTCGGCACCGGAGCGACGGAGACCTGGTCACAAACCTTACGTCCTCGGTTTGCGGGCCCAGCCTCTACGTGAAGTGAAGTTGTCTTGCCCAATGTTCCGTGGGATTTAGTAATAGAGATTTGGTGGATAAAGTATCTTGGCAACCCTAACCAAGGCAAAAATTTTGAAAAGGGGGTGCAACACGAGGACTTCCCAAGGGGTCACCCATCCTAGTACTACTCTCGCCCAAGCACGCTTACCTTCAGAGTTCTGATGGGATCCGATGCATTAGTGCTGGTATGATCGCACCCGTCATGTTGAGGGCACAATTCCTATATGTGTTAACGGTTCACAGTCCCAGCCTAGAGAGATAGCCCATTCAAAAGGCCCAATGGGCTTAACGACAACCCATCCGCTTCAACAACGTAGCATCCTCACAAGACGTTATATCGACACGTTGTAGGGTCCTCTGATGTCCCGCCAGTCAGGTTGTCGTCATTTTAACAGTTCATAACGTATGATTCGGGACGGAAAAACAGAGCAAAAGAAGAAAAGAGGCCTGAAACTGATGAAAACGTTCGATTTTGGGCTCCAAAAAGGGCACAGCAAGCAAGCTAGCTGCCCCCGTCGTAGAGCTCTCAGAGAGCTTTGCAACGGTATACTGTGCGCTGCGTAATTCCTTACGGATCAAAAGTTATAGGCACCGGAACAACGGATACCGGGTCACAAACCCTACGCCCTCGATTTGCGGGCCTAGCCTCTACGAGAAGTGAAGTTGTCTTGCCCAATGTTTCCTGGGATTCGGTAATAGAGATTTGGTGGATAAAGTATCTTGGCAACACTACCAGGGCAAAAAAAATAGAAAAGGGGGTGCAACACGATGACTTCCCAGGGGGTCATCCATCCTAGTACTACTCTCGCCGAAGCACGCTTAACTTCGGAGTTGTGATGGGATCGTGTGCATTCGTGCTGGTATGACCGCACCCGTCATGTTGAGGGGACAATTCCTCTATGTGTTAACGGTTCACAATCCCAGCCTAGAGAGATGGCCCATTCAAAAGGCCCAATGGGCTTAACCACAACCCATCCACTTCAAAAACACAGCATCCTCGCAAGACGTTATATCAACACGTTGTAGGGCCCTCAGATGTCCCGCGTGTCAGGTTGTCGTCCTTTTAACAGTTCACAACGTATGATCCGGGACGGAAAAACAGAGCAACAGAAGAAAAATGGCCTAAAACTGATCAAAACGTTCGATTTTGGGGTCCAAAAATGGGCTCATCGAGCAAGATGGCTGGCCCATCGTAGAGCTCTTAGATAGCTTTGCGACGGTATACTGTGCGCCACGTAACTCCTTACAGATCAAAAGTTATGGGCACCGGAGTGACGGAGACCTGGTCACAAACCCTACGCCGTCGGTTTTCCGGCCTTGCCTTTACGTGAAGCGAAGATGTCTTGCCCAATTTGCCGTGGGATTCAGCAATAGAAATATGGTGGATAAAGTATCTTGGCAACCCGAACCAGAGCAAAAAAAATAGAAAAAGGGGGTGTAACACGAGGACTTCCAAGGGGATCACCCACTCTAGTACTACTCTCGACCAAGCACGCTTAACTTCGGAGTTCTGAAGGGATTCGGTGCATTAGTGCTGGTATGATCGCACCCGTCATGTTGAGGCACAATTCCTTTATGTGTTAACTATTCACAGTCCCAGCCTAGAGAGATGGCCCATTCAAAAGGCCCAATGGGCTTAACGACAACCCATCCGCTTCAACAACGCAGCATCCTCACAAGACGTTATATCGACACGTTGTAGGGCCCTCTGATGTCCCGCGAGACAGGTTGTCGTCCTTTTAACAGTTCACGACGTACGATCCGAGATGAAAAAACAGAGCAAAAGAAAAAAAGTGGTCTGAAATTGATGAAAACGTTTGATTTTGGGCTCCAAAAAGGGGCATAGCGAGCATGCTGGCTGCCCCCGTCGTAGAGCTCTCAGAGAGCTTTGCAACGGTATGCTGTGCGCCGCGTAAATCCTTACGGATCAAAAGTTATGGGTATCGGAGTGACGGAGACCTGGTCACAAACCCTACGCCCTCGGTTTACGGGGCCAGCCTCTACGTGAAATGAAGTTGTCTTGCCCAATGTTCCGTGGGATTCAGTAATAGAGATTTGGTGGATAAAGTATCTTGGCAACCCTAACCAGGGCAAAAAAAAACTGAAAAAGGGGGTACAACACGAGGACTTCCCAGGGGGTCACCCATCCTAGTACTACTCTTGCCCAAGCATGCTTAACTTCGGAGTTCTGATGGGATCCGGTGCATTAGTGCTGGTATGATCGCACCCATCATGTTGAGGGCACAATTCATATATGTGTTAACGGTTCACAGTCCTAGCCTAGAGAGATAGCCCAATCAAAAGGCCCAATGGGTTTAACGACAACCCATCCGCTTCAACAACGTAGCATCCTCGCATGACGTGATATCGACACGTTGTACGGCCCTCTTATGTCTTGCAAGTCATGTTGTCGTCCTTTTAACAGTTCACGACGTACGATTCGGGACGGAAAAACAGAGCAAAAGAAGAAAACTTGTCTGAAACTGATGAAAACGTTCGATTTTGGGCTCCAAAAATGGGCACAACGAGCAAGCTGGCTGCCCCCGTCGTAGAGTACTAACAGTGCTTTGCAACGGTATGATGTGCGCCGCGTAACTCCTTACGGATCAAAAGTTATGGGCGCCGGAGCGACGGAAACCAGGTCACAAACCCTACGCCCTCGGTTTGCGGGCCCAGCCTCTACGTGAAGTGAAGTTGTCTTGCCCAATGTTCCGTGGGATGTAGTAATAGAGATTAGGTGGATAAAGTATCTTGGCAACCCTAACCAGGGCAAAAAAAATTGAAAAGGTGTGCAACACGAGGACTTCCCAGGGGGTTACCCATTCTAGTACTACTCTCGCCTAAGCATGCTCAACTTCAGAGTTCTGATGGGATCTGGTGCATTAGTGCTGGTATGATCGCACTTGTCATGTTGAGGGAACAATTCCTTTATGTGTTAACTGTTCACTGTCCCAGCCTAGAGAGATGGTCTATTCAAAAGGCCCAATGGGCTTAACGATAACCCATCCGCTTTAACAACGCAGCATGCTTGCAAGACATGATATCGACACATTGTAGGGCCCTCTGATGTCCCGCGAGTCAGGTTGTCCTCCTTTTAATAGTTCACGACGTACGATCCGGGACGAAAAAACTAAGCAAAAGAAGAAAAGTGGCCTGAAACTGATGAAAATGTTCGATTTTGCACTCCAAAAATGGGCCTATCGAGCAAGCTGGTTCCCCCGTCGTAGAGCTCTCAAAGAGCTTTGCAACGGTATGCTGTGCGCCGCGTAACTCCTTACGGATCAAAATTTATGGGCACCAGAGCGACGGAGACCTGGTCACAAACCCTACGCCCTCGGTTTGCGGGCCCAGCCTCTACGTGAAACGAAGTTGTCTTGCCCAATGTTCCGTGGGATTCAGTAATAGAGATTTGGTGGATAAAGTATCTTGGCAACCCTAACCAGGGCAAAAAAAATTGAAAAGGGGGTGCAACACGAGGACTTCCCCGGGGGTCACCCATTCTAGTACTACTCTCGCCCAAGCACGCTAAACTTCGGAGTTCTGATTGGATCCAGTGCATTATTGCTAGTATGATCGCACCCGTCAAGTTGGGGGCACAATTCCTATATGTGTTAACGGTTCACAGTCCCAGCCTAGAGAGATGGCCCATTCAAAAGGCCCAATGGGCTTAACAACAACCCATCCGCTTCAACAACGCAGCATCTTCGCAAGATGTGATATCGACACGTTGTAGGGCCCTCTGATGTCCCGCGAGTCAGGTTGTCGTCCTTTTAACAGTTCACGACGTACGATCCGGGACGGAAAAACAGAGCAAAAGAAGAAAAGTGGCCTGAAACTGTTGAAAACGTTCGATTTTGGGATCCAAAAATGGGCATAGCGGGCAAGCTGGGTACGCCCGTCGTAGAGCTCTCAGGGAGCTTTGTAACTGTATGCTGTGAGCCGCGTAACTCCTTACGGATCAAAAGTTATGGGCACCGAAGCGACAAAGACCTGGTCACAAACCCTACGCCCTCGGTTTACGGGCCCAGCCTCTACGTGAAGCGAAGTTGTCTTGCCCAATGTTCCGTGGGATTCAGTAATAGAGATTAGGTGGATAAAGTATCTTGGCAACCCTAACCAGGGCAAAAAAAATTGAAAAAGGGGTGCAACACGAGGACTTCCCAGGGGGTCACCCATCCTAGTACTACTCTCGCCTAAGCACGCTTAACTTCAGAGTTCTGATGGGATCTGGTGCATTAGTGCTGGTATGATCGCACCTCTCATCTTTAGGGCACAATTCCTTTATGTGTTAACTGTTCACAGTCCCAGCCTAGAGAGATGGCCTATTCAAAAGTCCTAATGGGCTTAACGACAACCCATCAGCTTTAACAACATAGCATGCTTGCAAGACGTTATATCGACACATTGTAGGGCCCTCTGATGTCCCGCGAGTCAGGTTGTCGTCCTTTTAACTGTTCATGACGTACGATTCGGGAAGGAAAAATTGAGCAAAAGAATAAAAGTGGCCGGAAACTGATGAAAACGTTCGATTTTGGGGTCCAAAAATGGGCACAGCGAGCAAGCAGGTTACCCCCGTCGTAGAGCTCTTAGAGAGCTCGACAACGGTATGTTGTGCACCGCATAACACTTTACGGATCAAAAGTTATTGGCACCTGAGCGACGGAGACCTGGTCACAAACCCTACGCCCTCGGTTTGCGGGCCCAGCTTCTACGTGAAGTGAAGTTGTCTTGCCCAATGTTCCGTGGGATTCAGTAATAGAGATTAGGTGGATAAAGTATCTTGGCAACCCTAACCAGGGCAAAAAAAATTGAAAAGGGGATGCAACACGAGGACTTCCCAAGGGGTTACCCATCCTGGTACTACTCTCGCTTAAGCACACTTAACTTCGGAGTTCTGATGGGATCCGGTGCATTAGGCCTAGTATGATCGCACCCGTCATGTTGAGGGCACAATTTCTTTATGTGTTAACTGTTCACAGTCCCAGCCTAGAGAGATGGCCTATTCGAAAGGCCCAAGGGGCTTAACGAAAATCCATCTGCTTTAACAACGCATCATGCTTGCAAAACGTGATATTGACATGTTGTAGGGCCCTCTGATGTCCCGCGAGTCCAGTTGTCGTCCTTTTAATAGTTCATGACGTACGATCCGGGACGGAAAAATAGAGCAAAAGAAGAAAAGTGGCCTAAAACTGATGAAAACGTTTGATTTTGGGCTCAAAAAATGGGTATAGCGAGCAAGCTGGCTACGCCCGTGGTAGAGCTCTCAGAGAGCTTTGCAACAGTATGCTGTGCACCGCGTAATTCCTTACGGATCAAAAGTTATCGGCACCACAGCGACGGAGACCTGGTCACAAACCCTACACCCTTGGTTTGTGGGCCCAACCTCTACGTGAAGCGAAGTTGTCTTGCCCAATGTTCTGTGGGATTCAGTAATAGAGATTCAGTGGATAAAGTATCTTGGCAACCCTGACCAGGACAAAAAAAATTGAAAAGCGGGTGCAACACGAGGACTTCCCAGGGGGTCACCTATCCTTGTACTACTTTCACCCAAGCATGCTTAACTTCGGAGTTCTGATGGGATCCGTTGCATTAGTGCTGGTATGATCGCACCCGTCATGTTGAGGGCACAATTCCTTTATGTGTTAACTGTTCACAGTCACAACCTAGAGAGATGGGCCATTCAAAAGGCACAATGGGCTTAACGACAACCCATCCGCTTCAACAACGCAGCATCCTCGCAATACGTTATATCGACACGTTGTAGGGCCCTCTGATGTCCCGCGAGTCAGGTTGTCGTCCTTTTAACAGTTCACGACGTACGATCCAGGACGAAAAAATAGTGCAAAAGAAGAAAATTGGCCTGAAACTGATGAAAACGTTCGATTATGGGCTCCAAAAACGTGCACAGCGAGCATGCTCGCTGCCCCTGTCGTAGAGCTCTCAGAGTGCTTTGCAACGGTATGCTGTGTGCCGCGTAACTCCTTACGAATCAAAAGTTATGGGCACCGGAGCGACGGAGACCTGGTCCGGGTCCCATCAGAACTCCGAAGTTAAGCGTGCCTGGGCGAGAGTAGTACTTGGATGGGTGACACCCTGGGAAGTCCTCGTGTTGCACCCCCCTTTTCACTTTTTTTTGCTCTGGTTAGGGTTGCCAAGATACTTTATCCACCACATTTCTATTATCGAATCCCACGGCACCTTGGGCAAGACAACTTCGCTTCACGTGGAGGCTGGGCCAGCAAACCGATGGCGTAGGGCTTTTGACCAGGTCTCCGTCGCTCCGGTGCCCATAACTTTTGATCCGTAAGGAGTTACGCTACGCACAGCATACCGTTGCAAAGCTCTCCGAGAGCTCTACAACTGGGACAGCCAGCTTGCTCGTTGTACCCATTATTGGATCCCAAAATTGAATGTTTTCATCAGTTTGGGGCCCCTTTTCTCCTTTTGCTCTGTTTTTCCATCCCGGATTGTACGTCTTGAGCTGTTAAAAGGACGACAACCTTATTCGCGGGACGTTAGAGGGCCGTACAACGCGTCGATATCACGTCTTGTGAGGATGCTACGTTGTTTAAGCGGATGGGTTGTCGTTAAGCCTATTGGGCCTTTTGAATGGGCCATCTCTCTACGCTGGGACTGTGAACCGTTAACACATAAAGGAATTATGCTCTCAACAAGACGGGTGCGATCATACCTGCACTAGTGTACCGGATCCCATCAGAACTCTGAAGTTAAGCGTGCTTAGGCGAGAGTAGTACTAGGATGGGTGACCCCCTGGGAAGTCCTTGTGTTGCACCCCCCTTTTCAATTTTTTTTTCTCCGGTTAGGATTGCCAAGATACTTTATCCACCACATTTCTATTATCAAATCCCACGGCAACTTGGGCAAGACAACTTCGCTTCACGTGGAGGCTGGGCCCGCTAACCGAGGGCAAAAGTACTTGTGACCAGGTCTCCGTCGCTCCGGTGCCAATAACTTTTGATCCATAAGGACTGATGCGGTGCACAGCATATCGTTGCAAAGCTCTCCGAGAGCTCTACGACGGGGTCAGCCAGCTTGTTCGCTGTGCCCTTTTTGGAGCACAAAATCGAACGTTTTGATCAGTTTCAGCCTACTTTTCTTCTTTTTCTCTGTTTCTCCGTCCCGGATCGTACGTCGTGAGTTGTTAAAAGGATGACAACCTTACTCGCGGGACATTAGAGGGCCCTATAAAGAGTCGATATCATGTCCTGCGAGGACGCTGCGTTGTTGAAGCGGATGGGTTGTCGTTAAGCCCATTGGGCCTTTTGAATGGGCTATCTCTCTAGGCTGCGACTGTGAACCATTCACACATAAAAGAATTGTGCCCTTAACATGACGGGTGCTATCATACAAGCCCTAATGCACCGGATCCCATCAGAACTCCGAAGTTAAGCGTGCTTGGGTGAGAGTAGTACTAGGATGGGTGACACCTTGGGAAGTCCTCGTGTTGCAGCCCCCTTTTCAATTTTTATTGCTCCGGTTAGGGTTGCCGAGATACTTTATCCACCACATTTCTATTATCGAATCCTACGGCACCTTGGGCAAGACAACTTCGCTTCACGTGGAAGCCGGCCCAGCAAACCGACGGCGTAAGGCTTGTGACCAGGTCTTCGTCGCTCCGGTGCCCATAACTTTTGATCCGTAAGGAGTTACGCGGTGCACAGCATACCGTTGCAAAGCTCTACGAGAGCTCTACGACAGGGGCAGCTACTTTGCTTGCTGTGCCCTTTTTGGAGCCCAAAATCGAACGTTTTCATCAGTTTTGGGCCACTTTTTTATTTTTGCTTTGTTTGTCCCTCCCGGATCGTACGTCGTGAGTTGTTAAAAGGACGACAACCTTACTCGCGGGACATGAGAGGGCCCTACAATGCGTCGATATCACGTCTGGCGAGGATGCTGCGTTGTTGCAGCGGATGGGTTGTCGTTAAGCCCATTGGGCCTTTTGAATGGGCTATCTCTTTAGGCTGGGACTGTGAATCGTTAACACATAAAGGAATTGTGCCCTCAACATCACGGGTGCGATCATACCAGTACTAATGCCCCGGATCCCATCAGAACTCCGAAGTTAAGCTTTCTTGGGCGAGAGTAGTACAAGGATGGGTGACCCCCTGGGAAGTCCTCGTGTTCCACCCCTCTTTTCAATTTTTTTTGCTTCGGTTAGGGTTGCCATGATACTTTATCCACCACAATTCTATTATCGAATCCCACGGCACCTTGGGCAAGAAAACTTTGCATCACGTGGAGGCTGGGCCAACAAACCGAGGGCATAGGGCTTATGACCAGGTCTCCGTCGCTCCGGTGACCATAACTTTTGATCCGTAAGGAGTTACGCGGCGCACAACATACCGTTGCAAAACTCTCCGATAGCTCTACGATGGGGATAGCTAGCTTGCTCGCTTTGCCCTTTTTGGAGGCCAAAATCAAACATTTTCATCAGTTTCGACCACTTTTTTGGTTTTTGCTCTGTTTTTCCATCCCGGATCATACGTCGTGAGCTGTTAAAAGGACGACAACCTTACTCGCTGGACATTAGAGGGCCCTACATCGCTTCGGTATCACGTCTTGCGAGGATGTGGCGTAGTTGAAGCGGATGGGTTGTCGTTAAGCCCATTGGGCATTTGAATGAGCCATCTCTATAGGCTGGGACTGTGAACCGTTAACACATAAAGGAATTGTGCCTCAACATGACGGGTGCGATCATACCAGCACTAATGTACCGGATCCCATCAGAACTCCGAAGTTAAGCATGCTTGGGCGAGAGTGGTACTAGGATGGGTGACCCCTTGGGAAGTCCTCGTGTTGCACCCCACTTTTCAATTTTTTTTTCTCCGGTTAGGGTTGCCAAGATACTTTATCCACCACATTTTTATTATCGAATCCCACGGCACCTTGGGCAAGATAACTTTGCTTCACATAGAGGCTGGGCCAGCAAACCGAGGGCGTAGGGCTTCTGACCAGGTCATCGTTGCTCCGGTGCCCATAACTTTTGATCCGTAAGGAGTTACGCGGCGCACAACATACCGTTGCAAAGCTCTCCGAGAGCTCTACGACAATGGCAGCCAGCTTGCTTGCTGTGCCCTTTTTGGAGCCCAAAATCGAACGTTTTCATCAGTTTCGGGTCACTTTTCTTCTATAGATCTGTTTTTCCGTCTCGGATCGTACGTCGTGAGCTGTTAAAAGGATGACAACCTTACTCGCGATAAATTATAGGGCCCTACTACGCGTCGATATCACGTCTTGCGAGAATGCTGCGTTGTTGAAGTGGATGGGTTGTCGTTAAGCCCATTGGGCCTTTTGAATGGGCCATCTCTCTAGGTTGGGACTGTGAACGGTTAACACAGAAAGGAATTGTGCCCTCAACATGACAGGTGTGATCATACCAGCACTAATGCACCGGATCCCATCAGAACTCCGAAGTTAAGCGTGCTTGGGCGAGAGTACTACTAGGATTGGTGACCCCCTAGGAAGTCCTTGGGTTGCACCCCTCTTTTCAATTTTTTTTGCTCCGGTTAGGGTTGCCAAGATACTTTATCCACCACATTTCTATTATCGAATCCCAAGGCACCTTGGGCAAGACAACTTCGCTTCACGTGGAGGCTGGGCCAGCAAACCGAGGGCGTAGGGCTTATGACTAGGTCTCCGGCGCTTCGGTGCCCATAACTTTTGATCCGTAAGGAGTTACACGGCGCACATCATACCGTTGCGAAGCTCTCTGAGAGCTCTACGACGGGGGCAGCTAGCTTGCTCGTTGTGACATTTTTTGAGCCCAAAATTGAATTTTTTTATCAGTTTTAGGCCACTTTTCTTCTTTTGCTCTATTTTTTCGTCCCGAATCGTACATTGTGAGCAGTTAAAAGGACGACAACCTTACTCGCGGGACATTAGAGGGCCCTACAACGCGTCGATATCACGTCTTGCGAGGATGCTGCGTTGTTGAAATGGATGGGTTTTCGTTAAGCCCATTGGGCCTTTTGAATGGGCAATCTCTCTAGGCTGGGACTGTGAACCGTTAACATATAAAGAAATTGTGCCCTCAACAAGACGGGTGCGATCATACCAGCACTAATGCACCAGATCCCATCAGTACTTCAAAGTTAAGCGTGCTTGGGCGAGAGTAGTACTAGGATGGGTGACCCCCTAGGAAGTCCTCGTATTGCACCCCCCTTTTCAATTTTTTTTTTGCTCCGGTTAGGGTTGCCAAGATAGTTTATCCACCACATTTCTATTATCGAATCCCATGGCACCTTGGGCAAGACAACTTCGCTTCACGTGGAGGCTGGGCCAGCAAACCGAGGGCGTAGGGCTTATGACGAGGTCTCCGTCGCTCCAATGCCCATAACTTTTGATCCGTAAGGAGTTACGCGGCGCACAGCATACCGTTGCAAAGCTCTCCGAGAGCTCTACGACGGGGGCAGCCAGCTTGTTCGCTGTGCCCTTTTTGGAGCCCAAAATCGAACGTTTTCATCAATTTCGGGCCACTTTTCTTCTTTTGCTCTGTTTTTCCGTTTCGGATCGTTCGTCGTAAGCTGTTAAAAGGATGACAACCTTACTCGCGGGACATTAGAGGGCGCTACAACGCGTCGATATCACGTCTTGCGAGGATGCTACGTTGTTGAAGCGGATGGGTTGTCGTTAAGCCCATTGGGCCATTTGAATGGGCCATCTCTCTAGGCTGGGACTGTGAACCGTTAACACAGAAAGGAATTGAGCCCTCAACATGACGGATGCGATCATACCAGCACTAATGCACCGGATCCCATCAGAACTCCGAAGTCAAGCGTGCTTGGGCGGGAGTATTGTCAGGCCTGACCCCGAATAACGTGTGTTACCTTGATTTGCGTGCCATAGACCCCTAATTATATGATCGACCTTGGATTATGTGTCCTGTCTTGATTTTCGTGCATACCTCGTCATACGTGCCTTGACCTAGAATAGTGTGCCCTAATCCCCGACTCACGTGTGGTACCTAGAAATATGTACCCTGACCTCGATATACGTGCTTTACCTCGTTTCGTGTGCCCTAACCTTGAACTGCGTACCTTAACCTAAGTTTAAGAGTCGTGCCTCGATTTACGTGCATTATATTGAATTATGTGCCTTGCATTGGTTTACGTGCATTTACCTAGGATTGCGTGCATTAGTCTTGAAGTCCGTGTCTTACCTCGTAGTTCGTGTCTACCTCGTGATTCGTGCCCTGTATTGATTTCTGTGTGTGTCTCGTAGTGCGTGCCCTAGACTTAGGAAAGCGTGCCCGCACGCTAATCAATAAAGAATCCTACACAAAGTACTAGACTATAAAATAATCCTACAAACACCACTAACTATTATTATAATCCTAATTCAAATCTCTACAAAATCCACTAACACCTAAATATTATATTTTAAACTCACTACAAGACAAAATCTCACAAACCTCTAAACATATCCTATATTCTATTCTACCTAAAATCCCTAAATACCCAACATTCTCTTACACACATGTTAAAACAATTCAAAAGATGACACAAATCTGAATTTTTGCATGCCCAAGGCCAACATATGCATCAACTTTTGCAAAAGCCTAATTTTTCTCTCATTTCTCTCACTTTCCTCACATTTTCTCTCTCTCCTTCTCACTCTCTCTCTCCATTTCGGTTTTGGCTGAGTTCTCTCCACCTCTTAGCTCATCTTCATCATCCTATGGTGCATCAAGACAAACCACAAGCAAAGAAACTCACCCAAGCAAGCTAGGATGCAAGAAACACACATGCAAGCATTTTGAGTCACCATTTTCGGCCTTGGTGAGTTTTTAAGCTTCCATTTCTTTTCTTCTTGTTCTAACCTCATGCATGTGCTAAGAGATTGATCACTAAGCTAGGAAAAATAGAGAAAAGCTAGTTGGAATCTCAGCTAAGCAAGAAGAAGAAGAGATTTGAGCTTCAACAAGGTTTTGAGCATTTTTTGGGTTGATTGCAAAGGTGAGGGCTAAAACCTTTTGAAAACTCTTCAAAAATCCACATGAATGCTAATAAATGTGTGTATTGGCTTCTGTACTTGAGCTATATGGTCGTTCATAAGCTTAAACAACCATGCATGGCAAGATCTTGGCTTGAAAATGATGCTAGGTGATGTCGAAATTGTTGACAGCTCTCTGACCAGTCTGTTCGAGGTAAGTTTAGCTAGGCAAATGATGTTGAAAATGATGCAAATTGGTAGGTGACTAGTTTGGACAGGTTTGAACATTTTTCCCAGAAATAGGCCGAAGCAAATTTTGACTCTAAGGTCCTCAAAATGGCAAATCTTTAAAATGTGACCAAATCTGGAAATCTGGAAAAATGAAGCAGGTTTTGGCAGATGCACTGACCTTGTGGAACGAACCATATTTGACTTAGTAAATGATGTCCAAAATGCATGAAATTTGGTGTTCTGCTAGATTTTTCAGTTCTGGACAATTTTGTCGGAAATGGACTAAGCCTAAATCTGACCCTAAGGACCTCAAAAACGCCAATTATCGAAAAGTGTACAAATCTGGACAGTTTTGTGCTATTCTACTGTTTCGGCTATATCTAATGATCCCGAACTCCAATTGATGCAAGGTTTGTTTCTGATTTTAGTTAACTTCTTAAGATTTAATTTGACATCTTATTCACTGGATTTGGAGATTGTTTGATTATCCTATTGATTGTGAGAAAACAGCCTATTGCAGTAAAGGTTTCACTTAGCTATATGCTTGGAAAATTGTTGTAACCTCTCTTGTGGTGCTAATTGCTTGGAATTGTGGTGTTGGGATGTTGTGTGGACTGTTTTGAGTACTTGAAGATGTTTGAATTGAATGATGCATGACTTGAGAATGAACTTGAGTTGACTTAGGGTTTAATCAAATGGTTAAGCATGAAACGGAAACCCTAATGACTAGGTAGTCTTGCTAAGTGTTGATCATTTGGATATTGTGTGGAAATTATATGCTTAGTGGGCTGCCCGTAAATGTCTTATAAGCTTAAATGTAATTTTGATCATTGCATGTTGACAAATAGGCTTTTCTTGCATCCGAACCGACGTAGATGTTGTTGCATGTTGAATAATCGTATCACTTGATTACGTGGACTTCGAAATGAGTTATATGGCTTAACTTGCATGTGTTACATGGCTGCCCGTTTAATGTTCATATGACTCTATGTGTTCTACAAGTGAAATTTCATGTCAAGCATGCCTCGTTCGTTTACTTGGCAATATGTGATCTTGAAATTGCTCGGAGGCAACCTACTTTGTTGTCCTCCTAATGTGAATTGTTAAAAGATATTCAATGGTTTATTTGAACATGATTACTTGGCTGCCTGTTAAAGTTTAATTGCTTTCAAATGGATATATGAAATGATTATATGTTCTTACAACGCCTTATATGCAAATATGTCAAAATGTGATCATATACTTGCTCGGAGGCAACCTACTTTGTTGTCCTCCTAATGTCATATGTTAAATGTTATAAATGTGCATTGCATACGAGGTTGCAACCTTTCATTGTGGCATGGTAACGTTTCACGAACGCCAGGCGGCATAGGGCTTGCCGGTGCTCCCGTGACTACCATGGTCCAATTCCCTCTCTCGCTTGGCATTCCACCCTTGGAAAGTTGGGTCGTAGGTTTTGGGGTACATCTGGAGTACACCTAATTGGGAGCGATAAGGGGATTATTGAAGTCGGCCGCACCAAATGAATCAAAATTGATATTGAGAGCAAATGGTCACCGTATCCTTTTCACTATGTGTATAAGTACTCCCGCTTGGTTCCTAGAGAACCTCGGGGAGGAAAGACTGGTATTCTTGTTCCTGTACTTATATGTAAGTACTCTCGCTTGGTTCCTAGAGAACCTCGGGGAGGAAAGACTGGTATTTCTGTTCCCTTACTTTGTATCCGTTACTCGATTTGTTTCTTATAATTGCGTACCTTATTATTTGTAATACGTGACATGTTCTCAAAAAGAGTTTTCATAAATTGAACCAAAAAATGAGTTTCAAAACGTATTTCTCGTTCCCCCTCGCTGAGTTCATAAGGACTCACCCTCTTTTATCATCTTAGGTGAAGAAGATCAAGAACAGGTACCCAAGGACGATGTGCCTAACGATGATTCCTTGGAGTGATTGCCTGTCCCTACGTGCTTTTGTGCTTTGCCTGAAAGTGGTTGCTATATGGATGTTGCGTTTGATTTCAAACTATTCATTTTATTGATGTAAATGACCCCGTTGTAATTTGGGTCTAATTCTGGGATTGTACTATCTATAACCGGACGAACTTTTATTTGGTTGTTTGCTTTTGTTTTCTTAATTAGTAGTTATCATAGGCATTCAAACCACTAGATGAACAATCAACTAAGTTAATTCTATCTAATTTCACTTAGGTGCACATTTGCAAACTAAAGGATAATAGGTACTTGCATGATAAGAAATTGACAAATAATAGGGACATAGTTATCATGTTAGGCTTATTAACCAAACAAGACTTTCAAGATAAACTAGTAGGCAAATCGGTTGGTGACAAATAGGAGTCCTTAATGGAATTGGATTAATGATTGGAATAATTGAGGCATTTAGAGAATTAGGTCAAACCAAAGAGCCCAATTACAGCCGTTATGTTGCCGGTTTTTCGAAAACACTTTGGAGTTTAGACTAAATCTTTAGGTGTTAAATCTTCATAAACAGCTAAGCACGTGATATTACTTGAATGTTTAGTTCATACCCTAGTCTAACCTTATAGGCCGGGTTGGGGCGTGACAAGTACTACTAGGATGGGTGACCCCCTGGGAAGTCCGCGTGTTGCACCCCTCTTTTCAATTTTTTTTGCTCCAGTTAGGGTTGCCAAGATACTTTATCCGCCACATTTTTATTATCGAATCCCACGGCACCTTGGCCAAGACAACTTCGCTTCACGTGGAGGCTGGGCCAGCAAACCGAGGGCGTAGGGCTTATGACTAGGTCTCCGTCGATCCGGTGCCCAAAACTTTTTATTCGTAAGGAGTTACATGGCGCACATCATACCGTTGCAAAGCTCTCAGAGAGCTCTACGACGGGGATAGCTAGCTTGCTTGCTGTGCCCTTTTTGGAGCCCAAAATCGAACGTTTTCATCAGTTTCGGGCCACTTTTTTTCCTTTTCTCTGTTTTTCAATCCCGGATCGTACGTCGTGAGCTGTTAAAAGGATGACAACCTTACTCGCGGGACATTAGAGGGCCCTACAACGTGTCGATATCACGTCTTGCGAGGATGCTGCGTTGTTGAAACGGATGGGTTTTCGTTAAGTCCATTGGGTCTTTTGAATGGGCCATCTCTCTAGGCTAGGACTGTGAACTTTTAACACATAAAGCAATTGTGCCCTCAACAAGACGGTTGCGATCATACCAGCACTAATGCACGGGATCCCATCAGAACTCCGAAGTTATGCGTGCTTGGGCGAGGGTAGTACTAGGATGGGTGACCCCCTGGGAAGTCCTCGTGTTGCACCCCCCTTTTCAATTTTTTTTGCTCCGGTTAGGGTTGCCAAGATACTTTATCCACCACATTTCTATTATCGAATCCCACGGCATCTTGGGCAGGACAACTTCGCTTCACGTGGAGGCTGGGCCTGCAAACTGAGGGCGTAGGGCTTGTGACCAGTTCCTCGTCACTATTGTGCACATAACTTTTGATCCGTAAGGAGTTACACGGCGCACAGCATACCGTTGCAAAGCTCTCCGTGAGCTCTACGATAATGGCAGCCAACTTGCTCGCTGTGCCCTTTTTGGAGCCCAAATTCAAACGTTTTCATCTGTTTCGGGCCACTTTTCTTCTTTTGCTCTGTTTTTCCGTCCCGGATCGTAAGTCGTGAGCTGTTAAAAGGATGACAACTTTACTCGCCGGACATTAGAGTGCCCTATAAATCGTCGATATCACGTCTTGCGAGGATGCTGCGTTGTTGAAGCGGATGGGATGTCGTTAAGCCCATTGGGCCTTTTGAATGGGCCATCTCTCTAGGCTGAGACTGTGAACTGTTAACACAAAAAGGAATTGTGCCCTCAACATGACGGGTGTGGTCATACCAGCACTAATGCACCGGATACCATCAGAACTCCGAAGTTAAGCATGCTTGGGCGAGAGTAGTACTAGGATGGGTGACCACCTGGGAAGTCCTCGTGTTGCACCCCCATTTTCAATTTTTTTTGCTCCGGTTAGGGTTGGCCAAGATACTTTATCCACCACATTTCTACTATCCAATCCCACGGCACCTTGGGCAAGACAACTTTGCTTCACGTGGAGGCAGGGACCGCAAACCGAGGGCGTAGGGCTTATGACAAGGTCTCCGTCGCTCCGGTGCCCATAACTTTTGATTCGTAAGGAGTTACGCGGCGCACAACATACCGTTGCAAAGCTCTCCGAGAGCTCTATGACGGGGGCAGCTAACTTGCTCGCTGTGCCCTTTTTGGAGCCCAAAATCGAACGTTTTAATCCGTTTTAGGCAACTTTTCTTCTTTTTGTAAGTTTTTCTGTCCCGGATCGTACGTCGTGAGCTTTTAAAAGGACGACAACCTTACCCGCGGGACATTAGAGGGCCCTACAAGGCGTCGATATCACGTCTTGTGAGGATGCTGCGTTGTTGAAATGGATGGATTTTCATTAAGCCCATTGGGCCTTTTGAATGGGCCATCTCTCTAGGCTGGGACTGTGAACTTTTAACACATAAAGCAATTGTGCCCTCAACAAGACGGGTGCGATCATACCAGCACTAATGCACGGGATCCCATCAGAACTCCAAAGTTATGCGTGCTTGGGCGAGGGTAGTACTAGGATGGTTGACCCCCGGGGAAGTCCTCGTGTTGCACCCCCCTTTTCAATTTTTTTTGCTCCGGTTAGGGTTGCCAAGATACTTTATCCATCACATTTCTATTATCGAATCCCATGGTACATTGGTCAGGACAACTTCGCTTCTCGTGGAGGCTGGGCCCGCAAAACCGAGGGCGTAGGGCTTGTGACCAGTTCTCCATCGCTCCGGTGCACATAAATTTTTATCCATAAGGAGTTACGCGGCGCACGGCATACCGTTGCAAAGCTCTCTGAGAGCTCTACGATGGGGGCAGCCAGCTTGCTCACTTTGCCCTTTTTGGAGCCCAAAATCGAACATTTTAATCAGTTTAGGGCCAGTTTTCTTCTTTTCCTCTATTTTTCCGTCCCGGATCGTACATCGTGAGATGTTAAATGGACGACAACCTTACTCGCGGGACATTAGAGGGCCCTACAACGCGCCGATATCACGTCTTGCGAGGATGCTGCGTTGTTGAAACGGATGGGTTTTCGTTAAGCCCATTGGGCCTTTTGAATGGACCATCTCTCTAGGCTAGGACTGTGAACTTTTAACACATAAAGCAATTGTGCTCTCAACAAGACGGGTGCGATCATGCCAGCACTAATGCACGGGATCCCATCAGAACTCCGAAGTTATGCGTGCTTGGGCGAGGGTAGTACTAGGATGGGTGACCCCCTGGGAAGTCCTCGTGTTGCACCCCCCTTTTCAATTTTTTTTACTCCGGTTAGGGTTGCCAAGATACTTTATCCACCACATTACTATTATTGAATCCCACGGCACCTTGGGCAAGACAACTTCGCTTCACGTGGAGGCTGGACCCGCAAACCGAGGGCGTAAGGCTGGTGACCCGGTCTTCGTCGCTCCGGTGATCATAACTTTTGATCCGTAAGGAGTTATGCGGCGCACAGCATACCGTTGCAAAGCTCTCCGAGAGTTCTACGACAATGGCAGCTTGCTTTCTCGCTGTGCCCATTATGGAGCCCAAAATCGAACGTTTTCATTAGTTTCGGGCCACTTTTCTATTTTTGCTCTGTTTTTCCATCCCGGATCGTACGTCGTGAACTGTTAAAAGGACGACAACCTTACTCGCAGGACATTAGAGGGCCTTACAATGTGTCGATATCTCGTCTTGCGAGGATACTGCGTTGTTGAAGCGGATGGGTTGTCGTTAAGCCCATTGGGCCATCTGAATGGGCCATCTCTCTAGGCTGGGACTGTGAACCGTTAACACATAAAGGTATTGTGCCCTCAACATGACGGGTGTGATCATACCAGAACCAATGCGTCGGATCCCATCAGAACTCCGAAGTTATGCGTGCTTGGGAAAGAGTAGTACTAGGATGGGTGAACCCCTTGGAAGTCCTCGTGTTGCACCACCCTGTTCAATTTTTTTTGCTCCGGTTAAGGTTGCCAAGATCTTTTATCCACCACATTTCTATTATTGAATCCCACGGCACCTTGGGCAAGACAACTTCACTTCACGTGGAGGCTGGGCAAGCAAACCGAGGGCGTAGGGCTTGTGACAAGGTCTTCGTCGCTCCGGTGCCCATAACTTTTGATCCGTAAAGAGTTACGCGGCGCACATCATACCGTTGCAAAGCTCTCTGAGATTTCTACGACAATGGCAGCTTGCTTTCTCGCTGTGCCCATTATGGAGCCCAAAATCGAACGTTTTCATTAGTTTCGGGCCACTTTTCTATTTTTGCCCTGTTTTTCCGTCCTGGATCGTACGTCGTGAGCGGTTAAAAGGAGGACAAACTTACTCGCGGGACATTAGAGGGCCTTACAACATGTTGATATCACGTCTTGCAAGGATGCTGCGTTGTTGAAGCGGATGGGTTGTCGTTAAGCCCATTGGGCCATCTGAATGGGCCATCTCTCTAGGCTGGGACTGTGAACCGTTAACACATAAAGGTATTGTGCCCTCAACATGACGGGTGTGATCATACCAGAACTAATGCACCGGATCCCATCAGAACTCCGAAGTTAAGCGTGCTTGGGCGAGAGTAGTACTAGGATTGGTGACCCCCTGGGAAGTCCTCGTGTTGCACCCCCCTTTTCAACTTTCTTCCTCCTGTTAGGGTTGCCAAGATACTTTATCCACTACATTTCTATTACCGAATCCCACGACACCTTGGGCAAGATAAATTCGCTTCACGTGGAGGCTGGGCCAGCAAACCGAGGGCGTAGGGCTTATGACCAGGTCTCTGTCGCTCTGGTGCCAATAACTTTTGATCCGTAAGTAGTTACGCGGCGCACAGCATACCGTTGCAAAGCACTCCGAGAGCTCTACAACGGGGGCAGCTAGCATGCTTGCTGTGCCCATTTTGGAGCCCAAAATCAACCGTTTTCACCAGTTTCGTGCCACTTTTCTGATTTTTGCTCTGTTTTTCCGTCCCGGATCGTACGTCGTGAGCTGTTAAAAGGATGAAAATCTCACTCGCGGGAAATTAGAGGGCCCTACAACACGTCGATATCTCGTCTTGCGAGGATGCTGCGTTACTGAAACGGATGGGTTTTCGTTAAGCCCATTAGGCCTTTTGAATGGGCCATCTCTCTAGGCTCCGACTGTGAACTGTTAACACATAAAGCAATTGTGCCCTCAACAAGACGGGTGCGATCATACCAGCACTAATGCACAGGATCCCATCAGAACTCCGAAGTTAAGCATGCTTGGGCGAAGGTAGTACTAGGATGGGTGACCCCTTGGGAAGTCCTCGTGTTGCACCCCCCTTTTCAATTTTTTTTTCTCCGGTTAGGGTTTCCAAGATACTTTATCCACCACATTTCTATTATCGAATGCCATGGCACCTTGGGCAAGGCAACTTCGCTTCACGTGGAGGCTGGGCCCGTAAACCGAGAGCATAGGGCTTGTGACCAGGTCTCCGTCGCTCCCGTGCACATAACTTTTGATCCGTAAGGAGTTACGCGGCGCACAACATACCGTTGCAAAGATCTCCGAGAGTTCTACGACGGGGGCAGCCAGGTTGGTCGCTTTGCCCTTTTTGGAGCACAAAATCGAACATTTTCATCAGTTTCGGGCCACTTTTCTTCTTTTGCTCTGTTTTGTCGTCCCGGATCTTAAGTCGTGAGCTAATAAAAGGATGACAACCTTACTCGCGGGACATTAGAGGGCCCTATAAATAGTCGATATCACGTCTTGCGAGGATGCTGCGTTGCTGAAGCGGATGGGTTGTCGTTAAGCCCATTTGGCCTTTTGAATGGGCCATCTCTCTAGGCTGGGACTGTGAACTGTTAACACATAAAGGAATTGTGCCCTCAGCATGACGGGTGCGATCATACCAGCATTAATGCACCGCATCCCATCCGAACTCCGAATTTTAGCGTGCTTGGGCGAGAGTAGTGCTAGGATTGGTGGCCCCCTGGTAAGTTCTCGTGTTGCATCCCCCTTTTCAATTTTTTTTACTCCGGTTAGCGTTGCCAAGATACTTTATCCACCACATTTCTATTATCGAATCCCACGGCACCTTGGGCAAGACAACTTTGCATCACGTGAAGGCTGGGCCCGTAAACCGAGAGCATAGGGCTTGTGACCAGGTCTCCGTCGCTTCGGTGCCCATAACTTTTGATTCGTAAGCAGTTACGCGGCGCACAGCATACCATTGCAAAGCTCTCCGAGAGCTCTACGACGGAGGCTGCCAGCTTGCTCGCTGTGCCCTTTTTGGAGCCCAAAATCGAATATTTTCATCAGTTTTGGGCCACTTTTATTCCTTTGCTCAGTTTTTCCATCCCGGATCGTATGTCGTGAGCTGTTAAAAGGATGACAACCTTATTCACGGGACATTGGAGGGCCCTACAATGCGTCGATATCACGTCTTGCGAGGATGCTGCGTTGTTGAAGCGGATGGGTTGTCGTTATGCCCATTGGGCCATATGAATGGGTCATCTCTCTAGGCTGGGACTATGAACCGTTAACACATAAAGGAATTGTGCTCTCAACATGACGGGTGTGCTCATACCAGCACTAATGCATCGGATCCCATCAGAACTCCGAAGTTAAGCGTGCTTGGGCGAGAGTAGTACTAGGATAGGTAACCCCCTGGGAAGTCCTCGTGTTGCACCCCCTTTTTCAATTTTTTTGCTCCGGTTAGCGTTACCAAGATACTTTATCCACCACATTTCTATTATTGAATCCCACGGCACCTTGGGCAAGACAACTTCGCTTCACGTGGAGGCTGGGCCCCCAAACCGAGGGCGTAAGGCTTGTGACCAGGTCTTTGTTGCTCCGGTGCCCATAACTTTTGATCCGTAAGGAGTTATGCGACGCACAGCATACCATCGCAAAGCTCTCCAAGAGCTCTACGATAGGGGCAGCTAGCTTGCTTGCTTTACCATTTTTGTAGCCCAAAATCGAACATTTTCGTAGCCCAAAATCGAACGTTTTCATCAGTTTAGGGCCACTTTTCTATTTTTGCTCTGTTTTTCCATCTCGGATCGTACATCGTGAGTTGTTAAAAGGACGACAACCTTACTCTCGAGAAATTAGAGGGCCCTACAACACGTCGATATCACGTCTTGAGAGGATGCTGCGTTGTTGAAGCAGAAGGGTTGTCGTTAACCCATTGGGCCTTCTGAATAGGCCATCTCCGTAGACTGGGACTGTGAACCGTTAACACAAAAAGAAATTGTGCCCTCAACATGACGGGTGCTATCATACCAGAACTAATGCACCGAATCCTATCAGAACTCCTAAGTTAAGTATGCTTGGGTCAGAGTAGTACTAGGATGGGTGACCCCCTGGGAAGTCCTCGTGTTGCACCCCCCTTTCTAGTTTTTTTTGTTCTGGTTTGGGTTGCCAAGATACTTTATCTACCACATTTCTATTATCGAATCCCATGGAACCTTGGGCAAGGCAACTTCGCTTCACGTGGAGGCTGGGCCAGCAAACCGAGGGCGTAGGGCTTATGACCAGGTCTCCGTCGCTCCGGTGCCCATAACTTTTGATCCATAAGGAGTTACGCGGCGCACAGCATACCATTGCAAAGCTCTCCGAGAGCTCTACGACGGGGGTAGCCAGCTTGCTCACTATCCCCTTTTTTGAATCCAAAATCGAACGTTTTCATCATTTTCGGGCCACTATTCTTCTTTTGCTCTGTATTTCCGTCCCAGATCGTACGTCGTGATCTGTTAAAAGGACGACAACCTTACTCGCGGGATATTAGAGGGCCCTACAACGCGTCGATATCTCGTCTTGCGAGGATGTTATGTTGTTGAAGCAGATGGGTTATCGTTAAGCCCATTGGGCCATTTGAATGGGCCATTACTCTAGGCTGGGAGTGTGAACTGTTAACACATAAAGGAATTGTGCCCTCAACATGACGGGTGCGATCATACCCGCACTAGTGCACCGGATCCCATCAGAACTCCGAAGTTAAGCGTGCTTGGGCGAGAGCAGTACAAGGATGGGTGACCCCCTAGGAAGTCCTTGTGTTGCACCCCTCTTTTCAATTTTTTTTGCTCCGGTTATGGTTGCCAAGATACTTTATCCACCACATTTCAATTATCGAATCCCACGGCACCTTAGGCAAGCCAACTTCGCTTCACGTGGAGGCTAGGCATGCAAACTGAGGGCGTAGGGCTTGTGACCAAGTCTCCGTCGCTCCAGTGCCCATAACTTATGATCCTTAAGGAGTTACGCAGCGCACAACATATCGTTGCAAAGCTCTCCAAGAGCCATACGACGGGGGCAGCCAGCTTGCTCGCTATCCCCATTTTGGGACCCAAAATTGAACGTTTTCATCAATTTTGGGACACTTTTCTTCTTTTGCTCTGTATTTTCGTCCAGGATCGTAAGTCGTGAGCTATTAAAAGGACGACAACCTTACTCACAGGACATTAGAGGTCCCAAGAATGCGTCGATATCACGTCTTGCGAGGATGCTGCGTTGTTGAAGCGGATGGGTTGTCGTTAAGCCCATTGGGCCATTCAAATGAGCCATCTCTCTAGGCTGGGATGTGAACCGTTAACACATAAAGGAATTGAGCCCTCAACATGACTGGTGTGATCATAAAAGCACTAATGCACCGGATCCCATCAGAACTCCAAAGTTAAGCGTGCTTGGGAAAGAGTAGTACTAGGATGGGTGACCCCTTGGGAAATCCTCGTGTTGCACCCCCCTGTTCAATTTTTTTTGCTCCGGTTAGGGTTGCCAAGATACTTTATCCAGCACATTTCTATTATTGAATCCCACGGCACCTTGGGCAAGACAACTTCGCTTCACATGGAGGCTGGGCCAGCAAACCGAGGGCGTAGGGCTGGTGACCAGGTCTTCATCGCTCCGGTGCCCATAACTTTTGATCCGTAAGGAGTTACGTGGCGCACAACATACCGTTGCAAAGCTCTCCGAGAGTTCTACGACAGTGGCAGCTTGCTTTGTCGCTGTGCCCATTATGGAGCCCAAAATCGAACGTTTTCATTAGTTTCGGGCCACTTTTCTATTTTTGCTCTGTTTTTCCGTCCCGGATCGTACGTCGTGAGCTATTAAAAGGACGACAACCTTACTCGCGGGACATTAGAGGGCCCTACAATGCGTCGATATCACATCTTGAGAGGATGCTGCGTTGTTGAAGTGGATGGGTTATCGTTAAGCCCATTGGGCCTTTCAAATGAGCCATCTCTCTAGGTTGGGACAGTGAACCGTTAACACATAAAGAAATTGTCCCCTCAACATGATGGGTGCGATCATACCAGCATTAATGCACCGGATCCTATCAGAACTCCGAAGTTAAGCGTGCTTGGGCGAGAGGAGTACTAGGATGGGTGACCCCCGGGGAACTCCTCGTGTTGTACCCCCCTTTTCAATTTTTTTTGCTCCGGTTAGGGTTGCCAAGATACTTTATCCACCACATTTCTATTATCGAATCCCACGGCACCTTGGGCAAGACAACTTCGCTTCACGTGGAGGCTGGGCCAGCAAACCGAGGGCGTAGGGCTTGTGACCTGGTCTTCGTCGCTCCGGTGCCCAAAACTTTTGATTCGCAAGGAGTTATGCAGCACACATCATACTGTTGCAAAGCTCTCTGAGAGTTCTACGACAATGGCAGCTAGCTTTCTCGCTGTGCCCTTTATGGAGACAAAAATCGAACGTTTTCATCTGTTTCGAGCCACTTTTCTATTTTTGCTCTATTTTTTCGTCCCGGATCGTACGTCGTGAGCAGTTAAAAGGACGACAACCTTACTCGCAGGACATTAGAGGGCCCTACAACGTGTCGATATCACGTCTTGCGAGGATGCTGCATTGTTGAAGTGGATGGGTTGTCATTAAGCCCATTAGGGCCTTTGAATGAGCCAACTCTCTAGGTTGGGATTGTGAACCGTTAACACATAAAGGTATTGTGCCTTCAATGTGACGGTTGTGATCGTACCAGCACTAATGTACCAGATCCCATCAGAACTCCAAAGTTAAGCGTGCTTGGGAAAGAGTAGTACTAGGAAGGGTGACCCCCTGGGAACTCCTCGTGTTGCACCCCCCTGTTCAATTTTTTTTGCTCCGGTTAAGGTAGCCAAGATACTTTATCCACCACATTTCTATTATTGAATCCCACGGCACCTTGGGCAAGACAACTTTGCTTCACGTGGAGCCTGGGCCAGCAAACCGAGGGCGTAGGGCTGGTGACCAGGTCTTCATCGCTCCGGTGCCCATAACTTTTGATCCGTAAGGAGTTACGTGGCGCACAGCATACCGTTACAAATCTCTCTGAGAGTTCTACGACAATGGCAGCTTGCTTTCTTGCTGTGCCTATTATGGAGCCCAAAATGGAACGTTTTCATTAGTTTCGGGCCACTTTTCTATTTTTGCTCTGTTTCTCCGTCCCGGATCGTACGTCATGAGCGGTTAAAAGGACGACAACCTTACTCGCGGGACATTAGAGGGCCTTACAACGTGTCGATATCACGTCTTGCGAGGATGCTGCGTTGTTGAAGTGGATGGGTTGTCGTTAAGCGCATTAGGCCATCTGAATGGGCCATCTCTCTAGGCTGGGACTGTGAACCGTTAACACATAAAAGTATTGTGCCCTCAACATGACGGGTGTGATCATACCAAAACTAATGCGCTGGATCCCATCAGAACTCCGAAGTTATGCGTGCTTGGGAAAGAATAGTACTAGGATGGGTGAACCCCTTGGAAGTCCTCGTGTTGCACCACCCTGTTCAATTTTTTTTGCTCCGGTTAAGGTTGCCAAGATCTTTTATCCACCACATTTCTATTATTCAATCCCACGGCACCTTGGGTAAGACAACTTCTCTTCACGTGGAGGCTGGGCAAGCAAACCGAGGGCGTACGGCTTGTGACCAGGTCTTCGTCGCTACGGTGCCCATAACTTTTGATCCGTAAGGAGTTACGCGGCGCACAGCATACCGTTGCAAAGCTCTCCGAGAGTTCTACGACAATGGCAGCTAACTTTTTCACTGTGCCCTTTTTGGAGCCCAAAATCGTACGTTTTCATCAGTTTCGGGCCACTTTTCTATATTTAATCTGTCTTTCCGTCCCGAATCGTACGTCGTGAGCTATTGAAAGGACGACAACCTTATTTGAGGGACATTAGAGGGCCCTACAATGCATCGATATCACGTCTTGAGAGGATGCTGCGTTGTTGAAGCGGATGGGTTGTCGTTATGCCCATTGGGCCATTCAAATGAGCCATCTCTCTAGGCTGGGACTGTGAACCGTTAACACATAAAGGAAATGTGCCCTCAACATGACGGGTGCAATCATACTAGCACTAATGCACCGGATCCCATCAGAACTCCGAAGTTAAGCGTGCTTGGGCGAGAGGAGTACTAAGATGGGTAACCCCCTGGGAAGTCCTCGTGTTGTACCCCCGTTTTCAATTTTTTTTGCTCCGGTTAAGGTTGCCAAGATACTTTATCCACCACATTTCTATTATCGAATCCCACGGTACCTTGGGCAAGACAACTTCGCTTCACGTGGAGGCTAGGCCAGCAAACCGAGGGCATAGGGCTTGTGACCAGGTCTTCGCCGCTCCGGTGCCCATAACTTTTGATCCGTTTGGATTTACGCTGCGCACAACATACCGTTGCAAAGCTCTCCGAGAGCTCTACGACGAGGGTAGCCAGCTTGCTCGCTATCCCCTTTTTGGAGCCCAAAATCGAACGTTTTCATCAGTTTCAGGCCACTTTTCTTCTTTTGCTTTGTATTTTCGTCCCGGATCGTACGTCGTGAGCTATTAAAAGGACGACAACCTTACTCGTGGGACATTAGAGGGCCCTACAATGCGTCGATATCACGTCTTGAGAGGATGCTGCGTTGTTGAAGTGGATGGGTTATCGTTAAGCCCATTGGGCCTTTCAAATGAGCCATCTCTCTAGGTTGGGACAGTGAACCGTTAACACATAAAGAAATTGTCCCCTCAACATGATGGGTGCGATCATACCAGCATTAATGCACCGGATCCTATTAGAACTCCGAAGTTAAGCGTGGTTGGGCGAGAGGAGTACTAGGATGGGTGACCCCCGGGGAACTCCTCGTGTTGTACCCCCCTTTTCAATTTTTTTTGCTCCGGTTAGGGTTGCCAAGATACTTTATCCACCACATTTCTATTATCGAATTCCACGGCACCTTGGGCAAGACAACTTCGCTTCACGTGGAAGCTGGGCCAGCAAACCGAGGGCGTAGGGCTTGTGACCTGGTCTTCGTCGCTTCGGTGCCCAAAACTTTTGATCCGCAAGGAGTTATGTAGCGTACAGCATACCGTTGCAAAGTTCTCTGAGAGTTCTACGACAATGGCAGCTAGCTTTCTCGCTGTGCCCTTTATGGAGACAAAAATTGAACATTTTCATCAGTTTCGGGCCACTTTTCTACTTTTGCTCTATTTTTTCGACCTGGATCGTACGTCGTGAGCAGTTAAAAGGACGACAACCTTACTCGTGGGACATTAGAGGGCCCTACAACGTGTCGATATCACGTCTTGCGAGGATGCTGCGTTGTTGAAGCGGATGGGTTGTCATTAAGCCAATTGGGGCATTTGAATGGGCCATCTCTATAGGCTGGGACTGTGAACCGTTAACGCATAAAGGTATTGTGCCTTCAACATGATGGGTGTGATCATACCAGCACTAATGTACCAGATCCCATCAGAACTACGAAGTTAAGCGTGCTTGGGAAAGAGTAGTACTAGGAAGGGTGACCCCCTTGGAAGTCCTCGTGTTGCACCCCCCTGTTCAATTTTTTTTGCTCCGGTTAAGGTAGCCAAGATACTTTATCCACCACATTTCTATTATCGAATCCCACGGCACCTTGGGCAAGACAAGTTCGCTTCACGTGGAGGCTGGGCCAGCAAACCGAGGGCGTAAGGCTTGTGACAAGGTCTTCGTCACTCCGGTGCCCATAATTTTTGATCCGTAAGGAGTTACGTGGCGCACAGCATACCGTTGTAAATCTCTCCGAGAGCTCTACGACAGGGGCAGCTAGCTTGCTCGCTGTGCCCTTTTTGGAGCCCAAAATGGAACGTTTTCATCAGTTTCGGGCAACTTTTCTATTTTGCTCGATTTTTTCATCCCGGATCGTACGTCGTGAGCTGTTAAAAGGACGACAGCCTTACTCGCGGGACATTATAGGGCCCTACAACGTGTCGATATCACGACTTGCAAGGTTGCTGCGTTGTTGAAGCGGATGGGTTGTCGTTAAGCCCATTGGGCCATTTGAATGTGCCATCTCTCTAGGCTGCGACTGTGAACCGTTAACACATAAAGATATTGTGCCCTCAACATTACGGGTGTGATCATACCATCACTAATGCACCGGATCCCACCAGAACTCCGAAGTTAAGCGTGCTTGGGCGATAGTAGTACTAGGATGGGTGACCCCCTGGGAAGTCCTCGTGTTGCACCCCCATTTTCAATTTTTTTGGCTCCGGTTAGGGTTGCCAAGATACTTTATCCACCACATTTCTATTATCGAATCCCACGGCACCTTGGGCAAGACAACTTCGCTTCAACTGGAGGCTGGGCCCGCAAACCGAGGACGTAGGGCTTGTGACTAGGTCTCTGTCACTCCGGTGCCCATAACTTTTGATCCGTAAAGAGTTACACGGCGCACAGCATACCGTTGCAAAGCTTTCCAAGAGCTCTACGACAATGGCTGCTAGCTTTCACGCTGTGCCCTTTTTGTAGCCCAAAATTGAACATTTTCATCGGTTTCGGGCAACTTTTCTATTTTTTCTATGTTTTTCCGTCCCGGATCGTAAGTCGTGAGCTGTTAAAAGGACGGAAACCTTACTCACGGGACATTAGAGGGCCCTACAACGCGTCGATATCACGTCTTGCGAGGATGCTGCATTGTTGAAGTGGATGGTTTGTCGTTAAGCCCATTGGGCCTTTTGAATGGGCCATCTCTCTAGGCTGGGACTGTGAACCGTTAACACATAAAGGAATTATTCCCTCAACATAACGGGTGTGATCATACCAATACTAATGCACTGGATCCCATCAGAACTTCGAAGTTAAGCTTGCTTGGGCGAGAGTAGTACTAGGATGGGTGACCCCCTGGGAAGTCCTCGTGTTGCACCCTCCTTTTCCATTTTTTTGCTCCGGTTAGGGTTGCTAAGATACTTTATCCACCACATTTCTATTATCGAATCCCACGGAACCTTGGGCAAGACAACTTCGCTTCACGTGGAGGATGGGCCAGCAAACCGAGGGCGTGGGGCTTATGACCAAGTCTCCGTCGCTCCGGTGCCCATAACTTTTGATCATTAAGAAGTTACGCGGCGCACAGCATACCGTTGCAAAGCTCTCCGAGAGGTCTACGACGGGGGTAGCTAGCTTGCTCGCTGTGCCCTTTTTGGAGCCAAAAATCGAACGTTTTCATCTGTTTCGGGCTACTTTTCTTTTTTTGCTCTATTTTTCGGTCCCGGATCGTACATCGTGAGCTGTTAAAAGGATAACAACCTTACTCGCGGGACATTAGAGGGCCCTACAACGCGCCGATATCACGTCTTGCAAGGATGCTGCATTGTTGAAGCGGATGGGTTGTCGTTATGCCCATTGGGCTATTTGAATGGGCCATCTCTCTAGGTTGGGACTGTGAACCGTTAACACATAAAGGAATTGGGCCCTCAACATGACGTGTGCGATCATACCAGCACTAATGCACCGGATCCCATCAGAACTCCGAAGTTAAGCGTGCTTGGGCGAGAACAGTACTAGGATGGGTGACCCCCTGGGAAGTCCTCGTGTTGTACCCCCTTTTTCAATTTTTTTTTCTGGTTAGGGTTGCCAAGATACTTTATCCACCACATTTCTATTATCGAATCCCACAGCACCGTGGGCACGACAACTTCGCTTCACGTGGAGGCTGGGCCCGCAAACCGAGGGCGTAGGGCTTGTGACCAGGTTTCCATCACTCTGGTGCCCATAACTTTTGATCCGTAAAGAGTTACACGGCGCACAGCATCCCCTTGCAAAGCTTCCCAAAAGCTCTACGACAATGCCTGCTAGCTTTCACGCTGTGCCCTTTTTGTAGCCCAAAATTGACCATTTTCATCGGTTTCGGGCAACTTTTCTATTTTTTCTATGTTTTTCCGTCCCAGATCGTAAGTCGTGAGCAGTTAAAAGGACGGCAAGCTTACTCGCGGAACATTAGAGGGCCCTACAATGCGTCGATATCACGTCTTGCGAGGATGCTGCGTTGTTGAAGCGGATGGTTTGTCGTTAAGCCCATTGGGCCTTTTGAATGGGCCATCTCTCTAGGCTAGGACTGTGAACCGTTAACAAATAAATGAATTATGCCCTCAACATAACGGGTTCGATCATACCAGCACTAATGCACCGGATCCTATGAGAACTCCGAAGTTAAGCGTGCTTGGGCGAGAGTAGTACTAGGATGGGTGACCCCCTGGGAAGTCCTCGTGTTGCACCCTCCTTTTCCATTTTTTTGCTCCGGTTAGGGTTGCTAAGATACTTTATCCACCACATTTCTATTATCAAATCCCACGGAACCTTGGGCAAGACAACTTCGCTTCACGTGGAGGATGGGCCAGCAAACCGAGGGCGTGGGGCTTATGACCAAGTCTCCGTCGCTCCAGTGCCCATAACTTTTGATCATTAAGAAGTTACGCGGAGTACAGCATACCGTTGCAAAGCTCTCCGACAGCTCTATGAAGGGGGCAGCCAGCTTGCTCGCTGTGCCCTTTTTGGAGCATAAAATCGAACGTTTTCATCTGTTTCAGGCCATTTTTCTTGTTTTGCTCTTTTTTTGGGTCCCGGATCGTACATCGTGAGCTGTTAAAAGGATAACAACCTTACTCGCGGGACATTAGAGGGTCCTACAACGCGCCGATATCACGTCTTGCAAGGATGCTGCATTGTTGAAGCGGATGGGTTGTCGTTATGCCCATTGGGCTATTTGAATGGGCCATCTCTCTAGGTTGGGACTGTGAACCGTTAACACATAAAGGAATTGGGCCCTCAACATGACGTGTGCGATCATACCAGCACTAATGCACCGGATCCCATCAGAACTCCGAAGTTAAGCGTGCTTGGGCGAGAACAGTACTAGGATGGGTGACCCCCTGGGAAGTCCTCGTGTTGCACCCCCCTTTTCAAATTTTTTTGCTCCGATCAGGGTTGCCAAGATACTTTATCCACCAGATTTCTATTATCGAATCCCACGGCACCTTGGGCAAGACAACTTCGCTTCACGTGGAGGCTGGGCTAGCAAACCGAGGGCGTAAGGCTTGTGACTAGGTCTTCGTCGCTCCGGTGTCCATAATTTTTGATTCGTAAGGAGTTACGCGGCGCATAGCATACCATTGCAAAGCTCTCCAAGAGCTCTACGATAATGGCAGCTAGCTTTCTCGTTGTGCACTTTTTGGAGCCCAAAATCGAACGTTTTCATCAGTTTCAGGCCACTTTTCTATTTTTGCTCTGTTTTTCTATCACAGATCATACGTCGTGGGCTTGTGACTAGGTCTCCGTCGCTCCGGTGCCCATAACTGTTGATCCGTAAGAAGTTACGTGGTGCCCAGCATACCGTTGCGAAGCTCCCCGAGAGCTCTACGGCAAGTGCAACGAGCTTGCTCGCTGTGCCCTTTTTGGAGCCCAAAATCGAACGTTTCCATCTGTTTCGGGCAACTTTCCTTATTAAGCTCTGTTTTTTCCGTCCCGGATCGTACGTCATGAGTTGTTAAAAGGATGACAACCTTACTCGCGGGACATTAGTGGGCCCTACAATGCGTCGATATCACGTATTGCGAGGATGCTGCGTTGTTGAAGCAGATGGGTTGTTGTTAAGCCCATTGGGCCTTCTGAATGGGCCATATCTCTAGGCTGGGACTGTGAACTTTAACACATATAGGAAATGTGCCCTCAATATGCCGGGTGCGATCATACCGGCACTAACGCACCAGATCCCATCAGAACTCCGAAGTTAAGCGTGCTTTGGCAAGAGTAGTACTAGGATGGATGACCCCCTGGGAAGTCCTCGTGTTGCACCCCCTTTTCAATTTTTTTTTCTCCGGTTAGGGGTGCGAAGATACTTTATCCACCACATTTCTATTATCGAATCCAACGGCTCCTTGGCCAACACAATTTCGCTTCACGTGGAGGCTGGGCCAGCAAACCGAGGGCGTAGGGCTTGTGACCAGGTGTTCGTCGCTCTGGTGCCCATAACTTTTGATCCGTAAGGAGTTACGCGGTGCACAGCATACCGTTGTAAAGCTCACCGAGGGCTCTACGACGGGGGCAGCTAGCTTGCTCGTTGTGCCCTTTTTGGAGCCCAAAATCGAGCGTTTTCATCAGTTTCGGGCCATTTTTCTTCTTTTGCTCTGTTTTTTTGTCCAGGACCGTACGTCGTGAGCTGTTAAAAGGACGACAACCTTACTCGCGGGACATTAGAGTGCCCTGTAATACGTTGATATCACGTCTTACGAGGATGTTGCGTTGTTGAAGATGATGGGTTGTCGTTAAGCCCATTGGGCCTTTTGAATGGGCCATCTCTCTAGGCTGGGACTGTGAACTGTTAACACATAAAGGAATTGTGCCCTCAACATGATGGGTGTGATCATACCAGCACTAATGCACCGGATCCCGTCAGAACTCCAAAGTTAATCGTGCTTGGGCGAGAGTAGTACTAGGATGGGTGACCTACTGGGAAGTCCTCGTGTTGCGCGCCCCCCTTTTCAATTTTTTTTGCTTCGGTTAGGGTTGCCAAGTTACTTTATCCACTACATTTTTATTATGGAATCCCACGACACCTTGGGCAAGACAACTTCGCTTCATGTTGAGGCTGGGCCCGCAAACCGAGTGCGTAGGGCTGGTGACCAGGTCTCCGTCGCTCAAGTGCCCATAACTTTTGATCTATAAGGAGTTACGCGGCGCACAGCATACCGTTGCAAAGCTCTCCGAGAGCTCTACGACGGGGGCAGCTAGCTTGCTCGCTGTGCCATTTTTGGAGCTCAAAATCGAACGTTTTCATCAATTTCGGGCCACTTTTCTTCTTTTGCTTTGTTTTTCCGTCTCGGATCGTATGTCGTTAGTTGTTAAAGTGATGACAATCTTACTCGCAGGACATTAGAGGGCCTTATAAAGCGTCGATATCACGTCTTGCGAGGATGCTGCGTTGTTGAAGCGGATGGGTTATTGTTAAGCCGATTGGGCCTTTTGAATGGGCCATCTCTCTAGGCTGGGACTGTGAACCGTTAACACATAAAGGAATTGTGCCCTCAACATGATGGGTGCGATCATACCAGCACTAATGCACCGGATCCCATCATAACTCCGAAGTTAAGCATGCTTGGGTGAGAGTAGTACTAGGATGGGTGACCCCCTAGGAAGTCCTCGTGTTGCACCCCCATTTTCAATTTTTTTTGCTCCGGTTAGGGTTGCAAAGATACTTTATCCACCATATTTCTATTATCGAATCCTATGGCACCTTGGGCAAGTTAACTTCGCTTCACGTGCAGGCTGGGCGAGCAAACCGAGGGCCTAGGGCTTATGACTAGGTCTCCGTCGCTCTGGTGCCCATAACTTTTGATCCGTAAGGAGTTACGCGGCGCACAGCATACCGTTGCAAAGGTCACCGAGAGCTCTACGACGGGGGTAGCTAACTTGCTCATTGTGCCCATTTTGGAGCCCAAAATCGAGCGTTTCTTCAGTTTTGGGCCACTTTTCTTCTTTTGATCTGTTTTTTCATCCCGGATCGTACGTCGTGAGCTGTTAAAAGGACGACAACCTTACTCGTGGGACATTAGAGGGCCCTACAACGTGTCGATATCACGTCTTGCGAGGATGCTGCGTTGTAGAGCGAATGGGTTGTCGTTAAGCCCATTGGGCCTTTTGAATGGGCCATCTCTTTAGGCTGGGACTGTGAACCGTTAACACATAAAGGATTTGTGCCCTCAACATGATGGGTGCGATCATACCAGCACTAATGCACTAGATCCCATCAGAACTCCGAAGTTAAGCGTGCTTGGGCGAGAGTAGTACTAGGATGGTTGACCCCCTAGGAAGCCCTCGTGTTGCACCACCCTTTTCAATTTTTTTTGCTCTGGTTAGGGTTGCCAAGTTACTTTATCCACCCCATTTCTATTATCGAATCCCAGAGCACCTTGGGCAAGACAACTTCGCTTCACGTGGAGGCTAGGCCTGCAAACCGAGGGCGTAGGGCTTGTGACCAGCTCTCCGTCGCTCCGATGCCCATAACTCTTGATCCGTAAGGAGTTACGCGACGCACAACATACCGTTGCAAAGCTATCTGAGAGCTCTACTGTGATAACCCGAACCCGGTATGCATTTAAAGGCATTTAATTGCATTTAATTAAGTGACATTTTAAATGTTATCATTGGATTTGTGTTTATTTTTAGTTAAACATTTATTTGTAGCTTTACTTTCATATTTCTTTTAGAAGTAACTAGAATAATACCTGAGCTAATCATATTAACGGAATATCAACTACTTTTCATATTTGTATCAATCGGTTTTATTTTTCTTGCACTTAAATGCTCAGATTTCAATTAAATGAAAAGTAGCTCCGAGCCGGAGTAAATTTTAAACTATGATGCTATTCAAAAATGATATATTTTCTTAAATTCTTTGAGACTTAATTGTTATTCTTCTATTGACGCAAAGTGCATAGCATATCGAGAGCGATAGTTAGGAAATGATTTTTAGTCTTCAGCAAATAGTGAAAACTAGTATTTAGTGTTTTAATTTTAGTGTTTTAAGTTGTATTTAACTAGAATTGGATTTATGTTAGTTGTTTTAGCTTTAAAACGTATAAAATAAGCTTGATTGACCAACTTAAGTGAGCATTGACCAAAGCTTTGACCATTTGACCTTGTGTTCTCTTTTTAATAGCTTTAATAGCACAAAATATAAAAAAAGGAGCTGAAAATCAGAACATGAAGGGCCAAAAATATGAGAGAAGAAAAAAAAATGATTTCAAGCTAAAATCTTCGATTCTTCGCGTGAGCTTGCACGGGGTGGTTTCAGAGGCATCCTACGAGGTTTTCCTAGCGTCTAGGAGCGTCTAAGGTGAGGGTTTCATGCTTATTTGCGAATTTGAATATTTTGTGTATTAACTTTGATTTTTGGGTTTTATCCGTATATTGTTATTTTAATTGTTCTGAGGCTTAAAGAATGTTCCCTAGCAATTTTAGAACATGTATTTATAGCTTTTTAACATTTTCTGCAGTTGAATATTGAAATTAAAATATAAATTGTATAATGAATAGTAAATTGTGATTAGTAAACCCCCGTTTCGATGAAGTTGCTCCGTTACGCATTATGTTGATGTAGGAAGATGCTAGATATGCTAGAATGCCTAAATGTGTGGTTTAATTGGATTGTGTAATGGAAAAATGAAAAAAAATGGCGTAGTGAAAGTCGGGGTCGTTTCGGTCAAGATTAGAATTTTATCGATTTGCGTGAAGGCATTGTCGAGGTACGTCATGGAAGTACTTTTGGTGTAGTTGTGATGTTGGTTGGGTGATCGGTTGAGGTAGCGGTAGTTCAAACGAGCAAAGGGAGAAATCGGGGCTTTGTGTGAATTCTAGGGCTAAGTATGGTTTCGGGGTCTTTAGACGTGCCTTATGGTGACCTAGGAGGATTGGTGAAGTCAGTTTCCAAAACTCGTGGCTCGTTTGAAAGTAGTAGTGTTTTGAAAGTTGGGGTCATTTTTGGGATTTTGTGTGTTTTCATAGGATATTGCTTATAAAATGCTTGTATTGTTTTTAGAATGCCTATATTGCCTATAGAATACTTAATGTTGCTTGATAATGTTTGTTGGTGTTGTTCTTGTTGCTTATTTGACTGTAAATGCTTGTTATCTTGTTTATCACCTCTGATCTGTATTGTTGTACTATCATTCGTTTATCGCCTTGTATCGAGTCTTGCATTGCATAGTGTCAGGGCGTGAGTGATGGGCCTCTCTGGGTAGCCTCGGGTTGCCAGTGTTGGTTGCTTTAGCTCCGTGTCCTATTCCCTTTTCTCGCTTGGGTTGCCTCCCAGGGAGATTTGGGTTGTAGAATTGATGGATACTTCCGGGGTATTCCAAACTGAAGTTATAAGGTGGTTGAGCCGGCGCGTCATCGTTAAAGTCATCGGAATCGTGATCGGTACATTACTCGCTCGAGTGAACCATAGCCTTCAAAGTGTGGTATAGCTTTGATTGGTTGTGTTAATGCTTTCTTTAATTGTTTATTGTATTGTTGTTTATATTGAATGCCTTTTATTGATTGTATTGCTTAATTATACTTATTTGCATTGCACGATCTTCTTTCTCTCCACCTAGATAACTGTCTCGCCCTCACTGAGTATACATGTTGAGTATACTCACTCCTCACCACCACATTTCAGGAAATGCTTTGTTAGCTGGAAAGTTCGTGGTTACGTGAAAGTTCGTGCTTGAAGAGTCGTCTTGCGTGCTATGTGGCTTGAGTTGTCAAAGATGGAAAGATGTATGTTTCATGTGTTGATTGTATTTAATGTTGAAAAGGAATGTAATTTAAGTTTTTCTAGGTTATTGAAGTAATTTGGAAAAGCTAGATTATGTATTAGTTAGAATAGCTTAACTTTAAAGAATGTTTGTATTGTTTAAAGAAAGAGTTAGAATAGTCTAGTACTTGGAAATGTATGTATAATTGCTGTGTTTAATTGTTAAGAACCGAGGCTCGGATGGCCTTGAGGTGGTTGAATGTTTGGACATGGTATTGGTCCACTTATATGCTGTCACAGGTTTGCTTTTTGCCTAGAAACAGGGGAGACTCTGTCCATCTTACCCTAAAATTTTGCCCGGGTTTGGAATTGGGTTGTGATTAGATTGATTGATAGAACTCCCGGTCTCGAGAGGGATTGGGGTGTTACAGGTGGTATCAGAGCTTGTCTAGCTCATAAGCCGGGACAGGGCCCTCGGTCTGGTGGGTAGTGATCCTTGAATGTGTGCTTGTTAAGTTTGTCTTGAAAGTGTATGCTTGTATGTGAGATTGTGTGTCTTGACCTGAATGTGTGCTCCTATGTGATATAGTTATGTGTTATGTGTTAATTGTGTGCTAAGTGAAGTGAAGTGTCTAGTTGTGCATTGAATTGACCTATCGAATTGGCATCGTGAATCGAATTGATCTCGTGAATTGTTATCTGCTTGAAGTATTGCTTGTAATGTGTGTATTAGAATGTCTTGAATTGGTTATGTCGTGATTTGAATTGATTATGTTGTGCTTGACTTGATTGTCGTGATTGAGTGACTTTGATGAATAAACTATTTTACAAACTTGCTTGCATAATAGTTTAAGGCATGCGTATAAATGTGATATCTTGGCATTCATACATGTCCCGTGGAAATGGTAAGTAAGTCCTCTTCCTCCCCTGAAGAAAGTGGTTCACAGTTGGCCTTTCAAGGTGTATGGATTGGCAGGAAATGAATGGCATTTAACTAGCCTTTATTTGGGAGTTGGTGTTTGTCTTTTGGAGCTCAGTTGTTGGCATACTTCTAATACTTTTCTTCATGGTTGGCAATCATAAAAAGATAACTTTCTTTGGGGTTTCGGTATGATGGCTTTTGGTAGCATTCTTTGGCTTCCTTATTGGGTATTCTTTGGAACTTCTGTTGGCACTTCTTGGTAGACTTGGCTGTTGGGGTTCCTCTAAGATTATCTCCTATGCTTAGTATAAATGACTTTCTTTGGAGTTCTACATGATAACTCTTTGGAGCATTTTCTTAATATTTCTTTGTTGGGCATTCATTGAGTTTTTCTATATTGGCATTTCATGGAAGACTTGGTTGGGATTTTAATCAACCTTTGGTGTTCTTTCCGCATTCTTATGGGGAACTTTGATTTGAGTCTACTTACAATGATCAGCTTTGCGTGAGGCGTACTATTTTGGTATTCTTTGTGGACATTTCTCAGTGGATTTGGCAATCGGAGTTCTTATTGGACTTGCTGCATAATATTGTCTAAAATATCTTTGTTATGGTCTTTCTTGATATTTTATTGGCAATCGTGATTGGAAATCTTCAATAGTATATGGTGTACCTGCACGGCATTTCCTTTGGTATTTTACCCAATATTCGATAGCAATATTATTTTGGGAATCTACTTGGTTATTCAGCTTGGTGTTCATTCATGGACTTTTGATAAGTATATATATGTTGGCGTACATTTTGGATTTCCTATTCAGATGCTTCTTGAGCTATATATTGAAAGACTTCCTTGAAACTTCTGTAATATGATTGACTGGATTTCTTGTTTGGAGTCTTCCTGAGTAGTACTTGGGATTCTTGTTTAGACTCTGCTTCAGATTGTTTATTGGTATGTTCTTGGTACTTTTAGTTGGGATTCTATTATGGCATTCTCTAGGATCCTTAGTGGCCATTTATTTAGCATTTACTTATTGGGCAAACATGGCTACATTCTTACCGGAGCATTGTTCGGTGGGCATTCTACTGGTATTTTCCTTGTTGGCACTATTAGAAGTCTTACACTTGGGATCTTGTTCAGAATTATTATCTTATATTGCTTACGGTATGCTGTGGAACACTTTAGGCATCCTTGGTGGTAAGTTGTATAAAGTTTGCACTCGGCAAATGGCGAAGAGGTCTTAGAGCTTGGTCTTATATGTGCTGCATCTGCTTTGGCCATCCTTTGACTTACTTATTTGGTACTTATTAGACTTCTATTGGAGATTCGTAAATAGGGCATTCCTTCGGTATTCTTCTTGCTATTAATAAGAGGTATTGATATTATCTACAGTATCTTTGCTTTAGTCTTTATTGGCATCTTCTCGGCACTCTTAGCGGGGAATTCTTTTATAATATTCTTGACCAGTGGAATTCTTATTTGGATTTCAAGATAGTATTTTCAATTAAACCTTTATTTGGTCTTGTTGTTTTGGAGTTTCCAGTCAGTACTACTGGGGTTTCTTAATAAGGTATTCTTCGAGCGTTCTTATTCAGTGTCTTGCTCAGCAACCAATGAAGAGTGGTCAGAGTTGGATTTCAGTGGATGCAGAGTTCTATTGGAAGAAGAATTGCGAGGACGCAATTGTTTTAAGGGGGGAAGGATGTGATAACCCGAACCCGGCATGCATTTAAAGGCATTTAATTGCATTTAATTAAGTGACATTTTAAATGTTAGCATTGGATTTGTATTTATTTTTAGTTAAACATTTATTTGTAGCTTTACTTTCATATTTCTTTTAGAAGTAACTAGAATAATACCTGAGCTAATCATATTAACGGAATATCAACTACTTTTCATTTTTGTGTCAATCGGTTTTATTTTTCTTGCACTTAAATGCTCGGATTTCAATTAAATGAAAAGTAGCTCCGAGCCGGAGTAAATTTTAAACTATGATGCTATTCAAAAATGACATATTTTCTTAAATTCTTTGAGACTTAATTGTTATTCTTCTATTGACGCAAAGTGCATAGCATATCGAGAGCGATAGTTAGGAAATGATTTTTAGTCCTCAACAAATAGTGAAAACTAGTATTTAGTGTTTTAAGTTGTATTTAACTAGAATTGGATTTTTGTTAGTTGTTTTAGCTTTAAAACGCATAAAATAAGCTTGATTGACCAACTTAAGTGAGCATTGACCAAAGCTTTGACCATTTGACCTTGTGTTGTCTTTTTAATAGCTTTAATAGCACAAAATAAAAAAAAGGAGCTGAAAATCAGAACATGAAGGGCCAAAAATATGAGAGAAGAAAAAAAAAAGATTTCAAGCCAAAATCTTCGATTCTTCGTGTGAGCTTGCACGGGGTGGTTTCCGAGGCATCCTACGAGGTTTTCCTAGCGTCTAGGAGCGTCTAAGGTGAGGGTTTCATGCTTATTTGCGCATTTGAATATTTTGTGTATTAACTTTGATTTTTGGGTTTTATCCGTATATTGTTATTTTAATTGTTTGAGGCTTAAAGAATGTTCCCTAGCAATTGTAGAACATGTATTTATAGCTTTTTAACATTTTCTGCGGTTGAATATTGAAATTGAAATATAAATTGTATAATGAATAGTAAATTGTGAATAGTAAATCCCCGTTTCGATGAAGTTGCTCCGTTACGCATTCTGTTGATGTAAGAAGATGCTAGATATGCTAGAATGCCTAAATGTGTGGTTTAATTGGATTGTGTAATGGAAAAATGGAGAAAAACAGCGTAGTGAAAGTCGGGGTCGTTTCGGTCAAGATTAGAATTTTCTCGATTTGCGTGAAGGCATTGTCGAGGTACGTCATGGAAGCACTTTTGGTGCAGTTGTGACGTTGGTTGCGTGATCGGTTGAGGTAGCGGTAGTTCAAACGAGCAAAGGGGGAAATCGGGGCTTTGCGTGAATTCTAGGGCTAAGTATGGTTTCGGGGTCTTTAGACGTGCCTTATGGTGACCTAGGAGGATTGGTGAAGTCGGTTTCCAAAACTCGTGGCTCGTTTGAAAGTAGTAGTGTTTTGAAAGTTGGGGTCATTTTTGGGATTTTGTGTGTTTTCATAGGATATTGCTTATAGAATGCTTGTATTGTTTTTAGAATGCCTATATTGCCTATAGAATACTTAATGTTGCTTGATAATGTTTGTTGGTGTTGTTCTTGTTGCTTATTTGATTGTAAATGCTTGTTATCTTGTTTATCACCTCTGATCTGTATTGTTGTACTATCGCTCGTTTATCGCCTTGTATCGAGTCTTGCATTGCATATTGTCATGGCGTGAGTGATGAGCCTCTCTGGGTAGCCTCGGGTTGCCAGTGTTGGTTGCTCTAGCTCTCTGTCCTATTCCCTCTTCTCGCTTGGGTTGCCTCCCAGGGAGATTTGGGTCGTAGAATTGATGGATACTTCTGGGGTATTCCAAACTGAAGTTATAAGGTGGTTGAGCCGGCGCGTCATCGTTAAAGTCATCGTAATCGTGATCGGTACATTACTCGCTCGAGTGAACCATAGCCTTCAAAGTGTGGTATAGCTTTGATTGGTTGTGTTAATGCTTTCTTTAATTGTTTATTGTAATGTTGTTTATATTCAATGCCTATTTATTGAATGTATTGCTTAATTATACTTATTTGCATTGCACGATCTTCTTTCTCTCCACCTAGATAACTGTCTCGCCCTCACTGAGTATACATGTTGAGTATACTCACTCCTCACCACCACATTTCAGGAAATGCTTTGTTAGCTGGAAAGTTCGTGGTTACGTGAAAGTTCGTGCTTGAAGAGTCGTCTTGCGTGCTATGTGGCTTGAGTTGTCAAAGATGCAAAGATGTATGTTTCATGTGTTGATTGTATTTAATGTTGAAAAGGAATGTAATTTAAGTTTTTCTAGGTTATTGAGTAATTTGGAAAAGCTAGATTATGTATTAGTTAGAATAGCTTAACTTTAAAGAATGTTTATATTGTTTAAAGAAAGAGTTATAATAGTCTAGTACTTGGAAATGTATGTATAATTATTGTGTTTAATTGTTGAGAACCGAGGCTCGGATGGCCTTGAGGTGGTTGAATGTTTGGACATGGTATTGGTCCACTTATATGCTGTCACAGGTTTGCTTTTTGCCTAGAAACAGAGGAGACTCCGTCCGTCTTACCCTAAAATTTTGCCCGAGTTTGGAATTGGGTTGTGATTAGATTGATTGATAGAACTCCCGGTCTCGAGAGGGATCGGGGTATTACATCTACGACGGGGGCAGCTAGCTTGCTCGCTGTGCCCTTTTTGGAGCCAAAAATCGAACATTTTCATCATTTTCGGGCCATTTTTCTTCTTTAGCTATGTTTTTTCGTCCCGGATCGTACGTCGTGAGCTGCTAAAAGGACGACAACCTTACTCGCGGGATATTAGAGGGCCCTACAACGCATCGATATCACGTCTTGCGAGGATGCTACGTTGTTGATGCGGATGGGTTATCGTTAAGCCCATTGGGCCTTTTGAATGTGCCATCTCTCTAGGCTGTGACTGTGAACCGTTAACACATAAAGGAATTGTGCCCTCAACAAGACGGGTGCGATCATACTAGCACTGATGCACCGGATCCCATCAGAATCTGAAGTTAAGCGTGCTTGGGTGAGAGTAGTACTAGGATGGGTGACCCCCTTGGAAGTCCTCCTGTTGCACCCCCCTTTTCAATTTTTTTTGCTCCGGTTAAAGCTGCCAAGATACTTTATCCACCACATTTCTATTATTGAATCCTACGGCACCATGGGCAAGACAACTTCGCTTCACGTGGAGGCTAGGCCAACAAACCGAGGGCGTAGGGCTTGTGACCAGGTCTTCGTCGCTCTGGTGCCCATAACTTTTGATCCGCAAGGAGTTATGCGACGCACAGCATACCGTTGCAAAGCTTTCCGAGAGCTCTACGACGGGGGCAGCCAGCTTGCTTGCTGTGCCCTTTTTAGAGCCCAAAATCGAACGTTCTCATTAGTTTCAGGCCAATTTTCTTCTTTTGCTCTATTTTTTCATCCCGGATCGTACGTCTTGAGCTTTTAAAAGGACGACAACCTTACTCGCGGGACATTAGAGGTCCCTACAACGTGTCGATATCACGTCTTGCGAGGATGCTGCGTTGTTGAAGCGGATGGGTTGTCGTTAAGCCTATTGGGCCTTTTGAATGGGCCATCTCTCTAGGCTGTGACTGTGAACTGTTAACACATAAAGGAATTGTGCCCTCAACAAGACGGGTGCGATCATACCAGCACTGATGCACCGGATCCCATCAGAACTCCGAAGTTAATCGTGCTTGGGCGAGAGTAGTACTAGGATGGGTGATCCCCTGGGAAGTCCTCATGTTGCACCCCCATTTTCAATTTTTTTTGCTCCGGTTATGGTTGCCAAGATACTTTATCCACCACATTTCTATTATCGAATCCCACGGCTGCTTGGCCAAGACAACTTCGCTTCACGTGGAGGCGGGGCCAGCAAACCGAGGGCGTAGGGCTTGTGACCAGGTGTTCGTCGCTCCGGTGCCCGTAACTTTTGATCCGTAAGGAGTTACGCGGCGCACAGCATACTGTTGTAAAGCTCACCGAGAGCTCTACGACGGGGCCAGCTAGCTTGCTCGTTGTGCCCTTTTTGGTGCCCAAAATCGAGCGTTTTCATCAGTTCGGGCCACTTTTCTTCTTTTGCTCTGTTTTTCGGTCCAGGATCGTACGTTGTGAGATGTTAAAAGGACGACAACCTTACTCGCGGGACATTAGAGGGCCCTACAACGCGTCGATATCACATTTTGCGAGGATGCTGCGTTGTTGAAGATGATGGGTTGTCGTTAAGCCCATTGGGCCTTTTGAATGGGCCATCTCTCTAGGCTGGACTGTGAACTGTTAACACATAAAGGATTTGTGCCCTGAACATGATGGGTGCGATCATACCAGCACTAATGCACCGGATCCCATCAGAACTCCGAAGTTAATCGTGCTTGGGCGAGAGTAGTACTAGGATGGGTGACCCCCTCGGAAGTCCTCGTGTTGCCCCCCCCCTTTTCAATTTTTTTTGCTCCGGTTAGGGTTGCCAATATACTTTATCCACCACATTTCTATTATCGAATCCCACGGCACCTTGGGCAAGACAACTTCGCTTCACGTGGAAGCTGGGCCCGCAAACCGAGAGCGTAGGGCTTGTGACCAGGTCTCCGTCACTCAGGTGCCCATAACTTTTGATCCGTAAGGAGTTACGCGGCGCACAGCATACCGTTGCAAAGCTCTCTGAGAGCTCTATGACGGGGGCAGCCAACTTGCTCGCTGTGCCCTTTTTGGAGCCCAAAATCGAACGTTTTCATCAGTTTCGGGCCACATTTCTTCTTTTGCTATGTTTTTCCATCCCGGATCGTACGTCGTGAGTTGTTAAAGGGATGACAACCTTACTCGCAGGACATTAGAGGGACTTATTAAGTGTCAATATCACGTCTTGCGAGGATGCTGCGTTGTTGAAGCGGATGGGTTATTGTTAAGCCCATTGGTCCTTTTGAATGGGCCATCTCTCTAGGCTGGGACTGTGAACCGTTAACACATAAAGGAATTGTGCCCTCAACATGACGGGTGCGATCATACCAGCACTAATGCACCGGATCCCATCAGAACTCCGAAGTTAAGCGTGCTTGGGTGAAAGTAGTACTAGGATGGCTGACCCCCTAGGAAGTCCTCGTGTTGCACCCCCATTTTAAATTTTTTTTGCTCCGGTTAGGGTTGCCAAGATACTTTATCCACCACATTTCTATTATCGAATCCAACGGCACCTTGGGCAAGTTAACTTCGCTTCACGTGGAGGCTGGGCCAGCAAACCGAGGGCGTAGGGGTTATGACTAGGTCTCCGTCGCTCTGGTGCCCATAAATTTTGATCCGTAAGGAGTTACGCGGCGCACAGCATACCGTTGCAAAGGTCATCGAGAGCTCTACGACGGGGGCAGCTAGCTTGCTCGTTGTGCTTTTTTTAGGGCCCAAAATCGAGAGTTTTAATCAGTTTCGGGCCACTTTTCTTCTTTTGCTCTATTTTTTCGTCCCGGATCGTACGTCGTGAGCTGTTAAAAAGATGACAATCTTACTCACTGGACATTAGAGGGCCCTACAACGCGTCGATATTACGTCTTGCGAGGATTCTGCGTTGTAGAAGTGGATGGGTTGTCGTTAAGCCCATTGGGCCTTTTGAATGGGCCATCTCTCTAGGCTGGGACTGTGAACCGTTAACACATAAAGTAATTGTGCCCTCAACATGATGGGTGCAATCATACCAGCACTAATGTACTAGATCCCATCAGAACTCCGAAGCTAATCGTGCTTGGGCAAGAGTAGACCTAGGATGGGTGACACCCTGGGAAGTCCTCGTGTTGCACCCCCATTTTCAATTTTTTTTGCTCTAGTTAGGGTTGCCAAGATACTTTATCCACCACATTTCTATTATCGAATCCCACGGCACCTTGGGCAAGACAACTTCGCTTCACGTGGAGGTTGGGCCCGCAAATCGAGGGCGTAGGGCTTGTGCCCAGGTCTCCGTCGCTCCAATGCCCATAACTCTTGATCCGTAAGGAGTTACGTGGCACACAGCATACCGTTGCAAAGCTCTCCGAGAGCTCTACGGCGGGGGCAGCTAGCTTGCTCGCTGTGTCCTTTTTGGAGCCCAAAATTGAACTTTTTCATCAGTTTCGAGCCACTTTTCTTCATTTGCACTATTTTTTTGTCCCGAATCGTACGTCTTGAGCTATTAAAAGGACGACAACCTTACTTGCAGGAAATTAGAGGTCCCTACAAGGCGTCGATATCACGTCTTGCGAGGATGCTGCGTTGTTGAAGCAGATGGGTTGTCGTTAAGCCCATTGGGCTATTTGAATACCTCTCTAGGCTGCGACTGTTACACATAAAGGAATTGTGCCCTCAACAAGACGGGTGCGATCATACCAGCACTGATGCACCGGATCCCATCAGAACTCCGAAGTTAAGCGTGCTTGGGCGAGAGTAGTACTAGGATGGGTAACCCCCTGGGAAGTCCTTGTGTTGCACCCCCCTTTTCAATTTTTTTTGCTCCGGTTAGGGTTGCCAAGATACTTTATCCGCCACATTTCTATTATCGAATCCCACGGCACCTTGGGCAAGACAACTTCGCTTCACGTGGAGGCTGGGCCCGCAAACCGAGGGCGTAGGGCTTGTGATCAGATCTCCGTCGCTCCGATGCACATAACTTTTGATCTGTAAGGGGTTACATGGCGCACAGCATACCATTGCAAAGCTCTCCGAGAGCTCTACGATGGGGGCAGCCAGCTTGCTCGCTGTGCCCTTTTTGGACCCCAAAATCGAACGTTTTCATCAGTTTCGGGCCACTTTTCTTCTTTTGCTCTGTTTTTCCGTCCCGTATCGTACGTCGTGAGCTGTTAAAAGGATGACAACCTTACTCGCGGAACATTAGAGGGCCCTATAAAGAGTCGATATCACGTTTTGCGAGGATGCTGCGTTGTTGAAGCAGATGGGTTGTCGTTAAGCCCTTTGTGCCTTTTGAATAGGCCATCTCTCTAGGCTGGGACCGTGAACCGTTAACACATAAAGGAATTGTGCCCTCAACATGACGGGTGCGATCATACCAGCACTAATGCACCGGATCCCATTAGAACTCCGATGTTAAGCGTGCTTGGGTGAGAGTAGTACTAGGATGGGTGACCTCCTTGGAAGTCCTCCTGTTGCACCCCCCTTTTCAATTTTTTTTGCTCCGGTTAAAGCTGCCAAGATACTTTATCCACCACATTTCTATTATCGAATCCCACGGCACCGTGGGCAAGACAACTTCGCTTCACGTGGAGGTTGGGCCAGCAAACAGAGGGCGTAAAGCTTGTGACCAGGTCTTCGTCGCTCCGGTGCCCATAACTTTTGATCCGTAAGGAGTTATGCGGCGCATAGCATACCGTTGCAAAGCTCTCCAAGAGCTCTATGACGGCGGCAGCCAGTGTGCTCGTTGTGCCCTTTTTGGAGCCCAAAATCAAACGTTTTCATCAGTTTTGGGCGTCTTTTCTTCTTTTGCTCTGTTTTTCCGTCCCGAATCGTACGTCGTGAGCTGTTAAAAGGATGACAACCTTACTCGCAGGACATTAGAGGGCCCTATAAAGCGTCGATATCACGTCTTGCGAGGAAGCCGCGTTGTTGAAGCAGATGGGTTGTCGTCAAGCCCTTTGTGCCTTTTGAATAGGCCATCTCTCTAGGCTGGGACCGTGAACCGTTAACACATAAAGGAATTGTGCCCTCAACATTACGGGTGCGATCATACCAGCACTAATGCACCGGATCCCATCAGAACTCCGAAGTTAAGCGTGCTTGGGTGAGAGTAGTACTAGGATGGGTGACCCCCTTGGAAGTCCTCCTGTTGTACCCCCTTTTCAATTTTTTTTGCTCCGGTTAGAGCTACCAAGATACTTTATCCACCACATTTCTATTATCGAATCCCACGGCACCGTGGGCAAGACAACTTCGCTTCACGTGGAGGTTGGGCCAGCAAACAGAGGGCGTAAAGCTTGTGACCAGGTCTTCGTCGCTCCGGTGCCCATAACTTTTGATCCGTAAGGAGTTATGCGGCGCATAGCATACCGTTGCAAAGCTCTCCAAGAGCTCTATGACGGCGGCAGCCAGTGTGCTCGTTGTGCCCTTTTTGGAGCCCAAAATCAAACGTTTTCATCAGTTTTGGGCGTCTTTTCTTCTTTTTCTCTATTTTTCCGTCCCGGATCGTATGCCGTGAGCTGTTAAAAGGATGACAACCTTACTCGCAGGACATTAGAGGGCCCTATAAAGCGTCGATATCACGTCTTGCTAGGAAGCCGGGTTGGTGAAGCAGATGGGTTGTCGTTAAGCCCTTTGTGCCTTTTGAATAGGCCATCTCTCTAGGCTGGGACCGTGAACCGTTAACACATAAAGGAATTGTGCCCTAAACATGACGGGTGCGATCATACCAGCACTAATGCACCGGATCCCATCAGAATCCGAAGTTAAGCGTGCTTGGGTGAGAGTAGTACTAGGATGGGTGACCCCCTGGGAAGTCCTCCTGTTGCACCCCCCTTTTCAATTTTTTTTGCTCCGGTTAGAGCTGCCAAGATACTTTATCCACCACATTTCTATTATCGAATCCCACGGCACCATGGGCAAGACAACTTCGCTTCACGTGGAGACTAGGCTAGCAAACCGAGGGCGTAGGGCTTGTGACCAGGTCTTCGTCGCTCTGGTTCGCATAACTTTTGATCCGCAAGGAGTTATGCGACGCACAGTATATCGTTGCGAAGCTCTCCGAGAGCTCTACGACGGGGGTAGCCAGCTTGCTTGTTGTGCCCTTTTTAGAGCCCAAAATCGAACGTTTTCATCAGTTTTAGGCCACTTTTCTTCTTTTGCTCTGTTTTTTCGTCCCGGATCGTACGTCGTGAGCTGTTAAAAGGACGAGAACCTTACTCGCGGGACATTAGAGGTCCCTACAACGAGTCGATATCACGTCTTGCAAGGATGCTGTGTTGTTGAAGCGGATGGGTTGTTATTAAGCCTATTGGGCCTTTTGAATGGGCCATCTCTCTAGGCTGTGACTGTGAACTCTTAACACATAAAGGAATTGTGCCCTCAACAAGACGGGTGTGATCATACCAGCACTGATGCACCGGATCCCATCAGAACCCCGAAGTTAATCGTGCTTGGGCGAGAGTAGTACTAGGATGGGTGATCCCCTGGGAAGTCCCCATGTTGCACCCCCTTTTTCAATTTTTTTTGCTCCGGTTATGGTTGCCAAGATACTTTATCCACCACATTTCTATTATCGAATCCCACGACTGCTTGGCCAAGACAACTTCACTTCACGTGGAGGCGGGGCCAGCAAACCGAGGGCGTAGGGCTTGTGACCAGGTCTTCGTCGCTCCGGTGCCCATAACTTTTGATCCGTAAGGAGTTACGCGGCGCACAGCATACTGTTGTAAAGCTCACTGAGAGCTCTACGACGGGGCCAACTAGCTTGCTCGTTTTGCCATTTTGGAGCCCAAAATCAAGCGTTTTCATTAGTTCGGGCCACTTTTCTTCTTTTGCTCTGTTTTTCGGTCAAGGATCGTACGTCGTGAGATGTTAAAAGGATGACAACCTTACTCGCGGGACATTAGAGGGCCCTACAACGCGTCGATATCACATTTTGCGAGGATGCTGCGTTGTTGAAGATGATGGGTTGTCGTTAAGCCCATTGGGCCTTTTGAATGGGCCATCTCTCTAGGCTGGACTGTGAACTGTTAACACATAAAGGATTTGTGCCCTGAACATGATGGGTGCGATCATACCAGCACTAATGCACCGGATCCCATCAGAACTCCGAAGTTAATCGTGCTTGGGCGAGAGTAGTACTAGGATGGGTGACCCCCTCGGAAGTCCTCGTGTTGCCCCCCCCCTTTTCAATTTTTTTTGCTCCGGTTAGGGTTGCCAATATACTTTATCCAGCACATTTCTATTATCGAATCCCACGGCACCTTGGGCAAGACATCTTCGCTTCACGTGGAGGTTGGGCCTGCAAACCGAGAGCGTAGGGCTTGTGACTAGGTCTCCGTTACTCAGGTGCCCATAACTTTTGATCCGTAAGGAGTTACACGGCGCACAGCATACCGTTGCAAAGCTCTCTGAGAGCTCTACGACGGGGGCAGCCAGCTTGCTCGCTGTGCCCTTTTTGGAGCCCAAAATCTAACGTTTTCATCAGTTTTGGGCCACATTTCTTCTTTTGCTATGTTTTTCCATCCCGGATCGTACGTTGTGAGTTGTTAAAGGGATGACAACCTTACTCGTAGGACATTAGAGGGCCTTATTAAGCGTCGATATCACGTCTTGCGAGGATGCTGCGTTGTTGAAGCGGATGGGTTATTGTTAAGCCCATTGGTCATTTTGAATGGGCCATCTCTCTAGGCTGGGACTGTGAACCGTTAACACATAAAGGAATTGTGCCCTCAACATGACGGGTGCGATCATACCAGCACTAATGCACCGGATCCCATCAGAACTCCGAAGTTAAGCGTGCTTGGGTGAAAGTAGTACTAGGATAGGTGACCCCCTAGGAAGTCCTCGTGTTGCACCCCCATTTTAAATTTTTTTTGCTCCAGTTAGGGTTGCCAAGATACTTTATCCACCATATTTCTATTATCGAATCCAACGGCACCTTGGGCAAGTTAACTTCGCTTCACGTGGAGGCTGGGCCAGCAAACCGAGGGCGTAAGGGTTATGACTAGGTCTCTGTCGCTCCGGTGCCCCTAACTTTTGATCCGTAAGGAGTTACGCGGCGCACAGCATACCGTTGCAAAGGTCACCAAGATCTCTACGACGGGGGCAGCTAGCTTGCTCGTTGTGCTTTTTTTAGAGCCCAAAATCGAGAGTTTTAATCAGTTTCGAGCCACTTTTCTTCTTTTGCTCTATTTTTTCGTCCCGGATCGTACGTCGTGAGCTGTTAAAAAGATGACAATCTTACTCGCTGGACATTAGAGGGCCCTACAATGTGTCGATATCACGTCTTGCGAGGATTCCGCGTTGTAGAAGCGAATGGGTTGTCGTTAAGCCCAATGGGCCTTTTGAATGGGCCATCTCTCTAGGCTGGGACTGTGAACCGTTAACACATAAAGTAATTGTGCCCTCAACATGATGGGTGCAATCATACCAGCACTAATGCACTAGATCCCATCAGAACTCCGAAGTTAATCGTGCTTGGGCAAGAGTAGACCTAGGATAGGTGACCCCCTGGGAAGTCCTCGTGTTGCACCCCCATTTTCAATTTTTTTTGCTCTGGTTAGGGTTGCCAAGATACTTTATCCACCACATTTCTATTATCGAATCCCACGGCACCTTGGGCAAGACAACTTCGCTTCACGTGGAGGTTGGGCCCGCATATCGAGGGCATAGGGCTTGTGACCAGGTCTCCGTCGCTCCAGTGCCCATAACTCTTGATCCGTAAGGAGTTACGCGGCGCACAGCATACCATTGCAAAGCTCTCCGAGAGCTCTACGGCGGGGGCAGCTAGCTTGCTCGCTGTGCCCTTTTTGGAGCCCAAAATCGAACGTTTTCATCAGTTTCGGGCCACTTTTCTTCGTTTGCACTATTTTTTCATCCCGGATCGTACGTCTTGAGCTGTTAAAAGGACGACAACCTTACTTGTAGGAAATTAGAGGTCCCTACAAGGCGTCGATATAACGTCTTGCAAGGATGCTGCGTTGTTGAAGAAGATGGGTTGTCGTTAAGCCCATTGGGCCATTTGAATACCTCTCTAGGCTACGACTGTTAACTGTTAACACATAAAGGAATTGTGCCCTCAACAATACGGGTGCGATCATACCAGTACTGATGCACCGAATCCCATCAGAACTTCGAAGTTAAGCGTGCTTGGGCGAGAGTAGTACTAGGATGGGTAACCCCCTGGGGAGTCCTCGTGTTGCACCCCCCTTTTCAATTTTTTTTGCTCCGATTAAGGTTGCCAAGATACTTTATCCACCACATTTCTATTATCGAATCCCACGGCACCTTGGGTAAGACAACTTCGCTTCACGTGGAGGCTGGGCCCGCAAACCGAGGGCGTAGGGCTTGTGACCAGGTCTCCGTCGCTCCGGTGCATATAACTTTTGATCTGTAAGGAGTTACGCGGCGCACAGCATACCGTTGCAAAGCTCTCCGAGAGCTCTACGATGGGGGCAGCCACCATGCTTGCTGTGCTATTTTTGGACCCCAAAATCGAACGTTTTCATCAGTTTCGGGCCACTTTTCTTCTTTTGCTCTGTTTTTCTGTCCCGGATCGTACGTCGTGAGCTGTTAAAAGGATGACAACCTTACTCGCGGGACATTAGAGGGCCCTATAAAGCGTCGATATCACGTCTTGCGAGGATGCTGCGTTGTTGAAGCAGATGGGTTGTCGTTAAGCCCTTTGTGCCTTTTGAATAGGCCATCTCTCTAGGGTGGGACCGTGAACCGTTAACACATAAAGGAATTGTGCCCTCAACATGACGGGTGCGATCATACCAGCACTAATGCACCGGATCCCATCATAACACCGAAGTTAAGCGTACTTGGGTGAGAGTAGTACTAGGATGGGTAACCCCCTTGGAAGTCCTCCTGTTGTACCCCCCTTTTCAATTTTTTTTGCTCCGGTTAGAGCTGCCAGGATACTTTATCCACCACATTTCTATTATCGAAACCCACGGCACCGTGGGCAAGACATGCTGATATATGTCAACATCCACCTCTTCATAATAACTATCGTTAATTATATGGTCGCATAAATTAATGATTCTGACTTAAACGTCGATGAGGTCAAAAGAGATCGCGATGGCTACAAGAAAGAAGTTCGAAAATTTGGAATTACCTACGATGACGTCGGGATGATACAATGCTAAAGTTAGCCAACTTGACCAAAGGAAACTTCCTAGAAGTTGACTTGGATGCTAGCCACCCATGTGGTTAATTGTAGCCACCCATGTGATAAATATGGGTGGCTAATACTTTGAACATGGTTGGTAAAGCCAACCAAGATTGAAATGTTTGATAGGAAAGTCTCCTGTGGCGGGCTAACTGAATTCTATAAATAGGCATGCATTAGTTCATCATTTTATCCACAACACAACTCCAAACACAATCCTAAGTTAGTCTTTCTTTCTTGTATTCTTCTTGTAAGTCCAGAAGCCATTGAAGCTCTAATCTTGAGAGCGCACGGTGGGACAATTATCTTGTAAGTGTTATATTGAATTGTTATAACGAGTAGTGTTGTCTTTCTACTTGATTGTTGTTAAGACGTTTCTGGGAAATTGTTATATTCTTACATGGTATCAGAGCTTAAGGGGCTCTTAACAACAATCTTGTCTAGTAAAGCTCAACAACTATGACTACTCAAGGTGCTAGTTCTTCTTCTACCAGTTCTAGTTCCAATTTAGTACCGACAATTCGTATCCGTCCCCCTACCTTCACGGAAGGAAAGCTCGATGGCACGAACTATCTTTTGTGGAAGTTCAAAATCACTACAGTTCTGGACTCCTACGAACTCCTTGATACAGTGTTAGGCACAGATGCAGAACCAGCTGCAGTCCGTGCTGAAGATGACACAAAAAAGGTCACACCTCCAGATCCTCAGCTTGTCAAAGAATGGAGGAGACGAAATGCTGATGCACTTTGTGCAATTGTCACAAGTGTTCAAGATTCTGTCCTCACTCTTATTCAACACACAACCAAGGCATCTGAAGCTTGGAACATACTAAAAAATCAGTATGAAACAAGGAACCAGACTCGCATTCAGAACTTGGAGAATCAGTTAGCTGCTGAGAGATTAAGTGAAGATGAAGCAGCTGAGTCATTTATCAGTAGGATGAAAAACCTACGTGATCAAATGGCTGCAGTTGGTATTGCCAAATCAACCGAGGAACTAGCTCGAAGGTGCATTAGAGTGTTGCCTCCAAAATTTGACGGCCTTGTGACAGCACTCAATACACAAGTTCGCATTCCTCCTTTGACGTTTGAAGAATTCACTGCCATGTTGATGGAGGAGGAGATGAGGCTGAGGAGCAGAGAAAATCAACTTGACTCTGCCTTTACAGCCAAGGCGAGGAGTAACCAAGAAGAAAAGAAGAAAGCAAAGAAGAAGAAATTCTCTGGATCATGCTACAATTGTAATAAGAAAGGTCATGCTGTTAAAGATTGCAGGAAACGAATCCATGACGAGAAGAACGGAACTTTAAAGCCAAATTGGAGAAACAAAGAATCTGCCAATACGGCTGAAACGGAAGTGCATCTATTTACTGTAACAGATGTATCGGAGGAAACGTGTAGTAGCGCACATGTACATCAAACAAGTGCATGGGTGTTAGATAGTAGAGCTTCCCGACACATGACCAGCAAGAAGGAGTTATATGACTCCATAAAACCTCTACAAGAACCAATGAATGTTGTCGTCGGGAATAATGCGAGGTGTCCCGTTGAAGGCACTGGAACCATCTCGCGCGTGTCTCAAGATGGAGGAAGCAAGAAGCTGTCCAACGTACTCTTTGTGCCCCAGATCACCAGAAATTTGCTATTTGTAGCTGCTATTACAGATAATGATCAAGAAGTGCGGTTCAAGAAGACGGAAGCTTTGATTCTTGACAAGGATCAAAATATCGTAAGTAAAGGTATTCGCAAAAATAATCTTTACGAAATCAGCTCTCTTTCTGCTGTCGTGGATGCCAAAACAAGTCAACTTTGGCATGAAAGGTTCGGGCACATTTCCTATCCTGTGTTAAAGAAAATGCAAAAGAAGAAGATGGTGATCGACTTGCCTTCAATTGAAGAAATTGAAGGACCATGTGAAGCTTGTATGCTGGGCAAGCAACATAGACAGTCATTTCCCAAAGAGAGTCAAAACCGATCAAAGGCTCATCTAGAGTTGGTACATGCTGACCTCTGCGGAAAAATGACTACGACGGCGTTGGGAGGATCTTCCTACTTTATGCTGTTAGTCGACGATTATAGTAGGAAGATGTGGGTGTACTTCCTTCGGGACAAGGCTGATACTCTTGAAAAGTTTAAAGTGTGGCACAAACTTATGACAAATGAGAACACAACTCAGTTGAAGAAACTTCGTACCGATCGTATGGGGGAATTCTGTTCTATAGAGTTCACCAACTACTGCAACAAGCTTGGGATTAAGCGCCAATTGATTGCTCCATACACACCACAACAAAATGGAGTTGTGGAACGAAGAAATCGAACAATTGTAGAAATGGCTCGATGCATGTTGAAAGGTGCTGGCCTACCTGACACATTCTGGGCTGAAGCAGTCAACACAGCGGTATACATCCTCAATCGGTGCTCAACCAGGGCACTCAACGATAAGACTCCTAATGAGGCTTATTATGGTACGAAACCTTCTGTGTCTCATTTAAGAAAATTTGGGTGTGAATGTTTTGTACACATTCCAAATGAAAATCGAAAGAAATTGGATGACAAGAGCAAGAAGGGCATTTTCTTAGGATATAGTGAAGAGTCTAAAGCATACAGACTCTATGATGTAGAGGCCAAGAAGGTGATCATAAGCCGAGATGTGGTGTTTAATGAGCGACCACACTCAATGGAGGATAGCGGTCCTGCCATTTCGTCATCAACTGATGAAGTAATCCACCAAGTGCCTGAACAACGACCGTTGAACAATGAAGAAGTCTCTAATGATGAGGAGACTGGAGACCAACCTGTTGTACCCACAAGGAAGCCACAACCGAAGTGGTTCCAATAGTACTTTGATGGAAGAAATCCAGGAATTACTGATGATAGTCCACGTCCTGATAGACTAAGACGATCAAAGAGAATAGAGGAGCAGAACAGATCAGGACAACAACTAGTAAACATGGCTTTGATGACCCAAATCATCAAGACGGTAAAAGAACCGGTAACTGTGGAGGAAGCCATGTCAGATCCAAATTGGAGAGCAGCTATGCAAGTCGAGTATGATAGTATCATGAAAAAGGATACTTGGGAGATCATTGAAAAGCCACCGAATAGAAAAATTATCGGCACCAAATGGATCTGGAAAGTGAAGTACAAGGCAGATGGAAGTCTTGAAAAATACAAGGCATGCCTTGTAGCACAAGGATTTTCGCAAGTCGAAGGTTTCGATGTATATGAAACCTTTGCTCCAACAGCAAAAATGTCAACAATCAGGCTAGTTGTTGCAGCTGCCGCGCATTATGAATGGATTGTACATCAAATGGATGTCAAGTCAGCTTTTCTTAATGGGCAACTTGAAGAAGAAGTCTACGTTGCACAACCCCCTGGCTTCCAAATACCAGGTGAAGAAGAAAAAGTCTGCAAATTGAAAAAGGCTTTATATGGGTTAAAGCAAGCACCACGAGCTTGGTACAAACGTATAGACTCTTTCTTCTTGCAACATGGTTTCTGTAGAAGCAAATCAGAGGCCAACTTGTATGTTCTAAGTGAACAAGGAAAGAAGGTAATTGTAGTCCTATATGTGGATGATCTTGTAATCACTGGTGACCATGAAGATAATATTCGGAAGACGCAAGAATGGTTGAGCCAAGAATTTGAAATGACAAATCTTGGTCTTCTTCATTATTGCTTGGGAATCGAGGTATGGCAAAAACCTCATATGATCTTCATCTCGCAGCAACGATATGTTCGTGAGCTTCTGACTGCATTTGGTATGTCCGAGTGCAAACCAGTTGTCACCCCGATGGAAGTGAATACAAAGTTATCAATTGACGATCCTTCAGAACAAGTTGATAACAAGCTCTACAGAAGGTTGGTGGGAAGTTTAATCTTCCTTTGTAACACAAGACCTGATATTAGTTATGCTGTGGGAGTTCTCAGTCGGTTTTCAAATAAACCGAAACAAAGTCACTGGCAAGCAGGGATGCGGATCCTCAAATATCTCAAAGGCACGTTGGAGTATGGGATATCATACAAGTCTGGAGATACTTTATCTGGGTATTGTGACTCAGACTGGGCTGGTGATATTGACTCAAGAAAATCTGTTACAGGTTACGTATTCACATTCGGTGGTGGAGTCATCTCATGGGCTAGTAAGAAGCAACCCACCGTTGCACTTTCATCAACGGAGGCAGAATACAAGGCTGCTTGTGTAGCATCCTGTGAAGCTGTTTGGCTACGACGCATCATGATTGATATTGGCATTCCAATAGAGGAAGCAACAATGTTGAAATGTGACAGTCAGAGTTGTATAGCCATGTCAAAGAATCCGGTATTTCATGCTAGAACAAAACACATAGAGATTCAGTATCACTATGTGAGGGAACTGATCGAGGAAGGTGAAATCTACATGGAGTACTGCCCTACAGAAGATAACTGTGCAGAGATCTTCACTAAAGCATTTGGGAGCATCCAATTGAGCAAGCATATTCAAACATTGGGTGTTGGCCCAATAGCTTAGTCAACATGAGGTGAACATTGAGGGGGGGTGTTGATATATGTCAACATCCACCTCTTCATAATAAGTATCATTAATTATATGGTAGCATAAATTAATGATTCCGACTTAAACGTCGATGAGGTCAAAAGAGATCGCGATGGCTACAAGAAAGAAGTTCAAAAATTTGGAATTACCTAAGATGACGTCGGGATGATACAATGCTAAAGTTAGCCAACTTGACCAAAGGAAACTTCCTAGAAGTTGACTTGGATGCTAGCCACCCATGTGGTTAATTGTAGCCACCCATGTGATAAATATGGGTGGCTAATACTTTGAACATGGTTGGTAAAGCCAACCAAGATTGAAATGTTTGATAGGAAAGTCTCCTGTGGCGGGCTAACTGAATTCTATAAATAGGCATGCATTAGTTCATCATTTTATCCACAACACAACTCCAAACACAATCCTAAGTTAGTCTTTCTTTCTTGTATTCTTCTTGTAAGTCCAGAAGCCATTGAAGCTCTAATCTTGAGAGCGCACGGTGGGACAATTATCTTGTAAGTGTTATATTGAATTGTTATAACGAGTAGTGTTGTCTTTCTACTTGATTGTTGTTAAGACGTTTCTGGGAAATTGGTTATATTCTTACAAGACAACTTCGCTTCACGTGGAGGTTGGGCCAGCAAACAGAGGGCGTAGAGCTTGTGACCAGGTCTTCATCGCTCCGATGCCCATAACTTTTGATTCGTAAGGAGTTATGCGGCGCATAGCATACCGTTGCAAAGCTCTCCAAGAGCTCTACGATGGCGGCAGCCAGCGTGCTCGCTGTGCCCTTTTTGGAGCCCAAAATCAAACGTTTTCATCAGTTTTGGGCGACTTTTCTTCTTTTGCTCTTTTTTTCATCCCGGATCGTACGTCGTGAGCTGTTAAAAGGACGACAACCTTACTTGCGGGACATTAGAGGTCCCTACAATGTGTCGATATCACGTCTTACGAGGATACTGTGTTGTCGAAGAGGATGGGTTGTCGTTAAGCTCATTGGGCCTTTTGAATGGGCCATCTCTCTAGGCTGGGACTGTGAATTGTTAACACATAAAGGAATTGTGCCCTCAACAAGACGGGTGCGATCATACCAGCACTAATGCACCGGATCCCATCAGAACTCTGAAGTTAAGAGTGCTTGAGTGAGAGTAGTAGTATGATGGGTGACCCCCTGGGAAGTCCTCGTGTTGCACCCCTCTTTTCAATTTTTTTTGCTCCGGTTAGGGTTGCCAAGATACTTTATCCACCACATTTCTATTATCAAATCCCACGGAACCTTGGGCAATACAACTTCGCTTCACGTGGAGGCTGGGCCCGTAAACCGAGAGTGTAGGGCTTGTGACCAGGTCTCCGTCGCTCCGGTGCACATAACTTTTGATCCGTAAGGAGTTACGCGACGCACAGCATACCATTGCAAACCTCTCGAAGAGCTCTACGATGGGGGTAGCCACCTTGCTCGCTGTGGCATTTTTGGAGCCCAAAATCGAACGTTTTCATCAGTTTCAGGCCACTTTTCTATTTTTGCTATATTTTTTTATCCCAGATCGTACGTCGTGATCTGTTAAAAGGACGACAACCTTACTCGCGGGACATTAGAGGGCCCTACAACTCGTCGATATCACGTCTTGCGAGGATGCTGCGTTGTTGAAGCGGATGGGGTGTCGTTAAGCTCATTGGGCCTTTTGAATGGGCCATCTCTCTAGGCTGGGACTGTGAACTGTTAACACATAAAGGAATTGTGCCCTCAACAAGACGGGTGCGATTGTACCAGCACTAATGCACCGAATCTCATCAGAACTCCGAAGTTAAGCGTGCTTCGGTGAGAGGAGTACTAGGATGGGTGACCCCCTGGGAAGTCCTCGTGTTGCACCCCCCTATTCAATTTTTTTTGCCCCGGTTAGGGTTGCCAAGATACTTTATCCACCACATTTCTATTATCGAATCCCACGGCACCTAGGGCAAGACAACTTCGCTTCACGTGGAGGCTGGTCCAGCAAATCGAGGGCGTAGGGCTTGTGACCAGGTCTCCGTCGGTCAGGTGCCCATAACTTTTGATCCGTAAGTAGTTACACGGCGCACAGCATACCGTTGCAAAGCTCTCCGAGAGCTCTACGATGGGGGAAGCCAACTTGCACGCTATGCCCTTTTTGGAGCTCAAAATCGAACGTTTTCATCAGTTTCGGGCCAGTTTTCTTCTTTTGCTCTGTTTTTTCGTCCCGGATCGTACGTCGTGAGTTGTTAAAAGGATGACAACCTTACTCACGGGACATTAGAGGGCCTTATAAAGCATCGATATCACGTCTTGCGAGGATGCAACGTTGTTGAAGCGGATGGGTTATTGTTAAGCCCATTGGGCCTTTTGAATGGGCCATCTCTCGCGGCTGGGACTGTGAACTGTTAACACATAAAGGAATTCTGCGCTCAACAAGACGAGTGCGATCGTACCAGCACTAATGCACCGAATCCCATCAGAACTCCGAAGTTAAGAGTGCTTCGGTGAGAGTAGTACTAGGATGGGTGACCCCCTGGGAAGTCCTTGTGTTGCACCCCCTATTCAATTTTGTTTGCTCCGGTTAGGGCTGCTAAGATACTTTATCCACCACATTTCTATTATCGAATCCCACGGCACCTTGGGCAAGACAACTTCGTATCACGTGGAGGCTGGGCCGCAAACTGAGGGCGTAGGGCTTGTGACCAGGTCTCCATCGCTCCGGTGCACATAACTTTTGATCCGTAAGGAGTTACGCGGCTCACAGCATACCATTGCAAAGCTCTCTGAGAGCTTTACGACGGGGGCAGCCACCTTGCTTGCTGTGCCCTTTTTGGAGCCCAAAATCGAACGTTTTCATTAGTTTCAGGCCACTTTTCTTCTTTTGCTCTATTTTTTCGTCCCAGATCGTAGGTCTTGAGCGGTTAAAAGGATGACAACCTTACTCGCGGGACATTAGAAGGCCCTATAAATCGTCGATATCACCTCTTACGAGGATGCTACGTTGTTAAAGCGGATGGGTTGTCGTTAAGCCCATTATGCCTTTTGAATGGGCCATCTCTCTAGGCTGGGACTGTGAACCGTTAACACATAAAGGAATTGTGCCCTCAACATGACGGGTGCGATCATACCGGCACTAATGCTCCGGATCCCATCAGAACTCTGAAGTTACGCGTGCTTCGGTGAGAGTAGTACTAGGATGGGTGACCCCCTGGGAAGTCCTCGTGTTGCACCCCCCATTTTCAATTTTTTTTGCTACGGTTAGGGCTGCCAAGATACTTTATCCACCACATTTCTTTTATCGAATCCCACGGCACCTTGGGCAAGACAACTTCGCTTCACGTGGAGGACGGGCCAGCAAACCGAGGGCATAGGGCTTGTGACCAGGTCTTCGTCGCTCCGATGCCCATAACTTTTGATCCGTAAGGAGTTACGCGGCGCACAGCATACCGTTGCAAAGCTCTCTGAGAGCTCTACGACAGGGGCCGCAAGCTTGCTCGCTGTGCCCTTTTTGTTCCCAAAATCGAACGTTTTCATCAGTTTCAGGCCACTTTTTTATATTTGCTCGGTTTTTCGGTCCCGGATCGTACGTAGTGAGCTGTTAAAAGGACGACAACCTTACTAGCGGGACATTGGAGGTCCCTACAACGAGTCGATATCACGTCTTGCGAGGATACTGCGTTGTTGAAGCGGATGGGTTGTCGTTAAGCCCATTGGGCCTTTTGAATGGGCCATCTCTTTAGGCTGGGACTGTTAACTGTTAACACATAAATGAATTGTGTCCTCAACAAGACGGGTGCAATCATACCAGCACTAATGCACCGGATCCCATCAGAACTCCGAAGTTAAGCGTGCTTGGGCGAGAGTAGTACTAGAATGGGTGACCCCCTGGGAAGTCCTCGTGTTGCACTCCCCTTTTCAATTTTTTTTGCTCCTGTTAGGGTTGCCAAGATACTTTATCTACCACATTTCTATTATCGAATCCCAAGGCACCTTGGGCAAGACAACTTCGTTTCACATGGAGGCTGGGCCCGCAAACCGAGGGCGTATGGCTTGTGACCAGGTCTCTGTCGCTCCGGTGCACATAACTTTTGATCCATAAGGAGTTACGCGGCACACAGCATACCGTTGCAAAGCTCTCTGAGAGCTCTACGACGGGGGCAGCCACCTTGCTCGCTATGCCCTTTTTGGAGCCCAAAATCGAACATTTTCATCAATTTTGGGCCACTTTTCTTCTTTTGCTCTGTTTTTCCATCCCGGATCGTACGTCGTGAGTTGTTAAAAGGATGACAACCTGACTCGCGGGACATTAGAGGGCCCTATAAAGCGTCGATATCACATCTTGCGAGGATGCTGCGTTATTGAAGCGGATAGGTTGTCGTTAAGCCCATTAGGCCTTTTGAATTGGCCATCTCTCTAGCCTGGGACTGTGAACCGTTAACAAATAAATGAATTGTGCCCTCAACATGACGGGTGCAATCATACCAGCACTAATGCACCGGATCCCGTCAGAACTCTGAAGTTAAGCGTGCTTGGGTGAGAGTAGTACTAGGATGGGTGACCCCCTGGGAAGTCCTTGTGTTGCACACCCCTTTTCAATTTTTTTTGCTCTGGTTAGCGTTGCCAAGATACTTTATCCACCACATTTCTATTATCGAATCCATCGGCACCATGGGCAAGACAACTTCGCTTCACGTGAAGGCTGGTCCCGCAAACCGAGGGCGTAAGGCATGTGACTAGGTCTCCGTCGCTCCGGTGCCCAAAACTTTTGATCTGTAAGGAGTTACGCGGCGCACAGGATACCGTTGCAAAGCTCTCCGAGAGCTCTACGACTGGGTAAGCCAGCTTGCTCGATGTGCCCTTTTTCGAGCCCAAAATCGAACATTTTTATCAGGTTCAAGCCACTTTTCTTTTTTTTCTCTGTTTTTCCATCCCAGAACGTACGTCGTGAGCTGTTAAAAGGATGACATCCTTACTCGCGGGACATTAGAGGGCCCTATAACACGTCGATATCACGTCTTGTGAGGATACTGCGTTGTTGAAGCGGATGGGTTGTTGTTAAGCCCATTGGGCCTTTTGAATGGGCCATCTCTCTAGGCTGGGACTGTGGTTGTTAACACATAAAGGAATTGTGCCCTCAACATGACCGGTGCGATCATACCAGCACTAATGCACCGAATCCCATCAAAACTCCGAAGTTAATCGAGCTTGGGCGAGAGTAATACTAGGATCGGTGACCCCTTGGGAAGTCCTCGTGTTGCACACCCTTTTTCAATATTTTTTGCACCGGTTAGGGTTGCCAAGATACTTTATCCACCACATTTCTATTATCGAACCCCATGGCACCTTGGGCAAGACAACATCGCTACACGTGGAGGCTGCGCCAGCAAACTGAGGGCGTAGGGATTGTGACCAGGTCTCTGTCGCTCCGGTGCCCATAACTTTTGATCCGTAAGGAGTTACGCGGTGCACAGCATACCGTTGCTAAGCTCTCCGAGAGCTCTACGACGGGGGCAGCAAGCTTGCTCGCTGTGCCATTTTTGTTCCCAAAATCGAACGTTTTCATCAGTTTCGGGCCACTTTTCTTCTTTTGCTTTATTTTTCCGTCCCGGATCGTACGTCGTGAGCTGTTAAAAAGATGACAACCTTACTCGCGGGACAATAGAGGGCCCTACAACGCGTCGATATCACGTCTTGCGAGGATGCTGCGTTGTTGAAGCGGTTGGGTTGTCGTTAAGCCCATTGGATCATTTGAATGGGCCATCTCTCTAGCCTGGGACTGTGAACCGTTAACACAAAAAGGAATTGTGCCCTCAACATGACGGGTGAGATCATACCAGGACAAATGCATCGGATCCCATCAGAACTCCGAAGTTAAGCGTGCTTGGGTGAGAGTAGTACTAGGATGGGTGACCCCTTGTGAAATCCTCGTGTCGCACCCCTCTTTTCAATTTTTTTTGCTCCTGTTAGGGCTGACAAGATACTTTATCCACCACATTTCTATTATCGAATCCCATGGTACCTTGGGCAAGACAACTTTGCTTCACGTGGAGGCTGGACCAGCAAACAGAGGGCGTAGGGCTTGTGACCAAGTCTCCGTCGCTCCGGTACCCATAACTTTTGGTCCGTAAGGAGTTACGCGGCGCACAACATACCGTTGCAAAGCTCTCCGAGAGCTCTACGAAGGGGGCAGCCACCTTGCTCGCTGTACCCTTTTTGGACCCCAAAATCGAACGTTTTCATCAGCTTCGGGCCACTTTTCTTCTTTTGCTCTGTTTTTCGTCCCGGATCGTACGTCGTGAGCTGTTAAAAGGATGACAACCTTACTCGCGGGACATTAGAAGGCCCTATAAAGCGTCGATATCACGTCTTGTGAGGATGCTGCGTTGTTGAAGCAGATGGGATGTCGTTAAGCACTTTGTGCCTTTTGAATAGGCCATCTCTCTAGGTTGGGACCGTGAACCGTTAACACATAAAGGAATTGTGCCCTCAACATGACGGGGGCAATCATACCAGCACTAATGCACCGGATCCCATCAGAACTCCAAAGTTAAGCGTGCTTGGGTGAGAGTAGTACTAGGATGGGTGACCCCCTTGGAAGTCCCCCTGTTGCACCCCCCTTTTCAATTTTTTTTGCTCCGGTTAGAGCTGCCAAGATACTTTATCCACCACATTTCTATTATCGAATCCCACGGCACCGTGGGCAAGACAGCTTCGCTTCACGTGGAGGTTGGGCCAGCAAACAGAGGGCGTAGAGCTTGTGACCAGGTCTTTGTCGCTCCGGTGCCCATAACTTTTGATCAGTAAGGAGTTATGCGGCGCATAGCATACCGTTGCAAAGCTCTCCAAGAGCTCTACGACGGCGGCAGCCAGCGTGCTCGCTGTGCCCTTTTTGGAGCCCAAAATCAAACGTTTTCATCAGTTTTGGGTGACTTTTTTTCTTTTGCTCTTTTTTTCATCCCGGATCGTACGTCGTGAGCTGTTAAAAGGACGACAACCTTACTCGCGAGACATTAGAGGTCCCTACAATGCGTCGATATCACGTCTTGCAAGGATGCTGCGTTGTCGAAGCGGATGGGTTGTCGTTAAGCTCAATGGGCCATTTGAAAGGGCCATCTCTCTAGGCTGGGACTGTGAACTGTTAACACATAAAGGAATTGTGCCCTCGACAAGACGGGTGCGATCATACCAGCACTAATGCACCGGATCCCATCAGAACTCTGAAGTTAAGAGTGCTTGAGCGAGAGTAGTAGTAGGATGGGTGACCCCCTAGGAAGTCCTCGTGTTGCACCCTCTTTTCAATTTTTTTTGCTCCGGTTAGGGTTGCCAAGATACTTTATCCACCACATTTCTATTATCGAATCCCACGACACCTTGGGCAAGACAACTTCGCTTCACGTGGAGGCTGGGCCCGCAAACCGAGGGTGTAGGGCTTGTGACCAGGTCGCCGTCGCTCCGGTGCACATAACTTTTGATCCGTAAGGAGTTACGCAGCGCACAGCATACCGTTGCAAACCTCTCCAAGAGCTCTACTGCGGGGGCAGCCACCTTGCTCGTTGTGGCCTTTTTGGAGCCCAAAATCGAACGTTTTCATTAGTTTCGGGCCACTTTTCTATTTTTGCACTATTTTTTTGTCCCGGATCGTACGTCGTGAGTTGTTAAAAGGACGACAACCTTACTCGCTGGACATTAGAGGGCCCTACAACTCGTCAATATCACGTCTTGCGAGGATGGTTCGTTGTTGAAGCGGATGGGGTGTCGTTAAGCCCATTGGGCCTTTTGAATGGGCCATCTCTCTAGGCTGCGACTGTTAACTGTTAACACATAAAGGAATTGTGCCCTCAACAAGACGGGTGTGATCATACTAGCACTGATGCACTGGATCCCATCAGAACTCTGAAGTTAAGCATGCTAGGGCGAGAGTAGTTCTAGGATGGGTAACCCCCTGGGAAGTCCTCGTGTTGCACCCCCCTTTTCAATTTTTTTTGCTCCGGTTAGGGTTGCCAAGATACTTTATCCACCACATTTCTATTATCGAATCCCACGGCACCTTGGGCAAGACAACTTCGCTTCACGTGGAGGCTGGGCCCGCAAATCGAGGGCGTAGGGCTTGTGACCAGGTCTTCGTCGCTCCGGTACCCATGACTTTTGATTCGTAAGGGGTTACGTGGCACACAACATACCGTTGCAAAGCTCTCCGAGAGCTCTATGATGAGGGCAGCCACCTTGCTCGATGTGCCCTTTTTGGACCCCAAAATCGAACGTTTTCATCAGTTTCGGGCCACTTTTCTTCTTTTGCTCTAATTTTCTGTCCCGGATCGTATGTCGTGAGCTGTTAAAAGGATGACAACCTTACTTGCGGGACATTAGAGGGCCCTATAAAGCGTCGATATCACATCTTGCGAGGATGCTGCATTGTTGAAGCAGATGGGTTGTCGTTAGGCCCTTTGTGCCTTTTGAATAGGCCATCTCTCTAGGCTGGGACCGTGAACCGTTAACACATAAAGGAATTGTGCCCTCAACATTACGGGTGCGATCATACCAGCACTAATGCACCGGATCCCATCAGAACTCCGAAGTTAAGCGTGCTTGGGTGAGAGTAGTACTAGGATGGGTGACCCCCTTGGAAGTCCTCCTGTTGTACCCCCTTTTCAATTTTTTTTGCTCCGGTTAAAGCTGCCAAGATACTTTATCCACCACATTTCTATTATTGAATCCTACGGCACCATGGGCAAGACAACTTCGCTTCACGTGGAGGTTGGGCCAGCAAACAGAGGGCGTAAAGCTTGTGACCAGGTCTTCGTCGCTCCGGTGCCCATAACTTTTGATCCGTAAGGAGTTATGCGGCGCATAGCATACCGTTGCAAAGCTCTCCAAGAGCTCTATGACGGCGGCAGCCAGTGTGCTCGTTGTGCCCTTTTTGGAGCCCAAAATCAAACGTTTTCATCAGTTTTGGGCGTCTTTTCTTCTTTTGCTCTTTTCTTCATCCCGGATCGTACGTCGTGAGCTGTTAAAAAGACGACAACCTTACTCGTGGGACATTAGAGGTCCCTACAATGCGTCGATATCACGTCTTGCGAGGATGCTGCGTTGTCAAAGCGGATGGGTTGTCGTTAAGCTCATTGGGCCTTTTGAATGGGCTATCTCTCTAGGCTGGGACTGTGAACTGTTAACACATAAAGGAATTGTGCCCTCAACATGACGGGTGCGATCATACCAGCACTAATGCACCGGATCCCATCAGAATCTGAAGTTAAGCGTGCTTGAGTGAGAGTAGTAGTATGATGGGTGACCCCCTGGGAAGTCCTCGTGTTGCACCCCTCTTTTCAATTTTTTTTGCTCCGGTTAGGGTTGCCAAGATACTTTATCCACCATATTTCTATTATCGAATCCCACGGCACCTTGGCCAAGACAACTTCGCTTCACCTGGAGGTTGGGCCAGCAAACCGAGGGTGTAGGGCTTTTGACCAAGTCTCTGTCGCTCCGGTGCACATAACTTTTGATCCGTAAGGAGTTACGCGACACACAGCATGCCGTTGCAAACCTCTCGAAGAGCTCTACGATTGGGGCATCTAGCTTGCTCGCTGTGCCTTTTTTGGAGCCCGAAATCGAACATTTTCATCAGTTTCAGGCCACTTTTCTGATTTTTGCTCTATTTTTTCATCCCGGATCGTACGTCGTGAGCTGTTAAAAGGACAACAATCTTACTCGCGGGAAATTGGAGGGCCCTACAAAGCGTCGATATCACGTCTTGCAAGGATGCTGCGTTGTTGAAGCGGATGGGGTGTCGTTAAGCCCATTGGGCCTTTTGAATGGGCCATCTCTCTGGGCTGGGACTGTGAACTATTAACACATAAAGGAATTAAGCCCTCAACAAGACGGGTGCGATTGTACCAGCACTAATGCACCGAATCTCATCAGAACTCCGAAGTTAAGCGTGCTTCGGTGAGAGGAGTACTAGGATGGGTGACCCTTGAGAAGTCCTCGTGTTCCACCCCCTTTTTCAATTCTTTTTTGCTCCGGTTAGGGTTTCCAAGATACTTTACCCACCACATTTCTATTATCAAATCCCACGGCACCTTGGGCAAGACAACTTCGCTTCACGTGGAGGCTGGGCTCGCAAACCGAGGGCGTAGGGCTTGTGACCAGGTCTCCGTCGGTCAGGTGCCCATAACTTTTGATCCGTAAGGAGTAACGCGGCGCACAACATACCGTTGCAAAGCTCTCCGAGAGCTCTACGACGGGGGCAGCCAGCTTGCTCGCTGTGCCCTTTTTGGAGCCCAAAATCGAACGTTTTCATCAGTTTCAGGCCAATTTTATTCTTTTGCTCTGTTTTTTCGTCCCGAATCGTACGTCGTGAGTTGTTAAAAGGATGACAACCTTACTCACGGGACATTAGAGGGCCTTATAAAGCATCGATATCACGTCTTGCGAGGATGCTGCGTTGTTGAAGCGGATGGGTTGTCGTTAAGCCCATTGGGCCTTTTGAATGGGCCATCTCTCTAGGCTAGGACTGTGAACTGTTAACACATAAAGGAATTCTGCGCTCAACAAGACGAGTGCGATCGTACCAGCACTAATGCACCGAATCCCATCAGAACTCCGAAGTTAAGAGTGGTTCGGTGGGAGGAGTACTAGGATGGGTGACCCCCTGGGAAGTCCTTGTGTTGCACCCCCTATTCAATTTTGTTTGCTCCGGTTAGGGCTGCTAAGATACTTTATCCACCACATTTCTATTATCGAATCCCACGGCACCTTGGGCAAGACAACTTCGTATCACGTGGAGGCTGGGCCCGCAAACCGAGGGCTTATGGCTTGTGACCAGGTCTCTGTCGCTCCGGTGCACATAACTTTTGATCCGTAAGGAGTTACGCGGCGCACAGCATACCGTTGTATAGCTCTCTGAGAGCTCTACGACGGGGGCATCCACCTTGCTCGCTATGCCCTTTTTGGAGCCCAAAATGGAACATTTTCATAAGTTTTGGGCCACTTTTCTTCTTTTGCTCTGTTTTTCCGTTCCGGATCGTACGTCGTCAGCTGTTAAAAGGATGAAAACCTGACTCGCGGGACATTAGAGGGCCCTATAAAGCGTCGATATCACATCTTGCGAGGATACTGCGTTGTTGAAGCGAATAGGTTGTCGTTAATCCCATTGTGCCTTTTGAATGGGCCATCTCTCTACGCTGGGACTGTGAACCGTTAACACATAAAGGAATTGTGCCCCCAATATGACGGGTGCAATCATACCAGCACTAATGCACCGGATCCCGTCAGAACTCCGAAGTTAAGCGTGCTTGGGTGAGAGTAGTACTAGGATGGCTGACCCCCTGGGAAGTCCTCGTGTTGCACACCCCTTTTCAATTTTTTTTGCTCTGGTTTGGGTTGCCAAGTTATTTTATCCACCACATTTCTATTATCGAATCCCACGGCACCATGGGCAAGAAAACTTCGCTTCACGTGAAGGCTGGGCCCGCAAACCGAGGGCGTAAGGCCTGTGACCAGGTCTCTGTCGCTCCGGTGCCTAAAACTTATGATCCGTAAGGACTTACGCGGCGCACAGGATGTAACGCCCCATTCCCTCACGGAAATAGGAGCTATATATTCCCACTAAACACAACCCGATCCAAAATCCAAGTCACGAAATACGAGGAGAAACGGACAGAGTTTCCCCTGTTTATAGGACAAACAGTTTACCTCCACACAACAAATAAATGGACCAGTACCGTGTCCAAACATACATAACTCCATACATGCATTGAACTCAAACCACATTAAGCTATTACATAGACTAGGTTATCAAAGAACTCTATGACCTGGTTAAGCTTAAATACATTTATCTCCTACATTGAGCATATACAATTAATGAAAGTAAAACTTTACAACTTTTACAGCTCAAACCACATAACACGTAAGGCCACTCTTCAAGCACGAACTATCACGTGATCACGAACTACACTTCCTTTGGCTATAACCTGAAAGATTTATGATGAGGAGTGAGTATACCAATAATGTATACTCAGTGAGGGAGGGGGAAACGGGGACAGTATACCGGGTTCGTGCAATGCAGCAATTTAACACAATTAACACAATAAATAAACAATGAATAACAATTCTAATACCATACTTTAAAAGGATACGATCGATAACCCTTATCACTCCAACTTTTGAACCACGATCACGATCACGATCACGATCACAATCAATGTGCCGGCATAATCCCCAAACACTCCAGTGGGTGTACTCCGGATGTACCCCGAATATCCTACGACCCAACACCCCCTGGCAATCTCCGGACCAGGCGAGTGAGGGAATAGGGTACAGAGCTAGAGCACCAACCCTGGCAAGCCCGCTGCCGCCCAGAGAGGCCCATCGCATCCGTCCCGACTATATGGTTGCGCAACCAAAGACTCGATAACACAAGAAACAATAATAATAATAACAATATAACAAAATAAGCCGATATACACACAAGAAGGACAACAAAAGAGGTTGTCCTCACACATTAACTAGTTGACCACAATAGAAGCGAAATAACAAGCATTAACCATTAACTCATTCTATTAACTATAAAACTGACAAATCTTGTTAGAATACGCTAAATCACATTAATAGCATGAAAACTATTTAACATATTCGATATACAATAGAGAAATGCAAATAAGATGCAACTCCCTCACCTTGCAAAGCCAATCATGTAAGAATTTAGTTAAGAACCCTTTCCATATTCTCCGAATGTACCAAATCCTTCCATTCTACTACATAATACAATCAACTAACTATATAAGAAATTATACATTCATTCTCGGGTATTCCACTTAGCATGCATGGGGTTCTAAATCACATAGACTAACTAGACATTTAACATGCTAGAATTACCAAGTTAATACATGTAGAACACTTAAAACACTTAACTAGAATATTTTCAAACTTCTACCATAAAATACTTCATTCAAGCATAAACTCAAACACTTAGTTTTCAATATATACATTATTAACTAATCCTTGATCTAACATGAAAATAACCATAAAAACCTTCTAAACTATCAAAAGAGTGCTCTTACTCACTTATGAACTCTAAAATACAAGATAGATATGGAATACAACACATAGCAAGTAGATCTTCATGAAAACATGCCCATTTACAAAACTTCTAACAGAACCTTAAATTTATCAAATTCATTACCTATGTTCTTGGACTCCAAATTCTCTGGTTTTTACATATAAATGTAGATCTTCGAGTGTAGTTGATTTTAGAATCAAACAGAGCTTAATTCCAATTTAAAATCAACAAGGTATGACCTTTCCCGTGCAACTACACAAACTGTCCAGTAGCAGCGATTTTCAGGACATATTTTGAAAATGGCTAAATCGGAGGCCTAAAACGTTGGAATTAGCTTTAGCTCTAGAAATCAACATTTGTTCTAAACTGCCTAATCTAGTTGCTATGTAAATTTCGTTAATTTTTTAGTACGTTTGCTATGTCAAAATAGCTTCGAAAGACAGGGGCAGTGCACTATTTCGAAATTCAGATTTTGCATACTTGAATTCTCTTGATGTTTTCTTGCATTTGAGCTATCTATGGGCATTAATCTAGCATGTAACACATCCCTATACTTCACTTAGAACATTAAACAAACACATTGTCTACATTTATATTCATATCTAGCAAAGTATCAACTACAACTAAAATCAACTATACACAAGCTATAAAACAAGAAATGTGTTCTCTAGCATCTAAATAACAAGTATTAAGCATAGATTTAACAATATCTAACATAAATAATGACTTTTGAAAAATGGGTTAGAAAATGTCCTCACCTTTTTTCTGCAAAATAAATGAAAAATAAACCGCTAGAAAGATGCTACACGTCACCACGAACTCAAAAATGCTGGAATTGCGCCTTGGTTCCACTCCAAACTCAAGATATAAGCAAAAATGTGCAAGGGTTTACTATTCATGGTCTTAGCTTGGTCACGGGTGGAAGGGAAGGAGAAAAGCTGATTTTGTGTTTTGTTTTGGCTTATTTAGTATTTAAGTGGAAAGTCAAAGGTCAAAGCTTCGGTCAACTCTCGCGTAGAAAAATCAGCTCTGCGCCACCTTACGAAAACAGCCATAACTTCTTCTAGAAAACTCCAATTCACGAACGGTTTGAACCTATAGAAACTAGACTCGTAGAGCTTTCCAACCATATATAATTTGCTACCTAACTCTTCCCCAATTGGTTCATATTTAATTCCAAAGTTGACCCAAAATTTGACTAACTTAACATTGCATTTTTATTTTTAATCCCAAGTTTACCCTTCATTAAACATTTCAAAAAAATTTCCACCTTGTCCTAGTTGGTCAATGAAGGTGAAAAGTAGATAAGATGCAATTTAAATGAACTTTAAATGCAATTTTAAATTTTAAAACACTAAATAAGTCATGTAAATGCACATATTATTTTTCAAATAATTATTAAAATAAATGAATGCACATGTAATGAACGTTCGGGTCCTCGCAGCTAGCATTTAAGATAACATGTAATTAAATGCAATACTAGTAAATACATGCCGAGTTCGGGGTATCACATCCTTCCTCCCTTAAAACAATTGCGTCCTCGCAATTCTTCTTCTGATAGAACTCGACATCAACTGAAGTCCAACTCTGGTTACTCTTCATCGATTGCTACAGTAAGAACATTGAATAAGAATGCCCATAGGAAGACCCAAGAAGAAATCCCAATAATACTGCTTAAGAGCTCCTAAGTAATAAGGCCAAATAAAGCCTCGAATGAGAATGTCAAAGAAAATACTGTGCATCTAATAAGATAGTCAAGTAGAATACCAAATGTAGAATCCCGACCGGACGAGAACTAAATGAGAATCTCAAGTGGATGCACCATATATAAAACCAACCTTCGAGGCCCCATCACTGTTTGCTGAGTGAGAATTTTGTACAACAAGAAGCACCAATAAGGAAATATCAGAAGAATGCCCAATAAGAAAATACCAAGGGAATGCTTCAGAGAACAGCCATGCAGAAACCCCAGAGAATCCATTCATCTAGGACTGCTGAATATAGAAGAATGTCTTAGAGGAAATCCCAATAACCAAGCTCCAACTATAAACACCAACTCCCAAATAAAGGGATGATCAAATGCTTCTCATTCCAGCTAATTCACATAACTTGAAGAGCCTACTACTAATCACTTCTCTTCAGGGGAAAGAAGAAATCTTTCTTACTATTTCAACGGGACATGTATGAATGCCAAGATATCACATTTACACATATATGCTTTAAACTATTATGCAAGCATGTTTATAAAAGAGTTTATAAAACAGTTTATTCATCAAAGTCATTCAAGCACGACAATCATAACACAACTTAATACAAGACATTCAAATACACATATTACAAGTAACAATTCAAGTAATTAACAATTCACGAGGTAGATTCGATTCACAAGGTCAATTCAATGCACAACTAGCCACTCCACTTAACTTAGCACACATTTAGCATATAACACATAACTATATCACATAGGTGCACACATTCTAGTCAAGGCACACAATCTCACATACAGGCACACACTTTCGAGACACACTTAACGAGCATACAATCAAGGTTTACTACCCAACAGACCGAGGATCCTATCCCGGCTGAGAGCTAACTAAGCTCTGATACCACTTGTAACGCCCCATTCCCTCACGGAAATAGGAGCTATATATTCCCACTAAACACAACCCGATCCAAAATCCACGTCATGAAATACGAGGAGAAACGGACAGAGTTTCCCCTGTTTATAGGACAAACAGTTTACCTGCACACAACAAATAAATGGACCAGTACCGTGTCCAAACATACATAACTCCATACATGCATTGAACTCAAACCACATTAAGCTATTACATAGACTAGGTTATCAAAGAACTCTATGACCTGGTTAAGCTTAAATACATTTATCTCCTACATTGAGCATATACAATTAATGAAAGTAAAACTTTACAACTTTTACAGCTCAAACCACATAACACGTAAGGCCACTCTTCAAGCACGAACTATCACGTGATCACGAACTACACTTCCTTTGGCTATAACCTGAAAGATTTATGATGAGGAGTGAGTATACCAATAATGTATACTCAGTGAGGGAGGGGGAAACGGGGACAGTATACCGGGTTCGTGCAATGCAGCAATTTAACACAATTAACACAATAAATAAACAATGAATAACAATTCTAATACCATACTTTAAAAGGATACGATCGATAACCCTTATCACTCCAACTTTTGAACCACGATCACGATCACGATCACGATCACAATCAATGTGCCGGCATAATCCCCAAACACTCCAGTGGGTGTACTCCGGATGTACCCCGAATATCCTACGACCCAACACCCCCTGGCAATCTCCGGACCAGGCGAGTGAGGGAATAGGGTACAGAGCTAGAGCACCAACCCTGGCAAGCCCGCTGCCGCCCAGAGAGGCCCATCGCATCCGTCCCGACTATATGGTTGCGCAACCAAAGACTCGATAACACAAGAAACAATAATAATAATAACAATATAACAAAATAAGCCGATATACACACAAGAAGGACAACAAAAGAGGTTGTCCTCACACATTAACTAGTTGACCACAATAGAAGCGAAATAACAAGCATTAACCATTAACTCATTCTATTAACTATAAAACTGACAAATCTTGTTAGAATACGCTAAATCACATTAATAGCATGAAAACTATTTAACATATTCGATATACAATAGAGAAATGCAAATAAGATGCAACTCCCTCACCTTGCAAAGCCAATCCTGTAAGAATTTAGTTAAGAACCCTTTCCATATTCTCCGAATGTACCAAATCCTTCCATTCTACTACATAATACAATCAACTAACTATATAAGAAATTATACATTCATTCTCGGGTATTCCACTTAGCATGCATGGGGTTCTAAATCACATAGACTAACTAGACATTTAACATGCTAGAATTACCAAGTTAATACATGTAGAACACTTAAAACACTTAACTAGAATATTTTCAAACTTCTACCATAAAATACTTCATTCAAGCATAAACTCAAACACTTAGTTTTCAATATATACATTATTAACTAATCCTTGATCTAACATGAAAATAACCATAAAAACCTTCTAAACTATCAAAAGAGTGCTCTTACTCACTTATGAACTCTAAAATACAAGATAGATATGGAATACAACACATAGCAAGTAGATCTTCATGAAAACATGCCCATTTACAAAACTTCTAACAGAACCTTAAATTTATCAAATTCATTACCTATGTTCTTGGACTCCAAATTCTCTGGTTTTTACATATAAATGTAGATCTTCGAGTGTAGTTGATTTTAGAATCAAACAGAGCTTAATTCCAGTTTAAAATCAACAAGTTATGACCTTTCCCGTGCAACTACACAAACTGTCCAGTAGCAGCGATTTTCAGGACATATTTTGAAAATGGCTAAATCGGAGGCCTAAAACGTTGGAATTAGCTTTAGCTCTAGAAATCAACATTTGTTCTAAACTGCCTAATCTAGCTGCTATGTAAATTTCGTTAATTTTTTAGTACGTTTGCTATGTCAAAATAGCTTCGAAAGACAGGGACAGTGCACTATTTCGAAATTCAGATTTTGCATACTTGAATTCTCTTGATGTTTTCTTGCATTTGAGCTATCTATGGGCATTAATCTAGCATGTAACACATCCCTATACTTCACTTAGAACATTAAACAAACACATTGTCTACATTTATATTCATATCTAGCAAAGTATCAACTACAACTAAAATCAACTATACACAAGCTATAAAACAAGAAATGTGTTCTCTAGCATCTAAATAACAAGTATTAAGCATAGATTTAACAATATCTAACATAAATAATGACTTTTGAAAAATGGGTTAGAAAATGTCCTCACCTTTTTTCTGCAAAATAAATGAAAAATAAACCGCTAGAAAGATGCTACACGTCACCACGAACTCAAAAATGCTGGAATTGCGCCTTGGTTCCACTCCAAACTCAAGATATAAGCAAAAATGTGCAAGGGTTTACTATTCATGGTCTTAGCTTGGTCACGGGTGGAAGGGAAGGAGAAAAGCTGATTTTGTGTTTTGTTTTGGCTTATTTAGTATTTAAGTGGAAAGTCAAAGGTCAAAGCTTCGGTCAACTCTCGCGTAGAAAAATCAGCTCTGCGCCACCTTACGAAAACAGCCATAACTTCTTCTAGAAAACTCCAATTCACGAACGGTTTGAACCTATAGAAACTAGACTCGTAGAGCTTTCCAACCATATATAATTTGCTACCTAACTCTTCCCCAATTGGTTCATATTTAATTCCAAAGTTGACCCAAAATTTGACTAACTTAACATTGCATTTTTATTTTTAATCCCAAGTTTACCCTTCATTAAACATTTCAAAAAAATTTCCACCTTGTCCTAGTTGGTCAATGAAGGTGAAAAGTAGATAAGATGCAATTTAAATGAACTTTAAATGCAATTTTAAATTTTAAAACACTAAATAAGTCATGTAAATGCACATATTATTTTTCAAATAATTATTAAAATAAATGAATGCACATGTAATGAACGTTCGGGTCCTCGCAGCTAGCATTTAAGATAACATGTAATTAAATGCAATACTAGTAAATACATGCCGAGTTCGGGGTATCACATCCTTCCTCCCTTAAAACAATTGCGTCCTCGCAATTCTTCTTCTGATAGAACTCGACATCAACTGAAGTCCAACTCTGGTTACTCTTCATCGATTGCTACAGTAAGAACACTGAATAAGAATGCCCATAGGAAGACCCAAGAAGAAATCCCAATAGTACTGCTTAAGAGCTCCTAAGTAATAAGGCCAAATAAAGCCTCGAATGAGAATGTCAAAGAAAATACTGTGCATCTAATAAGATAGTCAAGTAGAATACCAAATGTAGAATCCCGACCGGACGAGAACTAAATGAGAATCTCAAGTGGATGCACCATATATAAAACCAACCTTCGAGGCCCCATCACTGTTTGCTGAGTGAGAATTTTGTACAACAAGAAGCACCAATAAGGAAATATCAGAAGAATGCCCAATAAGAAAATACCAAGGGAATGCTTCAGAGAACAGCCATGCAGAAACCCCAGAGAATCCATTCATCTAGGACTGCTGAATATAGAAGAATGTCTTAGAGGAAATCCCAATAACCAAGCTCCAACTATAAACACCAACTCCCAAATAAAGGGATGATCAAATGCTTCTCATTCCAGCTAATTCACATAACTTGAAGAGCCTACTACTAATCACTTCTCTTCAGGGGAAAGAAGAAATCTTTCTTACTATTTCAACGGGACATGTATGAATGCCAAGATATCACATTTACACATATATGCTTTAAACTATTATGCAAGCATGTTTATAAAAGAGTTTATAAAACAGTTTATTCATCAAAGTCATTCAAGCACGACAATCATAACACAACTTAATACAAGACATTCAAATACACATATTACAAGTAACAATTCAAGTAATTAACAATTCACGAGGTAGATTCGATTCACAAGGTCAATTCAATGCACAACTAGCCACTCCACTTAACTTAGCACACATTTAGCATATAACACATAACTATATCACATAGGTGCACACATTCTAGTCAAGGCACACAATCTCACATACAGGCACACACTTTCGAGACACACTTAACGAGCATACAATCAAGGTTTACTACCCAACAGACCGAGGATCCTATCCCGGCTGAGAGCTAACTAAGCTCTGATACCACTTGTAATGCCCCATTCCCTCACGGAAATAGGAGCTATATATTCCCACTAAACACAACCCGATCCAAAATCCAAGTCACGAAATACGAGGAGAAACGGACAGAGTTTCCCCTGTTTATAGGACAAACAGTTTACCTGCACACAACAAATAAATGGACCAGTACCGTGTCCAAACATACATAACTCCATACATGCATTGAACTCAAACCACATTAAGCTATTACATAGACTAGGTTATCAAAGAACTCTATGACCTGGTTAAGCTTAAATACATTTATCTCCTACATTGAGCATATACAATTAATGAAAGTAAAACTTTACAACTTTTACAGCTCAAACCACATAACACGTAAGGCCACTCTTCAAGCACGAACTATCACGTGATCACGAACTACACTTCCTTTGGCTATAACCTGAAAGATTTATGATGAGGAGTGAGTATACCAATAATGTATACTCAGTGAGGGAGGGGGAAACGGGGACAGTATACCGGGTTCGTGCAATGCAGCAATTTAACACAATTAACACAATAAATAAACAATGAATAACAATTCTAATACCATACTTTAAAAGGATACGATCGATAACCCTTATCACTCCAACTTTTGAACCACGATCACGATCACGATCACGATCACAATCAATGTGCCGGCATAATCCCCAAACACTCCAGTGGGTGTACTCCGGATGTACCCCGAATATCCTACGACCCAACACCCCGTGGCAATCTCCGGACCAGGCGAGTGAGGGAATAGGGTACAGAGCTAGAGCACCAACCCTGGCAAGCCCGCTGCCGCCCAGAGAGGCCCATCGCATCCGTCCCGACTATATGGTTGCGCAACCAAAGACTCGATAACACAAGAAACAATAATAATAATAACAATATAACAAAATAAGCCGATATACACACAAGAAGGACAACAAAAGAGGTTGTCCTCACACATTAACTAGTTGACCACAATAGAAGCGAAATAACAAGCATTAACCATTAACTCATTCTATTAACTATAAAACTGACAAATCTTGTTAGAATACGCTAAATCACATTAATAGCATGAAAACTATTTAACATATTCGATATACAATAGAGAAATGCAAATAAGATGCAACTCCCTCACCTTGCAAAGCCAATCCTGTAAGAATTTAGTTAAGAACCCTTTCCATATTCTCCGAATGTACCAAATCCTTCCATTCTACTACATAATACAATCAACTAACTATATAAGAAATTATACATTCATTCTCGGGTATTCCACTTAGCATGCATGGGGTTCTAAATCACATAGACTAACTAGACATTTAACATGCTAGAATTACCAAGTTAATACATGTAGAACACTTAAAACACTTAACTAGAATATTTTCAAACTTCTACCATAAAATACTTCATTCAAGCATAAACTCAAACACTTAGTTTTCAATATATACATTATTAACTAATCCTTGATCTAACATGAAAATAACCATAAAAACCTTCTAAACTATCAAAAGAGTGCTCTTACTCACTTATGAACTCTAAAATACAAGATAGATATGGAATACAACACATAGCAAGTAGATCTTCATGAAAACATGCCCATTTACAAAACTTCTAACAGAACCTTAAATTTATCAAATTCATTACCTATGTTCTTGGACTCCAAATTCTCTGGTTTTTACATATAAATGTAGATCTTCGAGTGTAGTTGATTTTAGAATCAAACAGAGCTTAATTCCAGTTTAAAATCAACAAGTTATGACCTTTCCCGTGCAACTACACAAACTGTCCAGTAGCAGCGATTTTCAGGACATATTTTGAAAATGGCTAAATCGGAGCCCAAAAACGTTGGAAATACCCTTAGCTCTAGCAATCAACATTTGTTCTAAACTTCCTAATCTCGCTCCTATGTAAATTTCGTTAATTTTTGAGTACGTTTGCTATGTCAAAATAGCTTCGAAAGACAGGGACAGTGCACTATTTTGAAATTCAGATTTTGCATACTTGAATTCTCTTGATGTTTTCTTGCATTTGAGCTATCTATGGGCATTAATCTAGCATGTAACACATCCCTATACTTCACTTAGAACATTAAACAAACACATTGTCTACATTTATATTCATATCTAGCAAAGTATCAACTACAACTAAAATCAACTATACACAAGCTATAAAACAAGAAATGTGTTCTCTAGCATCTAAATAACAAGTATTAAGCATATATTTAACATTATCTAGCATAAATAATGATTTTTGAAAAATGGGTTAGAAAATGTCCTGACCTTTTTTCTGCAAAATAAATGAAAAATAAACCGCTAGAAAGATGCTACACGTCACCACGAACTCAAAAATGCTGGAATTGCGCCTTGGTTCCACTCCAAACTCAAGATATAAGCAAAAATGTGCAAGGATTTACTATTCATGGTCTTAGCTTGGTCACGGGTTGAAGGGAAGGAGAAAAGCTGATTTTGTGTTTTGTTTTGGCTTATTTAGTATTTAAGTGGAAAGTCAAAGGTCAAAGCTTCGGTCAACTCTCGCGTAGAAAAATCAGCTCTGCGCCACCTTACGAAAACAGCCATAACTTCTTCTAGAAAACTCCAATTCACGAACGGTTTGAACCTATAGAAACTAGACTCGTAGAGCTTTCCAACCATATATAATTTGCTACCTAACTCTTCCCCAATTGGTTCATATTTAATTCCAAAGTTGACCCAAAATTTGACTAACTTAACATTGCATTTTTATTTTTAATCCCAAGTTTACCCTTCATTAAACATTTCAAAAAAATTTCCACCTTGTCCTAGTTGGTCAATGAAGGTGAAAAGTAGATAAGATGCAATTTAAATGAACTTTAAATGCAATTTTAAATTTTAAAACACTAAATAAGTCATGTAAATGCACATATTATTTTTCAAATAATTATTAAAATAAATGAATGCACATGTAATGAACGTTCGGGTCCTCGCAGCTAGCATTTAAGATAACATGTAATTAAATGCAATACTAGTAAATACATGCCGAGTTCGGGGTATCACACAGGATACCATTACAAAGCTCTCCCAGCGCTCTACGACTGGGTAAGCCAGGTTGCTCGATGTGCCCTTTTTGGAGCCTAAAATCGAACATTTTTATCAGTTTCAAGCCACTTTTCTTCTTTTGCTCTGTTTTTTCATCCCGGATCGTACGTCGTGAGCTGTTAAAAGGACGACATCCTTACTCGCGGGACATTAGAGGGCCCTACAACACATCGATATCACGTCTTGTGAGGATGCTGCGTTGTTGAAGCGGATGGGTTGTTGTTAAGCCCATTAGGCCTTTTGAATGGGCCATCTCTCTAGGCTGGGACTGTGAACCGTTAACACATAAAGGAATTGTGCCCTCAACATGATGGGTGCGATCATACCAGCACTAATGCACCGAATCCCATCAAAACTCCGAAGTTAAGCATGCTTGGGCGAGAGTAATACTAGGATGGGTGACCCCCTGGGAAGTCCTCGTGTTGCACACCCTTTTTCAATTTTTTTTGCTCCGGTTAGGGTTGCCAAGATACTTTATCCACCACATTTCTATTATCGAACCCCACGGCACCTTGGGCAAGACAACATCGCTACACGTGGAGGCTGCGCCAGCAAACCGAGGGCGTAGGGATTGTGACCAGGTCTCTGTCGCTCCGGTGCACATAACTTTTGATCCGTAAGGAGTTACGCGGCGCACAGCATACCGTTGCTAAGCTCTCCGAGAGCTCTACGACGGGGGCAGCAAGCTTGTTCCCAAAATTGAACGTTTTCATCAGTTTGGGGCCAGTTTTCTTCTTTTGCTTTATTTTTCCGTCTCGGATTGTACGTCGTGAGCTGTTAAAAAGATGACAACCTTACTCGCGGGACAATAGAGGGCCCTACAATGCGTCGATATAAAGTCTTGCGAGGGTGCTGCGTTGTTGAAGCGGTTGGGTTGTCGTTAAGCCCATTGGACCATTTGAATGGGCCATCTCTCTAGCCTGGGACTGTGAACCGTTAACACAAAAAGGAATTGTGCCCTCAACATAACGGGTGAGATCATACCAGCACAAATGTACCGGATCCCATCAGAACTCCGAAGTTAAGCGTGCTTGGGCGAGCGTAGTACTAGGATGGGTGACCGCTTGGGAAATCCTCGTGTTGCACCCCTCTTTTCAATTTTTTTTGCTCCTATTAGGGACGAGAGGATACTTTATCCACCACATTTCTATTATAGAATCTCATTGCACGTTGGGCAAGATAACTTTGCTTCACGTGGAGGCTGGACCAGCAAACAGAGGGCGTAGGGCTTGTGACCAAGTCTCCGTCGCTCCGGTGCCCATAACTTTTGATCCGTAAGGAGTTACGCGGCGCACAGCATACCGTTGCAAAGCTCTCCGAGAGCTCTACGATGGGGGTGGCTAGCTTGCATGCTGTGCCCTTTTTGGAGAACAAAATCAAACATTTTCATCAGTTTTGGGCCACTTTTCTTCTTTATCTCTTTTTTTCCATCCCGGATCGTACGTCGTGAGCTGTTAAAAGGATGACAACCTTACTCGCAGGACATTAGAGGGCACTACAACGCGTTGATATCACGTCTTGCGAGGATGCTGCGTTCTTGAAGCGGATGGGTTGTCGTTAAGTCCATTGTGCCTTTTGAATGGGCCATCTCTCTAGGCTAGGACTGTGAACCGTTAACACATAAAGGAATTGTGCCCTCAACATGACGGGTACGATCATACCAGCACTAATGCCCTGGATTCCATCAGAACTCCGAAGTTAAGAGTGCTTCGGTGAGAGTAGTACTAGGATGGGTGGACGCCTGGGAAGTCCTCGTGTTGCACCCCCCTTTTTAATTTTTTTTGCTCCGGTTAGGGCTGCCAAGATACTTTATCCACCACATTTCTATTATCGAATCCCACGGCACCTTGGGCAAGACAACTTTGCTTCACGTGGAGGATGGGCCAGCAAACCGAGGGCGTGGGGCTTGTGACCAGGTCTTTATTGCTTTGATGCGCATAACTTTTGATCCGTAAGGAGTTACGCGGCGCACAGCATGTCGTTACAAAGCTCTCCGAGAGCTCTACGACAGGGGCAGCTAGCTTGCTTGATTTGCCCTTTTTGGAGCCCAAAATTGACCATTTTCATTAGTTTCGGGCCACTTTTCTATTTTTGCTCTGTTTTTCCGTCCCGGATCGTAAGTCGTGAGCTGTTAAAAGGACGACAACCTTACTCGCGGGACACTAGAGGGCCCTACAACGCATCGATATCACGTCTTGCGAGGAAGCTGCGTTGTTGAACCAGATGGGGTGTCGTTAAGCCCATTGGGCCTTCTGAATGGGCCATCTCTCTAGGCTGGGACTGTGAACCGTTAACACATTAAGGAATTGTGCCCTCAATATGACGGGTGCGATCATACCAGCACTAATGCACCGGATCCCATCAAAACTCCGAAGTTAAGCGTGCTTGGGTGAGAGTAATACTAGGATGGGTGACCCCCTGGGAAGTCCTCGTGTTGCACACCCCTTTTCAATTTTTTTTGCTCTGGTTAAGGTTGCCAAGATACTTTATCCACCACATTTCTGTTATCGAATCCCAGTGCACCTTGGGCAAGACAACTTCGCTTCATGTAAAGGCTGGCCCAGCAAACCGAGGGCGTAGAGCTTGTGACCAGGTCTCCGTCGCTCCGGTGCCGAAAACTTTTGATCCCCAAGGAGTTACGCGGTGCACAGGATACCGTTGCAAAGCTCTCCGAGAGCTCTACGATGGGGTAAGCCAGCAGGCTCGCTGTGCCATTTTTGGATCCCAAAATCGAACGTTTTCATTTGTTTCAGGCCACTTTTCTTCTTTTGCTCTGTTTTTCCGTCCCGGATCGTACGTCGTGAGCAGTTAAAAGGACGACAACCCTACTCGCGGGACATTAGAGGGCTCTAGAATGCATCGATATCACGTCTTGTGAGGATGCTACGTTATTGAAGCGGATGGGATGTCGTTAAGCCCATTTGGCCTTTTGAATGGGCCATCTCTCTAGGCTGGGACTGTGAACTGTTAACACAAAGGAATTGTACCCTCAACATGACGGGTGCGATCATACCAACACTAATGCACTGGATCCTATCAAAACTCCTAAGTTAACCGTGCTTGGGCGAGAGTAATACTAGGATGGATGACCCCCTGGGAAGTCCTCTTGTTGCACCCCCTTTTCAATTTTTTTTGCTCCGGTTAGGGTTGCCAAGATACTTTATCCACCACATTTCTAATATCGAACCCCACGGCACCTTGGGCAAAACAACTTCGCTTCACGTGGAGGCTGCGCCAGCAAATCGAGGGCGTAGGGATTGTGACCAGGTCTCCGTCACTCCGGTGTCCATAACTTTTGATCCGTAAGGAGTTACGCAGCGCACAACATACCGTTGCAAAGCACTCCGAGATCTCTACGACGGGGGCAACTAGCTTGCTTGTTGTGCCCTTTTTGGAGCCCAAAATCGAATGTTTTCATCAGTTTTGGGTCACTTTTCTTCTTTTGCACTTTTTTTCCGTCCCGGATCGTACGTCGTGAGCTGTTAAAAGGACGACAACCATAGTCGCTGGACATTAGAGGGCCCTACAACGTGTCGATATCACGTCTTGCGAGGATGCTTCGTTGTTGAAGCGGATGGGTTGTCGTTTAGACCATTGGGCCTTTTGAATGGGCCATCTCTCTAAGCTGGGGCTGTGAACTGTTAACCCATAAAGGAATTGTGCCCTCATTAAGACAGGTGTGATCATACCTGCATTAATGCACCGGATCCCATCAGAACTCCGAAGTTAAGCGTGCTTGGGCGAGAGTAGTGCTTGGATGGGTGACCCCCTGGGAAGTCCTCGTGTTGCACCCCCCTTTTCAATTTTTTTTGCTCCGATTAGGGTTGCCAAGATACTTTATCCACCACATTTCTATTATCGAATCACACGACACCTTGGGCAAGACAACTTCGCTTCACGTGGATGCTGTGCCCGCAAACCAACGGCGTAGTGCTTGTGACCAGGTCTCCGTCGCTCAGGTGCTCATAACTTTTGATTTGTAAGGAGTTACGCGGCGCACAGCATACCGTTGCAAAGCTCTCCAAGAGCTCTACGACGGGGGCAGCCAACTTGCTCGCTGTTCCCTTTTTGGAGCCCAAAATCGAACGTTTTCATCAGTTTCGGGCCACTTTTCTTCTTTTGCTCTGTTTTTCCGTCCCGGATCGTACGTCGTTAGTTGTTAAAAGGATGACAACCTTACTCGTGGGACATTAGAGGGCCTTATAAAGCGTCGATATCACGTCTTGCGAGGATGCTGCGTTGTCGAAGCGGATGGGTTATTGTTAAGCCCGTTGGGCCATTTGAATGGGCCATCTCTCTAGGCTGGGATTGTGAACCGTTAACACATAAAGGAATAGTGCCCTCAACATGACGGGTGTGATCATACCTGCACTAATGCACCGGATCCCATCAGAACTCCGAAGTTAAGCGTGCTTCGGTGCGAGTAGTACTAGGATGGGTGACCCCCTGGGTAGTCCCCGTGTTGCACCCCCTTTTTCAATTTTTTTTGCTCCGGTTAGGGCTGCCAAGATACTTTATCCACCACATTTCTATTATAGAATCCCACGGCACCTTGGGCAAGACAACATCGCTTCACGTGAAGGCTGAGCCAGCAAACTAAGGGCGTAGGTCTTGTGACCAGGTCTCCGTCGCTCCGGTGCCTATAACTTTTGATCCGTAAGGAGTTATGTGGCGCATAGCATAACGTTGGAAAGCTCTCCGAGAGATCTACGACGGATGCAGCAAGCTTGCTTGCTGTGCCCTTTTTGGAGCCCAAAATCGAACGTTTTCATTAGTTTCGGGCCACTTTTCTGATTTTTTCTCTATTTTTCCATCCCGGATCGTACGTCGTGAGCTCTTAAAAGGACGACAACCTTACTCGCGGGACATTAAAGGGCCATACAATGCGTAGATATCACGTCTTGCGAGGATGCTGCGTTGTTGAAGCGGATGGGTTATCGTTAAGCCCATTGGGTCTTCTGAATGGGCCATCTATCTAGGCTGGGACTGTGAACGGTTAACACATAAAGGAATTGTACCCTCAACATGACGGGTGCAATCATACCGACACTAATGCACCGGATCCCATCAGAACTCCGAAGTTAAGCGTGCTTGGGCGAAAGTAGTAATAGGATGGGTGACCCCCTAGGAAGTCATCATGTTGCACCCGCCTTTCCTATTTTTTTTGCTCCGGTTAGGGTTGCCAAGATACTTTATGCACCATATTTCTATTATCGAATCCCACGGCACCTTGGGCAAGAAAACTTCGCTTCACGTGGAGGATGGGCCAGCAAACCGAGGGTGTAGGGCTTGTGACCCGGTCTTCGTCGCTCCGGTGCCTATAACTTTCGATCCTTAAGGAGTTAGGTGGCGCACAGCATACCGTTGCAAAGCTTTTCGAGAGCTCTATGACAGGGGCAGCAAGCTTGCTCGCTGTACCCTTTTTGGAGACCAAATTCGAACAATTTAATTAGTTTCGGGCCACTTTTCTATTTTTGCTCTATTTTTTCATCCCGGATCGTACGTCGCGAGCTGTTAAAAGTATGACAACCTAACTCGCAGGACATTACAGGGCCCTAAAATGCGTCGATATCACATCTCGCGAGGATGCTGCGTTGTTGAAGTGGATGGGGTGACGCTAAGCCCACTGGGCCTTTTGAATGGGCCATCTCCCTAGGCTGGGATTATGAACCGTTAACACATAAAGGAATTGTGACCTCAACATAACGGATGCGATCATACCAGCACTAATGCACCGGATCCCATCAGAACTCCAAAGTTAAGCGTGCTTGGGCGAGAGTAGTACAAGAATGGGTGACCCCTGGGAACTCCTCGTGTTGCAACCCCCTTTGCAGTTTTTTTTGCTCCAGTTATGGTTGCCAACATACTTTATCCACCACATTTCTATTATCGAATCCCACGGCACCTTGGGCTAGACAAATTTGCTTCACGTGCAGGCTGGGCCCGTAAACCAAGGGCGTAGGACTTGTGACCAGGTCCCCGTCGCTTCGGTGCCCTTAACTTTTGATCCGTAAGGAGTTACGCGGTGCACAACATACCGTTGTAAAGCTCTACGAGAGCTCCACGACGGGGGCAGCTAACTTCCTCGCTGCGCAATTTTTGGAGCCCAAAATCGAACGTTTTCATTAGTTTCGGGCCACTTTTTTTCTTTTACTCTATTTTTCCGTCCTGAATCGTACGTCGTGAGCTGTTAAAAGGACGACAACCTTGCTCGTGGGACATTAGAGGGACCTACAACGCGTCGATAATACGTCTTGCGAGGTTGCTGCATTGTTGAAGCGGATGGGTTGTCGTTAAGCCCATTACGCCATTTGAAACGGCCATCTCTCTAGGCTGGGACTGTGAACCGTTAACACATAAATGAATTGTGCCCTCAACATGACGGGTACGATCACACCAGCACTAATGTACCGGATCCCATCAGAACTCTGAAGTTAAGCGTGCTTGGGCGGGAGTAGTACTAGGATGGGTGACCCACTGGGGAGTCCTCGTGTTGCACCCTCATTTTCAATTTTTTTTGCTTCGGTTAGGGTTGCCAAGATACTTTATCCACTACATTTCTATTATCGAATCCGACGACTCCTTGGGCAAGACAACTTCGCTTCACGTGGAGGGTGGGCTCGCAAACCGAGGGCATAGGGCATGTGACCAGGTCTCCGTCGGTTCGGTGTCCATAACTTTTGATTCGTAAGAAGTTACGCGGCGCACAGCATACCTTTGCAAAGCTCTCCGAGGACTCTAAGACGGGGGCAGCAAGCTTGCTCGCTGTGCCCTTTTTGGAGCCCAAAATCGAACGTTTTCATTAGTTTCGGGCCACTTTTCTTCTTTTACTCTATTTTTCCGTCCTGGATCATACGTCGTGAGCAGTTAAAAGGACGACAACCTTACTCGCGGGACATTAGAGGGCCCTACAACACATCAATATCACGTCTTGCGAGGATGCTGCGTTGTTGAAGCGGCTGGGGTGTCGTTAAGCCCATTGGGCCCTTTGAATGGGCCATCCCTATAGGCTGGGACTGTGAACTATTGACACATAAAGGAATTGTGCCCTCAACATGATGGGTGCGATCATACCAACACTAATGCACCGGATCCCATCAGAACTCCGAAGTTAAGCGTGCTTGGGCGAGAGTAGTACTAGGATGGGTGACCCCTTGAGAAGTCCTCGTGCTGCACCCCCTTTTTCAATTTTTTTTGCTCCGGTTAGGGTTGCCAAGATACTTTATCCACCACATTTCTATTATCGAATCCCACGGCACCTTGGGCAAGTCAACTTCGCTTCACGTGGAGGCTGGGCCAGCAAACCGACGACGTAGGGCTTGTGACCAGGTCTCCGTCGCTCCGGTGCACATAACTTTTGATCCGTAAGGAGCTGCATACCGTTGCAAAGCTCTCTAAGAGCTTTACGATGGGGGCAGCCTTCTTGCTTGCTTTGCCCTTTTTGGAGCCCAAAATTGAACGTTTTCATCAGTTTCGGACCAATTTTCTATTTTTACTCTATTTTTTCATCCCGGATCGTACATCGTGAGCTGTTAAAAGGAAGACAACCTTACTCGTGGGACATTAGATGGCCCTACAACGCGTCGATATCACGTCTTGCGAGGATGCTGCATTGTTGAAGCGGATGGGTTGTCATTGAAGCCATTGGGCCATTTGAATGGGCCATCTCTCTAGGCTGGGACTGTGAATCGTTAACACGTAAAGGAATTTTGCCCTCAACATCACGGGTGCGATCATACCAGCACTAATGCACCGGATCCCATCAGAGCTCCGAAGTTAAGCGTGCTTGTGCGAGAGTAGTACTAGGATGGGTGTCCCCTTGGGAACTCCTCGTGTTGCACCCCCCTTTTCAATTTTTTTTGCTCTAGTTAGGGTTGCCAAAATACTTTATCCACCACATTTCTATTATCGAATCCCACGGCACCTTGGGCAAGACAACTTCGCTTCACGTGGAGGATGGGCCCGTAAACCGACAGCGTAGGGCTTGTGACCAGGTCTCCGTCGCTCCGGTGCACATAACATTTGATCCGTAAGGAGTTACACAGCGCACAGTATACCGTTGCAAAGCTGTCTGAGAGCTCTACGACGGGGGCAGCCAGCTTGCTCGCTATGCCTTTTTTGAAACCCAAAATTGAACGTTTTCATCAATTTCGGGCCACTTTTCATCTTTTCCTCGGTTTTTTCGTCCCGGATCGTACGTCGTGAGTTTTTAAAAGGATGACAACCTGACTCGCGGGACATTAGAGGGCCCTAGAAAGCGTCGATATCACATCTTGCGAGGATGCTGCGTTGTTGAAGCGGATAGGTTGTCGTTAAGCCCATTGTGCCTTTTGAATGGGCCATCTCTTTAGGCTAGGACTGTGAACCGTTAACACATAAAGGAATTGTGCCCTCAACATGATGGGTGCGATTATACCAGCACTAATGCACCGGATCCCATCAGAACTCCGAAGTTAAGCATGCGTGGGCGAGAGTAGTACTAGGATGGGTGAGCCCTTGGGAAGTCCATGTGTTGCACCCCCTTTTTCAATTCTTTTGCTCCGGTTAGGGTTGCCAAGATACTTTATCCACCACATTTCTATTATCGAATCCAACGGCACCTTGGGCAAGACAACTTCGCTTCACGTGGAGGCTAGGCCCGCAAACCAAGGGCGTAAGGTTTGTGACCAGGTTTCATCGCTCCGGTGTCCATAACTTTTGATCTGTAAGGAGTTACGCGGCGCACAGCATACCGTTGCAAAGCATTCCGAAAGCTCTACGACAGGGGAAGCTAGCTTGCTTGCTGTGCCCTTTTTGGAAACCGAAATCAAACATTTTCATCAATTTCGGGCCACTTCTCTATTTTTGCTCTCTTTTTCATCTAGGATCGTACGTCGTGAGCTGTTAAAAGGATGACAACCTGACTCGCGGGACATTAGAGGGCCCTAGAAAGCGTCGATATCACATCTTGCGAGGATGCTGCGTTGTTGAAGCGGATAGGTTGTCGTTAAGCCCATTGTGCCTTTTGAATGGGCCATCTCTTTAGGCTAGGACTGTGAACCGTTAACACATAAAGGAATTGTGCCCTCAACATGATGGGTGCGATTATACCAGCACTAATGCACCGGATCCCATCAGAACTCTGAAGTTAAGCGTGCTTGGGCGAGAGTAGTGCTAGGATGGGTGACCCCCAGGGAAGTCGTCGTGTTCCACCCCCATTTGCAGTTTTTTTTGCTCCAGTTTGGGTTGCCAACATACCTTATCCACTACATTTCTATTATAGAATCCCACGGCACCTTGGGCAAGACAACATCGCTTCACGTGAAGGCTGAGCCAGCAAACTGAGGGCGTAGGTCTTGTGACCAGGTCTCCGTCGCTCCGGTGCCCATAACTATTGATTAGTAAGGAGTTACGCAGCGCACAACATACCGTTGCAAAGCTCTCCGAGAGCTCTACGACGGGGGCAGCCAACTTGCTCGTTGTGCCCTTTTTGGAGCCCAAAATCGAATATTTTCATCTGTTTCGGGCCACTTTTCTTCTTTTGCTCTGTTTTTCCATCCAGGATCGTACGTCGTGAGCTGTTATAACGACGACAACCTTACTCGTGGGACATTAGAGGGCCTTACAACGCGTCGATAGCTTGCGAGGATGCTGCGTTGTTGAAGCGGATGGGTTGTCGTTAAGCCCATTGGGCCATTTGAATGGGCCATCTCTCTCGGTTGGGACTGTGAACCGTTAACACATAAAGAAATTGTGCCCTCAACATGATGGGTGCGATCATACCAGCATTAATGCACCGGATCCCATAAGAACTCCGAAGTTAAGCGTGCTTGGGTGAGAGTAGTACTAGGATGGGTGACACCCTGGGAAGTCCACGTGTTGCACCCTCCTTTTCAATATTTTTTGCTCCGGTTAGGGTTGCCAAGATACTTTATCCACCACATTTCTATTATCGAATCCCACGGTACCTTGGGCAAGACAACTTCGCTTCACGTGGGGGCTGGTCCCGCAAACCGAGGGTGTAGGGTTTGTGACCAGGTCTCCATCGCTCCGGTGCCCATAACTTTTGATCCGTAAGGAGTTACGCGTCGCACATCATACCGTTGCAAAGCTCTCTGGGAGCTCTACGTCTGGGGCAGCCAGCTTGCTCGCTGTGCCCTTTTTGGAGCCCAAAATCGAACGTTTTCATCAGCTTCGGGCCACTTTTCTTCTTTTGCTCTGTTTTTCCATCCCGGATCGTACGTAGTGAGTTGTTAAAAGGACGATAACCTTACTCGCGGGACATTAGAGAGCCCTATAATGCATCGATATCAAGTCTTGCGAGGATGCTGCGTTGTTGAAGCGGATGGGTTGTCGTTAAACCCTTTGGGCCATGTGAATGGGCCATCTCTCTAGGCTGGGACTGTGAACCGTTAACACATAAAGGAATTGTGCCCTCAACATGACGGGTGCGATCATAACAACACTAATGCACCGGATCCCATCAGAACACCAAAGTTAAGCTTGCTTGGGCGAGAGTAGTACTAGGATGGGTGACCCCCTGGGGAGTCCTCGTGTTGCACCCTCCTTTTCAATTTTTTTTGCTCCGGTTAGGGTTGCCAAGATACTTTATCCACCACATTTCTATTATCGAATCCCACGGCACCTTGGGCAAGACAACTTCACTTTATGTGGAGGCTGGGCCCGCGAACCGAGGGCGTAGGGCTTGTGACCAGGTCTCCTTCGCTCCGGTGCTCGTAACTTTTGATCCGTAAGGAGTTTCGCGGTGCACAGCATACTGTTGCAAAGCCCTCCGAGTGCTCTACGACGGGGGCAGCCACCTTGCTTGCTGTGCCCTTCTTGGAGCTCAAAATCGAACATTTTCATCTGGTTCGGGCCACTTTTCTATTTTTGCTCTATTTTTCCGTCCCGGATCGTACGTTGTGAGCTGTTAAAAGGAAGACAACCTTACTCGCGGGACATTAGAGGGCCCTACAACGCGTCGATATCATGTATTGCGAGGATGCTGCGTTGTTGAAGCGGATGGGTTGCCGTTAAGCCCATTGGGCCTTCTGAATGGGCCATCTCTCTAGGCTGGGATTGTGAACTGTTAACACTTAAAGGAATTGTGCCCTCAACATGACGGGCGCGATCATACCAGCACTAATGCACCGGATCCCATCAAAACTCCGAAGTTAAGCGTGCTTGGGCGAGAGTAGTACTAGGATGGTTGACCCCCTGGGAAGTCCTCGTGTTGCACCCCCTTTTTTCAGTTTTTTTTGCTCCGGTTAGGGTTGCCAACATACTTTATCCATCACATTTCTATTATCGAATCCCACGGCACCTTGGGCTAGACAACTTCGCTTCAAGTGGAGGCTGGGCCCGCGAACCGAGGGCGTAGGGCTTGTGACCAAGTCTCCTTCGCTCCGGTGCTTATAACTTTTAATCCATAACGAGTTGCGCAGCGTACAGCATACTGTTGCAATGCTCTCCGGGAGCTCTATGACTGGGACAGCCAGCTTGCTCGCTGTGCCCTTTTTGGAGCCTAAAATCGAACATTTTCATCAGTTTCGGGCCACTTTTCTTCTTTTGCTCTGTTTTTCCATCACGGATCATACGTCGTGAGCTGTTAAAAGGACGACAACCTTACTCGCGGGACATTAGAGGGCCCTACAAGGCGTTGATATCATTTCTTGCGAGGATACTACGTTGTTGAAGCGGATGGGTTGCCGTTAAGCCCATTGGGCCTTCTGAATGGGCCATCTCTCTAAGCTGGGACTGTGAACTGTTAACACATAAAGGAATTGTGCACTCAACTTGACGGGCGCGATCATACTAGCACTAATGCACCGAATCCCATTAGAACTCCGAAGTTAAGTGTGCTTGGGCGAGAGTAGTACTAGGATGGGTGACCCCCTAGGAAGTCCTCGTGTTGCACCCTCATTTTCAATTTTTTTTGCTCCGGTTAGGGTTGCCAAGATACTTTATCCATCACATTTCTATTATCGAATCCCACGGCACCTTGGGCCAGACAACCTCACTTCACGTGGAGGCTGGGCCCGCGCACCGAGGTCGTAGGGCTTGTGACCAGGTCTCCTTCGCTCCGGTGCCCATAACTTTTGATTCGTAAGGAGTTATGCGGCGCACAGCATACCGTTGGAAAGCCCTCGGAGAGCTCTACGAGGGCAGCAGCTAGCTTGCTCACTGTGCCCTTTTTAGAGCCCAAAATCGAATGTTTTCATCAGTTTCAGGCCACTTTTCTACTTTTGCTATGTTTCTCGATCCCGGATCGTATGTCATGAGCTGTTTAAAGGACGACAACCTTACTCGCTGTACATTAGTGGGCCCTACAATGCGTTGATATCACGTCTTATGAGGATGCAACGTTGTTGAAGCGGATGGGTTGTCGTTAAGCCTATTGAGCCTTCTGAATGGGCCATCTCTCTAGGCTGGGACTGTGAACCGTTAACACATAAAGGAATTGTGCCCTCAACATGACGGGTGCGATCATACCAGCACTAATGCCCCGGATCCCATTAGAACTCCGAAGTTAAGCGTGCTTGGGCGAGAGTAGTAATAGGATGGTTGACCCCTTGGAATGTCCTCGTGTTGCACCCTCTGTTTCAATTTTTTTTGCTCCGGTTAGGGTTGCCAAGATAATTTATCCACCACATTTCTATTATCGAATCCCACGGCACCTTGGGCAAGACAACTTCGCTTCACGTGGAGGCTGGGCCCGTAAACCGATGGCGTAGGGCTTGTGACCAGGTCTCCGTCGCTCCGATGCCCATAACTTTTGATCCATGAGGAGTTACGTGACGCACAGCATACCGTTGCGAAGATCTCCGAGTGCTCAACGACGGGGGCAGCCACCTTGCTCGCTGTGCCCATTTTGGAGCCCAAAATTGAATGTTTTAATCAGTTTGGGGCCACTTTTCTTCTCTTTCTCCGTTTTTCTGTACCGGATCGTTCGTTGTGAGCTGTTAAAAGGACGACAACCTTACTCGCGGGACATTAGAGGGCCCTAGAACACGTCGAAATCATGTCTTGCGAGGATACTGCGTTGTTTAATTGGATAGGTAGTCATTAAAGCCATTGGGCCATTTGAAAGGGCCATCTCTCTAGGCTAGGACTGTGAACCGTTAACACATAAAGGAATTGTGCCCTCAACATCACGGGTGCTATCATACCAGCACTAATGCACCGGATCCCATCAGAGCTCTGAAGTTAAGCGTGCTTGGGCGAGAGTAGTACTAGGATGGGTGAACCCCTGGGAAGTCCTCGTGTTGCACCCCCCTTTTCAATTTTTTTTGCTCCGGTTAGGGTTGCCAAGATACTTTATCCACCACATTTCTATTATTGAATCCCAAGGCACCTTGGGCAAGACAACTTCGTTTCACGTGGAGGCTGGGCCAGCAAACCTAGGGCGTAGGGCTAGTGACCAGGTCTCCGTCGCTCCCGTGCCCATAACTTTTGATCCGTAAGGAGTTACGCATCGCATAACATACCGTTGCAAAGCACTCCGAGAGCTCTACGACGGGGGTAGCCAGCTTGCTTGCTGTACCCTTTTTGGAGCCCAAAATCGAACGTTTTCATCAGTTTCGGGCGACTTTTCTTCATTTGCTTTGTTTTTCCATCCCGGATCGTACATCGTGAGCTGTTAAAAGGATGACAACCTTACTCACGGGACATTAGAAGGCCCTACAACGCGTCGATATCACGTCTTGCGAGGATGCTGCGTTGTTAAAGCAGATGGGTTGTCGTTAAGCCCATTGGGCCATGTGAATGGGCCATCTTTCTAGGTTGGGACTGTGAACCGTTAACACAAAAAGGAATTGTGCCCTCAACGTGACGGGTGCGATCATACCAACACTGATGCACCGGATCCCATCAGAACACCGAAGTTAAGCGTTCTTGGGCGAGAGTAGTACTAGGATTGGTGACCCCCTGGGAAGTCCTCGTGTTGCACCCTCCTTTTCAATTTTTTTTGCTCCGGTTAGGGTTTCCAAGATACTTTAACCACCACATTTCTATTATCGAATCCCACGGCACCTTGGGCAAGACAACTTCGCTTCACGTGGAGGCTGGGCCCGCGAACCGAGGGCGTAGGGCTTGTGACCAGGTCTCCTTCGCTCCGGTGCCCATAACTTTTGATCCGTAATGAGTTGCGCGGCGCATAGCGTACCGTTGCAAAGCTCTCCGAGAGCTCTACGACGGGGGCCGCTAGCTTGCTTGCGGTGCCCTTTTTGGAGCCCAAAATTGAACGTTTTCATCAGTTTTGGGCCACTTTTCTCTTTTTGCTCTATTTTTTCATCCCGAATCGTTTGTCATGAGCTGTTAAAAGGACGACAACCTTACTCGTAGGACATTAGAGGGTCCTACAACGCGTCGATATCACGTCTTGCGAGGATGCTGCGTTGTTGAAGCGGATGGGTTGTCGTTAAGCCCATTGGGCCTTCTGAATGGGCCATCTCCATAGGCTGGGACTGTGAACTGTTAACGCATAAAGGAATTATGCCCTTAACATGACGGGTGCGATCATACCAGCACTAATACACCAGATCCCATCACAACTCCGAAGTTAAGAGTGCTTGGGCGAGAGTACTAGGATGGGTGACCCCCTGGAAAGTCCTCGTGTTGCATCCCCCTTTTTAATTTTTTTTGCTCCGGTTAGGGTTGCCAACATACTTTATCCACCACATTTCTATTATCGAATCCCATGGCACCTTGGGTAAGACAACTTCGCTTCACGAGGAGGCTGGGCCCGCAAACCGAGGGCGTAGGGCTTGTGACCAGGTCTCCTTCGCTCCGGTGCCCATAACTTTTGATCCGTAAGGAGTTATGCGATGCACAACATAACGTTGCAATGCACTCCGAGAGCTCTACGACGGGGGCAGCTAGCTTGCTCGCTGTGCCTTTTTTGGAGCCCAAAATCGAACGTTTTCATCAGTTTCGGGCCACTTTTCTTCTTTTGCTCTATTTTTTCGTCCCGGATCATACGTCGTGAGTTGTTAAAAGGAAGACAACCTTACTCGCGGGACATTAGAGGGCCCTACAATGCGTCGATATCACGCCTTGCGAGGATGCTGCGTTGTTGAAGTGGATGGGTTGTCACTAAGGCCATTGGGCCATTTGAATGGGCCATCTCTCTAGGCTGGGACTGTGAACCGTTAACACATAAAGGAATTGTGCCCTCAACATCACGGTTGCGATCATACCAGCACTAATGCACCGGATCCCATCACAACTCTGAAGTTAAGCGTGCTTGGGCGAGAGTAGTACTAGGATGGGTGATCCCCTGGGAAGTCCTCGTGTTGCATCCTCCTTTTCAATTTTTTTTGCTCCGGTTAAGGTTGCCAAGATACTTAATCCACCACATTTCTATTATCGAATGCCACGGCACCTTGGGCAAGACAACTTCGCTTCACGTGGAGGCTGGGCTCGCAAACCAAGGGCCTAGGGCTTATGACCAGGTCTCCGTCGCTCCGGTGTCCATAACTTTTGATCTATAAGGAGTTACACGACGCACAGCATACCGTTGCAAAGCTCTCCGAGAGCTCTACGACGGGGGCAGCTAGCTTGCTCGCTGTGCCCTTTTTGGAGCCCAAAATCGAACGTTTTCATCCGTTTGGGGCTGCTTTTCTTCTTTTGTTCTGTTTTTCCGTCCCGGATCGTACGTCTCGAGTTGTTAAAAGGACGACAACCTTACTTGCAGGAAATTAGAGGGCCCTACAACGTGTCGATATCACGTCTTGTGAGGATGCTGCGTTGTTGAAGCGGGTGGGTTGTCGTTAAGCCCATTGGGCGTTTTGAATGGGCCATCCCTCTTGGCTGGGACTGTGAACCGCTAACACAGAAAGGAATTACGCCCCGAACATGACGGGTGCGATCATACTAGCACTAATGCACCAGATCCCATCAGAACTCCAAAATTAAGCGTGCTTGGGCGAGAGTAGTACTAGGATGGGTGACCCCCTGGGGAGTCCTCGTGTTGCACCCCCCTTTTCAATTTTTTTTGCTCCGGTTAGGGTTGCCAAGATACTTTATCCACCACATTTCTATTATCGAATCCCTCGGCACCTTGGGCAAGACAACTTCACTTCACGTGGAGGTTGGGCGAACAAACCTAGGGCGTAGGGCTTGTGACCAGGTCTCCGTCTCTCCAGTGCCCATAACTTTTGATCCGTAAGGAGTTACGTGGCGCACAGTATACCATTTGAAAGGTCTTCGAGAGCTCTACGACAGGGGTAGCTAGCTTGCTCGATGTGCCTTTTTTGTAGCCCAAAATCAGACGTTTTCATTAGTTTCGGGCCACTTTTCTATTTTTGCTCTGTTTTTCCGTCCCGGATCGTACGTCATGAGCTGTTAAAAGGATGACAACTTTCCTCGCAGGACATTAGAGGGCCCTACAACACTTCGATATCACGTCTTGCGAGGCTGCTGCGTTGTTGAAGCGAATGGGTTGTCGTTAAGCCTATTGGGCATTCTGAATGGGCAATCTCTCAAGGCTGGGATTGTGAACCGTTAACCCATAAAGGAATTGTGCTCTCAACATGACAGGTGCAATCATACCAGCACTATTGCACCGGATCCCATCAGAACTCTGAAGTTAGGCGTGCTTGGGTGAGAGTAGTACTAGGATTGGTGACCCCATGGGAAGCCCACGTTTTGCAGCCATCTTTTCAGTTTTTTTTGCTACGGTTAGGGTTGCCAAGATACTTTATCCATCACATTTCTATTATCGAATCCCAAGGCACCTTGGGCAAGACAACTTTGCTTCACGTGGAGGCTGGACCAGCAAACAGAGGGCGTAGGGCTTGTGACCAAGTCTCCGTCGCTCCGGTGCCCATAACTTTTGATCCGTAAAGAGTTACGCGGCGCACAGCATACCGTTGCAAAGCTCTCCGAGAGCTCTAGGATCGGGGTAGCTAGCTTCCTCACTGTGCCCTTTTTGGAGCCAAAAATCAAACGTTTTCATCAGTTTCGGTCCACTTTTCTATTTTTGCTATGTTTTTCCTTCTCGGATCGTACATCGTGAGCTGTTAAAAGGATGGCAACCTTACTCGCGGGACATTAGAGGGCCCTACAACGCGTCGATATCTCATCTTGCGAGGATGCTACGTTGTTGAAGCGGATGGGTTGTCGTTAAGCCTATTGGGCCTTCTGAATGGGCCATCTCTCTAGGATGGGACTGTGAACTGTTAACACATAAAGGAATTGTGCCCTCAACATGACGGGTGCGATCATACCAGCATTAATGCACCGGATTCCATCAGAACTCCGAAGTTAAGCGTGCTTGGGCGAGAATAGTACAAGGATGGGTGACCCCCTGGGAAGTCCTTGTATTGTACCCCCTTTTTCAATTTTTTTTGCTCCGGTTAGGGTTGCCAAGATACTTTATCCACCACATTTCTATTATCGAATCCCACGGCACATTGGCCAAGACAACTTCGCTTCACGTGGAGGATGGGCCAGCAAACCGAGGGCGTAGGGCTTGTGATTAGGTCTCCGTCGCTCCGGTGCCCATAACTTTTGATCCGTAAGGAGTTACGCGGCGCACAGCACACCGTAGCAAAGCACACCGAGAACTCTACGACAGGGGTTGATAGCTTGCTCGATGTGCCCTTTTTGGAGCCCAAAATCAAAGGTTTTCATCAGTTTTGGTCTACTTTTCTATTTTTGCTCAGTTTTTTCATCCCGGATCGTACGTCGTGAGCTGTTAAAAGGATGACAACCTTACTCGCTGGACATTAGAGGGCCTTACAACGCGTCGATATCACATCTTGCGAGGATGTTGCGTTGTTGAAGCGGATGGGTTGTCGTTAAGCCCATTGGGCCTTCTTAATGGGCCATCTCTCTAGGTTGGGACATTGAACTGTTAACACATAAAGGATTTGTGCCCTCAACATGATGGGTGTGATGATACCAGCACTAATGCACCAGATCCCATCAGAACTCCAAAGTTAGGCGTGCTTGGGCGGGAGTAGTACTAGGATGGGTGATCCCCTGGGAAGTCCTCTTGTTGCACCCCCCATTTTCAATTTTTTTTGCTCCGGTTAGGGTTGCCAAAATATTTTATCCACCACATTTCTATTATCGAATCCCACGGCACCTTGGGCAAGACAACTTCGCTTCTCGTGGAGGCTGGGCCAGCAAACCGAGGGTGTAGGGCTTGTGACCAGGTGTCCGTCACTCCGGTGCCCATAACTTTTGATCCGTAAGGAGTTACGCGGCGCACAGCATACCGTTGCAAAAATCTCCGAGAGCTCTACGACGACGGTAGCTAGATTGCTCGCTGTTCCCTGTTTGGAGCCCAAAATCGAACGTTTTTATCAATTTCGGGCTACTTTTCTATTTTTGCTCTGTTTTTCCGTCCTGGATCGTACGTCGTGAGCTGTTAAAAGCACCACAACCTTACTCGCGGTACATTAGAGGGCCCTACAACGCGTTGATATCACGTCTTGCGAGGATGCTGCGTTGTTGAAGCGGATGGGTTGTCGTTCAGCCCATTGGGCCTTTTGGATGTGCCACCTCTCTAGGATGGGACTGTGAATCGTTACCACATAAAGGAATTGTGCCCTGAACATGACGGGTGCATTCATACTAGCACTAATGCACCGGATCCCATCAGAACTCCGAAGTTAAGCGTGCTTGGGTGAGAGTAGTACTAGGAGGGGTGACCCCCCGCGAAGTCCTCGTGTTGCACCCCCTTTTTCTTTTTTTTTTGCTCCGGTTAGGGCTGCCAAGATACTTTATCCACCACATTTCTATTATCGAATCCCACGGCACCTTGGGCAAAACAACTTCGCTTCACGTGGAGGCTGGCCCAGCAAACCGAGGGCGTAGGGCTTGTGACCAGGTCTTCGTCGCTCCGGTGCCCATAACTTTTGATCCGTAAGGAGATACGCGGCGCATAGCATACCGTTGCAAAGTTCTCCGAGAGCTCTACAATAGGGCAACTAGCTTGCTCGCTGTGCCCTTTTCGGAGCCCAAAATTGAACATTTTCATCAGTTTTGGGCCACTTTCCTATTTTTGCTCTGTTTTTTCGTCTTGGATCGTACGTCGTGAGCTGTTAAAAGGAGGACAACCTTACTCGCGGGACATTAGAGGGCCCTACAAAATGTCGATATCACGTCTTGCGAGAATGCTGCGTTGTTGAATCAGACGTGTTGTCATTAAGCCTATTGGGACTTTTGAATGGGCCATCTCTCTAGGCTGGGATTGTGAACCGTTAACATATAAAGGAATTGTGCCCTCAACATGACGGGTGCGATCATACCAGCACTAATGCACCGAATCCCATCTGAACTCCGAAGTTAAGCGTGCTTGGGTGAGAGTAGTACTAGGATGGGTGACCCCCTGGGTAGTCCTCGTGTTGCACCCTCCTTTTCAATTTTTTTTCGCTGGTTAGGGCTGCCAAGATACTTTATCCACCACATTTCTATTATCGAATCCCACAGCACCTTGGGCAAGACAACTTCGCTTCATGTGGAGGCTGGCCCAGCAAACTGAGGGTGTAGGGCTAGTGACCAGGTCTTCGTCGCTCAGGTGCCCATAACTTTTGATCCGTAAGGAGTGACGTGGCGCACAGCATACCGTTGCAAAGCTCTCCGAGAGCTCTACGACAGGGGTAGCAAGCTTGCTTGCTTTGCCTATTTTGGAGGCCAAAATTGAACGTTTTCATCAGTTTCGGGCCACTTTTCTATTTTTGCTCTGTTTTTCCGTCGCGGATCGTACGTCGTGAGTTGTTAAAAAGAAGACAACCTTACTCGCGGGACATTAGAAGGCCCTACAACCTGTCGATATCACGTCTTGCGAGGATGCTACGTTGTTGAAGCGGATGGGTTGTCGTTAAGCCCATTGGGCCTTCTGAATGGGCCATCTCTCTAGGCTGGGATTGTGAACCGTTAACACATAAAGGAATTGTGCCCTCAACATGACGGGTGCGATCATACCAGCACTTATGCCACGGATCCCATCAGAACTCCGAAGTTAAGCGTGCTTGGGCGAGAGTAGTACTAGGATGGGTAAACCCCTCGGAAGTCCTCGTGTTGCACCCCCTTTTCAATTTTTTTTGCTCCGGTTAGGGTTGCCAAAATACTTTATCCATCACATTTCTATTATCGAATCCCACGGCACCTTGGGCAAGACAACTTCGCTTCACGTGGAGGCTGGGCCAGCAAACTGAGGGCGTAGGGCTTGTGACCAGGTCTCCGTCGCTCCGGTGCCTATAAATTTTGATCCGTAAGGAGTTACGCGGCGCACAGCATACCGTTGTAAAGCTCTCCGAGAGCTCTACGACGGGGGCAGCTAGGTTGCTAGCTTTGCCCTTTTTGGAGCCCAAAATTGAACATTTTCATCAGTTTCGGGCCACTTTTCTATTTTTGCTCTGTTTTTACATCCCGGATCGTACGTCGTGAGCTGTTAAAAGGACGATAACCTTACTCGTGGGACATTAGAGGGACCTACAATGCGTCGATATCACGTCTTACGATGATGCTGGGTTGTTGAAGCGGATTGGTTGTCGTTAAGCCCATTGGGCCTTTTGAATGGGCCATCTCTCTAGGCTGGGACTGTGAATTGTTAACATATAACGGAATTGTGCCCTCAACATGACGGGTGCGATCATACCAGCACTAATGCACCGGATCCCATCAGAACTCCGAAGTTAAGCGTGCTTGGGTGAAAGTAGTACTAGGATGGGTGAGCCCTTGAGAAGTCCTTGTGTTGCACCCCATTTTTCTATTTTTTTTGCTCCGGTTAGGGCTGCCAAGATACTTTATCCACCACATTTCTATTATCGAATCCCACGGCACCTTGGGCAAGACAACTTCGCTTCACGTGGAAGCTGGGCCAGCAAACCGCGGGCGTAGGGCTTGTGACCAGCTCTTCGTCGCTCCGGTGCCCATAACTTTTGATCCGTAAGGAGTTACGCGGCGCACAGCATACCATTGCAAAGCTCTCCGAGAGCTCTATAATGGGGTAGCTAGCTTGCTCGCTGTGCCCTTTTTGGAGCCCAAAATCGAACGTTTTCATCAGTTTCGGGCCACTATTCTATTTTTGCTCTATTTTTTCGTCCAGGATCGTACGTCGTTAGCTGTTAAAAGGACGACAACCTTACTCGCGGGACATTAGAGGGCCCTACAATGTGTCGATATCACGTCCTACGATGATGCTGAATTGTTGAATCAGATGGGTTGTCGTTAAGCCCATTGGGCATTTTGAATGGGCCATCTCTCTAGGCTGGGATTATGAACCGTTAACACATAAAGGAATTGTGCCCTCCACATGACGGGTGCGATCATACCAGCACTAATGCACCGGATCCCATTAGAACTCCGAAGTTTAGCGTGCTTGGGTGAGAGTAGTACTAGGATGGGTGACCCCCGCGGTGGTCCTCGTGTTGTACCCCCATTTTCAATTTTTTTTGCTCCGGTTAGGGCTGCCAAGATACTTTATCCACCACATTTCTATTATCGAATCCCACGGCACCTTGGGCAAGACAACTTCGCTTCACGTGGAGGCTGGCCCAGCAAACCGAGGGAGTAGGGCTTGTGACCTAGTCTTCGTCGCTCCGGTGCCCATTACTTTTGATCCGTAAGGAGTTACGCAGCGCACAGCATACCGTTGCAAAGCTCTCCGAGAGCTCTACGACAGGGGCAGCAAGCCTGCTCGCTGTACCCTTTTTAGAGCCCAAAATTGAACGTTTTCATCATTTTCGGGAAACTTTTCTATTTTTGCTCTATCTTTCCGTCCCGAATCGTACGATGTGGGTAGCTAGGTTGGTAGCTTTGCCCTTATTGGAGCCCAAAATCGAATATTTTCATCAGTTTTGGGCCACTTTCCTATTTTTACTCTGTTTTTCCATCCCGAATTGTACGTCGTGAGCTGTTAAAAGGACGATAACTTTACTCGTGGGACATTAGAGGGGCCTACAATGCGTCGATATCACGTCTTGCGAGAATGCTGGGTTGTTGAAGCGTATGGGTTGTCGTTAAGCCCATTGGGCCTTTTGAATGGGCCATCTCTCTAGGCTGGGACTGTGAACCGTTAACACATAAAGGAATTGTGCCCTCAACATGACGGGTGCGATCATACCAGCACTAAAGCACCGGATCCCATCAGAACTCCGAAGTTAAGCGTGCTTGGGTGAGAGTAGTACTAGGATGGGTGAGCCCTTGAGAAGTCCTTGTGTTGCACCCCATTTTTCTATTTTTTTGGCTCCGGTTAGGGTTGCCAAAATACTTTATCCACCACATTTCTATTATCGAATCCCACGGCACCTTGGGCAAGACAACTTCGCTTCTCGTGGAAGCTGGGCCAGCAAACCGAGGGCGTAGGGCTTGTGACCAGGTCTTCGTCGCTCCGGTGCCCATAACTTTTGATCCGTAAGGAGATACGCGGCGCACAACATACCGTTGCAATGCTCTCAGAGAGCTCTATAATGGGGCAGCTAGCTTGCTCGCTGTGCCCTTTTTGGAGCCCAAAATCGTATGTTTTCATCTGTTTCGGTCCACTATTCTATTTTTTCTCTATTTTTTCGTCCCGGATCGTACGTCGTGAGTTGTTAAAAGGATGACAACCTTACTCGCGGGACATTAGAGGGCCCTCCAATGCGTCGATATCACGTCTTGCGAGGATACTGCATTGTTGAATCAGATGGGTTGTCGTTAAGCCCATTGGGCCTTTTGAATGGGCCATCTCTCTAGGCTGGGACTATGAACCATTAACACATAAAGGAATTGTGCCCTCCACATGACGGGTGCGATCATACCAGCACTAATGCACCGGATCCCATCAGAACTCCGAAGTTAAGCGTGCTTGGGTGAGAGTAGTACTAGGATGGGAGACCCCCTGGGTAGTCCTCGTGTTGCACCCCCCTTTTCAATTTTTTTTGCTCCGGTTAGGGCTGCCAAGAAACTTTATCCACCACATTTCTATTATCGAATCCCACTGCACCTTCGGCAAGACAACTTTGCTTCACCTGGAGGCTGGCCTAGCAAACCGAGGGCGTAGGGCTTGTGACCAGGTCTTCGTCGCTCCGGTGCCCATAACTTTTGATCTGTAAGGAGTTACGCGGCGCACAGCATACCGTTGAAAAGCTCTCCGATAGCTCTACGACAAGGGCAGCAAGCCTGCTCGCTGTGCCCTTTTTGGAGCCCAAAATTGAACATTTTCATCAGTTTCAGGCAACTTTTCTATTTTTTCTCTATTTTTCCATCCCAAATCGTACGTCGTAAGCTGTTAACAGGACGACAACCTTGCTCGCAGGATATTAGAGGGCCCTACAACTTGTCGATATCATGTCTTGCGAGGATGCTGCGTTGTTAAAGCGGATGGGCTGTCGTTAAGCCCATTGGGCCTTCTGAATGGGCCATCTCTCTAGGCTGGGACTGTGAACCGTTAACACATAAAGGAATTGTGCCCTCAACATGACAGGTGCGATCATACCAGCACTTATGCACCGGATCCAATCAGAACTCCGAAGTTAAGCGTGCTTGCGTGAGAGGTGTACTAGGATGGGTGACCCCTTGGGAAGTCCTCGTGTTGCACCCTATTTTTCTATTTTTTTTGCTCCGGTTAGGGCTGCCAAGATACTTTATCCACCACATTTCTATTATCGAATCCCACTGCACCTTGGGCAAGACAACTTCGCCTCACGTGGAGGCTGGGCAGCAAACCGAGGGCGTAGGGCTTGTGACCAGGTCTTCGTCGCTTCGGTGCCCATAAATTTTTATCCGTAAGGAGATACAAAGCGCACAGCATACCGTTGGAAAGCTCTCCGATAGCTCTACAATGGGGTAGCTAGCTTGCTCCATGTGCCCTTTTTGATGCCCAAAATCAAACGTTTTCAACAGTTTCGGGCCACTTTTCTATTTTTGCTCTATTTTTTCGTCCCGGATCGTACGTCGTGAGCTGTTAAAAGGACGACAACCTTACTCGCGGGAGATTAGAGGGCCCTACAATGTGTCGATATCACGTCTTGCGAGGATGCTGCGTTGTTGAATCAGATGGGTTGTCGTTGAGCCCATTGGGCCTTTTGAATGGGCCATCTCTCTCGGCTAGGACTGTGAACCGTTAACACATAAAGGAATTGTGCCCTCAACATGACGGGTGCGTTCATACCAGCACTAATGCACCGGATCCCATCAGAAGTCCGAAGTTAAGCGTGCTTGGGTGAGAGTTGTACTAGGATGGGTGACCACCTGGGTAGTGCTCGTGTTGCGCCCCCTTTTCAATTTTTTTTGCTCCGATTAGGGCTACCAAGATACTTTATCCACCACATTTCTATTATCGACTCAACGGCACCTAGGGCAAGACAACTTCGCTTCACGTGGAGACTTGGCCAGCAAACCGAGGGTGTAGGGCTTGTGACCAGGTCTTCGTCGCTCCGATACCAATAACTTTTGATCAGTAAGGATTTACGCGGCGCACAGCATACCGTTGCAAAGCTCTCCGAGAGCTCTACGACGGGGGCAGCTAGCTTGCTCGATGTGCCCTTTTTGTAGCCCAAAATCGAACGTTTTAATCAGTTTCTGGCCACTTTTCTCGTTTTGGTCTGTTTTTCAATCCCGGATCGTACGTCATGAGCTGTTAAAACGACGACAACTTTACTCGCAGTAAATTAGAGGGACCTACAACACGTCGATATCACGTCTTGCGAGGATGCAGCGTTGTTGAAGCAGATTGGTTGTCGTTAAGCCCATTGGGCCTTTTGAATGGGCCATCTCTCTAGGTTGGGACTGTGAACCGTTAACACATAAAGGAATTATGCCTCAATCTGACGGGTGCGATCATACCAGCACTAATGCACTGGAACCCATTAGAACTCCGAAGTTAAGCATTCTTTGGCTAGAGTAGTGCTAGGATGGGTGACCCCCTGGGAAGTCCTCGTGTTGCACCCCACTTTTCAGTTTTTTTTGCTCCGGTTAGGGTTGCCAACATACTTTATCTACCACATTCTATTATCAAATCCCATGGAACCTTGGCCAAGACAACTTCGCTTCACGTGGAGGCTGGGCCCGCAAACCGAGGGCGTAGGGCTTGTAACCCGGTCTCCGTCGCTCCGGTGCCCATAACTTTTCATCCGTAAGGAGTTACGCGGCGCACAGCATACCGTTGCAAAGCTCTCCGAGAGCTCTACGACGGGGGTAGCCAGCTTGCTCGTTGTGCCCTTTTTGGAGCCCAAAATCGAACGTTTTCATCAGTTTCAGGCCACTTTTCTTCTTGTGGTATGTTTTTTCATCCCGGATCGTACGTCGTGAGCTGTTAAAAGGTCGACAACCTCACTCGCGGGACATTAGAAGGCCCTACAATTCGTCGATATCACATCTTGTGAGGATGCTGCGTTGTTTAAGCAGATGGGTTGTCGTTAAGCCCATTGGGCCTTTTGAATGGGCCATCTCTCTAGGCTGGGACTGTGAACCGTTAACACATAAAGGATTTGTGCCCTCAACATGACGGGTGCGATCATACCAGCACTAATGCACTAGATCCCATCAAAAGTCCGAAGTAAAGCGTGCTTGGGTGAGAGTAGTACTAGGATGGGTGACCACCTGGGTAGTCCTCGTGTTGCACCCCCATTTTCACTTTTTTTTGCTTCGGTTAGGGCTACCAAGATACTTTATCCACCACATTTCTATTATCGACTCCCACGGCACCTTGGGCAAGACTGCTTCGCTTCACGTGGAGGCTTGGCCAGCAAACCGAGGGTATAGGGCTTGTGACCAGGTCTTCGTCGCTCCGGTGCCCAAAACTTTTGATCCGTAAGGAGTTACGCGGCGCACAGCATACCGTTGCAAAGCACTCCGAGAGCTCTACGACGGGGGCAGCCAGCTTGCTTGATGTGTCCTTTTTCGAGCCCAAAATCGAACGTTTTCAACAGTTTCTGGCCCCTTTTCTCATTTTGCTATGTTTTTCCATCCCGGATCATACGTCGTGAGATGTTAAAAGGATGACAACTTTACTCGCAAGAAATTAGAGGGACCTACAATGCGTCGATATCACGTCTTACGAGGATGCAGCGTTGTTGAAGCGGATTGGTTGTCGTTAAGCCCATTGGGCCTTCTGAATGGGCCATCTCTCTAGGCTGGCCCAGCAAACCGAGGGCGTAGGGCTTGTGACCAGGTCTTCGTCGCTCCAGTGCCCATAACTTTTGATCCGTAAGGAGTTATGCGGCGCACAGCATACCGTTGCAAAGCTCTCCGACAGCTCTACAATAAGGCAACTAGCTTGCTCGCTGTGCCCTTTTTCGAGCCCAAAATTGAACGTTTTCATCAGTTTCGGGCCACTTTTCTATTTTTGGTCTATTTTTCCATCCCGGATAGTACGTCATGAGCTGTTAAAAGGATGACAACTTTACTCGCCGGACATTAGAGGGCCCTACAACACGTCGATATCAGATCTTACGAGGATGCAGAGTTGTTGAAGCGGATTGGTTGTCGTTAAGCCCATTGGGCCTTTTGAATGAGCCATCTCTCTAGGCTGGGACTGTGAACCGTTAACACATAAAGGAATTGTGCCCTCAACATGACGGGTGCGATCATACCAGCACTAATGCACCGGATCCCATCAGAACTCTGAAGTTAAGCGTGCTTGGGTGAGAGTAGTACTAGGATGGGTGACCCCCTGGGAAGTCCTTGTGTTGCACCCCATTTTTATATTTTTTTTGCTACGGTTAGGGCTGCCAAGATACTTTATCCACCCCATTTCTATTATCGATTCTCACGGCACCTTGGGCAAGGCATCTTCGCTTCACGTGGAGGCTGGCCCAGCAAACTGAGGGCGTAGGGCTTGTGACCAGGTCTTCGTCGCTGCGGTGCACATAACTTTTGATCCGTAAGGAGTTACGCGGCGCACAGTATACCGTTGCAAAGCTCTCCGAGAGCTCTACAACAGGCCTGCTAGCTTGCTTGCTGTGCCCTTTTTGGAGCCCAAAATCGAACGTTTTCATCAATTTCGGGCCACTTTTCTATTTTTGCTCTGTTTTTCCGTCCTGGGTCGTACACCGTGAGCTGTTAAAAGGACGACAACCTTACTTGAGGGACATTAGAAGGCCCTACAACGTGTCGATATCACGTCTTGCGAGGATGCTGCGTTGTTGAAGCGGATGAGTTGTCGTTATGCCCATTGGGCCATTTGAATTGGCCATCTCTCGAGGCTGGGACTGTCAACCGTTAACACATAAATGAATTGTGCGCTCAACATAACGGGTGCGATCATACCAGCACTTATGCACCGGATCCCGTCAGAACTCCGAAGTTAAGCGTGCTTGGGTGAGAGTAGTACTAGGATGGGTGACCCCCTGGGTAGTCCTCGTGTTGCACCCTAATTTTCTATTTTTTTTGCTCCGGTTAGGGCTGCCAAGATACTTTATCCACCACATTTCTATTATCGAATCCCACTGCACCTTGGGCAAGACAACTTCGCTTCACGTGGAGGCTGGGCCAGCAAACCGAGGGCGTAGGGCTTGTGACCAGGTCTTCGTCTCTCCGGAGGCCATAACATTTGATCCGTAAGGAGTTACGCGGCGCACAGCATACCGTTGCAAAGCTATCCGAGAGCTCTACAATGGGGCTGCTAGCTTGCTCGTTGTGCCCTTTTTGGAGCCCAAAATAGAACGTTTTCATCAGTTTTGGGCCACTAATATGGTTTTGCTCTGTTTTTTCATCCCAGATCGTACGTTGTGAGCTGTTAAAAGGACGACAACCTTACTCGCGGGACATTAGAGGGCCCTACATCGCATCGATATCATGTCTTGCGAGGATGCTGCGTTGTTGAAGTGGATGGGTTGTCGTTAAGCCCATTGGGCCATTTGAATTGGCCATCTCTCTAGGCTGGGACTGTCAACAGTTAACACATAAAGGAATTGTGCGCTCAACATGACGGGTGCGATCATACTAGCAATAATGCACCGGATCCTAGCAGAACTCCGAAGTTAAGCGTGCTTGGGTGAGAGTAGTACTAGGATGGGTGACCCCCTGGGAAGTCCTTGTGTTGCACCCCATTTTTCTATTTTTTTTGCTCCGGTTAGGGCTGCCAAGATACTTTATCCACCACATTTCTATTATCGAATCCCAGGGCACCTTGGGCAAGACAACTTCGCTTCACGTGGAGGCTGGGCCAGCAAACCGACAGCATAGGGCTTGTGACCAGGTCTTCGTCGCTCTGGTGGCCATAACATTTGATCCGCAAGGAGTTACGCGGCGCACAGCATACCGTCGCAAAGCTCTCCGAGAGCTCTACGATGGGGCAACTAGCTTGCTCGCTGTGCCCTTTTTGGAGCCCAAAATCGAACGTTTTCATCAGTTTCAGGCCACTTTTCTATTTTTGCTCTGTTTTTTCATCCCGGATCGTACGTCGTGAGCTGTTAAAAGGATGACAACTTTACTCGCGGGACATTAGAGGGCCCTACAACACGTCGATATCACGTCTTACGAGGATGCAGCGTTATTGAAGCGGATTGGTTGTCGTTAAGCCCATTGGGCCTTTTGAATGGGCCATCTCTCTAGGTTGGGACTATGAACCGTTAACACAAAAAGGAATTGTGCCTCAACATGACGGGTGCGATCATACCAGCACTAATGCACCGGATCCCATCAGAACTCCGAAGTTAAGCATTCTTTGGCTAGAGTAGTGCTAGGATGGGTGACCCCCTGGGAAGTCCTCGTGTTGCACCCCACTTTTCAGTTTTTTTTGCTCCGGTTAGGGTTGCCAACATACTTTATCTACCACATTCTATTATCAAATCCCATGGAACCTTGGCCAAGACAACTTCGCTTCACGTGGAGGCTGGGCCCGCAAACCGAGGGCGTAGGGCTTGTAACCCGGTCTCCGTCGCTCCGGTGCCCATAACTTTTTATCCGTAAGGAGTTACGCGGCGCACAACATACCGTTGCAAAGCTTTCCGAGAGCTCTAGGACGGGGGCAGCCAGCTTGCTCGCTGTGCCCTTTTTGGAGCCCAAAATCGAACGTTTTCATCAGTTTCAGGCCACTTTTCTTCTTGTGGTATGTTTTTTCATCCCGGATCGTACGTCGTGAGCTGTTAAAAGGACGACAACCTCACTCGCGGGACATTAGAAGGCCCTACAATTCGTCGATATCACATCTTGTGAGGATGCTGCGTTGTTTAAGCAGATGGGTTGTCGTTAAGCCCATTGGGCCTTTTGAATGGGCCATCTCTCTAGGCTGGGACTGTGAACCGTTAACACATAAAGGAATTGTTCCCTCAACATGAAGGTGCGATCATACCAGCACTAATGCACCGGATCCCATCAGAACTCCGAAGTTAAGCATTCTTTGGCTAAAGTAGTGCTAGGATGGGTGACCCCCTGGGAAGTCCTCGTGTTGCACCCCACTTTTCAGTTTTTTTTGCTCCGGTTAGGGCTGCCAAGATACTTTATCCACCACATTTCTATTATCGAATCCCATGGCACCTTGGTCAAGACAACTTCGCTTCACATGGAGGCTGGGCAAGGAAACCGAGGGCGTAGGGCTTATGACCAGGACTTCGTCGCTCCGGTGCCCATAACTTTTGATCCGTAAGGAGTTACGCAGCGTACAGCATACCATTGCAAAGCTCTCAGAGAGCTCTACGATAGGGGCAGCAAGCTTGCTCGCTGTACCCTTTTTGGAGACCAAAATCGAACGTTTTCATCAGTTTCGGGCCACTTTTCTACTTTTGCTCTGTTTTTCCGTCCTGGATCGTACGTCGTGAGCTATTAAAAGGACGACAACCTTACTCGAGGGATATTAGAGGGCCCTACAATGCGTCTATATCACGTCTTGCGAGGATGCAGCGTCGTTGAAGCGGAAGGGTTGTCGTTAAGACCATTGGGCCTTTTTAATCGGCCATCTCTCTAGGCTGGGACTGTGAACTATTAACACTTAAAGTAATTATGCCCTCAACAAGACGGGTGCGATCAAACCAACACTAATGCACTGGATCCCATCGGAACTCCGAAGTTAAGCGGGCTTGGGCGAGAGTAGTACTAGGATGGGTGACCACTTGGGAAGTCCTCGTGTTGCACCCCCATTTTCAATTTTTTTTGCTCCGGTTAGTGTTGCCAAGATACTTTATCCACCACATTTCGATTATCAAATCCCACGGCACCTTGGGCAAGACAACTTTGCTTCACGTGGAGGCTGGGCCCGTAAACCGAGGGCGTAGGGCTTGTGACCAGGTCTCCGTCGCTCCGGTGCACATAACTTTTGATCCGTAAGAAGTTACGCGGCGCACAACATACCGTTGCAAAGCTCTCTGAGAGGTCTACGACGGGGGCAGCCAACTTGCTCGCTATGCCCTTTTTGGAGACCAAAATCGAATGTTTTTATCAGTTTCGAGCCAATTTTCATCTTTTGCTTGGTTTTTCTGTCCCGGATCGTGCGTCGTGAGCTGCTAAAAGAATGAAAATCTTACTCGTGGGACATTAGAGGGCCCTATAAAGCGTCGATATAATGTCTTGCGAGGATGCTGCGTTGTTGAAGCGGATGGGTTGTCGTTAAGCCCATTGGGCCGTTCGAATAGGCAATCTCTCTAGGCTGGGACTGTGAACTGTTAACACATAAAGGAATTGTGCCTTCAACCTGACGGGTGCGATCGTACCAGCACTAATGCACCGGATCCCATCAGAACTCGGAAGTTAAGCGTGCTTGGGTGAGAGTAGTACTAGGATTGGTGAGCCCCTGGGAAGTCCTCGTGTTGCACCCCCCTTTTCAATTTTTTTTGCTCCGGTTAGGGTTGCCAAGATACTTTATTCACCACATTTCTATTATAGAATCCCACGGCACCTTGGGCTAGACAACTTTGGTTCACGTGGAGGCTGCGCCAGTAAATCGAGGGCGTAGTGCTTGTGACCAGGTCTTCGTCGCTCTGGTGCCCATAACTTTTGATCCGTAAAGAGTTACGCTGCGCACAGCATACCGTTGCAAAGCTCTCCGAGAGCTCTACGACAGGGGCAGCTAGCTTGCAAGCTGTGCCCTTTTTGGAGTCCAAAATCGAACGTTTTTATCAGTTTCGGTCCACTTTTCTATTTTTGCTCTGTTTTTCTGTCCCGGATCGTACGTCGTGAGCTGTTAAAAGGATGACAACCTTACTCATGGGACATTAGAGGGCCCTACAATGTGTCGATATCACGTCTTGCGAGGTTACAGCATTGTTGAAGCGGATGGGGTGTCATTAAGCCCATTGGGCCGTCTGAATGGGCGATCTCTCTAGGCTGGGACAGTGAACTGTTAACACATAAAGGAATTGTGCCCTCAACAAGACGGGTGCGATCATACCAGCCCTAATGCACTGGATCTCATCAGAACTCCGAAGTTAAGCGTGCTTGGGCGAGAGTAGTACTAGGATGGGTGAGCCCCTGGGAAGTCCTCGTGTTGCACCCCACTTTTCAATTTTTTTTGCTCCGGTTAGGGTTGCCAACATACTTTATCCACCTTATTTCTATTATCGAATCCCACGGCACCTTGGGCAAGACAACTTCTCTTCACGTGGAGGCTGCACCCGCAAACCTAGGGCGTAGGGCTTATGACCAGGTCTCCGTCGCTCCGGTGCCCATTACTTTTGATCTATAAGGAGTTACGCTATGCACAGCATACCATTGCAAAGCTCTCTGAGAGCCGTATGACTAGGCCAACAAGCTTGCTCGCTGTGCCCTTTTTGGAGCCCAAAATCAAACGTTTTCATCAGTTTCGGGATACTTTTCTTCTTTTTCTCTGTTTTTCCGTCGCGGATCGTACGTCGAGAGCTGTTAAATGGTCGACAACCTTACTTGCGTGACATTAGAGGGCCCTACAATGCGTCAATATCAAATCTTGCGAGGATACTGCGTTGTTGATGTGGATGGGTTGTCGTAAATCCCATTGGGCCTTCTAAATGGGCCATCTCTCTAGGCTGGGACTGTGAACCGTTAACACATAAAGGAATTGTGCCCTCAACATGACGGGTGCGATCATACTAGCACTAATGCACCGGATCCCATCGGAACTCCGAAATTAAGCGTGCTTGGACGAGAGTAGTACTAGGATAGGTGACCACTTGGGAAGTCCTCGTGTTGCACCCCCCTTTTCAATTTTTTTTGCTCCGGTTAGGGTTTCCAAGATACTTTATCCACAACATTTCTATTATCAAATCCCACAGCACCTTGGGCAAGACAACTTTGCTTCACGTGGAGGCTGGGCCCGCAAACCGAGGGCGTAGGGCTTGTGACCAGGTCTCCGTCGCTCCAGTGCCTATAACCTTTGATTCGTAAAGAGTTACGCGGCGCACAGCATACCGTTGCAAAGCTCTCCGAGAGGTCTACGACGGGGGCAGCCAGCTTGCTCGCTATGCCCTTTTTGGAGACCAAAATCGAATGTTTTTATCAGTTTCGGGCCAATTTTCATCTTTTGCTTGGTTTTTCTGTCCCGGATCGTGCGTCGTTTGCTGCTAAAAGAAAGACAATCTTACTCGCGGGACATTAGAGGGCCCTATAAAGCGTCGATATCACGTCTTGCGAGGATGCTGCGTTGTTGAAGCGGATGGGGTATCGTTAAGCCCATTGGGCCGTCTGAATGGGCCATCTCTCTAGGCTGGGACTGTGAACCGTTAACACATAAAGGAATTGTGCCCTCAACAAGACAGGTGCGATCATACCAGCCCTAATGCACCGGATCCCATCAGAACTCGAAAGTTAAGCGTGCTTGGGCGAGAGTAGTACTAGGATGGGTGAGCCCCTGGGAAGTCCTCGTGTTGCACCCCACTTTTCAGTTTTTTTTGCTCCGGTTAGGGTTGCCAACATACTTTATCCACCATATTTCTATTATCAAATCCCACGGCACCTTGGGCAAGACAACTTCACTTCACGTGGAGGCTGCGCCCGCAAACCTAGGGCGTAGGGCTTGTGACCAGGTCTCCGTCGCTCTGGTGCCCATTACTTTTTATCTATAAGGAGTTACGTGGCGCACAGCATACCATTGCAAAGCTCTCCGAGAGCCCTATGACTGGGCCAGCAAGCTTGCTCGCCATGCCCTTTTTGGAGCCCAAAATCAAAAGTTTTTTTCAGTTTCGGGCCACTTTTCTTCTTTTTCTCTGTTTTTCCGTCCCGAATCGTACGTCGTGAGCTGTTAAATGGTCGACAACCCTACTTGCGTGACATTAGAGGGCCCTACAATGCGTCGATATCACATCTTGCGAGGATACTACGTTGTTGATGTGGATGGGTTGTCGTTAATCCCATTGGGCCTTCTAAATGGGCCATCTTTCTAGGCTGGGATTGTGAACCGTTAACACATAAAGGAATTGTGCCCTCAACATGACGGGTGTGATCATACTAGCACTAATGCACCGGATCCCATCTGAACTCCGAAGTTAAGCGTGCTTGGGCGAGAGTAGTACTAGGATGGGTGACACCCTGGGAAATCCTCATGTTACACCGCCCTTTTCAATTTTTTTTGCTCCGGTTAGGGTTGCCAAGATACTTTATCCACCACATTTCTATTATCGAATCCCACGGTACCTTGGGCAAGACAACTTCGCTTCACGTGGAGGCTGGGTCCACAAACCGAGGGCGTAGGGCTTGTAACCAGGTCTCCGTCGCTCCGGTGCCCATAACTTTTGATCCGTAAGGAGTTACGCGGCTCACAGCATACCGTTGCAAAGCCCTCCAAGAACTCTATGCCGTGGGCAACCAGCTTGCTCGCTGTGGCCTTTTTGGATCCCAAAATCGAATGTTTTCATCAGTTTCGAGTCACTTTTCTTCTTTTCCTCTATGTTTTCGTCCCGGATCGTACGTCGTGAGCTGTTAAAAGGATGACAACCTTACTCGCGGGACATTATAGGCCCTATTAAGGGTCGATATCACGTCTTGCGAGGATGCTGCGTTGTTGAAGCATGTCGGTTGTCGTTTAGCCCATTGGGCCTTTTGAATATGCCATCTCTCTAGGCTGGGACTGTGAACCGTTAACACATAAAGGAATTGTGCCCTCAACGTGACGGGTGCGATCATACCAGCACTAATGCACCGGATCCCATCAGAACTCCGAAGTTAAGCGTGCTTGGGTGAGAGTAGTACTAGGATGGTTGATTACTTGGTTAGTCCTCGTGTTGCATCCCCCTTTTCAAATTTTTTTGCTCCGGTTAGGGCTGCCAAGATACTTTATCCACCACATTTCTATTATAGAATCCCACGGCACCTTGGGCAAGACAACTTCGCTTCACGTGGAGGCTGGCCCAGCAAACCCAGGGCGTAGGGCTTGTGACCAGGTCTTCGTTGCTCCGGTGCCCATAACTTTTGATTCGTAAGGAGTTACGCGGTGCACAGCATGCCGTTGCAAAGCTCTCCGAGAGCCCTACGTCTGGGGCAGCCAGCTTACTTGCTGTGCCCTTTTTGGATCCCAAAATCTATCGTTTTCATCAGTTTCGGTCCTCTTTTATACTTTTGCTCTATTTTTCAGTCCCGGATCGTACGTCGTGAGCTATTAAAAGGACGACAACCTTACTCATGGGACATTAGAGGGCCCTACAATGCGTCGATATCACGTCTTGCGAGGTTGCAGCATCGAATGTTTTTATCAGTTTCGGGCCAATTTTCATCTTTTGCTTGGTTTTTCTGTCCCGGATCGTGCGTCGTGAGCTGCTAAAAGAATGACAATCTTACTCGCGAGACATTAGAGGGCCCTATAAAGCGTCGATATCACGTCTTGCGAGGATGCTGCGTTGTTGAAGCTGATGGGTTGTCGTTAAGCCCATTGGGTTGTTCGAATAGGAAATCTCTCTAGGCTGGGCCTGTGAACTGCTAACACATAAAGGAATTGTGCCCTCAACATGACAGGTGCGATCGTACCAGCACTAATGCACTGGATCCCATCAGAACTCCGAAGTTAAGCGTGCTTGGGTGAGAGTAGTACTAGGATGGGTGAGCCCCTGGGAAGTCCTTGTGTTGCACCCCCCTTTTCAATTTTTTTTTCTCCGGTTAGGGCTGCCAAGATACTTTATTCACCACATTTCTATTATAGAATCCCACGGCACCTTGGGCTAGACAACTTTGGTTCACGTGGAGGCTACGCCAGTAAACCGAGGGCATAGTGCTTATGACCAGGTCTTCGTCGCTCTGGTGCCCATAACTTTTGATCCGTAAAGAGTTACGCTACGCACAGCATCCCATTGCAAACCACTCCGAGAGCTCTTCGACAGGGGTAGCTAGCTTGCAAGCTGTGCCCTTTTTGGAGTCCAAAATCGAACGTTTTTATCATTTTCGGTCCACTTTTCTATTTTTGCTCTGTTTTTCCGTCCGTGATCGTACGTCGTGAGCCGTTAAAAGGACGACAACCTTACTCATGGGACATTAGAGGGCCCTACAATGCGTCGATATCACGTCTTGCGAGGTTGCAGCATTGTTGAAGCGGATGGGGTGTCGTTAAGCCCATTGGGCCGTCTGAATGGGCCATCTCTCTAGGATGGGACCGTGAACCGTTAACACATAAAGGAATTGTGCCCTCAACAAGACGGGTGCGATCATACCAGCCCTAATGCACCGGATCCCATCAGAACTCCGAAGTTAAGCGTGCTTGGGCGAGAGTAGTACTAGGATGGGTGAGCCCCTGGGAAGTCCTCGTGTTGCACCCTACTTTTCAGTTTTTTTTGCTCCGGTTAGGGTTGCCAACATACTTTATCCACCATATTTCTATTATCGAATCCCACGGCACCTTGGGCAAGACAACTTCGCTTCTCGTGGAGGCTGCGCCCGCAAACCAAGGGCGTAGGGCTTGTGACCAGGTCTCCGTCGCTCCGGTGCCCATTACTTTTGATCTGTAAGGAATTACACAGCGCACAGCATACCATTGCAAAGCTCTCCAAGTGCCCTATGACTGGGCCAGCAAGCTTGCTCGCCATGCCCTTTTTGGAGCCCAAAATCAAACGTTTTCATCAGTTTCGGGCCACTTTTCTTCTTTTTCTCTGTTTTTCCGTCCCGGATCGTACGTCGTGAGCTGTTAAATGGTCGACAACCATACTTGAGTGACATTAGAGGGCCCTACAATGCGTCGATATCACATCTTGCGAGGATACTGCGTTGTTGACGTGGATGGGTTGTCGTTAATCCCATTAGGCTTTCTAAATGGGCCATCTCTCTAGGTTGGGACTGTGAACCGTTAACACATAAAGGAATTGTGCCCTCAACATGACGGGTGCGATCATACTAGCACTAATGCACCGGATCCCATCGGAACTCCGAAGTTAAGCGTGCTTGGGCGAGAGTAGTACTAGGATGGGTGACCACGTGGGAAGTCCTCGTGTTGCACCCCCCTTTTCAATTTTTTTTCTCCGGTTAGGGTTGCCAAGATACTTTATCCACCACATTTCTATTATCGAATCCCACGGCACCTTGGGCAAGACAACTTCGCTTCACGTGGAGGCTGGGCCCGCAAACCGAGGGCGTAAGGCTTGTGACCAGGTCTCCGTCACTCCGTTGCCCATAACTTTTGATCTGTAAGCAGTTACATGGCGCACAGCATACCGTTGCAAAGCTCTCCGAGAGGTCTACGACAGAGGCAGCCAGCTTGCTCGCTATGCCATTTTTGGAGACCAAAATCGAATGTTTTTATCAATTTCGGGCCAAATTTCATCTTTTGCTTGGTTTTTCTGACTCGGATCGTGCGCCGTGAGCTGCTAAAAGAATGAATATCTTACTCGCGGGACATTAGAGGGCCATATAAAGCGTCGATATCACGTCTTGCGAGGATGCTGCGTTGTTGAGGCGGATGGGTTGTCGTTAAGCCCATTGGGTCGTTCGAATAGGCAATCTCTCTAGGCTGGGACTGTGAATTGTTAACACATAAAGGAATTGTGCCCTCAACATGACGGGTGCGATCGTACCAGCAATAATGCACCGGATCCCATCAGAACTCCGAAGTTAAGTGTGCTTGGGTGAGAGTAGTACTAAGATGGGTGACCCCCTGGGAAGTCCTCGTGTTGCACCCCCCATTTCAATTTTTTTTGCTCCGGTTAGGGCTGCCAATATACTTTATTCACCACATTTCTATTATAGAATCCCACGGCACCTTGGGCTAGACAACTTTGGTTCACGTGGAGGCTGCGCCAGTAAACCAAGGGCGTAGTGCTTGTGACCAGGTCTTCGTCGCTCTGGTGCCCATAACTTTTGATCCGTAAAGGGTTACGCTGCGCACAACATACCGTTGCAAAGCTCTCCGACAGCTCTACGACAGGGGTAGCTAGCTTGCAAGCTGTGCCCTTTTTGGAGTCCAAAATCGAACATTTTCATCAGTTTCGGTCCACTTTTCTATTTTTGCTCTGTTTTTCCGTCCCAGATCGTACGTCGTGAGCTGTTAAAAGGACGACAACCTTACTCATAGGACATTCGAGGGCCCTACAATGCGTCGATATCACGTCTTGTGAGGTTGCAGCATTGTTGAAGCGGATGGGGTGTCATTAAGCCCATTGGGCCGTCTGAATGGGCCATCTCTCTAGGCTGGGACTGTGAACCGTTAACAGATAAAGGAATTGTGCCCTCAACAAGACGGGTGCGATCATACCAGCCCTAATGCACCGGATCCCATCAGAACTCCGAAGTTAAGCGTGCTTGGGCGAGAGTAGTACTAGGATGGGTGAGCCCCTGGGAAGTCCTCGTGTTGCACCCCACTTTTCAGTTTTTTTTGTTCTGGTTAGGGTTGCCAACATACTTTATCCACCATATTTCTATTATCGAATCCCACGGCACCTTGGGAAAGACAACTTCGCTTCACGTGGAGGCTGCGCCCGCAAACCTAGGGCGTAGGGCTTGTGACCAGGTCTCCGTCGCTCCGGTGCCCATTACTTTTGATCTATAAGGAGTTACGTGGCGCACAGCATACCAGTGCAAAGTTCTCCGAGAGCCCTATGACTGGGCCAGCAAGCTTGCTCGCCGTGCCCTTTTTGGAACCCAAAATCAAACGTTTTCAACAGTTTCGGGCCACTTTTCTATTTTTGCTCTATTTTTTCGTCCCGGATCGTACGTCGTGAGCTGTTAAAAGGACGACAACCTTACTCGCGGGAGATTAGAGGGCCCTACAATGTGTCGATATCACGTCTTGCGAGGATGCTGCGTTGTTGAATCAGATGGTTTATCGTTAAGCCCATTGGGCCTTTTGAATGGGCCATCTCTCTCGGCTGGGACTGTGAACCGTTAACACATAAAGGAATTGTGCCCTCAACATGACAGGTGCGATGATACCAGTACTAATGCACCGGATCCCATCAGAAGTCCGAAGTTAAGCGTGCTTGGGTGAGAGTAGTACTAGGATGGGTGACCACCTAGGTAGTCCTCGTGTTGCACCCCCCTTTTCAATTTTTTTTGCTCCGGTTAGGGATGCCAAGTTACTTTATCCACCACATTTCTGTTATCGACTCAACGGCACCTTGGGCAAGACAACATCGCTTCACGTGGAGGCTTGGCCAGCAAACCGAGGGTGTAGGGCTTGTGACCAGGTCTTCGTCGCTCTGGTACCCATAACTTTTGATCCGTAAGGAGTTACGCGGCGCACAGCATACCGTTGCAAAGCTCTCCGAGAGCTCTATGATGGGGGCAGCTAGCTTGCTCGATGTGCCCTTTTTGTAGCCCAAAATCGAACGTTTTAATCAGTTTCTGGCCACTTTTATCATTTTGCTCTGTTTTTCATTCCCGGATTGCACGTCGTGAGCTGTTAAAAGGATGACAACTTTACTCGTAGGAAATTAGAGGGACCTACAACGCGTCGATATCACGTCTTACGAGGATGCAGCGTTGTTGAAGCAGATTGGTTGTCGTTAAGCCCATTGGGCCTTTTGAATGGGCCATCTCTCTAGGCTGGGACTGTGAACCGTTAACACATAAAGGAATTGTGCCCTCAACATGACGGGTGCGATCATACCAGCACTAATGCACCGGATCCCATCAGAACTCCGAAGTTGTGCGTGCTTGGGTGAGAGTAGTACTAGGATTGGTGACCCCCTAGGAAGTCCTTGTGTTGCACCCCATTTTTTTTATTTTTTTTGCTACGGTTAGGGCTGCCAAGATACTTTATCCACCACATTTCTATTATCGAATCCCACGGCACCTTGGGCAAGACAACTTCGCTTCACGTGGAGGCTGGCCCAGCAAATTGAGGGCGTAGGGCATGTGACCAGGTCTTCGTCGCTCCGGTGCCCATAACTTTTGATCCGTAAGGAGTTACGCGGCGCACAACATACCGTTGCAAAGCTCCCCGAAAGCCCTACAACAGGCCTGCTAGCTTGCTTTCAGTGCCCTGTTTGGAGCCCATAATCGAACGTTTTCATCAGTTTCGAGCCACTTTTCATCTTTTGCTCTGTGTTTGCATCCCGGATAGTACGTCATGAGCTGTTAAAAGGATGACAACCTTACTCGCGGGACATTAGAGGGCCCTACAACGCGTCGATATCACGTCTTGCGAGGATGCTGCATTGTTGAAGTGGATGGGTTGTCGTTAAGCCCATTGGTCCTTCTGAATGAGCCATCTCTCTAGGCTGGGACTGTCAACCGTTAATACATAAAGGAATTGTGCACTCAACATGACGGGTGCGATCATACTAGCACTAATGCACCGGATCCAAGCAGAACTCCGAAGTTAAGTGTGCTTGGGTGAGAGCAGTACTAGGATGGGTGACCCCTTGGAAGTCATTGTGTTGCACCCCATTTTTCTATTTTTTTTTGCTCCGGTTAGGGCTGCCAAGATACTTTATCCACCACATTTCCATTATCGAATCCCAGGGCACCTTGGGCAAGACAACTTCGCTTCACGTGGAGGCTGGGCCAGCAAATCGAGGGCATAGGGCTTGTGACCAGGTCTTCGTCGCTCCGGTGGCCATAACTTTTGATCTGTAAGGGGTTACGCGGCGCACAGCATACCATTGCAAAGCTATCCGAGAGCTCCACAACGGGGCTGCTAGCTTGCTCACTGTGCCCTTTTCGGAGACCAAAATCGAACGTTTTCATCAGTTTTGGGCCACTAATCTATTTTCGCTCTATTTTTTCATCCCGGATAGTAAGTCGTGAGCTGTTAAAAGGACGACAACCTTACTCGTGGGACATTAGAGGGCCCTACAACGCATCGATATCATGTCTTGCGAGGATGCTGCGTTGTTGAAGCGGATGGGTTGTCGTTAAGCCCATTGGGCCTTCTAAACGGGCCATCTCTCTAGGCTGGGACTGTGAATCGTTAACACATAAAGGAATTGTGCCTCAACATGACGGGTGCGTTCATACCAGCACTAATGCACCGGATCCCATCAGAACTCCGAAGTTAAGCATTCTTTGGCGAGAGTAGTGCTAGGATGGGTGACCCCCTGGGAAGTCCTCGTGTTGCACCCCACTTTTCAATTTTTTTTGCTCCGGTTAGGGTTACCAACATACTTTTTCCACCACATTCTATTATCGAATCCCACGGAACCTTGGCCAAGACAACTTCTCTTCACGTGGAGGCTGGGCCCGCAAACCGAGGGCGTAGGGCTTGTAACCCGTTCTTCGTCGCTCCGGTGCCCATAACTTTTGATCCGTAAGGAGTTACGCGGCGCACAGCATACCGTTGCAAAGCTCTCCGAAAGGTCTACGACGGGGGCAGCCAGCTTACTCGCTGTGCCCTTTTTGGAGCCAAAAATCGAACGTTTTCATCAGTTTCAGGCCACTTTTCTTCTTGTGGTATGTTTTTTCGTCCCGGATCGTACGCCGTGAGCTGTTAAAAGGACGAGAACCTCACTCGCGGGACATTTGAAGGCCCTACAACGCGTTGATATCACGTCTTGCGAGGATGCTGCGTTGTTGAAGCAGATGGGTTGTCGTTAAGCCCATTGGGCCTTTTGAATGGGCCATCTCTCTAGGTTTGGACTGTGAACCGTTAACACATAAAGGAATTGTGCCCTCAACATGAAGGTGCGATCATACCAGCACTAATGCACCGTATCCCATCAGAACTCCGAAGTTAAGCGTGCTTGGGCGAGAGCAGTACTAGGATGGGTGACCCCCTCGGTAGTCCTCGTGTTGCACCCCACTTTTCAATTTTTTTTGCTCCGGTTAGAGCTGCCAAGATACTTTATCCACCACTTTTCTATTATCGAATCCCATGGCACCTTGGTCAAGACAACTTCGCTTTACGTGGAGGCTGGGCCAGCAAACCGAGGGCGTAGGGCTTGTGACCAGGACTTCGTCGCTCCAGTGCCCATAACTTTTGATCCGTAAGGAGTTACGCGGCGCACAACATATCATTGCAAAGCTCTCAGAGAATTCTACGATAGGGGCAACAAGCTTGCTCGCTGTACCCTTTTTGTAGACCAAAATCGAACGTTTTCATCAGTTTCGAGCCACTTTTCTACTTTTGCTCTATTTTTTCGTCCTGGATCGTACGTTGTGAGCTATTAAAAGGATGACAACCTTACTCTAGGGATATTAAAGGGCCCTACAACGCGTCTATATCACGTCTTGCGAGGATGCGACGTTGTTGAAGCGGATGGGTTGTCGTTAAGACCATTGGGCCTTTTTAATGGGCCATCTCTCTAGGCTGGGACTATGAACTATTAACACATAAAGTAATTGTGCCCTCAACAAGAAGGGTGTGATCATACCAACACTAATGCACCGGATCCCATCGAAACTCCGAAGTTAAGCGTGCTTGGGAGAGAGTAGTACTAGGATGGGTGACCACTTGGGAAGTCCTCGTGTCAATTTTTTTTGCTCCGGTTAGGGTTGCCAAGATACTTTATCCACCACATTTCTATTATCAAATCCCACGGCACCTTGGGCAAGACAACTTTGCTTCACGTGGAGGCTGGGCCCGCAAACCGAGGGCGTAGGGCTTGTGACCAGGTCACCGTCGCTCCGGTGCACATAACTTTTGATCCGTAAGGAGTTACGCGGCGTACAACATACCATTGCAAAGCTCTCCGAGAGCTCTACGACGGGGGCAGCCAGCTTGCTCGCTATGCCCTTTTTGGAGACCAAAATTGAATGTTTTTATCAGTTTCGGGCCACTTTTGATCTTTTGCTCAGTTTTTCTGTCCCGGATCGTACGTCGTGAGCTGCTAAAAGAATGTCAATCTTACTCGCAGGACATTAGAGGGCCCTATAAAGCGTCGATATCACGTCTTGCGAGGATGCTACGTTGTTGAAGCGGATGGCTTGTCGTTAATCCCATTGGGCCTTTTGAATGGGAAATCTCTCTAGGCTGGGACTGTGAACTGTTAACACATAAAGGAATTGTGCCCTCAACATGACAGGTGCGATCGTACCAGCACTAATGCACCGGATCCCATCAGAACTCTGAAGTTAAGCGTGCTTGGGTGAGAGTAGTACTAGGATGGATGAGCCCCTGGGAAGTCCTCGTGTTGCACCCCCCTTTTCAATTTTTTTTGCTCTGGTTAGGGCTGCCAAGATACTTTATTCACCACATTTCTTTTATAGAATCCCACGGCATCTTGGGCAAGAGAACTTCGGTTCACTTGGAGGCTGCGCTAGTAAACCGAGGGCGTAGTGCTTATGACTAGGTCTTCGTCGCTCTGGTGCCCATAACTTTTGATCCGTAAAGAGTTACGCTGCGCACAGCATACCGTTGCAAAGCTCTCCGAGAGCTCTACGACAAGGGATGCTAGCTTGCAAATTGTGCCCTTTTTGGAGTCCAAAATCGAATGTTTTCATCAGTTTCGGTCCAATTTTCTATTTTTGCTCTGTTTTTCCGTCCCGGATCGTACGTCGTGAGCTGTTAAAAGGACGACAACCTTACTCACGGGACATTAGAGGGCCCTACAATGCGTCGATATCACATCTTGCGAGGATGGAGCGTTGTTGAAGCGGATGGGGTGTCGTTAAGCCCATTGGGCCGTCTGAATGGGCCATCTCTCTAGGCTGGGACTGTGAACCGATAACACATAAAGGAATTCTGCCCTCAACAGGACGCGTACGATCATACTAGCCCGAATGCACCAGATCCCATCAGAACTCCGAAGTTAAGCGTGCTTGGGCGAGAGTAGTTGTGACGCCCGAGATTCTACCGTACACATTTTTAAATGTTGCATCCATTAATTGTGCATTAAATTATGTGCTTTACCTGTTGTCTTTCTTGGTCACTATTCATTCAATTTTTTTTAAACTGCATTATATTAGTGAATTAGCATTTTTATTAAATCATATTGATTGTTAAAGGAATGTGAAAATTGTGCAATTGAACTAGGAACGATAGGAGCACTCGTTTAGAAAATGATTTTAGTAGTTCAATGAATAGTGCTACGTAACTAACTTAAAGATTTAATTATCTAGCATACATGTATCACCTTAGGCTCGTTTCTAAGCTTTCAACGCGCATTTTAGAAGCCACTTAAACACCCAAACTTGACCCCACCCAACCATATGCCTTATATATCAACTTTAGCTCATAACTTAGCAAAGAAAAAAAAAATAAAAGCTGAAAAAAACACTGTGCAGAACCCGACAGCCTTCCTTGTGCATTTGGGAGAAATTTTGCTCTTCAATCCTTCAATCCAAGCCTTCCCAACCCTTGAGCTAGTGGATTAGGGTGTGTGCAAGGTTCCTAGGTGCTCCTACGCGTATTGGTGAGGGATTTCATGGCTTATTTTCGTATTTCAAAATAGTTGCTATTTTCTTGATTTGTTAGAAATGATGTTTAATGCTATTGCAAGGCCCAAATAAGCTTATATATGTTGCGTATATGTAGTAGAGACCACTTTCATGCTATTGTTTCATGAATTAAACGGTAGAAATCGATAGTTAGTTCGTTGGGGTGAATAGTGACGGAAATTCTAGGGTTTTGTGTAATTGCTCGAATTAGCTTGATTTAATGCTTCTAATAGATGCCTTAGGTGCTAGTGAAGATAACCTAATAGCCCCGTGCACTTGCATTGCCTTAAATCGCTTAAAAATGGAAAATAACCGACTTTAATTTGGGGCTTTCGGGGTTAATGCGAATCCGGGTGGATTCGGGCTTCAATTCTAGTATCCTTAGGCTATCTAGGTGCTATAGATGTCTTGATATCCCTTGTTTGAAGCCCGGACAATGTAGGTGTGGTTTAAAGCCAAAAGAGGGAAATTGGGGTTTTCGGGGTAAACACGGGCATTTGAATGAGTTAGAGGGTTGAGAGGGTACCTTGGGGGTTAGTTAGAAGGTTGGGAGAGTTTCATTTGAAAATGAAATCATTAACTTTGGTTTGGAAGAGAAATAGTTCGAAAAACAAAGGGGTTTAGGTACACTTTAAGTTGTCTCACACTTCTAAACCCATGTCAGGACTTCTTGAGTGTTTATATGTGATTTTAAATTGATTTGGAGCTTTTGGTATGATTCTATGCTTATTTGGTATATGTTCATTTGTAAACTGCTTATTAGCTTCTATATTTGCTTCTATCCTAATTGTAACGAGGTCAACCTACTTTGTTGATCCTCATATGTGTTAATGCTTATATTATTGCTATTAACTTGCCATCGTTAAGTGCATTGCATAGTGGTTGCACAACCATAGTGTCAGGGGCGGATGTGTTGAATATCGGCTGGGCGGCAGAGGGCTTGCCAGTGGATATTCAAACTCCGTGCCCTATTCCCTCATTCGCCTGGTCCGGAGATTGCCAGGGGATGTTGGGTCGTAGGATTATCGGGGTACATCCGGAGTACACCCACTGGAGTGATTGGGGTTATGCCGGCTTATCATGATCGTGCTCGTGGTTCGTGGATCGTGATTGAAGACCAGTGAAGATTGGTGTATAGGGGATTGTTGAAATGTATCCTTTTAAATGTGTGGTTACTTAAGTTATCATTGTTTCTTAAATTGTCTAAGTGATAATGTTGCATAACTGTATTATCTGTTGCATTGCACGCCCTCGGAGTATATCCCTCACTGGGCAACAGTGGTTGCTCATACCTCGCTAACATGTTTCAGGTGGCACAGTTGGTGGAGTTGCCTTAACTGCTGTGTGATATTTGTCTGAGGCGGATGTGCTTTCTGGTTGCTATGTGAAGAATTTGTTGTTCTATGTATAATCTATTTTGGGGCCTTAAAGCTCATGTATGTATTTGAGTAATATATAAGCTGGAAGTCTGATAATGTAGTAGCAGTGGTAATTCTATGGCTTGTAATAACTTATATTTCTATTTCTAGTTGCTTTGCATGCTTGGGAGTGAATGGCTTAGTGTAGAATGTTTTATCTCTAAGTATGTTCTAATGTTATCCTAGAATGGCATGGTTATTAGACTATATTATAAACCAGTTACTTGCATGCTTGTGTGTTTTGGAACTATTGTGTACCATAAGGCTCGGATGGCCGTGAATCTTTAAATATTTAGCCATGAAAAGTTTGTTTACCTTGTAGTTACCTTATTTGAGAATTTACAGGTTTTCAGAATGTCCATAATACAGAGGAAACTCTGTCCGTTTTTCTCTAAAATTTTGTGACCGGGCTTGGTATTGGGTTGAGAATAGCATGGTCATTAGAGCCTTCGGTCTCGTGAGGGATCGGGGCGTTACAGGTGGTATCAGAGCTTAGTTAGCTCTAAGCCGGGACAGGGTCCTCGGCCTGTCGGGTAGTAACCCTTGCGTGTGTGCTTGATTAAGTGTGTGTCTTAAAAGTGTATGCCTGCATGTTTGATTGTGTGTCTTGTATTGAATGTGTGCACCTATGTGATATAATTATGTGTTACATGCTAAATGTGTGCTAAGTGAAGTAAAGTGGCTAGTTATGCATCAAATTGACTTCGTGAATTATTAATTGCTTGAACTGTTGCTTGTAATGTCTGTATTTGAATGTCTTTGATTGAGTTGTGTTATGCTTGACTTGATTATCGTGCTTGAATGACTTTGATGATTACACTGTTTCATAAACTCTTATATAAACATGTTTGCATAATAGTTTAAAACATATATGTGTAAATGTGATATCTTGGCATTCATACATGTCCCGTTGAAATGGTAAGAAAGACTTATTCCTCCCCCTGAAGAGAAGTGATTAGCAACAAGCCCTCCAAGTTGTGTGGATTAGCGGGAATGAGAATGTTGTAAGCGGAGCTCAGTTATTGGGATTTCTTCCAAGGCATTCTTCCACGCTCAGTAGTCAGAAATGAATGGCTTCCTTTGGGATTTCTATATGACCGTTCTCTCGGTTTTCTTATTGAGTATTCTTCTAGTATTTTCTTGCTGGCATTACTCGGAAGACTTAGTTTGGGATTCTAATCAGCCTTATTATATGGAATTATCTTCGGTATTTGTACTCTAAATTCTTATTGGTATTTTCTCGCCACTGTTAGTTGGGATTCTATTCTTCTATGGTATTCGTGCCAGCGGGATTCCTATTTGGATTTCGAAGTAGCATCTCTATTGTAGCCTCTATTTGACCTTATTACGTGAGGTTCGCAGGCAATACTACTGGGATTTCTTAATGAGCTCCCACGAGAGTTCGTATATGGTATTCTTGCTTAGCAATTGATGACGAGTAATCGGAGTTGGTTTTCAGTTGTTGTGGAGTTCCCTTGTGAAGAAGAATTGCGTGGACGCAATTTGTTTAAGGGGGAGAGGATGTGACGCCCGAGATTCTACCGTACACATTTTTAAATGTTGCATCCATTAATTGTGCATTAAATTATGTGCTTTACCTGTTGTCTTTCTTGGTCACTATTCATTCAATTTTTTTAAACTGCATTATATTAGTGAATTAGCATTTTTATTAAATCATATTGATTGTTAAAGGAATGTGAAAATTGTGCAATTGAACTAGGAACGATAGGAGCACTCGTTTAGAAAATGATTTTAGTAGTTCAATGAATAGTGTTACGTAACTAACTTAAAGATTTAATTATCTAGCATACATGTATCACCTTAGGCTCGTTTCTAAGCTTTCAACGCGCATTTTAGAAGCCACTTAAGCACCCAAACTTGACCCCACCCAACCATATGCCTTATATATCAACTTTAGCTCATAACTTAGCAAAGAAAAAAAAAATAAAAGCTGAAAAAAACACTGTGCAGAACCCGACAGCCTTCCTTGTGCATTTGGGAGAAATTTTGCTCTTCAATCCTTCAATCCAAGCCTTCCCAACCCTTGAGCTAGTGGATTAGGGTGTGTGCAAGGTTCCTAGGTGCTCCTACGCGTATTGGTGAGGGATTTCATGGCTTATTTTCGTATTTCAAAATAGTTGCTATTTTCTTGATTTGTTAGAAATGATGTTTAATGCTATTGCAAGGCCCAAATAAGCTTATATATGTTGTGTATATGTAGTAGAGACCACTTTCATGCTATTGTTTCATGAATTAAACGGTAGAAATCGATAGTTAGTTCGTTGGGGTGAATAGTGACGGAAATTCTAGGGTTTTGTGTAATTGCTCGAATTAGCTTGATTTAATGCTTCTAATAGATGCCTTAGGTGCTAGTGAAGATAACCTAATAGCCCCGTGCACTTGCATTGCCTTAAATCGCTTAAAAATGGAAAATAACCGACTTTAATTTGGGGCTTTCGGGGTTAATGCGAATCCGGGTGGATTCGGGCTTCAATTCTAGTATCCTTAGGCTATCTAGGTGCTATAGATGTCTTGATAACCCTTGTTTGAAGCCCGGACAATGTAGGTGTGGTTTAAAGCCAAAAGAGAGAAATTGGGGTTTTCGGGGTAAACACGGGCATTTGAATGAGTTAGAGGGTTGAGAGGGTACCTTGGGGGTTAGTTAGAAGGTTGGGAGAGTTTCATTTGAAAATGAAATCATTAACTTTGGTTTGGAAGAGAAATAGTTCGAAAAACAAAGGGGTTTAGGTACAATTTAAGTTGTCTCACACTTCTAAACCCATGTCAGGACTTCTTGAGTGTTTATATGTGATTTTAAATTGATTTGGAGCTTTTGGTATGATTCTATGCTTATTTGGTATATGTTCATTTGTAAACTGCTTATTAGCTTCTATATTTGCTTCTATCCTAATTGTAACGAGGTCAACCTACTTTGTTGATCCTCATATGTGTTAATGCTTATATTATTGCTATTAACTTGCCATCGTTAAGTGCATTGCATAGTGGTTGCGCAACCATAGTGTCAGGGGCGGATGTGTTGAATATCGGCTGGGCGGCAGAGGGCTTGCCGGTGGATATTCAAACTCCGTGCCCTATTCCCTCATTCGCCTGGTCCGGAGATTGCCAGAGGATGTTGGGTCGTAGGATTATCGGGGTACATCCGGAGTACACCCACTGGAGTGATTGGGGTTATGCCGGCTTATCGTGATCGTGCTCGTGGTTCGTGGATCGTGATTGAAGACCAGTGAAGATTGGTGTATAGGGGATTGTTGAAATGAATCCTTTTAAATGTGTGGTTACTTAAGTTATCATTGTTTGTTAAATTGTCTAAGTGATAATGTTGCATAACTGTATTATCTGTTGCATTGCACGCCCCGGGACTATATCCCTCACTGGGCAACAGTGGTTGCTCATACCTCGCTAACATGTTTCAGGTGGCACAGTTGGTGGAGTTGCCTTAACTGCTGTGTGATATTTGTCTGAGGCGGATGTGCTTTCTGGTTGCTATGTGAAGAATTTGTTGTTCTATGTATAATCTATTTTGGGGCCTTAAAGCTCATGTATGTATTTGAGTAATATATAAGCTGGAAGTCTGATAATGTAGTAGCAGTGGTAATTCTATGGCTTGTAATAACTTATATTTCTATTTCTAGTTGCTTTGCATGCTTGGGAGTGAATGGCTTAGTGTAGAATGTTTTATCTCTAAGTATGTTCTAATGTTATCCTAGAATGGCATGGTTATTAGACTATATTATAAACCAGTTACTTGCATGCTTGTGTGTTTTGGAACTATTGTGTACCATAAGGCTCGGATGGCCGTGAATCTTTAAATATTTAGCCATGAAAAGTTTGTTTACCTTGTAGTTACCTTATTTGAGAATTTACAGGTTTTCAGAATGTCCATAATACAGGGGAAACTCTGTCCGTTTTTCCCTAAAATTTTGTGACCGGGTTTGGTATTGGGTTGAGAATAGCATGGTTATTAGAGCCTCCGGTCTCGTGAGGGATCGGGGCGTTACAGGTGGTATCAGAGCTTAGTTAGCTCTAAGCCGGGACAGGGTCCTCGGCCTGTCGGGTAGTAACCCTTGCGTGTGTGCTTGATTAAGTGTGTGTCTTAAAAGTGTATGCCTTCATGTTTGATTGTGTGTCTTGTATTGAATGTGTGCACCTATGTGATATAATTATGTGTTACATGCTAAATGTGTGCTAAGTGAAGTAAAGTGGCTAGTTATGCATCAAATTGACTTCGTGAATTATTAATTGCTTGAACTGTTGCTTGTAATGTCTGTATTTGAATGTCTTTGATTGAGTTGTGTTATGCTTGACTTGATTATCGTGCTTGAATGACTTTGATGATTACACTGTTTCATAAACTCTTATATAAACATGTTTGCATAATAGTTTAAAACATATATGTGTAAATGTGATATCTTGGCATTCATACATGTCCCGTTGAAATGGTAAGAAAGACTTATTCCTCCCCCTGAAGAGAAGTGATTAGCAACAAGCCCTCCAAGTTGTGTGGATTAGCGGGAATGAGAATGTTGTAAGCGGAGCTCAGTTATTGGGATTTCTTCCAAGGCATTCTTCCACGCTCAGTAGTCAGAAATGAATGGCTTCCTTTGGGATTTCTATATGACCGTTCTCTCGGTTTTCTTATTGAGTATTCTTCTAGTATTTTCTTGCTGGCATTACTCGGAAGACTTAGTTTGGGATTCTAATCAGCCTTATTATATGGAATTATCTTCGGTATTTGTACTCTAAATTCTTATTGGTATTTTCTCGCCACTGTTAGTTGGGATTCTATTCTTCTATGGTATTCGTGCCAGCGGGATTCCTATTTGGATTTCGAAGTAGCATCTCTATTGGAGCGTTCATTTGTCCTTATTACGTGAGGTTCGCAGGCAATACTACTGGGATTTCTTAATGAGCTCCCACGAGAGTTCGTATATGGTATTCTTGCTTAGCAATTGATGACGAGTAATCGGAGTTGGTTTTCAGTTGTTGTGGAGTTCCCTTGTGAAGAAGAATTGCGTGGACGCAATTTGTTTAAGGGGGAGAGGATGTGACGCCCGAGATTCTACCGTACACATTTTTAAATGTTGCATCCATTAATTGTGCATTAAATTATGTGCTTTACCTGTTGTCTTTCTTGGTCACTATTCATTCAATTTTTTTAAACTTCATTATATTAGTGGATTAGCATTTTTATTAAATCATATTGATTGTTAAAGGAATGTGAAAATTGTGCAATTGAACTAGGAACGATAGGAGCACTCGTTTAGAAAATGATTTTAGTAGTTCAATGAATAGTGCTACGTAACTAACTTAAAGATTTAATTATCTAGCATACATGTATCACCTTAGGCTTGTTTCTAAGCTTTCAACGCGCATTTTAGAAGCCACTTAAACACCCAAACTTGACCCCACCCAACCATATGCCTTATATATCAACTTTAGCTCATAACTTAGCAAAGAAAAAAAAAATAAAAGCTGAAAAAAACACTGTGCAGAACCCGACAGCCTTCCTTGTGCATTTGGGAGAAATTTTGCTCTTCAATCCTTCAATCCAAGCCTTCCCAACCCTTGAGCTAGTGGATTAGGGTGTGTGCAAGGTTCCTAGGTGCTCCTACGCGTATTGGTGAGGGATTTCATGGCTTATTTTCGTATTTCAAAATAGTTGCTATTTTCTTGATTTGTTAGAAATGATGTTTAATGCTATTGCAAGGCCCAAATAAGCTTATATATGTTGTGTATATGTAGTAGAGACCACTTTCATGCTATTGTTTCATGAATTAAACGGTAGAAATCGATAGTTAGTTCGTTGGGGTGAATAGTGACGGAAATTCTAGGGTTTTGTGTAATTGCTCGAATTAGCTTGATTTAATGCTTCTAATAGATGCCTTAAGTGCTAGTGAAGATAACCTAATAGCCCCGTGCACTTGCTTTGCCTTAAATCGCTTAAAAATGGAAATTACCCGACTTTATTTTGGGGCTTTCGGGGTTAATGCGAATCCGGGTGGATTCGGGCTTCAATTCTAGTATCCTTAGGCTATCTAGGTGCTATAGATGTCTTGATATCCCTTGTTTGAAGCCCGGACAATGTAGGTGTGGTTTAAAGCCAAAAGAGGGAAATTGGGGTTTTCGGGGTAAACACGGGCATTTGAATGAGTTAGAGGGTTGAGAGGGTACCTTGGGGGTTAGTTAGAAGGTTGGGAGAGTTTCATTTGAAAATGAAATCATTAACTTTGGTTTGGAAGAGAAATAGTTCGAAAAACAAAGGGGTTTAGGTACAATTTAAGTTGTCTCACACTTCTAAACCCATGTCAGGACTTCTTGAGTGTTTATATGTGATTTTAAATTGATTTGGAGCTTTTGGTATGATTCTATGCTTATTTGGTATATGTTCATTTGTAAACTGCTTATTAGCTTCTATATTTGCTTCTATCCTAATTGTAACGAGGTCAACCTACTTTGTTGATCCTCATATGTGTTAATGCTTATATTATTGCTATTAACTTGCCATCGTTAAGTGCATTGCATAGTGGTTGCGCAACCATAGTGTCAGGGGCGGATGTGTTGAATATCGGCTGGGCGGCAGAGGGCTTGCCGGTGGATATTCAAACTCCGTGCCCTATTCCCTCATTCGCCTGGTCCGGAGATTGCCAGAGGATGTTGGGTCGTAGGATTATCGGGGTACATCCGGAGTACACCCACTGGAGTGATTGGGGTTATGCCGGCTTATCGTGATCGTGCTCGTGGTTCGTGGATCGTGATTGAAGACCAGTGAAGATTGGTGTATAGGGGATTGTTGAAATGTATCCTTTTAAATGTGTGGTTACTTAAGTTATCATTGTTTCTTAAATTGTCTAAGTGATACTGTTGCATAACTGTATTATCTGTTGCATTGCACGCCCCGGGACTATATCCCTCACTGGGCAACAGTGGTTGCTCATACCTCGCTAACATGTTTCAGGTGGCACAGTTGGTGGAGTTGCCTTAACTGCTGTGTGATATTTGTCTGAGGCGGATGTGCTTTCTGGTTGCTATGTGAAGAATTTGTTGTTCTATGTATAATCTATTTTGGGGCCTTAAAGCTCATGTATGTATTTGAGTAATATATAAGCTGGAAGTCTGATAATGTAGTAGCAGTGGTAATTCTATGGCTTGTAATAACTTATATTTCTATTTCTAGTTGCTTTGCATGCTTGGGAGTGAATGGCTTAGTGTAGAATGTTTTATCTCTAAGTATGTTCTAATGTTATCCTAGAATGGCATGGTTATTAGACTATATTATAAACCAGTTACTTGCATGCTTGTGTGTTTTGGAACTATTGTGTACCATAAGGCTCGGATGGCCGTGAATCTTTAAATATTTAGCCATGAAAAGTTTGTTTACCTTGTAGTTACCTTATTTGAGAATTTACAGGTTTTCAGAATGTCCATAATACAGAGGAAACTCTGTCCGTTTTTCCCTAAAATTTTGTGACCGGGTTTGGTATTGGGTTGAGAATAGCATGGTTATTAGAGCCTCCGGTCTCGTGAGGGATCGGGGCGTTACAGTAGTACTAGGATGGGTGAGCCCCTGGGAAGCCCTCGTGTTGGACCCCACTTTTCAGTTTTTTTTGCTCCGGTTAGGGTTGCCAACATACTTTATCCACCACATTTCTATTATCGAATCCCACGGCACCTTGGGCAAGACAACTTCGCTTCACGTGGAGGCTGCGCCCGCAAACCGAGGGCGTAGGGCTTGTGACCAGGTCTCCGTCGCTCCGGTCCCCATAACTTTTGATCCGTAAGGAGTTAAGTGGCACACAGCATACCGTTGCAAAGCTCTCCGAGAGTCCTACGACTGGGCCAACCAGCTTGCTCGCAATGCCCTTTTTGGAGCCCAAAATCAAACATTTTCATCAGTTTCGGGCCACTTTTCTTCTTTTCCTCTATTTTTCCGTCCCGGATCGAACGTCGTGAGCTGGTAAATGGTCGACAACCTTACTTCCGTGACATTAGAAGGGCCCTACAATGCGTCGATATCACATCTTTCGAGGATATTGCGTTGTTGAAGAGGATGGGTTGTCGTTAAACCCATTGGGCCATTTGAATGGGCCATCTCTCTAGGCTGGGACTATGAACCGTTAACACATAAAGGAATTGTGCCCTCAACATGACGGGTGCGATCATACCAGCAATAATGCACCGGATCCCATCTGAACTCCGAAGTTAAGCGTGCTTGGGCGAGAGTAGTACTAGGATGGGTGACCCCCTGGGAAGTCCTCGTGTTACACTGCCCTTTTCAATTTTTTTTGCTCCAGTTAGGGTTGCCAAGATACTTTATCCACCACATTTCTATTATAGAATCCCATGGCATCTTGGGCAAGACAACTTCGCCTCACGTGGAGGCTGGGCCCGCAAACCGAGGGCGTAGAGCTTGTGACCAGGTCTCCGTCGCACCGGTGCCCATAACTTTTGATCCGTAAGGAGTTACGCGGCTCACAGCATACCGTTGCAAAGCCCTCCAAGAACTCTACGTCGGGGGCAACCAGCTTGCTCGCTGTGGCCTTTTTGGATCCCAAAATCGAACGTTTTCATCAGTTTCGAGTCACTTTTCTTCTTTTCCACTATTTTTCCGTCCAGGATCATACGTCGTGAGCTGTTAAAAGGATGACAACCTTACTCGCGGGATATTACATGCCCTATAAAGCGTCGATATCACGTCTTGCGAGGATGCTATGTTGTTGAAGCAGGTGGGTTATCGTTAAGCCCATTGGGCCTTTTGAATGGGCCATCTCTCTAGGCTGGGACTGTGAACCGTTAACACATAAAGGAATTGTGCCCTCAACGTGACGGGTGCGATCATACCAGCACTAATGCACCGGATCCCATCAGAACTCCGAAGTTAAGCGTGCTTGGGTGAGAGTAGTACTAGGATGGTTGATCCCCTAGTTAGTCCTCTTGTTGCACCCCCCTTTTCAATTTTTTTTGCTCTGGTTAGGGCTGCCAAGATACTTTATCCACCACATTTCTATTATCGAATCCCACGGCACCATGAGCAAGACAACTTCGCTTCACGTGGAGGCTGGCCCAACAAACCCAGGGCGTAGGGCTTGTGACCAGGTCTTCGTCGCTCCGGTGCCCATAACTTTTGATCCGTAAGGAGTTACGCGGCGCACATCATACCGTTGCAAAGCTATCCGAGATCCCTACGACTGGGGCAGCCAGCTTGTTTGCTGTGCCCTTTTTGGAGCCCAAAATCTATCGTTTTCATCAGTTTCGGTACTCTTTTTTACTTTTGCTCTGTTTTTCCATCCCATATCGTACATCATGAGCTGTTAAAAGGACGACAACGTTACTCGCGGGACAATAGAGGGCCCTACAACGCGTTGATGTGGATGGATTGTCGTTAATTCCATTGGGCCTTCTAAATGGGCCATCTCTCTAGGCTGGGACTGTGAACCGTTAACACATAAAGGAATTGTGCCCTCAACATGACGGGTGCGATCATACCAGCACTAATGCACCGGATCCCATCAGAACTCCGAAGTTAAGCGTGCTTGGGCTAGAGTAGTACTAGGATCGGTGACCCCGTCGGAAGTCCTCGTGTTGCACTCCCCTTTTCAATTTTTTTTGCTCCGATTAGGGTTGCCAACATACTTTATCCACCACATTTCTATTATCGAATCCCACGGCACCTTGGGCAAGATAACTTCGCTTCACGTGGAGGCTGGGCCAGCAAACCGAGGGCGTAGGGCTTATGACCAGGTCTCCGTCGCTCCGGTGCCCATAACTTTTGATCTGTAAGGAGTTACGCGACGCACAGCATACCGTTGCAAAGCTCTCTGAGGGATCTACGACGGGGGCAGCCAGCTTGCTCGCTGTGCCCTTTTTGGATTCCAAAATCGAACGTTTTCATCTGTTTCGAACCACTTTCCTCCTTTTGCTTTTTTTTTTCCGTCCTGGATCGTACGTCGCGAGCTGTTAAAAGAAATACAACCTTACTCGCGGGACATTAGAGGGCCATACAACGTGTCGATATCACGTCTTAGGAGGATGCTGCGTTGTTGAAGCGGATGGGTTGTCGTTAAGCCCATTGGGCCTTTTGAATGGGCCGGCTCTCTAGGTTGGGATAGTAAACCGTTAACACATAAAGGAATTGTGCCCTCAACATGACGAGTGCGATCATACCAGCACTAATGCACCAGATCCCATTAGAACTCCGAAGTTAAGCGTGCTTGGGCGAGAGTAGTACTAGGATGGGTAACCCCGTGGGAAGTCCTCGTGTTGCACACCCCTTTTCAATTTTTTTTGCTCCAGTTAGGGTTGCCATGATACTTTATCTACCACATATCTATTATCGAATCCCATGGCACCTTGGGCAAGAGAATTTCGCTTCACGTGGAGGTTGGCTCAGCAAACCGAGGGCGTAGGGCTTGTGACCAGGTCTCCGTCGCTCTGGTGCCCATAACTTTTAATCCGTAAGGATTTACGCGGCGCACAGCATACCGTTGCAAAGCACTCTGAGAGCTCTACGACGGGGGCAGCTAGCTTGCTCGCTGTGCCCTTTTTGGAGCCCAAAATCGAATGTTTTCATCAGTTTTGGGCCACTTTTCTATTTTTGCTCCTTTTTTCCGTCCCGGGTTGTACGTCGTGAGTTGTTAAAAGGACGACAACCTTACTCGCAGTACATAAGAGGGCCCTACAACGTGTCAATATCACGTCTTGCGAGGATGCTGCATTGTAGAAGCGGAAGGGTTGTCATTGAGCCCATTGGGCCTTTTGAATGGGCCATCTCTCTAGGCTAGGACTGTGAACTGTTAACACATAAAGGAATTGTGCTCTCAACATGACGGGTGCGATCATACCAGCACTAATGCACGGGATCCCATCACAACTCCGAAGTTAAGCATGCTTGGGTGAGAATAGTACTAGGATGGGTGACCCCATGGGAAGTCCTCGTGTTGCACCCCCTTTTCAAATTTTTTTGCTCCGGTTAGGACTGCCAAGATAATTTATCTGCCACATTTCTATTATCAAATCCCACGGCACCTTGGGCAAGACAACTTCACTTCACGTGGAGGCTGGCCCAGCAAACCGAGGGCGTAGGGCTTGTCACCAGGTCTTCTTCGCTCCGGTGCCCATAAATTTTGATCCGTAAGGATTTACGCGGTGCACAGCATATTGTTGCAAAGCTTTCTGAGAGCTCTACCACGGGGGTAGCTAGCTTGCTCGCTCTGCCCTTTTTGGAGCCCAAAATCGAACGTTTTCATCATTTTCTGGCCACTTTTCTATTTTTGCTCTATTTTTTCATCCTGGATCGTACGTTGTGAGCTGTTAAAAGGACGACAACCTTACTCGCAGGACATTATAGGGCCCTACAACGCGTTGCTATCACATCTTGCGAGGATGCTGCATTGTTGAAGGGGATGGGTCGTCGTTAAGCCCATTGGGCCTTCTGAATGGGCCATCTCTCTAGGCTGGGACTGTGAACAGTTAACACACAATTGAATTGTGCCCTCAACATGACAGGTGCGATCATACTAGCCCTAATGCGCCGAATCCCATCAGAACCCTGAAGTTAAGCTTGCTTGGGCGAGAGTAGTACTAGGATGGGTGACCCCCTGCGAAGTCCTCGTGTTGCACCCCCCTTTTCAATTTTTTTTGCACCGGTTAGGGCTGCCAAGATAGTTTATCCGCCACATTTCTATTATCAAATCCCTCGGCACCTTGGGCAGGACAACTTCGCTTCACGTGGAGGCTGGGCCTGCAAACCAAGGGCGTAGGGCTGGTGACCAGGTCTCTGTCGATCCGGTGCCCAGAACTTTTGATCCGTAAGGAGTTACACGGCGCACAGCATACCGTTGCAAAGCTCTCCGACAGCTCTATGACGGGGGTAGCAAGCTTGCACACTGTGCCCTTTTTGGATCCCAAAATCGAACGTTTTCATCAGTTTCGGGCCATTTTTCTTGTTTTCCTCTATTTTTTCGTCCCGGATCGTACGTCGTGAGTTGTTAAAAGGATGACAACCTTACTCGCGGGACATTAGAGGGCCCTATAAAGCGTCGATATCACGTCTTTCGAGGATGCTGCGTTGTTGAAGCAGATAGGTTGTCGTTAAGCCCATTAGGCCTTTTGAATGGGCTATCTCTCTAGGCTGGGACTGTGAACCGTTAACACATAAAGGAATTGTGCCCTCAACATGATGGGTGCGATCATACCAGCACTAATACACCGGATCCCTTCAGAACTCCGAAGTTAAGCGTGCTTGGGTGAGAGTAGTACGAAGATAGGTGGCCCCCTGGGTAGTCCTCATGTTGCACCCCCCTTTTCATTTTTTTTTGCACCGGTTAGGGTTGCCAAGATACTTTATCCGTAACATTTCTATTATCGAATCCCACGGCAGCTTGGGCAAGAAAACTTCGCTTCACGTGGAGGCTGGGCCAGCAAACCGAGGGCGTAGGGCTTGTGACCAGGTCTTCGTCGCTCTGGTGCCCATAACTTTTGATCCGTAAGGAGTTACGCGACGCACAACATACCGTTGCCAAGCTCTTCGAGAGCTCTACGACAGGGGCAATTAGCCAGCTTGCTATGCCCTTTTTGGAGCCCAAAATCGAACGTTTTCCATAGTTTCAGGCCAATTTTCCAAATTTGCTGTGTTTTTTCGTCCCGGATAGTACGACCTTTTTGGAGCACAACCTTACTCGTGGGACATTAGAGGGCCCTACAACTCGTCGATATCACGTCTGGCGAGGATGCTGCTTTGTTGAAGTGGATGGGTTGTCGTTAAGCCCATTGGGCCTTCTGTATGGGCCATCTCTCTAGGCTGGGACTGTGAACCGTTAACACATAAATGAATTATGCCCTCAACTTGACGGGTGCGATCATACCAGAACTAATGCACAGGATCCCGTCAGAACTCCGAAGTTAAGCGTGCTTGGGTGAGAGTAGTACTAGGATGGGTGACCCCCTGGGAAGTCCTCGTGTTGCACCCCCTCTTTTCAATTTTTTTTGCTCCGTTTAGGGTTGCCAACAAACTTTATCCGCCACATTTCTATTATCGAATCCCACGGCACCTTGGGCAAGACAACTTCGCTTCACGTGGAGGCTTGACCAGCAAACCGTGGGCGTAGGGCTTGTGACCAGGTCTTCGTCGCTCCGGTGCCCATAACTTTTGATCCGTAAGGAGTTACGCGGCGCACAGCATACCGTTGCAAAGCTCTATGAGAGCTCTACCTTGGGGGCAGCTAGCTTGCTTGCTGTGCCCTTTTTGGAACCCAAAATCAAACGTTTTCATCATTTTCGGGCGACTTTTCTATTTTTCCTCTATTTTTTCGTCCCGGATCGTACGTCGTGAGCTGGTAAAAGGATGACAACCTTACTCGCGGGACATTAGAGGGCCCTAAAACGCTTCGACATCACGTCTTGCGAGGATGCTGCGTTGTTGAAGTGGATGGGTTGTCGTTAAGCCCTTTGGGCCTTCTGAATGGGCCATCTCTCTAGGCTGGGACTGTGAACCGTTAACACATAAATGAATTATGCCCCCAACATGACGGGTGCGATCATACCAGCACCAGCGGATCCTATCAGAACTCTGAACTTAAGCGTGCTTGGGCGAGAGTAGTACTAGGATAAGTGAGCCCATGGGAAGTCCTCGTGTTGCACCCCCCTTTTCAATTTTTTTTGCTCCGGTTAGGGCTGCCAAGATACTTTATCCACCACATTTCTATTATCGAATCCCACGGCACCTTGGGCAAGACAATTTCGCTTCACGTGGAGGCTGGGCCAGCAAACCAAGGGCGTAGGGCTTGTGACCAGGTCTTCGTCTTTCCGGTGCCCATAACTTTTGATCCGTAAGGAGTTACGCGGCGCACAGCATACCGTTGCAAAGCTCTCTGAGAGCTCTACCACGGGGGCAGCAAGCTTGCTCGCTGTGCCCTTTTTGGAGCCCAAAATCAAACGTTTCCATCATTTTCGGGTGACTTTTCTATTTTTGCTCTGTTTTTTCATCCCGGATCGTACGTCGTGAGCTGTTAAAAGGACGACAACCTTACTCGCGAAACATTAGAGGGCCCTACAATGTGTCGATATCACGTCTAGCGAGGATGTTGAGTTGTTGAAGTGGATAGGTCGGCGTTAAGCCCATTGGGCCTTCTGAATGGGCGATCTATCTAGGCTGGGACTGTGAACCTTTAACACATTAAGGAATTATGCCCTCAACATGACGGGTGCGATCATACCAGCACTAATGCACCGGATCCCATCCGAACTCCGAAGTTAAGCGTGCTTGGGCGAGAGTAGTACTAGGATGGGTGACCCCATGGGAAGTCCTCGTGTTGCACCCCCCTTTTCAATTTTTTTTTCTCCGGTTAGGGCTGCCAAGATACTTTATCCACCACATTTCTAATATCGAATCTCATCGCACCTTGGGCAAGACAACTTCGCTTCACGTGGAGGCTGGGCTAGCAAACTAAGGGCGCAGGGCTTGTGACCAGGTCTTCGTCGCTCCAGTGCCCATAACTTTTGATCCGTAAGGAGTTACGCGGCACACAGCATACCGTTGCAAAGCTCTCTAAGAGCTCTACCATGGGGACAGCTAGCTTGCTCGCTGTGCCCTTTTTGGAGCCCAAAATCAAATGTTTTCATCATTTTCGGGCGACTTTTCTATTTTTGCTCTGTTTTTCCATCCCGGATCGTACGTCGTGAGCTGTTAAAAGGACGACACCCTTACTCGTGGGACATTAGAGGGCCCTAAAATGCATTGATATCACGTCTTGTGAAGATGCTGCGTTGTTGAAGTGGATGGGTTGTCGTTAAGCCCATTGGGCCTTCTAAATGGGCCATCTCTCTAGGCTGAGACTGTGAACCGTTAACACATAAATGAATTATGCCCCCAACATGACGGGTGCGATCATACCAGCACCAGCGGGTCCCATCAGAACTCCAAACTTAAGCGTGCTTGGGGGAGAGTTGTACTAGAATGGGTGACCCCATGGGAAGTCCTCGTGTTGCACCCCCCTTTTCAATTTTTTTTGCTCCGGTTAGGGCTACCAAGATACTTTATCCACCACATTTCTATTATCGAATCCCATGGCACCTTGGGCAAGACAACTTCGCTTCACGTGGAGGCTGGGCCATCAAACCAAGGGCGTAGGGCTTGTGACCAGGTCTTCGTCGCTCCGGTGCCTATAACTTTTGATCCATAAGGAGTTACGCGGTGCACAGTATACCGTTGCAAAGCTCTCTGAGAGCTCTACCACGGGGGCAGCAAGCTTGCTCGTTGTGCCCTTTTTGGAGCCAAAAATAAAACATTTTCATCATTTTCTAGTGACTTTTCTATTTTTGCTCTGTTTTTTCATCCCGGATCGTGCGTCATGAGCTGTTAAAAGGACGACAACCTTACTCGCGGGACATTAGATGGCCCTACAATGCGTCGATATCACATCTTGCGAGGATGCTGCTTTGTTGAAGCGGATGGGTTGTCGTTAAGCCCATTGGGCCTTCTGAATGGGCCATCTCTCTAGGCTGGGACTGTGAACCGTTAACACATAAGGGAATTGTGCCCCCAACATGACGGGTGAGATTATACCAGCACTAATGCACCAGATCCGATCCGAACTCCGAAGTTAAGCGTGCTTGGCCGAGAGTAGTACTATGATGGGTGACCCCTTGGGAAGTCCTCATGTTGCACCGCCCTTTTCAATTTTTTTTGCTCTGGTTAGTGTTGCCAAGATACTTTATCCACCACATTTCTAATATCGAAGTCCACGGCACCTTGGTCAAAGCAACTTCGCTTCACGCGGAGGTTGGGCCGGCAAACCGAGGGCGTAGGGCATGTGACCAGGTCTTCGTCGCTCCGGTGCCTATAACTTTTGATCCATAAGGAGTTACGCGGTGCACAGTATACCGTTGCAAAGCTCTCCGAAAGATCTACGTCGGGGCAGCCAGCTTGCTCGCTGTGTCCTTTTTGGAGCCCAAAATTGAACATTTTCATCAATTTCGGGTCACTTTTCTTCTTTTCCTCTGTTTTTTCGTATCGGATCGTACGTCGTGAGTTGTTAAAAGGATGACAACCTTACTCACGGGACATTACAGGCCCTATAAAGCATCGATATCACGTCTTGCGAGGATGCTGTGTTGTTGAAGTAGATGGGTTGTTATTAAGCCCATTGGGCCTTTTGAATGGACCATCTCTCTAGGATGGGACTGTGAACCCTGAACACATAAAGGGATTGTGCACTCAACGTGATGGGTGCGATCATACCAGCACTAATGCACCGGATCCCATCAGAACTTCGAAGTTAAGCGTGCTTGGATGAGAGTAGTACTAGGATGGGTGACCCCTTGGGTAGTCCTCGTGTTGCACCCCCATTTTCAATTTCTTTTGCTCCGGTTAGGGCTGCCAAGATACTTTATCCACCACATTTCAAATATCAAATCCCACGGCACCTTGGGAAGACAACTTCGCTTCACGTGGAGGCTGGGCCAGCAAACCGAGGGCGTAGGGCAAGTGACCAGGTCTTCGTCGCTCCGGTGACCATAACTTTTGATCCGTAAGGAGTTACGCGGCGCAAAGCATACCGTTGCAAAGCTCTCCGAGAGCACTACGATTGGGGCAGCTAGCCTGCTCGCTTTGCCCTTTTTGTAGCCCAAAATTGAACGTTTTCAGCAGTTTTGGGCCACTTTTCTAATTTTGCTCTGTTTTTCCGTCCCGGATCGTACGTCATGAGTTGTTAAAAGGATGACAACCTTACTCGCGGGACATTAGAGGTCCCTACAATGTGTCGATATCATGCCTTGCGAGGATGCTGCGTTGTTGAAGTGGACGGGTTGTCATTAATCCCATTGGGCCTTCTGAATGGGTCATCTCTCTAGGCTGGACGGTGAACCGTTAACACATAAAGGAATTGTGCCCTCAACATGACGGGTGCGATCATACCAGAACTAATGCACCGGATCCCATCAGAACTCCGAAGTTAAGCGTGCTTGGGCGAGAGTAGTACTAGGATTGGTGACCCCCTGGGAAGTCCTCGTGTCGCACCCCCCTTTTTCAGTTTTTTTTTGTTCCGATTAGGGTTGCCAACATACTTTATCCACCATATTTCTATTATCGAATCCCACGGCACCTTGGGCAAGATAACTTCGCTTAACGTGGAGGCTGGGCCAGCAAACCGAGGGCGTAGGGCTGATGACCAGGTCTCCGTCGCTCCGGTGCCCATAACTTTTGATCTGTAAGGAGTTACGTGGCGCACAGCATACCGTTGCAAAGCACTCTGAGAGCTCTACGACGGGGGTAGCCAGCTTGCTCACTGTGCCCTTTTTGGTGCCCAAAATGGAATGTTTACATCAGTTTCGGGCCACTTTTCTATTTTTGCTATGTTTTTCCATCCCGGATCGTATGTCGTGAGTTGTTAAAAGGACGACAAACATACTCGCGGGACATTAGAGGGCCCTACAACGCGTCGATATCACTTCTTGCGAGGATGCTGCGTTGTTGAAGCTGATGGGTTGTCATTAAGCCCATTGGGCCTTTTAAATGAGCCATCTCTCTAGGATGGGATTGTGAACCGTTAACACATAAAGGAATTGTGCCCTCAACATGATGGGTGTGATCATACCCGCACTAATGCACTGGATCCCATCAGAACTCCGAAGTTAAGGATGCTTGGGTGAGAGTAGTAATAGGATGGGCGACCCCCTAGGAAGTCTTCGTGTGCCCTCCCCTTTTCAATTTTTTTTGCTCCGGTTAGGGCTGCCAAGATACTTTATCTGCCACATTTCTATTATCGAATCCCACGGCACCTTGGGCAAGACAAATTTGCTTCACGCGGAGGCTGGGCCAGCAAACCGAGGGCGTAAGGCTTGTGACCAGGTCTCCGTCGCTACGGTGCCCATAACTTTTGATCCGTAATGAGTTACGCGGCGTACAGCATACCGTTGCAAAGCACTCTGAGAGCTCTACGACGGGGGCAGCTAGCTTGCTCGCTGTGCTCCTTTTGGAGTCCAAAACCGAACGTTTTCATCAATTTCGGGCCACTTTTCTATTTTTGCTCTGTTTTTCCATCCCGGATCGTATGTCGTGAGTTGTTAAAAGGACGACAAACATACTCGCGGGACATTAGAGGGCCCAACATCGCGTCGATATCACGTCTTGCGAGGATGCTGTGTTGTTGAAGCGGATAGGTTGTCGTTAAGCCCATTGGGCCTTTTGAATGGGCCATCTCTCTAGGATGGGACTGTGAACCGTTAACACAAAAAGGAATTGTGCCCCTAACATGACGGGTGTGATCATACCAGCACTAATGCACCGGATCCCATCAGAACTCCGAAGTTAAGCATTCTTGGGCGAGAGTAGTACTAGGATGGGTGACCCACTAGGAAGTCCTCGTGTGCCCTTCCCTTTTCAATTTTTTTGCTCCGGTTAGGACTGCCAAGATACTTTATCCACCATATTTCTACTATCGAATCCCACGGTACCTTGGGCAAGACAACGTCGCTTCACGTGGAGGCTGGGACAGCAAACCGAGGGCGTAAGGCTTGTGACCAGGTCTTCGTCGCTCCGGTGCCCATAACTTTTGATCCGTAAGGAGTTACGCAGTGCACAGCATACCGTTGCAAAGCTCTACGAAAGCTCTACGACAGGGGCAGTTAGCTTGTGTGCTGTACCCTTTTTGGGGCCGAAAATCGAACGTATTCATCATTTTCGGGCCACTTTTCTAAATTTGCTCTATTTTTTCGTCTCGGATCGTACGTCGTGAGCTGTTAAAAGGACGACAACACTACTCGCAGGACATTAGAGGGCCCTACAACATGTCGATATCACGTCTTGTGAGGATACTGCGTTGTTGAAGTGGATGGGTTGTCGTTAAGCCCATTGGGCCTTCTAAATGGGCCATCTCTCTAGGCTGGGACTGTGAACCGTTAACACATAAAGGAATTATGCCCTCAACATGACAGGTGCGATCATACCAGCACTAATGCATCGGATCCCATCAGAATTCCGAAGTTAAGCGTGCTTGGGCGAGAGTAGTACTAGGATGGGTGACCCCATGGGAAGTCCTTATGTTGCACCCCCCTTTTCAATTTTTTTGCTCCGGTTAGGGTTGCCAAGATACTTTATCCACCACATTTCTATTATCGAATCCCATTGCACCTTGGGCAAGACAACTTCGCTTCACGTGGAGGCTGGGCCAGCAAACCGAGGGCGCAGGGCTTGTGACCAGGTCTTCGTCGCTCCGGTGCCCACAACTTTTGATCCGTAAGGAGTTACGCGGCGCACAGCATACCGTTGCAAAGCTCACCGAGAGCTCTACGACGGGGGTAGCTAGCTTGCTCGCTGTGCCCTTTTTGGAGGCCAAAATCAAACGTTTTCATCATTTTCGGGCGACTTTTCTATTTTTGATCTATTTTTTCGTCCGGGATCGTACGTCGTGAGCTGTTAAAAGGACGACAACCTTACTCGCGGGACATTAGAGGGCCCTACAACGCGTCGATATCACTTCTTGCGAGGATGCTGCGTTGTTGAAGCTGATGGGTTGTCATTAAGCCCATTGGGCCTTTTAAATGAGCCATCTCTCTAGGATGGGATTGTGAACCGTTAACACATAAAGGAATTGTGCCCTCAACATGACGGGTGTGATCATACCAGCACTAATGCACCGGATCCCATTAGAACTCCGAAGTTAAGCATGCTTGGGCGAGAGTAGTACTAGGATGGGTAAGCCCCTGGGAAGTCCTCGTGTTGGACCCCACTTTTCAGTTTTTTTTGCTCCGGTTAGGGTTGCCAACATACTTTATCCAACACATTTCTATTATCAAATCCCACGACACCTTGGGCAAGACAACTTCACTTCACGTGGAGGCTGGCCCAGCAAACCGAGGGCGTAGGGCTTGTCACCAGGTCTCCCTCGCTCCGGTGCCCATAACTTTTGATTCGTACGGAGTTACACGGCGCACAGCATACCGTTGCAAAGCTCTCCGAGAGCTCTATGACTGGGGTAGCCAGCTTGCTCGCTGTGCCCTTTTTGGAGCCCCAAAATCAAACATTTTCATCAGTTTCAGGAAACTTTTCTTCTTTTGGTCTGTTTTTCCATCCCGGATCGTACGTCGTGAGCTGTTAAAAGGACGACAACCTTACTTGCGCGACATTAGAGGGCCCTACAACGCGTCGATATCATGTCTTGCAAAGATGCTGCGTTGTTGAAGCAGATGGGTTGTCGTTAAACCCATTGGGCCATTTGAATGGGCCATCTCTCTAGACTAGGACTGTGAACCGTTGACACAAAAGGAATTGTGCCCTCAATATGACGGGTGCGATCATACCAGCACTAATGCACTGGATCCCATCCGAACTCCGAAGTTAAGCGTGCTTGGGCGAGAGTAGTACTAGGATGGGTGACCCCCTGGGAAGTCCTCGTGTTGCACTGCCCTTTTCAATTTTTTTTGCTCCGATTAGGGTTGCCAAGATATTTTATCCACCACATTTCTATTATCGAATCCCACGGCACCTTGGGCAAGACAACTTCACTTCACGTGGAGGCTGGGCCAGCAAACCGAGGGCGTAGGGCTTGTGACTAGGTCTCCGTCACTCCGGTGCCCATAACTTTTGATCCGTAAGTATTTACGCGGCGCACAGCATACCGTTGCAAAGCTCTCCGAGAGCTCTACGTCGGGGGTAGCCAGCTTGCTCGCTGTGCCCTTTTTGGAGCCAAAAATCGAACGTTTTCATCAGTTTCGGGTCACTTTTCTTCTTTTCCTCTATTTTTCCATACCGGATTGTACGTCGTGAGATGTCAAAAGGATGACAACCCTACTCGCGGGACATTACGGGCCCTATAAAGCGTCGATATCACGTCTTGTAAGGATGATGCGTTGTTGAAGCAGATGGGTTGTCGTTAAGCCCATTGGGCCTTTTGAATGGGCCATCTCTCTAGGCTGGGACTGTGAACCGTTAACACATAAAGGAATTGTGCCCTCAACGTGACGGGTGCGATCATACCAGCACTAATGCACCTGATCCCATCAGAACTCCGAAGTTAAGCGTGCTTGGGTAAGAGTAGTACTTGGATGGGTGACCCCCTGGGTAGTCCTCGTGTTGCACCCCCCTTTTCAATTTTTTTTGCTCCGGTTAGGGCTGCCAAGATACTTTATCCACCACATTTCTATTATCGAATCCCACGGCACCTTAGGCAAGACAACTTCGCTTCACGTGGAGGCTGGCCCAGCAAACCCAGGGTGTAGGGCTTGTGATCAGGTCTTCATCGCTCCAGTGCCCATAACTTTTGATCCGTAAGGAGTTACGCGGCGCACAACATACCGTTTCAAAGCTCTCCGAGAGCTCTACGAAGGGGGCAGGCAACTTGCTCGTTGTGCACTTTTTGGATTCCAATATCGAACATTTTCATCAGTTTTGAGCCACTTTTTTTCTTTTGCTCTATTTTTCCGTCCCGGATCGTACATCGTGAGCTTTTAAAAGGACGACAACCTTACTCGCGAGACATTAGAGGGCCCCACAACGCTTCGATATCACGTCTTGCAGGGATGCTACGTTGTTGAAGTAGATGGGTTGTCGTTAAGCCCATTGGGCCTTTTGAATGGGCCATCTCTCAAGGCTGGGACTGTGAGCCATTAACACATAAAGGAATTGTGCCATCAACTTGACGGGTGCGATCATACTAGCACTAATGCACCAGATCCCATCAGAACTCCGAAGTTAAGCGTGCTTGGGTGAGAGTAGTACTAGGATGGGTGGCCCCCTGGGTAGTCCTCGTGTTGCACCCCCCTTTTCAATTTTTTTTGCTACGGTTAGGGCTGCCAAGATACTTTATCCACCATATTTCTATTATCGAATCCCACGGCACCTTGGGCAAGACAACTTCGCTTCACGTGGAGGCTGCCAAGCAAACCCAGGGCGTAGGGCTTGTGACCAGGTCTTCGTCGCTCCGGTGCCCATAACTTTTGATCCGTAAGGAGTTACGCGGCGCACAGCATACCGTTGCAAAGCTCTCTAAGTGCTCTACGATTGAGGCAGCTAGCCTACTCGCTGTATCCTTTTTGGAGTTAAAAATTGAACGTTTTCAGTAGTTTCAGGCCACTTTTCTAATTTTGCTCTGTTTTTCCGTCCCGGATCGTACGTCGTGAGCTGTTAAACGGACGACAACCTTACTCTCGAGACATTAGAAGGCCCTACAATGAGTCGATATCACACCTTGTGAGGATGCTGCGTTGTTGAAGTGGATGTGTTATCGTTAATCCCATTGGGCCTTCTGAATGGGCCATCTCTCTAGGCTGGGCGGTGAACCGTTAACACATAAAGGAATTGTGCCCTCAACATGACGGGTGCGATCATACCAACACTAATGCACCGGATCCCATCAGAACTCCGAAGTTAAGCGTGCTTGGGCGAGAGTAGTAGTATGATGGGTGACCCCATGGGAAGTCCTCGTGTTGTACCCCCTATTCAATTTTTTTTGCTCCGGTTAGGGTTGCCAACATACTTTATCCACCACATTTCTATTATCGAATCCCACGGCACCTTGGGCAGGATAACTTCGCTTCACGTGGAGGCTGGGATAGCAAACCGAGGGCGTAGGTCTTATGACTAGGTCTCTGTCGCTCCGGTGCCCATAACTTTTGATCTGTAAGGGGTTACGCGACGCACATCATACCTTTGCAAAGCTCTCCGAGAGCTCTACGAAGGGGGCAGGCAACTTGCTCGTTGTGCCCTTTTTGGATTCCAATATCGAACGTTTTCATCAGTTTAGAGCCACTTTTCTTCTTTTGCTCTATTTTTCCGTCTCGGATCGTACGTCGTGAGCTGTTAAAAGGACGACAACCGTACTCGCGAGACATTAGAGGGCCCCACAACGCTTCGATATCACGTCTTGCAAGGATGCTACGTTGTTGAAGCAGATGGGTTGTCGTTAAGCCCATTGGGCCTTTTGAATGGGCCATCTCTCTAGGCTAGGACTGTGAGCCATTAACACATAAAGGAATTGTGCCATCAACTTGACGGGTGCGATCATACCAGCACTAATGCACCGGATCCCATCAGAACTCCGAAGTTAAGCGTGCTTGGGTGAGAGTAGTACTAGGATGGGTGGCCCCCTGGGTAGTCCTCATGTTGCACCCCTCTTTTAAATTTTTTTTACTACGGTTACGGCTGCCAAGATACTTTATCCACCACATTTCTATTATCGAATCCCACGGCACCTTGGGCAAGACAACTTCGCTTCACGTGGAGGCTGGGCCAGCAAACCGAGGGCGTAGGGCTTGTGACCAGGTCTTCGTCGCTCCGGTGCCCATAACTTTTGATCCGTAAGGAGTTACGTGGCGCACAACATACTGTTGGAAAGCTCTCCGAGAGCTCTATGACAGGGGTGGCTAGCTTGCTCGCTTTGCCCTTTTTGGAGCCCAAAATCAAACTTTTTCATCATTTTCGGGTGACTTTTCTATTTTTGCTCTGTTTTTTAATCCCGGATCGTACGTCGTGAGCTATTAAAAGGACGACAACCTTACTCGTGGGACATTAGAGGGCCCTACAATGCGTCGATTTCACGTCTTGCGAGGATGCTGCGTTGTTGAAGCCGATGGGTTGTCGTTAAGCCCATTGGACTTTCTGAATGGGCCATCTCTCTAGGCTGGGACTGTGAACCGTTAACACATAAAGGAATTGTGCCCTCAACATGACGGATGCGATCATACAAGCCCTAATGCACTGGATCCCATCAGAACTCCAAAGTTAAGCGTGCTTGGGCGATAGTAGTACTAGGATGGGTAGCCCCTTGGGTAGTCCTCGTGTTGCACCTCCCTTTTCAATTTTTTTGGCTCCGGTTAGGGCCGCCAAGATACTTTATCCACCACATTTCTATTATTGAATCCCACGGCACCTTGGGCAAGACAAATTCGCTTCACGTGGAGGCTGGGCCAGCAAACCGAGGGCGTAGGGCTTGTGACCAGGTCTTCGTCGCTCCGATGCCCATAACTTTTGATCCGTAAGGAGTTACGCAGCGCACAGCATACCGTTGCAAAGCTCTCCGAGAGCTCTAGGACGGAGGCAGCGAGCTTGCTCGCTGTTCCCTTTTTGGAGCCCAAAATCAAACGTTTTCATCATTTTTGGGCGACTTTTCTAATTTTGCTATGTTTTTTCGTCCCGGATCGTACGTCGTAAGCTGTTAAAAGGACGACAACCTTACTCGCGGGACATTACAGGGCCCTACAACGCGTTGATATCACGTCTTGAGAGGATGCTGCGTTGTTGAAGAGGATGGGTTGTCGTTAAGCCCATTGGGCCTTTTAAATTGGCAATCTCTCTAGGCTGGGATAGTGAACCGTTAACATATAAAGGAATTGTGCCCTCAACATGACGGGTGCGATCATACCAGCACTAATACACCGGATCCCATCAAAACTCCAAAGTTAAGCATGCTTGGGTGAGAGTAGTACTAGGATAGGTGACCCCTTGGGAAGTCCTCGTGTTGCACCCCCCTTTTCATTTTTTTTTGCTCCGGTTTGGGCTGCCAAGATAATTTATCCGCCACATTTCTATTATCGAATCCCACGGCACCTTGGGCAAGACAACTTCGCTTCACGTGGAGTCTTGGCCAGCAAACCGAGGGCGTAGGGCTTGTGACCAGGTCTTCGTTGCTCCGGTGCCCCCAACTTTTGATCCGTAAGGATTTACGCTGCGCACAGCATACCGTTGCAAAGCTCTCTGAGAGCTCTACCATAGGGGTAGCTAGCTTGCTCGATGTGCCTTTTTGGAGCCCAAAATCGAACGTTTTCATCATTTTCTGGCCACTTTTCTATTTTTGCTCTGTTTTTTCATCCCGGATCGTACGTCGTGAGCTGTTAAAAGGACGACAACTTTACTCGCGGGACATTAGAGGGCCTTACAACGCGTCGATATCACGTCTTGCGAGGATGCTGCGTTGTTGAAGCGGATGGATTGTCGTTAAGCCCATTGGGCCTTCTGAATGGGCCATCTCTCTAGGCCGGGACTGTGAACCGTTAACACATAATGGAATTGTGCCCTCAACATGACGGATGCGATCATACCAGCCCTAATGCACCGGATCCCATCAGAACTCCAAAGTTAAGCGTGCTTGGGCGAGAGTAGTACTAGGATGCGTGAGCCCCTGGGAAGTCCTCGTGTTGCACCCCACTTTTCAATTTTTTTTGCTCCGGTTATAGTTGCCAACATACTTTATCCACCACATTTCTATTACCGAATCCCACGGCACCTTGGGCAAGACAACTTCACTTCACGTGGAGGCTGGGCCAGCAAACCGAGGGCGTAGGGCTTGTTACCAGGTCTTTGTCGCTCCGATGCCCATAACTTTTGATCCGTAAGGAGGTACGCGGCGCACAGCATACCGTTGGAAAGCTCTCCGAGAGCTCTACGACGGGGGTAGCTAGCTTGCTCACTTTGCCCTTTTTGGAGCCCAAAATCTAACATTTTTATCAATTTCGGGCAACTTCTCTATTTTTGCTTTGTTTTTTCATCCTGGATCGTACGTCGTGAGCTGTTAAAAGGACGACAACCTTACTCGCGGGACATTAGAGGGCCCTAGAACGCGTCGATATCACGTCTTGCAAGGATGCTGTGTTGTTGAAGCGGATGGGTTGCCGTTAAGCCCATTGGGCCTTTTGAATGGGCCAGCTCTCTAGGCTGGGATAGTGAACCGTTAACATATAAAGGAATTGTGCCCTCAACATGACGGGTGCGATCATACCAGCACTAATGCACCCGATCCCATCATAACTCCGAAGTTAAGCATGCTTGGGTGAAAGTAGTACTAGGATGGGTGACCCTCTGGGATGTCCTCGTGTTCCACCCCCCTTTTCAATTTTTGTTGCTCCGGTTAGGGATGCCAAGGTAATTTATCTGCCACATTTCTATTATCGAATCCCACGGCACCTTGGGCAAGACAACTTCGCTTTACGTGGAGGCTTGGCCAGCAAACCGAGTGCGAAGGGCTTGTGACCAGGTCTTCGTCGATCCGGTGCCCATAACTTTTGATCTGTAAGGATTTACGCGGCGCACAGCATACCGTTGCAAAGCTCTCTGAGAGCTCTACCACGGGGACAGCTATCTTGCTCGCTATGCCCTTTTTGGAGCCCAAAATCGAACATTTTCATCATTTTCTTGCCACTTTTCTATTTTTGCTCTGTTTTTTCATCCCGGATCGTACGTCGTGAGCTGTTAAAAGGACGACAACCATACTCGCTGGACATTAGAGGGCCCTACAACGCGTCGATATCACATCTTGCGAGGATGCTGCGTTGTTGAAGCGGATGGGTTGTCGTTAAGCCCATTGGGCCTTCTGAATGGGCCATCTCTCTAGGCTAGGACTGTGAACCGTTAACAAATAAAGGAATTGTGCCCTCAACATGACGGATGCGATCATGCCAGCCCTAATGCACCGGATCCCATCAGAACTCCAAAGTTAAGAGTGCTTGGGCGAGAGTAGTACTAGGATGGGTGATCCCCTGGGAAGTCCTCGTGTTGCACCCCACTTTTCAGTTTTTTTTGCTCCGGTTAGGGTTGCCAACATACTTTATCCACCACATTTCTATTATCGAAACCCACGGCACCTTGGGCAAGACAACTTCGCTTCACGTGGAGGCTGGGCCCGCAAACCGAGGTCGTAGGGCTTGTGACCAGGTCTCCGACGCTCCGGTGCCCATAACTTTTGATCCGTAAGGAGTTACGCGGCGCACAGCATACCGTTGCAAAGCTCTCTGAGAGATCTTCGTCGGGGGTAGCCAGCTTGCTCGATGTGCACTTTTTGGAGCCCAAAATCAAACGTTTTCATCAGTTTCGCGTAACTTTTCTTCTTTTCCTCTGCTTTTCTGTTCTGGATCGTACGTCGTGAGCTGTTAAAAGGATGACAACCTTACTCACGGAACATTATAGGCCCTATAAAGCGTCGATATCACGTCTTGCGAGGATGCTGCGTTGTTAAAGCAAATGGGTTGTCATTAAGCCCATTGGGCATTTTGAATGGGCCATCTCTCTAGGCTGGGACTGTGAATCGTTAACACATAAAGGAATTGTGCCCTCAACATGACGGATGCGATCATACCAGCACTAATGCACCGGATCCCATCAGAACTCTGAAGTTAAGCATGCTTGGGCGAGAGTATTACTAGGATGGGTGACCCCCTGGGAAGTCCTTGTGTTGCACCCCCCTTTTCAGTTTTTTTTGCTCCGGTTAGGGTTGCCAACATACTTTATCCACCACATTTGTATTATCGAATCCCACGGCACCTTGGGCAAGATAACTTCGCTTCACGTGGAGGCTGGGACAGCAAACCGAGGGCGTAGGGCTTATGACCAGGTGTCCGTCGCTCCGGTGCCCATAACTTTTGATCTGTAAGGAGTTACGCGACGCACAGCATACCGTTGCAAAGCTCTCCGAGGGCTCTACAACGGAGGCAGCCAGCTTGCTCGTTGTGACATTTCTGGATTCCAAAATCGAACGTTTTCATCAGTTTCGAACCACTTTTCTTCTCTTTCTCTCTTTTTTCATCCCGAATCGTACGTCGTGAGCTGTTAAAAGAAAGACAACCATACGCGCGGGACATTAGAGGGCCCTACAACGCGTCGATATCACGTCTTGTGAGGATGCTGCGTTGTTGAAGCGGATGGGTTGTCGTTAAGCCCATTGGGCCTTTTGAATGGGCCAGCTCTCTAGGCTGGGATTGTGAACCGTTAACACATAAAGGAATTGTGCCCTCAACATGACGGGTGCGATCATACCAGCACTAATGCACCGGATCCCATCAGAACTCCGAAGTTAAGCATGCTTGGGCTAGAGTAGTACTAGGATCGGTGACCCCCTGGGAAGTCCTCGTGTTGCACACCCCTTTTCAATTTTTTTTGCTCCGGTTAGGGTTGCCAACATACTTTATCCACCACATTTCTATTATCAAATCCCACGGCACCTTGGGCAAGATTATTTCGCTTCACGTGGAGGCTGAGCCAGCAAACTGAGGGCGTAGGGCTTATGACCAGGTCTCCGTCGCTCCAGTGCCAATAAATTTTGATCTGTAATGAGTTACGCGATGCACAGCACACCGTTGCAAAGCTCTCCGAGAGCTCTACTACGGGGGAAGCCAGCTTGCTCCTTGTGCCCTTTTTGGATTCTAAAATCGAACGTTTTCATCAGTTTCGAGCCACTTTTCTTCTTTTGCTCTGTTTTTTCGTCCCGGATCGTACGTCGTGAGCTGTTAAAAGAATGACAACCTTACTCGCGGGACATTAGGGAGCCCTACAACGCGTCGATATCATGTCTTGCGAGGATGCTGTGTTGTTGAAGCGGATGGGTTGTCGTTAATCCCATTGGGCCTTATGAATATGCCATCTCTCTAGGCTCGGATAGTGAACTGTTAACACATAAAGGAATTGTGCCCTCAACATGACGGGGGCGATCATACTAGCACTAATCCACCGGATTCCATTAGAACTCCGATGTTAAGCGTGTTTGGGTAAGAGTAGTACTAGGATGGGTGACCCCCTGGGAAGTCCTCGTGTTGTACCCCCCTTTTCAATTTTTTTGCTCCGGTTAGGGCTGCCAAGATACTTTATCCGCCACATTTCTGCTATCGAATCCCACGGCACATTGGGCAAGACAACTTCGCTTCACGTGGAGGCTGGGCCAGCAAACCGAGGGCGTAGGGCCTGTGACCAGGTCTTCGTCGCTCCGGTGCCCATAACTTTTGATTCGTAAAGATTTACGGGGCGTACAGCATACCGTTGCAAAGCACTCTGGGAGATTTAACATGGTGGCAGCTAGCTTGCTCGTTGTGCCCTTTTTGGAGCCCAAAATCGAACATTTTCATCATTTTCTGGCCACTTTTGTATTTTTGCTCTATTTTTTCATCCCGGATCGTCCATCGTGAGTTATTAAAAGGACAACAACCTTACTCGCGGGACATTAGAGGGCCCTCCAACGCGTCGATATAACGTCTTGCAAGGATGCTGCGTTGTTGAAGCAGATGGGTTGTCGTTAAGCCCATTGGGCCTTCTAATTGGGCAATCTCTCTAGATTGGGACTGTGAACCGTTAACACATAAATGAATTGTGCCCTCAACATGACGGATTCGATCATACCAGCCCTAATGCACCGGATCCCATCAGAACTCCGAAGTTAAGCTTGCTAGGGCGTGAGTAGTACTAGGATGGGTGACCCCCTGGGAAGTCCTCATGTTGCACCCTCCTTTTCAATTTTTTTTGCTCCGGTTAGGGCTGCCAAGATACTTTATCCACCACATTTCTATAATCGAATCCCACGGCACCTTGGGCAAGACAACTTCGCTTCACGTGGAGGCTGGCCCAGCAAACCCAGGGCGTAGGGCTTGTGACCAGGTCTTCGTCGCTCCGGTGCCCATAACTTTTGATCCGTAAGGAGTTACGCGGCGCACAGCATACCGTTGAAAAGCTCTCCGAGAACTCTACGACAAGGGCAGCTACCCTATTCGTTGTACCCTTTTTGGAGCCCAAAATCAAACGTTTTCAACAATTTCGGGCCACTTTTCTAAATTTGCTCTGTTTTTCCATCCCGGATCGTACGTCGTGAGCTGTTAAAAGGACGACAACCTTAGTTGTGGGACATTAGAGGGTCCTACAACGCGTAGATATCACGCCTTGCGAGGATGCAGCGTTGTTGTAGTGGATGGGTTGTCATTAATCCTATTGGGCCTTCTGAATGTGCCATCTCTCTAGGCTGGGACTGTGAACCGTTAACACATAAAGGAATTGTGCCCTCAACATGACGGGTGCGACCATACCAGCACTAATGCATCGGATTCCATCAGAACTCCGAAGTTAAGCATGCTTGGCCGAGACTAGTACTAGGATGGGTGACCCCTTGGGAAGTCCTCGTGTTGCACCCCCCTTTTCAATTTTTTTTGCTCCGGTTATGGTTCCAAGATACTTTATCCACCACATTTCTATTATCGAATCCCACGGCACCTTGGGCAAGATAACTTCGCTTCACGTGGAGGCTGGGCCAGCAAACCGAGGGCGTAAGGCTTATGACCAGGTCTCCGTCGCTCCAGTGCCCATAACTTTTGATTCGTAAAGATTTACGGGGCGTACAGCATACCGTTGCAAAGCACTCTGGGAGATTTAACATGGTGGCAGCTAGCTTGCTCGTTGTGCCCTTTTTGGAGCCCAAAATCGAACATTTTCATCATTTTCTGGCCACTTTTGTATTTTTGCTCTATTTTTTCATCCCGGATCGTCCATCGTGAGTTATTAAAAGGACAACAACCTTACTCGCGGGACATTAGTGGGCCCTACAACGCGTCGATATCACGTCTTGAGAGGATGCTGCGTTGTTGAAGCAGATGGGTTGTCGTTAAGCCCATTGGGCCTTCTAATTCGGCCATCTCTCTAGGTTTGGACTGTGAACCGTTAACACGTAAAGGAATTGTGCCCTCAACATGACGGGTGCGATCATACCAGCCCTAATGCACTGGATCCCATTAGAACTCCGAAGTTAAGCATGCTTGGGCAAGAGTAGTACTAGGATGGGTGACCCCCCGGGAAGTCCTCATGTTGCACCCTCCTTTTCAATTTTTTTTGCTCCGGTTAGGGCTGCCAAGATACTTTATCCACCACATTTCTATTATCGAATCCTACGGCACCTTGGGCAAGACAACTTCGCTTCACGTGGAGGCTGGCCCAGCAAACCCAGGGCGTAGGGCTTGTGACCAGGTCTTCGTCGCTCCGGTGCCCATAACTTTTGATCCGTAAGGAGTTACGCGGCGCACAGCATACCGTTGAAAAGCTCTCCGAGAACTCTACGACAAGGGCAGCTACCCTATTCGTTGTACCCTTTTTGGAGCCCAAAATCAAACGTTTTCAACAATTTCTGACCACTTTTCTAAATTTGCTCTGTTTTTCCGTCCCGTATCGTACGTCGTGAGCTGTTAAAAGGACGACAACCTTAGTTGTGGGACATTAGAGGGTCCTACAACGCGTAGATATCACGCCTTGCGAGGATGCAGCGTTGTTGTAGTGGATGGGTTGTCATTAATCCTATTGGGCCTTCTGAATGTGCCATCTCTCTAGGCTGGGACTGTGAACCGTTAACACATAAAGGAATTGTGCCCTCAACATGACGGGTGCGACCATACCAGCACTAATGCATCGGATTCCATCAGAACTCCGAAGTTAAGCATGCTTGGCCGAGACTAGTACTAGGATGGGTGACCCCTTGGGAAGTCCTCGTGTTGCACCCCCCTTTTCAATTTTTTTTGCTCCGGTTATGGTTCCAAGATACTTTATCCACCACATTTCTATTATCGAATCCCACGGCACCTTGGGCAAGATAACTTCGCTTCACGTGGAGGCTGGGCCAGCAAACCGAGGGCGTAAGGCTTATGACCAGGTCTCCGTCGCTCCAGTGCCCATAACTTTTGATATAGAAGGAGTTACGCGACGCACAGCATAACGTTGCAAAGCTTTCCAAGGGCTCTACGATGGGGGCAGCCAGCTTGCTCACTGTGCCCTTTTTGGATTCCAAAATCAAACATTTTCATCAGTTTTGAGCCATTTTTCTTCTTTTGCTCTGTTTTTCCGTCCCGGATCGTACGTCGTGAGCTGTTAAAAGAAGGACAACCTTACTCGCGGAACATTAGAGTGCCCTACAATGCATCGATATCACGTCTTGCGAGGACGCTGCATTGTTGAATCGGATGGGTTGTCGTTAAGCCCATTGGGCCTTTTGAATGGCCAGCTCTCTAGGCTGGGATAGTGAACCGTTAACACATAAAGGAATTGTGCCCTCAACATGACGGGTGTGATCATACCAGCACTAATGCACCGGATCCCATCAGAACTCTGAAGTTAAGCGTGCTTGGGCGAGAGTAGTACTAGGAAGGGTGACCCCGTGGGAAGTCCTCGTGTTGCACCCCCCTTTTCAATTTTTTTTGCTCTAGTTACGGTTGCCAAGATATTTTATCCACCACATTTCTACTATCGAATCCCACGGCACCTTGGGCAAGAGAATTTCGCTTCACGTGGAGGCTAGGCCAGCAAATCGAGGGCGTAAGGCTTGTGACCAGTTCTCCGTCGCTCCGGTGCCCATAAGTTTTGATCCGTAAGGAGTTACGCGGCGCACAGCATACCGTTGCAAAGCACTTCGAGAGCTCTACGACGGGGGCAGCTAGCTTGCTCGCTATGCCTATTTTGGAGCCAAAAATTGAACGTTTTCATCAATTTCTGGCTACTTTTCTATTTTTGCTCCGTTTTTTCATCCCGGATCGTACGTTGTGTGCTGTTAAAAGGACGACAACCTTACTCAAGGGACATTAGAGGGCCCTACAACGCGTCGATATCACGTCTTGCGAGGATGCTGCGTTGTTGAAGCAGATAGGTTGTCATTATGCCCATTAGGCCTTTTGAATGTGCCATCTCTCTAGGCTGGGACTGTGAACCGTTAACACATAAAGGAATTGTGCCCTCAACATGACGAGTGCGATCGTACTAGCACTAATGCACCGGATCCCATCAGAACTCCGAAGTTAAGCATGCTTGGTTGAGAGTAGTACTAGGATGGGTAACCCCCTGGGAAGGCCTCGTGTTGCACCCCCTTTTTCAATTTTTTTTGCTCCGGTAAGGGCTGCCAAGATACTTTATCTACCACATTTCTACTATCGAATCCCACGGCAGCTTGGGCAAGACAACTTCGCTTCACGTGGAGGCTGGGCCAGCAAACTGAGGGCGTAGGGCTTGTGACCAGGTCTTCGTCGCTCCGGTGCCCATAACTTTTGATCCGTAAGGAGTTATGAGGCGCACAGGATACCGTTGCAAAGCTCTCCGACGGCTCTATGAGAGGGGTAGCCAGCTTGCTCACTGTGCCCTTTTTCGAGCCCAAAATCGAACGTTTTCATCAGTTTCGGGCCATTTTTCTTCTTTTCCTCTATTTTTTCGTCCCGGATCGTACGTCGTGAGCTGTTAAATGGATGACAACCTTACTCGCGGGACATTAGAGGTCCCTATAAAGCGTCGATATCACGTCTTGCGAGGATGCTGCGTTCTTGAAGCAGATGGGTTGTCTTTAAGCCCATTGGGCCTTTTGAATGGGCCATCTCTCTAGGCTGGGACTGTGAACCGTTAACACATAAAGGAATTGTTTCCTCAACATGACGGGTGCGATCATACCAGCACTAATGCACTGGATCCCATCAGAACTCTGAAGTTAAGCGTGCTTGGGTGAGAGTAGTACTCGGATGGGTGGCCCCCCGGGTAGTCCTCGTGTTGTACCCCGCTTTTCAAATTTTTTTTACTCCGGTTAGGGCTGCCAAGATACTTTATCCACCAAATTTCTATTATCGAATTCCACGGCACCTTGGGCAAGACAACTTCGCTTCACGTGGAGGCTGGTCCAGCAAATCGAGGGCGTAGGGCTTGTGACCAGGTCTTCGTCGCTCCGATGCCCATAACTTTTGATCCGTAAGGAGTTACGTGGCGCACAACATACTGTTGCAAAACTCTTGGAGAGCTCTACAACAGAGGCAGTTAGCCAGCTCGCTTTGCCTTTTTGGAGCACAAAATTGAACGTTTTCATCAGTTTTGGGCCACTTTTCTTCTTTTGCCCTGTTTTTCGGTCCTGGATCGTACGTCGTGAGCTGTTAAAAGGACGACAACCTTACTCGCAGGACATTAGAGGGACCCACAACTCATCGATATCACGTCTTGCGAGGATGTTGCGTTGTTGAAGTTGATAGGTTGTCGTTAAGCCCATTGGGCGTTCTGAATGGGCCATCTCTCTAGGTTGGGACTGTGAACCGTTAACACATAAATGAATTATGCCCCCAACATGACGAGTGTGATCATACCAGCACTAATGCACCGGATCCCATCAGAACTCCGAAGTGAAGCGTGCTTGGGCGAGAGTAGCACTAGGATGGGTGACCCCATGGGAAGTCCTCGTGTTGCACCCCCCTTTTCAATTTTTTTTGTTCCGGTTAGGGCTGCCAAGATACTTTGTCCACCACATTTCTATTATCGAATCCCATGGCACCTTGGGCAAGACAACTTCGTTTCACGTGGAGGCTGGACCAGCAAACCGTGGGCGTAGGGCTTGTGACCAGGACTTCGTCGCTCCGGTGCCCATAACTTTTGATCCATAAGGAGTTATGCAGCACACAGCATACCGTTGCAAAGCTCTCAGAGAGCTCTCCGAAAGGGGCAGCAAGCTTGCTCGCTGTACCCTTTTTGGAGACCAAAATCGAACATTTTCATCAATTTCGGGCCACTTTTCTACTTTTGCTCTGTTTTTCCGTCCTGGATCGTACGTCGTGAGCTATTAAAAGGACGACAACCTTACTCGAGGGATACTAGAGGGCCCTACAACGCGTTGATATCACGTCTTGCGAGGATGCGTCGTTGTTGAAGCGGATAGGTTGTCGTTAAGACCATTGGGCCATTTTAATGGGCCATCTCTCTAGGTTGGGACTGTGAACTATTAACACATAAAGTAATTGTGCCCTCAACAAGGCGGGTGCGATCATACCAACACTAATGCATCGGATCCCATCGGAACTCTGATGTTAAGCGTGCTTGGGCCAGAGTAGTACTAGGATGGTGACCACTTGGGAAGTCCTCATGTTGCACCCCCCTTTTCAATTTTTTTTGCTCCGGTTAGGGTTGCCAAGATACTTTATCCACCACATTTCAATTTTCGAATCCCACGGCACCTTGGGCAAGATAACTTCGCTTCACGTGGAGGCTGGGCCAGCAAACCAAGGGCGTAGGGCTTGTAACCAGGTCTCCGTCGCTCTGGTGCCCATAACTTTTGATCCGTAAGGAGTTACGCGACGCACAGCATACCGTTGCAAAGCACTCTGAGAGCTCTACGACGGGGGCAGCTAGCTTGCTCGCTATGCCCTTTTTGGAGCCCAAAATCGAACGTTTTCATCAATTTCGGGCCACTTTCCTATTTTTGCTCCGTTTTTTCGTCCCGGATCTTACGTCGTGTGCTGTTAAAAGGACAACAACCTTACTCAAGGGACATTAGAGGGGCCTACAACGCGTCGATATCACGTCTTGCGAGGATGCTGCGTTCTTGAAGCGGATGGGTTGTCATTATGCCCATTGGGCCTTTTGAATGGGCCATCTCTCTAGGCTGGGACTGTGAACCTTTAACACATAAAGGAATTGTGCTCTCAACATGACGGGTGCGATCATACGAGCACTAATGCACCGGATCCCATCAGAACTCCGAAGTTAAGCATGCTTGGGTGAGAGTTGTACTAGGATGGGTGACCCCCTGGGAAGTCCTCGTGTTGCACCCCCCTTTTCAATTTTTTTTGCTCCGGTAAGGGCTGCCAAGATACTTTATCTGCCACATTTCTACTATCAAATCCCACGGCACCTTGGGCAAGACAACTTCGGTTCACGTGGAGGCTGCGCCAGTAAACCGAGGGCGTACTGCTTGTGGCCAGGTATTCGTCGATCTGGTGCCCATAACTTTTGATCCTTAAAGAGTTACGCTGCGCACAGCATATCATTGCAAAGCCCTCCGAGAGCTCTACGACAGGGGCAGCTAGCTTGCAAGTTGTGCCCTTTTTGGAGTCCAAAATCGAACGTTTTCATCAGTTTCGGTCCACTTTTCTATTTTTGCTCTGTTTTTCCGTCCAGGTTCGTACGTCGTGAGCTGTTAAAAGGACGACAACCTTACTCGCGGGACATTAGAGGGCCCTACAATGCGTCGATATCACGTCTTGCGAGGATGCAGCGTTGTTGAAGCGAATTGGGTGTTGTTAAGCCCATTAGGCCTTCTGAATGGGCCATCTCTCTAGGCTGGGACTGTGAACCTTTAACACGTAAAGGAATTGTTCCCTCAACTTGACGGGTGCGATCATACCAGCCCTAATGCACCGTATCCTATCAGACCTCCGACGTTAATCGTGCTTGGACGAGAGTAGTACTAGGATGGGTGAGCGCCTGGGAAGTCCTTGTGTTGTACCCTACTTTTCAGTTTTTTTTGCTCCGGTTAGGGTTGCCAACATACTTTATCACCACATTTCTATTATCGAATCCCACAGCACCTTGGCAAGACAACTTCATTTCCCTTGGAGGCTGCGCCCGCAAACCGAGGGCGTAGGGCTTATAACCAGGTCTCCGTCGCTCCGGTGCCCATAACTTTTGATCCGTAAGGAGTTACGCGGCGCACAGCATACCGTTGCAAAGTTCTCCGAGAGCCCTACGACTGGGCCAACCAGCTTGCTTGCTGTGCCCTTTTTGGAGCCCAAAATCAAACGTTTTCATCAGTTTCGGGCCATTTTTCTTCCTTTCCTCTGTTTTTCCATCCCGGATCGTACGTCGTGAGCTATTAAATGGACGACAACCTTACTTGCGTGACATTAGAGGGCCCTACAATGCGTCGATATCACGTCTTGCGAGGATGCTGCGTTGTTGAAGCGGATGGGTTGTTGTTAAACCCATTGGGCCATTTGAATGGGCCATCTCTCTAGGCTGGGACTATGAACCGTTAACACATAAAGGAATTGTGCCCTCAACATGACGGGTGCGATCATACCAGCACAAATGCACCGGATCCCATCTGAACTCCAAAGCTAAGCGTGCTTGGACGAGAGTAGTACTAGGATGGGTGACCCGCTGGGAAGTCCTCGTGTTGCACTGCCCTTTTCAATTTTTTTTGCCCCGGTTAGGGTTGCCAAGATACTTTATCCACCACATTTCTATTATCGAATCCCACGGCACCTTGGGCAAGACAACTACGCTTCACGTGGAGGCTGGGTCCGCAAACCGAGGGCGTAGGGCTTGTGACCAGGTCTCCGTCGCTCCAGTGCCCATAACTTTTGATCCGTAAGAAGTTACGCGTCTCACAGCATACCGTTGCAGAGCCCTCCAAGAACTCTACGTCGGGGGCAACCAGCTTGCTCGCTGTGGCCTTTTTGGAGACCAAAATCGAACGTTTTCATCAGTTTCGAGTCACTTTTCTTCTTTTCCTCTATTTTTCCGTCCCGGATCGTACGTCGTGAGCTGTTAAAAGGATGACAACCTTACTCGCGGGACATTACAAGCCCTATAAAGCTTCGATATCACGTCTTGCGAGGATGCTACGTTGTCGAAGCAGGTGGGTTGTCGTTAAGCCCATTCGGCCTTTTGAATGGGCCATCTCTCTAGGCTGGGACTGTGAACCGTTGACACATAAAGGAATTGTGCCCTCAACGTGACGGGTGCGATCATACCAGCACTAATGCACCGGATCCCATCAGAACTCCGAAGATAAGCGTGCTTGGGTGAGAGTAGTACTAGAATGGTTGATCCCTTGGATAGTCCTCGTGTTGCACCCCCCTTTTCAATTTTTTTTGCTCCTGTTAGGGCTGCTAAGATACTTTATCCACCACATTTCTATTATCGAATCCCATGACACCTTGGGCAAGACAACTTCGCTTCACGTGGAGGCTGGCCCAGCTAACCCAGGCCGTCGGGCTTGTGACCAGGTCTTCGTCGCTCCGGTGCCCATAAATTTTGATCCGTAAGGAGTTACGCGGCGCACATCATACCGTTGCAAAGCTCTCCGAGAGCCCTACGACTGGGGCAGCCAGCTTGCTTGGTATGCTCTTTTTGGAGCCCAAAATCTATCATTTTCATTAGTTTCGGTCCCCTTTTCTACTTTTGCTATGTTTTTCCGTCCCAGATCGTACGTCGTGAGCTGTTAAAAGGACGACAACCTTACTCGCGGGACATTAGAGAGCCCTACAACGCGATGATATCACGCCTTGCGAGGATGCTGCGTTGTTGATGTGGATGGGTTATCGTTAATCCCATTGGGCCTTCTAAATGGGCCATCTCTCTAGGCTGGGTCTGTGAACCGTTAACACATAAAGGAATTGTGCCCTCAACATGACGGGTGCGATCATACCAGCACTAATGCACTGGATTCCATCAGAACTCTGAAGTTAAGCGTGCTTGGGCGAGGGTAGTACTAGGATGGGTGACCCCCTCAGAAGTCCTTGTGTTGCACCCCCCTTTTCAGTTTTTTTTTGCTTCGTTTAGGGTTGCCAACATACTTTATCCACCACATTTCTATTATCGAATCCCACGGCACCTTGGGCAAGATAACTTCGCTTCACGTGGAGGCTGGGCCAGCAAACCGAGGGCTTAGGGTTTATGACCAGGTCTCCGTCGCTCCGGTGCCCATAACTTTTGATCTATAAGGATTTACGTGACGCACAACATACCGTTGCAAAGCTCTCTGAGAGCTCTACGACGGGGGTAGCCAGCTTGCTCGATGTGCCCTTTTTGGATTCCAAAATCGAACGTTTTCATCTGTTTCGAGCCACTTTTCTTCTTTTGCTTTGTTTTTCCGTCCCGGATCGTACGTCGTGAGCTGTTAAAAGAACGACAAACTTATTCGCGGGACATTAGAGGGCCCTACAACGCGTCGATATCACGTCTTGCGAGGATGCTGCGTTGTTGAAGCGGATGGGTTGTCGTTAAGCCCATTGGGCCTTTTGAATGGGCCAGCTCTCTTGGCTGGGATAGTGAACCATTAACACATAAAGGAATTGTGCCCTCAACATGACGGGTACGATCGTACCAGCACTAATGCACTGGATGTGAGGCCCGACCCCGAATAACGTGTCCTACCTCGATTTGCGCGCCTTAGACCTAAAATTATATGACCGACCTAGGATTACGTGCCCTGTCTTGGTTTTCGTGCATGCCTTGTTATGCGTGCCTTAACCTAGGTTTAAGAGTCATGTCTTGAATTACGTGCATTGCATTGATCTACGTTCATTCACCTAGGGTTGCGTGTGTTAGCATTAGAATCCGTGCACTTATCTTGAAGTATGTGTCTTAGTCTTGAAAAACGTGCATTTGTCTCGTAGTTCGTGTCCTACCTCGTAGTGCGTGCCCTAGACCTAAGAAAGCGTGCTTTCACGCTAATCAAGAGAGCAACTTACACGGGGCACTAGACTATTAAACAATCTTACAAAATCCACTATCAATATTATAATCCTAATTTAACTCACTAGAAGACAAAATAACACAAAAAGCTAGACATTCTTTATTCCTTATTCTTTATTCTTTTTGCACTTTCAATACACAATTAAATAACATCCAAAACATGACAAAAATTCAGATTTGGCACATGCTTTGGCCGACCATACCATGGTTTTTGCACAAGGTTTGAACAATTATACAATTAACTATGCATGCTTAGACAAACTATGACACAAATGCATAAAAAATTGCTCAAACCACCTCAATTCTCACACCATTTTCGACCAAACCACCTATGCCCATGCTAACATTTCAAAATTCCATCTTGAAGAAAAAAAAAGTCTGAATTTGTATGCCCAAGGCTGACCACATGCTCAAAAAATTGCAAAAGCCTCATTTTTCTCTCATTTCTCTCACTTTCCTCACATTTTCTCTCTCTCCCTCTCACTATCTCTCTCCATTTCGGTTTTGGCTGAGTTCTCTCCACCTCTTAGCTCATCTTCATCATCCTATGGTGCATCAAGACAAACCACAAGCAAAGAAACTCACCCAAGCAAGCTAGGATGCAAGAAACACACATGCAAGCATTTTGAGTCACCATTTTCGGCCTTGGTGAGTTTTTAAGCTTCCATTTCTTTTCTTCTTGTTCTAACCTCATGCATGTGCTAAGAGATTGATCACTAAGCTAGGAAAAATAGAGAAAAGCTAGTTGGAATCTCGGCTAAGCAAGCAAGAAGAAGAGATTTGAGCTTCAACAAGGTTTTGAGCATTTTTTTGGGTTGATAGCAAAGGTGAGGGTTAAAAATTTTTGAAAACTCTTCAAAATTGCACATGTATGCTCATAAATATGTGTATTTGCTTCTGTACTTGAGCTATATGGTCATTCATAAGCTTAAACAACCATGCATGGCAAGATCTTGGCTTGAAAATGATGCTAGGTGAAGTCGAAATGAATGACAGCTCTCTGACCAGTCTGTTCGAGGTAAGTTTAGCTAAGCAAATGATGTTTAAATGCTTGAAAATTGGTAGGTGACTAGTTTGGACAGTTTTGGACATTTTTCTGAGAAATAGGCCGACGCGAATTTTGACTCTAATGTCCTCAAAATGGCAAATCTTTAAAATGTGACCAAATCTGGAAATCTGGAGAAATGAAGCAGGTTTTGGCAGATGCACTGACCTTGTGGAACGAACCATATTTGACTTAGTAAATGTTGTCCAAAATGCATGAAATTTTTTGTGCTGCTAGATGTTTCAGTTCTGGACAATTTTGTCAGAAATGGACCAAAGCTAAAACTGACCCTAAGGACCTCAAAAACATCAATTTCTGAAAAGTGTGCAAATCTGGACAGTTTTGTGCTACCTCACTGTTTCGGCCATAACTAATGATTCTGAACTCCAATTGATGCAAGGGTTGTTTCTGATTTTAGTTAACTTCTTAAGATTTAATTTGACATCTTATTCACTGAATTTGGAGATTGTTTGATTATCCTATTGATTGTGGGAAAACAGCCTATTGCAGTAAAGGTCTCATTTAGCTACATGATTGGAAAATTGTTGTAACCCCTTTTGTGGTTCTAATTGTGTGGAAATGTGGAGTTGGGATGTTATGTGGACTGTTTTGAGTACTTGAGTATGCTTGAATGGAATGATGCATGACTTGAGAATGATTTTGAGTTGACTTAGGGTTTTAATCACACGATTAAGCATGAAATGGAAACCCTAATGACTAGGTAGTTTTGCTAAGTGTTGATTCTTGGTTATTGTGTGGAAATTATATGCTTATTGGGCTGCCCTTAAATGTTTTATAACTTCAAATGTGATTTTGACCATTGCATGTTGTCATATAAGCTTTTCTTGCAACCGAACCCACGTAAATGTTGTTGCATGTTGAATATTCGTATCACTTGATTACGTGAACTTTGAAATGAGTTATATAGCTTGACTTGCATGTGTTACATGGCTGCCCGTTTAATGTTCATATGACTCTATGTGTTCTACAAGGTAAAATTTCATGTCAAGCATGCCTCGTTCGTTTACTTGGCAATATGTGATCTTGAAATTGCTCGGAGGCAACTTACTTTGTTGTCCTCCTAATGTGAATTGTTAAAAGATATTCAATGGTTTATTTGAACATGATTACTTGGCTGCCCGTTAAAGTTTAATTGCTTTCAAATGGATATATGAAATTATTATATGTTCTAACAACGCCTTATATGCCAATATGTCAAAATGTGAACATATACTTGCTCGGAGGCAACCTACTTTGTTGCCCTCCTAATGTGATATGTTAAATGTTATAAATGTGCATTGTATACAAGGTTGCAACCTTCAGTGTGGCATGGTAGTGTTTCACGCACGCCGGGCGGCATCGGGCTTGCCGGTGTTACCGTGACTACCATGGTCCAATTCCCTCTCTCGCTTGGCATTTCACCCTCGGAGAGTTGGGTCGTAGGTTTCGGGGTACATCCGGAGTACACCCAATTGGGAGCGATAAGTGGATTATTGAAGTCGGCCGCACCAAATGAATCGAAATTGATATTGAGAGCAAATGCTCACCGTATCCTTTTTACTATGTGTATAAGTACTCTCGCTTGGTTCCTAGAGAACCTTGGGGAGGAAAGACTGGCATTTCTGTTCCCTTACTTTGTATCCGTTACTTGATTTGTTTCTTATAATTGCGTACCTTATTATTTGTAATACGTGACATGTTCTCAAAAAGAGTTTTCATAAATTGAAACGAAAAATGAGTTTCAAAACGTATTTCTCGTTCCCCCTCGCTGAGTTCATAAGGACTCACCCTCTTTTATCATCTCAGGTGAAGAAGATCAAGAACAGGTACCCAAGGACGATGTGCCTAACGATGATTCCTTGGAGTGATTGCCTGTCTTGTGTGCTTTGCATGATTATGGCTATTTGTGAACTATGCCACTTGAAGACTATTTCTTTTATGTTGCTCGTTGTTTAGTGATGTAAATGACCCCGTTGTAATTTGGGTCTAATTCTGGGATTGTACTATCTATAACCGGACGAACTTTTATTTGGTTGTTTGCTTTCGTTTTCTTAATTAGTAGTTATCGTAGGCAGTCAAACCACTAGATGAAAAATCAACTAAGTTAATTCTATCTAATTTCACTTAGGTACTCATTTGCAAACTAAAGGATAATAGGTACTTGCATGGTAGGAAATTGACAAATAAACGGGACATAGTTATCATGTTAGGCTTATTAACCAAACGAGACTTTCAAGATAAACTAGTAGGCAAATCGGTTGGTGACAAATAGGAGTCCTTAATGGAATTGGATTAATGATTGGAATAATTGAGGCATTTAGAGAATTAGTCCAAACCAAATAGCCCAATTACAACTGTTATACTGCCGGTTTACCGAAAAATTTTGGAGTTTAGGCCAAACGTTAAGTGTTAAATCTTCATGAACGGTTAAGTACGAGACGTGACTTGAATGTTTAGATCACACCCTAGTCTAACCTTTATAGGCCGGGTTGGGGCGTGACACCTTATATTAGAATGGTATCAGAGCTTAGTTTAGTAACTAGGCGTTAGTCGGGTTCAACTCTCGGACCATGGGTAGAAGCCCTAAGGTAATTATGATGTCTTGTTTATATGTGTTAATGTGTGCTAATGTGCTTTAATTGCTTTGAGAATTGAATACTTTGTGCCTTTGTGGACTATATGTATTATGTGTCATGCACAGCGACACGTTAGTGCCCTCAATAATGCATGCATACTTTTATACTCCTTCCTTCATACATGTGCATGTTATATAACCGTGAATGACTGTTTATACACATAGATAGTTAGGATTAGGACTTTTAGGGAAGTGAATTTGTGCAGGACGAACGAAAAGGCTCGGTTAGAGATTTTTGGCATCTTCACAGGTACTCGATGGATAGTATGTATTATTGGATATGCATATGTATAAAATGCGTAGCACGGGTATAATTGTTGAGGTAAAGTTATCTCCTTATTTTTGGAATACCTATACCTGTGATTATGTTGTCAATTTTATAGCTATGAAGTTATTGATTCTGTTAAACCGTTCTTCTAATTGTGGTTCAAGAATAAATGTTAAGGACATACTACTTCCTTAGATATAAGGGTATACTATTAAATATGTACAATAGTATATATTCTCATGTGCTGATAGTGGAAGTTGACTTGGAGGTTTCTTTGAATCCATTTCTCACATCCTAAAAATTGGCTTGATAGACTATCTAAGAAGTTAGCAATATACTCGTACAATTGAATCCTTACTTGATTGGAATTAAGCATTGTTGAACCTAATAAGGTGTATATTAACGAGTTTCAAGTTCACTCAATGGTAAGATTGTGACCTAGAAATTAAGGGATGAACTCGTGGAAATGGGCGATAAGGGTTAGATTATTAAGGCGTGAATAATGTGTTTAGGTAACTTAACAATGGATAACCTCAAGACATGTAGGCAACTCTGGAGATTAAGTTTAACAAGATTGATGAATCTTTAGTATAACAAGATATGGGGATATTGGAATCGATGAAATCGCGTAACGAGAACTCATGTTCGGAAGACTACCCCTAAATGTTAGGTCGAATGGAAGTGTAAGGTATTGAATTATGTATTAAATGATGTTGCTAAGGTCCTAAGTTGGATATTGGTGATATGAAGAATCATGGTATTGAATTGTTGCCCCTCGAATTTAGTTGTGATTATGCGAAGTAAGATCGATGGACCTAGTATATAAACCATGGAAATGAGATTAAAGTATCCGGTTGAAAGTAGAGTCGTTAGGGTATGCTTAGTAATCCTAAATAGCTAATAGTGAGTATGCATGATGATTCATAGTGAAGCCTAGGACCTAAGGTCGATGAGTCTTGATGCTCTTAGCTAGTTGAACATGTAAATGAGAAGAGTAAGATTTCATAGAGTTAAGATAGAGATGAATTAGAGTCATAATGACCCAAGAGACTATTGTTAGACCACCGTATCTATGTGCATCATTTCACATCTAGAGACTAGCGATCAGTAGACTTCGAATCGTGGTTGTTGAATAGAGGGTGAATCTTGTAGTGATAGTTAAATAAGTGGTTGATTACTTTTAAAGTTCTATTAGGTTATGTTGAAGGATGCCTCGTGGTCATAATTCTTATATTGATACAACATTGAAGTTATCCCGTGTAAGTATTTTATGAGCTCGGTCATTTCGGTACCCATTTATAATCCTAGGATTGTTGCTGTATGGCCAGTAACCTAGTAGAGCATTGATATCACTTACATGGCAATGAACCCAGCTTAGTAATATTAATGTTGAAGATATATTGGCGGGCATTAAGTGTTCGAAGGAATGACTAGGTTGCTAAGTGAGTAGGACCATTGTCTTCTTAAGTATGACGTTACCTTGGATTGAGGTGAGTGGAATTTATTTGAGGTTGAAACTATTCGCCTTAGGAGTTTTGGATAAGATTAAAAGAAAATTCTGAAGCCTTGTGACATGAAATTAGAGATTTGAATAAGGAAATAAATTGTGGATCACAAGCTGATGAAGCTTACTTGAAAAGTTGAACTAGTGCCACATGATTAGTTTACCTATGCAATTTCGATGGCAATTTGTTGGTGGTACTTAATAAACCTTAGAGTTTGAGTTTAATGAATCTCAACGGCCTTTCTCCTTGATTGCGAGCTTGAAGGTTAACGAAGCTGGGGAAGAATGTTAATGAATAGGAGCCTGTAACCGGGAGACTAGTCATTAGAAGATTTGCTAATCTAATGTACCTACGAGATAAGGACTATGATACTACCGATAGATGACGATTTGAGATGGATTAGTTGCTTGGTGAGTTCTTCCTGAAAATAGAGTCGTATTGTGGAGATGATCCGTAACTTGTGTATGACCTATGTGATAACAGTTTTGAAGCTAGTAGATAGGATATGTAAATCTGATATAGACCTCTTGTCTTGAAATTAGTGTATGTAACCATAAGATCGTGGCATTATTGTGATATTCCTTTTGAGGTATGGATGCGAGATGGATACAACATGAGTCATGATTTTGGAGTCATTGTTATATTGTTAGGATACCGATGCAGCTTTGATGACTATGTTTGGAGATTCTAACCTTAGTTAATGAACTCGACCTTAAGATCAATTGGAGAAAAGAGAGTTGTTCAAAGGAATGAACTGTAAATGTAGGGGTCACACCGAATTAAATGATTGGAGAAAGCTAGGAAGTGAATTCGTTGTGGTAAGAGAGATCACAGAGCAAAGGACGACCCGGAGTTGAAAATGACAATGGTCAGAATCCGTCTAAATGACCTTAACAAGTAAGAATGAATTTCGGGACGAAATTCTTTTAAGGAGGGGAGGATGTGAGGCCCGACCCCGAATAACGTGTCCTACCTCGATTTGCGTGCCTTAGACCTAAAATTATATGACCGACCTAGGATTACGTGCCCTGTCTTGATTTTCGTGCATGCCTCGTTATGCGTGCCTTAACCTAGGTTTAAGAGTAATGTCTTGAATTACGTGCATTGCATTGAATTACGTGCCTTATTTTGATCTACGTTCATTCACCTAGGGTTGCATGTGTTAGCATTAGAATCCGTGCACTTATCTTGAAGTATGTGCCTTAGTCTTGAAAAACGTGCGTTCGTCTCGTAGTTCGTGTCCTACCTCATAGTGCGTGCCCTAGACCTAGGAAAGTGTGCTTTCACGCTAATCAAGAGAGCAACTTACACGGGGCACTAGACTATTAAACAATCCTACAAAATCCACTATCAATATTATAATCCTAATTTAACTCACTAGAAGACAAAATAACACAAAAAGCTACACATTCTTTATTCCTTATTCTTTATTCTTTTTGCACTTTCAATACACAATTAAATAACATCCAAAACATGACAAAAATTCAGATTTGGCACATGCTTTGGCCGACCATACCATGGTTTTTGCACAAGGTTTGAACAATTATACAATTAACTATGCATGCTTAGACAAACTATGACACAAATGCATAAAAAATTGCTCAAACCACCTCAATTCTCACACCATTTTCGACCAAACCACCTATGCCCATGCTAACATTTCAAAATTCCATCTTGAAGACAAAAAAAGTCTGAATTTGTATGCCCAAGGCTGACCACATGCTCAAAAAATTGCAAAAGTCTCATTTTTCACTCATTTCTCTCACTTTCCTCACATTTTCTCTCTCTCCCTCTCACTCTCTATCTCCATTTCGGTTTTGGCTGAGTTCTCTCCACCTCTTAGCTCATCTTCATCATCCTATGGTGCATCAAGACAAACCACAAGCAAAGAAACTCACCCAAGCAAGCTAGGATGCAAGAAACACACATGCAAGCATTTTGAGTCACCATTTTCGGCCTTGGTGAGTTTTTAAACTTCCATTTCTTTTCTTCTTGTTCTAACCTCATGCATGAGCTAAGAGATTTATCGCTAAGCTAGGAAAAATAGATAAAAGCTAGTTGGAGTCTCGGCTAAGCAAGCAAGAAGAAGAGATTTGAGCTTCAACAAGGTTTTGAGCATTTTTTTGGGTTGATTGCAAAGGTGAGGGTTAAAATTTTTTGAACACTCTTCAAAATTTCACATGCATGCTCATAAATGTGTGTATTTGCTTCTGTACTTGAGCTATATGGTCGTTCATAAGCTTAAACAACCATGCATGGCAAGATCTTGGCTTGAAAATGATCCTAGGTGAAGTCGAAATGGATGATAGCTCTCTGACCAGTCTGTTCGAGGTAAGTTTAGCTAAGCAAATGATGTTTAAAATGCTTGAAAATTGTTAGGTGACTAGTTTGGACAGTTTTGGACATTTTTCCCAGAAATAGGCCGAAGCGAATTTTGATTCTAAGGTCCTCAAAGTGGCAAATCTTTAAAATGTGACCAAATCTGGAAATCTGGAGAAATGAAGCAGGTTTTGGCAGATGCACTGACCTTGTGGAACGAACCATATTTTACTTAGTAAATGTTGTCCAAAATGCATGCAAGTTTGTGTGCTGCTATATGTTTCAGTTCTGGACAATTTTGTCAGAAATGGACCAAAGCTAAAACTGACCCTAAGGACCTCAAAAACGTCAATTTCGGAAAAGTGTGCAAATCTGGACAGTTTTGTGCTACATCACTGTTTCGGCCATAACTAATGATTCTGAACTCCAATTGATGCAAGGGTTGTTTCTGATTTTAGTTAACTTCTTAAGATTTAATTTGACATCTTATTCACTGAATTTGGAGATTGTTTGATTATCCTATTGATTGTGGGAAAACAGCCTATTGCAGTAAAGGTCTCATTTAGCTACATGCTTGAAAAATTGTTGTAACCCCTTTTGTGGTTCTAATTGTGTGGAAATGTGGTGTTGGGATGTTATGTGGAATTTTTTGAGTACTTGAGTATGCTTGAATGGAATGATGCATGACTTGAGAATGATTTTGAGTTGACTTAGGGTTTTAATCACACGATTAAGCATGAAATGGAAACCCTAATGACTAGGTAGTTTTGCTAAGTGTTGATTCTTGGTTATTGTGTGGAAATTATATGCTTAGTGGGCTGCCCGTAAATGTTTTATAACTTCAAATGTGATTTTGACCATTGCATGTTGTCATATAAGCTTTTCTTGCAACCGAACCCACGTAAATGTTGTTGCATGTTGAATATTCGTATCACTTGATTACGTGAACTTTGAAATGAGTTATATGGCTTGACTTGCATGTGTTACATGGCTGCCCGTTTAATGTTCATATGACTCTATGTGTTCTACAAAGTAAAATTTCATGTCAAGCATGCCTCGTTCGTTTACTTGGCAATATGTGATCTTGAAATTGCTCGGAGGCAACCTACTTTGTTGTCCTCCTAATGTGAATTGTTAAAAGATATTCAATGGTTTATTTGAACATGATTACTTGGCTGCCCGTTAAAGTTTAATTGCTTTCAAATGGATATATGAAATGATTATATGTTCTTACAATGCCTTATATGCCAATATGTCAAAATGTGATCATATACTTGCTCGGAGGCAACCTACTTTGTTGACCTCCTAATGTGAAATGTTAAATGACATAAATGGGCATTGTATACAAGGTTGCAACCTTCAGTGTGGCATGGTAGTGTTTCATGCACGCCGGGCGGCATCGGGCTTGCCGGTGTTACCGTGACTACCATGGTCCAATTCCCTCTCTCGCTTGGCATTTCACCCTCGGAGAGTTGGGTCGTAGGTTTCGGGGTACATCCGGAGTACACCCAATTGGGAGCGATAAGTGGATTATTGAAGTCGGCCGCACCAAATGAATCGAAATTGATATTAAGAGCAAATGCTCACCGTATCCTTTTTACTATGTGTATAAGTACTCTCGCTTGGTTCCTAGAGAACCTCGGGGAGGAAAGACTGGCATTTCTGTTCCCTTACTTTGTATCTGTTACTCAATTTGTTTCTTATAATTGCGTACCTTATTATTTGTAATACGTGACATGTTCTCAAAAAGGGTTGTCATAAATTGAAACGGAAAATGAGTTTCAAAACGTATTTCTCGTTCCCCCTCGCTGAGTTCATAAGGACTCACCCTCTTTTATCATCTCAGGTCAAGAAGATCAAGAATAGGTACCCAAGGACGATGTGCCTAACGATGATTCCTTGAGGTGATTGCCTGTCTTGTGTGCTTTGCATGATTATGGCTATTTGTGAACTATGCCACTTGAAGACTATTTCTTTTATGTTGCTCGTTGTTTAGTGATGTAAATGACCCCGTTGTAATTTGGGTCTAATTCTGGGATTGTACTATCTATAACCGGACGAACTTTTATTTGGTTGTTTGCTTTCGTTTTCTTAATTAGTAGTTATCGTAGGCAGTCAAACCACTAGATGAACAATCAACTAAGTTAATTCTATCTAATTTCACTTAGGTACTCATTTGCAAACTAAAGGATAATAGGTACTTGCATGGTAGGAAATTGACAAATAAACGGGACATAGTTATCATGTTAGGCTTATTAACCAAACGAGACTTTCAAGATAAACTAGTAGGCAAATCGGTTGGTGACAAATAGGAGTCCTTAATGGAATTGGATTAATGATTGGAATAATTGAGGCGTTTAGAGAATTAGTCCAAACCAAAGAGCCCAATTACAACCGTTATACTGCCGGTTTACCGAAAAATTTTGGAGTTTAGGCCAAACGTTAAGTGTTAAATCTTCATGAACGGTTAAGTACGAGACGTGACTTGAATGTTTAGATCACACCCTAGTCTAACCTTTATAGGCCGGATTGGGGTGTGACACCGGATCCCATCAGAACTCCAAAGTTAAGCGTGCTTGGGAGAGAGTAGTACTAGGATGGGTAACCCCGTGGGAAGTCCTCGTGTTGCACACCCCTTTTCAATTTTTTTTGCTCCAGTTAGGGTTGCCAAGATACTTTATCCACCACATTTCTATTATCGAATCCCACGGCACCTTGGGCAAGAGAATTTCGCTTCACGTGGAGGCTGGGCCAGCAAACCGAGAGCGTAGGGCTTGTGACCAGGTCTTCGTCGCTCCGGTGCCCATAACTTTTGATCCGTAAGGATTTACGCGTCGCACAGCATACCGTTGCAAAGCACTCTGAGAGCTCTACGACGGGGGCAGCTAGTTTGCTCGCTGTACCCTTTTTGGAGCCCAAAATCGAATGTTTTCATCAATTTCGGGCCAATTTTCTATTTTTGCTCCTTTTTTCCGTCCCGGATCGTACGTCGTGAGCTGTTAAAAGGAAGACAACCTTACTCGCTTGACATTAGAGGGCCCTACAACGCGTCAATATCACGTCTTGCGAGGATGCTGCGTTGTTGAAGCGGATGGGTTGTCATTAAGCTCATTGGGCCTTTTGAATAGGCCATCTCTCTAGGCTGGGACTGTGAACTATTAACAAATAAAGGAATTGTGCTCTCAACATGATGGGTGCGATCATACCAGCACTAATGCACCGGATCCCATCAGAACTCCGAAGTTAAGCATGCTTGGGTGAAAGTAGTACTAGGATGGGTGACCCCATGGGAAATCCTCGTGTTGCACCCCCCTTTTCAAATTTTTTTGCTCCGGTTAGGGCTGCCAAGATAATTTATCCGCCACATTTCTATTATCGAATCTCACGGCACCTTGGGCAAGACAACTTCGCTTCACGTGGAGGCTGGCCCAGCAAACCGAGGGCGTAGGGCTTGTGACCAGGTCTTCGTCGCTTTGGTGCCCATAAATTTTGATCCGTAAGGATTTACGCGGTGCACAGCATACCGTTGCCAAGCTTTCTGAGAGCTCTACCACGGTGGCAGCTAGCTTGCTCGCTGTGCCCTTTTTGGAGCCCAAAATCGAACGTTTTCATCATTTTCTAGCCATTTTTCTATTTTTGCTCTATTTTTTCATCCCTGATCGTACGTCGTGAGCTGTTAAAAGGACAACAACTTTACTCGCGGGACATTAGAGGGCCCTACAACGCGTCGATATCACGTCTTGTGAGGATGCTACGGTGTTGAAGTGGATGGGTCGTCGTTAAGCCCATTGGGCCTTCTGAATGGGCCATCTCTCTAGGCTGGGACTGTGAACCGTTAACACATAATTGAATTGTGCCCTCAATATGACGGGTGCGATCATACCAGCCCTAATGCACCGGATCCCATCAGAACCCTGAAGTTAAGCTTGCTTGGGCGAGAGTAGTACTAGGATGGGTGACCCCCTGCGAAGTCCTCGTGTTGCACCCCCTTTTTCAATTTTTTTTGCTCCGGTTAGGGCTGCCAAGATACTTTATCCGCCACATTTCTATTATCAAATCCCACGGCACCTTGGGCAGGACAACTTCGCTTCACGTGGAGGCTGGGCCCGCAAACCGTGGGCGTAGGGCTGGTGACCAGGTCTCCGTCGATCCGGTGCCCAGAACTTTTGATCCGTAAGGAGTTACGCGGCGCACAGCATACCATTGCAAAGCTCTCTGAAAGCTCTATGACGGGGGTAGCATGCTTGCACACTGTGCCCTTTTTGGAGCCCAAAATCGAACGTTTTCATCAGTTTCGGGCCATTTTTCTTCTTTTCCTCTATTTTTTTGTCCCGGATTGTACGTCGTGAGCTATTAAAAGGATGACAACCTTACTCGCGGGACATTAGAGGGCCCTATAAAAAAGTTGATATCACGTCTTGCCAGGATGTTGCGTTGTTGAAGCAGATAGGTTGTCGTTAAGCCCATTAGGCCTTTTCAATGGGCCATCTCTCTAGGCTGGGACGGTGAACCGTTAACACATAAAGGAATTGTGCCCTCAACATGACGGGTGCGATCATACCAACACTAATGTACCGGATCCCATCAGAATTCCAAAGTTAAGCGTGCTTGGGTGAGAGTAGTACTAAGATGGGTGGCCCCTTGGGTAGTCCTCGTGTTGCACCCCCCTTTTCATTTTTTTTTGCTCCAGTTAGGGTTGCCAAGATACTTTATTCACCCCATTTCTATTATCGAATCCCACGGCACCTTGGGCAAGACAACTTCGCTTCACGTGGAGGCTGGGCCAGCAAACCGAGGGCGTAGGGCTTGTGACCAGGTCTTCGTCGCTCCGGTGCCTATAACTTTTGATCCGTAAGGAGTTTCGCGGCGCACAACATACCGTTGCAAAGCTCTTCGAGAGCTCTACGACAGGGGCAGTTAGCCAGCTTGCTATGCCCTTTTTGGAGCCCAAAATCGAACATTTTCATCAGTTTCAGGCCACTTTTCTAGTTTTGCTCTATTTTTCCATCCCGGATAGTACGTCATGTGCTGTTAAAATGATGACAACCTTACTCGCGGGACATTAGAGGGCCCTACAATGCATCGATATCACGTCTGGCGAGGATGCTACGTTGTTTAAGTGGATGGGTTGTCGATAAGCCCATTAGGCCTTCTGAATGGGCCATCTCTCTAGGCTGGGACTGTGAACCGTTAACACATAAAGGAATTATGCCCTCAACATGACGGGTGCGATCATACCAGCAATAATACACCGGATCCTGTCAGAACTCCGAAGTTAAGCGTGCTTGGGTGAGAGTAGTACTAGGATGGGTGACCCTATGGGAAGTCCTTGTGTTGCACCCCCCTTTTCAATTTTTTTTGCTCCGGTTAGGGCTGCCAAGATACTTTATCCACCACATTTCTATTATCGAATCCCACGGAACCTTGGGCAAGACAACTTCGCTTCACGTGGAGGCTGGGCCAGCAAACCAATGGCGTAGGGCTTGTGACCAGGTCTTCGTCGCTCCGGTACCCATAACTTTTGATCCGTAAGGAGTTACGCGGCGCACAGCATACCGTTGCAAAGCTCTCTGAGAGCTCTACCACGGGGGCAGCTAGTTTGCTCGCTGTGCCCTTTTTGGAGCCCAAAATCAAACATTTTCATCATTTTCGGGCGACTTTTCTATTTTTGCTCTATTTTTTCATCCCGGATCGTACGTCGTGAGCTGTTAAAAGGACGACAACCTTACTCGCGGGACATTAGAGGGCCCTAAAATGCGCCGATATCACGTCTTTCGAGGATGCTGCGTTGTTGAAGTGGATGGGTTGTCGTTAAGCCCATTGGGCCTTCTGAATGGGCCATCTCTCTAGGCTGGGACTATGAACCGTTAACACATAAATGAATTATGCCCTCAACATGACGGGTGCGATCGTACTAGCACCACCGGATCCCATCAGAACTCCGGACTTAAGCGTGCTTGGGCGAGAGTAGTACTAGGATGGGTGACCCCATGGGAAGTCCTCGTGTTGCACCCTCATTTTCAATTTTTTTTGCTCCGGTTAGGGCTGCCAAGATACTTTATCCACCACATTTCTATTATCGAATCCCGTGGCACCTTAGGCAAGACAACTTCGCTTAACGTGGAGGCTGGGCCAGCAAACCAAGGGCGTAGGGCGTAGGGCTTGTGACCAGGTCTTTGTCGCTCCGGTGCCCATAACTTTTGATCCGTAAGGAGTTACGCGGCGCACAGCATACCGTTGCAAAGCTCTCTGAGAGCTCTACCACAAGGGCAGCTAGCTTGCTCGCTATGCCCTTTTTGGAGCCCAAAATCAAACGTTTTCATCATTTTCGGGTGACTTTTCTACTTTTGCTCTGTTTTTTCATCTCGGATCTTACGTCGTGAGCTGTTAAAAGGATGACAACCTTACTCACTGGACATTAGAGGGCCCTACAACGCGTCGATATCACGTCTTGCGAGGATGTTGCGTTGTTGAAGCGGATGGGTTGTCGTTAGGCCCATTGGGCCTTCTGAATGGGCCATCTCTCTAGGCTGGGACTGTGAACCGTTAACAGATAAAGGAATTGTGCCCTCAACATGACGGGTGCGATCATACTAGCCCTAATGCACTGAATCCCATCAGAACTCCAAAGTTAAGCGTGCTTGGGCGAGAGTAGTACTAGGATGGGTGAGCCCTTTGGAAGTCCTCGTGTTGCACCCTACTTCTTAATTTTTTTTGCTCCGGTTAGGGTTGCCAACATACTTTATCCACCACATTTCTATTATCGAATCCCACAGCACCTTGGGCAAGACAACTTCGCCTCACGTGGAGACTGGGCCCGCAAACCAAGGGCGTAGGGCTTGTGACCAGGTCTCCGTCGCTCCGGTGCCCATGACTTTTGATCCGTAAGGAGTTACGCGGCGCACAGCTTACCGTTGCAAAGCTCTCCGAGAGCTCTACGACTGGGGTAGCCAGCTTGCTCGCTGTTCCCATTTTGGAGCCCAAAATCAAACGTTTTCATCAGTTTCGGGCTACTTTTCTTCTCCTGGTCTGTTTTTCCGTCCCGGATCGTACATCGTGAGCTGTTAAAAGGACGACAACATTACTTGCGCGACATTAGAGGGCCCTGCAATGCGTCGATATCACGTCTTGCGAGGATGCTGCGTTGTTGAAGCGGATGGGTTCGTTAAACCCATTGGGCCATTTGAATGGCCATCTCTCTAGGCTGCGACTGTGAACCGTTAACACATAAATGAATTGTGCTCTCAATATGACGGGTGCGATCATACCAGCACTAATGCACCGGATCCCATCCGAACCCCGAAGTTAAGCGTGCTTGGGGGAGAGTAGTACTAGGATGGGTGACCCCCTAGGAAGTCCTCGTGTTGCACCGCCCTTTTCAATTTTTTTTGTTCCGGTTAGTGTTGCCAAGATACTTTATCCACCACATTTCTATTATCGAATCCCACGGCACCTTGGGCAAGACAACTTCGCTTCACGTGGAGGCTGGGCCTGCAAACCGAGGGCGTAGGGCATGTGACCAGGTCTCCGTCGCTCCGGTGGCCATAACTTTTGATCCGTAAGGAGTTACGCGGCGCACAGCATACCGTTGCAAAGCTCTCCGAGAGCTCTACGTTGGGGCAGCCAGCTTGCTCGCTGTGCCCTTTTTGGAGCCCAAAATCGAACGTTTTCATCAGTTTCGAGTCATTTTTCTACTTTTCCTCTGTTTTTCCGTATCGTATCGTAAGTCGTGAGCTGTTAAAAGGATGACAACCTTACTCGCGGGACATTACAGGCCCTATAAAGCTTCAATATCACGTCTTGTAAGGATGCTGCGTTGTTGAAGGAAATGGGTTATCGTTAAGCCCATTGGGCCTTTTGAATGGGCCATCTCTCTAGGATGGGACTGTGAACCGTTGACACATAAAGGAATTGTGCCCTCAACGTGACGGGTGCGATCATACCAGCAATAATGCACCGGATCCCATCAGAACTCCGAAGTTAAGCGTGCTTGGATGAGAGTAGTACTAGGATGGGTGACCCCTTGGGTAGTCCTCGTGTTGCACCCCCCTTTTCAATTTTTTTTGCTCTGGTTAGGGTTGCCAAGATACTTTATCCACCACATTTCTATTATCGAATCCCATGGCACCTTGGGCAAGACAACTTCGCTTCATGTAGAGGATGGGCCAGCAAACCAAGGGCGTAGGGCTAGTGACCAGGTCTTCTTCGCTTCGGTGCCCATAACTTTTGATCCGTAGGGAGTTACGCGGCGCACAGCAAACTGTTGCAAAGCTCTCCGAGAGCTCTACGACTGGGGTGGCTAACCTACGCGTTGTGCCCTTTTTGGACCCCAAAATCGAACGTTTTCAGCAGTTTCAGGCCAATTTTCTGATTTTTCTCTATTTTTCCGTCCCGGATCGTACGTCATGAGTTGTTAAAAGGATGACAACCTTACTCGCGGGACATTAGAGGCCCTACAATGTGTCGATATCATGCCTTGCGAGGATGCTGCATTGTTGAAGTGGACGGGTTGTCGTTAATCCCATTGGGCCTTCTGAATGGGCCATCTCTCTAGGCTAGGACTGTGAACCGTTAACACATAAAGGAATTGTGCCCTCAACATGACGGGTGCGATCATACTATAACTAATGCACCGGATCTCATCAGAACTCCGAAGTTAAGCGTGCTTGGGCTTGAGTAGTTCTAGGATTGGTGACCCCTTGGGAAGTCCTCGTGTTGCACCCCCTTTTCAGTTTTTTTTGCTCCGGTTAGGGTTGCCAACATACTTTATCCACCATATTTTTATTATCGAATCCCACGGCACCTTGGGCAAGATAACTTTGCTTCACGTGGAGGCTGGGCCAGCAAACTGAGGGCATAGGGCTTATGATCAGGTCTCCGTCGCTCCGGTGCCCATAACTTTTGATCTGTAAAGAGTTACGCGACACACAACATACCGTTGCAAAGCACTCCAAGAGCTCTACGACGGGGGCAGCCAGCTTGCTCGCTGTGCCCTTTTTGGATTCCAAAATCGAACGTTTTCATCAGTTTCGAGCCACTTTTCTTCTTTTGCTATGTTTTTTCATCCCGGATCGTACGTCGTGAACTGTTAAAAGAATGACAACCTCACTCGCAGGACATTAGAGGGTCCTACAACGCGTCGATATCACGTCTTGCAAGGATGCTGCGTTGTTGAAGCGGATGGGTTGTCGTTAAGCCCAATGGGCCTTTTGAATGGGCTAGCTCTCTAGGCTGGGATAGTGAACCGTTAACACATAAAGGAATTGTGCCCTCAACATGACGTGTGCGATCATACAAGCACTAATGCACCGGAACCCATTAGAACTCCTAAGTTAAGCATGCTTGGGCGAGAGTAGTACTAGGATGGGTGACCCCCTGGGAAGCCCTCGTGTTGCACCCCCCTTTTCAATTTTTTTTGCTCCAGTCAGGGTTGCCAAGATACTTTATCAAACACATTTCTATTATCGAATCCCACGGCACCTTGGGCAAGAGAATTTCGCTTCACATGGAGGCTAGGCCCACAAACTGAGGGCGTAGGGCTTGTGACCAGGTCTCCGTCGCTCCGGTGCCCATAACTTTTGATCCGTAAGGAGTTACGCGGCACACAGCATACCGTTGCAAAGCACTCCGAGAGCTCTACGACGGGGACAGCCAGCTTGCTCGCTGTGCACTTTTTGGAGACCAAAATCGAACGTTCTCATCAGTTTCGAGCCACTTTTCTATTTTTACTCCGTTTTTCCATCCCGGATCGTACGTCGTGAGCTATTAAAAGGACGACAACCTTACTCGCGGGACATTAGAGGGACCTACGATGCGTCGATATCACTTCTTGCGACGATGCTGTGTTGTTGAAGAGGATGGGTTGTCATTAAGCCCATTGGGCCTTTTGAATGGGCCATCTCTCTTGGATGGGACTGTGAACCTTTAACACATAAAGGAATTGTGCCCTCAATATGACGGGTGTGATCATACCAGCCCTAATGCACCGGATCCCATCAGAACTCTGAAGTTAAACATGCTTGGGTGAGAGTAGTAATAGGATGGGTGACCCCCTGGGAATCCCTCGTGTTGCACCCCCCTTTTCAATATTTTTTGCTCCGGTTAGGGCTGCCAAGATAATTTATCCGCCACATTTCTATTATCGAATCCCACGGCACCTTGGGCAAGACAACTTCGCTTCACGTGGAGGCTAGGCCAGCAAACCGAGGGCGTAGGGCTTGTAACCAGGTCTTCGTCGCTCCGGTGCCCATAACTTTTGATCAGTAAGGATTTACGCGGCGCACAGCATACCGTTGCAAAGCTCTCTGAGAGTTCTACCACTAGGGAAGCTAGCTTTCTCGCTGTGCCCTTTTTGGAGCCCAAAATCAAACATTTTCATCATTTTCTGGCCACTTTTCTGATTTTGCTCTGCTTTTTCATCCCGGATCGTACGTCGTGAGCTGTTAAAAGGACGATAACCTAACTCGCGGGACATTAGAAGGCCCTACAACGCGTTGATATCACGTTTTGCGAGGATACTGCGTTGTTGAAGCGGATGTGTTGTCGTTAAGCCCATTGGGCCTTCTGAATGGGCCATCTCTCTAGGCTGGGACTATGAACCGTTACCACATAAAGGAATTGTGCCCTCAACATGCGATCATACAAGCCCTAATGCACCGGATCCCATCAGAACTCCGAAGTTAAGCTTGCTTGGGCGAGTGTAGTAGTAGGATGGGTGATCCCCAGGGAAGTCCTCGTGTTGCACTCCCCTTTTCAATTTTTTTTGCTCCGTTTAGGGCTGCCAAGATACTTTATCCGCCACATTTCTATTATCGAATCCCAAGGCACCTTGGGCAAGACAACTTCGCTTCACGTGGAGGCTGGGCCCGCAAACCAAGGGCATAGGGCTGGTGACCAGGTCTCCGTCGCTCCGGTGCCTATAACTTTTGATCCGTAAGGAGTTACGCGACGCACAGCATACCGTCGTAAAGCTCTCCAACAACTCTATGACGTGGGTAGCCAGCTTGCTCATTGTGCCCATTTTGGAGCCCAAAATCTATCATTTTCATCAGTTTCGGGCCATTTTTCTTCTTTTCCTATGTTTTTCCGTCTCGGATTGTACGTCGTGAGCTGTTAAAAGGATGACAACCTTACTCGCTGGACATTAGAGGGCCCTATAAAGCGTTGATATCACGTCTTGCGAGGATGCTACGTTGTTCACGCAGATGGGTTATCGTTAAGCCCATTGGGCCTTTTGAATGGGCCATCTCCCTAGGCTGGGACTGTGAACCGTTGTCACATAAAGGAATTGTGCCCTCAACATGACGGGTGCGATCATACTAGCACTAATGCACCGTATCCCATCAGAACTCCGAAGTTAAGCGTGCTTGGCTGAGAGTAGTACTAGGATGGGTGGCCCCTTGGGTAGTCCTCGTGTTGCACCCCCCTTTTCATTTTTTTTTTGCTCCAGTTAGGGCTGCCAAGATACTTTATCCACCACATTTCTATTATCGAATCCCACGGCACCTTGGGCAAGACAACTTCGCTTCACATGGAGGCTGGGCCAGCAAACCGAGCGCGGAGGGCTGGTGACCTGGTCTCCCTCGCTCCGGTGCCCATAACTTCTAATCCGTAAGGAGTTACATGGCTCACAACATACCGTTGCAAAGCTCTCCGAGAGCTCTACGACGGGGGCAGCTGGCTTGCTCGCTGTGTCCTTTTTTAGCCCAAAAACAAACATTTTCATCAGTTTCGAGCGACTTTTCTATTTTTGATCTATTTTTTCATCCGGGATCGTACGTCGTGAGCTGTTAAAAGGACGACAACCTTACTTGCGTGACATTAGAGGGCCCTACAACGCGTCGATAGCACGTCTTGCGAGGATGCTGTGTTGTTGAAGCGGATGGGTTGTCGTTAAGCCCATTAGGCCTTCTGAATGGGCCATCTCTCTTGGATGGGACTGTGAACCTTTAACACATAAAGGAATTGTGCCCTCAACATGACGGGTGCGATCATACCAGCCTTAATGCACCAGATCCCAACAGAACTCTAAAGTTAAGCGTGCTTGGGCGAGAGTAGTACTAGGATGGGTGAGCCACTGGGAAGTCCTCGTGTTGCACGCCACTTTTCAATTTTTTTTGCTCCGGTTAGGGTTGCTAACATACTTTATCCCCCACATTTCTATTATCGAATCCCACGGCACCTTGGGCAAGACAACTTCGCTTCACGTAGTGGCTGGGCCCGTACTCCGAGGGCGTAGTGCTTGGAACTAGGCCTCCCTCGCTCCGGTGCCTATATCTTTTGATCTGTAAGGATTTCCGCGCCGCACAGCATACCGTTGGAAAGCTCTTCGAGAGCTCTACGACTAGGGCAGCCAGCTTGCTCGCTGTGCCATTTTGGATCCCAAAACCAAATATTTAATTCAGTTTCGGGCGATTTTTCTTCTTTTGGTCTGTTTTTTCATCCCAGATTGTACGCCGTGAGCTGTTAAAAGGACGACAACCTTACTTGCGTGACATTAGAGGGCCCTACAACGCGTCGATATCACGTCTTGCGAGGATGCTGCGTTGTTGAAGCGAATGGTTTGTCGTTAAACCCATTGGGCCATTTGAATGGGCCATCTCTCTAGGCTGGGACTGTGAACCGTTAACACATAAAGGAATTGTGCCCTCAATATGACGGGTGCGATCATACCACCACTAATGCCCCGGATCCCATCCGAACTCCGAAGTTAAGCGTGCTTGGGCGAGTGTAGTTCAAGGATGGGTGACCCCCAGTGAAGTCCTCGTGTTGCACACCCCTTTTCAATTTTTTTTGCTCCGTTTAGGGCTGCCAAGATACTTTATCCGCCACATTTCTATTATCGAATCCCAAGGCACCTTGGGCAAGACAACTTCGCTTCACATGGAGGCTGGGCCCGCAAACTGAGGGCATAGGGCTGGTCACCAGGTCTCCGTCGCTCCGATGCCTATAACTTTTGATCCGTAAGGAGTTACGCGACGCACAGCATACCGTCGCAAAGCTCTCCAACAGATCTATGACGTGGGTAGCCAGCTTGCTCACTGTGCCCTTTTTGGAGCCCAAAATCGAACGTTTTCATCAGTTTCGGGCTATTTTCCTACTTTTCCTATGTTTTTCCGTCCCGGATTGTACATCGTGAGCTGTTAAAAGGATGACAACCTTACTCGCTGGATATTAGAGGGCCCTATAAAGCGTTGATATCACGTCTTGCGAGGATGCTGCGTTGTGCACGCAGTTGTGTTGTCGTTAAGCCCATTGGGCCATTTGAATGGGCCATCTTCCTAGGCTAGGACTGTGAACCGTTATCACATAAAGGAATTGTGCCCTCAACATGACGGGTGCGATCATACTAGCACTAATGCACCGTATCCCATCAGAACTCCGAAGTTAAGCGTGCTTGGCTGAGAGTAGTACTAGGATGGGTGGCCCCTTGGGTAGTCCTCGTGTTGCACCCTCCTTTTCATTTTTTTTTGCTCCAGTTAGGGCTGCCAAGATACTTTATCCACCACATTTCTATTATCGAATCCCACGGCACCTTGGGCAAGACAACTTCGCTTCACATGGAGGCTGGGCCCGCAAACCGAGGGCGTAGTGCTGGTGACCTGGTCTCCGTCGCTCCGATGCCCATAACTTCTGATCCGTAAGGAGTTACGCGGTGCACAACATACCGTTGCAAAGCTCTCCGAGAGCTCTACGACGGGGGCAGCTGGCTTGCTCGCTGTGCCCTTTTTGGAGCCCAAAATCAAACATTTTCATCATTTTTGGGCGATTTTTCTATTTTTGATCTATTTTTTCGTCCGGGATCGTACGTCGTGAGCTGTTAAAAGGACGACAACCTTACTCGCAAGACATTAGAAGGCCTTACAACGCGTCGATAGCACGTCTTGCGAGGATGCTGTGTTGTTGAAGCGGATGGGTTGTCGTTAAGCCCATTAGGCCTTCTGAATGGGCCATCTCTCTTGGATGGGACTGTGAACCTTTAACACATAAAGGAATTGTGCCCTCAACATGACGGGTGCGATCATACCAGCCTTAATGCACCGGATCCCAACAGAACTCCAAAGTTAAGCGTGCTTGGGCGAGAGTAGTACTAGGATTGGTGAGCCACTAGGAAGTCCTCGTGTTGCACCCCACTTTTCAATTTTTTTTGCTCCGGTTAGGGTTGCTAACATACTTTATCCGCCACATTTCTATTATCGAATCCTACGGCACCTTGGGCAAGACAACTTCGCTTCACGTCGAGGCTGGGCCCGCAAACCGAGAGCGTAGGGCTTGTAACCAGGTCTCCCTCGCTCCGGTGCCCATAACTTTTGATCTGTAAGGAGTTACGCGGTGCACAGCATGCCGTTACAAAGCTCTCCGAGATCTCTACGATTGGGGCAGCCAGCTTGCTCGCTTTGCCCTTTTTGGAGCCCAAAACCAAATATTTTCATCAGTTTCGGGCGACTTTTCTTCTTTTGGTCTATTTTTTCGTCCCGGATTGTACGTCGTGAGCTGTTAAAAGGACGACAACCTTACCTGCGTGACATTAGAGGGCCCTCCAACGCGTCGATATCACGTCTTGCGAGGATGCTGCGTTGTTGAAGCGAATGGCTTGTCGTTAAACCTATTGGGCCATTTGAATGGGCCATCTCTCTAGGTTGGGACTGTGAACCGTTAACACATCAAGGAATTGTGCCCTCAATATGACGGGTGCGATCATACCAGCACTAATGCACAGGATCCCATCCGAACTCCGAAGTTAAGCGTGCTTGGGCGAGTGTAGTTCAAGGATGGGTCACCCCCAGGGAAGTCCTCGTGTTGCACCCCCATTTTCAATTTTTTTTGCTCCGTTTAGGGCTGCCAAGATACTTTATCCGCCACATTTCTATTATCGAATCCCAAGGCACCTTGGGCAAGACAACTTCGCTTCACGTGGAGGCTGGGCCCGCAAACCAAGGGCATAGGGCTGGTGACCAGGTCTCCGTCGCTCCGGTGCCTATAACTTTTGATCCGTAAGGAGTTACGCGACGCACAGCATACCGTCGCAAAGCTCTCCAACAACTCTATGACGTGGGTAGCCAGCTTGCTCACTGTGCCCTTTTTGGAGCCCAAAATCGAACGTTTTCATCAGTTTCAGGCCATTTTTCTTCTTTTCCTATGTTTTTTCGTCCCGGATTATATGTCGTGAGCTGTTAAAAGGATGAAAACCTTACTCGCTGGACATTAGAGGGCCGTATAAAGCGTTGATGTCACGTCTTGCGAGGATGCTGCGTTGTTGAAGTGGATGGGTTGTCGTTAAGCCCATTGGGCCTTCTGAATGGGCCATCTCCCTAGGCTGGGACTGTGAACCGTTATCACATAAAGGAATTGTGCCCTCAACATGATGGGTGCGATCATACTAACACTAATGCACCGTATCCCATCAGAACTCCGAAGTTAAGCGTGCTTGGCTGAGAGTAGTACTAAGATGGGTGGCCCCTTGGGTAGTCCTCGTGTTGCACCCCCATTTTCATTTTTTTTTGCTCCAGTTAGGGCTGCCAAGATACTTTATCCACCACATTTTTATTATCGAATCCCACGGCACCTTAAGCAAGACAACTTCGCTTCACATGGAGGCTGGGCCAGCAAACCGAGGGCGTAGGGCTGGTGACCTGGTCTCCGTCGCTCCGGTGCCTATAACTTCTGATCCGTAAGGAGTTACGCGGCGCACAACATACCGTTGCAAAGCTCCCCGAGAGCTCTACGACGGGGGCAGCTGGCTTGCTCGCTGTACCCCTTTTTGAGCCCAAAATCATATGATTTCATCAGTTTCGAGCGACTTTTCTATTTTTGATCTATTTTTTCATCCGGGATCGTACGTCGTGAGCTGTTAAAAGGACGACAACCTTACTTGCGTGACATTAGAGGGCCCTACAACGCGTCGATATCACGTCTTGTGAGGATGCTGCGTTGTTGAAGCAGATGGTTTGTCGTTAAACCCATTGGGCCATTTGAATGGGCCATCTATCTAGGCTAGGACTGTGAACCGTAACACATAAAGGAATTGTGCCCTCAATATGTCGGGTGCGATCATACCAGCACTAATGCACAGGATCCCATCCGAACTCCGAAGTTAAGCGTGCTTGGGCGAGTGTAGTACAAGGATGGGTGACCCCTTGGGAAGTCCTCGTGTTGCACCACCCTTTTCAATTTTTTTTGCTCCGTTTAGGGCTGCCAAGATACTTTATCCGCCACATTTCTATTATCGAATCCCAAGGCACCTTGGGCAAGACAACTTCGCTTCACGTGGAGGCTGGGCCCGCAAACCGAGGGCATAGGGCTGGTGACCAGGTCTCCGTTGCTTCGATGCCTATAACTTTTGATCCATAAGGAGTTACGCGACGCACAGCATACCGTCGCAAAGCTCTCCAACAGCTCTATGACGTGGGTAGCCAGCTTGCTCACTGTGCCCTTTTTGGAGCCCAAAATCGAACGTTTTCATCAGTTTCAGGCCATTTTTCTTCTTTTCCTATATTTTTTCGTCCCGGATTATACGTCGTGAGCTGTTAAAAGGATGACAACCTTACTCGCTGGACATTAGAGGGCCCTATAAAGCGTTGATATCACGTCTTGCGAGGATGCTGCATTGTTCACGCAGATGGGTTGTCGTTAAGCCCATTGGGCCTTTTGAATGGGCCATCTCCCTAGGTTGGGACTGTGAACCGTTATCACATAAAGGAATTGTGCCCTCAACATGACGGGTGCGATCATACTAGCACTAATGCACCGTATCCCATCAGAACTCCGAAGTTAAGCGTGCTTGGCTGAGAGTAGTACTAGGATGGGTGGCCCCTTGGGTAGTCCTCGTGTTGCACCCCCCTTTTCAATATTTTTTGCTCCAGTTAGAGCTGCCAAGATACTTTATCCACCACATTTCTATTATCGAATCCCACGGCACCTTGGGCAAGACAACTTCGCTTCACATGGAGGCTGGGCCCGCAAACCGAGGGCATAGGGCTGGTGACCTGGTCTCCGTCGCTCCGGTGCCCATATCTTCTGATCCGTAAGGAGTTACGCGGCGCACAACATACCGTTGCAAAGCTCTCCGAGAGCTCTACGATGGGGGCAGCTGGCTTGCTCGCTGTGCCCTTTTTTGAGCCCAAAATCAAACGTTTTCATCATTTTCGGGCGACTTTTCTATTTTTGATCTATTTTTTCATCCGGGATCGTACGTCGTGAGTTGTTAAAAGGACGACAACCTTACTCGCGGGACATTAGAAGGCCCTACAACGCGTCGATAGCACGTCTTGCGAGGATGCTGTGTTGTTGAAGCGGATGGGTTGTCGTTAAGCCCATTAGGCCATCTGAATGGGCCATCTCTCTTGGATGGGACTGTGAACCTTTAACACATAAAGGAATTGTGCCCTCAACATGACGGGTGCGATCATACCAGCCTTAATGCACCAGATCCCAACAGAACTCTAAAGTTAAGCGTGCTTGGGCGAGAGTAGTACTAGGATGGGTGAGCCACTGGGAAGTCCTCGTGTTGCACGCCACTTTTCAATTTTTTTTGCTCCGGTTAGGGTTGCTAACATACTTTATCCGCCACATTTCTATTATCGAATCCCACGGCACCTTGGGCAAGACAACTTCGCTTCACGTGGAGGCTGGGCCCGCAAACCGAGGGTGTAGGGCTTGTAACCAGGTCTCCCTCGCTCCGGTGCCCATAACTTTTGATCCGTAAGGAGTTACGCGGCGCACAGCATACCGTTGCAAAGCTCTCCGAGAGCTCTACGACTGGGGCAGCCAGCTTGCTCGCTGTGCCCTTTTTGGAGCCCAAAACCAAATATTTTCATCAGTTTCGGGTGACTTTTCTTCTTTTGGTCTGTTTTTTCGTCCCGGATTGTACGTCGTGAGCTGTTAAAAGGACGACAACCTTACTTGCGTGACATTAGAGGGCCCTACAACGCGTCAATATCACGTCTTGCGAGGATGCTGCGTTGTTGAAGCGAATGGTTTGTCGTTAAGCCCATTGGGCCTTTTGAATGGGCCATCTCTCTAGGTTGGGACGGTGAACCGTTAACACATAAAGCAATTGTGCCCTCAACGTGATGGGCGCGATCATACCAGCACTAATGCACCGGATCCCATCAGAACTCCGAAGTTAAGCGTGCTTGGGTGAGAGTAGTAATTGGATAGGTGACCCCCTGGGTAGTCCTCGTGTTGCACCCCGCTTTTCAATTTTTTTTGCTCCGGTGAGGGCTGCCAAGATACTTTATCCACCACATTTCTAATATCGAATCCCACGACACCTTGGGCAAGACAACTTCGCTTCACGTGGAGGCTGGCCCAGCAAACCCAGGGCGTAGGGCTTGTGACCAGGTCTTCGTCGCTCCGGTGCCCATAACTTTTGATCCGTAAGGAGTTACGCGGCGCACAGCATACCGTTGGAAAACTCTCTGAGAGCTCTACGACAGGGGCCGCTAGCTTGCTCGCTATGCCCTTTTTGGAGCCCAAAAGTGAACTTTTAGTTTCGGGCCACTTTTCTAATTTTGCTATGTTTTTCCGTCCCAGATCGTACGTCGTGAGCTGTTAAAAGGACGACAACCTTACTCGCGGGACATTAGAGGGCCCTACAACGCGTCGATATCACGCCTTGTGAGGATGCTACGTTGTTGATGTGGATGGGTTGTCGTTAATCACATTGGGCCATCTCAATGGGCCATCTCTCTAGGCTGGGATTGTGAACCATTAACACATAAAGGAATTGTGCCCTCAACATGACGGGTGCGATCATACCAGCACTAATGCATCGGATCCTTTCAGAACTCCGAAGTTAAGCATGCTTGGGTGAGAGTAGTACTAGGATGGGTGACCCCCTGGGAAGTCCTCGTGTTGCACCACCCTTTTCAGTTTTTTTTGCTCCAGTTAGGGTTGCCATCATACTTTATCCACCACATTTCTATTATCGAATTCCACGGCACCTTGGGCAGGATAACTTCACTTCACGTGGAGGCTGGGTTAGCAAAGTGAGGGCGTAGATCTTATGACCAGGTCTCCGTCGCTCCGGTGCCCATACTTTTGATCTGCAAGGAGTTACGCGACGCGCAGCATACCGTTGCAAAGCTCTCCGAGAGCTCTACAACGGGGGCAGCCAACTTGCTCGCTGTGCCCTTTTTGGATTCCAAAATCGAACGTTTTCATCAGTTTCGAGCCACTTTTCTTCTTTTGCTCTGTTTTTTCGTCCTGGATCGTACGTCGTGAGCTGTAAAAAGAACGACAACCTCAATAGCAAGACATTAGAGGGCCCTACAACGCGTTGATATCACGTCTTGCGAGGATGCAGCATTGTTGAAGCGAATGGGTTGTCGTTAAGCCCATTGGGCCTTTTGAATGGGCCAGCTCTCTAGGCTGGGATAGTGAACCGTTAACACATAAAGGAATTGTGCCCTCAACTTGACGGGTGCGATCATACCAGCACTAATGCACCGGATCCTATCAGAACACCTAAGTTAAGCGTGCTTGGGCGAGAGTAGTACTAGGATGGGTGACCCCCTGGGAAGCCCTCGTGTTGCACCCCCCTTTTCAATTATTTTTGCTCGAGTTAGGGTTGCCAAGATATTTTATCCACCACATTTCTATTATCGAATCCCACGGCACCTTTGGCAAGAGAATTTCGTTTCACGTGGAGGCTGGGCCAGCAAACCGAGGGCGTAGGGCTTGTGACCAGGTCTCCGTCGCTACGGTGCCCATAACTTTTGATCCGTAAGGATTTACGCGGCGCACAGCATACCATTGCAAAGCTCTCCGACAGCTCTATGACGGGGGAAGCTAGCTTGCTCACTGTGCGCTTTTTGGAGCCCAAAATCGAACATTTTCATCATTTTCTGGCCACTTTTCTATTTTTGCTCTGTTTTTTCATTTCGGATCGTACTTCGTGAGCTGTTAAAAGGACGACAACGTTACTCGCGGGACATTAGAGGGCCTTACAACGCGTCAATATCACGTCTTGTGAGGATGCTGTGTTGTTGAAGCGGATGGGTTATCGTTAGGCCCATTGGGCCTTCTGAATGGGCCATCTCTCTAGGCTGGGACTGTGAACCGTTAGCACATAAAAGAATTGTGCCCTCAACATGACGGGTGCAATCATACCAGCCTTGATGTACCGGATCCCATCAGAACTCCGAAGTTAAGCTTGCTTGGGCGACAGTAGTACTAGGATTGGTGACCCCCCGGGAAGTCCTCGTGTTGCACTCCCCATTTCAATTTTTTTGCTCCGGTTAGGGCAGCCAAGATACTTTATCTGCCACATTTCTATTATCGAATCCCACGGCACCTTGGGCAAGACAACTTCGCTTCACGTGGAGGCTGGGCCCGCAAACCAAGGGCGTAGGGCTGGTGACCAGGTCTCCGTCGCTCCGGTGCCCATAACTTCTGATCCATAAGGAGTTACGTGGCTCACAGCATACCGTTGCAAAGCTCTCCGATAGCTCTATGACGGGGGTAGCTATCTTACTCATTGTGCCCTTTTTGGAGCCCAAAATCGAACGTTTTCATTAGTTTCGGGCCATTTTTATTCTTTTCCTCTGATTTTCCGTCCCGGATCGTACGTCTTGAGCTGTTAAAAGGATGACAACCTTACTCAAGGGACATTAGAGGGCCCTATAAAGCGTCGATATCACGTCTTGGGAGGTTGCTGTGTTGTTGAAGCAGATGGGTTGTCGTTATCCCCATTGGGCCTTTTGAATGGGCCATCTCTCAAGGCTGGGACTGTGAACCGTTAACACATAAAAGAATTGTGCCCTCAACATGACGGGTGCGATCATACCAGCACTAATGCACCGGATCCCATCAGAACTCCGAAGTTAAGCATGCTTGGGTGAGAGTAGTACTAGGATGGGTGACCCCCTGGGAAGTCCTCGTGTTGCACCACCCTTTTCAGTTTTTTTTGCTCCAGTTAGGGTTGCCATCATACTTTATCCACCACATTTCTATTATCGAATTCCACGGCACCTTGGGCAGGATAACTTCACTTCACGTGGAGGCTGGGCCAGCAAACCGAGGGCGTAGATCTTATGACCAGGTCTCCGTCGCTCCGGTGCCCATACTTTTGATCTGCAAGGAGTTACGCGACGCGCAGCATACCGTTGCAAAGCTCTCCGAGAGCTCTACAACGGGGGCAGCCAACTTGCTCGCTGTGCCCTTTTTGGATTCCAAAATCGAACGTTTTCATCAGTTTCGAGCCACTTTTCTTCTTTTGCTCTGTTTTTTCGTCCTGGATCGTACGTCGTGAGCTGTAAAAAGAACGACAACCTCAATAGCAAGACATTAGAGGGCCCTACAACGCGTTGATATCACGTCTTGCGAGGATGCAGCATTGTTGAAGCGAATGGGTTGTCGTTAAGCCCATTGGGCCTTTTGAATGGGCCAGCTCTCTAGGCTGGGATAGTGAACCGTTAACACATAAAGGAATTGTGCCCTCAACTTGACGGGTGCGATCATACCAGCACTAATGCACCGGATCCTATCAGAACACCTAAGTTAAGCGTGCTTGGGCGAGAGTAGTACTAGGATGGGTGACCCACTGCGAAGCCCTCTTGTTGCACCCCCTTTTTCAATTATTTTTGCTCGAGTTAGGGTTGCCAAGATATTTTATCCACCACATTTCTATTATCGAATCCCACGGCACCTTTGGCAAGAGAATTTCGTTTCACGTGGAGGCTGGGCCAGCAAACCGAGGGCGTAGGGCTTGTGACCAGGTCTCCGTCGCTACGGTGCCCATAACTTTTGATCCGTAAGGATTTACGCGGCGCACAGCATACCATTGCAAAGCTCTCCGACAGCTCTATGACGGGGGAAGCTAGCTTGCTCACTGTGCGCTTTTTGGAGCCCAAAATCGAACGTTTTCATCATTTTCTGGCTACTTTTCTATTTTTGCTCTATTTTTTCATTTCGGATCGTACTTCGTGAGCTGTTAAACGGATCACAACCTTACTCGCGGGACATTAGAGGGCCTTACACCTCGTCAATATCACGTCTTGCGAGGATGCTTCATTGTTGAAGCGGATGGGTTGTCGTTAAGCCCATTGGGCCTTTTGATTAGGCATCTCTCTGGGCTGGGACTGTGAACCGTTAGTACATAAAGGAATTGTGCCCTCAACATGACGGGTGCAATCATACCAGCCCTGATGCACCGGATCCCATCAGAACTCCAAAGTTAAGCTTGCTTGGGCGACAGTACTACTTGGATTGGTGACCCCCTGCGAAGTCCTCGTGTTGCACCCCCCTTTTCAATTTTTTTGCTCTGGTTAGGGCTGCCAAGATACTTCATCCGCCACATTTCTATTATCGAATCCCACGGCACCTTGGGCAAGACAACTTCGCTTCACGTGGAGGCTGGGCCCGCAAACCAAGGGCGTAGGGCTGGTGACCAGGTCTCCGTCGCTTTGGTGCCCATAACTTCTGATCCGTAAGGAGTTACGCGGCGCACAGCATACCGTTGCAAAGCTCTCCGACAGCTCTATGACGAGGGTAGCTATCTTACTCACTGTGCCCTTTTTGGAGCCCAAAATCGAACGTTTTCATTAGTTTCGGGCCATTTTTCTTCTTTTCCTCTGATTTTCCATCCCGGATCGTACGTCGTGAGCTGTTAAAAGGATGACAACCTTACTCAAGGGACATTAGAGGGCCCTATAAAGCGTCGATATCACGTCTTGGGAGGATGCTGTGTTGTTGAAGCAGATGGGTTGTCGTTATCCCCATTGGGCCTTTTGAATGGGCCATCTCTCAAGGCTGGGACTGTGAACCGTTAACACATAAAAGAATTGTGCCCTCAACATGACGGGTGCGATCATACCAGCACTAATGCACTGGATCCCATCCGAACTCCGAAGTTAAGCGTGCTTGGGTGAGAGTAGTACTAGGATGGGTGACCCCTGGTAGTCCTCATGTTGCACCCTCCTTTTCAATTTTTTTTGCGACGGATATGGCTGCCAAGATACTTTATCCACCACATTTCTATTATCGAATCCCACGGCACCTTGGGCAAGACAACTTCGCTTCACGTGGAGGCTGGGCAAGCAAACCGAGGGCATAGGGCTTGTGACCAGGTCTTCGGCGCTCCGGTGCCCAAAACTTTTAATCCGTAAGGAATTACGCGGCGCACAGCATACCGTTGCAAAGAACTTCGAGAGCTCTACGACAGGGGTAGTTAGCCATCTAGCTGTGCCCTTTTTGTAGCCCAAAATCAAACATTTTCATCAGTTTCCGGCCACTTTTCTAATTTTGCTCTGTTTCTCCGTCCCGAATCGTACTTCGTGAGTTGTTAAAAGGACGACAACCTTACTCGCGGGACATTAGAGGGCCCTACAACGCGTCGATATCACGTCTTGCTAGGATGCTGCGTTGTTGAAGTGGATGGGTTGTCGTTCAGCCCATTGGGCCTTCTGAATGGGCCATCTCTCTAGGCTAGGGCTGTGAACCGTTAACACATAAAGAAATTATGCCCTCAACGTGACGGGTGCGATCATACTAGCACTAATGCACCGGATCCCATCAGAACTCCGAAGTTAAGCGTGCTTGGGTGAGAGTAGTACTAGGATGGGTGACCCCCTGGGAAGTCCTCGTGTTGCACCCCCCTTTTCAATTTTTTTTGCTCCGGTTTGGGTTGCCAAGATACTTTATCCACCACATTTCTATTATCGAATCCCACGGCACCTTGGGCAAGACAACTTCGCTTCACGTGGAGGCTGGGCCAGCAAACCGAGGGCGTAGGGCTTGTGACCAAGTCTTCGTCGCTCCCATGCCCATAACTTTTGATCCGTTAGGAGTTACGCGGCGCACAGCATACCGCTGTGAAGCTCTCCGAGAGCTCTACGACGTGGCCTGCTAGCTTGCTCGGTTTGCCCTTTCTGGAGCCCAAAATCAAACGTTTTCATCATTTTCGGGGGACTTTTCTATTTTTGCTCTGTTTTTTCGTCCCGGATCGTACGTCATGAGCTGTTAAAAGGACGACAACCTTACTCGCTAGACATTAGAGGGCCCTACAATGCATCGATATCACGTCTTTCGAGGATGCTGCGTTGTTGAAGCGGATGGGTTGTCGTTAAGCCCATTGGGCCTTCTGAATGGGCCATCTCTCTAGGCTGGGACTGTGAACCGTTAACACATAAAGGAATTATGCCCTCAACATGACCGGTGCTATCATACCAGCCCTAATGCACCGGATCCCATCAGAACTCCGAAGTTAAGCGTGCTTGGGCGAGAGTAGTACTAGGATGGGTGACCCAATGGGAAGTCCTCGTGTTGCACCCCCATTTTCAATTTTTTTTGCTCCAGTTTGGGCAGCCAAGATACTTTATCCACCACATTTCTATTATCGAATCCCACAGCACCTTGGGCAAGACAACTTCACTTCACGTGGAGGCTGGGCCAGCAAAGCGAGGGTGTAGGGCTTGTGACCAGGTCTTCATCGTTCCGATGCCCATAACTTTTGATCTGTAAGGAGTTACGCGGCGCACAGCATACCGTTGCAAAGCTCTCTGAGAGCTCTACGACTGGGCCAGCTAGCTTGCTCGCTTTGCCCTTTTTGGAGCCCAAAATCAAACGTTTTCAACATTTTCGGGCGACTTTTCTATTTTTGCTCTATTTTTTCATCCCGGATCGTACGTCGTGAGCTGTTAAAAGGACGACAACCTTACTCGCGGGACATTAGAGGGCCCTACAACGCATCGATATCAGGTCTTGCGAGGATGCTGCGTTGTTGAAGCGGATGGGTTGTCGTTAAGCCCATTAGGCCTTCTAAAAGGGCCATCTCTCTAGGCTGGGACTGTGAACCGTTAACACATAAAGGAATTGTGCCCTCAACATGACGGATGCGATCATACAAGCCCTAATGCACCGGATCCCATCAGAACTCCAAAGTTAAGCGTGCTTGGGCGAGAGTAGTATTAGGATGGGTGGCCTCCTGGGTAGTCCTCATGTTGCACCCCTCTTTTCAATTTTTTTTGCTTCGGTTAGGGCCGCCAAGATACATTATCCACCACATTTCTATTATCGAATCCCACGGCACCTTGGGCAAGACAACTTCGCTTCACGTGGAGGCTGGGCCAGCAAACCGAGGGCGTAGGGCTTGTGACCAGGTCTTCGTCGCTCCGATGCCCATAACTTTTGATCCGTAAGGAGTTACGCGGTGCACAGCATACCGTTGCAAAGCTCTCCAAGAGCTCTACGACGGGGGCTGCTAGCTTTCTCGCTGTGCCCTTTTTGGAGCCCAAAATCAAACGTTTTCATTATTTTCGGGTGACTTTTCTATTTTTGCTCTGTTTTTTCATCCTGGATCGTACGTCGTGAGCTGTTAAAAGGACGACAACCTTACTCGCTAGACATTAGAGGGCCCTACAATGCGTCGATATCACGTCTTGCTAGGATGCTGCATTGTTGAAGCGGATTGGTTGTCGTTAAGCCCATTGGGCCTTCTGAATGGGCCATCTTTCTAGGCTGGGACTGTGAACCGTTAACACATAAAGGAATTGTGCCCTCAACAAAAAGGATGCAATCATACAAGCCCTAATGCATCGGATCCAATCAGAACTCCAAAGTTAAGCGTGCTTGGGCGAGAATAGTACTAGGATAGGTGAGCCCCTGGGAAGTCCTCGTGTTGTACCCCACTTTTTAGTTTTTTTTGCTCCAGTTAGGGTTGCCAACATACTTTATCCACCACATTTCTATAATCGAATCCCACGGCACCTTGGGCAAGACAACTTTGCTTCACGTGGAGGCTGGGCCCGCAGACCGAGGGCGTAGGGCATGTTACCTGGTCTCAATCGCTCTGATGTCCATACCTTTTGATCCGTAAAGAGTTACGCGGCACACAGCATACCGTTACAAAGCTCTCCGAGAGCTCTACGACTGGGGCAGCCAGCTTGCTCGCTGTGCCCCTTTTGGAGCCCAAAATCAAACGTTTTCATCAGTTTCGGGCCACTTTTCTATTTTTGCTCTGTTTTTCCATCCCAGATGGTACGTCGTGAGGTGTTAAAAGGACGACAACCTTACTTGCGTGACATTAGACGGGCCTACAATGCGTCGATATCACATCTTTCGAGGATGCTGCGTTGTTAAAGCGGATGGGTTGTCGTTAAACCCATTGGGCCATTTGAATGGGCCATCTCTCTAGGCTGGGACTGTGAACCGTTAACACATAAGGGAATTGTGCCCTCAACTTGAAGGGTGCAATCATACCAGCACTAATGCACCGGATCCCATCTGAACTCCGAAGTTAAGCGTGCTTGGGTGAGAATAGTACTAGGATGGGTGACCCCCTGGGAAGTCCTCGTGTTGCACCGCCCTTTTCAATTTTTTTTGCTCCGGTTTGGGTTGCCAAGATACTTTATCCACCACATTTCTATTATCGAATCCCACGGCACCTTGGGCAAGACAACTTCACTTCACGTGGAGGCTGGGCCCGCAAACCGAGGGCGTTGGGCATTTGACCAGGTCTATGTCGCTCCGGTGCCCATAACTTTTGATCCGTAAGGAGTTACGCGGCGCAAAGCATACCGTTGCAAAGCCCTCCGAGAGCTCTACGTCGGGGGTAGCTAGCATGCTCGCTGTGCCCTTTTTGAAGCCCAAAATCGAACGTTTTCATCAGTTTTGGGTTACTTTTCTTCTTTTCCTCTGTTTTTTCGTCCCGGATCGTACGTCGTGAGCTGTTAAAAGGATGACAACCTTACTCGCGGAATATTACAGGCCCTATAAAGTGTCGATATCACGTCTTGCGCGGATGTTGCGTTATTAAAGTAGATGGGTTGTCGTTAAGCCCATTGGGCCTTTTGAATGGGCCATCTCTCTAGGATGGGACTGTGAACCGTTAACACATAAAGGAATTGTGCTCTCAACGTGACGGGTGCGATCATACCAGCGCTAATGCACCGGATCCCATCAGAACTCCGAAGTTAAGCGTGCTTGGGTGAGAGTAGTACTAGGATGGGTGACCCCCTGGGTAGTCCTCGTGTTGCACCACCCTTTTCAATTTTTTTTGCTCCGGTTAGAGCTGCCAAGATACTTTATCCACCACATTTCTATTATCGAATCCCACGGCACCTTGGGCAAGACAACTTCACTTCACGTGGAGGCTGGCCCAGCAAACCCAGGGCGTAGGGCTTGTGACGAGGTCTTCGTCGCTCCGGTGCCCATAACTTTTGATCCGTAAGGAGTTATGCGGCGCACAGCATACCGTTGCAAAGCTCTCCGAGAGCTCTACGACAGGGGCAGATAGCCTGCTCACTATGCCCATTTTGGAGCCCAAAATCGAACGTTTTTAGCAGTATCGGGTCACTTTTCTAATTTTACTCTGTTTTTCTGTCCCAGATCGTACGTCGTGAGCAGTTAAAAGAACGACAACCTTACTCGCGGGACATTAGAGGGCCCTACAACGCGTCGATATCACGTCTTGCGAGGATGCTGCGTTGTTGAAGCGGATGGGTTGTCGTTAAGCCCATTGGGCCTTTTGAATGGGCTAGCTCTCTAGGCTGGGATAGTGAACAGTTAACACATAAAGGAATTGTGCCCTCAACATGACGGGTGCGATCATACCAGCACTAATGCACCGGATCCCATCACAACTCCGAAGTTAAGCATGCTTGGGTGAGAGTAGTACTAGGATGGGTGACCCCATGGGAAGTCCTCGTGTTGCACCCCCTTTTCAAATTTTTTTGCCCCGGTTAGGGCTGCCAAGATAATTTATCCGCCACATTTCTATTATCGAATCCCACGGCACCTTGGGCAAGACAACTTCGCTTCACGTGGAGGCTAGCCCAGCAACCCGAGGGCGTACGGCTTGTGACCAGGTCTTCGCCGCTCCGGTGCCCATAAATTTTGATCCGTAAGGATTTACGCGGCGCACAGCATACCGTTGCAAAGCTTTCTGAGAGCTCTACCATGGGGGCAGCTAGCTTGCTCGCTGTGCCCTTTTTGGAGCCCAAAATCGAACGTTTTGATCATTTTATGGCCACTTTTCTATTTTTGCTCTATTTTTTCATCCCGGATCGTACGTCGTGAGCTGTTAACAGGACGACAACCTTACTCACAGGACATTAGGGGGCCCTACAACGCGTCGATATCATGTCTTGCGAGGATGCTACATTGTTGAAGCGGATGGGTCATCGTTAAGCCCATTGGGCCTTCTGAATGGGCCATCTCTCTAGGCTGGGACTATGAACCGTTAACACATAAAGAAATTGTGCCCTCAACATGACGGGTGCGATCATACTGGCACTAATGCATCGGATCCCATTAGAACTCCCAAGTTCAGCTTGCTAGGGCATGAGTAGTACTAGGATGGGTGACCCCCTGGGAAGTCCTCGTGTTGTGCCCCCCTTTTCAATTTTTTTTGCCCCGGTTAGGGCTGCCAATATACTTTATCCACCACATTTCTATTATTGAATCCCAAGGCACCTTGGGCAAGACAACTTCGCTTCACGTGGAGGCTGGCCTAGCAAACCCAGGGCGTAGGGGTTGTGACCAGGTCTTCGTCGCTCCAGTGCCCATAACTTTTAATCCGTAAGGAGTTACGCGGCGCACAGCATACCGTTGCCAAGCTCTCCGAGAGCTCAATGACAGGGGCAGCTATCCTGCTCGCTGTGCCCTTTTTGGAGCCCAAAACCGAACGTTTTAAGCAATTTCGGGCCACTTTTCTAATTTTGGTCTGTTTTTTCGTCCCGGATCGTACGTCGTGAGCTGTTAAAAGGACGACAACCTTACTCGCGGGACATTATAGGGTCTTACAATGCATCAATATCACGTCTTTCGAGGATGCTACATTGTTGAAGCGGATGGGTTGTCGTTAAGCCCATTGGGCCTTCTGAATGGGCCATCTCTCTAGGCTGGGACTGTGAACCGTCAACATATAAAGGATTTATGCCCTCAACATGACCGGTGAGATCATACCAGCACTAATGCACCGGATTCCATCCGAACTTAGAAGTTAAGCGTGCTTGGGTGCGACTAGTACTAGGATGGGTGACCCCTTGGGAAGTCCTCGTGTTGTACCCCCCTTTTCAATTTTTTTTGCTCCGGTTATAGTTCCAACATACTTTATCCACCACATTTCTATTATCGAATCCCACGGCACCTTGGGCAAGATAACTTCGCTTCACGTGGAGGCTGGGCCAGCAAACCGAGGGCGTAGGGCTTATGACCAGGTCTCCGTCGCTCCGGTGCCCATAACTTTTGATCTGTAAGGAGTTACGCGACGCACAGCATACCGTTGCAAAGCTCTCTGAGGGATCTACGACGGGGGCAGCCAGCTTGCTCGCTGTGCCCTTTTTGGATTCCAAAATCGAACATTTTTATCAGTTTCGAGCCACTTTTCTTCTTTTGCGCTGTTTTTCCGTCCCGGATCATACGTCGTGAGCTGTTAAAAGAATGACAACCTTACTCGCGGAACATTAGAGGGCCCTACAATGCGTCGATATCACGTCTTGGTAGGATGCTGCACTGTTGAATCAGATGGGTTGTCGTTAAGCCTATTGGGCCTTTTGAATGGGCCAACTCTTTAGGCTGGGATAGTGAACCGTTAACACATAAAGGAATTGTGCCCTCAACATGACGGATGCGATCATACCAGCACTAATGCACCGGATCCCATAAGCACTCCGAAGTTAAGCGTGCTTGTGCGAGAGTAATACTAGGATGTGTGACCCCATGGGAAGTCCTCGTGTTGCACCCCCCTTTTCAATTTTTTTTTGCTCCAGTTAGGGTTGCCAAGATATTTTATCCACCACATTTCTATTATCGAATCCCACGGCACCTTGGGCAAGAGAATTTCGCTTCACGTGGAGGCTGGGCCAGCAAACCGAGGGCGTAGGGCTTGTGACCAGGTCTCCGTCGCTCCGGTGCCCATAACTTTTGATCCGTAAGGAGGTACGCGGCGCACAGCATACGGTTGCAAGGCACTCCGAGAGCTCTACGACGAGGACAGCTAGCGTGCGCGCTATGCCCTTTTTGTAGCCCAAAATCGAACGTTTTCATCAATTTCGGACCACCTTTCTATTTTTGCTCCGTTTTTCCATCCCGGATCATACGTCGTGAGCTGTTAAAAGGACGACAACCTTACTCAAGGGACATTAGAGGGCCCTACAACGCATCAATGTCACGCCTTGCGAGGATGCTGCGTTGTTGAAGCGGATGGGTTGTCATTATGCCCATTGGGCCTTTTGAATGGGTCATCTCTCTAGGCTGGGACTGTGAACCGTTAACACATAAAGGAATTGTGCCCTCAACATGACAGGTGCGATCATACTAGCAATAATGCACCGGATCCCATCAGAACTCCGAAGTTATGCATGCTTGGGTGAGAGTAGTACTAGGATGGGTGACCCCCTAGGAAGTTCTCGTGTTGCACCCCCCTTTTCAATTTTGTTTGCACCGGTAAGGGCTGCCAAGATACTTTATCTGCCACATTTCTACTGTCGAATCCCACGGCAGCTTGGGCAAGACAACTTCGCTTCACGTGGTGGCTAGGCCAGCAAACTGAGGGCGTAGGGCTTATGACCAGGTCTTCGTCGCTCCGGTGCCCATAACTTTTGATCCGTAAGGATTTACGCGGCACACAGCATACCGTTGCAAAGCTCTCTGAGAGCTCTACCATGGGGGCAGCTAGCTTGCTCGCTGTTCCCTTTTTGGAGCCTAAAATCAAACGTTTTCATCATTTTCTAGCCACTTTTCTATTTTTACTTTGTTTTTTCATCCCGGATCGTACATCGTGAGCTGTTAAAAGGACGACAACCTTACTGGCGGGACATTAGAGGGCCCTACAATGCGTCGATATAACGTCTTGCGAGGATGCTATGTTGTTGAAGCGGATGGGTATTTGTTAAGCCCATTGGGCCTTCTGAATGGGCCATCTCTCTAGGTTGGGACTGTGAACCGTTAACACATAAAGGAATTGTGCCCTTAACATGACGTGTACGATCATACCAGACCTAATGCACCGGATCCCATCAGAACTCCGAAGTTAAGCTTGCTTGGGCGTAAGTAGTACTAGGATGGGTGACCCCTTGGGAAATCCTCGTGTTGCACCCCCCTTTTCAATTTTTTTTGCTCCGGTTAGGGCTGCCAAGATACTTTATCCGCAACATTTCTATTATCAAATCCCACGGCACCTTGGGCAAGACAACTTCGCTTCACGTGGAGGATGGGCCCGTAAACGAATGACGTAGGGCTGGTGACCAAGTCTCCGTCGCTCCGGTGCCCATAACTTTTGATCCGTAAGGAGTTACGAGGCGCACAGCATACCGTTGCAAAGCTCTCCGACAGCTCTATGACAGGGGTAGCTAGTTTGCTCACTGTGCCTTTTTTGGAGCCCAAAATCAAACGTTTTCATCAGTTTTGGGCCATTTTTCTTCTTTTTCTCTATTTTTTCATCCCGGATCGTACGTCGTGAGCTGTTAAAAGGATGACAACCTTACTCGCGGGACATTAGAGGGCCCTATAAAGCGTCGATATCACGTCTTGCGAGGATGCTGCGTTGTTGAAGCAGATGGGTTGTCTTTAAGCCCATTGGGCCTTTTCAATGGGCCATCTCTCTAGGCTGGGACTGTGAACCGTTAACACATAAAGGAATTGTGCCCTCAACATGACGGGTGCGATCATACTAGCATTAATGCACCGGATCCCATTAGAACTCCGAAGTTAAGCGTGCTTGGGTGAGAGTAGTACTAGGATGGGTGGTCCCCTGGGTAGTCCTCGTGTTGCACCCCCCTTTTCAATTTTTTTTGCTCCAATTAGGGCTACCAAGATACTTTATCCACCACATTTCTATTATTGAATCCCACGGCACCTTGGGCAAGACAACTTCGCTTCACGTGGAGGCTGGGCCAGCAAATTGAGGACGTAGGGCTTGTGACCAGGTCTCCGTCGCTCCGGTGCCCATAACTTTTGATTTGTAAGGAGTTTCGTGATGCACAGCATACCGTTGCAAAGCTCTCTGAGGGATCTGCATTAAGGGCAGCCAGCTTGCTCGCTGTGCCCTTTTTGGATTCCAAAATCGAACGTTTTTATCAGTTTTGAGCCACTTTTCTTCTTTTGCGCTGTTTTTCCGTCCCGGATCATACGTCGTGAGCTGTTAAAAGAATGACAACCTTACTCGCGGAACATTAGAGGGCCCTACAATGCGTCGATATCACGTCTTGCGAGGATGCTGCATTGTTGAATCAGATGGGTTGTCGTTAAGCCCATTAGGCCTTTTGAATGGGCCAACTCTCTAGGCTGGGATAGTGAACCCTTAACACATAAAGGAATTGTGACCTCAACATGACGGGTGCGATCATACCAGCACTAATACATCGGATCTCATCAGAACTCCGAAGTTAAGCGTGCTTCCGCGAGAGTAGTACTAGGAAGGGTGACCCCGTGGGAAGTCCTCGTGTTGCACCCCCCTTTTCAATTTGTTTTGCTCCAGTTAGGGTTTCCATGATATTTTATCCACCACATTTCTATTATCGAATCCCACGGCACCTTGGGCAAGAGAATTTCGCTTCACGTGGAGGCTGGGCCAGCAAACCGAGGGCGTAGGGCTTGTGACCAGGTCTCCGTCGCTCCGGTGCCCATAACTTTTGATCCGTAAGGAGTTACGCGGCGCACAGCATACCGTTGCAAAGCACTCCGAGAGCTCTACGACGGGAACAGCTAGCTTGCACGCTATACCCTTTTTGTAGCCCAAAATCGAACGTTTTCATCAATTTCGGGCTACTTTTCTAATTTTGCTCTGTTTTTCCGTACCGGATCGTACGTCACGAGCTGTTAAAAGGACGACAACCTTACTCAAGGGACATTAGAGGGCCCTACAACGCATCGATATCACGTATTGCGAGGATGCTGCATTGTTGAAGCGGATGGGTTGTCATTATGCCCATTGGGCCTTTTGAATGGGTCATCTCTCTAGGCTGGGACTGTGAACCGTTAACACATAAAGGAATTGTGCCCTCAACATGACAGGTGCGATCATACTAGCAATAATGCACCGGATCCCATCAGAACTCCGAAGTTATGCATGCTTGGGTGAGAGTAGTACTAGGATGGGTGACCCCCTAGGAAGTTCTCGTGTTGCACCCCCCTTTTCAATTTTGTTTGCACCGGTAAGGGCTGCCAAGATACTTTATCTGCCACATTTCTACTATCGAATTTCGCTTCACGTGGAGGCTGGGCCAGCAAACTGAGGGCGTAGGGCTTGTGACCAGGTCTTCGTCGCTCCGGTGCCCATAACTTTTCATCTGTAAGGATTTACGTGGCGCACAGCATACCGTTGCAAAGCTCTCTGAGAGCTCTACCATGGGGGCAGCTAGCTTGCTCGCTGTGCCCTTTTTGGAGACCAAAATCGAACGTTTTCATCATTTTCTGGCCACTTTCCTGTATTTGCTGTGTGTTTTCATCCCGGATCGTACGTCGTGAGCTATTAAAAGGATGACAACCTTACTGGCCGGACATTAGAGGGCCCTACAACGTGTTAAGCCCATTGGGCCTTCTGAATGGGCCCTCTGAATGGGCCATCTCTCTAGGTTGGGACTGTGAACCGTTAACACATAAAGGAATTGTGCCCTTAACATGACGTGTGATCATACCAGCCCTAATGCACCGGATCCCATCAGAACTCCGAAGTAAAGCTTGCTTGGGCGTGAGTAGTACTAGGATGGGTGACCCCCTGGGAAATCCTCGTGTTGCACCCCCTTTTCAATTTTTTTTGCTCCGGTTAGGGCTGCCAAGATACTTTATCCGCCACATTTCTATTATCGAATGCCACGGCACCTTGGGCAAGACAACTTCGCTTCACTTGGAGGATGGGCCCGTAAACGAATGACGTAGGGCTGGTGACCAAGTCTCCGTCGCTCCGGTGCCCATAACTTTTGATCCGTAAGGAGTTATGAGGCGCACAGGATACCGTTGCAAAGCTCTCCGACGGCTCTATGACAGGGGTAGCTAGCTTGCTCACTATGACCTTTTTGGAGCCGAAAATCAAACGTTTTCATCAGTTTCGGGCCATTTTTCTTCTATTTCTCTATTTTTTTGTCCCGGATCGTACGTCGTGAGCTGTTAAAAGGATGACAACCTTACTCGCGGGACATTAGAAGGCCCTATAAAGCGTCGATATCACGTCTTGCGAGGATGCTGCGTTGTTGAAGCAGATGGGTTGTCTTTAAGCCCATTGGGCCTTTTGAATGGGCCATCTCTCGTGGCTGGGACTGTGAACCGTTAACACATAAAGGAATTGTGTGATCAACATGACGGGTGCGATCATACCAGCACTAATGCACCGGATCCCATCAGAACTCCGAAGTTAAGCGTGCTTGGGCGAGAGTAGTACTAGGATGGGTGGCCCCCTGGTTAGTCCTCGTGTTGCACCCCCCTTTTCAATTTTTTTTGCTCCAATTAGGGCTACCAAGATACTTTATCCACCACATTTCTATTATTGAATCCGGTGGCACCTTGGGCAAGACAACTTCGCTTCACGTGGAGGCTGGTCCAGCAAATTGAGGACGTAGGGCTTGTGACCAGGTCTTCGTCACTCCGGTGCCCATAACTTTTGATCTGTAAGGAGTTACGCGGCGCACAGCATACTGTTGCAAAGCACTTGGAGAGCTCTACGACAGGGGTAGTTAGCCAGATAACTTTGCCTTTTTTGGAGCACAAAATCAAACGTTTTCATCAGTTTCGGGCCACTTTTCTTCTTTTGCTCTATTTTTCCGTCCCGGATCGTACGTCGTGAGCTGTTAAAAGGATGACAACCTTACTCGCGGGACATTAGAGGGCCCCACAACTCGTCGATATCACGTCTTGCAAGGATGCTGCGTTGTTGAAGTTGATGGGTTGTCGTTAAGCCCATTGGGCCTTCTGAATGGGCCATCTCTCTAGGCTGGGACTGTGAACCATTAACACATAAAAGAATTATGCCCCCAACATGACGGGTGCAATCATACCAGCACTAATGCACCGGATCCCATCAGAACTCCGAAGTTAAGCGTGCTTGGGCGAGAGTAGTACTAGGATGGGCGACCCCATGGGAAGTCCTCGTGTTGCACCCCCCTTTTCAATTTTTTTGCTCCGGTTAGGGCTGTCAAGATACTTTATCCACCACATTTTTATTATCGAATCCGATGGCACCTTGGGCAAGACAACTTCGCTTCACATGGAGGCTGGGCCAGCAAACCGAAGGCGTAGGGCTTGTGACCTGGTCTTCATCGCTTAGGTGCCCATAACTTTTGATCCGTAAGGAGTTACGCGGCTCACAGCAAACCGTTGCAAAGCTCTCTGAGAGCTCTACGACGGGGGCAACTAGCTTGCTCGCTTTGCCCTTTTTGGAGCTCAAAATCAAACATTTTCATCATTTTCGGTCGACTTTTCTATTTTTTCTCTATTTTTTCATCCCGGATCGTATGTCGTGAGCTGTTAAATGGACGACAACCTTACTCGTGGGACATTAGAGGGCCCTACAATGCGTCGATATCACGTCTTGTAAGGATGCTACGTTGTTAAAGCGGATGGGTTGTCGTTAAGCCCATTGGGCCCTCTGAATGGGCCATCTCGCTAGGCTGAGACTGTGAACAGTTAACACAAAAAAGAATTGTGCCCTGAACATGACAGGTGCGTTCATACCAGCCCGAATGCACCGGATCCCATCAGAACTCCGAAGTTAAGCGTGCTTGGGCGAGAGTAGTACTAGGATGGGTGAGCCCCTGGGAAGTCCTCGTGTTGCACCCCACTTATCAGTTTTTTTTGCTCCAATTAGGGTTGCCAACATACTTTATCCACCACATTTCTATTATCGAATCCCACGGCACCTTGGGCAAGACAACTTCGCTTCACGTGGAGGCTGGGCCCACAAACCGAGGGCGTAGGGCTTGTGACCAGGTCTCCGTCAATCCGGTGCCCATAACTTTTGATCCGTAAGGAGTTACGCGGTGCACAGCATACCGTTGCAAAGCCCTCCGAGAGGTCTACAACTAGGGTAGCCAGCTTGCTCGCTATGCCCTTTTTGGTGCCCAAAATCAAACGTTTTCATCAGTTTTGGGCCACTTTTCTTCTTTTGGTCTGTTTTTCCATCTCGGATCGTATGTCGTGAGCTGTTAAAAGGACGACAACCTTAATTGCGTGACATTAGAGGGCCATACAACGCGTCGATATCACGTCTTGAGTGGATGCTGTGTTGTTAAAGCGGATGGGTTGTCGTTAAACCCATTGGGCCATTTGAATAGGCCATCTCTCTAGGCTGGGACTGTGAACCGTTAACACATAAAGGAATTTTTCCCCCAACATGCCGGGTGCGATCAGACCTGAACTAATGCACCGGATCCCATCCGAACTCCGAAGTTAAGAGTGCTTGGGCGAGAGTAGTACTAGGATGGTTGACCCCCTGGGAAGTCCTCGTGTTGCACCAACCTTTTCAATTTTTTTTGCTCCGGTTAGGGTTGCCAAGATACTTTATCCACCACATTTCTATTATCGAATCCCACAGCACATTGGGCAAGACAACTTCGCTTCACGTGGAGGCTGGGCTCGCAAACCGAGGGCGTAGGGCTTGTGACCAGGTCTCCGTCGCTCCGGTGCCCATAACTTTTGATCCGTAAGGAGTTACGCGGTGCACAGCATACCGTTAAAAAGCTCTCCAAGAGCTCTACGTCGGGGGTAGCCAGCTTGCTCGCTGTGCCCTTTTTGGAGACTAAAATCGAACGTTTTCATCAGTTTCGCGTCACTTTTCTTCTTTTTCCTCTGTTTTTCCACCCCATATCGTATGTCGCGAGCTGTTAAAAGGATGACAACCTTGCTCGCGGGACATTACAGGCCCTATAAAATGTCGATGTCATGTCTTGCGAGGATGCTGCGTTGTTAAAGCAGATGGGTTGTCTTTAATCCCATTGGGCCTTCTGAATGGGCCATCTCTCTAGGTTGGGACTATGAACCGTTAACACATAAAAGAATTGTGCCCTCAACATCACGGGTGCGATCATACAAGCACTAATGCACCGGATCCCATCAGAACTTTGAAGTTAAGCGTGCTTGGGTGAGAGTAGTACTAGGATGGGTGACCCTCTGGGTAGTCCTCGTGTTGCACCCCACTTTTCAATTTTTTTTGCTCCGGTTAGGGCTGCCAAGATACTTTATCCACCATATTTCTATTATCGAATCCCACGGCACCTTGGGCAAGACAACTTTGCTTCACGTGGTGGCTGGCCCGCAAACCGAGGGCGTAGGGCTTGTGACCAGGTATCCGTCGCTTCGGTGCCTATAACTTTTGATCCGTAAGGAGTTACGAGGCGCACAGCATACCATTGGAAAGCTCTCTGACAGCTCTACGACGAGGGCAGCCAGCTTGCTCGCTGTACCCTTTTTGGTGACCAAAATCGAACGTTTTCATCAGTTTTGGGCCACTTTTCTTCTTTTGCTCTATTTTTCCGTCCCGGATGGTACGTCGTAAGCTGTTAAAAGGACGACAACCTTACTCATGGGACATTAGAGGGCCCTACAATGCGTCGATATCACTTATTGCGAGGATGCTGCATTTTTTTTAAGTGGATGGGTTATCATTAAGCCCATTGGGCCATTTGAATAGGCCATCTCCCTAGGCTGGGACTGTGAACCGTTAACACGTAAAGGAATTGTGCCATCAACATGATGGGTGCTATCATACCAGCACTAATGCACCAGATCCCATCAGAACTCCGAAGTTAAGCGTGCATGGGTGAGAGTAGTACTAGGATGGGTGACCCCCTGGGAAGTCCTCGTGTGACACCCCCCTTTTCTATTTTTTTTTGCTCTGGTTAGGGTTGCCAAGATACTTTATCCACCACATTTCTATTATCGAATCCCACGGCACCTTGGGCAAGACAACTTCGCTTCACGTGGAGGTTGGGCCAGCAAACCGAGGGCGTAGGGCTAGTGACCAGGTCTTCGTCGCTTCGGTGCCCATAACTTTTGATCCGTAAAGAGTTGCGCGGTGCACAGCATACCGTTGCAAACCACTCTGAGATCTCTTCGATTGGGGCACCTAGCTTGCTCGCTGTGCCCTTTTTGGAGTCCAAAATCGAACGTTTTCATCTGTTTCGGGCCACTTTACTACTTTTGCTCTGTTTTCCATCCCGGATCGTACGTCGTGAGATGTTAAAGGACGACAACCTTACTCGCGGGACATTAGAGGGCCCTACAACGTGTCGATATCACGTCTTGCAAGGATGTTGTGTTGTTGAAGCGGATGGGTTGTCGTTATGCCCATTGGGCCTTCTGAATGGGCAATCTCTCTAGGCTGTGACTGTGAACCATTAACACATAAAGGAATTGTGCCTACAACATGACGGGTGTGATCATACTAGCACTAATACACCGGATCCCAATAGAATTCCGAAGTTAAGCGTGCTTGGGCGAGAGTAGTACTAGGATGGGTGACCCCCTGGGAAGTCCTCGTGTTGCACCTCCCTTTTTAATTTTTTTTTGCTACGGTTAGGGTTGCCAAGATACTTTATCCACCACATTTCTATTATCGAATCCCACGGCACCTTGGGCAAGACAACTTCGCTTCACGTGGAGCTTGGCTAGCAAACCGAGGGCGTAGGGCTTATGACCAGGTCTCCGTCGCTCCGGTGCCCATAATATTTGATCCATACGGAGTTACGCGGCGCACAGCATACCGTTGCAAAGCTCTCTGAGAGCGCTACGACGGGGGCAGCCAGCTTGCTCACTATGCCCTTTTTGGAGCCCAAAATTGAGCTTTTTCATCAGTTTTGAGCCACTATTATGTTTTTGCTATGTTTTTCCGTCCCGGCTCGTACATCGTTTGCTGTTAAAAGGACGACAACCTTACTCGTGGGACATTAGAGGGCCCTACAATGCATCGATATATCACGTCTTGCAAGGATGCTACGTTGTTGAAGCGGATGGGTTGTCGTTAAGCCTTTGGCCCTTTTGAATGGGCCATCTCTCTAGGCTGGGACTGTGAACTGTTAACACATAAAGGAATTGTGCCCTCAACATGACCGGTGCGATCATACCTGCAATAATGCACCAGATCCCATCCGAACTCCGAAGTTAAGCGTGCTTGGGCAAGAGTAGTACTAGGATGGGTAACCCCATGGGAAGTCCTCGTGTTGCACCCCCATTTTTAATTTTTTTTGCTCTAGTTAGGGTTTCCAAGATACTTTATCCACCACATTTCTATTATCGAATCCCACGGCACCTTGGGCAAGAGAACTTCGCTTCACGTGGAGGCTGGGCCCGTAAACCGAGGTCATAGGGCTTGTAACCAGGTCTCCGTCGCTCCGGTGCCCATAAACTTTAATCCGTAAGGATATACATGTCGCACAACATACCGTTGCAAAGCTCTCCGTGAGCACTACGACGAGGGCAGCCAGCTTGCTCGCTGTCCCCTTTTTGGAGCCCAAAATTGAACGTTTTCATCAGTTTCATGCCATTTTTCTTCTTTTGCTCTGTTTTTCCATCCCGGATCGTACGTCGTGAGCTAGTAAAAAGATGACAACCTTACTTGCGGGACATTAGAGGGCCCTGCAACGCGTAGATATCACGTCTTGCGAGGATGCTGCGTTGTTGAAGCGGATGGGTTGTCGTTAAGCACATTGGGCCATTTGAATGGGCCATCTCTCTAGGCTGGGACTGTGAACTGTTAACACAAAAAAGAATTGTGCCCTCAACTTGACAGGTGCGATCATACCAGCACTAATGCACCAGATCCCATCAAAACTCCGAAGTTAAGCGTGCTTGGGCGAGAGTAGTACAAGGATGGGTGACCCCCTTAGAAGTCGTCGTGTTGCACCCCCTTTTCAATTTTTTTTGCACCAGTTAAGGTTGCCAAGATACTTTATCCACCACATTTCTATTATTGAATCCCACGGCACCTTGGGCAAGAGATCTTCGCTTCACGTGGAGGCTGGGCCAACAAACAGAGGGCGTAGGGCTTATGACCAGGTCTCCGTCGCTCCGGTGCCCATAACTTTTGATCCGTAAGGAGTTACGTGGCGCACAGCATACCGTTGCGAAGCACTCCGAGAGCTCTACGACAGGGGCAGCTAGCTTGCTCGCTGTTCCCTTTTTTGAGCCCAAAATCGAACATATTCATTAGTTTCGGGCCACTTTTCTATTTTTGCTCTGTTTTTCTGTCCCGGATCGTACGTCGTGTGCTCTTAAAAGGACGACAACCTTACTCGCAGGACATTAGAGGACCCAACAACGCATCGATATCACGTCTTGCGAGGATACTGCGTTGTTGAAGTGGATGGGTTGTCGTTAAGCCCATTGGGTCTTTTGAATGGGCCATCTCTCCAGGCTGGGACTGTGAACCGTTTACACTTAAAGGCATTGTGCCCTCAACATGACGGGTGCGATCATACGGGCACTAATGCACCAGACCCCATCAGAACTCCGAAGTTAAGCGTGCTTGGGTGAGAGTAGTACTAGGATGGGTGACCCCATGGGAAGTCCCCGTGTTGCACCCCGCTTTTCAAATTTTTTTGCTCCGGTTAGGGCTGCCAAGATACTTTATCCGCCACATTTCTATTATCGAATCCCACGGCACCTTGGGCAAGACGACTTCTCTTCACATGGAGGGTGGGCCAGCAAATCGAGGGCGTAGGGCTTGTCACTAGTTCTTCGTTGCTCCGGTGCCCATAACTTTTGATCCGTAAGGAGTTACACGGCGCACAGCATACCGTTGCAAAGCTCGCTGGGAGCTATACGATGGGGGCAGGTAGCTTTCTTGCTGTGTCCTTTTTGGATCCCAAAATCGAACATATTCATCAGTTTCGGGACACTTTTCTGTTTTTGCTTTGTTTTTCCTTCCGTTATCATACGTCGTGAGCTCTTGAAAGGATGACAACCTTACTCGCAGGACATTAGAGGACCCAACAACGCATCGATATCACGTCTTGCGAGGATGCTGCGTTGTTGAAGCAGATAGGTTATTGTTAAGCCCATTGGGTCTTTTGAATAGGCCATCTATTTAGGTTGTGACTGTGAACCGTTAACACATATAGGAATTGTGCCCTCAACATGACGGGTGTGATCATACCAGCACTAATGCACCGAATCCCATCAGAACTCTGAAGTTAAACGTGCTTGGGCGAGAGTAGTACTAGGATGGGTGACCCCCTGGGAAGTCCTCGTGTTGCACCTCCCTTTTTAATTTTTTTTGCTCCGGTTAGGGTTGCCAAGATACTTTATCCACCACATTTCTATTATCGAATCCCACGGCAACTTGGGCAAGACAACTTCGCTTCACGTGGAGCTGGGCTAGCAAACCGAGGGGGTAGGGCTTATGACAAGGTCTCCGTCGCTCCGGTGCCCATAATTTTTGATCCATAAGGAGTTACGTGGCGCACAGCATACCGTTGCAAAGCTCTCCAAGAGAGCTACGACGAGGGCAGCCAGCTTGCTCACTATGCTCTTTTTGGAGCCCAAAATGGAAAGTTTTCATCAGTTTCGGGCCACTATTCTGTTTTTGCTATGTTTTTTGGTCCAGGGTCGTACGTCGTTTGCTGTTAAAAGGACGACAACCTTACTCGTGGGACATTAGAGGACCCTACAATGCGTCGATATCACTTCTTGCAAGGATGCTGCGTTGTTGAAGCGGATGGGTTGTCGTTAAGCCATTGGCCCTTTTGAATGGGACATCTCTCTAGGCTGGGACTGTGAACTGTTAACACATAGAGGAATTGTGCCCTCAATATGCCGGGTGCGATCATACCAGCACTAATGCACCGGATCCCATCAGAACTCCGAAGTTAAGCGTGCTTGGGCGAGAGTAGTACTAGGATGGGTGACCCCCAGGGAAGTCCTCGTGTTGTACCCCCTTTTCAATTTTTTTTGCTCCAGTTAGGGTTTCCAAGATACTTTATCCCCCACATTTCTATTATAGAATCCCACGGTACCTTGGACAAGACAACTTCGCTTCACGTGGAGGCTGGGCCCGCAAACCGAGGGTGTAGGGCTTGTAACCCGGTCTCCGTCGCTCCGGTGCCCATGAATCTTAATCCGTAACGAGTTACATGTCGCACAGCATACCGTTGCAAAGCTCTCCGAGAGCTCTACGACGAGGGCAGCCAGCTTGCTCGTTGTGCCCTTTTTGTTGCCCAAAATCGAATGTTTTTATCAGTTTCGGGCCACTTTTCTTCTTTTGCTCTATTTTACCTTCCCGGATCGTAAGTCGTGAGCTGTTAAAAAGACGATAACCTTACTCGCTGGACATTAGAGGGCCCTGCAACGCGTCGATATCAAGTCTTACGAGAATGCTGCGTTGTTGAAGCATATGGGTTGTCGATAATCCCATTGGGCCATTTGAATGGGCCATCTCTCTAGGCTGGGACTGTGAACCGTTAACACAAAAAAGAATTGTGCCCTCAACATGACAGGTGCGATCATACCAGCACTAATGCACCGGATCCCATCAGAACTCCGAAGTTAAGCGTGCTTGGGCGAGAGTAGTACTAGGATGGGTGACCCCCTTAGAAGTCCTCGTGTTGCAGCCCCTTTTCAATTTTTTTTGCACCAGTTAGGGTTCCCAAGATACTTTATCCACCACATTTCTATTATTGAATCCCACGGCACCTTGGGCAAGAGATCTTCGCTTCACGTGCAGGTTGGGCCAACAAATAGAGGGCGTAGGGCTTATGACCAGGTCTCCGTCGCTCCGGTGCCCATAACTTTTGATCCGTAAGGAGTTACGCGGCGAACAGCATACTGTTGCAAAGCACTCCGAGAGTTCTACGACAAGGGCAGCTAGCTTGCTCGATGTTCCCTTTTTGGAGCCTAAAATCGAACATATTCATCAATTTCGGGCCACTTTTCTATTTTTGCTCTATTTTTCCATCCCGGATCGTACGTCGTGAGCTCTTAAAAGGACGACAACCTTACTCGCAGGACATTAGAGGACCCAACAACACGTCGATATCACGTCTTGCGAGGATGCTGCGTTGTTGAAGCGGATGGGTTGTCGTTAAGCCCATTGGGTCTTTTGAATGGACCATCTCTCTTGGCTGGGACTGTGAACCGTTAACACATAAAGGAATTGTGCCCTCACCATGACGGGTGCGATCATACCAGCACTAATGCACCAGATCCCATCAGAACTCCGAAGTTAAGCGTGCTTGGGTGAGAGTAGTACTAGGATGGGTGACCCCATGGGAAGTCCCCGTGTTGCACCCCGCTTTTCAAATTTTTTTGCTCCGGTTAGGGCTGCCAAGATACTTTATCCGCCACATTTCTATTATCGAATCCGACGGCACCTTGGGCAAGACAACTTCGCTTCACGTGGAGGTTGGGCCAGCAAACCGAGGGCGTAGGGCTTGTGACTAGCTCTTCGTTGCTCCAGTGCGCATAACTTTTGATCCATAAAGAGTTACGCGGCGCACAGCATACCGTTGCAAAGCTCGCTGGGAGCTCTACGTCGGGGGCAGGTAGCTTGCTCGTTGTGCCTTTTTTGGATCCCAAAATCGAACGTTTTCATCATTTTCAGGCCACTTTTCCAAATTTGCTCTGTTTTTTTGTCACGTATCGTACGTCGTGAGCTCTTAAAAGGACGACACCCTTACTCGCAGGACATTAGAGGACCCAACAACACGTCGATATCACGTCTTGCGAGGATGCTGCGTTGTTGAAGCGGATGGGTTGTCGTTAAGCCCATTGGGCCTTCTGAATGGGCCATCTCTCTAGGCTGGGACTGTGAACCGTTAACACATAAAGGAATTGTGCCCTCAACATGACGGGTGTGATCATACCAGCACTAATACAACGGATCCCATCAGAACTCCGAAGTTAAACGTGATTGGGCGAGAGTAGTACTAGGATGGGTGACCCCCTAGGAATTCCTCGTGTTGCACCTCCCTTTTTAATTTTTTTTTGCTCCGGTTAGGGCTGCCAAGATACTTTATCCGCCACATTTCTATTATCGAATCCCACGGCACCTTGGGCAAGACGACTTCGCTTCACATGGAGGCTGGGCCCGCAAACCGAGGGCTTAGGGCTTATGACCAGGTCTCCGTCGCTCCGGTGCCCATAATTTTTGATCCATAAGGAGCTACGCGGCGCAAAGCATACCGTTGCAAAGCTCTATGAGAGCGCTACGACGGGGGCAGCCAACTTGCTCACTATGCCCCTTTTGGAGCCCAAAATCGAACGTTTTCATCAGTTTTGGGCCACTATTATACTATTGCTATGTTTTTCAGTCCCGGATCGTACGTTGTTTGCTGTTAAAAGGACGACAACCTTACTCGTGGGACATTAGAGGGCCCTACAATGCGTCGATATCACGTATTGCAAGGATGCTGCGTTGTTGAAGCGGATGGGTTGTTGTTAAGCCATTGGCCCTTTTGAATGGGCCATCTCACTAGGCTGGGACTGTGAACTGTTAACACATAAAGGAATTGTGCCCTCAACATGACCGGTGCGATCATACCAGCACTAATGCACCGGATCCCATCCGAACTCCGAAGTTAAGCGTGCTTGGGCGAGAGTAGTACTAGGATGGGTAACCCCATGGGAAGTCCTCGTGTTGCACCCCCCTTTTCAATTTTTTTGCTCTAGTTAGGGTTGCCAAGATACTTTATCCACCACATTTCTATTATTGAATCCCACGGCACCTTGGGCAAGAGAACTTCGCTTCACGTGGAGGCTGGGCCCGCAAACCGAGGTCGTAGGGCTTGTAACCAGGTCTCCGTCGCTCCGGTGCCCATAATTTTTAATCCTTAAGGAGTTATATGTCGCACAGCATACCGTTGCAAAGCTCTCCGAGAGCTCTACGACGAGGGCAGCCTGCTTGCTCGCTATGCCCTTTTTGTTGCCCAAAATCGAACATTTTCAACAGTTTCGGGCCACTTTTCTTCTTTTGCTCTGTTTTTCCGTCCCGGATCGTACGTCGTGAGCTGTTAAAAAGACGACAACCTTACTCGCTGGACATTAGAGGGCCCTGCAACGCGTCGATATCAAGTCTAGTGAGGATGCTGCGTTGTTGAAGCGGATGGGTTGTCGTTAAGCCTATTGGGCCATTTGAATAGGCCATCTCTCTTGGCTGGGACTGTGAACCATTAACACAAAAAAGAATTGTGCCCTCAACATGACAGGTGCGATCATACCAGCACTAATGCACCGGATCCCATCAGAACTCCGAAGTTAAGCGTGCTTGGGCGAGAGTAGTACTAGGGTGGGTGACCCCCTTAGAAGTCCTCGTGTTGCACCCCCTTTTCAATTTTTTTTGCACCAGTTAGGGTTGCCAAGATACTTTATCCACCACATTTCAATTATTGAATCCCACGGCACCTTGGGCAAGAGATTTTCGCTTCACGTGGAGGCTGGGCCAACAAACAGAGGGCGTAGGGCTTATGACCAGGTCTCCGTCGCTCCGGTGCCCATAACTTTTGATCCGTAAGGAGTTACGCGGTTCACAGCATACCGTTGCAAAGCACTCCGAGAGCTCTACGACAGGGGCAGCTAGCATGCTCGCTGTTCCCTTTTTGGAGCCCAAAATCGAACATATTCATCAGTATCGGGCCACTTTTCTGTTTTTGCTCTGTTTTTCCGTCCCGGATTGTGCGTCGTGGGATTTTAAAAGGACGACAACTTTACTCGCAGGACATTAGAGGACCCAACAATGCGTCGATATCACGTCTTGCGAGGATACTGTGTTGTTGAAGTGGATGGGTTGTCGTTAAGCCCATTGGGTCTTTTGAATGGGCCATCTCTCTAGGCTGGGACTGTGAACCGTTAACACATAAAGGAATTGTGCCCTCAACATGACGGGTGCGATCATACCGGCACTAATGCACCAGATCCCATCAGAACTCCGAAGTTAAGCCTGCTTGGGTGAGAGTAGTACTAGGATGGGTGACCCCCTGGGAAGTCCCCGTGTTGCACCCCGCTTTTCAATTTTTTTTGCTCCGGTTAGGGCTGCCAAGATACTTTATCCGCCACATTTCTATTATCGAATCCCACGGCACCTTGGGCAAGACAACTTCCCTTCACGTGGAGGCTGGGCCAGCAAACCGAGGGCGTAGGGCTTCTGACTAGTTCTTCGTTTCTCCGATGCCCATAACTTTTGATCCATAAGGAGTTACGCGGCGCACAGCATATCGTTGCAAAGCTCGCTAGGAGCTCTACGACGGGGGCAGGTAGCTTGCTCGCTGTGCCCTTTTTGGATCCCAAATCGAACGTTTTAATCAATTTCAGGCCACTTTTCTGATTTTGCTCTGTTTTTTCATCCTGAATCGTACGTCGTGAGCTCTTAAAAGGATGACAACCTTACTTGCGGGACATTAGAAGGCCCTACAACACGACGATATCACGTCTTGCGAGGATGCTGTGTTGTTGAAGCGGATGGGTTGTCGTTAAGCCCATTGAGCCTTCTGAATGGGCCATCTCTCTAGGCTGGGACTGTGAACCGTTAACACATAAAGGAATTGTGCCCTCAACATGACGGGTGCGATCCTACCAGCCCTAATGCACTGGATCCCATAAGAACTCCGAAGTTAAGCGTGCTTGTGCGAGTGTAGTACTGGGATGGGTGACCCCCTGGGAAGTCCTCGTGTTGTACCACTCTTTTCAATTTTTTTTGCTTCGGTTAGGGTTCCCAAGATACATTATCCACCACATTTCTATTATCGAATCCCACAGCACCTTGGGCAAGAAAACATCGCTTCACATGGAGGCTGGGCCCGCAAACTGAGGGCTTAGGGCTTGTGACCAGGTCTCTGTCGCTCCGGTGCCCATAACATTTGATCAGTAAGGAGTTACGCGGCGCACAGCATACCGTTACAAAGCTCTCCGACCGGGGCAGCCAGCATGCTTGCTGTGCCCTTGTTAGAGCCCAAAATCGAACGTTTTCATCAGTTTCGGGCCACTTTTCTTCATTTCCTCTCTTTTTCCGTCCTGGATCGTACGTCGTGAGCTGTTAAAAGGATGACAACCTTACTCGCTGGACATTAGAGGGCCTTATAAAGTGTCAATATCACGTCTTGCGAGGATGCTGCGTTGTTGAAGCAGATGGGTTGTCGTTAAGCCCATTTGCCCTTTTGAATAGGCCATCTGTCAAGGCTAGGACTGTGAACCGTTAACACATAAAGGAATTGTGCCCTCAACATGACGGGTGCGATCATACCGGCACTAATGCATCGGATCCCATCAGAACTCCGAAGTTAAGCGTGCTTGGTTGAGAGTAGTACTAGGATGGGTGACCCTCTCGGTAATCCTCGTGTTGCACCCCCATTTTCAATTTTTTTTGCTCCGGTTAGGGCTGCCAAGATACTTTATCCACCACATTTCTATTATCGAATCCAACAGCACCTTGGGCATGACAACTTCGCTTCACGTGTAGGGTGGGCCAACAAACTGAGGGCGTAGGGCTTGTGACCAGGTCTTCGTCGCTCCGGTGCCTATAACTTTTGATCCGTAAGGAGTTACGTGGCGCACAGGATACCGTTGCAAAGCTCTCCAAGAACTCTACGACGGGGGTAGCTAGCTTGCGCGCTGTGCCCTTTTTGGAGCCCAAAATCGAACGTTTTCATCATTTTCGGGCAACTTTTCTATTTTTACTCTATTTTTTTGTCCCGAATCGTACGTCGTGAGTTGTTAAAAGGACGACAACCTTACTGGCGGGACTTTAGAGGGCCCTACAAAGCCTCGATATCACGTCTTGCAAGGATGCTGCGTTGTTGAAGCAGATGGGTTGTCGTTAAGCCCATTGGGTCTTTTGAATTGTCCATCTCTCAAGGTTGGGACTGTGAACCGTTAACACATAAAGGAATTGCACCCTCAACATGACGGGTGTGATCATACCGGCCCTAATGCACGGGATCCCATTAGAACTCCGAAGTTAAGCGTGCTTGGGCGAGAGTAGTACTAGGATAGGTGAGCCCCTGGGAAGTCCTCGTGTTGCACCCCACTTTTCAGTTTTTTTTGCTCCAGTTAGGGTTTCCAACATACTTTATCCACCACATTTCTATTATCGAATCCCACGGCACCTTGGGCAAGACAACTTCGCTTCACGTCGAGGCTGGGCCCGCAAACCGAGGGCGTAGGGCTTGTGACCAGGTCTCCGTCGCTCCGGTGCCCATAACTTTTGATCCGTAAGGAGTTTTGCGGTGCACAGCATACCGTTGCAAAGCTCTCCAAGTGCTCTAAGACGAGGGCATCCAGCTTGCTCGCAGTCCCCTTTTTGGAGCCTAAAATCAAACGTTTTCATCAGTTTCGGGCCACTTTTCTTCTTTTGCTCTGTTTTTCCGTCCCGGATCGTACGTCGTGAGCTGTTAAAAGGACGACAACCTTACTCGCGGGACATTAGAGGGCCCTACAACGTGTCGATATCACGTCTTGCGAGGATGCTGCATTGTTAAAGCGGATGGGTTGTCGTTAAGCCCATTGGGCCATTTGAATGGGCCATCTCTCTAGGCTAGGACTGTGAACCGTTAACACATAAAGGAATTGTGCCCTCAACATGACGGGTGCGACCATACCAGCACTAATGCACCGGATCCCATAAGAACTCCAAAGTTAAGCGTGCTTGGGCGAGAGTAGTACTAGGATTGGTGACCCCTTGGGAAGTCCTCGTGTTACACCCCCCTTTTAAATTTTTTTTGCTCCTGTTAGGGTTGCCAAGATACTTTATCCACCGCATTTCTATTATCGAATCCCACGGCACCTTGGGCAAGACAACTTCGCTTCACGTGGAGGCTGGGCCCGCAAACCGAGGGCGTAGGGCTTATGACCAGGTCTCCGTCGCTCCAGTGCCCATAACTTTTGATCCGTAAGGAGTTACTCGGCGCACAGCATACCGTTGCAAAGCTCTCCGAGAGCTCTATGTCGGGGGCAGCTAGCTTGCTAGCTTTGCCCTTTTTGGAGCCCAAAATCGAACGTTTTCATCAGTTTCGGGCCACTTTTCTTCTTTTCCTCTGTTTTTCCATCCTGGATCGTACGTCGTGTGCTGTTAAAAGGATGACAACCTTGCTCGCGGGATATTACAGGCCCTATAAAGCGTTGATATCACGTCTTGCGAGGATGCTTTGTTGTTGAAGCAGATGTGTTGTCGTTAAGCCCATTGGGCCTTTTGAATGGCTATCTCTCTAGGCTGGGACTGTGAACCGTTAACACATAAAAGAATTGTGCCCTCAACATGACGGGTGCGATCATACCAGTTGTGAGGCCCGACCCCGATTTGCGTGCGATACCTCATTTCGTGTGCTCTAATCTATATTTGTGTGCCTTGACCTAGGTTGAAGAATTGCGTTCATTTTATGTGCCATGCATTGAATTACGTGCATTCATTTAGGGTTGCGTGCATTTACTTGAAAAACATACGTTCATCTCGTAGTTCGTGTCCTACCTCGTAGTGCGTGCCTTAGATCTAGGAAAGCATGCCTTCACGCTAATCAAGATAGCATCTTACACGAAGCACTAGACTATTAAACAATCCTACAAAATCCACTATCAATATTATAATCCTAATTCAACTCAGTAGAAGACAAAAATTCACCAAACACTAAACATTTTTCATTCTTTATTCCTTATTCTTTTTGCACTTTCAAGATACAATTAAATAATGATCAAAAGTTGACAAAATTCAGCATCTTTAGTAGCCTTGGCCGACCACTAGGTGGTGTTTATGCATGCTTATTCAATTCAATTTAATTCCTAGACACATTATGACATTCTATGACACAAATGCTTAAAAAATTGCTCAAATTCCCCTCAATCTCTTCACCTTGCTCGACCAAATGACCATGCCCATGCTAACATTTCAAAATTCCATCTTGAAGACACAAAAAATCAGAATTTATTAGCCCAAGGCCGACCACATGCTTGTATGAATGCAAAAGACTTTATTCTTGTCATGTTTTGTCATTTCTTCATTTCTCTTTCATTCTTCTCTCTCTCCCTCTCATTCTCCTCTCTCATTCTCGGCCTTGGCTGAGTTCCCTACCTCCATAGCTTATCTTCATCACACCTTAGTTGAACAAGTCAAGCAACCATCAAAGAAAGTCGAGCAAGCTAGCTAGAGTTCGAAAATCACACATGCATGTACATTGAAGACTTCTATTCGGCCTAGGTAAGCTTCTTGGCATCCATTTCTTTTCTTCAAGTCCTAACTACATGCATGTACTAAGAGCTTGGTTACTAAGCTAGGAAAAATAGAGAAAAGCTAGTTGGGATTTCGGCTAAGCAAGAAGAAGAAGAGATTTGAGCTTCAACAAGGTTTTTGTGCATCTTTGTGGTTGATTGCTAAGGTGAGGGCTAAAACCTTTTGAAATTCCTTCAAAAATTCACATGCATGCTAATAAATGTATGTCTTTGCTTCTGTACTTGAGTTATATGTTCGTTCATGAGCTTAAACAACCATGCATGGCAAGATCTTGGCTTGAAAGTGGTGATAGGTGAAGTCGGATTGTTGACAGCTCTCTGACCAGTCTGTTTCTAGGTACGTTTAGCTAGGTGGATGATGTTGAAAATGCTTGAAAATTGGTAGGTGACTAGTTTGGATAGTTTTGAACATTTTTTGAAGAAATAGGCCGAAGCTAATTTTTACTCTAAGGTCCTCAAAATGGCAAATCTTTGAAATGTGTCCAAATCTGGAAATCTGGGAAAAATGAAGCAGGTTTTGGCAGATGCACTGACCTTGTAGAACGAACTAGATTTGACTTATTTAATGATCTCCAAAATGTATGAAAATTGGTTTGCTGCTATATTTTTCAGTTCTGGACATTTTTGTCAGAAATGAACTAAGGCTGAATCTGAACCTAAGGACCTCAAAAACGTCAATTATCGAAATGTGTGCAAATCTGGACAGTTTTGTGCTATCCCACTGTTTCGGCTATATCTAAGGATCCCGAACACCAATTGATACAAGGTTTGTTTCTGATTTTAGTTAACTTCTTAAGATTTAATCTGACATCTTATTCACTGGATTTGGAGATTGTTTGATTATCCTATTGATTGTGAGAAAACAGCCTATTGTAGTAAAGGTTTCACTTAGTTATATGCTTGGAAAATTGTTGTAACCTCTCTTGTGGTACTAATTGCTTGGAATTGAGGTGTTGGGATGTTGTGTAGACTGTTTTGAGTACTTGAGGATGTTTGAATTGAATGATGCATGACTTGAGAATGATCTTGAGTTGACTTAGGGTTTAATCACATGCTTAAGCATGAGACGGAAACCCTAATGGCTAGGTAGTCTTGCTAAGTGTTGATCATTTGGATATTGTGTGGAAATTATATGCTTAGTGGGCTGCCCGTAAATGTCTTATAACTTCAAATGTGATTTTGACCATTGCATGTTGACAAATAAGCTTTCCTTGCACCCGAACCCATGTTGATGTCATTGCATGTTGAATAATCTTATCACTTGATCATGTGGGCTTCGTAATGAGTTATATGGCATGTTTTACATGTGTTACATGGCTGCCCGTTTAATTTTCATATAACTCTATATGCCTTTCAAGTGAAATTTCCTGTCTTATCGTGCCCTGCTTGTTTACCTGTCAATGTGCAATCTTATGACTGTCCGGAGGCAACCTACTTTGTTGTCCTCCTACTGTGTTATATTACCTGTCATAAATGTGCACTACATACAAGGTTGCAACCTTTCCTGTCGGCATGGTAGCGATCACGCACACCGGGCGGCATCGGGCTTGCCGGTGCACCCGTGACTACCATGGTCCCATTCCCTCTCTCGCTTGGGGGATAGACTTCCTCGGAGAGTTGGGTCGTAGGATTTCGGGGTACATCCGGAGTACACCCACCTAGCGTGTTTTGGGGATGATTTGAAGTCGGACGCAACAACTGATTTTGAAACTGATCTGAGAGCAAAAGCTCACTGTATCCTTTTTAATGTCTGTATAAGTACTCTCGCTTGGTTCCTAGAGAACCTCAGGGAGGAAAGACCGGTATTTCTGTTCATGTACTTGTATTATTGTTATATTCATGCTTGCAAAAGGATTTCATAAGTTGAACCGGAAAATGAGTTTCAAAACCTATTTCTCGTTCTCCCTCGCTGAGTTCATAAGGACTTACCCTCTTTTATCATCTCAGGTGAAAAAGATCCAGAACAAGTACCCGCGGACGGTGTGCCTAACGATGAATCTTTGGAGTGATTGCCTGTTTGTGTGCCTTGTGTGATTGTGGTTACTTGTGAACTCTATGCTACCTGAAGACTATTTATTTTATGTTGCTTGTTATTTCTAATGTAAAAGACCCCTGTTGTAATTTGGGGTCTCGTTTTGGTTTGTACTGATATTGCTAGACAGACACTAGACACTACTATGATCGTTCTGCTATTTATCACTGCTAGTATCTATCATAGGTTATGACGTATTAGTTAAAGACTAAGTAAATGAACTTATCCAATCTTAAACAGTTACTCGCTATTAAGCTAAGATCAACAGGATACATACAACCCTCAATGCAAATATTACAATCTTTACACACAGACTCCGTAACAAATTTAGTACCCATAGGATTACCTACTTCAATCACATACGGCAGTTTATCAACTTTTAATGTAGCAGACTGTGCACATGCAGGTGTAATAAATGAATGTGTAGCCCCGGTGTCAATCAAAACTACTACCGGCTGACTATTAATAAGAAAAGTACCTTCTACCACCACTGTCATCTCTGGAAGCTCCTCCTGGTCAAGTGCAAATACCCGTGCCTGACCTCGCGGTACAGTAGCTGCTCCTGAAGCTCTAGTCTGGGCACCCTGGCCTGAAGTCTGACCCTGACCAAATTTAAACTTGGGACAATCTCTAACTCTGTGCTGATCACTGCCACAACCTATGCAACGACCCAGTTTCCTCCAACACTCAACCTCTGTGTGACCCTTACGGTTGCAATGAGTACACTGGAGATTCTTCCTAGCAGTAGTTCCTCCTATAGGGGCCCTATAAGTAGATGTGGCAGAACTACCCTGCTGAGATCTAGCAGTCACTGGTCGGGTCTGTGACTGTCCCTGTGGCTGGCTCTGAGCTGGTCTCGGCTGTGACTGTACCTGAACTAGTCCTGGATAGCTCTGAGTCTGCCTAGGCTGCTGAGTCTGAACAGGCTGTTGATACTGCCTCTGATAACCCTGACTCTGAGACTGAAACTGACGTTTGCATGACTGACTAGACTGAGCTAACACATCTGCCTTACGTTTCTCATATCTCGATGCAGCCCGAACTACTGCAGCATAGTTCGGATAATCTTGCGAAGACAAGTTAAGCATGATGTCACTCCTTAACCCTGTAATAAATCTCTGGATTTTCACATCCTCCGGCTGAACTAAAGCTGGCACATATCGAGATAATCTCGTAAAGGTAGCCTCATACTGGTCTACAGTCATGTTCCCCTATTTCAAAGCTATAAATTCATCCTGATGCCTCTCACGGGCTACAACCGATACATATTTATCTCGAAACTCACGAACAAAGTCAGCCCATACATGCTGAACCCTCTCAGCATCCCATTTTTCTCTAATAGTGCGCCACCAAGCCTCGGCATCACCCTCCATTAAAAATGCAGCATAGGTGATCTTTCTTTCATCGTCACACTCAAGTATCGCAGCAACTTTCTCAAATTTACTCAGCCACATCTCTGCTTTCATATCATCAGGCTCACCATAAAAACTAAGTGCTCCGTGATGCAGGAATTTATCAAATAAGTTACCTCCTGCAGTACCACTGCCCTCTGCTCTGGCAGCCTGATTACCTCTGCCGGCACCTGCTGTACCCTGCTGAACCACAAACTGTGCTATAGTATTCATCGCAGTAGCCATAGTAGCTAAAATCTGGGCATTGCTCGGCTCCTGACCCTGCGGTACATTCCCGGCTGCCCCAGCATCTTGTCCCGGTACATTCTGTCTGGGAGCCTCCTCCGGCTCTCTCCGTGGTCTACCGCGTCTCCTCATTAGAATACTAGAAGAACATAATATTATAATAGGCAAATAAACTATGCAAAGATAATTTACGTATTGTTTTTAAACATTTTACTCACATAAGAACACATAAAACACTTAACAACATTTAACACTAACTTTTCATATTCTTATCATGTCAAGCTTTATCATTCCTTTTTCATGCTAGCATGTCTTTATCTAAGTAGTTAAACAATTAACAATCATATATTCATAAAATTCACTTTCACATATAGACCTCTACCCACATGCCAAGGAATTTAACCCGGCTTCAAGCATTCTAGTAGCTCTGATACCACCTAAAGTGTAACGCCCCGAACCCAACCCCACGCTAAAGTCAGGCTCGGACCCATCACTCGGACAGAGTCTCCTCTGTACCAAGGACAAAACTGTTACCTGTAAACTATCACTCAAGATATTTGAACTAAATCAACAACTTATCTACTAATATCTCCAAAGCCAAAACACAATCACAAGGCCATCCGAGCCTTGGAACAACAACATTCTACTAAAACACACAAGCATGCAAAATAAGTTGGTTTTAGTCATAAGTGGTTAGTTACAATATGATCTAAGTTCCATATGAAGATCAACAAACACTCCAAGCATGCAAGAGGATATTAAAGTCTAGAATTCATTATTACAATCCAACAACTTTCTTTAACATCCTAGTACACATCTACTAGACATATATATACAAGACTCCAAAGTCTCAAAATACATTAATAACAAGAACTCCACGCAAGAAGCACATAAAATCCACCTCAGCACACAAGGTCACGGATTCTGATCTACTTGAACTTCTTCTTCTTCTCCTACTTCTAACAGCTGGGGATTCACCTCATCTTCTCCTGAAACATTTCAAATGAGGAGTGAGTAACAAAGTTGCCCAGCGAGGGAGGTGATGCAACATGCCAACGTGCAATATGATATGCAACACAAGAAAACATATATAATCCACATAAGTCAACAAGACAATAAGCTAAGCAATTAATCACTTTAAAAAGGATACGGTTCCACTTCCAAGTCTTCAATCACGAGCCACGAACCACGAGCTTCACGATCATGCCGGCAAACCCCAAACACCACAATTGGGATACTCCGGATGTATCCCGATCCTACGACCCTTTCTCCCGAGGTAGGTCCATGCCCAACAGGTGAACCACGCCTCTGGGGTAGTGGAGTATGCCTCAGCGAGAAAGGGAATAGGCACCATGGTAGTCGAGGGAGCACGGCAAGCCCGACGCCGCCCGTGTTTCTCGACGCTACCATGTCCGATAAAGGTTGCGCAACCCAATACAAGTCACAAGCAATCAATATAACACATAACACATAAGAGGGACGACAAAGTAGGCCGCCCTCACATATATGCACGATAAAAGTTCATATAAGCACGATATTAGCTTTAAGATACCAAAAGTAGCAATCAACACAATTAATTCCAATAATCTACTCAAATAACTTAATACATCCTAAATATTCAATGCAAGGCATTACTAACACACAACAAGTTCCAAATGCAACTAAAATGGCTAAAAACTACATTTCTCCTTTCTTTAACCGAGCTTTCTTTCTCCTAAGCATGGTTCGAGATTCCCAATCATACCCTAGTCTTTCTATATTCCTAATTAAGCTCAAAGGTACCTTTTAAAGTCACTAAAACTCATCTTTGAAGCAAAAGTTCGGGAAGGCCCCGAACGGGTTTGAACTACAACTACACTAACCAAATCCCATTTTCGCGAAACTAAAGCACCAAAGGTGCTTCCTTAGCTCAAGGGCACCCAAATCAATGCCCAAACTTGCCCGGATTGCTTAACGTATAAAACCCCCTTTTAAAGTAAGCTAATTATGCAATTAAGTTCAAATTCGAGTGATTCAACCTAACTTGGCTTTTCAACTAACTTCCCTAGGGTCTAGAGCACCTAATTGATGCATCAATTCAAGCCAATTAGCAAATTTTCTCAAAACCCTAATTCTAGGCACTATTGATCATCTCTTTGAGCAATCTCAAGTTTCAACCATTAACTTTGTTATCAAACCTCAAAAGTTAACTCTATAGGCATCAAATAACTCATAGAAAGCATTTGATAACAAGTTATATAGCTATAATTGACAAATCAAGAAAATTAAACATATGCACATAAACTTTAAAATCAAGAAAATGAATCTCCCTCACAATTTTTGAAGATGAAGAAGCTTGTTGAAGTCCTTAGGTTGCTCAAAACCCTCTCAAAATCAATCTAAGAGCTCAAAGTGCAAGATTGTGGATGCAATTTTCTTCTCTTTTCTCCTTGGGTGGGTCGGCCAAGCTTAGGGACATGGAGGGAATTTTTGCAAATGTTTTGATGACAAGAATAAGCCTTTGTTTTTTTTTAATGAGTTGGTTATTATTATATGTGGTGCATGACTAAATAATATAAGCTAATTAATCTCAAAACTTGATCAATTAAGGCTAATTGTAATTACAAATGTTTTTTTTAATTGAAACTAGCACTATTCTAATGTAACACTATTCAAAAGTCACGAAAAATATTTTCCAAACGCACACTCCTAAGCTCGAAAGTTCAAAACGAAAATTTATTGGTTCCTTTTAAATGTCATATGACCTAGGAAAAATTTAAAATCAAGCTTTTGAAACAGTCAAAAATATTATGAATAGTAACGCCTAATAAAAACAATTAAGCAAGAAAAATAATGCACGTAGAAATGCGCACATAGGTATGCAAGGATTATAAATAAATTTATGGTGAAATTCTCGGGTGTCACAGAATGGAGACGACATAGCTAAGCCGTCACCATTCCGTCTCCAAATATTACCAGTTGGTGACTACTTGAAGACGACTTAGCTATGTCGTTTCCATTCTATCTCCAAACCGTCTTCAATTGATGACGATATAGAGACGACTTATCTATGTCAACTCCATGCCGTCACCAATTAGCAATTATATTACTAAGTCGTCCAAAGGAGCCAACACTATCACATTTTAACCTTTTCACAACACTTTTATTGAACTTATCAAAAAATTGTTGCGATAATTAGTTTCTTGCAACACTTATTTTTATTTTTATTTTTTTGCTATGCCCAAGTATCGCATTTCTCTTGCAACACTTATTTTTACCGTTATCTAAAATCTATACATTTTGCAACGGTTTATCAGATATAAGAATTTTTTTTTTTGGGTCCATTATAAGCAGTAAATCCAAAACAGGGGCACTCCAACATTATACAAAAGATGACCAAAAAAAAAAAGAAAACATTATACAAAAGTAAAAACCTATCTCTGTCTCTCTCTCTTTCTCTTTTTTTTTTCTTCTCTAAACTGATTCCTTCAAGGTTTGAAGCTCTTCATCCTCTCACTTTGTTAACTCCACACGTCCATTAATGGACCACTTGAAGCTCAAAAAGACCATTCGTTCTCTCTTATTCATGGAAAACTAGTGCGGATGACTTGTAGGGTTTCATTACAATAGATTTACAGTTTTAACTTCAAATTAGGTCTAGATTTCACAAATCAGGTACGATTTTTCAATTTTTAGCTTCATAAGCCCTAGAATTTTCATATTTGAGTTAATTTTTTTTATTGCCTATATTAATGGAAATTAATCTCAAAATTCGTCTGTCTTTATGCATTTTGTCCGGAAAAAGCGCGCTCTCTCTAGAAGCTGCGAGATTTGTGCCTTTTAAGCATCAAATTAGGATTTCTGATTGCCGCTCTGTGGATTGAGGTGTTGGTTTTCAAGCAAAGTTTTGAACTTCAGTGTGATTTCTTCATTCCAAGGTAACTTTTCTGGTTTTTTTTTTTTTTGAATTTAGCGGATTTTTAATGGCATGTTTTAATTTGCTGAATTTTATTGATTGAATTTTTAAGCAAAGTTATTCACAATTCTGTACTTGATTTTTTTATTTATTATTTTTTTCATTTTGCAGTTGAATTCTTAATTTGTGAAAATGATTTGAAGTTCTTTTTAATTTACATCTTTTTTGTCTTAAGTAGTGTTGAAATATGAAATATTATATTAGTTTATATTACTTTAGTTTCTTAAAATTAGGCCTATTGTAAGGAGTGATTTACTCCATAAAACTAGCCTTATTGTCTTTCCTATTTTGCTCCTTAATATTAGGAAAAGTTGTCTTCCCTATTTTCCTCCTTAATATTAGGAAATGTTGTCTACCCCTTTTAGAGTTATATAAACTACTATGTAGAATCAAGTTATGATCAAGAGTTATAATCAAGTGTTGTAATCAAATGTGGTGATCAATGTTATAATTTATGTATTTCATTATCTCACCCTAGTTTTCTACATGGAATCAAGAGCCAAAATGTTATAAATAAATAAAAAAAAAATCTGTTACTGTTCATAGTTTTCTCCTCCATACAATACTGTTCATCGTCTGCTATTGTTTATCGTCTGCTACGTCTATTCATCAGTTAAATTCTGATACTGTTTATCAGTTTAAAAAAAAAAAAGAAATATGGGAAAGCTTCCTTAGGCTTCCTCAAGCAAAAACAATGTCATCTCTTTATTGTCATCGTAGCCGAGTGTCCGGCTGCCTTTGCTCTTGCCATCTCTTTATCGACATCATAGCCGAGTTTGTTCGTGTAACACCCCGTTCCCTCTCGAGACCGGAGGTTCTAACAATCAATCTATTCACAACCCAAACCAAACCCGGCCATAAATTTTCAGGGAAAAACGGACGGAGTCTCCCCTGTTTCTAGGCGAAATGTAAAACCTGGAATAACATATAAATGGACCAACACCGAGTCCAACATTCAACCACCTCAAGGCCATCCGAGCCTTGGTTCTCAGCAACAAAACACAGCATATAAATATACGTTTTCAGTTTAAAAACTAACCTATCACTTTACATCTTTTACAAGATCATTCAAACTTGACATTTAATTCATACTAATCTACTGCATAAAATATACTATCATACCATTCTCACTATCTTCTTTTAGACAAATACATACATGCATCGAGGTTAACTATACTACTGAATACATAACTAGCTTATCAATCTACCTCAACTACTTAGCTAGATTAAATTACATTTCTTTTAACAATAATTACATACAAAATATGAAAGCACATATCTTTGCATCTTCGACACTCAAGCCACATTGGCACGCAAAACAACTCTTCATGCACGAACTGTCACATAATCACGAACTTCCAGCTAACATGACATTTCCTGAAATGTGGTGGTGAGGAGTGAGTATACACAACACGTATACTCAGTGAGGGCGAGACAGATCTCGAGGTAGAGAGAAAAAAAGTCGTGCAATGCAAATAGGCAGCTGAGCAATATAATTGAGAAAGTAAGCGATCAAGACAAACCATCAATACAATAAGCAATTAATGAAAGCATTAACACAACCATTCAAAGCTATACCACACTCTGAAGGCTATGGATCACTCGAGCGAGTAATGTACCGATCACGATTCCGATGACATTAACGATGACGCGCCGGCCCAAACCACCTTATAACACCAGTTTGGAATACTCCGGAAGTATCCATCAACCTACGACCCAAAACTCCCTGGGATGCAACCCAAGCGAGAAGAGGGAATAGCAGCGGAGCTAGAGCAACCAACACTGGCAACCCGAGGCTCCCCAGAGAGGCCCATCACTCACGTGCGAGACACTATGCAATCCAAGACTCGATACAAGGCGATAAACGAGCGATATCAAGCATTCTCAACAATTGATAAACATTTCAATCAATAATCAACTCCAACAAGCGTAATAAGCATTAACAAGCATTTGCAATCAAACAAGTAGCAAGAGCAACACCAACTAACATTATCAAGCAATAACAAGTATTCTATAGGCATTATAAGCATTCTATAGGTAACATAAGCATTCTATAATCAATATAAGCATTCTATAATCAATATAATCATTCTATGAGCAATATAAGCATTCTATAATCAATATAAACATACTATAAGCAATATTCTATGAAAACACACAAAATCACAAAAATGACCCCAACTTCAAAACACTACTACTTTCAAACGAGCCACGAGCTTTGGAAACCGACTTCACCAATCCTCCTAGGTCACCATAAGGCATGTCTAAAGACCCCGAAACCCTACTTTACCTTAGAATTCACGCAAAGTCCCGATTTCCCTCTTTGCTCGTTTGAACTACAACTATATCAACAAAACACCCAACCAACGCCATAATCACACCAAAAGTGCTTTCATGGCCTCCCGAAATAATGTCAACACGCAAAACGAGAAAATGCCAAACTCGACCTAAATGACCCCAACTTTCACTAAGCCGTTTTTCTATTACACATTCCAATTAAACCACACATTTAGGCATTCTAGCATATCTAGCACATTTCTACATCAACGGACAGCATAACGGAGCAACTTCATCGTTTCAAGGGTTTACTATTCATAAAACACTATTCATTAATCAATTTAAATTGTAATCTCAACATTTAATCGCAGAAAATGTTAAAAAGCTATAAATACATCTTCTACGATTGCTAGGGAACATACTTTAAGCCTCAAATCAATTAAAACAACAATATACTGATAAAACCCAAAAATCAAAGTTAATACACAAAATATTCAAATGCACAAATAACGATGAAACCCTTACCTTAGACGCTCCTAGGCGCTAGGAAAACCTCGTAGGATGCCTCGAAAACCACCCCGTGCGAGCCCTCGCGAAGAATTGAAGATTTGAAGTTGAATTTCTTTTTTTTTTCTCTCTTCTTATTTTCGGCCAGCTTGCTGCTGTTTTAGGTCTGTTTTTTTTATTTTGCAAGGTTTTAAGCTTATAAGGTGATACAAAGTCATATGGTCAAGGCCCCTTGGTCAATGCTAACTAAACATGGTCAAAGTAGTTCATTTTGTGCATTTTAAGCTTAAAACAACTAATGAAATATTAATTCTAGCTAACAACAATTAAAATATAAAATTTAAGTCATCTAAATACTAGTTTCACTATTTGCTGAGGACTCGAATTCATTTCCTAACTATCTATCTCAATATGCAATGCACGTTGCGACAACAAAAAAGTAACAATTTAATTCTCAAAGAATCTAAGAAATATATCATTTTTGGAAAGCATCATAGTTTAGAATTTAGTCCTGCTCGGAGCTACTTTTCTTTTAAGTGAAATCCGAGCATTTAAGTGCTAGAAAACTAAAACCGATTGACATAAATATGAGATGTAGGTGATATTCCGTTAAAATAATTAACTCAAGTATTATTTTAATTACTTCCAAAAGAAATATGAAAATAAAGCTACAATTAAATGTTTAACCAAAAATAAACACATAATTCAATGCTAACATTTAAGATAACACTTAATTAAATGCAATTAAATGTCATTAAATGCATGCCGGGTTCGGATTATCACAGTTCGGCTACCTTCATCTCCCTTATTGCTGCTCTCTCTCCCAAATGATGGTTCTTTTGTTCAATTATTGATGGTTGCTAGGCTATTGTGGTTATATATGGGTTGGAGTGCTCACCAATCATCTGTTGCCAGCCTCTCTCATCGTTGGCACATTTTTTGACTGTGATTTCCACCATTGTTCGTGGAAATTTTGTGTGGAGGTTTTTCGGTGGATATGTTCTCCACCTTTCTTGGCTTGAGACTCAATTTGTTCTCTCAGCTCTCGGGGTTGGTACTTCCTCTGTCACGTACTCAGGGTTGGTACGTCCTCTGTCACGTACTCAGGGTTGGTACGTCCTCTGTCACGTACTCGGGGTTGATACGTCCTCTGTCACGTACCAGGGGTTGGTACGTCATCTGTCACGTATTTTTTGTTGTCCGCCTGTTGTTTTCAGGCGCCTTGCCATGGTTTCATTGTCTTTCCAGTCACTGGTGGTGCGCCGTCGATGTTGGGGTTTTGGTCCAGTTATAGGTGGCCTTTGGCCTTGGGTCCACACATGGCTTGCATGCAGTCACTTGATCTTCTTGATGAGAGTCACAGTTTATCGTAATATCAGTCATCACTTCTCCAGTCAGCTCTTGTCAAGCTTGGATTCGTCGATATATTCGCCCCAGCTTGAGGGGGATTGTTGAAATATGAAATATTATATTAGTTTATATTACTTTAGTTTCCTAAAATTAGGCCTATTGTAAGGAGTTATTTCCTCCATAAAATTAGGCTTATTGTCTTCCCTATTTTGCTCCTTAATATTAGGAAAAGTTGTCTTCCCTATTTTCCTCCTTAATATTAGGAAAAATTGTTTATCCCTTTTAGGGCTATATAAACTACTATGTAGAATCAAGTTATGATCAAGAGTTGTAATCAAGTGTTGTAATTAAATGTGATGATCAATGTTGCAATCTATGTATCCTTAGTTTTCTACTAGCAGCAAAAAATTTAAAAAATTTATCAAGAAAGAATTTGAAGTTTTTTGTGCTTCAAATTTGTAGAATCTGGTTTGATTATCAGATTCTTATTTCGTATAATTGCCATTTCCAAATTTGCAGAATGTTGGTCCCTTTATGTTTTATGTTATTTTTTTTTTTTTGCTAATCAAGCAAAAGGAATTCTATTAATAAGCAAACTTAACCATATACATAACAACGCAAAAACTCCCAAAGTGACAACATTTACACAAGAATGTTCTCAATGCTCCAATTCCTACGTATAGTAATATTCAGCAGGTTCCTACTAAATTTGTTTCCCCCACACATCTTCAACTGTATCATCTGCTCGATCTTCTTGCACATCGCCTCCTCAGTGCTAACCTTTTGATTATGAATACGTTGGTTCCGCTCCCTCCAGACAGAATATACCACCAAGCAAAAAAAGAGCCGAAGCAATGTTATCCCAGTCATGGATAGCTTGAGGAATCATCAACCTGTTAAATCCCCACTTAAGAATTCTCTTGCTGAATCCACACTGGAAGAAAAGATGCATTCTATCTTCAACTGCCAGCCCACAAATAACACAAGTACTAATGTTTGTAACCCCCCACCTCTGCAATCTTTCCCTTGTTGGTAAACGATCAAGCAAAGCCAACCAAGTGATGATACTGCATTTAGGAATTCGAACCTTGGCCCAAACCAGTTCATGCCATTCCGTCTCATCCCCTCTACTTCTAATACAGTTCCACGCCGATGCAAGCGAGAACATTCCTTTAGCACTTCCCTTCCATTTGACAAAATCACTTGTATTGTTCCTAGGGTATAAGTTAACTTGTAACCTTAAGCTTTGTATGCACTGCATATCAGGCCAGTTCCAAGCCCCATCATGAATGATTTTAGATAGTGTATCATGCCAACCAATGCCAGAGTCATTAATCTGTTGGAGCGAAGTACAGTCAGCAAGGCGGCCCCTTGGGTGCCATGGATCACGCCAAAACAAAACATTACTACCATTACCAATCTGGTACACAAACAACTCTTTAGCAATATTCCTCATTTTCATGAGCTTACGCCACTGCCACGAACAATTAATGTTTCATGTTTTGTTCTTGGAGGGATTGTGTGCTTGTGTGATCATGGTCCCAAAAGAGAAATTAAACAACTATAGTATTTTCTCGAATAGACCTCAGGTCTTAGTCTTTTAACTGTTGAAGATTTTGTTTATTTTGTTGCATGAAATGGAAGATAAAATTGAACATTGGAAGGTTCTTTGAGAATATATACATATATAGATTAGCAGAAAAGATCGAGTTTAGCTACAATTTTTTTAGGACAGATTCAGTTTTGAAAGATACAACTCCGTAAGCTTCAGATTGATCTAACTATGCCTAACTACTGTCAATTTGGATCCGATAGATTGAAACCTTCCCCAAATTTGTGTATTAGTAGGAGTTTTATGAACCGAACCGCTCATTTAATTCTCAGAAAATTAGTTCTGGATTTATAATATACACAAAATGGACCACCTTTGGTGGAAACATGTGAATGTGATTGCAATGACTTTCACAAGTAAGCTTATCATAACTCAGATTAGCTACTTTGCATGATTACCTCAATTTAGTTTCCAGCAATACACATATTAATGTTCTGAGAATGATTTTGTGGTTGGAGAAGCTTTTGCATTAGAATGATAGTGCACTTTTATGAAGGGAATGCAGGAGCTACAAAAGCCTGTTCATTATTATTCTTTTTTTCTATTTTTTTGTTCTTATGTTTTAAGATAAACCCGAGAGACCCTGCATTCTATTGCAAAAAATAAATTGCAGAAAGGCTTGAAGAGCTTGGCCTGTGAGTTTTCTGCCTTCCATTCTGATTCTACGATTTTCTTTTCAATGGCTTAGTTTTTTCTGAAAATGGATTGTCAGTCTCTTTCTTGTTGCCTACTAGTGGAAGATTGAAACTTCTGCAAGAAAGTTATGAGGACAAATTCAAGCAATGGATGGACACAAAATATTCAAAGAAAGACTTTTAGAAGTAAAGCTTATCTACCTTGACATTCTTCTGGAAAATGTTCTCTTCTTTATGCTTGTCTTTCCTTCGCACAGATTTTTGCAAAGATAATATGTCCTTCTTCACTAATTTTTGTGGTGTATTAGCCGTTGAAGGTTTTCTTGAAAAGATTGTATCCTGAACCGGTTTTCCTTATAAGATTACTTTTTGAGAATTGTATGGTAAGGCTTTGCATTTTAGATATTGCTTCAGTATAACTTCAAAAACTTATATGGTATTCAGGTCTTTAAGTCTGGAACTTTCCTAACGTGGTGGGAGGTGAAGAATACGTATCTTATTTAATGCTATATATGACTATCTTTTATTAAAATTGAGTCAATTATATATTCTGCTTTATATGCAACCTCTGTAATTTCTTTCCAAAGAACTTTCAGTTTCTTCTGCTCAGTGTGATGCTTCGCAATTTTCCTAGAAAAGTTCTAAGTAACTGTAGCTCTTCCACCAGTGGTTCTATTGAAAAATTCAAGTGTGTAATACTTTTGGGGAAGAAGGATATGAAAGGTTCTTAGATCTGGATTAATTTTTATTAATGTTTATGTTCTTTATTAATAATATCTTTCCAGTTTCACCAACCTTTGCAGTTGTATATTGCCCTCTCCAAGACAGCCTACTGCATGTTCATTACAAGGGAATGCTCCTTCATGAAGAAAATACAGTATTTTATGATACTATAAATGATAACAATGGTCAGCCTACTACATGTTCATTACAAGTGTTGTCGGAATATGTATTTATGAACTCTGTTTTGATTTTCCTGGCTTGTACTGCCATTCATTGAAGACAGAAAAGTTTATTATACAAGCTAGAGTTTGGCATGTTATCTTATAAAGCTGAGGTATTAATTGGGATGCCTTCACGGGGTATTTGTGTTTTGATTAGATGAGGATCTAATATACGAGGACCAGGAAGATTGCTAAATCTGTAAAGGCATCCTCAATGGGGGATTTAAAAGCAAAACTTTCTAAATTTGGGTGTTTTTAGAGTCTCATGGCCCAAAAAGCAACATTATTCATGGCAAAAGTACGTGGGGTCCAACACTTTTTGCTTAGAAGATGCCAAAATAGAGCCCCAGGTTCCATTTTGTTCAATAAATTTGTTGAACAAAATGGAATCTGTGTTTTTCTATTGATTTTGACCCCACTTCCACTTGAATGCACATGCACACTGAGTTAATCGATAAGTTTGGCACTGAGTGAATGGAATCTGCTTTATGATGTTGGTTGCAAATTGAAATTTGTGTTTTTCTATTGATTTGGCCCCCACTAACACTTGAATAAACGCGTACACTGAGTTAATGGATCTGCCTGCCACTAAGTTAATGTAATCTTCTTGACATGAATGCACGTGTACACTACGTCAATGGTTGCATGCTACTCTGAGTGTTGTGTTTCTAATATTGCATGTACACCCTGTGTTTTCAGTAATGTGGCATATTAGACCCTCTGTTTTGTTAATACATCATTCATAAAATGCTATATCAGTGCGTGTGGTAAGATAGTGACATGTACCTATTCAGTTGTATTTAGATATGTTTTTGCAGGATGGATGAAACACTTGAATCATTTGGATTTATTGATAGTTGTGTGGACTTTGTATGTCATGTGGGTGGTAGATTTGTGTATGAGTCGAAAGTGGAATATGTTAGGAGGTAGAAAGCATACATTCGATAGAGTGGAGTTGGATACGGTTTCTACCTTTGAGTTTTATGAAATGTACAAAAAAATGGGAGAGACAAAAACAAACATTGATATATACTACTTGAGTCCTAATTACAGTTTTGAGTATGGAGTTAGACGTATAATTGATGACAGTAGTGTTAGGGAAATGTAGGAATTGATAAAGGATTGGGTAGTTTGTAACATATACATAGAGGAAGCTGAGGATCCTATTGCCATTATTGACATACAAGGCAACATATTAGACCCTTTTCACAAACACAACGTTTTGACAAATTTAAGGTTGACTTTGTAACAAGAAATATATCAGAATGACTCAAAAGGAACTTTTGTACAACAGGAAAATAAACATTGTCATTCAACTAGAAATGATAGATCAGAACGATCAAATTTTACATGAATGCCATAAATGTAAAAGCAACAACAAATCCAGCTAGAAAACAAAAAAAGATGCGCGAGCAGGGAAGATGTGTCTTCATTTTGTCAACATCTCACTTTTGTTGGGTTTGAGCATTGTTTGTGGAGCTTTCTTCAACTTCATCAAACTTATTATCTACTTCACATGGATCTTCTTCAAATTCACAAGCTCGGGAATATGGAACAACATGCAACCTACTAGGATCCCACGTCATAGTATTCGGATAACACCATCAAAAGAAACCGCATCTTTGATGACTACAAGTGTAGTACAATGCACCTACGGATTCTTTTACCTCATTGGCCAAAATGCGCACTTCTGCCTACTTTTGACAATAGTAGCACTTGTTCGAAAAACGCGAGTCTATGATTGGTTCCATCCAAGTTCTTTTTTTCCTAGAACTCTTTGAGATTTTGGACTCCTTTAATTAAAGTGAGTAATATTTCAAACATAACTATCAATTCAAAAAAAATATTCTTAAACAATTATGGCCAAACTTACCGCTGAACACACCTCCTTTGCTTTCTCCATTTTCAGATTTGTGCTACTTGAAACCATTTTCAGATCAATGCACAAAGGTAATTTCGTCACTTCAATTGTGTAAGAGTTCAAAAAAATTCGTTCACCTCCTCAGCGCGATTGTGCTGCACGCCCAGTTAAAGTTAACGGACCAGTGGACGGCAGAGTCTTTTATGACACATTCCAAAAAGCACAAGATTTATTATGCCACTTTATGAAATACGGGGTTTTTTGCATTTTTTGGGATAAACAGAGGGGGGCATTGTACCATTTACCCTAGAGAGAATTAATACTGCACATTTTGGAGTGTGAAAGGTTGAAGACATGTTTTTTAGAGAGAATGTCCAAGTAGATTTTTTTTTTCTCTTGTTAATTATAAGATCTGATATATATATATAAGTTTATTGTGAATTAAACATATTTGTAGATTTTAAATATTGTATAAAAATGAGTCGTTGCTAAAAATTCTAATTTTAGGTAACAATTAAAAAACGTTGCAAAAAATATAGATCTTGCAACGGTTTTTAAATTTTTTCATTTTAAGTGTTGCCATAGGTACAAAATGTGGTAGTGGTCGGACATTAGTTTATTAAACTGAAGAACCTTCTATAAATGAGTTTTAGTTATTCTAGTTAGTTGTGTGTTATTAAGATATGGAATAATGTACTTAAATCATCAGGTGGAAAGCACAATTTGTTAAATGTTATGACTTAATGGTTGTATCTTATATTTATTATAATAGCATTATAGAAATTAAAATTCTCAATTAATAAAATAGATTCACAAGTTTATTGTATTTAATTATTTTATGGGTGCATTACTGAAATCTGAATGAATGAGGTTAGTCTATGCTTCCTATACTTCCATTTATTTGTTTATTTGTACTTTTACCTTTTAAGTTCTCAAATGCCATTTCTTCTTAATAAGGCAGTTGTTGATCTAGAGAATGCGAGTTTATGGTGATTCTTCTCAATCTACTTTTGCTGCTCTATTCACAAAAGGTTTCTTGAATACAAATCACTTTATCGCAGCTATGAAGAAACTCTCTTTTGTATATTCTGCTTCTTGTCTTAATACATCTGTAAAAGCAACGGAACCGTCCTTATAATGTCTTATTTATGGAGTTCAAAATCTCAATTATGGTGGATGTTTTGCGTCCTGTATAATCTATGAGATTGATCCTTGCTCTCCCTCCCTTAACTTCAATACCGTTGAGTCCCATATTAACTGGATTATGTGTTCTCGCATCTTTATCTGCTTGCTGCCTTTTGGTGTCTGTTGATTTTTTCCATGCAGTGTTGGACTATTAAGAAATGGCTTCATGTTATACGAGTAAGAGTCGATTTGTCTTCCATATAAGCATTGTGATCAAGATGAACAATTTTCGTTGATAGATTTGGGACAAGCTAACTTAAATTGCATGGAGTTATGAATTAATTTTTATTTACCAGCTAGCCTTTGGTGTCTGCCAATATTTAACTTCAGGGTAAGTATAAGATCTTCCATGTCTTACATGGAGACACTTTAGGTCTTCCATGCATGTGATAAGATGGCACATTCCATGCCGCTCTCCATCCTATTTTATATATGATAAATTTACTTAAGATACAATTAATGATTTCTTTGTTGAAACTACAGTTCTGCCTGGTCTTTTGAGAACGTCAAGCATTGCTATAGCCCCTTAATGGAATTGCTCTGTACTTTCTGTTATAGCTTTGCTTTTCCTTTTTATTCTCTACTTTTTGTTTCTTTTCCACGTGGAAGGAAAATCTTTCGTGGGCTTAATTTTTTTTTCCCCTTGTGATGTCCTTGTGATTGTATTGATTTCTGTTGCTTAACTTACTTTTGTATGGAAACCGCTCTAGTCTGTTGCAGTTCATGGCATATGTTTGGAGTCTTTGTAAATATTATTTTCCTCTAATTCGTGTGCAATTAATGCTCCTATAGTCTCTTGTACGGTTGTTGTTGAAATATCTGAAATTTCTTGAGTAGTATGCCTACCACAATCAGTCTTGAGCCATGTGAATCTAGAGCAGTATGATGCCTAAAGCAGTGTGATGCATTTATTAGGTTTGACAAATGTAACTTAGTTTGTAGTATTTAAACTCTGATTGTATTATCTTCTAAGTATGTGATTGTAAGAATGTTTTTTATCAAATTCTTTCTATTCACTTGGTATCTAGAGCCAAAACACATGCTTAAACCCTAGAAGATAGACAAAAAAAAAAACTTATCTCAGTTTGCAAATAGCGCCGTGAAGAAAATCCGACGCCGTTGTCGTGAGCCCCTTCCTTCTATTAGGGTTAGTAAGTGTTAGCCTTATACTTAATATTGTATGTATGATATTAAGATAAGCCGTAGTTGTAGCTCTAAGGCCGCTATTCCTGCCAAGGAATAGAGTAAGGCCTTCGACGACGTCATCGTGATCTCCGACGTCGGCGTGATCTCCGACGTCGGCGTGATCTCCGACGTCGGCGTGATCTTCGACGTTGGCGTCGTGAGCAGAATCTTTTCCGGCCCTGCTTCGTCGTCTCCGGCTAGCCATTGTTTGTTGCTAGCTTTCGTCGTTGCCAACATCAAAGCTCCGCTGCTAGCTTTCGTCGCCGCCACCATCAAAGCTCCTCACGCATAATCCCCGGCGAGATCGTGGATCTGATCTCGCCGTCCGTCCAGCTTCGTCTTCTCCGGCGTGTTTCGTCGCTGCCACCATCAAAGCTCCGATGCCACCATAGCTGCCAGCCTTCGTCGCTGCCGTTTGTAGCCAAAGCTACAGCTTCTCCTCGCGTCAACTTCGGCGAGATCGTGCATGCCTTCTGATCTCGTTGTCTCTGGCCAGCCTCGTTGTCGCCAGTTCTGCCCTCGTCGTCGCCGACAGTTGAATTTGTCCCATGAAATCTAGCATTCTTAGCCGCCCCATGTGCGTTCTTAGCTTTATCAACATCATTGTGGTCCACTTTCTCAGATTCCTTTTGGACCACATTGTCTTTAATCACATGGAATTTTTTACTTACAAATGTTCCACTGGATTTGTAATTAAAAAAAAAAAAAAACAACAACTATTCTCTATCATGTGCACTTGACTGACATCTTTTGCTAAACCCAACGTACCAACAATTATGGCCATCTCCCCGTCAAAATCTCCAAAGCCGAGTGTTTGACATTTCATTTGATAAATATCAGACTAATCTTTTTCTTTCCCTAAATATCAGTGTCGTATTTGACGGTTGCTAGGCTATTGTGGTTAGATCTGGGTTGGAATGCTCACCAGCCATCTATTGTCGGCCTCTTTCATTATTTGCCCACTTTTTGACTGTGATTTCCACCATTGTTCGTGGAAATTTTTTGTGGAGGTTTTCTGGTGGATATGTTTTCTACCTTTATTGGCTTGAGACTCAATTTGTTCTCTCAACTTGGAGCCTCTCGGGGTTGGTATGTCCTTTGTCACGTACTTTTTGTTGTTCGCCTGTTGTTTTCAGGCGTCTTGCCATGGTTTCATGGTCTTTCCAGTCATTAGTGGTGCGTCGTCAATGTTGGAGCTTTGGTCCAGTCATAGGTGGCTTTTGGCCTTGGGTCTGCCCATGGCTTGCATGCAGTCACTTGTTTTTCTTGATGGGAATCATCAGTTTATCGTAATATCAGCCATCACTTCTCCAGTCAGCTCTTGTCAAGTTTGGGCTTGTCAATATCTTCACCCCAGCTTGATGGCGAGTGTTGAAATATCTGAATAATACAGCTGCAATAGCTGTAATATTTCTTGAGTAGTGTGCTTACCACAATTAGTCTTGAGTCATGTAAATCTAGAGCAGTGTGATGCATTTATTAGGTTTGACAAATGTAACTTAGTTTGTAGTATTTAAACTCTGATTATATTATCTTCTAAGTATGTGATTGTAAGAATGTTTTTTATCAAATTCTTTCTTTCCACTGTTGTCTTTGTTTGGTTGATTGAATATTGTCTCTTTCTGGTTTGTTCATTCAAATTTGTTGAGTTCTAGTACTTCATTGTTATATATATAATATATTTCTTTTTTTTTTTTTCATATTTTTGGGTTCTAAAAAAAGATAAGTTTTTCTTTGTGTACTTTGGTTATTTTAGGCACAATTACTGCTGCCGGAAATACTTTTGGTTATCTTAGGCGTAATTACTGCTGCTAAAATTAAGCAGCTTTGTCACTTTTGATATCTTCTCTAGATTTGTTCTCTACATGAATCTGATGTTTCTCTTGGATAATAGGCAACTTGGGGAGGATAGTGATGGTGACTCTTTTAGGGATTCAAGTAGTTATGGGAGCAGTGATTTTGAATAGGAGAGAGGTTGCTCGAATGTTTTGATGGAACCACAGATGTATTATCATCAAACAAGTGATGTTTCACATTGTCACGTCCCAAAATCCACCATAGCTGAACTTGTAGGACATGACCGCCGCACACCAAGGGACAAATCCCTGGGCATGCAAGGCTATATTACACATTCCATTCAATCATTGTCAGAGCTCCTAAAAAAAGACCATCAATATGCGTATTAAACCACCAACATGAAAATGTAAAGTATCACTCCACAAGGAGTAGTTTATTACATCACTTTAAAAGCCAACATGGTGCAACCTAAAACATTTATCAGAACTCATACAGTTAGTCTCGACTACACATGACTCTATCATCATTATTAGGTGAGAGCACTACCCTTTTTTTGCTGGTCAAAAGCTCCCGTTGTGCCTTATTATCTGAAAGGAAAAAATAAAGAAGAAAAGTGGTGAGCGAACAATTGCTTAGTGATTAACGATTGAGCATAGCCAACAATAAACATGGTTCGAGGAAACAAATGAACAATTTAACAACTTCAACGGCTAAGTGACAATGCTGGTCAAGAATTTAACTGGCAGAAGTATTCACTAAGTAAGAAAAGTAAGATACAAGGACACTAGCATCAAGGAGGCAACAGTTGCAGTTGGGATATATGAGTTTATAAGAGGGATTTCAAAGAATTCATTATGTTGGGCATTTTATCGAACATATGAGATGCAAAATTTAAAGTAGCATACTCTTTAAGCAATGAAAGGCAAGAGCCCTCTCTTCAACAATAAATCAGCAAGGCATATACCACACGGCCAGGAAGTCATTAATATACTCAAACATGAAATTTAACGTGAAGAAATCACTTAACAGTCAATTGGGAACCCCACTTACCTCTAATCCGTGCTCATGTAACTTCTCTCTCAAAAACCAAATGCAGTGGCTACACCGGTGGTGGAGCGTTGGCTTACCCCTCTTGTCCCACGTTGTCTGGAAAAGATAGCAATAAGAATGGCTGATTGAATTTCACTTATGTAGGTATCCAATTTACAGAATACCAATGGGACCTACGCTGAAAGACCTAGATGCTTGCTTTCTCACTTTCCATTCTCTTCATTCACCCACAACAGGTAGCTTAGACTTGCTTTTATCACTACATAGAGCAAAATATTTGTGTTTCTGCGGATAATAATATGTATGTCTGGATCGTTTAAGTTTCAGCATATTTCCTACTTAATTGTAAATTTCTCCCTGGAATCATTTTTCTTGGGGATAATTTCATCTCTATAATTGGGGATAATTGCTGAATACAGAGTCTCCTGTGGCGTTGTTGGATGTGTGCACTAATCTAACTCACTTCCTATAGCATGATTATTTTCGTTTTCTTTTTAGATACTTTTTACCTTCTCATTTTTGTCTCTGATGTCTACATTGAAATTCTCTACAGGACCTCAAAATGTACATTATTCGGTTCTCTTATATCCTAGCGAGGTGGATGGCATAGCCAAGATTTCATTACCCGTTTTTGGTCTTGCTTCATACAAGTTTAGAGGATCATTATGGACACCCAATGGAGGCTATGAGCATCAATTGGTGAACTCCCTACTTCATGCTGCTGACAACGGTTTAGTGGAGTTATTAGGTAGTGATTCATTGTGATCAAAGGTTCAGCACTCTAACTTATATTCTTGTATCACAAGTTTTGTTTGGTCATTGATTGATTTGGAGTATGTGTTTTTTCTTGTAGTTACACATGGGGTTTGTAGTCTTGGGACGGATCTAAGATGGTCATCCCCAGGGTGGATCTAATAAAGGAAAAGCAGTTTTTGTATTCTATTTAACTCCATTTTTGTAGGTTAACATCCATGACATTCTGAGCAGCAAAGGATACACCATGGTTATTATAAGCTCTTTAAAATGAAGACATAATACATTGTAAAGCAAATATTTGAGTTACAGTTCGAGGTTTAAATCATTTTCTGCAAAACTTGATTGTTTAGGTCCTCAAGCTTTCGCTCTAATGCCTTTGAACATAACTGTCCCATCTTATGGTAGAAGGACACCATATTTGAGAGCTGCTCAACTGACATTTTCTCAATAATAGCCCTTGCAATTCTTTCTCTATCTTCATTCATCTTCAATCTATCTATAAAAGCTGAAGCATTGCGGACTGTTGTACCCATTTGCTTCAGCCTGTTCTGCTATTGTAGACTCAATGCTGTATTTGCCTGTAAAAATGCACATATGAAATACGAATTATAAAACAATGGTGTCTACAAATCTTTAGCTATTTGGTATCAGCATAAATGTAACGATACATGTTTAATTACTAGTCTGTCAATACATTGAATCAGGATAGTAATAGAGAATGCAAGTCATTGTAAACTGGACATATATCATTTTAAGGAAGCAATGTCGGATAGAGTATTAAAAACTCCATCTTCAAATAGAAAGTCCCACCAAACATAAGGGAACCACAATCAAGACCATTAGTAGTGGAAAACCCCACAATTTTGGCTAATAGTGTGCTTTGATAGCACCAATATCCACCCAGGTGCAACAACAAGCTTGCCAACAAATTCAACATAATCAACTGTTAGGCATTGAATCTAGTCAACTGGGATTGAATGCTTAAGCTCGTGGTAGCAGTAATTAAGAATCCAAATCATTATAAACTGAATTTATGTCTTTGTATACCTCATGAAATTCTGCTCCTGCTTCAAGTTCAAATTCCCGAGCTGAATCTTTTCCATGGCCCATGCTATATATATTTTTTTTGCTATTGAGAAACTTCTTATTATGTTCTTTCTTTTCTTCTCCAGTTCTTGATCAAACTTCAGACCTCTCGCGATATATGCCGAACCATTAAACCTTTTCTTATAAGCTATTTCAACTTTTACAAATTCCTGCAAAATGAGCAGATAGTTAGACTTCATCTGTTATTTGTTCATCTCTATTAGGTGTAGATGCTTTCTAGCGTGGAATGATCTAGTTCTTCCTATTTGACTCGAATTAATCAAATTTAATACCTGGCATGCTAATGAGCATCCTGGATAATCAAAATCTTTTGAATCTGAATGTTGCATACGTTCAGGATGAAATTGCAGACCCATAATGAATTTTCCCTCTTCAGGATTGTAGGCGTTAGGATCATAGAACCCTTCAATTAGATCATCAGGAGCAAAAGCCATTGGAACAAATTACTGAGCTAATCTTTTAACGCCTTGATGATGATAACTATTCACCCAAAGTTCCATCTTATCTTCATCTAGTGAATCTTGAAACCATTGATGCAATGGTGTGTCTTTTACTACTTTCACCACATGCCTGTGACCATCATAATCTTCGTAGTTTATGTGAACTACTCACTCTCATTCTGGACATTTCTTGGAAAGTTCTTTCTCAATGTCATGATACAGGCTTCCACCACAGGCAATATTAAGAACTTGAGAGCCTCTGCATATGCCCAGGTATGGTATGTTTCTTTCAAGGCAAAGATTTGCAAGTCTTAATTCAATTGAGTCCTTTTCGGATTCAATGGCAGTGTCACTTGCATGCAGTTTCTTGATCTCTTCAAGTTCATCAGGTGAGAATCTAGACAATTCTGCATCATAAAGTGATGGATCGATATCTTCTCCCTCACAAAGTAGAGCGCCATGAATTGGTTCGAAGCTTTCTAGTAGCATATGCACTCCGCTAACTCTTGGAACAATGACAGGCATATCTCAACAGCTTACTAGTAGATCCATATGATATTCACCTATTCACAGTTCATAGAAATGAAACATGAAAACGAATTGTCTTGACATATTTGTAACTTTTTCCCCTTTTTTGGTGGTGATTAGGTTACTACACATTGATATAGACTTTCGGAATCATGATCAAGGGTTTACAGGTTATTGATTACATAGTCTTGTGACTGCTTAGAAAAGTACTGTAATTAATTAACTTCTACTGTGAACGTTAATGGACACCAAAGAAATAGTACATATTACACAAACGTGTTGGCTTTGGTGGACTAGTTGTATACATCTTCAAGGTACATATACGTTGATTAATTAAAGAATCAAATATCCATATGTACATATATGACCAAAAACAAATATGTGAAAATGTTAAGAATCTTGGATTCTAATCTAAAATTAATAGGTGTTGAGTATAGTAGACCAAAATCTTATATAAGCACTTGCAAGTACTGATAATACTTGTTTTGATTTCTGACCCAATTTGAAGAACTAAGCTTTTTGAATACGTGATTGACATTGAGGCGAGTCAGTCAGTAGGATAAGGATGGGTCACATGTGGATGAAAATAACCAGAAATATGTGGCTTTGATACCATTTAAAAATCATGGTTCCAATTAAACCAATTAAGTTAGATGAAATAGCCTAAGATCTTATATGCTTGTTTTGGAAGTATGAGTTTTCAATGTGCTACAATTAGATTCTCTACCAAGAAACATATTCATTACAGCTATGCTTCTTCAGTTTTGCAAGTTGCAATCTGTATATCGTGCAAATCGGAATAAAAAGCTTAATATTTACTCTCACTGCAACAGATACAGTAATAGATGAACAACAATGTGCCTATCAGTTGAGGGAATTAGTTTAAAAATGACAATCCCTAAAAAACGATTAGGAGCTTGTGTCTAGCGCATGTGTCTCACGGTCTGCACGACATACACACGCCAAAGATGTCGTGATTGTTTTTGAGCCACACTCATCAGTTGAGTGATGTGCATGAGAGCGTGAACGAGAAAAAGAGATACATACCAACAAAATCAACAAACTTGTTCTTGGTTACAATACGTCGCCAAACGATGAGAACCCTAGGAAGAATCATTGAGAGATATGGAGCCATTGCTGGACTAGGCCCCAACGTTTTTAACTCCTTTACGCGGATTTAAAAGGAAAGTGAGATCCAAAATATGTTAGTGATTGATATAAATATATAGTATGTAACTAATTATCGAAACAAATTGATCTATAACAAAAGGCTTTAGACTTGGTTTGTGTCTCTTCACGGTGGCTTTATTTTCTTATATGAATCTAGACGCTTATGTATCATATATGACTATTTATACGTGGTTATGCATGAGAGAGATGATGTGCAAAGTCTAGGCGCCGCGTATATGGTTTATTCCCACGTTTGGTGGCAAGGTATAGAGTAGCATTATCTTAGCTAGGATGCTTCTACAAGTCAAACTCTGATTAGATGCTGATTTGGATGAATGTATCAACACTTTGAGGCCTTGATCTCTGGGTTGTGTTTGAATTTAGTTAAAATGTGGAAAGGCACATAGAATACATGAATTTCAACGTGAACAATATATGTTAAAATTGTGATTTTCTTTAGAGGGTGTAGAAGAACATTATCACATTACTATAAACTTGGTGGTAGTGGTTAAATTCCTTTGGCAGAAGATCCTGACTATTACCGTTGAAGATTATACCTTGATCTTTATACTTGTCTTGGGTCGGGCTACTGTACCCGGGGGTTTTAATTCACATTCCGTCTTTAGGCTAATGAGGGGACGCCGGCGTGTACCATCCGATATGAGTGGGAATGGTGGCTACTTCGGTCTGTGTCTTGTAGGCTGATTGAGTGAGGATGCTTTCCAAATTTAGCAACAAAAAAAAAAGCTATAAAGAATACTAAAAATTACAATGACAACCTTCGAAATGTCTTCATCTGGTATAATAAAATAAGAAGGGTGAAAAAGCTTTTAGATTAATCAATGAGTTGCTTTGTACAACAGTAGTTACGCCTCCTTTCAATTTTTGTGTTAATTTTTTTTTTTTTAAAGAAGTGGAGACATGGAAAAATTGAGAAATAAAAGTAAGAGTGAGAAGTTTGAGGTACGAGTGAATTGCAACTTTACATTATTAACATAATCACAATAAACTAAGACATAAGCTAATTTCTCAATCATTATACTTTTTTAGAGATGTTATTACTCTAATTCGCTATGATTCAATTTTCTAGACAAATAATTTTCTAATTGAACAAGCTTTTACTTGTTAGAACCCTTTTTTTTCTTAAGCTTGTGTGTTATTTTCCTAAAGTCTTATTTACACATTCATTATACATTTAAATGGTGAGACATCCAATAGACTCGGATTCATAATGAGAGAGATACAGACTATTGAATGTTTGGTATACGACAATTATCACTTCATCAAAGTGATCGTGATCATTAATTGTCATTAGATCAAACAGTTAATCAGCTAACCCTTCTTAGATTCTCTCATAATATGATATAACATTTTTAAATTAATAGTCATGGAACCATTCAAATTCTATTAATTTAACAAGATATAAATTTATCAATAAATTAATGTCATAAATTTACAAATATATATATATATTAGTGATGGGTGCTTAGCTTAGGATAAAATTAATGTCAATTCTAAGCCAAGTTTTAACTCGCAAGTGCACGAGTGATTGTAGTGTAGTGTGCTAGTGCGAGGTCGAATCCACAGGGAGACAATTTGAAAGTTTGTAGAAAAGTGTAAGTAAAGTGCCTAAGGAAATAAACTAAATTAAATTGTAAATTGAGTGATTTGAACGAAAGTTGACTAAAAATATAATAAAAATGAAATTAAATGCGAAAACTAAAATTAAATATGAAAGTTGAAATTGAAGTTTGATCACTATTGGGAAAGGTTTAGGGATCGGATTCCTATGCAAAGTTGAATTCTAGGCTCGAACTTAGGATTTCCTATTTTGATGCAAAATTAGACTACAAGCCTAATTAATTAAATAATCACCTAAAGTTAACTAATTAACGAGTTAGACCTAGTTTAGAGGTGCAACGCTATCTCCAAGTCCTTTATCTAGCCAGAGTATAGATTTGTCCTAAAATCCTAGGCTTACGAGTTAATTAATTAAGTGGAGGAAAACTACGGTACAACCTATAGTTTTCGCAATAAAGCTCAATTTATATATTTGATCTATTGTATGAATTCCTATAAAACACTAGCTACAAGCGTAATGAATTAATAGGAAATAAATAATAAAGCACGTAAATCAAATATATAAAACTCGCATCAAAATATTCAAACCAAGTTCAAGACCATAAAATTAAACTATTACATAGTAATGCTACCCTAAACAATGAATTAATTGTTCATGTTCAACAAAACTGAATCAATATTATAAAAAGAAAGTAAATTAAACTTCTCCATAAATTAATTCGAATCTGTTGAAAATAATAATTTTATCTGAATCCCAACTGAAAATTGAAGAAGAATTTACGAAAAGAAATAAACCGAACTTGCTGCTGTTTTTTCCTCGTCACCAAAGCTTTTTTTCCTTCGTTGCTTGCTGTTTCGCTCTCTGTTTTTTCCTTTTTCTTTCTTCTGCGCCGCACTCCTTTTTCCTATTGCGCTGCAGCTCTCCTTTTTTTCGTCCTCCTCAATTGCTGCTGCTTCGCTTCTTTTATACAAAATCTGCACCGCCCTAATGAAGTTGGGCTTGTAGTCTACCTGGCCAACTTGATCATTTTTTTATTTTTTTAAAACCAAGTCCTACGTGGACTTTTTTTTGTTGTCCAGCATTTTGTTTTTTTGTGGCAAAGTCCACAATGTGGACTTTGTCCTATCAGACACACGGCCAAGGCTTATAAAAAGCCTTGGTCGTGTCTTTTTCTTTTTTTATTTTCTTTGATTACTTTCATTGCTTTTTCTTTTTTTACAACACATCTGCAACTCATAATTTTTAGCTTTGTTCTTTAATTGCATTTTCTTTCAACGACTACCTTAATTGCTTATTCACAATTAAAATCTTGCATGTACAAAAATATAACTAAAGCGATCAAACTCTTTAATAAATATGAACAATTAATGATAAAATGCAAAGAAATAGGCCCAAAAATATAAATACATCAACACCCCCAAACCTACCTCTTGCTTGTCCCCAAGCAACGCTAGGATCTAAGCAAATCTTTAAGTTCTCAAGAGGTTACTCTAACGAATCAATCAACTCTAACAAAAGGACAAGGTTCGGGGAACGATTGATCCTATGGTGTAGTAGTGAAGCGAACTCATTCGAATCTCTCTCTTTAAAGACAAAGCATGTTCACTACAAGATTACACCAAACACTATTAAGTCTCCATGTAACAAAGTAGCAAGACAACTCAATACAACTAGATCGTAATACTCGCACCCCCATTGCCCTCATAATCCTCCAAACATGCCTTTCACCCTTTTATTCATTCTAAAACATAAAAGTAAACATATTTCATCTCTCTTTATTAGGTGCTTGGTCCTAAATGGTCAACTCAACACCCCATGTAACGAGCTTTCGAGGTCATCAATCCCAACCACTTAAGGCTTAGGTTGATAGGCTTTGAAAGGCCCCATGCGTACCCTACTTACTCGAAGTGTTGAACACTGAAACACCGTACACCTTAAGCACATATCCCTAAATATAGACAATGAATATAAGAATAGTGGTGCTAAGAGATAGAAGTAAAAAAAAAAAAAAAAAAAAAAAAAATTTTTTTTTTTTTTTTGATTATTTTTTCATCATTCATTTTTTATTTTTTTTTTTTTGTTTTTTTTCTTCTCTTTTTTTCACTATAAAGGCCCAGGCACGCAAACAAGACTACTCAAGAGAGGGTACTCATATCACAACCACATTATATCTCATCATCTTACAACCAAGTCATGGGACCACAATAGTCTAAGCATAATCTCACAGTCCCCACGCCTCGCATTCATCAAAATCAATCCTAAAAATTCAACTCAAAACTATCTCATAAAATCAAGAACCACCTACTCTCCTCAATCACCTCATAAAAGCTTATCAATACATCATCACAATTCCTCAATTACCAAAAAATTCACCACAAATCCACAAAAAATATAAAGATCAAAAACATTTTCAAATTTTTTTTTCACATTTTGTTCAAGTTTTCCCCAAAACAACAATAGACACAATTAAACACCCACACCCCCAAATCTAAAGTTTGCTTGCCCTCAAGCAAATAAAATTAAAACATGTTAGGGGTATGGAAAGGGGGAAAAAAAAACATAAAATGAGAATCCAATAGTGAGAGTGCATGAAAAGAAAGCAATTAATAGGAATAGATGGAGTAGATGGACATACCTGAAGTGATCGATAATGAAAAGAAATGTAACCCTTCACATCTACAACTTGTAATTAAGCTCAAGAGCAAAACAATAGAGGATAAGGCAAGATAAAATGAGAAAATACCATAAAAGAATAAAAATATTTTTTACTTTTTCATTTTTTATATTTTTTTGTTAGCCGACCCTATTTACATCCCCATACAAAGGCTCCGAACTCTGGGAGGCACTAAAGCCGACTCACTAAAAATAAATAAGCACAATAAAACAATTTAAATAAAGAGAGCTAGAATGCAAACACCTGGATCCATTTAATGTCAGCCAGTAAGACAAATCTTGTGAAACTTCAGAAATGGAGTTAACTAAGTACATTAAAAATGCGGAGGAGAGGCCATTAATTTCAAACCACCAACGTACTCAAACCCCAGACATCTTCCCATACTTAAGAGGGAAGGCCAGGCATTACGCTTTCGGCCAGTGATTTTACTTTCATAGTATCCATCCTAATTAACCCCAGGACTTCCATTACACAAGATAATCCATTTTTGAGAAAATGGTAAAGCCCACTATAACCCAGTGGAGGTCCAACCGAAAAGTTGAGAAACATAATTAAAGAAAGTAAAATAAAGTAATTATTCCTAGGGTGCCTCCTAAAAGCACTGCATTTAACGCCGACAGCCAGGCGAAGATCATTGCTCATGTAAGGTCAAAAGTGTCCCGTAGCTCTACAGATTCAACTTCGTGAGGGACCGAACTCGGATCAAGGGCATGTTTCAAACGCTGGCCATTAACTGTGAGGACTCGCCCATCTTTGAGGTGTTTAATTTTAATAGCCCCTGAAGGGTATGCCTCGAGCACCTCATAAGGTCCATCCCATCTAGTCCTCAATTTTCCTGGAAAGAACTTCAATTTAGAGTTAAACAACCAAACCTTATCTGAAGGGGCGAAGGTTTTGCGCAAAATAGATTTATCGTGGATTCTCTTCATCCTCTCCTTATAAAGCTTGGCATTCTCATATGCTTCATAACGAAGTTCCTCCAACTCACTCAAGGCCAATTTTCTACTCTCACCTACCTGCTGCATGTCAAAGTTCAGGGCTTTAATAGCCCAATAAGCTTTATGCTCTAGCTCAACAGGGAGGTGGCAAGCCTTACCGTAAACTAATCTATATGGAGACATGCCTATGGGAGTCTTAAAAGCTGTGCGATAGGCCCATAACGCATCATGTAAACGACATGACCAATCCTTGCGATCGGGCCTAACTGTTTTCTGTAAAATGGATTTTATCTCCCTATTTGACACCTCCACTTGTCCACTCGTCTGAGGATGATAAGGTGTCGCAATCTTATGCCGGACTGAATATTTTCTCAATAATGACTCAAGTGTCCTATGGCGAAAATGTTTTCCTCCATCACTCAAAAGCACACGTGGCACCCCAAACCTAGAAAATATGTGCTCTTTAATGAACTTGACCACAACTTTGTGGTCATTGGTTCGAGTTGCCACCGCCTCCACCCACTTGGACACATAGTCTACAGCCACAAGAATATAAGTGTACCCATACGAAGGAGGAAAAGGCCCCATGAAATCAATGCCCCACACATCAAATATCTCACAAACTAAAATGGGTGATAAGGGCATCATGTCTCTCCTAGAGATAGACCCAAATTGTTGACATCGATGACATTTCTTACAGAATTGTTGGGCATCTCTGAACAAAGTAGGCCAAAAGAACCCACACTAGAGGACTTTAGCAGCTGTCCTCTTACCTCCAAAATGACCACCACATGCCTCTCCATGACAAAAGCTAAGGATGCTATCAAACTCTTCTTCCGGCACACATCGTCGGATAACCTGATCAGCACACACCTTAAAGAGATAGGGATCCTCCCAAATAAAATGTTTTACTCGAGCCATGAAACGATCCTTCTCTCCCCGCCCCCAGTGAGCAGGCAACTCTCTCGCTGCCAAGTAATTAACAAAATGGGCATACCAGGGGATCCTATGTGAGACAGCAAATAGTTGCTCATCAGGGAAGCTATCATTAAAAGGAAGGGAGTCGGTGGGAGACCCAAGGACTAAACGTGACAAATGGTCAGCAACAGAATTCTCACTCCCCTTTTTATCTCTAATATCCAAATCAAATTCCTAAAGTAATAGTAACCACCGAATCAAACGGGGCTTAGCATCCCGTTTGGCAAGTAGGTAACGCAAGGCCGCATGATCTGTGTAGACTATCACCTTTGACCCTAGGATGTATGATCTAAACTTATCAAGGGAGAAAACTACAGCTAGCAATTCTTTTTCTGTGGTAGTGTAATTCTTTTGAGCATCATCTAAGGTCTTACTGGCGTAGTAAATCACACCTGGCAACTTATCCCTACGTTGTCCCAAAACAGCCCCCACTGCGTAGTCGGATGCATCACACATAATCTCAAAAGAGAGGCTATAATCAGGAGGCTGGATGATAGGTGCGGAGGACAGTAAAGACTTCAGCTTCTCAAATGCCTTGGCACACTCATCATCAAAATGAAATGGAGTATCATGTGCCAAGAGGCTGGAAAGGGGTCGAGCAATGTGGCTAAAGTCCTTGATGAAACGTCGATAGAAACCGGCATGACCAAGGAATGATCTAACGTCACGCACCGTTTTTGGTGCTGGGAGTTTCTCTATCAACTCAACCTTGGCTGGGTCCACATGGATACCATCCTGAGATACAACATGACCAAGTACTATTCCCCGTCTAACCATGAAGTGACTTTTCTCCCAACTAAGCACCAAATTCATCTTAACACAACGCTTTAGCACTAGAGAAAGGTGTATGAGACACTCATCAAATGTAGCCCCAAAAACTGAACACTCATCCATAAAGACCTCTAGACACTTCTCAATCATATCAGAAAAAATGGCCATCATACACCTCTGAAAAGTCGCTGGTGCATTGCATAAACCGAAGGGCATACGACGATAGGCAAAGGTCCCATATGGACAAGTGAATGTGGTCTTTTCTTGGTCATCGGGGAAGACTGGGATCTGATTATACCCGGAATACCCATCTAGGAAGCAATAGTAGCCCTGTCCGGCTACTCTATCTAATATCTGGTCAAGAAAGGGTAAAGGAAAATGGTCTTTCCGGGTCTTGGCATTAAGCTTTCTATAGTCAATACAAACACGCCAACCAGTAGTGGTGCGTGTAGGAATAAGCTCACCCTTATCATTAGGGACTACTGTGATCCCAGACTTCTTTGGTACCACCTGTATCGGACTGACCCATGAACTATCAGAAATCGGGTAAATGATACCTGCATCAAGAAGTTTAATGACTTCCTTATAAACAACCTCACTCATGTTTGGGTTCAGCCTCCTTTGCATCTCGCGGGAAGGAGTAGCACCATCTTCTAAGTGAATCCGATGCATACACAACGAAGGGTCTATACCTCGTAAGTCAGAAATGGTCCACCCTATGGCCTTTTGATGATCACAAAGGACTCCTAACAATCTCTCCTCATGCTCAGTGGTCAGGTCTGATGCGATAATTACTGGGAGGGTATCATTAGGTCCTAAGTACACATATTTAAGATGCACAGGCAAAGGTTTGAGCTCTAAAGCTAGAAGAGACTCAACCGGAGGGGGAGCAGGACAAACTTTGGATGGAAGGGAGCTAAGACTATCATTAGCCTTGTCAAGGCTAGGATTAGACACGACAGAAGTAGAAGCTACTAGCTCTTTCACAAATGAATCAGAGTCAAATTGAGTCAAGATTGCCTCAAGCTCTGCAAGCTCATCATCGGCAGTCAACATCGAATGGGCATGTTCCTCAACACAAGGGTCAATGATATCAACCAGGAAGCACTCATCCTCAGAATGTCTACTTACTCGATTAGCCGCCTCTGCGACCCTCACCTTAACTCTCATATTCCCAAAGGTTAACTCAATCATCCCTGTCCTACAATATATCACCGCATCAGCTGTGGCCAGAAAAGGTCTCCCTAGAAGAACTGGTGTCGCATGCCTAGTGTCTAGTCCTGAGTCCATGTCTAAGACAATGAAGTCAACCGGGAAAAGAAATTCACCAACTCTAACTAAGACATCCTCAATTATCCCTCTAGGTCGTCTCTCAGATCGATCTGCCAACTGAAGTGTAACATTTGTGGGAGTCAACTCCCCCAAACCTAAACGCTCATATACTGCATATGGAATGAGATTCACACTAGACCCTAAGTCAAGGAGGGCATGATCCACCTGTTGATCTTGAATGATGCAAGGAATGGTGAAGGCTCCGGGGTCATTAAACTTGGGCGGAAGGCCCCTAGTGTATATGCTACTTACTTTCTCTGTGAGCCTCACCTTCTTTGGAATGTGGGTGGATTGCCTCTTCCTAATGCACAAGTCTTTGAGGAATTTGGCATAAGCCGGTATCTGTTGGATAACTTCAATAAGAGGCAGGTTTATCTTAATATCCTTCAAGTGGTCTAATACTCGAGACTGCTTATCATCTTTCCTAGGTCGCTCTAAAGCAATAGGATAAGGCACCCTAGGAGGACTATCATCACTGTGATCTACAACCTGCTTCTCATCTCTCTGTGAAGGAATGGTATTTTCTTTACTATCCTCTATCTCATCTCCCAACTCACTTCCTACTCTCTCAACTTTATCCTCAACCTCTTTTGTATCCCTACTCTTGTCACTCACTCTCTTTGCTCCATTAGACTCATCTACCTGATTATCTAACTGGTAACCACTCCGAAGGGTGATAACAGCTTTGGCTTGCTCATGGGTGGTCTCATTGTGGACATTGCTACACTGGCCACGTGGATTCTCGACAGTCTGAGCAGGGAGCTTACCCTCATCCCTCCTAGTAATTTGTTGGGCCAGTTGCCCAACTTGAGTTTCCAACTTAGCAATAGATTGCTGCTGAGCATGAATTACTTGAAGTAACTTGTCAAACTTATCATCAGGCTTGTTAGGAGGAAGAGGAGGGCTAGGCTGAAATTGATTCCCTGGTTGCGATTTAAAGTGAGGCCCATTAGACACATGATAGTATCCAGGAGGATTAGATTGAGGCTTTTGCACTTGAGCCTGCGAAAATGAAGGGTCAGGATTCCCTTGACGCCATGAGAAAGCTGGATGATCTCGCCAACCAGGATTATATGTATTCGAATATGGATTGTAATTGCGAGAATAACCCTGGGCAGCACAAACTTGTTCCTGAATAAATTCAGGGAACTGAGAGGCAAGAGGACACCCTAGTGTGGGGGGGTCCACTGCAGAACATAAGGCACAACATTGAACATTGGGCAGGGCAAGTGAGGAAGTAGACCCCAAAGATATAAACTGATCAATTTCTTGGCCAAAGCTGGCACTTGTGAGTTTAAGTCCCCATTTGTGCTCACCTCATATAGTGTCCTCCTAGAAGTGGGCTTACCCATTCTATCCATTGTTGAGTCTTGAAATGAGTCTTTGGCAATACTATCAAGTCGGGCCCATGCCTCATTTGGGGTGAGGTTATAAAACCCTCCATTACTCATTGAATTCACCATCGTTTTCTGTTGTGGTGTCAACCCTCTATAGAAATACTGAAGCAACCTAGGTCTATCGAACCCATGGTGTGGGCAGTGACGAATGAGTCCATTAAACCTATCCCAAGTTTCATGAAATGCCTCTAGATCGAACTGGGAAAAAGTCATGATGTTCTCTTGAAGAGATGAGGTCTGGGCCATTGGAAAAAATCTAAACAGAAATTGTGTCAAGAGTTCTTCCCAAGAAGTAATGGTTCCCTCTTCAAGGGAATGAAGCCATTCTTTAGCTTTGTCCTTAAGAGATAGTGGGAAGAAGCGCAATCGGGTATTTTCTTGAGTAACATTTGGAACATGCACAGTGGTACATATCTCAAGAAAATCACGAATATGCGCATGTGGATTTTCATTGCTTTTCCCGTAAAATGATTGAAGTATTGCTATCGTACCAGGTTTCATGTCAAAGTCCACATTATGGATGGCAGGTGGTCGGATAGTAATATTCGGCTGATATGTGGTCGGGAGAAAATGCTGCCTAAGAGGTATATCATCAGGATCAGGATTATTAGGGACAATGGGAAGATGGGGAATTTGAGGATTATTAACATTTTGAGGCACATTCAGATTTCCTTCATGTTCCACCATGATTGTAGTTAAGACCTTCTGATTCCTATGGTGTGGGATTCTTTGTGGCTCGGGGTCAAATGGTTCTAAAGGCAATTCTAAAGAACGACGTCCAAGCATACACAAAAAGCCAAGCTAATGGGAAATTACTAAATTGAAATAAAAACCTAAAACTAGAAATAAACTATTTAAGAAAAATAATCAACTAGAAAAATAGATAGATAAATAAATAAACGAAAAGTAAAATAAATGAATTACTAAATAAATAAAAAGCAATAAAATCACTAAGATAATAGAGAAAGAAAATAAAAAAATAAAAAAAAAAAAATAAAAAAAATAAAAAATAAAAAAATTCAAGATAACTATTTAAACTAAAACAACTAATAAAGTAATCTAAAAATAATAAAGTAAAACAAGAAAAATAATTTTTTTTTTTTTTTTTTTTGCAAAAATAACTAATTAACTAAAAACTAACACTTAAACAAAATACTACACTAGTCCAAAAACAATACTGTGCCTCCCCGGCAACGGCGCCAAAAACTTGATGGGTGCTTAGCTTAGGATAAAATTAATGTCAATTCTAAGCCAAGTTTTAACTCGCAAGTGCACGAGTGATTGTAGTGTAGTGTGCTAGTGCGAGGTCGAATCCACAGGGAGACAATTTGAAAGTTTGTAGAAAAGTGTAAGTAAAGTGCCTAAGTAATTAAACTAAATTAAATTGTAAATTGAGTGATTTGAACGAAAGTTAACTAAAAATAAAATAAAAATTAAATTAAATGCGAAAACTAAAATTAAATATGAAAGTTGAAATTGAAGTTTGATCACTATTGGGAAAGGTTTAGGGATCGGATTCCTATGCAAAGTTGAATTCTAGGCTCGAACTTAGGATTTCCTATTTTGATGCAAAATTAGACTACAAGCCTAATTAATTAAATAATCACCTAAAGTTAACTAATTAACGAGTTAGACCTAGTTTAGAGGTGCAACGCTATCTCCAAGTCCTTTATCTAGCCAGAGTATAGATTTGTCCTAAAATCCTAGGCTTACGAGTTAATTAATTAAGTGGAGGAAAACTACGGTACAACCTATAGTTTTCGCAATAAAGCTCAATTTATATATTTGATCTATTGTATGAATTCATATAAAACACTAGCTACAAGCGTAATGAATTAATAGGAAATAAATAATAAAGCACGTAAATCAAATATATAAAACTCGCATCAAAATATTCAAACCAAGTTCAAGACCATAAAATTAAACTATTACATAGTAATCCTACCCTAAACAATGAATTAATTGTTCATGTTCAACAAAACTGAATCAATATTATAAAAAGAAAGTAAATTAAACTTCTCCATAAATTAATTCGAATCTGTTGAAAATAATAATTTTATCTGAATCCCAACTGAAAATTGAAGAAGAATTTACGAAAAGAAATAAACCGAACTTGCTATCTGTTTTTTCCTCGTCACCAAAGCTTTTTTTCCTTCGTTGCTTGCTGTTTCGCTCTCTATTTTTTCCTTTTTTTTCTTCTGCGCCGCACTCCTTTTTCGTATTGCGCTGCAGCTCTCCTTTTTTTCGTCCTCCTCAATTGCTGCTGCTTCGCTTCTTTTATACAAAATCTGCACCGCCCTAATGAAGTTGGGCTTGTAGTCTACCTGGCCAACTTGATCATTTTTTTATTTTTTTAAAACCAAGTCCTACGTGGACTTTTTTTTGTTGTCCAGCATTTTGTTTTTTTGTGGCAAAGTCCACAATGTGGACTTTGTCCTATCAGACACACGGCCAAGGCTTATAAAAAGCCTTGGTCGTGTCTTTTTCTTTTTTTATTTTCTTTGTTTCCTTTCATTGCTTTTTCTTTTTTTCAACACATCTGCAACTGATACTTTTTAGCTTTGTTCTTTATTTGCATTTTCTTTCAACGACTCCGTTAATTGCTTATTCACAATTAAAATCTTGCATGTACAAAAATATAACTAAAGCGATCAAACTCTTTAATAAATATGAACAATTAATGATAAAATGCAAAGAAATAGGCCCAAAAATATAAATACATCAATTAGCTTAATAGTAAACATAACATCGCATCAGCTGACAAGTTAAGATACAAAGTACTAATTGATTCAAATTAATACCTCTATATACATATTTAACCACTTAAGAGTTTATTAAACTATACATAATTTGCATAAAGATTCAATGTATTCAAATTTTTAAATCAAGTGCAACAATGCACATAATATAAGGGATCCAAATCCGAATTCAACATCATCACATTCCATTTCTTGAATATTACTTGACAAGATTGCAGTATGCCACGATCGAGTCGAGATTGATTAGTTTGCTAATTACTACAATTCTGTCCTAATATGATGGAAAGATTTGAGGAAGATAATCTCAAGATCTTATTGCCTAAGATTCCAGCTCTATTAACTGCAAATTTTATGGCTGTAAATAGCTTGATTAGTTGCATTTGTTATGGAGTTTCTGTAAATAGTCATTGTACAAATATTATAAATTGTAAACGATTATGTACTGAATTGAAATAGAAAAAAGAGTTTTTCTCATTATTCTTGTTTCTTTTCATGGTATCAAAAGGTCCTAGGTTAAATCTCCTCACCACATCACAAAGTCACGTCGCGCTGATAGCAAGCTATTGCTACGATGGAGACCACTTCTTCATCTACAAAATCAAGCTTTGAAAAATCAGAAAACTCAGGTCCAATGGTAACGGGATGCCAAGATCCGATGTTGCCATTCTTCTTAACAACATCAGACAACCCCGGATGTTTACTAGTGTCTCAATTGATGAATGAAAATAATTATCCAACATGGCGACTGTAACACCCCGATCCCTTTCGAGACCGGAAGTTCTAACTATTAATCTAATCGCAACCCAATTCCAAACCTGGGCATAATTTTTAGGGAAAACGGACGGAGTCTCCCATGTTTCTAGGCAAAATGCAAATCTGTGACAGCATATAAGTGGACCAGTACCGTGTCCAACCATTCAAAAATCCTCAAGGCCATCCAAGCCTCGGTTCTCAACAATTAAACACAACAAATATATATACATTTCCAAGTACCCAGACTATTCTAACTCTTTCCTTTAGACAATACAAACATGCATTGAATCCAGAACTTACTAACCTATATATAAAACTTAAATGACTTTTCTTTACAAATTGATTATATACATCTCATGAAAGTAAAATCTTTACATCTTTGACAACTCAAGCCACATAGCACACAAGGCAACTCTTCAAGCACGATCTATCACATAACCACGAACTTTCCAGCTAACATGGTATTTCCTAAAATGTGGTGGTGATGACTGAGTATACATAACACGTATACTCAGTGAGGGCGGAACAGATATCGAGGTGGAGAGAAAGAAGATCGTGCAATGCAAATAAGACAATTAACCAATATAACCGACAAGTAAAGCAATCAATATAAACAACAATATAATAAACAATTAATAAAAGCATTAACACAACCATTCAAAGCTATACCACACTCTGAAGGCTATGGTTCACTCATACGAGCAATGTACCATTTCACGAGCGATACATCAATCTCGAGCTTGATGTTGACAACGATGACAATAAGCGCGCAACCACATTATAACTTCCACTGGGTGTACTCTGGATGTACCCCAACACATCTACGACCCAAATCACCTAGGGCGGCATCCCTAGCGAGAATGAGAATAGGACACGGAGCTAGAGCAAACCAACCCTGGTAGCCCGAGACTGCCCAGAGAGGCCCATCACTCACGCGCCTGACACAATGCAATGCAATACGAGATACAAGCAATAAACGAGCGATAGCACGAAGGTGCACATTTGTATCAACATTCAATATACCAAGCACTTACGATCAATAATAGCAATCAATTAAATTTTCAAGCATGATTATCAATAATATCAACCAGATTATCAACTAAACACGTAATTAGCAGTTCAAACAAGAAAAAGCTACAAATAACACTATTCAATCTCTAACTTCCAAAGGCAATTACGAGCTACGGGATTAGGAAACCGATTTCACTACATTCACTTAGGTACTGCAAGGCACGATTCTATATCACGAAACTTCACTTACTCACCCGAAGCCCGAAAGTCCACCTACTGCGTTTGAACTACAACTATGCTAACCGGTAGCTCAACCAACGCCACAATAGCGCCAAAAGTGCTTTCATGCCCTCAATAGCAAAACCCCCAACTCAATTCGAGCACGGTCAACACTTGGTCAAACGACCCCTTTACGTTTCTTTGTCTAATTTCTAATTTTAACAAAGGTCGGTCCGTTTTTATTGCACATTTTATCTTTCTAACATTAATGGCACCTAACCAAATCAAGAAATCGCAATTCGGATAAAAAATCTGAAAATCTAGGGTTTTACTATTTATTTTTACTATTCATATTCTTCCCTAATTTCAATTTGCGTTTCTAGCCATAAAAATCGCTAAATAACTAACAAGTAATGCTCTACGAACCCTAAGGAAATTATTTCAAGCAATAACATGCATTATAACGCAATAAATATCAAATCTGAAAATTTGAAACAAAAATCAAATTCAAATAAAAATGCACAAAAACGTGAAAACCCTCACAGAGATTGAAGAGGAAGGCTTGTAAGGACCGGAGCCACGATCCTCGTCCAATTCTACGCAAGATTTTGGCTTAAAAATGCAAAATCAATTTTTTTTCTTTTTCCCTTGAGTTTCGGCCATGGGGAGGGACATGGGGGGAATTTGTCGATTTGTTTTTATGCTTATTTTGCTTTGTTTTTGTTTTATAAGGTGACAAGGGCAAAATGGTAAAAAGGCAAGGTCAAATTCAAGTTAAAAATAGTCAAACAAGCTTATTTAATTATCATTTAGTCTAATTCAAGTTAAAACAATGCAATTTTAATGAAAACCAACTAAAACTAGCTAAATTAAACTAGAAATACTATTCACTAAGTCCGATAAATATTTCTATAACTTCAATTTTTGATACATTACGATCGAGCGGTTAATAAACGATTACGATAAATATGATTAAGAATAATATAAAATTTTAATTTTTGAAAAGTGGAATAGTTTGAAATTCACTCCGGCTCGGAGTTACTTTTCTCATTTAATTGAAAACTGAGTAATTAAATGCAAGAAAATAAAACCGATTATTAAAATAATCAAAACAATCAAAATAATCAATATTCATTTAAAATAACTAATTTAACTATTTCTAAAATATTTTAAAGAATATGAAATTAATGCTAAGATACGAATAAACAAGTTAATATAAATACGTAATCAAATACAATTAAATACTAACATTTAAGATGACACTTAATTAAATACAAGAATATAAATCCAATTACTATAAATAATATAAAAATAGGTAATAATCTTTTAAATTAATCAATATAAAAATTATTCGAATATTTTTAAAAGAAACATCAAAAATAGTGCAAAATGGATGATTTAACTAATTAAACACTTAATTAAATGCAGTCAAATGCTATTAAATACATGGCGGGTTCAGGGTATCACATCGACAGGCAATGATGAATGCCTTATGAGCCAAGAACAAATTTGGTTTTATTGATGGAAGTATCAAAGAACCAACATCTGATAACCAATGAGAGCTTCATGTCTGGAACAAGTGCAATTCCATGGTGATCTCATGGATAATAAATTCACTTACACCAGAACTACATGATAGTATTGCTTATCTTGATAATGCTTATGAGTTGTGGAAAGACTTAGACGAAAGGTTTTCATAAGGGAATGCTCCTCGTGTCTATGAATTACAAAGTGAGTTGGCCTTGGCAAAACAAGGAGATCAAAATGTGTCAAGCTATTTTACGAGGCTTAGAGGACTGTGGGATGAGCTCGGAACATATAGGAAAGGAAATGATTGCACATGTGGAGCAGCAAAAGACCACCTAATTGAAAGAGAAGAAGAAAAATTACATCAGTTTTTGATGGGTTTAAACGACTCCTATGGTGTGGCTAGATCTCAAATCCTCAATATTGATCCATTTCATTCCCTTAACAAAGCTTATGCCCTAATTATTAGGGAGGAAATACAACAAACCACAGTAGCAAAAATGGGGCCAGTTGAAGCAGCTGTTTACAACACAAAATCCTTTCAAAGAAAGGATGCAAATGAAAATAGAGAGAGTAAGCCCCGATGTGATCACTGCAAGAAAATTGGACATACAAAAGATAAATGTTTTGAGATCATAGGTTATCCAGCAGATTGGGACAAAAGCGGGAAGCCAGAAAACAAGTTCAGACAAAGCAAATCAATTGTCCACAATGCTACCACCACCACAACAGAAGGAGAAAGCTCTCTAATAGTTGGACTCTCAAAGCAACAATATGACCAACCAATGGCTCTTCTTTCAAATGAGAAAAGAAATGAGGTTGCAAACTTTGTGGGTAAGATTACTAGTTCTAATCATAAAGATTTGCAATGGATATTAGATTCAGGAGCTTCGAACCATCTAACCTCTATGGTGGACAACATGAAGGATAAACAAAAGCTTAGATCTAAATTTCCTATTAGTTTGCCGAATAGGAGCAAGATTCCAATAAAGATGATGGGATCGGTTACAGTTACACCACAAATTAATCTTGATAATGTTTTATATGCTGCAAATTTTAATTGCAATCTCATATCTATAAGCCGAATTACTAAGGATCTAAATTGTGCTACCATTTTTTTTTGCCAAACTCTTGTTTCTTACAAGACCTTGCCTCGAAGAAGCTGATTGGTCAGGGTGACGTGAAAGATGGATTATATTACCTTCAAACAATAAAGTTGATGGCAGGAACAGTGACAAAGGATGAACACATGGTCATGCTTTGGCGACTAAAGTTGATTTCTGGTCTGTCAAAGTTCTCAGGTGATAATTTGAGATGTTGTAATATATGTCATATGGTTAAACAAACAGAAATTTTTTTCCCTTAAGTTTCAATAAATTAGAGACAAGTTTTGCACTACTACACTGTGACATTTGGGGGCCATATCGCACTCCATCTCATTCTGGTTCAAATTATTTTTTTACTGTGGTGGATGATCATACGAGATGCACTTGAGTATATTTGTTGAGACATAAAAGTGAGGTATGTCAAATAATGGTTAATTTTTACAAGATGATTGAAAATCAGTTTGGGAAAAAGATTAAAGAAATCAGGACAGACAAGGCTCTAGAACTTGTGGAAGGAAATTTTAAGATTTTTATTCAAAGGAATGATATTACCTATCAAACGACTTGCCTACATACACCCCAACAAAATGGGGTTGTAGAGCGAAAGCTGACACCTATTGGAGGTAGCCCGAGCATTGCGTTTTCAAGCCAACTTACCAATCAAGTTTTGGGGAGAATGTATACTTGCAGCTGCATATCTTATCAACTATATGCCCACTTCTCACTTGGGAATCCAAAACCAAGTGACAAGTTCTCACCTAGATCCAAGGCATGCATTTTTGTCGGATATCCAACTGGTAAAAAAGGATATTTAGTTTATGACATGGAGTCCAAAAGAATTCAGGTTACAAGAGATGTAAAAAATTTTGAGGAAATTTTTCCCTTCAAACAAACAAGTTAAGCAAGTGATACAAGTCCTACTGTTGTTCCACTTCCAGTGATAGAAGAAGAAGAGTTCTTACAACAACAAACCAATGATAGTCTTGAACAAGAAATGCAAATGGTTGCAACCTCAAGGGAAGCACAACCTACGAAAATAATACAACTACGACCACAAAGGGAAAAATACCTCCTAAGCAGCTTCAAGACTATGTTTGTCATATTGCTAAAGTAAATAATCCATCTAAGCCACCCACCAAATCAATCTTCCCAGGTAAGGCCTATCCCATTTCAAATTATCTATCTAACAAGAGATTTGGCACTCCACATCAAGTTTTTTTGGCAGCCATTACTAATCAAAGAGAACCAATGAGTTACCACAAAGCATCACAAGACCCAAAGTGGATTGAGGCCATGAGAAAAGAGATTGAGGCACTTGAAGAAAACAATACTTGGAAGCTTGAACCTCTCCCAAATAACAAGAAGCCAATAGGATGCAAGTGAGTGTATATGATAAAACATAAAGCATATGGGAGCATTGAAAGGTACAAAGTGCGATTAGTGGCAAATGGGTACACACATGTTGAAGGCTTGGATTACACAGAGACTTTCGCTCCCCTGGCGAAACTCACCACAGTAAGGTATTTGCTCACAATAACAGCGGTTAAAGATTGGTTCTTATATCAAATGGACGTGATGAATGCCTTTATTCATGGAGATCTACATGAAAAAGTATACATGGAGTTGCCACCTGGATACCAAGTGCAAGATAATTCCTTATATTGCAAATTGCAAAAATCATTGTATGGATTGAAGCAAGCTTCACGACAATGGTTAAAAAAATTCTCAAAGGCTATAAAAGAATTTGGGTTTGCACAATCTGTTCATGATAATTCTTTATCTATCATTTCAGAAAATGATAAATTTTTAGTTGTGTTAGTATATGTGGATGATCTCATAATAGCAAGAAATGATGCTGCCATAATTGAAAAATTGAAGCAATTCTTGAATAAGCATTTCAAGTTGAAAGATCTGGGAAAGTTAAAATATTTCCTTGGCTTGGAAGTGGCAAGATCACCTATTGGAATTTATCTATCACAACGTAAATATACATTGGATATCCTACAAGAAGCCGAACTTCTTGGTGCTAAACCATCAAAAATTCCAATGCAACATCAAATGAAGTTGAACAGTGATGAAGGAGATATGTTGGAAGATGGCAGCTCTTATAGAAGATTAATAGGAAGACTAATTTATCTCACAATTAGTTGACCTGACATAACATACGCAGTGCACATTCTTAGCCAATTTCTACAAGCACCAAGAAAGCCTCATTGGGAAGCAGCTATAAAGTTGTTAAGATATTTAAAGAATGCACCAGGGCAAGGCATTCTCTTCCCAAAGGAAAATGAACTTTCTCTTCATGCATTTTGTGATTCAAACTGGGCAGGATGTCCAATGACTCGAAGATCCATGATTGGGTTTCTAATAAAGTTAGGGAAGGCTTCAATTACTTGGAGATCGAAACGGCAAATCACTGTGTCAAAGTCGTCTACTGAAGCAGAGTATCGAGCCATGGAGAGCACTACGAGTGAACTAATTTGGTTGAAGGGCCTACTTAAGGATTTATCAGTCAATATTACTGAACCAATTGAACTGCACTGTGATAACCAAGTAGCCATGCATATACCTGCAAACCCGGTGTTTCATGAAAGAACGAAACACATCGAGATTGATTGTTATTTTGTAAGAGAAAAGGTGTAGTCAAAAGAAATTGCAACAAAGTACATTTCCACCCATTTACAACTAGCAAACTTATTCACCAAACCTATGCAAAAAGATCAATTTAATAAGTTGAAAGACAAGTTGGGCATTGATAACTTACATGCTCAACTTGAGGGGGAGTCTTGAATATTACTTGACAAGATTGCAGTATGCCATGATCGAGTCAAGATTGATTAGCTTGCTGATTACTACAATTCTGTCCTAATATGATGGAAAGATTTGAGGAAGATATTCTCAAGATCTTATTGCCTGAGATTCCAACTCTATTAACTACAAATTTTATGGCTGTAAATAGCTTGATTAGTTGCATTTGTTATGGAGTTTCTGTAATAGTCATTGTACAAATATTATAATTGTAAACGATTATGTACTGAATTGAAATAGAAAAAAGAGTTTTTCTCATTGTTCTTGGTTCTTTTCACCCTTTTCTCATTAGCATATCACATTAAGCTAAAATGCCTTGTGTCTTATTCCAAAAGGTTTTTATCGGCCAACTTAGACCACGTCTCATCTCATCTACAAATATGTCTACAATTAAAATGAAGATGTAGCTGGGCTTCCTGCTGCGCTATGAACTTGATTAATGTGTATAATATATATCTAGTTGGTTGCATTGTATATTGATCATCATGATGACCTCTACTTTGCATGTCATCATATATCATCCTCCACCAGTTTGATAACAAGATAACTTTGTCTTCTTTCTTTTTTAGTCAATGACAATAAATTACTCTGATAAGTAAACCACCATTTAAAGGGTGAAGCGAAGTTCTATTTAAAAAAGTTTAGATGGATAGGATTAGGTTTGCTATATCATCGTGGACTTATCAAGTCAATTGTTATAAAATTTTATCTAATATCAATGTAGACAAATATATTCATTGCTGTTGTAAGTGTTTTGGAAGAAGAATGCATGTAGGGACAAAGAAAGTAGCATTATGGGTGAATGTTGGGTGAGAGACACTGTACCCATATGGTTTGTCGAATATTAGTTACTCCTATGCAGTATTTGGATGATTTCATAACATTCACATCTTTTTTCAGAATGTTGCACACTTGCCTTAGACACGTCACGAGAACTTCTTCAATCTACCCAACCTCCCAAACCACCCACTCACACATAGGTAGGCCCACATCATTTGGGGCTCACTCCATGTCTCTTGGGCTAATAGGAGGTTGGGTGGATTGAAGAATTTTCACACACAGCAAACATGACTCTTAACACCATTAATGATACCTAAATAACGACTGCAATTCCCTTAATTCGAATCAGTAGAACAGAATAGATTAATATTTTGATTATAAATTTGCAAATTGTGAAATGGGTTTCATGGGTGGTCATCTTCAACTCACTGAAAACTTTCATGAACAAAAGTAACGTATAAGAAACTCAATCCTTCAAATAAAACTGGTCTTAAAAGTTCCATGCATCATTATTTATAACCAATGTGCATTTGGATAGCTACAATGAAATCATGGTGACAAAGTCGTGGAGTAATTTCATCAAACACTTTGTGCGAATCAATTTTCATAACCTAAATGTTAGTTTTTGATATGTGCATGGAGTTATGGTATCAAAGTGTCTCGAGTAATTTGATCATATACTTTTGTGCATCATTACTCATAACTCATTTGTGAATTCTAATCTTTTTCATAACTCAAATATGTGAATCTTAATAATTTTCATAACTCCAATTGTGAATTTAAATCATTTTCCGTAACACAGTTGTGAACTATTTTTGTTCTACCACCTACATCTCTTCCTCTAGTTTCATTTGTAGATTCAACTTACAAACTTGTGAGCAAAACTCAGTAATCTTCACATGTGGATTTCAGCAACAAAAAAAAGGCAAAAAATTGAAGACAAGAGAGGCGATTGATGCTCTCAGGTAAAGGAAAAAAATTGTTACTACTCAGATTTAACTCTTGTGTTGAAGCTAAGCAACCGATGCTCTCAGGAATTATTGCTTCTAATACATTGCAATTCAACATATCAAGTGTTTGCAATGAAAGGTAGACTCGGTGAAGCAAAAAACATCAAACAAGGGACAACTTCATCATCTGGGTTCTCAAAAAAGTGAAGTTTTGAGCAATATCCCAAATCAATGACCTCCAGATGTTGAAGACCACAAAGCCTGCTTGGTAGGACTCTAAGATCACAATAGCAACTCATATCTACCTCTCGGAGGCTGGTAAGATCTTCAAATGACCAAGGCAATTCTTTTATCTTTGTCATACGCAGGTCAAGAATCCTTAAACGACTTGTATTTTTATGGATTTCTGGAAAGCTGTGGAATTCTGAACACACCCAACTTCAAGAGATTCCATCTGGATAATTCTTGAAAACTCCTCAAGATTATGACAGTTGCCCAACTTCAAATGAACAAGCTTCTTGTGAACTCCAATGGATGGGTGGACTTGTAACAAGTTATGGCATTCTGTAAGATCTAATACCTCCAAGTTTGGCATGCTAGAAATGTTTGGAGTTTTTACAATTGAGCGACTGCAATGCAATTCAAGGTGAACAAGATTTATTGGTCGAAAGTCCTCGGGTAAATATGTGCCTGGCTAACCAGGCATTGTTATGATAAATAATTATAACAGTCATTTAAATTTAATTAGAGAAGAAAGATTGCTAACCAAGCATTGTTATGATAGATAATTATAACAACCATTTAAATTTAATTTAGAGAATAAAGAAAATAGAATTTTAAAATAGAGATGAAACAGAACAAAAACAAAAGAACAATTATAAATTTACTTTTTGAATTCAAAATAAAATATAAAATAAGAAATATGAGATATAAAGTGACGGTCAAATCATTCTTCGCTTTTGAATACCCATGTTTGGTAGTACCAATGCTTCAATTTCAGCGGTCCTCTACAAATAAGCATTGGTTAGAACATGAAGAAAACAATTTTAAAAGGCAATGAAACCAAATGAAAACAATAGAATTACTAAATTAAGAAATAAAATATAAAATGAGATAGATAGATATAAAGTGAGTGTCTATGCATACTTCATGATTGCATATAACTTAATCTGTTGAATTATTTCATTGTCATCTCAAGTATTTCCTAGAAGCAAACAGTTCAACATACATACATAACAGTTGTCCCTTTGCATCATTCATAATAAAAGATGTATCTTTTTATTCTTCGTAATAAAATGAGAGGGAAGTATATTACTGCTTTCTTCAATTCTAAGGGACCCAATTGCAAAACTTCCATCTAAAAATTTCTTGGCAAAATATACCCATTAAATTAATGAGTCGCTATCTAGAAGAAAATGGATATGCTAGCAATAACTCAAATCATATAAGAAAATTCGGATGGAAAACATAAGAGGCATAAGTAAAACATTAATCAAAGGTGTTTGGTGTACTTTCACTAGACATTATTTCCGCATCAAGAATTTTTAAATTGTTTAACCTTGCCAAATAACCTAATTTACCCCCTCTTAGGTTATCAAGGACCAACAAAGCACACTGGCTGATGAGGACACCGGACACTCGGCTTGGAAGGCTACAACTTGATCAAAGTTTGTAGACTGCAACACCTGGTAAACACTTTAGCCCAACAAACAAGAAATTACCATAGATCCGTGCTGCAGTTAGGAATCTCTGTTAGCATTAGTGGCATCATGACTTTTATCTGCATTTGTTCAATACAACTTCAAAACACAAAAAAGATCCCCTCAAGTGACAATTTGCAGAGAAGGAAAGATATGAAAGCTTCACTTATCGACGGAAGCATATGAGACTCGCCGGCGACGAGGAGATCCGACGACTTGATCTGGAGCTTTGGCTGCTATGGTAGCCGATGATGACGACGAGGGCGAGGACAACGGTAGCACATAAGGCTCGCCGGCAACGAGGAGATCCGACGACCAAGAAGTGCAGCAGCTTCGACGTCAACAATGTGAAACCCCACTTTCTTGCTTATCTCGTTTTACGTGCTATACCTCGTTTTTCGTGCATATGACCTGTTTATGTGCTATAGGACCTAGAAAGTTATAATTTTGATTTCAATACTCCTAATACGTGCTAAATGTGCATTCATGAAATTTTCATAAAAAACGGAGTCAGAAATTTTGTCCTCGATTTTCAGTGAATAGTGTTTTCGAAACACGTCCGCTATAATTTTGAAACTGGTCTTTTTAACCCTTCTAGACCTAGTCCACGGACTTTAATAGACCTGTGTTTGATGAAAATGGTTTTAAAATCGGCTTAAGAATTTATTAGGGTTTTTACACCGACTTTTGCAAAAATCGAGTTTTAAGCCGACTCGGGTGAAATTGTTGGATTGTAAAACTTCTTGTCACCTAAAAATAATCCACTTGAGATATCTTGGGGGGTTGCATAATTATTTTTAACTTGGTGAGCAATAAAATGCAATTAAAGTCATTAAAACACAAAAATACCTATTAAAAATTAACTTTGACTTTAATTAATTATTTGACCTTATAAGCTAATGTCCTCAACACACACTCACACAACACAAAAACACCATCACACACACACACAAGGCCGAGAGAAAAGAGGGAGAAAAGAGAAGAGAAAACTCAAGCTTTTCAATCCAATTTTTCAAAGAAAAACCTAGTTTTTGTCCGTAGAACTTCGCACCGACTTGGATTCTGCTTGTTGGGCACGCATAGCACGCATTCCTAGGCTTATATCGCATCTAAGGTGAGAGAAAAATTCTAGATCTCAAAATGTCATTTTTGTGTTTTTGCGTATAAATGAAGATTGAACCGTTAGAATTGAAATCTGATGATAGATTATTGCTCCTTGCATGCTAGGGATCATTATATACTAATACTACGAATTTCTGTCGGATGTAGCATAATTTTTATTTTCCGGGTATTTAATTTTGAATAAAATGTTCAAAGTTGATTTAATTGAGTTGTGTTGATCGAAATCGATTGCCGTCGATTTCTAAATACTTGATAATTACGTGTTAGCGCTGTTGTAATGCCGAATTTTTGATTACATTGTTCGTGTGAAAATCCGGAAAATCCAGCCATGACATCTTAGGATTTTAGGGTTATCGGGCATGATTTGGAGGTGTTATGGTGGATTTCCGAGAGGGCTAATGTAGTAGGTTGAATGGGTGAGTGATAGGAACTGATTTGGCAATGTTTGGATTAGTAGATTATAAGTTATGAATTTTAGAAGTTTAGGTTGTCATTCTTTAATTTCTTGAACGATGCCTTTAGATGGTTGGGTAGTGTTCGAGTGATGAATGGTGAGTTGTTGATGAGTAATTTAGAGTTTAATTTTGTATATTATGCATGTCCGGTTAGATGGCCTACTTTGTCATCTAACTACGTTGTTTGTTGTTTAATTTAATATTGATGTTATATTGATGTTATTGATTAATTATTATTGAATGCGGGAATCGGGCACTCTTGTTGCTGATCTCCCAATTGATTGATTGATTGATGATTGATGATTATGGAGTCTTGGTATGTGTGTGCCACCTCTCGGGCAGCATCGGGCTGTCGGGTTGATAACGGCATGACTGCCATAGGCTACCCCCAGCTCGCATGACGGAGGTGTCATGGAGGGAGGGGCTAGTGAGGTACCTCGGGTGCGTGAGTAATGGGGAGTTATAAGAAGAACGGTTGAGATCGTGATGGCGTTTGGAGCTACACCAAATAGAGTATCCTTATTGATTGGTTATATAGTTATGTGATGATAGCATTATTTATGTTGTTGTGTGTTTACTTGCTCAAAGGACTAAATCCAAGGAGCGTAGTGAATACTGTCGAGATCTATCGGATCCTCACTAGGCTTATGTATATAAGCTCACTCTCTATTATTGCATGTTTTCAGGTGTACTTTCACAAGATTACGGGTACGTGCCTCCTGAAGAGGAGAATGTGGAAAACGTGCCTTTCGTGGATGAGTCATATGTCCCTGAGTCTTATCCATGATTCTATGTTATTAAACGTCATGTATATTAGCTTAATAGACTTTTATATGCTTTACGGTTAAGTTGTTAGATGGGTCTCAACTTATTTTTGAAATGTATAATAAAGTTGAGGTATTGTATGTTATGTTGGAACGGAGGCAGATAACGAAGACTGATTATTGTATACTACGGTTATGTTGTATGTTGTTATGCTGTTAAGGAGTTGTTGTATGTATGGTTATGGAATTTTGAATGTTTAATGTTATTTACGAGGTTGGTTTAGAACCTCGGTAATCTATTTACTGTCGTTACTGCCGAAATTCCGTTGCGTCCTGACTGATCGTAGGTGGGGTCGAGTTGGGGCGTGACAGTTTAAGTGGTATCAGAGCTCATGTTAGTTGTCAGCCGGGGTATTCTCGGAATGTGGGTAATGGTCTTAGCATGGAATATGTATGAAAAGAAAGAAAAGAGAAATATGAGATAATAGGATTAAGTGATAAGTGATTATATGATTAAAGTGCTTATGTGATTATGTGATCAATTTGTTTATGTGTTTTATATGAGTTTGTTATTTATGTGTTAATAGTTGTTTATAACCTGTCTACGTGCTATAACTGTGCTAACTCTTTGATTAGTAGAATGGCCGGTCGACCGAGAACCAGAGGTAGGCCTGAGATGGCTGATGAGACTCCGAGTAACGTGGCACCGGGCCGTGACGGGGGTGATGACCGATTAGGAGTAGCTATGGAGCGGATTGCAGAGTTAGTGGCTAGTCAGGCACAGTTATTAGCAGGGCAGGCTGCCCAGAATCAGGCTATGCAGGCTCAGCTTCTGAATATTCAGGGTGGTAACCACGGGCGTGGTACCCTGAAGGGGTTTTTAGGATATCACCCACCGAGATTTCAGAGGGAGCCGGATGATAGGAAGGCGGAGGCATGGATTAGCAAGTTGGAGAAGATTTATGATCCACTTGACTATACTGATGAGCAGAAAGTCTCTTTTGCCGTGTATTTGTTAGATGACGAGGCAGAGGAGTGGTGGCGCACGGTAAGGACTAGCTGGGCGGCACAGGGTATTCCTTATGTTTGGGGTACCTTTCTGATGGCTTTCCGAGCAAAGTATGTCCCGAGGATTTGCAGGGAACGGAGAGAGGCCGAGTTTCTAGCCTTGGTCCAGGGAGATGCTACAGTGGCTCAATATGGGGCCACATTTACTCGATTGTCCCGGTATGTACCGGAGTATGTGGCAGACGAGGAGCGAAGGACTCGCAGGTTTATGTTGGGGTTGCGGCCCGAGATTCAGGATGTGATGGCTCTGAATCGATATGATATTTTCACTGAGGCTTTTGATGCAGCTTCTAGGTTAGAGAAGAGGAAAGGGGATCAGATTGTCTCCAGTCAGCCTAGTAAGAGGCCGTATCAGCCACAGGGCCAGCAGGTTATATATAGGCCTCCAGTACAGCAGGTTGTCTACAGGCCACCAGCCCAGCAGGGTTCTTATAGGCCACAGGGTCAGCAGAGTTACTATCGGCCTCAGTTTCAGCAGAGGCCATATCAGGTTCAGACTCAGTATAGGCCAGCGCAGTCTCAGGGTCAGTACAGGCCTAGTGTGGTGAGACCTCAGCAGCAGGCTGTATCAGCTGCTTCATCAGCCTCTGGTTATTCTAGGGGCAGTGTTAGTGCCACATCATCGCAGTGTAATTACTGCAAGCGCCCAGGGCATGTAGAGTCCGACTGCAGGGTAAAGGCAGGGACATGTTTGGGTTGTGGTAGCAGCGAGCATAGGGCGAAGGATTGCCCTAAATATGCGAGGACTGAGGGTCGGGCAGCGACTCAGGGTTACCAGGGTAGGCCTACGGGCAGTGTACCACAGCAGCAGCGGGTTCAGGCTCGGGCTTATGCAGTTGACTTAGAGGAGATACCTGAGGAGACTGCAGTTGTGGAAGGTAACTTCCTTATACTTGATCAACTTGTTAAAGTGTTGATTGATTCTGGTGCTACGCATTCTTTCATTACTCCTGCTTGTGTGCAACGTGTTAAATTGCAACCTGAAAGATTGCCTTATGTGGTTGAAATTAGTACCTCTTTGACTGATAAGTATGTTACTGGCTTAGTATGTAAGGATTGTATAATACATGTTAAGGGGCATAATTTTCCTTCGGACCTTATTTTATTTCCTATCCGGGGGTATGATGTTATTCTGGGTATGGATTGGCTTTCTAAGTATGATGCCCAGTTGAACTGTAGAACCAAGGTAGTACAGTTTCGTTTGCCAGATCAGCCAGTAGTAGAGGTAGCGGGTAACCGGGGTGCTAAGACGAGTTTTGTTATCTCAGCAACTAAAGCCGTTAAGTTGGTGAGTAAGGGGTGTTCGGGTTATCTAGCTTATTTGATCAACAAGCCATCTGATAAGCTACAGCTAGAGGAAGTCCCTATTATCCGGGAATATCCTAATGTATTTCCCGAGGAGTTGCCAGGGTTGCCGCCTGAGAGGGATATAGAGTTTGTGATTAATCTTGTTCCCGGTACTCAACCTATTTCTAAATCGGCGTACCGGATGGCACCAGCTGAGTTGAAAGAGTTGAAGACTCAGTTACAGGAGTTGTTGGAGAAAGGATTTATTCAGCAGAGTTCTTCACCTTGGGGAGCTCCAGTCTTATTTGTGAAGAAGAAGGATGGTACTTTGAGATTATGTATTGATTACCGTGGTTTGAACCAGGTGACTATCAAGAATAAATATCCTTTGCCACTGATTGATGAGTTGTTTGATCAACTTCAGGGAGCCAAAGTCTACTCTAAGTTTGATTTGAGGCAGGGGTATTATCAGCTTCGGATTCGTACGGAGGATGTTCCGAAGTCTGCCTTCAGAACTCGGTACGGGCATTATGAGTTTGTTGTTATGCCCTTTGGTTTGACTAATGCACCGGCAGCATTCATGGATCTTATGCATCGAGTTTTTCAGCCGTACTTGGACCAGTTCGTGGTGATTTTTATTGATGATATCTTGGTCTATTCTAAATCTGAATCGGAGCACGAGCAACATCTACGGCTTGTATTGGAGAAGTTGCAGGAGCATCAGTTGTTTGCCAAGTTCAGCAAATGTGAATTTTGGCTGCAACGGATTTCTTTTCTTGGCCATGTTATTACACAGAGCGGTATTTCTGTAGATCCCACTAAGATTGAATCGGTGATGTCTTGGAAGCGGCCAGAGAGTGTTACTGATGTCCGTAGTTTTCTTGGCTTGGCGGGTTATTACCGTAGGTTTGTCAAGGACTTCTCAAAGATTGCGGGGCCACTATCTAAGTTGACTCATAAACGGACTATCTTTAATTGGGACGAGAAGTGTGAGAGTGGATTTCAGGAGTTGAAAAAGAGGTTGACTACCGCTCCAGTACTTGCTCTACCAGAGGGGACCGATAATATGGTCATTTACAGTGATGCGTCCAAGGAGGGCTTGGGATGTGTTCTTATGCAGGATGGCCGAGTTATTGCCTATGCTTCTCGAAAGTTGAAGCCTTATGAGGTGAATTATCCGACTCATGATCTTGAGTTGGCAGCAGTTGTCTTCGCACTGAAAAAGTGGCGTCATTATCTGTGGGGCAGTAAGTTCGAGATTTTCACTGATCATAAGAGTCTAAAGTATTTATTCTCACAGAAAGAGTTGAATATGCGCCAGCGGAGGTGGATGGAGCTTCTTGGAGATTATAATTGTTCTATCAATTATCTGCCTGGCAAGGCAAATGTTGTAGCAGATGCTCTTAGTCGGAAGGCAAGTATTTCTTGTTTAGCTGTCAAGAAGTGGGAGGTTCTGGAGGAATTCACTTATTGGAGACCAGAGTTGACTCAGGTTGGCGTGATGTGAGCACATCTCCGTATTCAGCCTTTATTGTTGTCTCAGGTCAGAGAAGCTCAGCAGCTTGATGTTAAACTTCAGAAGATCAAGGATCAGATTTTGGATGATCAGTCTAACTTTAAAGTGCATGAGGATGGTATTCTTCGGTTTCGGAACAGGGTTTGTGTTCCCGATGAACCGGGCTTGAGACGAGGTATTCTGGAGGAAGCTCATAATTCTAAATATACTATTCATCCCGGTGGAACCAAGATGTATCGGGATTTGAAACAGCATTACTGGTGGAACAACATGAAGAGGGAGGTTGCTCAGTTTGTGTCTAGATGTTTGACTTGTCAGAGGGTGAAAGCCGAGCATCAACGACCTGCAGGGTTGCTTCAGCCGTTGGCTATACCAGAGTGGAAATGGGAGCATATTACGATGGACTTCGTCACTGGTTTGCCTAGATCACCGAGGGGTAATGATGCAGTTTGGGTTGTCGTGGATCGTTTGACGAAGACAGCTCATTTTATTGCCATGAGGATGGGAGATGAGGTTACAAAGTTGACGGACCTCTATCTGGATCAGATTGTTAGACTTCACGGTATTCCATCTAGTATTGTCTCTGATCGAGATCCTCGATTTACTTCTCGTTTGTGGGAGAAACTTCAGGAGACCTTAGGTACTCAGTTGAACTTCAGTACCGCGTATCATCCACAGACCGACGGTCAGTCTGAGCGGACTATTCAGATTCTGGAAGATATGCTTAGGGCTTGTGTTCTGGACTTCGGGAAGAACTGGGAGAAACATCTACCACTTGCCGAGTTTGCCTATAACAATAGTTATCAAGCTACTATTGGGATGGCACCTTTTGCAGCTCTTTACGGTCGTAAGTGCCGTTCACCTTTATATTGGGACGAGGTAGGAGAGATGAAGACTATTGATCCGACTATCATGCCAGAATTTCTTGAGAAGATTGAGAATGTTCAGTTGATCAGGCAGAGAATGCTTACGGCGCAGAGTAGATTCAAGAGTTATGCTGATAAGCGTCGTCGAGACTTGGAGTTTGCAGTTGGAGATCGGGTTTTCTTGAGATTGTCTCCTCGAAAGGGGTTTGTTCGTTATGGTAAAGGTGGTAAGCTGAGTCCGAGATTTGTTGGGCCGTTTGAGATTACTGGCAGGGTTGGTAAGTTGGCATATCGGTTGGCTTTACCGGAAAACTTCTCTAATGTCCACGATGTGTTTCACGTGTCTAATTTGCGGAAATACAATCCGGATCCTTCTCATATTCTTGAGCCAGAGCCGTTACAGCTTCGAGAGAATTTGACTTATGACGAGCGTCCGATTCGTATTCTAGATCAGATGGACCGAGAGTTGAGGTCGAAGAGAATTCCGATGGTAAAGGTGTTGTGGAAGCATCACGGCATTGAGGAAGTTACGTGGGAGAGACGAGATCAGATGCAGCAACGATACCCAGATCTTTTCCGTACATCAAGTAAGAATTTCGAGGGCGAAATTTCTATAAGGGGGGGAGAATGTGAAACCCCACTTTCTTGCTTATCTCGTTTTACGTGCTATACCTCGTTTTTCGTGCATATGACCTGTTTATGTGCTATAGGACCTAGAAAGTTATAATTTTGATTTCAATACTCCTAATACGTGCTAAATGTGCATTCATGAAATTTTCATCAAAAACGGAGTCAGAAATTTTATCGTCGATTTTCAGTGAATAGTGTTTTCGAAACACGTCCGCTATAATTTTGAAACTGGTCTTTTTAACCCTTCTAGACCTAGTCCACGGACTTTAATAGACCTGTGTTTGATGAAAATGGTTTTAAAATCGGCTTAAGAATTTATTAGGGTTTTTACACCGACTTTTGCAAAAAATCGAGTTTTAAGCCGACTCGGGTGAAATTATTGGATTGTAAAACTTCTTGTCACCTAAAAATAATCCACTTGAGATATCTTGGGGGGTTGCATAATTATTTTTAACTTGGTGAGCAATAAAATGCAATTAAAGTCATTAAAACACAAAAATACCTATTAAAAATTAACTTTGACTTTAATTAATTATTTGACCTTATAAGCTAATGTCCTCAACACACACTCACACAACACAAAAACACCATCACACACACACACAAGGCCGAGAGAAAAGAGGGAGAAAAGAGAAGAGAAAACTCAAGCTTTTCAATCCAATTTTTCAAAGAAAAACCTAGTTTTTGTCCGTAGAACTTCGCACCGACTTGGATTCTGCTTGTTGGGCACGCATAGCACACATTCCTAGGCTTATATCGCATCTAAGGTGAGAGAAAAATTCTAGATCTCAAAATGTCATTTTTGTGTTTTTGCGTATAAATGAAGATTGAACCGTTAGAATTGAAATCTGATGATAGATTATTGCTCCTTGCATGCTAGGGATCATTATATACTAATACTACGAATTTCTGTCAGATGTAGCATAATTTTTATTTTCCGGGTATTTAATTTTGAATAAAATGTTCAAAGTTGATTTAATTGAGTTGTGTTGATCGAAATCGATTGCCGTCGATTTCTAAATACTTGATAATTACGTGTTAGCGCTGTTGTAATGCCGAATTTTCGATTACATTGTTCGTGTGAAAATCCGGAAAATCCAGCCATGACATCTTAGGATTTTAGGGTTATCGGGCATGATTTGGAGGTGTTATGGTGGATTTCCGAGAGGGCTAATGTAGTAGGTTGAATGGGTGAGTGATAGGAACTGATTTGGCAATGTTTAGATTAGTAGATTGTAAGTTATGAATTTTAGAAGTTTAGGTTGTCATTCTTTAATTTCTTGAACGATGCCTTTAGATGGTTGGGTAGTGTTCGAGTGATGAATGGTGAGTTGTTGATGAGTAATTTAGAGTTTAATTTTGTATATTATGCATGTCCGGTTAGATGGCCTACTTTGTCATCTAACTACGTTGTTTGTTGTTTAATTTAATATTGATGTTATATTGATGTTATTGATTAATTATTATTGAATGCGGGAATCGGGCACTCTTGTTGCTGATCTCCCAATTGATTGATTGATTGATGATTGATGATTATGGAGTCTTGGTATGTGTGTGCCACCTCTCGGGCAGCATCGGGCTGTCGGGTTGATAACGGCATGACTGCCATAGGCTACCCCCAGCTCGCATGACGGAGGTGTCATGGAGGGAGGGGCTAGTGAGGTACCTCGGGTGCGTGAGTAATGGGGAGTTATAAGAAGAACGGTTGAGATCGTGATGGCATTTGGAGCTACACCAAATAGAGTATCCTTATTGATTGGTTATATAGTTATGTGATGATAGCATTATTTATGTTGTTGTGTGTTTACTTGCTCAAAGGACTAAATCCAAGGAGCGTAGTGAATACTGTCGAGATCTATCGGATCCTCACTGGGCTTATGTATATAAGCTCACTCTCTATTATTGCATGTTTTCAGGTGTACTTTCACAAGATTACGGGTACGTGCCTCCTGAAGAGGAGAATGTGGAAAACGTGCCTTTCGTGGATGAGTCATATGTCCCTGAGTCTTATCCGTGATTCTATGTTATTAAACGTCATGTATATTAGCTTAATAGACTTTTATATGCTTTACGGTTAAGTTGTTAGATGGGTCTCAACTTATTTTTGAAATGTATAATAAAGTTGAGGTATTGTATGTTATGTTGGAACGGAGGCAGATAACGAAGACTGATTATTGTATACTACGGTTATGTTGTATGTTGTTATGCTGTTAAGGAGTTGTTGTATGTATGGTTATGGAATTTTGAATGTTTAATGTTATTTACGAGGTTGGTTTAGAACCTCGGTAATCTATTTACTGTCGTTACTGCCGAAATTCCGTTGCGTCCTGACTGATCGTAGGTGGGGTCGAGTTGGGGCGTGACAAACAAGATCCGACGACCAAGATCTGAAGCTATGGCAACTCGACGGCTTTCAACGATGACGACGACGTTGATGACATCCGGTGAGCACGACGGCTATGGCAGCTCGTCGGCGATGGCAGCTCGACGACTCACGACGACGACGACGTCGATGAGAGCCTGCAGCTCGACGGTACTACAACTAAGTGTGTGTGTTTTTTTTATGTGTTCTGTTTGTATATGTTGAAACGTAGTTGTGGCTCTAGATACCAAGTAGAAAGAAAGAGTTTAAGAAATACATGCTTACAATCTGTGTATTAAAGATGCTACAATCAGAATGTTAAATACAACCAGCTAAGTTACATTTGTCAAACAAATTAAATGCACTACACTACTCAAGACTGATTCTGACAGCTATGCATACTGCTCAAGAAATTTTTAGCTGTATTATTTTGAATATTTCAACAGAGGAAGAAAACATTTTTCACCTATTCTACCCCAACTTCACCCACCCCCATCCCCATCCTCAACCCCAACTCACTCCCGTCACATTTTTAATTAATTATTATTAAATAAAAATTAATTAATTTAATAAAAATTAATTAATTTTAATTTATTGACTAATTAATTAATTAAATTAATAACTAATAAAATTATATTTATTATAATTAATTAATAGTGATTAATTATTAATAATTTTTTAAAAATAATAATTTTAATTAAATTTTCACTATTACTTCCAAACACCATAAAATATTTTCCAATATGACAATCAAACACTAGAAAATATAATATTTTTTAGAAAAATATTTTTTCTAAAAACATTTTCTATTAACAAGTTATTTTACGGCAAACGAGCCTAAATGACAAAATTCCACATTGTATAACTTTATTTGGACCCAAAAAAAAAACTTTGACAATAGTTTTAAGCTTTTACAGAGGGATCTATGCTAGTTGTTACTTTTCAATTAGTGTTGATTTTGATGTATATATATGTATTGTAATGGACAAGAACTGGCCAAAATCACTCATTTAAGGAAAGCCAATATAGCAAAATCCACTAAAGAGTGGAAAAAATGAGTTATTTGAAACGTGAATAACCCAATGCACAAAACTCCTATAAATATCAGGATCAGGGGAATAAACCCAAAAAAGTATTGCACACAAACAAGCAATGAGTTGCCAATAGAGACCATGTTAGAGCTTGTACACATGAAATCATACATAAATTATGTGAAAGATAGCATAGATAAGGATATAAATCACACATTAAAGCTTCTTTTTTAACAGAATAATATGTGAAAAAAAACAAGTAATATATATAGAAAAAGACAAAAGAAAAGAGAGAGAGAGAGAGAAAGAGAGAGAGAGAGAAATGAACCCATATGATTTTTAGGTGTCGTTTCAGCGTCCCTAGTCAGTTTTTAGTGTAAAGAAGGTGATGGAGATATTTGCATTTGTTATATGACACGTGTCAGTTGAATAGAGCTTGTCTGTTGTTTCTTGTTGGGCTCAATGTTTAACACATGAATGATCTACTCATAATAGTATCAATAACATATAACATCAAATCGTTGTAAATTATTAATATAATTATAATAAAATGATATAAATAATTTATAATTATTGAATCTCACTCATCACATTATAATATTATGAGAAATCCTTATTTTTTTAACAATGGGCCAACTTGGTATGGTTATGGTATCAAATGAGTTTTGATGCATTTTTGAATTATTTGAAAAATATTGTTGAACCCTTAAAACAATTGACTAATTCTGAAAATTTGAATCAATCCCATATAGTTCACGATTCTAATAAAGTTTGGAGTTCAAATTATTTCTTTGTTATTGATTTTTTGTTAAAAATAATAATTAATATAATATAAATTCTTTTTTAAAAATTAAAATTTTTAAATGAGTTGATCACTTCATACTTTCGGATTGATTTAAAGAGCAGATGCCACACAAATTGACCAAAGATATGTCATATCCAATGATATGCATATTTTATTATAGTGAGGCGAATGTTGGATACCTAAGTCGATTCCAATAGAACAAAAATCAACCCCAATATGCATGTTTCCTTTACTTTCTCTTTAGAGTTTCAGGTGATAAATTAAAGAATAAAGAGAATAATTTTTCCAACATGAAAAAATTAGAAGAAGAATGAACTATTAAAAAACGAGAATCATACTACTAGACCATATGTCCAGTGACTTCTTTTGTAGACGTTGATGTATTGCACAAACTTAGTTGAAGAAATTGGATGTGTTTAAATATCCAAACATAACAGCTAAGTCTAAACAGCTCATTACTAGCTTTCTTCATCAACAAAAACTCATACTACAGAGTTAATTGTTTGTTGCTGCTGTTGTGATCCAATGGAAAGAACAAGCAAGGATGCTGTTTTGTGTTGTATGGCCTTTTTCAGCTTCTGGGCTTATGCAAGTGCTTTTCTTTCTCCAAATGTTGAAGGTAAATATACATGTTCCAGCTAATTTTTACATATATCTGCCTTAGAATTTTTTCTTAAGATGAAGTTTGATATTGGATTAGTATAAGATGTTTTTTGTGGTCTTTGATATTGGATTAGTTTAAGATGTTTTTTGTGGTCCTTGAAGAAGTTAAACTTGGTTGAATTTATTTCCAGTGCAAGCTTTAATGGAGATCAGGGAGGCTTTGCATGATCCTCAAGGTGTACTGAACAGATGGGATGAGATCTCGCTGCTGATCCATGTAGCTGGTCCATGATCACTTGTTCAAGTGATATCCAAGTTACTGCCCTGTAAGTCACTCGACAAGTTTCGGATTGTTATAGAATTAGGGATGGGTCCAAGATTTTTATTTAGACGGGACTAAAACATGCAATTTGCACTCATATATGGACAATTTTTTTATTTTTTATTTTTTTGTGGTGGGCTAAATTGAATTTTCAGTATAAGAATATCATAAAACGTACAAATTTTCAAAATATACAGTTCCAATTCACTCCTTAATAGCTCTACTCTTAAGGTCAGTGAATGTTGCATCTCCAATTCACTCCTTAAACCGTGTACAAAATAGAGTAGTACATAATAAATTTTTGCTTTATATGTTTTTTGAGCAAGTAATGTTGTTCACTAAGGAGTATGTGCTGATATTACTGCAGGGCAATTCCAGGGCAAGGCTTATCAGGCACAATATCACCCAATATAGGACACTTGACTCATCTTCAGACTCTGTAAGTGTACTTACCAAAGAAGCGAAACAGTTTAATGATTTACACTAGCACTAAGTGAATGTATTCAAAACTTTCGCGACATCTCTGGTGCATGAGCCCCACGCACAGGTGGGGCCCATACACTTGTTTCAGGGACGTTTTGAAGACAATTCATAGTACTAAGTCACGCCCCGACCCAACCCCCAAGCTAAAGGTTAAGTCCGGACCCGACACACGGACAGAGTCTCCCGTGTACCGTGGACATTCTAAAAACCTGTAAACACTCAAACAAGTCCCAACAATACAATACAAGCTTTTCTTAATTAAACATCAAAGTTCTAAGGCCATCCGAGCCTTATAGTATACAATAGTTCCAAAACACACAAGCATGCGAGAACTTATTATCAACATAGTTTTATAATCATGACATTCTAGGAAATCAATTAAACATAATTGAAAGATCAAACATTTCTACTTTAAGCCATTCACTCCCAAGCAAGCAAAGCGAATAGAAGTAGATCATAAGTTATTACAGTACATAGGCTTTCAAAGCTACAACACAACCAACTAGTCTTCAACTTATACAACAAGCATATACATAGCCCTTGGGCTACAAAATAGTACATAAAGTAATCAGATGAATCTTCCACATAGTAGCAAATTCATTAACCACCTCAAGCTATCAGGCACAGCAACTAAGGTAAAGGCTCAATCTGAACTTCTTCTTCCTCAACTAACTCAACAAGCTGGGGATCACCCTCAGCGTCTCCTGAAACAGATATCGAGGTATGAGCAACCACTGTTGCCCAGTGAGGGATATAGTCCCGGGGCGTGCAATGCAACATATAATACAATTATACAACAATAACACTTAGACAATTAAAGAAACAATGATAACTTAAATAACCACACATTTAAAAGGATACATTTCACACAATCCCCTATACACCAATCTTCACAGGTCTTCAATCACGATCCACGAACCACGAGCACGATCACGATAAGCCGGCATAACCCCAATCACTCCAGTGGGTGTACTCCGGATGTACCCCGAATCCTACGACCCAACATCCCCTGGCAATCTCCGGACCAGGCGAATGAGGGAATAGGGCACGGAGTTTGAATATCCACCGGCAAGCCCTCTGCCGCCCAGCCGATATTCAACACATCCGCCCCTGACACTATGGTTGCGCAACCACTATGCAATACACTTAACGATGGCAAGTTAATAGCAATAATATAAGCATTAACACATATGAGGATCAACAAAGTAGGTTGACCTCGATGCAATTAGAATAGAACAATTATATAAGCAAATATGCAGTTTTACAAAGAGACATTAGCAAGATAAGTTTAGAATCATACCAAAAGCTCCAAATCAACTTAAAATCACTTATAAACACTCAAGAAGTCATGACATGGGTTTAGAAGTGTGAGACAACCTAAATTGCACCTAAACCCCTTTGTTTTTCGAACTATTTCTCTTCCAAACCAAGGTTAATGATTCCATTTTCAAAGGAAACTCTCCCAACCTTCTAACTAACCCTCAAGGTACCCTCTTAACCCTCTAACTCATTCAAATGCCCGCGATTACCCCGAAAGCCCCAAATTCCCTCTTATGGCTTTAAACTACACATACATTGTCCGGGCTTCAAACAAGGGATATCAAGGCATCTATAGCACCTAGGTAGCCTAAGGATACTAGAATTGAAGCCCGAATTCACCCGGATTCGCATTAACCCTGAAAGCCCCAAATTAAAGTCGGCTATTTTCCATTTTTAGGCGATTTAAGGGCAATGCAAGTGCACGGGGCTATTAGGTTATCTTCACTAGCACCTAAGGCATCTATTAGAAGCATTGAATCAAGCTAATTCGAGCAATTATGCAAAACCCTAGAAAAAAATGTCACTATTCACCCTAAAAATCAAACTAACGATTCTAACCGTTTAAATTGCGAAACGATGGCTCAAATATGTTCTCTAGCATTCATATACATGGTATAATAGCATAGATAACAACTACAATGGCATTTGATCACATTTTCAACAAATCAAGAAATTGACAACTATTTAGAAATGCAAAAACAAGCCGTGAAATCCCTCACCAATACGCGTAGGAGCCTCTAAGAAGCTTGCACACATCCTAATCTAGTTGTTCTAGGCTTGGAGTGGCTTGAATTGAAGAGTTGAAGATGAAAAATTCCTCCCAAGTGCAAGAAGGGGCTGTCGGGTTTGGGCTCCTGTTTTCAGCTTTTAATTTTTTTTTCTTTTGCATTTTGTGAGCTTAGGTGATATATAGAAGGGGCTAAGTTGAGGTGGGGTCATTTGGGTGCTTAAATGATCTATTATAATGCGCGTTGCTAGCTCCAAAACGAGGCGAATGTATAAAACTTAGGCTAGCTAATTAAATCTATAAAGTTATTACGTAACACTATTCACTCAACTACAAAAATCGTTTTCTAAACGAGCCCTCCTAATGCCTTTAGTTCAAATGCACATTTTTCCCACTACTTTTACAATTAATATGATTTAATAAAAATGCTAATTAACTAATAGAAGGCAGTTTAAAAACGGAGTGAATAGTAGTCACAAAAGTCAGTTAGTAAGGCACAGAAGTAAATGCGCAAACAAGGGATGCAACAGTAATTAAATGCATGGCTAAATCTCGGGCGTCACATCCTCTCCCCCTTAAACTAATTGCGTCCACGCAATTCTTACATGATTCGGCGAATAACTCTGGATACCGTTCCCGCATCTGATCCTCTCTTTCCCATGTCGCATCCTCTACTCCGTGATGATCCCACAGAACTTTAACCATCGGAATGCTTTTAGTCCTCAGCTCCTGAACTTTCTGATCAACAATTCGAAGAGGTTTCTCTGTGTAGGTCAAAGTTTCACTGATCTCTAGCGGTTCCGGCTCAAGTATGTGAGAGGAATCTGGCTGATACTTCCGAAGCATGGAAACATGGAATACGTCATGAATTCTGCCCAGACTGGGAGGTAAAGCCAAACGGTAAGCCAAATCACCAACTGTTTCAGTTATCTCAAATGGTCCCACATATCGAAAACTGAGTTTACCTCCTTTACCATGCTGAATCAAACCCTTGCGAGGAGAAATTTTCAGAAATACTCGATCCCCCACAGCAAATTTCAGATCACGACGTCGTCTATCTGCATAACTCTTTTGCCGGCTCTGTGCTGTAAGCATTCTTTTTCTGATAAGCTGCACATGATCAATCATTTTGTTCATTTCAGGTAAGAGAGTAGGGTCGATAGTCTTCATTTCACCAACATCATCCCAGTAGAGAGGAGACCGACATTTACGCCCAGACAGTGCCTCATAAGGTGCCATACCAAAAGTAGCTTGATAACTATTGTTATAGTCGAATTCTGTGAGTGGCAAGAACTCCTCCCAACTCTTACCGAAGTCTAGAATGCAAGCCCGTAACATATCCTCAAGGATTAAGATAGTTCTCTCAGATTGACCATCTGTCTGAGGATGATAAGCTGTACTGAAATTCAAATTCGTGCCCAAAGCTTTCTGAATCTTCTGCCAGAACTGAGATGTGAATCTGGGATCTCTATCTGACACGATACTCTTTGGAATTCCATGTAGTCGGACAACATTCTCAATATACAACTCTACCAGTTTATCAAGAGAATTAGACTTCTTTTTAGCAATAAAATGAGAAGTCTTGGTCAGTCTATCCACAATAACCCAAACTGAGTCATTACCCTTCGAAGACCTCGGTAAATCAGAGACGAAATCCATGGTAATATGATCCCATTTCCAAACAGGAATAGCCAAAGGCTGCAACAACCCTGCAGGTCTCTGATGTTCTGCTTTAACTTTCTGACAAGTAAGACATCGGGCAACATAGTCAGCAATTTCTCTCTTCATATTATTCCACCAGAAATTCTGCTTCAAATCTCTATATATTTTGGTACTGCCTGGATGGATAGTATATCTAGAACTGTGTGCCTCAACAAGAATATCCTTTTTAAGAGTTGGATCATTCGGAATACAGATTCTACCTTTGAATTTGAGAATACCATCGTCGTGCAGTTTGAAATCCGACTCTCCCCCTTTAGAATTCTCTAAGACTTTCAATAATTGAAGATCAGCCTGTTGAGCTTCTCGAATCCTGGATAATAACAGAGATTGAATCTGCAAACTTGCGAATTGAATACCAGAATTTGAAGTACTAGGCTTCCATAAGCATAATTCTTCCATGAATTCCCAATTCTTGATAATCAAGCTAGCAACAGTAGCCTTTCGGCTCAAAGCATCAGCAACAATATTGGCCATGCCCGGAAGATAGTTAATAGTGCAGTTATAGTCCTCAAGTAATTCCAGCCAACGCCTCTGCCTCATGTTCAACTCTTTCTGTGAAAACAGATATTTCAAGCTCTTATGATCTGTAAAGATTTCAAATTTGTTGCCCCAGAGATAATGACGCCATTTCTTTAACGCAAGAATGATAGCTGAAAGCTCAAGATCATGAGTCGGATAGTTGAGTTCATAAGGCTTCAGTTTCCTGGAAGCATAAGCAATAACCCGTCCATTCTGCATCAATACACAACCCAGACCTTCCTTCGAAGCATCACTATAGATCACCAGATTATCATAACCCTCAGGTAAAGCAAGAATAGGAGCTGTAGTCAATCTCTTCTTCAATTCCTGGAAGCTGGCCTCGCATTTATCATTCCAGTCAAAAACTGTTTTCTTCTGAGTAAGTTGAGTTAAAGGCCCTGCAATCTTAGAGAAATCCTTGACAAACCTCCGATAATACCCAGCTAAACCAAGGAAGCTACGAATCTCCGTGACAGTTTCAGGTCGTTTCCAAGATAACATAACTTCAATCTTCGCTGGATCAACAGAAATACCATCCTGCATGATAATATGGCCCAGAAAAGCAACTTGCTTAAGCCATAATTCACATTTGCTAAACTTTGCAAATAACTGATGCTCCTGAAGAGTCTGCAACACAATTCTGAGATCCTGTTCATGTTCCGCCTCAGATTTAGAATAGACAAGGATATCATCAATAAATATGACCACAAATTGGTCCAGATAAGGATGGAATACCCTCTGCATTAAGTCCATGAATGCGGCGGGAGCATTAGTAAGACCAAACGGCAAGACAACAAACTCATAATGGCCATATCGAGTTCTGAAAGTAGTTTTAGGAACATCATCTTTCTTAATCCTCATTTAGAGAATACCCTGGCGCCTTGCAACTGATCAAATAACTCTTCAATTAAAGGCAAAGGATATTTGTTTTTGATGGTTACCTAATTAAGACCCTGATAATCAACGCATAGGCGAAGAGATCCGTCTTTCTTTTTAACAAATAGGACTGGCGCACCCCAAGGCGAAGAACTCGGCTGAATGAATCCCTTCTCAAGCAAGCCCTATAATTGAACTTTCAATTCCTGCAATTCAGGTGGAGCCATTCTATACGGAGTCCTAGAGATAGGTGAAGTCCCCGGCAATAAATAAATCACGAACTCTATCTCTCTATCAGGCGGTAACCCAGGTAATTCCTCAGGAAAGACTCCCGGAAACTCCCTCACGATAGGTACATCATTCAATTGCAATTGATCCCCAGGTTGATTAATCAAATATGCAAGATAAGCCTCACAACCCTTGCTCAATAATTTAGATGCCCTAATAGAAGAAATAATAGGAGTTCCCGTAGATTTTCTACTACCAACTATTTTAAGTATAGGCTGGTCAGGCATTTCTAGATACACAATCTTCTTTCTACAATCAAGCTGGGCATAATATTTACTTAACCAGTCCATCCCCAATATAATTTCAAAGTCATTGAAGGGTAGGATAATCAAATCAGCAGGAAAAACACGACCCTCAATAAATATACTACATGCTCTGCAAATAGATCTAGTAACAAACTTCGGACCCATAGGAGTATAAACCACAATCTCATGCAACAGTTTATCATGTTTCAATTTAGCATTTTGTGCACAAGTAGGAGTAATAAAAGAATGCGAAGCCCCGGAATCAATTAAAACCTTAACTGATTGATCATTAAGAAGAAAAATACCTTCTACCACAGCGGTTGTATCCGGAAGCTCCTCAGCATCCAAAGCAAATACACGGGCCTGACCTCGTGGTGGTGGTGCTGTAGCTAGTGCCCTGGTCTGAGAGTTCTGAGCTGATGTCTGACCCCTAGGGTTCTTAAATTTCTGACAGTCTTTAACCCTGTGCTGATCACTGCCGCAACCTGTACACTTGTTATGTTTCTTCCAACAAACATCCTCAGTATGGCCCTGGCGCTGACAGAAGCTGCACTGCTGGTGACGTCTTGCAACAGTGCCTCCCGAAGGAGCTCTGTAAGTAGAGGTAGCTGAACTACCCTGCTGCGAACGGGAAACTGCTGGACGGAACTGACTCTGAGTCTGACTCTGGACTGGTCGTGCCTGAGTCTGAGTAGGCCCTGTGTAACTCTGAGTCTGCCTCGGCTGTGAACTCTGCCCAACTGATACAGCCTGCCCCTGGTACCCTTGACTCTGAGACTGAAACCGTTTACTCGATTGACTGGTCTCGGCTAACACATCGGCCTTCCGTTTCTCATACCTCGAAGCGGCTCGGACTACTGCAGCATAGTTAGGAAAATCATTTGAAGACAAGTTCATCATAATATCCCTCCTCAAACCCAGGATAAACCTCTGGATCTTCATGTCTTCCGGCTGAATCAAAGCTGGTGCATAACGGGAAAACCGGGTAAAAGTAGCCTCGTATTGATCTACCGTCATACTTCCCTGCTTCAAGTTTATGAACTCTGTTTGTCGCCTCTCGCGAGAAATTACCGATATATACTTGTCTCGAAATTCTCGGACAAAGTCGGCCCACGAATGATGAACTCCCTCAGCTCCCCATTTCTCACTGATGGTATTCCACCAATCTTCAGCATCACCCTCGAGAAGGAAAGTAGCATAAGTAATCTTCCTGTCATCATGGCACTCGAGTATTGCTGCCACTCTCTCAAACTTCCTTAGCCACATCTCAGCTTTCATATCGTCCGGCTCCCCAAAGAAAGTATAGGCCCCATGATGTATAAACCGATCATACAGATTCCCTCCGGTAGGACCACTACCTCCGGCTCTCGCAGCCTGATTACCTCCAACGACCCCTGGCTGACCCTGTTGTGTAACAAATTGGGCGATAGTGTTCATAGCAGTGGCCATCGTGGCCAAGATCTGTGCAGTGCTCGGTTCTTGAACCTGCGGTGCATTTTCGGCCACCTCAGCTTCTTGCCCACGAACCCCCTCGGGTTCTCCACCAACATTCGGATTATCAGCACGACGGCGAGGCCCCATCTCGAATAGCTAGAATGCAAAGTATTATGACAGGTATATATATGTATATATGCAATTTATAAGTAAACACATAAAGAAAAGTCCAATTAAATTCACATAAAGTCAAGTACATAGAAGTTCAAATAAATATTCCACATTCTTGAAGTACACGTAAATCACTAGATCATACTTGACATTCTAGACTCTTGATATTCTATTTCCATGCTAGCATGTTCATTCCTTATTCAAATTTCACTTAGGCAAATCAAAATCAAAGACTCATGTATTCACAAAGTCACATAACAAATCTCTACCCACAGACCGAGAAATTTAACCCGGCTTCATGCAATCTATAGCTCTGATACCACTTAAATGTCACGCCCCGACCCAACCCCCAAGCTAAAGGTTAAGTCCGGACCCGACACACGGACAGAGTCTCCCCTGTACCGTGGACATTCTAAAAACCTGTAAACACTCAAACACAGTCCCAACAATACAATACAAGCTTTTCTTAATTAAACATCAAAGTTCTAAGGCCATCCGAGCCTTATAGTATACAATAGTTCCAAAACACACAAGCATGCGAGAACTTATTATCAACATAGTTTTATAATCATAACATTCTAGGAAATCAATTAAACATAATTGAAAGATCAAACATTTCTACTTTAAGCCATTCACTCCCAAGCAAGCAAAGCGAATAGAAGTAGATCATAAGTTATTACAGTACATAGGCTTTCAAAGCTACAACACAACCAACTAGTCTTCAACTTATACAACAAGCATATACATAGCCCTTGGGCTACAAAATAGTACATAAAGTAATCAGATGAATCTTCCACATAGCAGCAAATTCATTAACCACCTCAAGCTATCAGGCACAGCAACTAAGGTAAAGGCTCAATCTGAACTTCTTCTTCCTCAACTAACTCAACAAGCTGGGGATCACCCTCAGCATCTCCTGAAACAGATATCGAGGTATGAGCAACCATTGTTGCCCAGTGAGGGATATAGTCCCGGGGCGTGCAATGCAACATATAATACATTTATACAACAATAACACTTAGACAATTAAAGAAACAATGATAACTTAAATAACCACACATTTAAAAGGATACATTTCACACAATCCCCTATACACCAATCTTCACAGGTCTTCAATCACGATCCACGAACCACGAGCACGATCACGATAAGCCGGCATAACCCCAATCACTCCAGTGGGTGTACTCCGGATGTACCCCGAATCCTACGACCCAACATCCCCTGGCAATCTCCGGACCAGGCGAATGAGGGAATAGGGCACGGAGTTTGAATATCCACCGGCAAGCCCTCTGCCGCCCAGCCGATATTCAACACATCCGCCCCTGACACTATGGTTGCGCAACCACTATGCAATGCACTTAACGATGGCAAGTTAATAGCAATAATATAAGCATTAACACATATGAGGATCAACAAAGTAGGTTGACCTCGATGCAATTAGAATAGAACAATTATATAAGCAAATATGCAGTTTTACAAAGAGACATTAGCAAGATAAGTTTAGAATCATACCAAAAGCTCCAAATCAACTTAAAATCACTTATAAACACTCAAGAAGTCATGACATGGGTTTAGAAGTGTGAGACAACCTAAATTGCACCTAAACCCCTTTGTTTTTTGAACTATTTCTCTTCCAAACCAAGGTTAATGATTCCATTTTCAAAGGAAACTCTCCCAACCTTCTAACTAACCATCAAGGTGCCCTCTTAACCCTCTAACTCATTCAAATGCCCGCGATTACCCCGAAAACCCCAAATTCCCTCTTATGGCTTTAAACTACACATACATTGTCCGGGCTTCAAACAAGGGATATCAAGGCATCTATAGCACCTAGGTAGCCTAAGGATACTAGAATTGAAGCCCGAATACACCCGGATTCGCATTAACCCCGAAAGCCCCAAATTAAAGTCGGCTATTTTCCATTTTTAGGCGATTTAAGGGCAATGCAAGTGCACGGGGCTATTAGGTTATCTTCACTAGTACCTAAGGCATCTATTAGAAGCATTGAATCAAGCTAATTCGAGCAATTACGCAAAACCCTAGAAAAAACATCACTATTCACCCTAAAAATTAAACTAACGATTCTAACCATTTAAATTGCGAAACGATGGCTCAAATATGTTCTCTAGCAATCATATACATGGTATAATAGCATAGATAACAACTACAATGGCATTTGATCACATTTTCAACAAATCAAGAAATTGACAACTATTTAGAAATGCAAAAACAAGCCGTGAAATCCCTCACCAATACGTGTAGGAGCCTCTAGGAAGCTTGCACACACCATAATCTAGTTGCTCTAGGCTTGGAGTGGCTTGAATTGAAGAGTTGAAGATGAAAAATTCCTCCCAAGTGCAAAGAGGGGTTGTCGGGTTTGGGCTCCTGTTTTCAGCTTTTAATTTTTTTTTCTTTTGCATTTTGTGAGCTTAGGTGATATATAAAAGGGGCTAAGCTGAGGTGGGGTCATTTGGGTGCTTAAATGATCTATTATAATGCGCGTTGCTAGCTCCAAAACGAGGCTAATGTATAAAACTTAGGCTAGCTAATTAAATCTATAAAGTTATTAAGTAACACTATTCACTCAACTACAAAAATCATTTTCTAAACGAGCCCTCCTAACGCCTTTAGTTCAAATGCACATTTTTCCCACTACTTTTACAATTAATATGATTTAATAAAAATGCTAATTAACTAATAGAAGGCAGTTTAAAAACGGAGTGAATAGTAGTCACAAAAGTCAGTTAGTAAGGCACAGAAGTAAATGCGCAAACAAGGGATGCAACAGTAATTAAATGCATGGCTAAATCTCGGGCGTCACAATTCATAGTACTATATTAACGCTAACATGTTTTGCAGGCTCCTATACAACAACAATATATCAGGGACAATTCCATCCGAGATTGGAGGGCTCCCTAAACTCCAGATAATTGATCTCTCCCGTAACTAGTTAACGGGCGAAATTCCCACTTCTCTAGCTAATCACAAAAGCCTCTAGTACCTGTAAGCATCAAAAGTTCATATGAATACGCTCTAGCAGATGATAATTCTGCAAATTTTAACGATTTTTTCGTTGTTGAAACAACATACTTGATGAAAATTAATACATGGTTTATGCATTGGCTACAGGAGGTTAAACAATAACAGTCTCACTGGAACTATTCCATTGTCATTGGCCAATATGACAACTGACGTTCCTGTAATGTTCTTGTTCCTTTTGCAGGCAGAAAACGTATTTACAAATTCTCTTTGAGAAGATCTCTCTCTGAATGTGTTTATCGTTTTACTTCCTGTTCCAGAGACTTGTCCTTCAATAATTTAAGCGGTCCTGTGCCAAGGCTTATGGCGAAAACATTCAAGTATGTTTCTTGAGGAACATCTGTTCTTGCTTCTGATTTTCTGTAGATCACATATTCGAGTTATTTCCTTTTATTCACACAGAATTTTAGGGAATCCTATGATTTGCGCGACGGAGAATGAGCTCGACTGCAATGGAACATCAAAAGGTAAGAGATCAGAGCTACCCTACTCCTGCTAGTTTGTTGTAACCTCAAGAATCTGCATAAGAGGTTCAAATTATTGCATTGCTTCTCATTTCCAATCTCAAACATGTTCTTCACAGCACTGATATTGTGATCAGGGATCACCATCTTTCTATTCATTCTGGTGCCAAATTTAGATTTATCGAATTTCAAAATCAATCCCAGATGGTTTCTCCATGAACTAATTTGTGAATGCAATTCTCTCTGCCTTTAAAGATCCTCTGCCTTCTGGAAGACCTCGAGGACACAAAGTTCCTTTGGCCTTCGGTTCAAGTCTTGCCTTCGTCTGCCTAATAATTCTTGGGCGCGTCTAGATTGCGATAATCTAAGGACTTCTGTGAACACTCTTCTTATGTCAGATAACAATAAGGTATTGACAATCATTTAAGATATCAATTTGGCATCGTTTAGCAATAAAATCTTTACCTCTTGGTTCAAATGCAGGTTTGGCTCATAACATTTGGCAACAGTGTATTGGTCTCTACCTTCTTTCAAAGATAGGTTCAATACATTAGTCTAATGTAGTGATATGTATGAATTGAGATGATCATTGTGCACTTACCTTATAACTGGAAAAGTTTTATGTCGATTGCATAGTCGACAACATTATTGTCGCTTAAAGTGTTGCCTCAGGCTGAGCACAAAAAGGAAGTAAAATAATATTATGGCTTTGGTATTTTCTTAGAAGTGATGAATCAAAAAAGTAGGGTACGTAGAATTGATTAACAATAATTTGCGTTTTCCATGTTCCTTTATAGCCACTGCAGAACTGGTCCATCATCACCGGCCCCATCGCCACCAAAGAAGAACTAGTCGAGCATTTTGGTTACTCTGAGCTCTGATATAGGACCTTAATCAACAAAACGTCAAGTGATTTAGCAACACAATTTTGTTCCACTCTCAAAGCCATAATCTATAAAAATTGCATATACCTGAGATATCAGACTTGATTTCACTTCGTGTCTGCAAAAATTACTTCTGCTTTCATTGAAGCACGTCGAAATTTGGTCAGTTCTTTCAGGATCTTGCATCCGTTATCGGTAAATTGTTTCCCAAGCTGAACTAACATTTTCTCTAGACTTGGTGATTTAGCTAATAGAAGCTTAATGAATTCCAATTCCGGAACTGTCCCAGTAACGTTTTGCAGTTTCACTTCCTTAAGTTCATTCAACATTACATCTGAGTAGAATTCCTCTTTCAGGATCTCCAGAACGTCGTGTGTGTGGGAAACAACTTGGATTAACAACTAGGAAAAAGATTGTATAAACAAATTAATACAAAAATTAAGATATAAAATACAACAAAAAGGGGAGTTCTTGTGGAACAGAACAAATGATGTCGAGCCAAGAGCACCTTCATTACTATATGCAATTTGCGAGAGAAACTTCCACATTACTTACCTGAATATCAATACGCTTCAAGTTGGGGGAGTTTCTGAGCAAGCACAGAGTAAATGACAGCTCACCCGACTCATCTAACGTTATATCAGAGAGCATAAGATCTTCAACATAGATTAAACTAGTCAGAAGATTTCTCGGAACTCTGCCTGCAGCCAAGGACTGAAAGAAACAAGTGCAAAGAGAAAGATCGGAACTCATAGTTGACCTAACAGATTCTAGAATTAAATCCCGGACGAAAGAGTTACCTTGACTAGATTATAGTTTAATTGCAGGTACTGAAGAGCAGGCAGACCATGAAAGAACTTGAGTAAGCTACATGTTACTCCTTTCCAATTATTCAATTTGTCTGCAGAGTCAACAAGAATGATTGAAACCGAAGCAAGAAGTGGAACTTTCTTGAAGATAATTGATTTCATAAGGCCTCTGAAGGTGAAAATTTTCAGATTAGGAGCATCAATCTTAAGATCACAAATGTCAGAATAGATTTTCAGCTCCAATAGCTCAAGTAATGGGGAGCTGGAGATTAAACGTCCAAGCACTTCAGAGCTACTAGTAACTTTACTCAGCTTCAACGTGATCAGCCTACTAAATCCTTTGAAGGCAGGTGGGATCTCAATCAAACAAGACCAAAGGCTCAAATGCGTCAGCTGTTGGCATGTAAAAAATGATAATGGCAACCTGTAGCACTCACCTGCCCATATCTCAAGGGTAAGATCCTTAATACCATTCCTTGAAAGAAAACCGATCAGGTTGTCAAATTCAGGACAGCTTTCCAGTCCAGGAATAGAGAGGGTAAACTTTTGGATCGGTCCTTCATGGAGCAATATGATCTGATATAACATCAACACAGCTGTGATTCTAGATGAATCTTTTACAATCAATTCTTTCCACAGCTTCTGATCAAGTATTAATTGTGGTAGTTTTGCCCAGCTATACCTCCATTTCCTTGATAAAATACTGGTCCTCACAGCATCTCATGTTGGCAAATACATCAGGATGGTTTCTATAACATTGTCAGGAAGATTACTTATCATATCAGAAGGTCGAGCATGAACACTCGCTACATTTTGACTATTATTCCCGCTTTTAGCTGCAAAGATAATTAGCCAAAGTTTGAGAAATTCAATATAAATAAACCGCTAATTGTCGCTTTTAGCAACAATTTTTCTGGAAATTAAAGTGGCAGACTGTTGAATTACAAATCCGTATTGCATTTTGCATATCCAGACACAAAGTAAACTAATATTTACATCATCGGATACCAAAACCACGCAACTAACAAAAGAATAGGCTTATCATCACATTGTTTTCACCAGTTAGATGCTGCAACTGCTTAATCATAAAATTGTGTAAAATGAAATTATATAGCCATTCTTAATTTATTTCTAAGTTTTGTGACCACCACAAAGTAATTATCCTTCAACAGAGATAGTCAACTAATACTATGCGAAAATAAAATCAATATTAACTGCCTTAAAACATTTGGGTTGAATTAGTGATGCTATAATCTTTCACTATCTGCACATGGAAAATTATGTTTTCACACTTCACAATCGAGGTTGATATAAGTATATATAACCCCACTGTTTCCCAGAGTGATCTTGTTTGTACACTGAGTGTGACCTTTTATAAAAATGATAGGTTGTGTTTCTTAATTCGCGTTTATCAAATTACCACCCCATTTAAAACCTAACCTATTAGAGATGAATTTATTATATTTATATATTTTCTTCAACACGAGAAGCTGAAATGTGTTTTGAGTTTTGTACATGGACAGTTTCAAGGTTTTTAAATGGTTAAATAGGTGGCCACGAGACTTGAACCGAATACCCTATACTATATTAAAGTATCACCTTATTTAAAAGATTAAGCAGTTAGAGGGGAACTTATAATTATATTTATTCATTATCTTCAACAAAGTTGATTTCGGTATTTATGTATATGTTGAACAACAAACCAAAATCATGTATATATATATATTTTTTTTTTGTTATTCAAAGGGTGGCTTAGAGGCCAATTTTACATCGCATAAAACGTTGCACACTCGTGAGAATTGATATTATCAGGATCTCTTGCATATAAAGTGAGAAATATACTGCTAGACAAATACTAACTCGAAGCAATTGAATACGTTAATAAACCATAATATTCTACACTGATAAACATATGAGTGCTAAAACAGGCCATGTTAGAGCTTGTTCACATATAAAAATATACATCAACATGCTAACTATAACACGTATAAGGTAATTCAATCATTAAAGCTTCTCTTTTAAGATACAAAATATATGAGAAAAGCTAGCAAGTAATGTATACAAAACAAAAAGAAAAAAAAAGCAGACTGCTTACCCATATGCATCTATTTCAACGTATCAACAAGAAAGAATTGACAGTGGTGAGTTTGTTTTGTGAAAAAGAATATGATTTGACACTTTCGGTTCGAATGTCGTTTTATGTACTGGGAGACGTGGTCATTTGAGTAGAGCCTGGCCATGCATTAGGGCTTTGTTTGACCTAATTTTTAAATATTTATAAATATTTTTTTGTGAGTTAAAAAATTTAAACTAACTTGTTTGGTTTATTTTTTAAAGTTTTTTTAAATAAAAATTAAAACTGAAAAAAAAGTAAAAATTTAGAAACTCAAAATTGAAGTTTTTCAAAAGAAGTTTTTGCAAAGTTGTTTTTGGCTCTATTTGGTCTAAATGTGAAATTTTAGTTTTTGAATTGTAGTTTTTTTTAGTAGTAGTAGAGTTTTGGGTAGAAGTGCTATTGAATAAAAGTTATTGACTGTTCGGCCTATGTTAGGCAATGTTGAGTTTTTAGAAAATTTGAGGGTAATGTTGAACTTTAAAAGATATGAAATGGTATATTTGAGACCAAAAAATAAAACAGTTTCCCGTATTATGTAAAAATAATTTCGCAAAAGTTTATTTTAAAAAGCTTCAATTTAGAGTTTTTTATTTTTCAATTTCAGCTTTTACCTAAAAACATTTTAAAAACAGAACCAAACTAGTTAGATCAACTTCTAAACTCACAGAAAATATTTATAAGTGTCAAAAGGTTAGACCAAACAAAGCTATATAATGCGAGAAGTAGTTTTTCTTTTTCTTCCTCAAATATACCCTCCATATTTTTTAAAGTTCGATATTACCTTTAAAATTTTTAAAAGCTTAGTTCTCACCTGCCCATATCTCAAGGGTAAGATCCTCAATACCATTTCTTGAAAGAAAACGGATCAGGTTATCAAATTCAGGACAGCTTTCCACTCCAGGGATAGAGAGTGTAAACTTTTTGATCGATCCTTCATGGAGCAACATGATCTGATACAACATCCTCGCAGCTGTGATTCTAGCTGAATCTTTTACAATCAATTTTTTCCACAGCTTCTCATCAAGTAGTAATTGTGGTATTTTTGCCCAGCTATACCTCCATTTCCTTGATAGAATACTGGTCCTCACAGCATCTCGCGTTGGCAAATACATCAAGATGGTTTCTATAACATTCTCAGGAAGATTACTTATGATATCAGAAGGTCGAGCATGAACGCTCGCCATCTTTTGACGATTATTCCTGCTTTTAGCTACAATGACAATTAGCCAATGTTTGAGAAATTCAATATAAATAAACGATTAATTGTCGCTATTTAGCTGAATTACAAATCTGTATCACATTTCCAGACACAAAGTAAACTAATATTTTACATCATCAGATGCCAAAACTACGCAACTAACGAAGAATGGGCTTATCATCACATTGTTCTCACCAGTTAAATGCTGCAACTTTTAATCTCAAACCAAGAAGACATTCATAGAGAAATTTATTTATCATAAAATTGTGTAAAATGAAATTATCTAGCCATTCTTAATTTTTTTCTACGTTATGGTACTTATAACAACCCTTACATATGAAATTTGAGATTTGTGACCACCACAAAGTAGTTATCTCTTCAACAGAGGTAGTCAACTAATCCTGTGCAAAAATAAAATCAACTAACGTTAACGGCCTTAAACATTCGGGTTGAATTAGTGATGTTATAATCTTTCACTATCTGCACATGGAAAATTATGTCTTCACAATCAATGTTGACATATGTATATAGTATATACGATTCTACTATTTCTTGGAGTCTTGTACACTAAGTGTGACTTTTAAAAAGATGATAGTGTCTTTACTAAATTACCACATCTAAAAACTTGATCTGTTAGAAATGAGTTTATTGCATTTATTTATTGCCTTCAACCGTGCAAATGAGATTTGTTTTTGAGTTTTACAAATGGACAAATTAATGTTTTTTAAATGAGTTACGACGAGACTTGAACCGAATATCCCATAGTTTTGATATGTATTTTAAGCATCACAACTCACCAAAATCATTATTTTTTCTTCTTCTTATTTAAAGGGAGGTTTAGAAGCCAATTTTACACCATTTAAAATGTTGGACGCTACTAGAATCGATCTCGGAACCACGCACACATAAAGCGAGAAACATACACTAGACCAAATAAATAAAGAGTAAGAAAATGAACAACTTGAAGCAATTGAATACGTTAATAAACCATAATATTCTACACAGATAAGCATATGAGTTGCTAATCAATACAGAAGTAATATATGCAGGAAAACAAAAGGAAAAAGATCAAACAGCTTACTCATATCATATATGTCTAATTCAGCGTATCTACACGAAAGAATTGAGAGTGGCAAGTGTGTTTTATAGAAAAGAATATACTATTGACACTTTAGGTTTTGTATATCGTTTGAGTAGAGCCCGTGCCAGGCCATGCATCAAATGAGGTTTGCTAGATATCGTATCTCTGGAAACAATCTCACTAATTAGAGAAAGGGAATGACTCTCATTCAGTAGTGTTATATACTTTGACATTGTTAAACAGAGTAAATTTTTTCTAGAGAAATAAATACCTTGTATAAATCTATCATGATTAGGCAAATTATGCATTTAGTCTCTATTGTTTTTCTAAATTTTAATTTAGTATCTATTATTTAAAGTTAGTTAATTTAGGCCTTATTATTTTAAAAATTTGTAATTTTGTCCTTACTGTAAAAAAATTGAGGTAGTTCTAACAGAAAAGTGTCACGTGTATTGTGTTTACAATTTTGTTGAATATTGTTTTTACATGAAATTCAACATAATCCTCAATGTCTAATAAAAATTCAAATTTGTATAAATATCATATTTGTTCTTATTATTTCACAAAATATTCAAATTAATTTGTATTACAAAGATATACACATACAACCACACATGACATATAGATTCACACTCAAAGTGAAGCACTTCCACCCCTCTCCCTCCCCCCCCCCCCCCCCCCCCCCCCCACCACCACCACCACCACGACCACCACCACGACGCCTCATTCCTTACCTCCCACTCCCGCCCGGCACCCTATTCCTCCTCCTCCCCTCCCTTCCCCCACCCGGTGTTGTTGTACGCGTGTATGTATATAGGTATATATAAGCGTTGATGTGTGTGTATGATTATTAAAATGACTAATTTTGAACAATATGCGCAAATTTAAAATTATGAGGTACATAATAATAGAGACTAATTACGTAATTTGACCATTCATGATTCTAAAAGAGAAATTAGACATACCATATATATATAAGTGATGATTCTAATAAAGCTTGGGATACATGATTTCTGATTTATCCATGTAAAATAATTAGATTCTCGAACAAGTACAATGTATGTGTGGGAAAGAGCTGATCCAAATTTGCAGTCAATTACTTGGTCAATACAATGTATGTGTGGGAAAGAGCTGATCCAAATTTGCAGTCAATTACTTGGTCAATATATTGTGTGTACTCGTATTCAGAGTATGTTGATTACTTCTCTTCGTGGCTTGCCAAAAACTTTTGCACATGCTTGGTTTGTTACAAACATGAATTATTCATTCATAAACAAGTTAATCACCAATTTTACCTTCGAGACTCATAATATTTTACTACCGTTAAATATCTCTATTATTTAATATGAGAGAATGTAAATCCGAATGGTAAAAAGAACACAAGAGTTATATTATTACTATACTAGTCGATTTTTTAGTACAACAATGATAATTTTAAACCTTTTGCGGTAGAACCAATAAAGATTTCTTTTTTCAATTCATCCCTTGGAGTGAATACTTCATTCAAGAATTGTTTTCGATCCAATAGGCTCAGAAGCGGAGCTAGGGAGGCTGGCGGCATCCCTGGCCTCCCCAAGGTTTTTATTTTACAAAAAAAATCTATGTAGTATTATTAAAAAAAATTTACTGTCCCTATTTTTTCCTTTCATCAAATTTCTTATTTGAATTTTGACCACAACCAATATTAAATTCTTGACTTTGAGAGGCTCAATAACTCTCATGACCTAACATGTGAAATTTTAGTTTCTCAACTGCTCAGCCCGTTAGCCGGTACAACTTCTTTGTCTAGAAGTTTAGAAAAACATCTCCAGACTCTGGTGCCTCTATCTATCTTATCAAAATTAGAAGTTTAGAAACATAAACTTGAAAAATTAACATATTTAATGTAATTATGAAAATAAATGATAAATATCATACATCAAGCCGAATACAAGAACATCACGTTCATCTTGTTCATTAAATGGGCGAATATTCATGTTTTCATGCTCATTTTATGTATTATATATAAGATCTCAACATGCCACATGGCATACAAACACTACCTACATACATATTTTCACTTTTTGGCCACAAGAACATGTTTGCTGCTCTGCCACTCACGTGCAATATTTTTTTATAATATCATAATGTGATGAGTGAGATCCAACCGTTTTGAATTTTTCACATCACTTCATCATAATTGTATATCAACAACTCATAACAATAACTTTATAACATTATAAGGTTATGAGGCGAGCTGTTCCCTCCCACCTTTCCACATTCCCCAACACTTACCAGAAAACAAAAAGGAAAGCGTACAAGTTACTTCATAGTTTTGAGTTTTGACATCGGACGTAAACAACAAAATATGCAAAAAAGGGTTTATCAACTCCTTCCAATCCAGTACCAAAACCATAACTCGTACATCAAACTTGATTTTCCTCTACATCTGCATAAACTACACGAGCTTCCTTTGATGCGCCCTGAAATTCTGTCAGTTTTTTGAGGATCTCATATCCTTCATCAGCAGCAATCGATGACGAGGGATGAATTAGCATTTTCTTTAGACTTGGAGATTTAGCTAATAAAAGCTTAACAAGTTCCAACTCAGGCCTTGCCCCAGTAAGCCCTTGCAGTTTCACTTCCTTGAGTTCATTTAGTATTATGTCCGAGTAGTCTTCCTCTTTCAGGAATTCCAGACTGGCTTTTGGGTTGAAGGTTGTATTAAATGAAAACTAGAAAAAGAAAATTAAACCAAATCACATATAACATGCAATATGTGACCCCGGGGGGGTGTGGGTGGGTGGGGGCAGGGTGGGGAGTGGTGTATGGGAGAGAAATCTGCTTACTCACATAAATACAAAGATGCTTCAAGTTAGGGGAGCTTCTGATCAAGCAAAGAATAAACAATGCCTCATGCATTTCATATAATTTTAATCCAATGAGCTCAAGATCTCTAAGGTAGACTAAAGTAGTCAGAAGCTTTCCTGGTACTTCACCTGCAGTGCTCAAGGGCTAAAAGAAATATAGGTATCTCAGGAAAAAGAATTCATACTTCACCTAAAGAGTCAAGAATTAAAGCCCAGATGATACAGTTACTTGGATAAGAACATAGTTTAAGTGCAGGTTCTCAAGAACAGGCAGACCATGAAAGAACTCGACAAAGTTGCGTGTTCTTACTTCCTTGAAATTCGCTCTGATTAGTTTAAGTCCATCCGGTACAATCGAAACCGAAGAAAGAAGTGGGGCTTTCTTGAAGAAAATTGATCTCATAAGGCCTCTGAATCTGAATGTTTTCAGATTAGGAGCTTCAATCTCAATATCAAGATAATCGGAAGAGATTTCCAGCTCCAATAACTCGAGTACTGGTAAATTGGAGATTAAACTTGTAAGCATTTTTCCAGTAATAGCAACGTCACATAGCTCTAGAGTAGCCAGCCTATTAAATCCTTTGAAGGCGGGTGTGGTGTCAATCAAACAGGAACGAAGACTCAAATGCCTCAACTGTTGGCACGTAAAAATTGATGATGGCAATCTGTACCACCCATCTGTCCGTATCTTAAGGGTAAGATCTTCAATACCGTTCCTTGAGAGGAAAAGGATCAGGTTGTCAATTTCGGGAAAGTTTTCGAGTCTAGGAATGGAGAGGGAAAACTTGTTGATAGGTCCTTCATGAGGCAACAGCAGCTGACATAAAATCATTGCTAATGTTACTCTAGATTTATTACATAGCGTCTCATCAATTATCAGTTGTGGAAGTTTTGTCCAGCGATACCTCCATTTCCGGGCTAAACTACTTGTCCTTACAGCATCTCGTGTTGGCAAATACATCAGGATGGTCTTTATAACATTGTCAGGAAGATTACTTATCATATCAGAATGTTGAGCCAGAACACTTGACATCTCTTGATAATCTGCATTGACAATTTGCACATGTTTTTGTATTATCAGTGAAAATAGACAATTAATCATTGTTATTTTAGCAACTAACATTCTGGAAAATTAATTATAGTGTGCTCTTATAGTCTTTGAGCTGCGTAGGGTAATCCATGTACGAACATTACCTCTCTCATCTGTTGAATGTAGAGTTTTAGTTCTGTCGTACACTGGAATAGTGGCAGATTGCTAAATAACAAATCTGTATCGTATTTCATCTTAGTGTCCACCCGCCCCAACGTCTAACTCACCAAAATCACCCATTTTAGAAAACTGAATATAGGAAAAAGCGCTAAAGAATAAGAATTGAACAAGTTAAATAAACCATAATATTCTACACAGACAAGCATGCACATGAGTTGCTAATACAGACCATGTTAGAGCTTGAACACATACAAAATCATACTCCAACATGCTAAAGATAGCACATACATGGATATAATTCACACATTAAAGCTTCTTGTTGGAGACTAGAATGTGGAAAAAACTAAAAAAGCAATATATCCAAGAAAACAAAAAGAATTCGAGCAAATTGCTTACTCATATGCTTTTTATTTGTCTCTCTCTCTCTCTCTCTCTCTTTTTTGTGTTGTTGTTGCTAGGTATTTTTTTTATGTATGTTTGAACATACCTAAAAGAAGTTTTATAGTAAAGAAGATGATTATACACTTTTAGTTTTGAAATGTCGTTTTAGATCTACTAGGAGATGTGGTCGTTTGAGTAGAACCCATTCATTGTCTTGATACTTGAGTTGCAATTACTATCGATATTGGGCAACGCCATGCATCAAATGAGGTTTGCTAGATCGTTGGATTGTTAAAGGGAAAAACATTATCTTTCAAAACAATTGACTAACTAGAGAAATTTAGACTTGGCTAGGATATGTCCTCCTATTATATAGGGACCAAGCCAGATATTTAATTGTGGGGGTCAATTTTTTTTTTTTTTTGTGTACAGTGTATTTTGGGTTAGTAGAAAAAAGACTTATTTTTTTATAGTTTTAATTTTTTTTTTACAATTTTATTAAATAAAATTTGGTTATAATTTCATATTACGGTGTTTTTAAATATTTACTAAGCAAAATAATCGTTCTAAGTATATTTTTGAATATCAACTGATTTATATTTTGGATGCATCATAAAAAATATTGTAATAATTCTAAATTATATATTTAACTATTTGCTCATTACATTCTCCATGCAAACTATAAATTTATAGGAACCAAAATCAAAACAAACAGTAATAGACATATATATACTTGCAAAATACTAGCAACTAGCAAAATACTGGCAAAAAAAAAAGAGTTAATTGTGGTGACTTGAACCATGCCATTAAAAATGATAGTAATTGTAACTAACCACTAAACTAACTCTATATTTTTAAAAAGTTTTATAACTTTTTGAGTTTTTAGTTTGGGAGGGCCAAATCTATCTTTTTAAAAAAAGAAATTCATTAAATTATTTTTTGGAGGCGCCCTGACTCCTCCTCCCTCCGCCCCTACTATTATAAATATTATTCAATCTTGAAATGATTTAGAGTATGTATTAGAATATACAATTATATCACGTAATTTATAACAATATATTGAATCCAATATGGTCTTGTATAAAATGAAAATCTCGTCATTAAAAAAAAAAAAAAAATACTCCTTTCATAAATCAAGATTCACCAAGAATTTAGACAAACCATGTATAAAACAAGATTTTAAAAAAACTAGTGAGACATTATTATTCTCTGAGTAGGATCTATTATTAGTTCATAATATTCGGGCTTAATTCCTGGCTCGAATTGGATTGAGCAATTGCTAGAACGTTTTGTAGAATCAATAGGAAGTTTCTAGAGCCGTTGTGGTTGGAACTCAACAATGGAGAGTATTTCTGAAGGTGTTCCAGTTATCTGCACGTCATATTTTGCCGACCAGATGATGAATGCGAGGTATCTTACACAGTAGATCCATTCTTTCCCACCTTCCCCCGACTGCACGCACACACGTCTACAAACATTCCCCTCAACGTCCAGAAAAGAAAAGGAAAGAATACAAGTTACTTCATAGCTTTGATATAGGACGTAAACAACAAAATATGGTAAAAGGGATTTATCAACTCCTTCCAATCCAGTACCAAATATCATACAAATTGCAGATAGATGAACATCAAACTTCATTTTCTCCTCTATCTACATAAACTACTTCTACTTCCTTTGATGCGCGCTGAAATTTTATCAGTTCTTTGAGGATTTTATATCCTTTATCAACACCAATCCATGCCCTGGGACGAATTAGCATTTTCTTTAGACTTGGCGATTTAGCTAATAAAAGCTTAACAAGTTCCAATTCAGGCCTTGTCCCAGTAACATCCTGCAGTTTCACTTCTTTGAGTTCATTCAGCATTATGTCCGAGTAGTCTTGTTCTTTCAGGAATTCCAGAACTGCATTTGTGTTGGAGGTTGTGTCTAATGAAAACTAGATAAAGAAAATTAAACCAAATTAATACGAAAATTAAGATATAACATGCTATATGTGAAAAAAAGAAAAAAAAATTCTGCTTACTCACATAAATACATAGATGCTTTAAGTTAGGGGAGCTTCTGATCAAGCAAAGGATAAATGATGCCTCATCCATTTCATCTAAGTTTAATCCAATGAGCTTCAGATCTTTAAGGTAGACTAAAGTAGTAAGAAGCCTTGTTGGGACTTCACCTGCACTCAAGGACTAAAAGAAACAAGTGCAAAAGAGAAAGATAGGGAAAATAAAAATTATAATTCACCTAAAAGATTCAAGAATTAAAGCCTGGATGCAACAATTACCTCGATAAGATATTTGCCAAGCTCCAAGTTCTCAAGAACAGGCAGACCATGGAAGAATTTGACTAAGTTGCATGTTCCTCCTCCCCTGAAATTAATTTTGTCTATAGGTGCAGACGGTTGAATTGAAACCGAAGAAAGAAGTGGGACGTTTTTTAAGACAATTGATTTCATTTTGCCTGTGAAGACGAAAGTTTTCAGATTGGGAGCATCAATCTCAAGAAAATCCAAAACCATATATAGATCCAATAGCTCGAGTAAGGGTGAACTGGAGATTAAACTTCCAAGGCCTTCGTCACTAATAATAACATCACACAGTTTCAGCGCGATAAGCCCACTAAATCCTTGGAAGTCAGGTGTGGCCCCAATCAAACAAGAACGAAGACTCAAATGCCTCAGCTGTTGGCATGTAAAAAATGACGATGGCAATCTGTAGCAGCCATCTTCCTCGGTCCACTTCTCAAGAGTACGATCCTCAATGCCATTCCTTGAGAGGAAAAAGATCAAGTTGTCAATTTGAGGAGACCATTGCAAGAAAGGAATAGAGAGGGTAAACTTTTTGATTGGTCCTTCATGGAGCAATAGAATCTGATATAAAATCTTTGTAGCTGGAATTGCTCCTCTATGTTTTGCACGTAATTCGTTCGACAGCGTCTTATCAAGTATTAATTGTGGTAGTTTTGCCCAGCGATACCTCCATTTCCGGGCTAAAATACTTGTCCTTACAGCATTTCGTGTTGGCAAATACATCAGTATGGTCTCTATAACATTGTCAGGAAGATTACTTATCATATCAGAAGGTTGAGCCAGAACACTTGACATCTCTTGATGATCTGTATTAACAATTAGCACAGGTTTTGTATAATCAGTGAAAATAGACAATTAATCATTGTTATTTTAGCAACTAATATTCTGGAATATTAATTATAGTGTGCTCTTATAGTCTTTGAGGCTGTATAGGGGGTAATCCCTATACGGGCTTTACCTTTCTCATCTGTTGATTGTAAAGTTTTAATTTTGTCGTACTATGGAATAGAGGCAGATTGCTGAATAACAAATCTATATCGTATTTCCAAGCACAAAATTAAACAATCTTTACATCATTCGATACAGAACCCCAAAAGTAGTGAAGGATGAGCTTATTATCTCCTTGTAGTCACCATTTAGATGCTGTAAATGCTACTGGCATAGAAATTCATTTATCATACATTCTTTAGAATGAAATTATCTAGTCATTCTTAATATATCTCTATGTTTTGCTATCAATAACAACTCTTAATTAATGAAATTTCAGATTTGCGACTACTGCAAAGGATTTATCGTCCAACCAAGGTAGTCAACTATTCCTTTTCAAAAAAAAAAATAATAATAACTGCCTTAAACATTCGGGTTGAATTGAAATGCTATAATCTTTCACATTCAGTGTTAATACATTTCACGGAGTCTTGTCCACAGAATACAATATTTATACATATAATAGGTGGTATCTTTTTACATATATGTTAACAAAGAATAAGGAGGAATAGCATCTCATCACATGGCATCAGAGATTGAGTTTATTAGCAGTTATATTCCATCTTGGCATACGTCTAACTGACCAAAATAACCCATCTAAAACCCAATATAGGAAAAAGCGTTAAATTAAGAATAGAATATGAAAAAATTATTTTAATAAATTTTCATGTAAAAGTATCTACCTTTTCCTCTCCTTATTCCCAATCTAAACAAGAAACACTAATATCTTGTTCTTTGCTATTTTTTGCTATAATATGAGCGAGCGGCTCTTTTAAAAGAAAATAAGATGAAATAATTTTATTTCCTTTCTTCGATTCTTTCCTCTAACTTCCCTTCATTACCTCTCATTTACTTTCCTCTCTTTTATGATTCTTTCCAAATTTCCTTCGTTTCCCTTTGCTCATGAATCAAACTGTTTGGATTGCAAGAGGCAAAGGAAAGGAATATAACCGCTAAGAGTATAACTCACACATTAATGGGTACGAGAAAGAGTATATAATTAAAGAAAAACGAAAAAAAAAAATTATAATTTATGATGTAGCAAAGAGGAAAGGAAAGGTTCTTTTCTAAAGAATAGTATATAATTAAAGAAAAACGAAAAAAATAAAAGAAAACAAATTACTTACCCACTTTTATGTGTCTTTGAGCGTGTCTACGAGAAAGAGTGGAGGGTTTTGCATGTGGGTTTTGGGTTTTGCTGTAAAGAAGGTGATGCGATGGATACAGTTGTCGTTTTGTTGTAGGACTCGTTCTTTTGAATTTTTTTCTTTTGCTATAATAAAAGTTAAAAGTCGAATTTAAATTTAAAATTTTCATTATAATATGTATTATTTGATTATTTTATGTTATAATTATTTGATCATTTTATTTAATTCTTAAAAAAAAAATCTACATTTTTAATTAATGGGTATTCACTACAACCCCCGAAATTGACATGAAGTTTTAAGTCACTCATTAAAATTATTTTATCTTATTTTACTCACTTCAATATCAATATGCCTTGGGTTGGGGGAGTTTCTGATCAAAGGAAAGGATAAATGACAGCTCATGGAATTGCTCTGACGATATTTTAGAGAACTTAAGATCTTTAAGGTAGACCAAAGTAGTCAGAAGCCTTCTTGCTCTTTCAGGAATTCCAGAACCGCATTTATGTTGGAGGTTGTGTCTAATGAAAACTAGATAAAGAAAATTAAACCAAATTAATACGAAAATTAAGATATAACATGCTATATGTGAAAAGAAAAAAAAATCTGCTTACTCACATAAATACAAAGATGCTTCAAGTTAGGGGAGCTTCTGATCAAGCAAAGGATAAATGATGCCTCATCTATTTCGTGTAATTTTAATCCAATGAGCTTAAGATTATTTTAAGGTAGACTCTTGTTGGGACTTCAGCTGCACTCAAAGACCGAAAGATGGGGAAAATAAAAATTATATAATATACCTAAAATATTCAATAATTAAAGCCACGATGCAACAATTACCTCTACAACATATTTTCCAAGCTTCAAGTTCTCAAGAGCAGGCAGACCATGGAAGAATTCGACTAAGTTGCATCTTCCTCCTTCCCTGAAATTTGGTCGAATTGAAACTGAAGAAAGAAGTAGGACGTTTTTGAAGACAATTGACTTCATATCGCCCCTGAAGACGAAAGTTTTCAGATTGGGAGTATCAATCTCAAGATCATGAAAATCCAAAAAGATATCTAGATCCAACAGTTCGAGTAAGGGTGAACTGGAGATTAAACTTCCAAGGCTTTCGTAACTAATAGTAACATCACACAATTTCAGCGTAATAAGCCCACTAAATCCTTTGAAGTCAGGTGTGGCCCCAATCAAACAAGAACCAAGACTCAAATGCCTCAGCTGTTGGCATGTAAAAAATGATGATGGCAATCTGTAGCCGTCATATTCATCTGTCCACATCTCAAGGGTAAGATCCTCAATGCCATTTCTTGAGAGGAAAAAGATCAAGTGGTCTATTTGAGAAGAACAATATTCCAAGGAACGAATAGAGAGGGTAAACTTTTTGATTGGTCCTTCATGGCGCAACAGAATCTGATACAAAATCATTGTAGCTGGGATTTCTGCTCTATGTTTTGCACCTAATTCATTCAACAGCGTCTCATCAAGTATCAATTGTGGTAGTTTTGCCCAGTGATACCTCCATGTCCTTGACAAAATACTGGTTCTCACAGCATCTCCTGTTGGCAAATACATCAGGATGGTTTCTATAACATTCTCAGGAAGATTACTTATGAGGTCGAGCAGGAGCACTCGCTATCTTTTGACGATCATTCCTGCTTATAGCTGCAATGATAATTAGCCAAAGGTTGAGAAACTCAATCTAAACAACCGATTAGTTGTTGCTACTTTAGCAACAACTACTATTCTGCAAAAGTGGCAAGCTGTTAAATTACGAATCTGTATCGCATTTCCAGACACAAGGTAAATTAATATTTACATCATTGGATCCTAAACCACGAAACTAAGGAAGAATGGGCTTATCATCAATTTTTTGTCCAGTTAGAAGCTGCGATTGGTAATGTAAAAGCAATCAGACATTCGTAGAGAAATTTATTTGTTATTACATTTTATAGAATTAGTATAAAGCCAAGGGCAGATGCACATTGAGGCCGGTAGGGACTTTTTAAATATAATAATATTTTAAAGGTATTTTTTATCCGAAATATTAATTAGCCACCACTAAAAACAATAAAAAAAAATCTTATATAAGCAATGATTATACATAATAACGTTTACTAAAAAGATATCCTAGATGAATCTGCAATTTAACTTATTTCCTTTCCCTTTTACTTTTTGCTGTCCATCTGAGAGAAATAATCTTTCCTTTAATTGCCGTTTATTTCCTTTCCCACACAAATCAAATCATAGTTTTAAGCTTTTATAGAGGGATTTATGTTAAGTTTATTTATAGATTCAACAATATATTTGGACTAAAAGAAGAAGACCTTAACAATTGATAGCATGAGATGTTAGGTGTTACTTTTCAATCAGTGTTGATTTTTGGATATATATGTATATATATATATATATATATATGTACTGTAATATACCAAAATCACTCATTTAAGAACCCAAATATAGCAAAATCCGCTAAAGAGTAGACAAAGGAGTTATTTGAAACGTGGCCAGCCCAATGCACGAAATTCTCCGTGCAGAATGAGATGCTTGAAATCAACCCAAACAAATATTGTACACAAACAAGCATATGGGTTGCTAATAGAGACCATCTTAGAGCTTGTACACATGAAATCAGACATAAATATGTGAAAGATAGCATAGGTAAGGATATAAATCACACATTAAAGCTTCTTTATTATAAACAGAATAATATGTGGAAAAAAAAAAAACCAAGTACTAATTATATAGGGGGGGAGGGGAGAAGAGAGACAAATTGCTTACCCATATTCTTTTTATGTGTAAAGAAGGTGATGGAGATGGATGCCTTCGATCGATATTTTACATTTGTTATAGGACACGTTTCATTTGAATTAGAGCCCTTATTGGGCTCAATGTTTAAACATACTCACTATTCCTACTCATAATATTATCAAGATTAAATAGTTATAAATTATTAATATAATTATAATAAAATAATATAAATAATTTATAATATTTAAATACTATTTATCAACACTGGAGCAACTTAGAGTTATCGTATCAAATGAGTTTTCCCACATTTTTTAATTATTTGAAAAATATTGTTGAACCCCTAAAACAATTTCACCTTTTTTTTTTTTGCGTTGAGGTTTTTTATACATATACAAGAAAACGGTTACAATAGTCATTAGTCAATCCTTATGGGATGGACTTCAGCTTGTACCAATTTGTCACTCGCACTAGCAGAACTAGGCCATTTAGAGGGGGTCAAGCTTAAAAAGAAAATAGAAAAAAGAAAAAACATATGTAATGTTTGAAAAAAATGCTAGGATTCCTCTAATTTTTTATATTTATTATCGTCAATTTTTTTAATTAAATTTTGACACGCAAAATCATATTCCAAGTTCCGTTCCTGGCCACTCGGTTGACCTTACGCTTGACATGCCTAAATGAATGGCCAGAACAAGAAGATTGAAAAAAAACAAGTGTTGTGAAGCACGGAAAAAGACCGCCACTCATAATCTTTGAGACCCTGGAGAGCTTCGAATACAGACGCTGCATCAGATTCTCTAATACAAGGAGTTCGTAAATCCAGTTGTACAATCATCATGGACGGCACCTGACATGCTTTGGCTTCTACGCTAGAAACACACCAGACACTTAAAAACAATTGACTAATTCTGAAAATTTGAATCAATCCCATATAGTTTTTTTTTTTCTTAAAACATGTACATTTCATTACCATGAAAATCAATAATTGTACAGAATATTTAACCAACCCCAGTTGAGGTGATGTCGTTAACAAAAATATCTCGTAAAAGAGGGAATGTTACAAATCCAGTCAAACACTAACTTTTTATGAAGAAGATGTTTCGCCACCCAATCTGTAGCTTTGATGGTTGTCTTTCTTGTGTACTGAAATCTGACTTAATAGACTTTAGCTGCAATCAACTTAATATCGTCAATGATATAATTGATGACTCGATGAGAGTTGAGGCATGACGAGTTGATGACATTAAGAACATAAAGTATATCACTAGCTTAGTACAAATTGTTTTTTATTACTAGCTTAGTACATATTTTTACTTTTCAGCCACAAGAACATGTTTGTACTACTACCACTCCCATGTAAGAATATTCTCATAATATTATAATATGATGAGTAAGATCCGACTATTTTGAAATGTTGACATTATTTTATCATAATTGTGTTAATAACTTGCGATCTTTGGGTCTTACTCATAACACTATAACATTATAAGATAATGAGTAGAGCCATTCCCTTCCACATTCCCCCCATATTTTCCCTAATGCCCAGAAAGAAAAGGAAAGAATCCAAGTCACTTCATAGCTTTGATATAGGACGTAAACAAAAAAATATGGTAAAAAGGATTTATCAACTCCTTCCAATCCAGTACCAAAACCATAACTCATACAAATTGCAGATAGATGAACATCAAACTTCATTTTCCCCTCTATCTACATAAACTACTTCTGATTCCTTTGATGCGCGCTGAAATTTTATCAGTTTGATGAGGATTTTATATCCTTTATCAACAGCAATCCATGCCTCGGGACGAATTAGCATTTTCTTTAAACTTGGCGATTTAGCTAATAAAAGCTTAACAAGTTCCAATTTAGGCCTTGCCGCAGTAAAGTCTAGCAGTTTCACTTCCTTGAGTTCGTTCAGCATTATGTCCGAGTAGTCTTGGTCTTTCAGGAATTCCAGAACAGCATTTGTGTTGGAGGTTGTATTGAATGAAAACTAGAAAAAGATGATTATATCAAATTAATATGAAAATTAAGATGTAGCATGCAATATGTGAGGAAAAAAATCTGCTTACTCACATAAATACAAAGATGCTTTAAGTTAGGGGAGCTTTTGATCAAGCAAAGAATCAACGATGCCTCATCCATTTCATGTAATTTTAATCCATTGAGCTTAAGATCTTTAAGGTAGACTAAAGTAGTCAAAAGCCTTGTTGGGACTCTGCCTGCTGCCAAGGACTGAAAGAAACAAGTGCAAAGAGAAAGATAGGGAAAATAAAAATTATAATTCGCCTAAAAGATTCAAGAATTAAAGCCAGGATGCAACAATTACCTCGATAAGATATTTGCCAAGCTTCAAGTTCTCAAGAACAGGCAGACCATGGAAGAATTTGACTAATTGCATGTTCCTCTTCCCCTGAAATTAATTTTGTCTACAGGTGCACTTGGTTGAATTGAAACTGAAGAAAGAAGTGGGACGTTTTTGAAGACAAGGTTTATATAACCTCTGAAGACGAAAGATTTCAGATTGGGTGCATTAATCTCAAGATCATGAAAATACAAAAAGATATCTAGATCCAATAGCTCGAGTAAGGGTGAACTGGAGATTAAACTTCCAAGCCTTCTGCACTAATAGCAACAGCAGACAGTTTCAGCATAATAAGCCTATTAAATCCTTTGAAGTCAGATGTGTTCTCAATCAAACAATAATGAAGAATCAAATGCCTCAGCTGTTGGCATCTAAAAAATGATGATGGCAATATGTAGCGCTCATCTACATCAGTCCACATCTCAAGGGTAAGATCCTCAATGCCATTCCTTGAGAGGAAAAAGATCAAGTGGTCAATTTGAGGAGGATAATCCAAGAAAGGATTAGAAAGGGTAAACTTTTTGATCGTCCTTCATGGAGCAACATGATATGATATAACATCATCGCAGCTTTGATTCTAGCTGAATCTTTTAAAATCTATTTTTTTCCACAGCATTTCATCAATTATCAGTTGTGGAAGTTTTGCCTAGCGATACCTCCATTTTCGGGCTAAAATACTTGTCCTTACAGCTTCTCGTATTGGCAAAAACATCAGGATGGTCTTTATAACATTGTCAGGAAGATTACTTATCATATCAGAAGGTTGAGCCAGAACACTTGATATCTCTTGATGATTTGCATTGACAATTAGCACATGCTTTTTTATAATCAGTGAAAATAAACAATTAATCAACCCTTGTTATTTTAGCAACTACTATTTTGAAATATTAATTTTAGTGTGCTCGTATAGCCTTTGAGGCTGTGTAGGGTAATCCCTATACAGGCTTTACCTTTTTTTTTTTTTTTTTTCGCCCTTCCATCTTGTGAAATTCGAACCCTGATCTTCCAACTATCAGAAGAATTCCACCACTAGACTACTCTTGAATCTATACAAGTTTTTCCTTTCTCGTCTGTTGATTGTAAAGTTTTAATTTTGTCATACTCTGGAATAGTGGCATATTGCTGAATAACATATCTGTATCGTATTTCCAAGCACAAAATTAAACAATCTTTACATCGTTGGATACAAAACCCCAAAAATAGTGCAGGATGAGCTTATTATATATCTCCTTACAGTCACCACTTGAATGCTGTAAATGCTAATGGCATAGAAATTTATCATACATTCTTCATAATGAAATTATCTAGTCATTCTTCATATATCTCTATGTTTTACTATCGATATCAACTCTTAATCAATGAAATTTCAGATTTGTGACTACTGCGAAGGATTTTATGGTCCAACCAAGGTAGTTAACTATTCCTTTTAAAAGATAAAACAACAATAACTGCCTTAAATATTCAGGTTGAATTGAAATGCTATAATCTTTTACAATCAGTGTTAACACATCTTGCGGAGAGTCCACATAGTACGACTTATATAAATATACTAGGTGGTATTTTTTAATCCGTGTTAATTTTGGTGTATACATATATATATGCTAATAGAAAATAAGAAGGAATAGCTTCTCATCATATCGCAGCAGAGACATTGAGTTTATTAGCCTCCACCCGCCACAATGTCTAACTCACCAAAATCACCCATTTTAGAAAACTGAATATAGGAAAAAGCGCTAAAGAATAGGAATTGAACAAGTTAAATAAACCATAACATTCTACACAGAAAATCATATGAGTTGCTAATACAGACCATGCTAGAGCTTGAACACATACAAAACCATACTCCAACATGGTAATGATAGCACATATATGGATATAATTCACACATTAAAGCTTCTTGTTGAAGGCATAGAATGTGGAAAAAAACTAAAAAAGCAATATATCTGAAAACAAAAAGAATTCGAGCAAATTGCTTACCCATATGCGTTTTATGTGTCTCTCTCTTTGTTTTTTTGTTTTTTTTTTTGGTGTTGTTGTTGCTAGGTATTTTTTATGTATATTTGAACATACCTAAAAGAAGTTTTATAGCTAGTAAAGAAGATGATTAGACACTTTTGGTTTTGAAATGTCGTTTTATATCTACTAGGAGATGTGGTCGTTTGAGTAGAACACATTCATTGTCTTGATACTTGAGTTGCAATTACTATCGATATTGGGCAACGCCATGCATCAGATGAGGTTTGCTAGATCGTTGGATTGTTAAAGGGAATATTTTTAAACAATTGACTAGAGAAATTTAGACTTGGCTCTGTCCTCATATTATACAGGGAGCCAGAAATTTAATAGTGGGGGTTGAATTTTTTTTTTTTTTGTATAATGTTTTTTGGATTAATAGAAAAAAAAAATTCAATTTTTATAGTTTTAATTTTTTTTATAATAATTTTATTAAAGAAAATTTGGTTATGGTTTCATACTACAGTGCTTTTAAAGATTTAGTAAGCAAAATAATCGTTTCAAGCATATTTTTGAATATCAATTAGTTTACATTTTGGATGCATCATAAGAATATTATAATAATTTTAAATTACATATTTAATTATTTACTCTTGTTTATGATACGAATTAAACAGTTTATCTTATAATAAAAAAAAGAAGAAAAAAAAAAAGAAGAGAGAAGACCTAAGTAGCATATGATATAAATATTTAATTGATGTCCAAATAATCGAGTCCAAGCTTCTAGCCCATTACATTCTCCATGCAAATTACAAATTTACAGGAACCTGATCAAAACAAACATATCTTGATATCCAACTAAAAATAAAAACAAGCATAGCAATAGGTGGCTCAAAATTATATATATCTATTTAAATAGGAAAAAAAATCAAAACAAGTTAGCACTAAGCACCTCAAAGTTATATATATCTATCTAATAGAAAAAAAAAATTCAAAAAAGTAGTAAGCAACTCAAAGTTGTAAGTATGCAATAATTGAGAGTGAGCTTATATAAAATAAGCTCAGTGAGGATTCGATAGATCTCTAACAGTATTTACTATACTCCTTGAAAATGATCATTTGAGCAGTAAACACACAATAAACATCAATAACAATATAAACACATAAACTATAATGACCATTTAATAAAGGATACTCTATTTGGTATAGCTTCAAACGCCATCACGATCTCAACCAACTTCTTATCACTCCCATGACACACACACCCGAGGTACCTCACTAGCCCTGCCCTCCATGGCATCTCCGCCCATGCGAGATGAGGGTAGCCTTTGGTAGTCATGCCATTATCAACCCGGCAGCCCAATGCTGCCCGAGAGGTGTCACACACGTACCAAGACTCAGCAATAAAATAAACATATGCATCACAGGAGGACAATATTTTCCGTTGACTATCTCCCGGTTCATCAATAATCAATATTCAATAACCAATAATCAATAATCAATAATGCATTAATCAATTAATAACATTACAACAACACAACATCGATTACCCAATTAACAACTAAACAACTAAGTTAAATGACAAAGTAGGCCATCCAACTTAACATGCATTAGACACACAACCAAACCCTAATCTAATCATCAACAACTCACAATTCAATCACTCAAACACCACTCGATCATCTAAAGGCATATAACAACATTTTAAAGAAAGATAACCTAAACTTCAAATAATCATAACTTACATTCTACTAATCCAAACAACTCCAAACCAATTCCTATCACTCACTCACTCAATCAACTACATTAGTCCCCTTGGAAACCAACCAAAATACATCCAAATCAAGCCCAACAGCCCTAAAACCTCAATGCACCTAGGCTGAAATTTTTGAATTTTCGCACCAACATCACAATCAAAATTTCAGCATTACAACAACACTACCTCGTATTTTACAAACTTTTACAAATCGACGGCAATCGATTTCAGCCACTATAACTCAAAATAATCACCAAATAGCCAAACTATCAACTTTAAATACCCGAAAATAAAAATTTATGCTACAACGATTCAAATCGCATAAGAATACATATAATCGATCATTAGCATGCACTGAGCAATAATATAACTTCAAATTAACATTCTAACGGTTCAATATTCAATTATATGCAAAAACATAAAATATGACTTTTGAGATGTAGAATTTTTCTCTCACCTTTGATCTGAAACAAGCCTAGATATGCATGCTATGCGTGCCCAACAAGCGGAATCCAACTCGGTATAAAAAATTACGGACAAAAACTAGCATTTTCTATGAAATTTTGCTTTGAAAGCCTTGAAAATCAACTTCTCTTTTCTCCCTTGAAGCTCTCGGCCATGTAGGTGTAAAATGAGTGTGTTTTGTGCTTTGCAAGTGTGTGTTGATGTTATATTATGCAAAGTCAAACAAATTAAATCAAGGTCAAAGGTGAAAACTAGTTATTTTTAGTATTTTCTTGTCTTTTAATTCATTTTAGCTATTTCTTTGCTCAAAACATTTATGCAACACCTAAACTATCTCAAGAAGTTTATTTTTAGGTGACAAGAAGTTTTACATTAAAACAGTTTCACCCGAGTTGGCTTAAAACTCGTTTTATTGCAAAAGAAAGTGTAAAAACTTTTAAAATTCTAAAATCGATTCCAAATCCGTTTTAATCAAACACGGGTCTATTAATACCCGAGGACTAAGTTTTAAAATGTTTAAAATACCCCTGTAAAAATTTTAGCGGAAAGGTGCTCAAAATACTATTCACTAAAACCAACGATAAAATTTCTGATTTCGTTTTTAATGAAAATTTCATGAATGCACACTTAGCATGTATTAGGAGTATTAATCACATATTTAGCACATTCTAAGTCATATAGCACATAAACAGGTCAATTCACGCAAAACGAGGTAAAATACGCAAGTCGAGGTTAGGCAAAATATGGGGTCTCATATTTTTCTCCCCTTAAAGAAATTTCGTCCCCAAAATTCTTACTTGCTGAACGAAAAAGATCTGGATACTACTGCTGCATCTGATCTCGCCTCTCCCAAGTAGCCTCCTCAATACCGTGATGCTTCTACAACACCTTAACCATCGGAATCTTCTTCGACCTCAACTCTCATTCCATCTGATCAAGAATACGAATCGGCCGCTCATCAAAAGTCAGATACTCACGAAGGTGTAACGGCTCTAGCTCGAAAATATGAGAAGGATCCGGATTATATTTCCGCAAATTAGACACATGAAATACATCGTGGATATTAGAAAAATTCTTCGGTAAAGCCAACCGATACGCTAACTTACCAACTCTGCCAGTAATCTCAAACGGCCCTACAAACCTCAGACTCAGCTTTCCGCATTTACCATAACGAGCAAACCCCTTACGAGGAGACAATCTCAAGAAAACCTAATCCCCGACTGCAAACTCCAAATCCTGACGACGCTTATCAGCATAACTCTTGAATCTGCTCTGCGCTGTAAGCATTCTCTGTCTGATCAATTGAACATTCTCAATCTTCTCTAGAAGCTCTGGCATAATAGTCGGATCAATAGTCTTCATTTCCCCTACTTCATATCAATACAAAGGTGAACGACACTTACGGCCGTAAAGAGCTGCAAAAGGTGCCATCCCAATAGTAGCTTGATAACTATTATTATAGGCAAACTCAGCAAGTGATAGATGTTTCTCCCAACTCTTCCCGAAGTCCAGAACACAAGCCCTGAGCATATCTTCCAGAATCTGAATAGTCATCTCAGACTGACCGTCGGTCTATGGATGATATGCTGTACTGAAATTAAGCTGAGTACCCAAAGTCTCCTGAAGTTTCTCCCACAAACGAGAAGTAAATCGAGGATCTCGATCTGAGATAATACTAGATGGAATCCTGTAAAGTCTGACAATCTAATCCAAATAAAGATCCGTCAACTTTGCAACTTCATCTCCTATCTGCATCGAAATAAAGTAAGCTGTCTTCATCAAACGATCCACGACAACCCAAACTGCATCATTACCTCTCGGTGTTCTAGACAAACCAATGACGAAGTCCATCATAATATGCTCCCATTTCCACTGTGGTATAGCCAATGGCTGAAGTAAACCTGTAGGTCGTTGATGCTCGGCTTTCACTCGCTGACAAATCAAACATCTAGATACAAACTGAGCAACTTCCCTCTTCATGTTATTCCACCAGTAATGTTGCTTCAAATCCCGATACATCTTGTTTCTACTAGGATGAATAGTGTACTTAGAATTATAAGCCTCCTCCAAAATATCTTGCCTCAAACCCGGTTCATCGAGAACACAAATCATGTTCCGAAACTGAAGAATACCATCCTCATGTACTTTGAAGTCAGACTGATCATCCGTGATCTGATCCTTGATCTTCTGAAGCTTAACATCAAGTTGCTGAGCTTCTCTGATCTGAGACAGCAATAAAGGCTGAATACGGAGATATGAACACATCACCCCAACCTGAGTCAACTCAGGTCTCCAATAAGTGAATTCCTCAAGAACCTCCCACTTCTTGACAGCCAAACAAGAAACACTCGCCTTACGACTAAGAGCGTCTGCCACAACATTTGCCTTCCCAGGCAGATAACTGATAGAACAATTATAATCTCCAAGAAGTTCCATCCACCTCCGCAGATACATATTCAACTCCTTCTGTGAGAATAAATACTTAAGACTCTTATGATCAGTGAAAATCTCGAACTTACTGCCCCACAGATAATGACGCCACTTTTTCAGTGCGAAAACAACAGCTGCCAACTCAAGATCATGAGTCGGATAATTCACCTCATATGGTTTCAACTTCCTAGAAGCATAGGCAATAACCCGACCATTCTGCATAAGTACACATCCCAAGCCCTCCTTGGATGCATCACTGTAGATAACCATATTATCAGTCCCCTCTGGTAGAGCAAGTACTGGAGCGGTAGTCAATCTCTTTTTCAACTCCTGAAACCCACTCTCACATTTCTCATCCCAAACAAAGCTAGTCTGTTTATGAGTTAACTTAGAAAGTGGCCCGGTAATCTTTGAAAAGTCTTTCACAAACCTACGGTAATAACCCATTAAGCCAAGAAAGCTACGAACTTCTGAAACATTCTCCGGACGTTTCCAAGATATCACCGATTCAATCTTAGTGGGATCTACAGAAATACCGCTCTGTGTGATAACATGACCGAGAAAAGATATACATTGCAGCCAAAATTCACATTTACTGAACTTCGCAAAGTCCTATAGCTTCTGTAAGACAAGCCGTAGATGCTGCTCGTGCTCCGATTCAGACTTAGAATAAACCAAGATATCATCAATAAAGATCACCACGAACTGGTCCAAGTACGGCTGAAAAACCCGATGCATAACGTCCATAAATGCTGCCGGTACATTAGTTAATCCAAAGGACATAACTACAAACTCATAATGCCCGTACCGAGTCCTGAAGGCAGACTTCGAAACATCCTCCGTGCGAATCCGAAGTTGATAATACCCCTGCCTCAAGTCAAACTTAGAGTAGACTTTGGCTCCCTGAAGTTGATCAAACAACTCGTCAATCAATGGCAAAAGATACTTGTTCTTGATGGTCACTTGATCCAAACCACGATAGTCAATGCATAATCTCAAGGTACCATCTTTCTTCTTCACGAATAAAACAGGTGCTCCCCACGGTGAAGAACTCTGCTAAATGAAACCCTTCTCTATTAACTCCTGCAATTGAGTTTTCAGCTCCTTCAACTTAGCTGATGCCATCCAGTATGCTGATTTAGAAATAGGTTGAGTACCGGGAACAAGATTGATCACAAACTCCATATCTCTCTCTAGCGGCAACCTTGGCAACTCCTCGGGAAATACATTGGGATATTCCCGAATAATAGGTACTTCCTCCAACTGTAGCTTATCAGATGGCTTGTTGATCAAATAAGCTAGATAACCCGAACACCCCTTACTTACCAACTTAACGACTTTAGTTGCTGAGATCAGAAAACTCGTCTTAGCACCCCGATTTCCCGCTACCTCTACTACTGGCTGATCTGGCAACCGAAACCGTACTACCTTCGTTCTACAGTTTAACTGGGCATCATACTTAGAAAGCCAATCCATACCCAAGATAACATCGTACCCCCGGATAGGAAATAAGATAAGGTCCGAAGGAAAATTATACCCCTTAACATGTATTTTACAATCCTTACATACTAAGCCAGTCACATACTTATCTGTCAAAGAGGTACTAATCTTAACCACATAAGGCAATCTTTCAGGTTGCACATTAACACGTTGCACACAAGCAGGAGTAATGAAAGAATGCGTAGCACCAGAATCAATTAACACTTTAACAAGTTGATCAAGTATAACGAAGTTACCTTCCACAACTGCAGTCTCCTCAGGCATCTCCTCCAAGTCAACTGCGTAGGCCCGAGCCTGAACCCGCTGCTGCTGAGGTGCACTGCCCGCAGGTCTACCCTAATAACTCTGAGTCACTGCCCGACCCTCAGTCCTCAGATATCTAGGGCAATCCTTCACCCTATGCTGATTGCTACCGCAACCCAAACAAGTCCCTGCCTTCGCCCTACAGTCGGCCTCCACATGGCCCTGACGCTTGCAGAAATTACACTGCGGTGATGAAACACTGCCACTGCCCTTAGAAGAACCAGAACCTGAGAAAGTAGCTGTACCAGCCTGCTGCTGAGGTCTCACAACACTAGGCCTATACTGACCCTGAGACTGGGCTGGCCTATACTGAGACTGAGCCTGATAAGTCCCATGCTGAAACTGTGGCCGGTAATAACTCTGCTGATTCTGCGGGTGAAAGGGCCTCTTGCTAGGCTGACTAGGTCCGATCTGTTCCCCCTTTCTCTTCTCTAACCTAGAAGCTGCATCAAAGGCCTCAGTAAGTATATCATACTGATTCAGGGCCATCGCATCCTAAATCTCGGGCCTCAAACCTAACACAAACCTACGGGTCTTGCATTCCTCGTCAGCCACAAACTCCGGTGCATACTGGGATAGTCTAGTAAACGTGGCCTCATACTGAGCCACTGAAGCATCCCCCTGAACTAGAGACAGAAACTCGGCCTCTCTCCTATCCCGTGCAATCCTCGGGACATACTTCATCGGGAAAGCTCTCAGAAATGTATCCCAGACATACAGAATACCCTGGGTCTCCCAACTAGATTTCACCGTGCGCCACCACTCCTCTGCCTCATCATCAAACAAATAAACGATAAAAGGTGACCTTTCTTTCATCAGTATAATCCATAGGGTCAAATATTTTCTCCACTTTACTAATCCATGCCTCGGATTTCTGATCATCTGGTTCCCCCTGAAACCTCGGTGGATAGTACCCTAAGAACTCCTTCGGTGTACCACGCCCGTGGTATCCACCCTGTATATTCAGTAATTGTGCTTGCAAAGTCTGAGCTTAGGCAGCCTGCCCTGCTAGCAATTGGGCCTGACCGGCCATAACCTCTGCGATCCTATCCATGGCTTATTCAAAACGATCATCACCCATTTCTCGGCCCGGTGCTACATTTCCCGGAACCTCGTCAACTGCTTCGGGCCTACCTCTCGTTCTCGGTCTACCAGCCATTCTACTAATCAAAGAGTTAGCACAGGTTATAGCACATAAATAAGTTATAAACAACTATTAACACATAAACAACAAAACTTATATAAAGCACATAAATCACTTAAGTATCAATCACATAAACAAGTTGATCACATAATCACATAAGCACTAAATCACATAATCACTTAATCATTTAATCATATTAACACATAGTTCACTTTTCTTTCATTTAATACATACTTTCATCCTAAGACCATTACCCACATTTTGAGAATACCCCAGCTGACAGCTAACATGTGCTCTAATACCACTTAAATGTCACGCCCCAACTCGACCCCACCTACAATCAGTCAGGACACAACGGAATTTCGGCAGTATAACGACAGTAATTAAGACACCGAGGCTCTAAACCAACCTCTTATCAATATCATACAACTAACTCCACAACCATTCAACAATCAACTCCTCAATTAAATTAACAACATACAACATTACCATATTATACAATAATCGTTCCTTCAACAATCCATTCATAGTTATACGCCTCCGTTCCAACTTAGTACATAGGCTATACATATATTTCAAAATAGATTATAAACCAACTTAGTAATCTAAACATGATCAAAAGAAAGACTACTAAACCAACATACATAAGTCTTTAAGTTAAAGTAGGTTTATAATACATCATAATACATCAACTACAAACAATCTCATGGCAATGACTCCTGCACATAAGACTCATCCACAAAAAGTACATTTTCCTCTTCAAGAGGCACGTACCCGTAGTCTTGCTCAACAACACCTGTAAGCATGCAATAATTGAGAGTGAGCATATATAAAACAAGCTCAGTAAGGATTCGATAGATCTCTAACAGTATTTACTATACTCCTTGAAAATGATCCTTTCAGCAGTAAACACACAATAAACATCAATAACAATATAAACACATAAACTATAATGACCATTCAATAAAAGATACTCTATTTGGTATAGCTCCAAACGTTATCACGATCTCAACCAACTTCTTATCACCCCCATAACACATACACCCGAGGTACCTCACTGGCCCTGCCCTCCATGGCATATCCGCCCATGCGAGATGAGGGTAGCCTCTGGTAGTCATGCCGTTATCAACCCGGCAGCCCGATGCTGCCTGAGAGGTGGCACACACATACCAAGACTCAGCAATAAAATAAACATTCACATCACAGGAGGACAACTTTTTCCGTTGACTATCTCCTGGTTCATCAATAATCAATATTCAATAATCAATAATCAATAATCAATAATCAATAATCAATAATCAATAATGCATCAATTAATTAATAACATTACAACAACACAACATCAATTACCCAATTAACAACTAAACAACTAAGTTAGATGACAAAGTAGGCCATCCAACTTAACGTGCATTAGACACACAACCAAACCCTACTCTAACCATCAACAACTCACAATTCAATCACTCAAACACCACCCGATCATCTAAAGGCATATAACAACATTTTAAAGAAAGATAACCTAAACTTCAAATAATCATAACTTACATTCTACTAATCCAAACAACTCCAAACCAATTCCTATCACTCACTCACTCAATCAACTATATTAGCCCCTCGGAAACCAACCAAAATACATCCAAATCAAGCCCAACAGACCTAAAACCTCAATACACCTAGGCTGAAATTTTTGGATTTTCGCACCAACATCACAATCAAAATTTCGGCATTACAACAGCACTACCTCGTATTTTACAAACTTTTACAAATCGACGGCAATCGATTCCAACCACTACAACTCAAAATAATCACCAAATAGCCAAACTATCAACTTTAAATACCCGAAAATAAAAATTTATGCTACAACGGTTCAAATCTCATAAGAATACATATAATCGATCATTAGCATGCACTGAGTAATAATATAACTTCAAATTAACATTCTGACGGTTCAATATTCAATTATATGCAAAAATATAAAATATGACTTTTAAGATCTAGAATTTTTCTCTCACATTTGATCCAAAACAAGCCTAAATATGTGTGCTATGCATGCCTAACAAGCGGAATCCAACTCGGTACAAAAAACTACGGACAAAAACTAGCATTTTCTATGAAATTTTGTTTTGAAAACCTTGAAAATCAACTTCTCTTTTCTCCATTGAAGCTCTCGGCCATGTAGGTGTAAAATGAGTATGTTTTGTGCTTTGCAAGTGTGTGTTGATGTTATATTATGCAAAGTCAAACAAATTAAATCAAGGTCAAAGGTGAAAACTAGTTATTTTTAGTATTTTCTTGTCTTTTAATTCATTTTAGCTATTTCTTTGCTCAAAACATTTATGCAACACCTAAACTATCTCAAGTAGTTTATTTTTAGGTGACAAGAAGTTTTACATTAAAACAGTTTCACCCGAGTCGGCTTAAAACTCATTTTATTGCAAAAGAAAGTGTAAAAACTTTTAAAATTCTAAAACCAATTCCAAATCCGTTTTAATCAAACACGGGTCTATTAATACCTGAGGACTAGGTTTTAAAACGTTTAAAACACCCCCGTAAAAATTTTAGCGGACAGGTGCTCAAAATACTATTAACTAAAACCGACGATAAAATTTCTGATTATGTTTTTGATGAAAATTTCATGAATGCACACTTAGCATGTATTAGGAGTATTAATCACACTTTTAGCACATTCTAAGTCATATAGCACATAAACAGGTCAATTCACGCAAAACGAGATAAAACATGCAAGTCGAGGTTAGGCAAAATATAGGGTCTCACATATACTTTTAAAGTTACAGTGATTGCTGTAATACTCAATCAAGAAATCATTGTCTTTACTGCTCTCCAATTGTTTTCTTGTCTTGATGTGTTCTGTGAATTTGGAATTAAAGTTTTTTCATGTTGTACTAAACCCTAGCCTGGTATTTACCATCTGAATTTGAAAGGGCACACACGACACTCATTATTGATATCATTATGGAAATTTTGTTGTTGGCTTTGTTGATATATATATAAAAGAAAACTAAAAAAAAACAAAATTGTTTACCCATGTGCTTTTTATGTGTCTTTGAGCATGTCTACAAGAAAGAGTGGAGATTTTGCATGTGGGTTTTGTTGTAAAGAAATTGATGCCATGAACACCTTTGATCTTTACATTAGTTACGATCATCCCATTTGTCGTTTTGTTGTAGGACTATAAATTATTTTATTATAACATGTATTATTTGATCACTTCATTTACTCTTCTAATTATTATTTTTACATTTTTAATGGATAAATGACACTACAACCCACAAAATTGACAAGAAGTTTTAAGACACTCATTAAAACTATTTTATTTTATCATTTTACTATTTCTTAAAATAATAGACAGTTTTAAAACTTTAGATTAATTATGTATAATTTATGATGTAACAAAGTCGAAAAAATTGTATAAACATTTCTTTTTTTTTTTCTCAAAATTTAAATTTGTCTTTAATGTTTAAAATTAATTAAGTTAGTGCTTATTATTTAAAAAAAAAAAATTAAATTCATTCTTATTTTTCAAAATTAGCAAATTTAGTCCCTATTATTTATTAAAAAAATCAATTTAATCCTTATTATTCTCAAAAGATTTTAATTTATCCAATTGGGGCAAGGATTAAATTGATTGTTTAAAAAAATTAATATTAGGGATTAAATTGTCTAATTTTGAATAATAAGGATGAATTTAAATTATTTAAAAAATAATAGGGACTAAATTGACTAATTTCAAATAGTATAGATGAATTTAAAATTTTATAAAAATAATAAGGACCATTCGCGCAAATTTTCCTAAAGTTTGTAACACTGTTTCCTGATTGGGAAAATTTTGGTAATAGTTCTGAATATTCAATTCCATTAGATTAGATTAAGAGAAAAGAATAAGTTGATTTTTTTTAAAAAGAAAATTATCTTTAATGTTCAAAAATCATATTATAAGTCCCATTGTTCGCAATAAAATTTTGAGCTAGTAATATTTCAGTTAATATTTATTAATATAGATGACGAGTCATAAGATATAAGACAAGCAAAGTGCTCGGTCTTAATCTTTCTTTCCATTAAGAATTGTGGACTGATCGGAAAGCTTGTCATTCAAGAAGAAAATTCACAAGCTTGCTCGTCTGCTTTACTCCCAATAATCTGTGTAATCGGGATTTTATCTTTTAAATTCTTTTTTTCAGTGAAAGCAAGAGCAAACCGTTCTTGCTCTTTCCTAAGGTAGATGGAGCATTTCTCAGTGGTGTTAACCCCTTCATTACTTTCTTCTCTTTATAGGGAGTTTTGCAAATTTTTATCGGAACTGGAAAGACCTATGCGCCATTAAAGACCAACTTAAAAATGCAAAAATTTGTGATATGCGCTTTTCTCCTATACTCACGCCTCTCTCTTTATTAGACCTCATTTTACAAAGCCTCTATGGCCTAGCAAAGTCGACATTGATGTACATTGGAGTGAATTACGCCTATAGTCTCCAATATTTACATAGTTTTTTAACTTAGTCCCACTTTTTCTTCTTTTTTTTTCCTTCTTCTAGTGCACGATAGCCTTTCTATCTTGCGCAAGCCCTCATTTTTCCTCCTGCTTCGCGCTTCTTTTAGCCTGGAGCTTCCTCACTATAGCCTTTCTTCGTTGTTCTCATGGCAAAACGGAAGTAGGGTAAGAAAAGTATGTTGAATGGTGGGATCCCCCAAGCTAGTGAGGAGCATAGTGATGAACCTGTCTCCGCTCTTTTGTCCCCGGAGGGTACCTTGGTTGAGGTTGTTGTTGAGATAGTTGGAGGAGAAAACCTACCGTCACATGAGGGGGGTTACCTGAACTGTTGAGTCGTGGTGAGCCAATGGTGAATAGTCTTGGTGCTACTAATATGGATGGTTTTGTTGACGTTGAGTCTGTTGTGGCTGATGAGGAGGCGTCTACTGGGTTGGAATCTACTCCTGGGTCTGAGGTTCCCTTACCCTCAAGCCTGAAGGAGTTGACGGGAGTTGACGGGAGTTGAGATAAAGTATGGTGGTGCTTGTTTAGGGGTTTCTATTGACGAGTTGACTCAAGAGCGGCGTGATTTATTTGGTGGTCTGGGGAGGTCTTCGAAGCTGGCCTACCATCCGCTGGAACTGGTCGATGGTAAGGGTACTATTTATCCCCGAAGACTGTGGCTGAGGAGGGGAGTAAGTTGTAGAGTACCTGCCTGGTAGGCCAATTCTTTGATCAAGATCCTACCTTTTATCAAGTCAAAGCGGTTGTGAAGAACCAGGGGAGGAAGTACGGGAAAGTTGAAGTGATGACTAACGAGGACGAGTTATGGCTGTTTAAGCTCTAAATGAGAAGGATTGTGATGAAATCTTAGAGGATTGTTGGCATGTTAATGGTAGACCGCTATTTCTACGTAAATAGAGTCCTAAGTTGCAGCTTGTTCATCTTAAAATGGGGAGATTACCACTTTGGGTGAAGTTGAGCAATATTCTTATGGAATACTGGAACGATGAGGGCCTTAAATACTTGGCGAGCGGGTTTGAGATTTCTCTCTGGCTGGGTAAGTATACTGAGGCTAGGACTTGTATTAAATATGCGAGAGTTTGTGTAGAAGTTAACTTGAAGAAAGATCTTGTTTATGAGCTTACTTGATATCGGGGGTGGTGAAAAGGCAATTATTCCTGTTGAATTCGCCTGGAAACCTAGAATTTGTTCGAAGTGCAAAGGTATTGGCTACTTTGAGGCCAAATGCACGTCCAAACCAATTTGGAGGGCTATTTCTTCTCAAGAGGGTTCTGATCTTGTGGAGGTTGGCAAGACTAATGGAATTGGTGCCAAGGAGGAGTGGAATACTATTAAAAGTAGAGGTAAGAGTCCTGTTAGTATTGGGAAGATGGTGTTGGGTATCGACGCAGCGGAATGGTCGGGGACAAGCAGTATCGTGCAGCTAAAATATGAATGAGAACAGAAAAAGTAGAGACACAAGATTTACGTGAAAAACCCGCAAACAAATCGAGGGAAAAACCACGGGCAAGTAATGGAGGATTTCACTATGATGTGGAGTATTTTGCAATAACCTTCTCTCTAATATAAGGAGAGAACAATATCACTCTCTCAAATAATAGGAGAAACTAACTCTCACTCACAAATATAGAACAACAAAAGAGGAAGAAAAATACTCAAGAGAAAGCTTATATTTTCTCTCTAATTTGGAATGTTTTTGGTGATGCTCAAATGGTGAAGAATGAGCCTCTATTTATAGGTTTATCTTGCACCAAAAGTCTTCCCACATGTAATGTGAAATCAACCCAAAATTATGTGTGCCTAACTTTGCAAGCAGAAATTTTTCTTCATTTCCCATTGCTTTTTGTCTTCTTTTGACTTGCACCAAAATTTTATTGCTCACATTCTCCCACTTAAAATTTTGGTGACACTTCAAATCTCTCCATACTTGCCAATTCCATGTTGCTTATGTCTTTGCTAGGCCAAAGGAGGATCTACTCCAAACAAACTTGTCAACGTTGATTGGCTTTGTCATGACATCTGCTAGGTTCTCATTGGTGTGAATCTTCTGCATATCCACACTCCCTTCCTCCACTACTTCTCGAACAAAATGATATTAAACACCTATGTGTTTCGTCCTGGAATGAAATGCTGGATTCCTTGCAATGTGCAAGGCACTCTGACTGTCACAAAACAAGGGAATTTTATCTTGTTTGTGCCCAAGCTCCTCCATTAACCATTTAATCCAGATTGCTTCTTTTCAGGCTTGTGTAGCTGCCATGTATTCAGCCTCTGTTGTAGATAGGGCCATAACAGTCTGTAATTTAGATATCCAGCTTACCACGCCCCTTGCAACTGTAAACATATAGCCTGTAGTGGACTTCCATTTATCGGTATCACCAGCAAAATCAGAATCAACAAAACCCTTGACAGTAAATTCTGATCCTTCAAAACATAATGCAACATCCGAGGTCCCTTTGATGTATCTTAGGATCCTCTTAACAACATTCCAATGCTCTCTACCAAGATTCGCCATGAACCGACTGACCGCACCAACTGCTTGAGCAATATCTGGTCTTGTACATATCATAGCGAACATGAGACTTCCCACTGCTGATGCATACGGTACTCGAGACATTTCTATCCTCTCCGTTTCAGTGCTAGGGCACATACTTGAGGATAATTTGTAATTGACAGGAAGCGGGGTCGAGATTTCCTTACAATCTTGCATATTGAAGCGCCGCAAAATTTTCTTCAAGTAATTCTTCTGGGAAATCCATATCTTCCTGCCTTTTCTGTCTCGGTGAATTTGCATCCCTAAAATCTTGTTTGCTGGTCCTAATTCCTTCATATCAAACTCCCCAGCCAACTGTACCTTCAGTTCTTGGACCCGATCTTTACTAGGACCTGCTACCAGCATGTCGTCCACGTACAACAGCAGAATGATAAAATCATCATCGCCAAATCTCTTGTAGTACGTACAATGGTCTGAATTGAGTCTGTTATACCCGAGGCTAATCACGAAGGAATCAAATCTCTTGTACCAACACCTTGGCGCCTGCTTTAAACCGTATAGAGATTTGGTCAACCTGCAAACCAAGTTTTCTTTTCCTTTCTCAACAAAACCTTCTGGTTGAAGCATGTAAATCTCTTCTTCAAGCTCACCATGAAGAAAAGCCGTCTTTACATCTAACTATTCTAGATGTAAGTCTAACACAGCACACATGGCCAAGACTACTCTGATAGTTGTAAGTCTTACCACAGGAGAAAATATCTCATTAAAGTCAATTCCTTCTTTCTGAGCATATCCTTTCACCACTAGTCTTGCACAATATCGCTCCACTTGGTCATTACCATCTCGCGATCTTGTAGACCCATTTGTTACCAATGGCTTTCCGTCCAGGTGGTAGTGGAACAAGCTCCCACGTCTTGTTTTTATGTAGAGCTTCAATTTCTTCCTGCATTGCTGTCATCCACAGGGCAACATCGGGGCTTTTTATAGCCTCGTGAAAGGTAGATGGCTCTCCATCCTCCCTTAGAAGACAGTATTCAGCATTGCTCGCCATGACAAAATCTGAATGCCAAGTTGGTCTTGTTGTCTGACGCAATGAACGTCGGACTTCTGTAACCTCAGCATCATCTGGTTCTTGTTCCTCATGCTCCGGTGCAGCTTCAGAAGAAGCATCTCCTTGTTTTGACTTATCTTCAATTTGTATTGTAGTAGTCTCCTTTGAAGTGTGGCCGTCGTCTTCACTTTGTAGTTTATCTTCTGCAAATATCACATCTCTGCTGATGACAACCTTGTGAGCAGTGGAATCCCACAGGCGATACCCCTTAACACCATCAGCATTTCCCAAGAATACACATTTTCTGGATTTTGGATCCAGCCTTGTTCTTTCTTGGGAACCATACATCACATATGCCGGACACCTAAATATGTGCAAGGTAGAATAATCTGCGAATTTTCCGGTCCACATTTCCATTGGTGTCTTCAACCCAATTGTAGTTGACGGTGACCGGTTTATCACGTAACAAGCAGTTCTAGTTGCTTCTGCCCAAAATGATTTGGCTAGACCTACAGTTTCCAACATAGCTCTCATTCTTTCAAGAAGAGTTCTGTTCATCCGCTCTGCTACACCATTTTGCTGAGGTGGATGTACAACAGTAAATTGCCTCTGAATACCCTCTTGCTTGCAAAATGCCAAGAAGCTCCCGCCAGTATATTCTCCTCTGTTGTCTGTCCTTAAACACTTGATCCTTTTCTCGGATTCAAGTTCCACCAGCTCTTTGAATGTTTTGAATATTGGAAACATATCTGACTTGTTCTTGATTGGATACACCCACAGTCTCCTGTAGTAATTATCAATAAATGATACAAAGTATTTGGCTCCTCCTAGGGACAAAACTGGTGATTCCCAAACATCTGAATGGATCAAGTCTAAAATGTGTTTGCTTCTGGCAGTAGATCTCCCAAATTTCAATCTATGCTGCTTACTGGTAACACAGTGCTCACAAAAGGTAAGTTTACCGTCTTGAGCCTGGGTAGGAGATTACGTTCAGCAAGAATCTTCAAGCCTCGTTCTGTCATTTGGCCCAATCTGCGATGCCACATTATAATTGATTCTTCTTGACCGGTTGATGCAACTGATACATCTGCCTCCTGCAACGTATCTCCCAAAAGCATGTATAGATTTACCCCGATCTTTTCTGCCTTGATCACCACAAGCGTCCCTTTGACAACCTTCATGATCCCATCCTCGATATGGGTCTTGCAGCCAAGGTCATCCAATTGTCCAATGGACAATAGGTTCTTCTTCAAGCCCTTCACGTGTCGTACCCCTTGAATGGTGCGAATGGTACCATCATACATTTTAATTTTGATGGTACCGATGCTAGCAATCTCCAAGGCATGATCATTACCCATGTACACAGATCCTCCAGAGATAGGTTCATAGGTGTGGAACTATTCTCTACGAGAGGTCATATGCCATGTTGCTCCCGAATCCATTATCCAAGCATCAGTGAGCTCCTTTCTGCCTTTTGATACAGTTGCTACTTCGCTGTATAAAATATCTCCATCATCTGGTGTAGTCACCACACATCCCTGAGAATTTGTCACCTCGGGATTCCTTTTGTTGCTCCGACAATCTTTCTTGAAGTGCCCTTTCTTGCCACAGTTGTAGCATTTGATATTTTTTCTACTCCTTGATTTTGATCTACCATGGTTGTTGCTCCCACTAGAGCCATGTTCCGTTGATCTACCTCTCACCATTGATAATGCCTCTGCTTGTTGTGAACTTTCGATTCTGTCTTCCTTACTTTTGTGCCTAGATTCCTCTTCCAGAACAGCGGCTGCAACATCATCAAAAATAACAAAATCTAAAAGAACATTGTTAGTGTAACTAATGATGAGTTGATCATACGAATTAGGTATACTTTGAAGTAGAATTTATGCACGTTCAAGCTTCGCTATTTTATGCCCAATTGCAGTCAATTGAGAGAATAGCGTATTTAAGGTATTGATATGATCTGTCACCGATGTGGACTCACTCATCCGAAGGGTGTAGAGTCTTCTCTTCAAGAAAATCTTGTTGTGAAGTGACTTGACCTCATATAGTTTGGTCAGCGCATCCCAAATTTCTTTTACTGACTTCTTTTCCTCAACGCTTGACAATACCGAATTTGCCAATGCCAGGTGCAGATTAGCCATAGCGTTGTCATCCATCTATTTCCACTTGTCGTCCGTCACCTCCGCTGGTCTGTCTCCAATTGCTGCCAAGCAATTCTCCTTTCTCAAGATTGCCTTCATCTTTAATTTCCATAGGGAAAAATTTCTCCCGTTGAACTTCTCAATTTCAAATTTTGCCGCCATAGTATTAACGACGATCTGCTTCGTAACTTGAACCGGCTCCCACTATTTCACTGTGAATAGTACTATTTATGTGAATAGTACCGTATATGTGAATAGTACCAAAACCGTATACAAAATAGTATCGATACCGTATAGGTGAATAGTACTATACCGTATGCATGAATAGTAATTGTGAACAGTAATCCCGTATGTATACCAGTGACCCATAACCAGTGGCTCTGATACTATTGTTGGGTATCGACGCAGCGGAATGGTCGGGGACAAGCAGTATCACGCAGCTAAAATATGAATGAGAGCAGAGAAAGTAGAGACACAAGATTTACGTGGAAAACCCTCAAACAAATCGAGGAAAAAACCACCCGCAAGTAATTGAGGATTTCACTATGATGTGGAGTATTTTACAATAACCTTCTCTCTAATATAAGGAGAGAACAATATCACTCTCTCAAATAATAGGAGAAACTAACTCTCACTCACAAATATAGAACAACAAAAGAGGAAGAAAAATACTCAAGAGAAAGCTTATGTTTTCTCTTTAATTTGGAATGTTTTTGGTGATGCTCAAATAGTGAAGAATGAGCCTCTATTTATAGACTCATCTTGCACCAAAAGTCTTCCCACATGTAATGTAAAATCAACCCAAAATTGTATGTGCCTAACTTTGCAACCAAAGATTTTTCTTCATTTCCCATTGCTTTTTGTCTTCTTTTGACTTGCACCAAAATTTTATTGCTCACAGATGGGTAATGGAGGCCATGGCTCAACTGGTAATGTGTGCCAGAATCTGGCTTCTCCAAGTGGTACTAGGCATAAATCTAAAGCTGTGCATATTAATAAAGGGGGCTTTCATCAAAAAACTAATTTGAGGCTCTTGATGAGGCTGAGAAGTGTTTGAGTGGTGCTATTAAAGATTTGGTGACAAAGGCTAAAACTAAGCCTAAGTCTGTTGGGGTTAAGGACTCTAATTTATCCCAGTCTCAATGAAAGTTGCAAGCTGGAACATTATAGGGCTTAATAAAGCCCTCAAGCAAGTAGAAATAGTTAATTTTGTAAATAAAAACCACATTGATATTTTGTGTATTTTGGAGACGAAGGTGAAAGAGAGTAATGCTCCATTCATTTTGAAGAAAAGATTCTGTAATTGGGAGTTTATAAGTAACAATAAGTTTTCTCTAGGTGGCAGAGTTTGGGTGTTGAGTAGGGGTGAGAAGGTTAAAGTTTCTCGTGTGCATGCTATTGATCAGACTGTTAACTGTTGGGTTGAATGTAAGAACCACACCTTTTATCTTACTGATATGTATGCTGCTAATAATATCAGTGACCGTGGAAGATTATAGAACAGCTTGGACTCGTGAAGTAGAGGGGTTGGGTTTTCGCCTTGGGGAATCATTGGAGATTTTAATGAGATTCTTCAAGTTGAAGATAGGTTGAGGTGCTCCTACTTGAATCTTGGTGCGAGGCAATTTGTCAATTGTGTTGAGAGTATTAATTTGGTAGAAGTTAGTAGTTTTGGCCCCTTCTTCACTTGGAGCACGAGAGGCATTGACCCGACACTTAGAGCTAGTCATCTGGATCGACTTTTAGTGAACGGCCTGTGGGTCTCGTTGTTCCCTCAGGCGAATTTCAATGTGGACCTTCCAAGTGTTTCTGACCATAACCCTCTTATCCTGGACATGGGATGGAATGTGAAATCCAAGCCGAAGCCATTTAAATTCTTCAATGTCTAGACAGATCATGAGAAGTTCTTGGAGACGGTTAGAAAAGTTTGGGATAATCACTGCGAAGGTACCCCGATGTTTGTTGTTTTCCATAAACAAAAGGCGTTTAATAAGGAGTTAAGAGTGTTCAACTTGTTATAATTCTCAAACTTGGCTGACAAAATTGGGGAGTTGAGAAATAGACTTGCTACAGTCCAATCATTATTGGTGTTAAATCCAAATGATGATCTTTTTGTGTAAGAGAAGTCGATTATTGAGGAAATTGACAGAGAGGTGAGTAAGGTAAATTTGGGCTAAGGATTGGACATCAAATATTTGGGTTAAGTATTAATACTAAAATATTTGGGCTAGCTAAAATATTTACTCACTTGGCCCAAAAGAATAGGAGCATTGCCCAATTATAAGTTCAAGCCCTATATCTAGAGAAATCTTAAAGTTGAGATATTTTCTAAGAAGCATCTAGAGAGAAATATTTTATTTGACTAGCTAGAAAGATCTAAGAATATTATCTAGCATATTCTAAGAATCTTCAAAATATCTTGTGTGTAGAATGCTCCTTAAACACCTATAAATAGGGGGCAACTTCAAGCATTTGTAAACAAGCCAAAATTGTAATCTTCTCTTCAATACAAGTTCTCTAGTTCCTCCAAAATTATCTTCTTCTACTTCCAAAATATTTTCTACATAAGTTCTAGTTCTCTAAATTAATTTAGGCCTATCACAACACATCATCCATAAAAAATCGCGTATGCTCTAGCTCGAGAAAGGCGATGCTAATACTAGCTACTTTCACAAGTGTGTCAAGGGGCGGATTTCTAGAAATAGAATCTTCTCAATTGAAATTGATAATGGAGTTTTATTGATGAATAGGAGAGGATTATCAGTGAATTTGTTGGGGCCTATCCAAATATTTTGGGTACTACAAATCCTCAGTATGGTTATTCGGTTTACGACATTAAGTTAATCCTTGGGAAGTCTATCTCCTGCGACGATGCTAGTGGGCTTATTGCTAATTTTTCTGACCAGGAAATCAAGGACACGATGTTTGCTATGAACGGGGAGAAAAGTCCGGGGCCCAATGGGTGTACTGCTCATTTTTACAAACATGCTTGGTCTATCGTAAGGGGTGATATTATTAAAGTAGTTAAGTCCTTCTTTTTCAGTCAGGATGCTTGTTGAGAGAATGCAATTCAACCATCATCAGTTTGGTGCCTAAGGTAAACAACCCTTCTAAGATTGGTGATTATAGACCTATCTCGTGTTGTAACGTTGTGTATAAGTGCATTTCTAAGCTCCTTGCAAACAAAATAAAAGTTGTTCTGGACGATGTTATCTCGGAGAGTCAAGATGCCTTTGTGCTAGGAAGATCGATTATTTCTAATGTCCTCATGGGTCAAGAGCTGATTCGGGGTATTAGAGGAAAAATATTTCTCCAAGGTGTGCTATGAAGGTTGACATTTGGAAAGCTTATGATTTTGTCAGCTGGAAGTTTGTGCTTACAGTCCTTGAAGCTTTTGGGTTTCCTCCTTTCTTTGTTAAGTGGGTGGGAGTGTGTATCACTTCGACAAATTTCTCTATTGCTTTGAATGGAAGTTTAAAGGGCTATTTCCGTGGAGCTAAGGGGTTAAGGCAAGGGGACCCGGTGTCACCATATCTCTTTATGCTTGTAATGGAGGTTTTTGCTTGTATGTTGGGTAAAGCGGCTCTTGCAAATGGTTTTCTATTTTACCCAAAGTATGCCAAGGGTAAAATCTCACATCTTAGCTTTGCAGATGATGTTATGATCTTCTGTCGTGCTAATGTGGGGTCGGTTTTGACTATTAAAATGTTCTTACCATCTTTGGGAAACTGTCCGAATTGAAGGTTAATGATGAGAAGAGGATGGTTTACTTTGGTGGTTGTAATGCCAATTTGAAACAGTCTCTGATCCAAATCCTTGAGTTCAGTAAGGGTAGTCCTCCATTTACTTATCTTGGTGTTCCATTTTTTACGAGCAGATTGAGTCTTAACTCTTTCAACCCTCTTCTTGAGAGAATGAGTAAGAGGATCGACCATTGAACCTCTCATTTTCTGTCGTTTGCTGGGAGACTGACACTTGTGAAATCTGTCCTTGCAATTATTCATGCATATTGGTCTTCCATCTTAGCTCTGCCCAAGGAAGTGTTGAAGGGCATGGAGCGGAAACTGGCAAGATTCCTATGGAAAGGTAAGAATGAAGGTCCAGGAGGTGCTAAAGTTTCTTGGGAGTGTGTCTGCCGTCCTATAAGGGAAGGGGGCCTTGGCATCGAACGCCTTGAGAATTCAAATGAACCGAGCTTAATGAAGCAGTTTTGGACTCTTCGCAGCAAGCCTAACTCCATTTGGCCGAAATAGGTGAGTAACTACTACCTTAAAGGTAGAAATATATGGGAGTCTTCGTCAGGTACTAACATTTCTTGGCATTGGCGGAAACTTTTGAAGATTAGACCTATCATGGAGCAACATTGTAAGATGGTGGTTAGAAATGGCACAAAAATCTTTTTCTGGTATGACCCGTGGCACCCTTGGAGATGACTTTCAAGCTGTGTAGAGATGAATCAAAGCTACTTGTCATTGGTTGGTAAGCTTGGAAGGGTGAACGATGTTATTGCTCATTGATTAGACCTAAATTCAGAGGTCAATAATCGATACGCAATCTAAAAATCAATACGATGATACAATATTGAAATAATAAGTTGTGGATGTTAGTAACGCGATTCACAATACGAAGTTCACAATTTACACTAACAGATAACAACTAATTAACTCCCAACCTTCTAAGATTTGATACACAGCTTGTATAGTCAATAGACTCAAAACATGTCACACACTTAATCTTATCAAGAGAATCAAGAAATAGGATTCGACAATAATCAATAAGGAGTGCTAAAGAAGACGAAGAATTGAACAGAATTTGTTGATCAACGAAGGGGTACAAAAATACAGTAAATCCTACTTACCTCAATAACTACAAAATCAGACCAAGAATTAAAGTCTTCTAAACCTTCAGAAATTAATAAAATCTTCTCCTAACTTTCTTGTTCTCTAAAAGTTGTGAGTTTCTAAAGGTGTTATGACTCGTTCATATAAAGGTCTGATCCTAATCCGATAAGCACTCAGAATTCAAAACCAATTAAAACTCTATCTTTATTTTCTATAAAGATTTATATTTCCATCATAATTCTTATCACAAAATCTCACAAAATCAAATTCTTATTTTCAACTCATTTATCTTATCTTATCTTCTCTTTTTTTTTTTTTTTTCTATTAAGACTCTCAAATTAATAATAAAAATATGGGTCATTACAAAATAGGCACATTGACCCATGAGCACCATTTGCACGACTTCTTTTCTGATTCCTTTATAGCTCTGATATAGGACCTAATCAACAAAAATATCAAGTCATTTACCAACTCCTTATGTTCCACTCTCAAAGTCATAATCTATACAAATTGCATATACCTGAGATATCAAACTAGAATTTCATCCCTCTTTGCATAAATTACTTCTGTTTCCTTTGATGCACATCGAAATCTTGTCACTTTTTTGAGGATCTTAAATCCTTTTATCTGCAGTCTGTTTTTTAGGATGAATTGTCAGTTTCTTTAGATTTGGTGATTTAGCTAATAAAAGCTAAATCAGTTCCAACTCAGGCCTTATGCCAATAACATTTTACAATTTCACTTCCTTAAGTTCATTCAGTGTTATGTATGAGTAGTTTTGCTCTTCCAGGAATTCCAGAACCACATTTGGGTCGTCATCATCAGTATCATCATAAAACTAGGCAAAGATTATAAAATACAATATAGGAGATATGTTTACTCTTTTTGTCATGCCTCCAAATTCGGTAGGGCAAAACTCGGAGACGTGATGCTATGCACCTAAGAAGATTGCTCCTCCTAAACCCTTAAAGTTCTAATACCATAGGACCAATAAATTACATCTCACAAAAAATAGATCATCAGAGCATCTAAGACCTTAATAAAACAATATGACACTTTAAAATATTTAACAAAATTCCACGACAATTCAATGACAATAATCTCCCTTAAACTATTAACTGATGAAAAAAAATGGCAATCCCTAGAATTTATTCCATATGGTGGACTTTAAACCCACAATGCTTGGTCTACTGACAACCACCAATCTCTGAAACAAAGGCAACAAATAACAGAATGAGCTAGCAAAAGAAGCTCAGTAAGGAGGACATCTTAAGTAATAATTCAAGGTAGTCACAATTATGACATTAAAATTAATATATTACATGAAATGATTAAAAATCTAAAATCGTCTAAATAGGCTACTATGCGGCTAATCAAAGTGAATACATATTCATGTCTCATATAGGGATCCGAAATTAAAGTACGACGAGTACATATAGCTAACGAAAATTAGATAGCCTTTTGTCGGCCTCAATCCCACCTACGGGATAACAAAGATCATATAACTCACCTTTTTGACAAAACAAAGCATAGGCCTAAAGACTATTGACGGCTATATATTTTACCTTGCCGTCTAGGTGTCACAGCTAACCAAGAACATTGACTAACGAACAGACAAAGTACATCATAATCACCAAATACCCGAAATAACTAACATATGATAATTCATAATCAATATCGTATTTTCAATCACAAAATTAAACAATCTTTACATCATTGGATACAGAACCCGAAAAATAGTGAATGATGAGCTTATTAACTCCTTCTAGTCACCACTTAGATGCTGTAAATGCTAATGGTATAGAATTTTATTTATCATACATTCTTTAGAATGAAATTATCTAGTCATTCTTAATATATCTCTATGTTTTGCTATCGATAGCAACTCTTAATTAATGAAATTTCAAATTTGTGACTACTGCAAAGGATTTATCGTCCAACTTAGGTAGTCAACTATTCCTTTTAAAAAATAAAACAATAATAATTGCCTTAAACATTCGGGTTGAATTGAAATACTATAATCTTCACAATCAGTGTTAATACATCTCACGGAGTCTTGTCCATAGAGTACGACATTTATACATATAATAAGTGGTATCTCTTTACATATATATTTTTTTTTGTAGGAAATCAAATATCATATCATTAAACTCAACAAAAGATGACAAAATGTCAAAACTACAAAATATAGAGACCTAGCTAAGTATGCCTTCTAGGCTCCAATTTCAACATAGAAGTCTATTTGTATCACTATCATTAAACTTTAAACATGAATAAATCTACAATCTAATAGTCTAAAAGATGCCAGTAGCTATACTTTCCTCCGATGCAAAGTTACTTCTATAGATCCTATAGTTTCTTTCTTTCCAAACTGCATAAATAATCCCACACAACAACAGTCTCGACAAGGTATCTCTTTACATATATGTTAACAGAGAATAAGGAGGAATAGCTTCTCATCATATTGCATTAGAGACATTGAGTTTATTAGCGGTTATATTCCATCTTAGTATCAGCTAGCCACAACGTCTAACTAACCAAAATCACCCATTTTAGAAAACCCAATATAGAAAAAAGCGCTAAATTAAGAATAGAATATGAAAAGAAATCCAATTTTGCTTACTTTACAAAATATATATATATATATATGAAAAGAATACGAAAAAATTATTTTAATAAATTCTCATCTAAAATTATATTTCTTTTCCTCTCCTTCCCAATCTAAACAAGAAACAATAATATATTTTCCTTTGATATTTTTTGCTATGATAATGAGCGAGCGGCTCTTTTATTTCCTTTCTTTTGCTTTCCTTTCTTCGATTCTTTCCTCTAACTTCCCTTCATTTCCTCTCATTTACTTTCCTCTCTTTTAGGATTCTTTCTCTAAATTTCCTTCATTTCCCTTCCCTCACGAATCAAAACATGGTGTCAAACTTTTACATAGTGTTTGGATTGCACAAAGGAATGGAAAGGAAAGGAAAGTAGAGGAAGAAAAATAAAGAAAAGGAAAAAAAAATTGGATTGTAATCAAATAATAATGAAAAGGAAAGGAAAGGAAAGGATTTTATAATCCTTTATTTGGATTGGAGAAGGAAAGGAAAGGAAATAACAATTTTAAATGGAAATTTACTTGAATGCCCTTTTCACACTCAACCATAAAATTAACATTTTTAATAAAGCTATTTCGCATTTTTTGCTAGATTCTATATTTTTTTCCCTGATAAAGTCAAGCGGCTCAAGAACAAAGATAAGAAAACATAAGAAGTGAAAATGAGATAATGTAAGGTTGAAGGTGCAATAAGGGTAATTGTAAAAATAAAAAATTCAGGAACAATAAAGACTTTTTGTCTTTAAGCTTTTTCTTTCCCTCCAAAAAACTCCAAATTTACAATCCTTCCAATTAAAGAAAATGGTGGAAATATTTTGAAACTCCTCCATAACCTTTCCTTCTTTTAAGATTCCAATCCAAATAAAGGGAGGGCTCTACCAAGAAAAAACAATACTTCAACAATATATAGAGATGCTAGTTGTTACTTCTCAACAATGTTGATTTTGATGTATACATATTGAATATATATAGAGAAGAATTCCAAAATCACTCATTCAAGAAAACCCGATACAGAAAAAAAGTATTAAGGGTAAGTAAGAGCGAATTGAAATATGGATAGTCCATTGCTGGAAACTCCCACTATGCTCGAGTCAAGAAAAAATCCAAAAAGGAATATTGTACACAACCAGACTTATGGGTTGCTAATAGAGTCCATGTTAGAGCTTGTACACATGAAATCATACATAAATATGTGAAAGATACCACAGATAAGAGTATATAACCCACACATTAAATTTGAAAAAAAAAAGTAATATATATAAAAGAAAAGCAAAAAAAAAAAAAAGAAAACCAATTACTTCCCATATGCTTTTTATGTGTCTTTGAGCGTGTCTACAAGAAAGAGTGGAGAGTTTTGCATGTGGGTTTTGCTGTAAAGGTAGTGATGCCGTTTTGTTGTAGGACTCGTTGTTCGTTTCGAATTTATTATAACAAACATCATTTCCTTTAATTTTTTTTTTTAAAAGTTCGCCTGAAGTTTTAAGTCACTCGTTAAAATAATTTTATTCATTTCATTATCTCTTAAAATAGTGGATAAATTTTATTATATTAGATTAAGAGAATGAGAATTAATTATTTTTTTAAAATTATCATTAATTTTCAAAAATCATATTATAAGTCCTAATGTTCGCAATAAATTTTTTAAATAGTAATATTTCAATTAATTGTAACAGAAAATGGTCATATAACTAAATATGCATCATTAGAGACCAACTTGAAAATGCCAAAAATTTGCGGTATGTGCTTTTCTTTCATACTCGCGCCTCTATTTTGTTAAGGAGTAAATGATTCCAGGGACCACTAAACTAATCCTAAAGTCCTATTTTGGCCACTGAACTAACAATGGTTCCAAAGAGACCATTAGTTAATATAATGAGTCTCAAAATAACCAATCCATCAGTTAACTAACCAAAAAATTAACGAAACAGTAAAAAATGTGCTTGGCACATGTTTTAACAGGGGTAAAGTAGTCAATTAGTAAAAATATTTACAAAACAACTACCAAATGAAAGTTTTTTCATTTTTTGCCCAAAGCACTCATATATCCATCAGGTATCAGACAAAACAAGATGCCCAAATTCAACTTATAGGGATTAGAAATGCTTTGAACAAATTAGGGCTTTGAAATCTTCAATTTTCCAACAATTTTTCCCAAAATTCATGAGATTTCTTTGCTTTATTGCACGATATCACACAAAATTTGATGCATATACTATTTCAACATCTTGAATGTAAAGTTTTTTGTTTTGGCAGATTGTTCTTTCATTTTAGATTGTGAATAAGTGTGTGTGCAGTTGCAGGTGTATGTATGTGTTATCTAGTTTTAGATTGTGTAACAAGTGAGTGGAATTTGGGAAGAAGTATGTAGGAATTTGAAGTTTCATTTCAAGTTGCAAATATATGTACATTTTATTTAGTTTTAGATTGTGCAGTAAGTGAATGGCGATAAGTGGGTAGGAATTTGAAGAAAAATTAGAGGTGATATAGAAGAAATTTTCGACCAAAAAAAAAAAAAAAGAAGAAATTTGAAATTTGGGGTTGTATAGCAAATATATAATAATTTGGAGGATGTTTTGTAATTACTTAGGGTAAGTTTCCCATTTTACCTATGTTTTATAGTCCTGTTAGTGAGTCTTGGTTAGTTTTTTTTTTTTTGGTCGATAGTCTTGGTTAGTTAACTGATGGAAATTGATGTACTTTGGAGTAAGTTACGACATTGATGGAAATTGATGTACTTTGGAGTAAGTTACGACATTGATGTACTTTGGGGTAAGTTACGGCAATCGTCTCCAACATTGACATAGTTTTTCACTTAGTCCCAATTGTTCTCAATCATTCAGATAGGACGTCAAAAATTTTCAAACATGATCAAATTAATCACTACCGTTAAATTTTGACAGAAAATTGGTTAATCACTAAAATACCCTTGCAAAACTGAACTAAATTACCAATTTACCGCTGTCCTTTGACCCCACCCCAGCGTAACCCCCAGCACCCAAAACCCATCCCAGGACAGTCCTTAGTCCCCGATCCTCATGCGTATATGGCTTCTACTTGACAAAAAAAATAAAAAATAGCAGAAGCTTACAATTTCACCATACAATTAGGTCATCAAATGAATTGGTTTATACAATGATTGGTAATTTTACGGCATGTCAACATCTTATATGCAATACTGCGCTTGCTGGATGTTTTCTCACTAGAAGAAAATGTATTCTCGTATGTTACATGTAACTCAAGGAACCTCACCCACCCCAAACGCACAAACGTGCAAGTTTTCCCGACAAAACCGCGCAGCGAGGGGTGGAGAGGGAAGCATAATTTCAGTTACTGGACAAAGAAATAGCTCAAGTATCCTTCCTGATTTTCAATAATAAACAAAAAGCATCCATCTATTTGTAATGGCAAAACATGTCAAGCAAGGAGGCATCGTTTTCAGAACAGTTATGCAACTAGATCGATTAATAATAAAGCGTTTTCCATGTTACACGACTTACATCTAGACAAAACAGGCAAATTTGAACCGCATGAGTACCATGTGCACGACTTCTTTTTTGATTCCTTTATAGCTCTGATATAGGACCTAATCAACAAAAACGTCGAGTGATTTACCAACTCTTTATGTTCCACTCTCAAATCCAAATCTATACAAAATGCATATACCTGAGACATCAAACTTGATTTTTCTCCATGTCTGCATAAATTACTTCTGCTTCCATTGATGCACGCCGAAATCTTGTCACTTCTTTGAGGATCTTAAATCCTTTATCTGCAGTAAGTTCCTCAGGCTGAATTGTCAGTTTCTTTAGATTTGGTGATTTAGCCAATAAAAGCTGAATGAGTTCCAACTCAGGCCTTATCCCAATAACATTTTGTAGTTTCACTTCCTTAAGCTCATTCAGTGTTACGTCTGAGTAGTCTTGCTATTCCAGGAATTCTAGAACCGCATTGGGGTCATCAGCAGTAGCATCAACAAACTAGGGAAAGATTATTAAACCACATACATACGAAAATTGAGATATAAAATACAACATATGAGACAACCTTACTCACTTCAATATCAATATGCTTTAGGTTGTGGGAGTTTCTGATCAAACAAAGGACAAATGACAGCTCATGCAATAGATCTAATGATACTTCAGAGAGCTTAAGATCTTTAAGGTAGACTAAAGTAGTCAGAAGCCTTCTTGGTACTTCACCTGCAGTTGACGGCTAAAAGAAACAAGGGCAAAAAGAAATACAGAAAAATCATAGTTCACCTAAATAACTCAAGAATTAAAGTCAGTATGAACCAATTACCTGCATAAGAACATAGTTTAAGTGCAGGTTCTCAAGAACAGGCAGACCATGAAAGAACTCAACTAAGTTGCATGTTCCTAGTTCCCTAAAATTCGTACGGTATAGAGAAGCATTCAGCAAAATTGAAACCGAAGCAAGAAGTGGGGCTTTCTTCAAGAAAAATGATCTCATAATGCCTCTGAATCTGAAAGTTTTCAGGTTAGGAACATCAATCTCAATATCATGATAATCGGAAGAGATTTCCAGATCCAATAACTCAAGTACTGGGGAACTGGAGGTTAAACTTCTAAGCATTTCACCAGTAATAGCAACATTACATAGCTCTAGAGTAATCAGCCTATTAAATCCTTTGAAGGCAGGTGTGGTCTCAATAAAACAGGAATGAAGACACAAATGCCTCAGCTATTGGCATGTGAAAAATGATTATGGCAATTTGTAGCACTCATCTGTCTGCATCTTTAGGGTAAGATCTTCAATACCGTTCCTTGAGAGGAAAAGGATCAGGTTGTCAATTTCAGGAAAGCTTTCGAATCCAGGAATGGAGAGGGAAAACTTGTTGATAGGTCCTTCACGGGGCAACAGAAGTTGATATAAAATCATTGTTATTGTGATTCTAGCTGAATGCTTAATACTCAATTTATTCCAAAGCATTTCACCAAGTATCAATTGTGGAACTTTAGCCCAACGGTGCCTCCATTTCCTTGCTAAAATACTTGTCCTTACAACATCATGTGTTGGGAGATACATCAGGATGGTTTCTATAACATTTTCAGGAAGATTACTTATCATATCAGAAGGTTGAGCCACAACAGTCGACATCTCTTGATGATCTGCAGTGACAATTAACCCCGGTTTTTGTATAGTCAATGAAAATAGACAACAATTAAACGTTGTAAGTTTAGCAACTACTATTCTAAAATATTAGTTATAGTGTAATATTCTTATATGCTTTGCAGCTGTATAGGGTCACCCCTCTGGGGGCTTTACCTTTCTCATTTGTTGATTATAAAGTTTTGGATTAGTTGGAATACAATTACGCCTTGCTAATTGGATACCAAACCCCAAAACTAGGGAAAGATTTATCTCCATTTAGTCACCAATTAGATGCTGCAACTGCTAATGGTATAGAAATTTATTTATCATACATTCTTTAGCATGAAATTATCAAGCCATTCTTCATTTATTTCTATGTTTTACTATCACAGCAACTCTTAAATATTGAAATTTCAGATTTCTAACTATTACAAAGTATGTATCATCTAATTACCAAGGTAGTCAACCAATCCTTTCAAAAAATAAAACAATTACTGCCTTAAATAATGAAATACTACAAATTATGTCAGGTTGAATGACATTGTTATATGTCACTCTTTCACCAATTCACCATTTCTTGTATAATTGAGTTTTTACCATATAAACGAGAGGTTTAGCTTTTAATACATAAGTACTCATCACACAAATGAGGGGTGTAGAGTGACGTACAAAATTACTCGGGTTGAATAGTAATATGAGAGGTGTAAGGGTGATGGTTGAATAGTAATGTTATAATCTTTCACAAATCACAATCTGTGTTGATATATTTCCCTGAATTTTGTACACAAAGCGCGACATTTATAAAAATAACATGTGGTATTTCTTGATCAGTGTTGATTTTGGCACGCACATATATGTTGAAACAGAGAACAAAATCACCCATTTCAGAAAACCCAATATAGGAAAAAGCAATAAGGAGTAGGAAAAGGAGCAACTTGAAGCAATTGAACAAGTTAATAAACCATAATATTCTACACACACAAGCATATGTGATATGATTTGCCAATACAGATCATATTAGAGCTTGTACACATATAAAACCATCCACCAACATGCTGAAGATAGCACACAAATGAATATAATTCACACATTAAAGCTTCTTTTTCAAGACTAGAATGTGGGGGAAAAAAACTAAAAAACCAATATTTTCAAGAAAATAAAAAGAACTATAGCAAATTGCTTACCTATATGGCTTTCGTGCGTCTTTGAACGTACCTGAACGGAAGAACTAAGAACTGAGTGTGGCAAGTGCTTTTTATTTAGTAGAGAAAGATGATTAGACACTTTTGTCGCTTTTAGATTGACTACGAGTCGTGGTCTTTCGACTGGAGCCCATTTTCCTTTTCTTTTTTGCTAAGTTGATACTTTTTTTTAAACATCATACTCAATCAATTTATGATGTATAGATCGAATAAATCACCACCTTAAAGATGAAGCATACTAAAATTCTACGGCTTGATCTAACAGCTAATATGAGTCAAATTTTGGAGGTACAGTACTTCAACCCAAAACATGTGTCAAGTTAGTCTAAAGTATAATTTCAGTAGCAGTTAAGAGTACTCAAACTCACTTTTAATCAATCAATTAATGTTAGGTCAGTCAAGTATTGGTTTATTGCAACACTTTCATCATATGGGAAAGTTTCATCTATGTGTAAGACGGATTCATAATTTTTTATTTAATAGAGGTTAAAATTACTCAATATAACACTTATATATATATATATATATATTGAATAGAGGTCAAACATTAGTTATATATTGAGTGTTATGCGTCCAATTATATAGTAAAAATCATATTATAATAATTGAGTTTTAAACATCTCAAATAAATTATGACTAAAATATTTGTGTAAGAGTATTATATGTGGAAAAACAATACTCATTTGTGTAATTGGAATCACATTATTATTATTATTATTATTATTATTTTGTTATCGTTGCACATTTTTATAATATAACTCTCAATTATGTTGTTTGAAACTAGTTTGAAGAACAACTAAGAACAATTAACAATCTCTTGAATCAACTATGATTAATAGCGAAAGGAAGGTATTTACGTAAAATAATTGCAAACATTAAGTAATGACATATAATGTCTTAATTAAAAAATGATTATAAAATCCTTTTGAGTCATCTATTTTTTCTTTTTTATTTTAGTAATACTTTATTTAATGTCAGTTTTGATGAGGGCGAGGGGAGCTGTTTGGTAATTTATATAAACAAATCGAATTGAAACTCTGAGGCAAAGTTTTTCTTGCTCTCAATGATAATCAAAAGAATGATTATAAAATCCTTTTGAACCATCTTTTTTTTTCTTCTTTATTTTAGTAATATCTTATTTAATGTCATTTTTTTATACTTTTATATTTATTATTCCTAAATTTCAATATAGAAGTAAAACTAAAAACATAAAAATAACTATATATGTATGTAGAGCGGAGAATGTTTATACTTGTGTCCCGCCCCGCCCCGCCCCGCCCCGCCCCTATGTCGGGATTAAAGTTAATCCTCATCCCCCGCCTTGTTCCCCATTTCTCACCCAATTTCGCCCGACTAGAGCGGGGGCGGGATAGATACCTGCAAAACCTACCCCTATTGTCATTGCTTTGATCTATGTAAAATTGGAGAAGTTGAGAATTGAGTAAGGGCTATCACCCTGGACATGGGAGGTTTAGGGTTCAATTTTCAAGGGTGTAATGAGTTGGGGGTAAAAGTGGAAGGGGGAGGGGATAGAAGGGGCACGGTGGGGAAGGAGAAGAGATTAAAAAAATTAAAAAGAAAAGGAAAAAAAGTAAAATTGGAGGAATGAAGTGCATTTTTTTTTATAAAAAAAAGCAACTTCAGAAGTATAGCAACAATACTTTGACCTTCTATAGATGTTATTCTAAATTCGTCGAAAGACTATAAGATACTCTTTAAGTTAACATCTAATTTCAAGTGAATTATATATACGATCAACGTGCACCTTAATTAGTCAATCATGGTTGGAATCATGTGCAGAGCCAGTGAATCGTAGAGGCTTAGATCAACTCTAATGCCAAAAAGCATAAAACGAATACTTCAAACATTCTGCATTTGAAATACAACATGCACTAGATATTTTCTCGCCGCAAGAGAATGTATTCTCCAATGTTACATGCAACTCAACAAATCCTACCCACCCAACAAAAAAAAAGCACTTTTTTCCTACAAAGTAGGGGGGAAATAAAAAGAAAACAGAAGCAGAATTCCGCTTTGATCCATAGTGTTGTTGGACAAAGAAACAGCTAAAGCATCCTTCAAAATTTCCAAGAAGAAACAAGAAGCATCCATGTAATTTGTAATGTCAAAACATGTCAATGAAGGAGACATCATTTCCAGAACATCTACGCAACTAGATTGATTAATAATAATTTGCGCTTTCCATGTTCCGCGACTTACATCTAGACGAAAGAGGCACATTTGAACCGCATGAGCACCATTTGCATGACTTCTTTTCTGATTCCTTTATAGCTTTGATATAGGACCTAATCAACAAAAACGTCAAGTGATTTACAACTCCTCTTGTTCGAGTCTCAAAGCTATAATCTGTATCTGAGATATCAAACTTGATTTTCCACTACATCTACATAAATTACTTCTGCTTCCTTCGATGCACACCGAAATCTAGTCAGTTCTTTGAGGATCTTGGATCCATTATCAGCAATCTCTTTTCCAAGATGAACTAGCATTTTCTCTAGACTTGGTGATTTAGCTAACAGAAGCTTAATGAATTCCAATTCCGGAATTGTCCCAGTAACATCTTGCAGTTTCACTTCCTTAAGTTCATTCAATATTACATCCGAGTAGAATTCCTCCTTCAGAATCTCCAGAACGGCATTTGTGTGGGAAGCAACTTGGATGAACAACTTAGGAAAAAGATTGTATAAACACATTAATACGAAAATTAAGATATAAAGTACAATTGCGAGAGAAACTTCCACATTACTTACCTGAATATCAATACGCTTCAAGTTTGGGGAATTTCTAAGCAAGCACAGAGAGTAAATGACAACACATCCGATTCATCTAACATTATATCAGAGAGCTTAAGATCTTTAAGGTAGATTAAACTAACCAGAAGATTTCTCGGAACTGCGCCTGCAGCCAAGGACTGAAAGAAACAAGTGCAAAGGATAAATGACAGCTCATGCAATAGATTTAACGACATTTCAGAGAGCTTAAGATCTTTAAGGTAGACTAAAGTAGTCAGAAGCCTTCTTGGTACTTCCGGATGATACATTTACCTCAATAAGAACATAGTTCAAGTGCAGGTTCTCAAGAACAGGCAGACCATTGAAGAACTCAACTAAGTTGCATGTTCCTAGTTCCCAGAAATTCGTATCATCCAATACAATTGAAACCGAAGGAAGAAGTGGGGCTTTCTTGAAAAAAATTGATCTTGTAATGCCTCTAAATCTGAAAGTTTTCAGATTAGGAGCATCAATTTCAATATCATTAGAATAAATTTCCAGCTCCAATAACTCAAGTACAAGGGGACTGGAGATTAAACTTCTAAGCATTTCGTCAGTAATAGCAACGTCACATAGCTTTAGAGTAATCAACCTATTAAATCCTTTGAAGGTGGGTGTGGTGTCAATCAAACAAGAACGAAGACTCAAATGCCTCAGCTGTTGGCATGTAAAAAATGATGATGGCAATCAGTAGCACTCATCTTCATCGTTCCACATCTCAAGGGTAAGATCTTCAATACCGTTCCTTGAGAGGAAACGGATCAGGTTGTCAATTTGGGGAAAGCTTTCTAATCCAGGAACGGAGATGGAAAACTTGTTGATAGGTCCTTCAAGAGGCAACAAAAGCTGACATAAAATCATTGCTACTGTAACTCTAGATTTCTTCCACGACATTTCATCAATTATCAGTTGTGGAAGTTTTGTCCAGCGATACCTCCATTTCCGGGCTAAAATACTTGTCTTTACGGCATCTCGTATTGGCAAATACATCAGGATGGTCTCCATAACATTGTCAGGAAGATTACTTATCATATCAGAAGGTTGAGCCAGAACACTTGACATCTCTTGATGATCTGCATTGACAATTAGCACATGTTTTGTATAATCAGTGAAAATAGACAATTAACCATTGTTATTTTAGCAACTAATATTCTGGAATATTAATTATAGTGTACTCTTTATAGTCTTTAAGGCTATGTATGATAATCCTTTTACGGGCTTTACCTTTCTCATCTGTTGATCGTAAAGTTTTAATTTTGTCCTACTATGGAATAGTATTTCCAAGCACAAAATTAAACAATCTTTACATCATTGGATACAAAATCCCAAAAATAGTGAAGCATAGCTTATTATCTCCTTGTAGTCACCACTTAGATGCTGTAAATGCTAATGGCATTGAAATCATCTAGCCATTCTTAATTTATTTCTATATTTTGCAATAGATGGCAACTCTTAATTAATGAAATTTGTGACTACTACAAAGTATTTATTGTACAACCAAGGTAGTCAACTAATCGTTTTAAAAAATAAAACAACAATAACTACTTTAAACATTCGGGTTGAATTGAAATTCTATAATTTTTCATAATCAGTGTTAATAAATCTAATGAGGTCTTGTACACAAAGTACGAATATGGAGGAATAGCCTCTCATCATATTCCATCTTAGCATCCACCCGCCACAAAGTCTAACTCACCAAAATCACCCATTTTAGAAAACCGAATATATAGGAAAAAGCGCTAAAGAATAGGAATTGAACAAATTAATAAACCATGATATTCTAGATAGACAAGCATATGAGTTGCTAATACATACCATGTTAGAGCTTGTACACATACAAAATCATACACTATCATGCTAAAGATAGCACACATAATGGATATAATATCAGGCATTAAAGCTTCTCGTTGAAGACTAGAATGTGGAAAATACTAAAAAAGCAATATATTCAAGAAAGCAAACCATGTATAAATCATGATTTTAACAAAGCTAGTGAGACATTATTTTATGATTAGGAATATTATTAGATCATAATATTAGAGTTTGAATCAGTCTTCAAAATTAAATTAGTAAAAAAATGTATGCAATATATCCAACATAATTAGTGGCTACGCTTGTTAATAATGTAATTTTATTAACAATTTACAATAATTGACTCTTGTTTATAATATTATAATATTGTAACGTTATTAGCAGATTCCTTTCTTTTTCTTTTTCTCTTTCTATTCCTCTCCCACCCTCCTCTATCATAATGTTATGTGCAAAGTGGCACACATCTAACGTTATGAGTAAAGTAGCACGCATTTAACTCATTATTTCCACTATATGCAATCTGTGGCAATGAAAAGATAATATGCAATTATCTTCTAGTTAAAGAAGTACAACTCCAAATGAAAATTGTCAGGCCCCAACTCGACCCCTCCTACAATCAGTCAGGACGCAACGGAATTTCGGTAGTATAACGACAGTACTTTGGACACTGAGACTTTAAACCAATATCTTCGAAAATCATACATCCAATTCCACAATAATTCAACAATTAACGACACAACCACAACATACAATAAACATTCTTTACCATTGTATCCATAGGTTATACGCCTCCGTTCCAACATCATACATTTACTATATAACATACATTCCCAAAATAGATTATAACCAATTCAGCAACCTAACCATGTTCAAAAACAAGACTACTAAATTAGCAATATACATAAGTCTTATAATTGAGTAAGTTATACAATATAACATATTACACCAACTAAGACAAATTCATGGCAATGACTCCGGCACACAAGACTCGTCCATATAAAGCACATTCTCAGCTTCCCGAGGCACATATCTATAATCTTGATCAATATCACCTGTATGCATGCAATAACAGAGAGTGAGCTTATCTAAAACAAGCTCAGTGAGAATCCGATAGATCTCTAACAGTAGTTATTATACTCCTTGGAAATGATCATTTGAGCAGTAAATACCCAATAAAACATCAATAACAATATAAACACATAACTATAATGACCAATCAATAAATAATACTCTAGTTGGTGTAGCTTCAAACGTCATCACGATCTCAACCATTATTCTTGTAAATCCCCATTACTCACGCACCCGAGGTACCTCACTAGCCTCGCCCTCCATGACACTTCCGTCATGCGAGCTGGAGGTAGTCTCTGGTAGTCATGTCGTTATCAACCCAATAGCCCGATGCTGCCCAAGAAGTGGCACACAAATACCAAGACTTAGCAATAATAATAAACATCATTCACAGGAGGACAATCTAGAAGAATTGTCTAGCTCCCGGTTCATCAAACATCAATCAATAATCATCAATATAACATCAAGTAATCAATTAAGCAACAAACAACTAAGTTAGATGACAAAGTAGGCCATCCAACTTAACATGCATTAAACACGTAATCTAACCTTAGTCTAACCATCAACAACTCACAATTCAATCACTCAAATACCACCCAATCAACTAAGTCTCAATTCAACAATTTAAAGAAAGACAACCTAAACTCCAAATAATCATATCTTACATTCTACTAATCCAAACAACTCCAAATCAGTTTCTAACACTCACCCATTCAATCAACTACATTATCCTTCTCGGAAACCAACCAAGACACATCAAAATCAAGCCCAACAACCCTAAAACCTCAATGCACCTAAGCTGAAATTTCTGGATTTTCACACAAACATCGCAATCGAAAATTCGGCATTATAACGGCGTTACCACATAATTAACAAACTTTTAGAAATCGACGGCAATCGATTCCAACCACAACAACTCAAGATATTCATCAAATGGCCAATCTATCAACTTTAAATATCCGAAAATAAATAATTTCGCTACAATGGTTCAAATCTCGTAGTAATACACATAAACGATCCCTAGCATGCATTGAGCAATAATATAACTTCAAATTAACATTCTAATGGTTCAAAATGCAATTATAAGCAAAAACATAAAATATGACTTTTGAGATCTAGAATTTTTCTCTCACCTTTGATGTGTTTTGATGCAAGAAATGTGTGGAATGGATGCCCAACAAGTGAAATCAAGCTTTGAATGAAGTGATTTGGACTTGAATTGCAAAATCTATGTGAAAAATGCTTTGAAAAACCTTGAAAATGCCTTCTTTTTGCCTCCCCTTGGAATTTTGGTAATGTGTGTGTAAAATGAGTATGTTTTGTGAGCTTTTGATGTGTGTTGATGATATATTAAGCAAAGGTCAAACAAATAAAAGAAAGTCAAAGGTGGAAACTAATTATTTTTAGTGTTTTCTTGTCTTTTAATTCATTTTCTTGACTACTCTTACTCAAATTAATTATGCAACACCTAAACTATCTCAAGTAGTTTATTTTTAGGTGACAAGAAGTTTTACATTCAAACAATTTCACTCGAGTTAGCTTAAAACTCGATTTTCTGCAAAAGAAGGTGAAAAGTCATATTATTTATTTTCAAATGTCTTTTGAATGCACAATTAATCTAAAATCATTTAATACCACATATAAATACATTTATACTAATATATACTAGGTCAACGAAAGTCAATGCAAAAATCGGGTTTAGAAGAAATCATTATTTGGCTCAAAAACGCTACTTTCCGCCCGAAAAATCTATTTAAATTACTATTCCATTTCAGAATCAATTTTTATCAAACATGGGTCTATTAATAATAGAGGACTAGGTTTTAAGACGTTTAAAACACCCTTGTAAAAATTTTAGCGGACAGGTGTTCAAAATACTATTCACAAAAATTGTCGATAAAATTTCTGATGCCGTTTTTGATGAAAATTTCATGAATGCACACATAGCGTGTATTAGGAATATAAATCACATATTTAGCACATTCTAACTCATATAAAATATAAACAGGTCAAATCACGCAAATCGAGGCAAAGATACGCAAATTGAGGTAAAGACGAAAACTGGGGTTTCACATTCTTCCCCCCTTAAAACAATTGCGTCCGCGCAATTCTCGAACTGACAGACAATTAAATCCTCAATCGTTACACTTAACAATACTTCTCTTAATTCCCATTTATCTCTTAGGATGACACCTAAACAAAGACCTCAATTGAAATAAACTTTGTTGACTGCATGATGATTATCACGATTCCCAAAACAATTCTCAATTCATAATTCACTCCCACCAAATATCGTATTGCATATGAAAGAAATTGTAACTCCAAGGTCTTAGCATGACACCACTACTTATCAATCATCCCCTACTACACAAAAGAGCTCTATGAACACCCCGAGGGTTTAAAAACTTATTCACGATAACATGAATGATTACTGATCAAGGGAATATCTCAAAAGTGACATTGGTCAGAATATGGCTCTTATAAAATTTACAAGGAAATAAGAATATGAAAAGTCATATTCGAGCCAACAATCAAGTGAACAAGAGGTCAAACATGTTAGAGATTCAAGAGGCTAATAGTTTAATAAGGAAGCATGATAACTAAGATAAGAAATGTCTCAGCATCTATCAGTTAAATAAGTACGAACAAAATGATGACGAGACAAAACAGTGCTGAGTATGTTAAATGAACATTCCTGAACAGGTAAACATTTCAATTCTCGATGATTGTTCAAGGAACCAACAAGTAAGTTGTACTTGAGGTGAAATGAAATTAAGAGATAAGAGATGATTAATTCAATAGAAAGAATGAGTGACAATATAATGAGTAACTCAGCACGCAATAACCAATGAAGTATAAATAAGAAAGGACAGTGCTGAGTATATTGAATGAGCAATTATAAGCAAAGTAATGGCTCAGGATTAATAATAAAACAATAGGATTAACAAGGATCAACAAGAATGACAATGATGTAATTAGGTAGGGAGTACATCAAACAAGTGAAATTCGAACAAGTAAAATGGTATACCAAAGGAAAAATTACTTTCAAATGAATAGTAATAGGATGAAATGAAATATTGAAATCAATGGCTGGAGGTATAGAATGAAATATAGAAGTCTCAAACCTTAACTCCAATAAGCGACATTGCTATAAGAAGCAAATATGAATGTTAAGACTAGAAACAATGTCAAATGAGTATAGGATCCATTAATCCAATAAGCAAAACTTTCAAGAAACAATTGATATGCTAGAAAAGTGTAACTCTCTCTCAAATAACTGAGAATAGAGTAAAAGAGAATAATAAGACCAATAGAATAGGAAGCACAAAGGGGGTGTCCCACCTACACATGTAAATACCAACAAGTCAAATCTTACAATCTATCTTCCTTCAAAACAAGACACTAAGGAGATCTAGAGAACCTAAGGAGTCATAACAATCACCAAACAAGATAAATCACTCCAAAATTTTACATTCCGTACCAGACCAATCACTAAACAAGATAAATCACCGATTACCCAACAAGATTAACTAATGAAGACTCCAAAATCTGATAACACAATACAGATTCATACTAATCCATTATAACACAAGAGAATCCCCAATCAACAATTTAGAAAGTCATACCACCTAGAACTCAAAAGCTTGATGTAGGCAATTAAATGTTTAGTCACCAAAATGCATTCTTATTTCCTCGAATAATTCTATCTCCCAACAATTACATCTTCGAAAAAATAATTTTAGTCAGGAATCACTCCAATTGTCTCCAAGGTTTAAAGATCAAAACTCCAAAATATCCATTAATAATATAGCAATCCCAAATAGTAGAAATATTCACATGTTATACCACACTTCATTCCATTCACAAATATACATCACTAATTCCTCAAATAAATTCATTCTAAAATAACCTCAAGGAAGTATAGTCTGAGTTGAGACTCCAAAAGTGTCTAATCACAACTTCACAGAAACCTCAACTTATGATCCATCTCCAAGTAATAACAAGTTAAACATGGCAACAAAAGTAATTATAATCATCAAGATACATTGCTATTTCCTTGAACAACTTCATTCTCGCTAAAGGAACATCAAGAATAGATCCATTAAACAGAGACTAAAATCCATAAACATAACAATTAAAATCTCACGGATAAACTACTAGAATAATAATAATTCAAAATCATGGCCTAACTCTATTTTTGAAAACTCTTGCAGTCATCCTTACTTCACCCAAAAGAATCACCTACAGTTATATCATATATATAATTATATCTCATGAAAACAAGTACCAACATATTACATGATTATCATATATTACAACATTATCACATAACACACAATTCAACATATAAGAAGCCAACATCACATAAACATGTTATATCACAGAAGTAAGTTATAAATAATTAAAGTCACATAAGCAACAAACTTCACATAAGACAAGTTCATCACGTAACTCAAATTGGTCACTTAAAGTACATTGAGCACCTAAAGTACGTTGTTTCACATAAGCTAGTTATAAAAAATTAAAACCACATAAACAACTAACTTCACACAAGGCACTTTGATCACATAAAACACAATTGTCACATAATACACATTAATCACATAATGCACATTAATCACATAATACACATTAATTACAACACATTGAGTACGTAAGGCACGTTGTCACATAAAACAAATTGACCACATTAGTTCACTTAACACATAAAGCTTATTGATCACATAGAAAGTTAGACACATAAGTAAATTAATCACATAAACATATTATCATATGTTTCACTTTTCTTTCACTTAATACATACTTCATGCTTAGACCACTACCCATATTCTGAGGATACCCTGGCTGACAGCTAATCAAGCTCTGATACCACTTAAATGTCATGCCCCAACTCGACCCCTCCTACAATCAGTCAGGACACAACGGAATTTCGGCAGTATAACGACAGTAATTTGGACACTGAGTCTCTAAACCAACCTCTTCGAAACTCATACATCCAACTCCACAATAATTCAACAATTAACAACACAACCACAACATACAATAAACATTCTTTACCATTGCATCCATAGGTTATACGCCTCTGTTCCAACATCATACATTTACTATATAACATACATTCCCAAAATGGATTATAACCAATTCAGCAACCTAACAATGTTAAAAAACAAGACTACTAAATTAGCAATATACATAAGTCTTATAATTGAGTAAGTTATACAATATAACATATTACAACAACTAAGACAAATTCATGGCAACGACTCCGGCACACAAGACTCGTCCATATAAAGCACATTCTTAGCTTCTTGAGGCACATATCTGTAATTTTGATCAATATCACCTGTATGCATGCAATAATAGAGAGTGAGCTTATATAAAACAGGCTCAGTGAGGATCCGATAGATCTCTAACATTATTTACTATACTCCTTGGAAATGATCCTTTGAGCAGTAAACACACAATAAAACATCAATAACAATATAAACACATAACTATAATGACCAATCAATAAAGGATACTCTAGTTGGTATAGCTCCAAACGTCATCACAATCTCAACCATTCTTCTTGTAACTCCCCATTACTCACGCACCCGAGGTACCTCACTAGCCTCGTCCTCCATGACATCTCCATCATGCGAGCTGGAGGTAGTCTCTGATAGTCATGTCGTTATCAACCCGACAGCCCGATGCTGTCCGAGAGGTGGAACACACATACCATGACTCAGCAATAATAATAAACATCATTCACAGGAGGAAAATCTAGAAGAATTGCCTAGCTCCCGGTTCATCAATCATCAATCAATAATCATCAATAATCATCAATTATCATCAATATAACATCAAGTAATCAATTAAACAACAAACAACTAAGTTAGATGACAAAGTAGGCCATCCAACTTAACATGCATTAAACACGTAATCTAACCCTAGTCTAACCATCAACAACTCACAATTCAATCACTCAAATACCACCCAATCAACTAAGGCTCAATTCAACAATTTAAAGAAAGACAACCTAAACTCCAAATAATCATATCTTACATTCTACTAATCCAAACAACTCCAAATCAGTTTCTAACACTCACCCATTCAATCAACTACATTATCCTTCTCGAAAACCAACCAAGACACATCAAAATCAAGCCCAACAACCCTAAAACCTCAATGCACCTAGGCTGAAATTTCTGGATTTTCACACAAACATCGCAATCGAAAATTCGGCATTATAACGGCATTACCACGTAATTAACAAACTTTTAGAAATCAACGGTAATCGATTCCAACCACAACAACTCAAGATATTCATCAAATGGCTAATCTATCAACTTTAAATATCCGAAAATAAATAATTTCGCTACAATGGTTCAAATCTCTTAGTAATACACATAAACGATCCCTAGCATTTATTGAGCAATAATATAACTTTAAATTAACATTCTAATGGTTCAAAACACAATTATAAGCAAAAAATATAAAATATGACTTTTGAGATCTAGAATTTTTCTCTCACCTTTGATGTGTTTTGATGCAAGAAATGTGTGGAATGGATGCCCAACAAGTGAAATCAAGCTTTGAATGAAGTGATTTGGACTTGAATTGCAAAATCTATGTGAAAAATGCTTTGAAAAACCTTGAAAATGCCTTCTTTTTGCCTCCCCTTGGAATTTCGGTAATGTGTGTGTAAAATGAGTGTGTTTTGTGAGCTTTTGATGTGTGTTGATGATATATTAAGCAAAGGTCAAACAAATAAAAGAAAGTCAAAGGTGGAAACTAATTATTTTTAGTGTTTTCTTGTCTTTTAATTCATTTTCTTGACTACTCTTGCTCAAATTAATTATGCAACACCTAAACTATCTCAAGTAGTTTATTTTTAGGTGACAAGAAGTTTTACATTCAAACAATTTCACCCGAGTCAGCTTAAAACTCGATTTTCTGCAAAAGAAGGTGGAAAGTCATATTATTTATTTTCAAATGTCTTTTGAATGCACAATTAATCTAAAATCATTTAATACCACATATAAATACATTTATACTAATATATACTAGGTCAACGAAAGTCAATGCAAGAATCGGGTTTAGAAGAAATCACTATTTGGCTCAAAAACGCTACTTTCTGCCCGAAAAATCTATTTAAATTACTATTCCGTTTCAGAATCAATTTTTTTTATCAAACATGGGTCTATTAATAATAGAGGACTAGGTTTTAAGACGTTTAAAACATCCTTGTAAAAATTTTAGCGGACAGGTGTTCAAAATACTATTAACAAAAATCGTCGATAAAATTTCTGATGCCGTTTTTGATGAAAATTTCATGAATGCACACATAGCATGTATTAGGAATATAAATCACATATTTAGCACATTCTAACTCATATAAAACATAAACAGGTCAAATCACACAAATCGAGGCAAATACACGCAAATTGAGGTATAGACGAAAACTGGGGTTTCTCAAAAATTGTCCCACAATATTTGACCACATGAATTCTCAATGTGAATGATTGCGATATCATTGTACACGAACGAGTTCTTTTTTTCTTTTTTCCGCTGGATGCTTTGAAAAGTCAACTTGACTTGGTGCATTAATTATCCTTAGTGGCTAATGTCTCTTTGTTCAAGTCTTAATCGTTTTTGACAAAAAAAAACAAAGTCTTAATAGTTGTTTATGTTTCAAGATTGGATTTTATAAGTCGAAAAGTGGATCGGTTCAAGGAATGTGTTAACTTGATTCATTACCACTTAATTTCTTTTTTTGTTATAATAGTGAATAAAATTATAGTTCAAATTTAAAATATTTGATTATAATATCTAACTTTCAGTTGTAACACCATCACCTAATTGATAAAATAAAACTTTAACTTTAGTTTTAACTCAAGGGTGGAGCCTTTCACGGGTTAGTGTGGGCTACATCTCCCATCTACACCAAGAACATAGATATTATGGAATTGGAGTAGCATTTTTAAAAAACATTATATTTTAAAGGTATTTTTAAGATGAAAAATCAATTTAGCCTCAATTGAAAAAGTTAACCATATACGAGTTCCAAATTATATATTTACAGTTCTATAGAACAATTATTCTACATCCGTCTTTGCTTTAACCCCACTAAAATAACAATTTATTAGTTTTCAACACGTCTCTTAAAATTACATAACCAACCAAATTAGGACATTGAATTTGGGACCACAAAAGCATAATTTATCTATAGGACTTCAAGAATTTGAGTGTGAAAATGCTTGGTAGTTGCTGTGATATCTCTCACAAGTCTCCTCATTAATCTAAGAAAAATTTCTACAACTCAACCCTCAGCAAGGAACTGAGATGGAAACTGAAGGGTCAAGAAGATGTTTTGTGGTGCTAGTTCCTGCTCTTTTCCAGGGACACCTAATACCAATGCTTCAGCTTGGTACCATTCTTCAATCCAGGAGGGGATTTTCCATCATCGTTGCACATCCTGAGTGCAACTCTCCTAATCCATTGAACCATCCTGAGTTCATCTTCTCATCTTTAGCAGATAACATGTCTGGCTATGAAATTCATAAAGATCCGCAAGCTTTTATAACAACCATGAACAACAATTGCAAAGCTCCTTTGCAGGACTATCTTACTCGGATGATGGAAAAGATGGAATTGGAAGGTGGTCAGATTGCTTGTATCATTCACGATGTTGTCATGTACTTTGCTGATGATGTTGCTAATTGTCTAAAGCTGCCAAGCATCGTATCCCTTTCCAATGCTGCTTTTCGGCCACCTTATCACATAATTTCTCGTCTTCAAGCAGAAGAACGGTTACCCTTGCCAGGTATATGGACATGTTTTTGTTGACATAGTTGTAGATGTTGAATCTTCAATTAAGATTTCGGATCTAGAGTTTCAAGATTTACTTATTTCCTTAGACGGGTCACTTTTTTTTGTCACTTTACCCATGCAATTGAAATACATGAACGGTTGTTTCCTTTCTTTTTCTTGGGTCTTTAACTTGAACCATTACGAATGATATATATATATATATATATATATATATATATATATATATATATATATATATATATACTATATAATAGGAGTCTAATAAAGGGTCAAAATAGGCAACTCAAGGAAAATGTTTTGCTCATCAATGCTTAGGAAAATTGTACCATGTTCTACCAGTGTGGTACATTTATTATGGTATGACCATGATGCCCTTGGACAAAATTGTCCAAGAAAATGAAAATGTAGGTCATCATTGGTTTAAATAACTTACACCATGTGCCACTAACTTTGTACCTTTTATTCTAGGACCATAATGTCCTTTAGTAGAATCTGACATGGTTCTATTAGTGGAGGGAGTCACATATGTCAGCTTCACATTAAATGCTTGTTGACAAAATTACTTTCTTAACCCTTGACTACAATATTCGAAATGCGCTGATAGGGCCTATTATAGTCTTTTTACTTCTTTTCATCTCCAATTTCCCAGCATTTGCTGTAGTTTTACTATTTGTTTATTTTCTTTTCCACTGCATCTTCTCACCAAAAAGTAAAAAGAAAGTTCTTCAAACTTCTAACAGGTTCCACCAGCTAAATCTCTCTTTTTTCACCAATCTCTGTACCAAATCTTCACTCTCACGTTTAGCTCTCACTTTTCACTCTATTATTTCCATTTTCTCTTGAATCTATGTCGGCACAGTAAGTTTTTTTTTTTTTTTTAATTTCTTGAGCCGTTGGGTTTTAAAAAATTAGTTTTTTTTGAAGCTTAGATATTAAAGATATATGGGTATGGTGTTTTATGTAGTTTTTTAGGGTTTAGAAAATCAAAATGGGGTTTGTTAATTTTTAAGTAAAAGTATGTGTATGTATGAGTTTTCCAGCTTTATAGTGAAATCTAATAATCAAAGTATTTATTTCTTCTCTCTCATGCATTAAACGTCTTTATCAGAAACATACACACAAAGACAAACTCTCTAGATTGTTCTTTCACTCTGTATTCTTCTCTTCCGATTTGCATCACTCTCATACCTTAAGGTACTCTAGATCTACTATAAATTTGGTCGCATGTTTCTAACCTTTTTCTTTTTTTGGCCTTTTTTGGGTTTAGATTTGTGTAAGATTTAATTTTTCTAGATGTGCTCTAACTTTGCTTGTCTTTTTTTTTTTGTGTGTGTTTAGATTTGTATCTGAAATATGTTAGATAAAATATTTTTTGGGTTTTTTCCATATTTTTTTAATAAAATGTTCTGAATATTTCAAATACATTTGTTAAATCCTTATCTTTTTCGTCTTTATAATGGTTTAGGTGAAATTTTTGCTCATGTTTTACTTTAACTTTTTTCATGATTTATTATGTTTTGTTGCTTGCAGGAACCATGCAGCTTGACCAGCAGTCAAATCTCTGACCGTTTCTAAGGTAGTAAAACATTTTTTACTGTTAATTTTTCTTTTCTTTCTGTGCTTATGTGGTATTGTTCTATGGGTTTGATATTATGATTTTTTGGACCTTTCTTGAAAATGCATCTCGATTTCTGATCGCATCGTTTTACGATCAAAAAATAGTAGGGTAAGGAGTTAAATGATTGAAAATATTGCTTACCTTGAATTACTTCTAGCAATGGCGAGTAGAGGGTTGATCCACAGAGATTGAGTTACCAAATTAAGTTCAATCTTTAATTCAAAATTGTTTGACTATCTCCCGTTACAGATAAGTTCGATTAGATCCAAAAGTCCAAAAGTACAAAAGTACGGTAGATTAAGTCCAAGAAATGTCTACAAAATGTCCAAAAATACGGTAGTAACAAGATCCAAAAGTGAATTGAACAAATGTATTAAATTGAAGAATTACAACACTCAATAATAAAATGAAAATCCAAAAGGTTAATGATTCAGGGTGGTTATAGCTCGGTATACGCAAGTACAAAATTATTGATTCAAATTAAAAGTTAAGTCTTTCAGAAATAGGGCTACAATTTCCCACTACTAAATTGAGCCTTTAGTTACGTAAGTGATAAGATTAATTGATTAACAAGACTGGATGTGTTGGTACAACCTAACGATATCCAATCTCTCAATTAATCTTTTACTTACGTAACCTGGAGGTGTCGGTACAATCAGACTAGAATCTATCCGAAGTAGCCTCATATTGCCACAAGTTTACAAAACTGGGCGTTTATGTATTTCAATTAATTATATCATAACTACAAGTATACGTACAATTAACCAAAAAATACTTAGAAATAAAAATACGAGACTTTAATAAATCTGAATCAAAACATATGTATAAGAGTAACCTCATACGTACCACCCTGAATCTCGGGTCTAGTGTGCCATGATAAACTATAAAGTACAAGAAATTATAACGAAAATCGAAATAAAAGAATACTTATCATGTTGAACAGATTTCGGTAGACCGGTATGCTTTTGGTATTTTGATGGCTCACTAGACCCTCCTCTCGGGATTAAAACTTTGCACACAACTAAAAATAATAATTAAAATACTTACAACTCACTTCACAAATACTAAAATAGCAGAAATTAAGCTAGGAAAGAAAATGGTACGGTTTTCAACAATGAAAACCGTGGTATTTATAGGCAAGAATTTAGAAGGGCGCTCGAGTGCCAGTCAGGCACGCTCGAGCGCCCTTCTACACTAACAATTTTTTTTATAATTTTTTCATCTTTTCCTTCCATACTTTGTCGTCCATTTGTTCGCCATTTGCAAAAAGTAGCGCTCAAGTGCGGAAAAGGGGCGCTCGAGCGCCTATCTGGCTGTGGTAGGTGAACTTTGACTCCGAACATTGACTTTGACAAGTTCGGTTGACTTTGACCGTTGACCGTTGACTTTGACCGTTGACCAAAATGTTGACCAGGTCTATTTTAAGGTTTCTCAACATCCTGAATTCGTTTCCGCACTCGGTTTGGCCAAATTCAATCTTGAATTGCTCGTTTTGAAGTTGTTCTACCATTCTTTACTAGTGTTGCGCTGAATTTCTTGTTCAAGTGTTGGTTTTTGTGGCCGTTTTTGCTGTTTCTTATTTAAAACCTATATTGCACTAAAATTGTGTAAAATATACAATTAAGCTTGAAATAATAATAATATACATGATTTGATGGATTAAAATTAGTAAAAATATGAATTTATCAACCTCCTCAAACCCATTCTTTGTTTGTTCTCAAGTAAAGGCATCAACTACTTCATAGATTCAAAGATATTAAATCTAAGCAGTCAATGTATTTATACAGTTAGATTTTATAAAATACAAGATTAACAGTGAGTTTGTCTTCCAAATAATTTCACTCCAAGAAATCGTTTTGTATCTAGAAGAATAGAAACCAACTTAATTACAAAAAAAATCATTTTAGCATTTTTAAGCACTTGTAACTCAATTAAGGGGTAGATAAATTAATCACGTAAAATTTGTAAAATTGAAAATATTTTCTATGGATAGTCATGAAATGTTAAAACTCAACTACCTTCCAAATCATGTAATACTCCCTTAGATTTTTTCTATTTTTTTTTATAGAATAGATGACTCGAATGATAGATGTTGGTTAATTCAACGACTTTATTGAAGTATTGCCTTTCTTCAGTTGAATTGTGTATGGTGAAAGAAAGCTTGTCTGGCAGGAAATATATTGATAGCTTTTTCATAACAAAAATGCTCAAAAATGGTTAGAAGAAAGCATTTGTTATGAATTTTTTTTATGCCTCTGTTTGCTGAATCAACACTTTTGATATTTGAGTGATATTGAGTGAGTCAATCTATACATTTTTTAATTTTATTTTTATTTTTATTCAAATGAGTATACCAACCTAGAAAAATAAGTCAAATTTTAATAAAACATAACATCTCACATTGAAAACGCCTCAATCTATTCCTTTTTTTGATAATTAATTAAAAACTTCTAATTAAATCATGTGACGCTATTGGGATGTAATAATAGTTAACAAGGTTTCACAGAAAAAAAAAACTAGATACAAACTCAACTCTTAGAGGCTAATCATTTTTCTATTCCAAATTCACAGTTAATTCAAATATTTTATCACAATCTAACCATATTTCAATAATTAACCACTCAATTTTAATTATTATGAATAAGTATTTTTTTTTTGTATCAGGTTGGTATCAACTTTTTTTTTCTCCTCAAACCCGAGCCTTACATTGTCCTCAATGAAAGAAAACTATGTAATGCAAAGTAAAAAGAAAGATACAACCTGATAAACAATCCAAGCAATGTTCCTCAAAAACTTCTGAAAGAAGATTTGTCAAACAAAATCTCAAAAACCAACATTAGTCATGAGTTTAAATAAAAACTAAAATATTTCTAAAGAAAGATGAAATAAAAAACATAAAAAGAATAAAAATACGAGACTTTAATAAATCGGAATCAAAACATATGTAGAAGAGTAACCTCACATGTACCACCCCGAATCTCGGGTCTAGTGTGCCATGATAAACTTTAAAGTACAAGAAATCATAATGAAAATCGAAATAAAAGAATACTTATCGTGCTGAATGGATTTCGGCCCTCGGAAGGGAAGATATCCTTATACCTACATCATGTTCAAGAACCGGACGTCCACACAAATTTGTAGCAATTTCAAAATCTGTAGTTCTAGCAGGAAAATCCGTATATGCCACATAAAAATATTCATGCCCACATAGTATAGTCATGATATCAGCAGTAGTAAATGTAAAGTCAAAACCATCAATTGACGTACTAAATGTTCCATCATCATAAGAAAGATGCTCATAAAAATGTCGAATGAGACGAGAAAAAACAAGAACATCATCAAAAGGTGGGTGCAGAATGCAGTCAAGAAAATATCCCTCAAAATATTTAAAAGCATGTTGCCTACCTTCGAAAGCCCTCAAAACATCCGAAAAATCAGTTTAAGTCTCAATTTAAGCATTCTCAAGTCATGCAGTCAATGACAATGTCTGTCTTTTTGGAGCCATAGTCTAAATAATAAACAAAAAACTAAATCAGAAAAATCAAGAAAAACACAACAATTTTTGTTTTTTGTTTTTTTTAAGTAGAAACTATTTATACAAATAACACCTCTTAACAACTACAAAATCTCTCTTAACAACACACAATATTGACTAGCCATCCACTCAAACCTCCAATATTAACACAATAAATAAATCTTATACTTAGGGCAACAAGAAAAAACATGTACATTAATCTGAAAATTTGTTTTAATTTTCGGATTTTTTTTTAAATTAAAAGAAATATAAACAGAAAATTTAAAACTAAAATTTAATTAAATTTCATATACATACTCATATACATAGACGTATACATATACATATACATACACATATACATACACGTATACATACACAAATCAAAAAAAAAAAAACATAACAAAACTACGATTGGAAGTTATACAACAACAATAAACCATAAACAAGCAATAAACATCAACCTAAAACGTTCAAAAATGCATATATACATACATATATAAACAAATACATACAGATCTAAATTTGAAATAAAGCTGGAAAAAAGCAAAAATAAGATAAAAAGAATGAAAACTCACCTTAGGACGTAGATCTGTAGTGGATTTGTGTTGGGGAGGGGTGTTATTGAAGATTTGGGGGTGCTTTGCGTGGGGTGGAGGGTGTTTTTATGTTTATGTTGCTAGTGCAATCGGGGCTTAGGTTATAAGTCCTGACTGCACTTGGGCACTCGAGTGCCTTCAAGGCGCCCTCGAGTGCCCTGCTGCATTTTTTTTTATTTTTAATTCTTTTGTTTGTTTTTTTAACAATATATAACAAAAACGGAAATGCAAGAAAATTTATAATCTTACTATATATAGCTATACATATATAAATATAAATAATATAAATACAAAAACCATAAAAACAAACCACACTATTTTATTAAACATACATACACTACATAAAAGGAAATGAAAGATACAACAACATAAAATTATCTCTCAAACTTGAAAATGCATGATTGACTTCAATAATTTCTAATATACCTATGATCCCACTTGATAAGGAGATAAATAAGAAAAAAGTAAATGATGAGTGTGTCTCCAAAGGTGAATACAACCAAAGCAAATTGATCATTCGTGAGAGTCCCAAACATCATTATGTAATAGTAAAGAAATGAAATTGGAGAAATTTTTTTTAAGAGTGAGAGAGAGAGAGACAGATGAGGCGGTAAGTATGAATGAGGAGAAAAATGAAGAAAGTAGGGTTTGAAAACCCGTATGCTATGGTTGAAGGCGCTCGAGCGGGGGATTAGGTGCGCTCGAGCGTAGTCTTCCCGACTCTTTTTTTTTACATAAAATAAAATAAAATCACAAAATAGGAAGATAGAATCTTCCTCAAACCTATTTTCTACAAGACTTTACTTTTTTCTAAAAAAAGTTTTTTTAAATGTTTTTTTTTTTTTTTTACATAAAATAAAATTGGTACAAGAGAAAAAAAAATACATGAATTTTATACCACTCAAACATCCTAGGAAAATCCAAGTGTAAGAATATACAAATGAACACCGACCGATAGTCATCCATCAAGATTCAAACCTTAAATATGCTTCTAAAAGAAATAGTTGGATCCAGATTTAATTTAAAAATCTTTGAGTTTAGACTAAATTTAGAGTTCAACAACTTAACGAAGAGTTGTCCGCCAGTTTGGAAGGCAACACTGGAAGCCTGGAAAATGTAAAAATAGGATCCCAACCCTATTTCAGTTTCATACCTATGCAGCAAAGTAAACCACATCCGAACACCAAATGAATGACATCAAAATCTAGATAGTAAATCTACCCGCCATACCGTAAGAACTGGCCGAAGCAGAGGTGATGAATCACGTATCACATGCCCCTCAGAATGGTATTAGTTATCACCAAGTGACAACATCTAGGACGAATGTGAAACCCCAGTTTTCGTCTTTACCTCGATTTGCGTGTCTTTGTCTCGATTTGCGTGATTTGACCTGTTTATGTGTTATATGAATTAGAATGTGCTAAATATGTGATTTATATTCCTAATACATGCTATATGTGCATTCATGAAATTTTTATCAAAATCGGCACCATAAATTTTATCGCCGGTTTTAGTGAATAATGTTTTGAACACCTGTCCGCTAAAATTTTTACAGGGGTGTTTTAAACGTTTTAAAACCTAGTCCTCGGGTATTAATAGACCTGTGTTTGGTTAAAACAGATTTTGAATCGGTTTTGAAATTTTAAAGGTTTTTACACTTTCTTTTGCAAAAATCGAGTTTTAAGCTGACTCGGGTGGAAATGTTTGAATGTAAAACTCTTCGTCACCTAAAATAAATTATCTAGAATTAGTGTAAGTGTCAATTTAATGTTTGAGCAAGAAATAGTCTAAAAATAGAATTAAAAGACAAGAAAACACTAAAAATAATTAGTTTCCATCTTTGACTTTCTTTTAATTGTTTGACCTTTGCTTAATATATCACCAACACCTACTAACATAACACAAAAACACCTAAAATTGCACACACATGGCCGAGAGCCATTAGAGAGAAAAACAAAGAGTTTTCTTCAAGTTTTCAAAGAGATTTTTCATTAGAAATTGCATTTGAAGGCCAAATTTCATCAACCAAAGCTTGAATTCACTTGTTGGGCATTCACTGATCATCTTTCTAGCTTCATAAAACATCAAAGGTCAGAGAAAAATTCTAGATCTCAAAATGTCATTTTTATGTTTTTGGATATAATTGAATTTTAAACCATTAGAATGTTGAATTGATGTTATATTATTGCTCAGTGCATGCTAAGGATTGTTTATATGTGTTTATATAAGATTTGAACCGTTGGAGCATGAATTTTATTTTTCAGGTATTAAAAGTTGAGTTGTTGGCTATTTGTTGAATATCTGGAGTTGTAGTGGTTAGAATCGATTGCTGTTAGCTTGTAAAAGTTTGTTAAATACATGATAGTAATGTTGTAATGCCAAAATTTTGATTGTGATGTCGGTGTGAAAATCCAGAAATTTCAGCCTTGACGCATTAGGGTTTTAGGGTTGTTGGGCTTGATTTGGATGGATTATGGTTGGTTTCCGAGGGGACTAATGTTGTTGATTGAGTAGGTGAGTGATAGAAATTGGTTTGGCGGTTATTGGATTAGTAGAATGTAAGTTATGACTTTTAGAAGTTTGGGTGGTCTTTCTTTAAAATGTTGAATTATGCCTTTGGATGTTTGGGTGGTGTTTGAGTGATTGAATTGTGAGTTGTTGATGGTTAGACTAGGGTTTGGTTGTGTGTTTAATGCCTGTTGAGTTGGATGACCTACTTTGTCATCTAACTTAATTGTTTCATGATTATATAGTTGTTGATTGTTAAATGTTGTTTAATTGATTGTTGAAATACGGATTAATTGATTATTGATTGTTGCTACAAAACCGTGAGGAGCACGCTCGTGGTTAATCTGGGGTGTTACATTGTTAACTGATTGTTATTGTTATTATGAGTCGGGAGTCGGGCAACCAATGTTGTTGACTTCTTGAATTGGAATTGTTCTTGTTATTATGAGTCGGGAGTCGGGCAACCAATGTTGTTGACTTCTTGAATTGAGTCACATTGTTGTGAACTTTGATAATGTTGTGTCACCTTGGGAGGTATCCTAGGCTGTGGGCACAGTTATCATGGCTAATCCTTATCTCGCATGGGCGGAGAGGCCATGGGGTGTGGGTCTAGGTCAAGGTACCTCAAGTTTGTGTCATTGAGTTTGGAGGAGTTGATGAGCATTGAATGGTGTATGGAGCTCATCAGCAAATGTATCGTATCCTTATTGTGTGTTTACTGTTAATGCTGTTGTTGCACTTATAATGTTAATGATGTTTATTATGTGTTTACTTTTCAAAGGATGATTTCAAAGGAGTATAGTAAATACTGTTAGAGATCTATCGAATCCTCACTGGGCTTGTTTTATATAAGCTCACTCTCAATTATTGCATGCATACAGGTGTTACCAATCCAGATTACGGGTATGTGCCTCCAGAGGAGGATAATGTGCCATATGCGGACGAGTCCTATGTGCCAAAGTCTTGTCCTTAATATCTGATGCTGTACTCTTTTGTTTTCTTGTAATTAAAACTAGTTGGCTTGTATTTACTTAGAAGTTTATGATATATAAGATGTTGTAAAGATAATAGATTAAATATTGCTAGCTTAGTGGTCTTGTTTTGAAATATGATTAGACTACTAGATTGGTTATAATCTATTTTGGGAGTGTATGTTATATAGTAAATGTATTATGTTGCAACGGAGGCGCGTAACTATGAAAGAGTTGATGAAAGAATGTTTAATGTATGAAGTGGTTGCGTTGTATGTTGTTAATTTGATTGTGGAGTTGGTTGGTGATTTATGGAGTTTGATGTTTGTTGTTCTTAAGGGTTGGTTTAGAGCTTTGATGTTCATGTTACTGTCGTTATACTGCCGAAATTCCGTTGCGTCCTGACTGATCGTAGGAGGGGTCGAGTTGGGGCGTGACAACGAACCTTGGAATGTTACCACCACGAGATCCTAGATAAACCAGAGATCATTTGGGTTCATGTGAGGCGCACACCCTAGTACAAACAATACCCTATTTTATCCTCAAATAGTTACTATTGAATGCTGCCACTGTGTACTCATCCTTCCACCCTTTTTAGGATGAGCGCGTCACACAAATTGTCAGAAGTTTTTTTTTTCTTATACCCGGGAATGGGCACTGGAACCATTTAATGTCAGCCAGCAAGACATGCACACACATTTAAGTGTCGTAGTTTAACGCCTTCGGGAAAATATAATTTTTTTTTCTAATAGAAGTTAAAATTAAGGGACTAGCTCTTCCAGAGGTTTCTGTGTTCACGCCATCCAATACTTTCATTCAGCACTCATATGGGGCCAAAGCCAGTTCCATAGGGTCAAGAGCAATACATTGGGGTTTTATGCTACAGACAATACCATTTGGTGAATGCTCTCACTCCTAACTACCTTATCAAGTAAAGCCCAACAAACTCAAACTACATTAAGCTGGTGGAGTGGCAAGTATTGTTAGACAGAGTTGCACATGTCAGACAACCGCACACAGAAAATGTATAGTGACCACTAGTATCATGACAATTATACCTTTATGAGTGCTTCTCAGGGTTAAGATCCAAACTGCTTCAAGCTGGTGAAAGACTCATTTGGTACGAAAAATAAATGACAAGAAATAAAATTGAACCCTAATACCTCGAGAATCCCTAGGTTGCCTCTTAGGAGTGCTAAGTTTAACATCTTCAACTAGACTGAGTCACTTTGAAATTGTTACTCTGCAGGATTGGATTCTTAAGTTCAATTGACTCTTCACCCCAATTCTTTAACCGGATTGCTGGTTTTAGCCTTTGTCCATTTACAAACATAGTTTTCCCATTTGTTTTATCTTTTATCTTGACAACCACAGACAGAAAAACTTGTTCAACCTTAAATGGTCCATCCCATCTAGACCTCAATTTTCCTAGAAATAGTCGTAACTTAGAATTAAATAACCATACATCTTCTCTAGGAATAAATGACTTTCGAATAATTATTTTATCATGCGTTCTCTTCATTTTCTCACTGTTAATCTTGGCATTTTCGAATGTCTTTAAACGCATCACTTCAAGTTCATTTAGATGGAGTAACCTGTTTTCACCAGCTTTCTGCAAGTCAAAATTCACAGTTCTAATTGCCCAGTAAGACTTATGTTGTAACTCAACAGGTAAATGACATGTTTTTCCAAAAACTAAACGAAAAGGTGTCATTCCTATGGGAGTTTTATATGCAGCTCTATATGCCCAAAGTGCATCATTCAATCGAGTAGACCAATCCTTCCTATCAGGTCTAACTATCTTTTCAAAGATTGATTTAATTTCCCTATTAGAAACCTCAACCTATCCACTAGTTTGTGGGTGATATGGAGTTGCAACCTTATGAATGACTGAGTATTTCTTCAACAATTTTTCAAAAGTTCGGTGAATGTAATGACTTCTACCGTCACTAATGATGGTTCTTGGAATTCCAAACCGACATCAAATGTTTTCTTTTATGAATTTCATCACAACAGTGTGAACATTAGTCCTTGTTGCAATTGCTTCAACCCACTTAGACACATAATCAACACCAACTAAAATGTATTGAAAACCAAAAGAGATGGGGAAATGACCCATAAAATCAATACCCCAGACATCAAAAAGTTCACAAACCAAGATGGGATTTAAGGGCATCATATCCTTCTTTCCCATGTTACCTGTATTTTGGCATCTTTCACATGCTTTGCAAAACTCATGAGCATCCTTGATTAATGAGGGCCAATAAAATCCACTTTGCAGAATTTTGATAGCTGTCCGTCGTCCTCCAAAGTGTCCTCCACATTCCTGCGAATGACAAAATGACATGATGCTTAGCTGTTCAGGCTCTGGTACGCATCTGCGAATAATTTGATCAGAACAAATACGGAACAAATGAGGATCCTCCCAAAAATAATGCTTTGCTATTGAGAAAAATCGATCTCTCTCAGCCTTGTTCTACTCCTTGGGTATTTTTCCCACTGCAAGATAATTCACAATATGAGCATATCAAGGAAGTTTAGGAGTAGAAATTAGCAATAATTGTTTGTCAGGAAATGTATCTCTCAAGGGTAATTCATTTTCTGTTTCATGAGTTACAATCCTTGACAAGTGATCAGCAACTTCATTTTCTTGACATTTCTTATCTTTGATTGTTAAATCAAATTCTTGAATTATTAACAACCATCAAATAAGCCTAGGTTTAACTTCTTTATTTTCCAACAGGTATCTCAATGCCGAGTGGTCAGAATAACTGATTATTTTTTACCCTAACACATAAGACCAAAACTTTTCTAATGCAAAAACTACAGCAAACAATTCTTTCTCTGTGATGGTGTAGTTTTTCTGGGCATCTTCCAAAGTTCGGCTGGCGTAATAGATCACACAAGGAACACGGTCCTTGCGCTGACCTAATGCAGTTCCTATGGCATAATCCGAAGCATCACACATAATCTTAAAAGGAAGAGAGTAGTCCGGTGGTTGAATCACTGGAGTAGTCGAAAGTGCATTTTTCAGTGTTTCAAAAGCAGTTACACATATTTCATCAAACTAAAATGGAGTATCTTGTGCCAACAAATTCGATAAAGGTCTAGAAATCTTACTAAAATCCTTTATAAATCGTCGGTAGAAACCAGAATGTTCAAGGAACAATCTCACATGTTTAACAGTTGTTGGAGGGGGCATATCAGAAATAATATCAACTTTAGCTTTATCAATCCGAACTCATTCCTTGGATATAATGTGTCCGAGAACAATTCCTTCTTGAACCATGAAATGACTTTTCTCCTAGCTAAGTATGAGATTAGATTACTGACATCTTTTCAACACCAAAGAAAGGTTATTCAAACAAGTGTCAAATGAAGAGCCAAAGATAGAAAAATCATCCATAAAGACCTCAACAAATTCATCCATCATATCAGTGAAGATAGACATCATGCAGCATTGGAAAGTGGCTGGTGCATTACAAAGGCCAAAAGGCATTCTTCTATAAGCAATGTACCAAAAGGACATTTGAAAGTTGTTTTTTCATGATCTTTGGGGTCCACAGGGATCTGATTGTATCCCGAGTATCCGTCAAGAAAACAGTAATACCCTTGCCCTGCCAACCTGTCTAAAATTTGATCAATGAATGGCAAATGAAAGTGATCTTTTCTTGTTGCAACATTGAGTTTCCTATAGTCAATACACACGCGTCATCCAATTGTGGTGCGGGTAGGTACCAATTCACCTTTATCATTTGTCACCACAGTGATTCCTAATTTCTTAGGTACAACATGTATAGGACTAACCCATTTACTATCCGAAATAGGATAAATGATACCTGCATCTAACAACTTCACTATTTCCTTCTTTACAACTTTCCTCATGTTCGAGTTCAGCTTACGTTGCATCTCTCTAGATGTCTTGGCTCCATCTTCCAAATTAACCTTATGCATGCAAAAGGAGGGATCTATTCATTTAAGGTCTGCAACAGTCCAACCTAACGCTTCTTTATTCTTAGACAAAACATCTACAAGTTTAGCTTCCTACTCCAAATAAAGGTTAGAAGCAATAATGGCTGGAAGTATTTGATCTGACCCTAGAAAAATGTACTTGAGATGACTAGGAAGTTGCTTAAGTTCCAACTTAGGGGGAGATTGTATAGAAGGAAGTATGGGTTCTTTAGAAAGAGTCAAGGATGGTTCTATTGCACAAACCTTAAATTTTTCATCAAATCTTAAATTACTTTCTAAAGAATCATCGGATTCCTCCTCAAACCTATTCAACACTATTCCCTCATGATTCAAAGCATTCTCCAAGAAATCTTGATGCATAAGACTAAGGAAAGATTCTTCAATTAATGGATCAATCTTATCAAGAATAAAACATTCAAGACCATCATCTCCATATGCAAACCTAGCTGTATTAGCAACATTCAGCTTTACCTTAATATCTCCAAATGTAAACTCCAATTCTCCAGTTGCACAATGAATTTTTGCATTAGCTGTTGCTAAGAATGGTCTCTCTAATATGACTGGAGTTTGGAACTTTTGAATTTCTCCTGGTTCCATATCTAGCACAACAAAATCCACAGGAAAATAAAATTCATCAACATTTATCAACACATCTTCAATCATGCCCCTAGGGATTCTAAGTGATCTATCAGCCAATTGAAGGGTGACAGGAGTAGGTTTCAATTATCTTATATCTAACTATTCAAAAAGATTAAAGGGGAGAAGATTCATACTAGCTCCTAAATCAAGAAAGGCACGATCTACACAGTGATTACCAATATAGCAAGGAATAGTAAATGCATCTGGATCTTTCAATTTTGGTGGAACATGAGAAGTAAGAATGCTACTTACCTTTTCAGTCAATCTTACTTTGTTTGATATCAAAGCTGAATTCCTTCTTTTATGAGTGCACAAGTCCTTAAGAAATTTTGCATAAGCAGCAATTTGCTTGATGATTTCTAACAGAGGTAAATTGATTTTCACTTGCTTAAAGGTTTCAAGCATTTCTTCCCTTTTTGATTATTTATTTGGTGGATTACCTAATGCATGTGGAAAGGGTGCCTTGGGACTTAGTGTCAAAGGAATTTTCTCATGTGAAATCACAGCTTCAGGTTCATTTGCAGTTTTTTTTGATGAATCAACAGTAACTTGAGATTTAGCTTTTTGCTTTGCTTGTCTTGCACTTTCGTAAGCTTCAATGCTTACCTTGTTATCAACTCGCTTACCACTTCGCAATGTAGTGATAGCTTGAAGATCCTCCACTTTTTGACTGTAGATGCTACATGGGCCTTGTTTTTTGGGTTTCCATCTGGTTGGGTAGGGAGTGTTCCTTCTTCCCTTTTCTGAATTATGTTAGCCAATTGCCCAATTTATCTTTCCAAGTTGGCAATTGCCTTTGTATGTGTACTCACCATTTGCAAAGTTGGTTCTATGTTGTGAAGCTTTTTCAAAACCTGTTCTTCAAAAGTGGTTCCGTAAGAATTAGAACCTGAGTTAGAGCTCGTAGGTACCTGTCCTTGTGGTACTGAATGAAATCCTGGTGGATAGCCTCTTGGTCTTTGTTGTTGAACATCTTCCCGATTCTGATCCCACTGTAAATTTGGATGATCTCGTGTACCTAGAGTATAAGTGTTAGAGAATGGATCATAATTACGGGGATATCTATAAGCAGCACAAGCTTGCTCTGAAATTGAATTGGGATTTGATACAAGAACACCTTTACTTGAATCAACTACATGCAATGATTTTTTCATTTTAACCATTTTTTTCCAAAGCAAGAGTTAGATTTTCAATCTTTGATGTCAAAGAATTGTAATCATTTGAACCTACACTTTATCTCCTTTCTCTAGATAAAGATGCACGCTTTCGTGAATTGTTGCTCAGTTTTATGTACAATCCTGTGGCTTCTTCTGGAGATTTTTCAAGAAGTGAACCATTACAAGCTGAATCGAGCAAACTTTGATTATGCTCATTTAACCCTTGATAGAAATTCTGAGCTAATTGCCAATCTAGAATACTATGGTGTGGACATTCATGAATTAAGGTTTCAAATCTGTCCCAACTCTCATGAAGTGCCTCTCTAGGTAACTGAGAAAAAGTATTTAATTGATTCCTAGATTCATTGGTTTTTGAAGAAGAGTAAAATCTTTCAAGAAATTCTCTTTGCAGTTGATCCCAAGAAGTAATGGAACCAGAACATAATCTGTAAAGCCAAATTTGTGCTTGACCCATTAAAGAGTAAGTAAACAATCTCAATTTAACAACCTCTTCCGAGCCAGTTCTAGTATTAATTGATCTGCATGTATGAACAAAAGTATTAATGTGATCATACGGGTTTTCATTAGAAAGACCGTTGAACATGAGAAACATTGAAATCATGTGAGACTTTATTTTAAAACCTTCATTAGTTTCAGGTAAGGCGATAGCTCGTGGAGGAACATAATCTTGTGGTGTAGAAAAATCTTTTATGCTCTTCCTCACATTTCTTACTTCTTTACCTTCAACTTGATCCTGATTTTGGTTTTGATTCGGATTTTGGTCAGCCATGATTAGAAATTTATGTGCTTTGTTTCTGGATTTAAAAGTTCTCTCAATTTCTATTTCAAAAACAAAGATGGGTGGCTTTAAAGATCTCCAATCATGCATACAAAATTAAAACATGAAAAGAAACAAAAGTAAAATCAAGTCTATACAAAATAACAAAATTGACTTAAATAATAAAAAATAAAATTAAAAACAAAAAACTAAAATATATACATATTAACACTTATATACATAAATCAAAGACTTACCTTATTTGATGAACACCGATCCTCGACAACGGCGCCAAATTTTGATCGCGTCATTTTACGATAAAAAAATAGTAGGGTAAAGAGATTAAATGATTGGAAATATTGCTTACATTGAATTACCTCTAGCAATGGCGAGTAGAGGGTCGATCCACGGAGATTGGGTTACGAAATTAGGTTCAATCTTTAATTTAAAATTGTTTGACTATCTCCCGTCACAGATAAGTTTGATTAGGTCTAAAAGTCCAAAAGTACAAAAGTACGGTAGATTAAGTCGAATAAATGTCTACAAAATGTCCAAAGATACGGTAGTAACAAGATCCAAAAGTGAATTGAACAAAGTTATTAAATTGAAGAATTACAACACTCAATAATAAAATGAAAATCCGATAGGTTAATGATTCAGGTGGTTATAGCTCGGTATGCACAAGTATAAAGTTATTGATTCAAATTAAAAGTTAAGTCCTTTAGAAATAGGGCTACAAGCTCCCACAACTAAATTGAGCCTTTAGTTACGTAAGTGATAAAATTAATTGATTAACAAGACTGGATGTATTGGTACAACCTAACGATATCCAATCTCTCAATTAATATTTCACTTATGTAACCTGGAGGTGTCGGTACAACCAGACTAGAATGCATCCGAAGTAGCCTCATATTGCCACAAGTTTACAAAGCTGGGCATTTATGTATTTTCAATTAATTATATCATAACTACAAGTATACGTACAATTAACCAAAGAATACTTAGAAATAAAAATACGAGACTTTAATAAATCTGAATCAAAACATATGTACAAGAGTAACCTCACACGTACCATCCCGAATCTTGGGTCTAGTATGCCATGATTGTAACGACCCAGGACCCCAATCCTTCTCAGGACTTGGTAGTAGGTCAAGATAAGCAACTACATTTACTCAATTGCAAAACAAGATCCATACGAGGAATATACTAAGCTGTTATAGATATAACCTTTCATGTTACAACCAACCGACCAGACTCTGAATTGACAAAATGAGTCCGGAAACGAGACTAGTACACTTATTCTTCATACACAACACCGTAATAGACCACATATGTAGTCATACACGGTCCAAACCCGATATCTAAAACTGTGTCATTTATTATTACATCATACAGTAAGTGATGCAGTACATCTTGGTCCACTAAGTCTTCGTTGAAAAGGTAATACCGATGGATGATAACATCAACATCCCGTGGAACCAACTGATCCAAACCCCTCAGCACACAGAAAATGCACATTATCGTTCTTTGGTTCTTCATCTTCTGCCTCAGCTTCACCTGAAGTGGGGGTGGTAAGGGTCGTGAGCTCAAAGACCTCAGCGCGGAAAGGTCAACCGGGGTGGTTTTGAAAGTATTTTCGAATTTTGGAAATCATGATGCAATGCCAGCATATTAATACATTATAATATCTACAATTTATTCACAAATGATAAATGATAAGGAATAGTATCATATGTTAACTAGTAACATTTAGTGGCGTGTATCCACATCAGATATCAGTCTACTCTCCGAGGGTGGAATGCCAAGCCAGAGTAGGACACTACTCTTTGAGGGTGGTACCAAGCGAGAGTAGGAACAGGTTGATCATTTGACGAGTTGGCCAGCCTTGATCTCAATCCCAATGTCTTATCTCTCCCAAGAGGATACTCCGGATTGTATCCAAAATCTACGACCCAACTTTCTGAGGGTGGAAGGCCAAGCGAGAGAAGGACTAGGACCACGATAGTCATGGGATCACCGGCAAGCCTTATACTGCCCAGCGTTCGTAAAACGCTATCATGCCTGAGGTTGCAACCCCCAAGTAATACACAAGCATGCACAAGTATTCACATAATCATCCTTCCGAGAATTACATGTATAATTATGGGTCACATAAAACACATAGATGGAGAACAACAATGAAAAGCAAAAGGTTGTCTTTGAACAAGTAATTTTTAAGCAGATAACAAAATGTAATTTAGAATAGCTCATTGTCGTCACTTAAAATAACAATTAGTGGTAAGTGAATAAAGACTATAAATATTTGATGTATATATGAATATATTATTTAAATACTCAAGTTGTAAATAGAAATAAACCACGTATACATACATATCATTTCCTTAACCTATAATATATTATATTGTCTTCCAGCATGGTTTTCTAAAAGGAAAGTCAGACCAATAACTTGTTTGATCCTTTCATTTAATTAGATAATTCAATTATCCTAAATTCAGAAACAAAACCAACCTACCATACACATATGTCTTGTATCATATTTCTTTATTATGTTATATCTTACTCCATGTACATGCTTGAATCCAACCATGCTCTCGGCTCAACACATAAGAAATCAAACAGCTTTCAAGTTTATTAATAAGGAAATAACTCATATAAATTAACACACATATAAACTATAATGCTTTTAAAGAAAATCCGCACCTTAGATTAAGTGTAAATCGCGGCTTGACTTCAACAAAGAAAGGAAATTTAAAAGCTAATGATAGTGTATTATTTATGTGTGTGTTAAACTCAAAGTTCAGCAGCCTATTTATAGTACCCCAATTTGATTCCTATTGGATTGTATGGTCCAAGCTTATAGTTTCCCAAAGTTGTTGCGTGCACTTTCCTAAAGTCTTACCCGCATGCAAGCTCGTAGGAATGGACAGCTCCACAATTGAAATACTGAATCAGAAAATGTGTTTAGCTAGCTCGACGGAAATTGTACATGCATAGACAACCGCTATCCTCAAGATGATAATGCTTATCTATTGTATTGTGTTGAAGAACCATTGGAGCGGCAACCTACAACCCCATGTAGAACGACACCACGCATAATGGAAGCTTATCCTAATGCAAATCATTTAAGAGAATGCCACGACTCCCTACCAGCCATAGGTGCTAAGCTATTTTCTTAATGTAGTAAATGATGATTGGTTTAAGAATGCGGTGTAATTTGCTCCGTATCAGCTAGCTGCTTAATCAGGAGCTTAGAATGCAGCAGGTGCCATTTACGTGGACTTGGTTGCAGCGAAGGATCAAGTTGGCTGGCTATTTAGTTAATGATGATAGTAATTAGGTGGTTCGACAACTTCATGTGGTGTGGTGAGGCTAAGTGGCGTTGCTTAGGGACATAACTGGCTTAGCTAGAATAACTACACCTCTGTATTATTAGGTTGCTTATTCTCATTCTAACGGCTAATTAATTTTAACCAAATTACTTGGTAGACTAAGCATTATTAACTACCATTATTTGGATAAAGGTATAGGCTCTTGAAGAATATCTATAAATTGAAACTGAAGCAGGCTGCTTATTAAGTTAATGCCGTGGAAATAATGGTATTCAAATTCAACCATTTCTGCCTAACCAACCATCAACTAATCGGCTCCAATTTCTCAAGTTTATTTACTATCCATGTCATTACACCCATATCGTTTTCCTAGTGACTTCCAAATAATATATTAATCCTCCACTTAATTATATTAAGTAAAGTACTCTTCATTGTCCAAATAAATCAACTAATTCTATTGTCACGCCCCAACCCGAACTATAGAGGCTATACTAGGGTGTGAGCTAAACGTTCAGGACATGTCACATACTTAACCATTGATGAAGATTTAACACTTAACGTTTTGGCCTAAACTCCAAAATCTTCTGGAAAACCGGCAGCATAACGACTGTAATTGGCTCTTTGGTTTGACCTAATTCTCTAAACGCCTCAATTATTCCAATCATTAATCCAATTCCATTAAGGACTCCTATTTGTCACCAATTGATTTGCCTACTGGTTTATCTTGAAAGTCTCGTTTGGTCAATAGGCCTAACATGATAACTATGTCCCGTTTATTTGTCAATTTCCTATCATGCAAGTACCTATTATCCTTTAGGTTGCAAATGAGCACCTAAGTGAAATTAGATAGAATTAACTTAGTTGATTGTTCATCTAGTGGTTTGAATGCCTATGATAACTACTAATTAAGAAAACAAAAGCAAACAACCAAATAAAAGTTCGTCCGGTTATAGATAGTACAATCCCAGAATTAGACCCAAATTACAACGGGGTCATTTACATCAATAAAATGAATAGTTTGCAATCAAACACAACATCCTTATAGCAACCACTTTCAGGCAAGGCACAAAAGCACGTAGGGACAGGCAATCACTCCAAGGAATCATCGTTAAGCACGTTGTCCTCGGGTATCTGTACGTATTCTTCTTCACCTGTGATGAAAAAGAGGGTGAGTCCTTAAGAACTCAGCGAGGGGGAACGAGAAATACGTTTTGAAACTCATTTTCCTGTTCAACTTATGAAAATCCTTTTTTGCAAGCATGAACACAACATAAATATAAGTACAGAAACAGGAATACCGGTCTTTCCTCCTCGAAGTTCTCTAGGAACCAAGCGAGAGTACTTATACATATAGTAAAAAGGATACAGTGAGCTTTTGCTCTCAGATCAGTTCCAAGATCAGTTGTTGCGGCTGACTTCAAATCATCCCCAAAACACGCCAGGTGGGTGTACTCTGGATATACCTCAAAATCCTACGACCCAACTCTCCGAGGAAGTCTAGCCCCCAAGCGAGAGAGGGAATGGGACCATGGTAGTCACGGGTGCACCGGCAAGCCCGATGCCGCCCGGTGTGCGTGATCGCTACCATGCCAACAGGAAAGGTTGCAACCTTGTATGCAATGCACATTCATGACAGGTAATATATCACAGTAGGAGGACAACAAAGTAGGTTGCCTCTGGACAGTCATAAGATTGCACATTGACAGGTAACAAGCAGGGCACGATAAGACAGGTAACAAGCAGGGCACGATAAGACAGGTAATTTCACTTGAAAGGCATATAGAGTTATATGAAAATTAAACGGGCAGCCATGTAACACATGTAAAACAGGCCATATAACTCATTACGAAGCCCACGTGATCAAGTGATAAGATTATTCAACATGCAATGACATCAATCATGGGTTCGGGTGCAAGAAAAGCTTATTTGTCAACATGCAATGGTCAAAATCACATTTGAAGTTATAAGACATTTACGGGCAGCCCACTAAGCATAAAATTTCCACACAATTTCCAAATGATCAACACTTAGCAAGACTACCTAGTCATTAGGGTTTCCGTTTCATGCTTAACCGTGTGATTAAAACCCTAAGTCAACTCAAAATCATTCTCAAGTCATGTATCATTCGATTCAAACATCCTCAAGTACTCAAAACAGTCTACACAACATCCCAACACCACAATTCCAATCAATTAGTACCACAAGAGAGGTTACAACAATTTTCCAAGCATATAGCTAAGTGAAACCTTTACTGCAATAGGCTGTTTTCTCACAATCAACAGGATAATCAAACAAACTCCAAATCCAGTGAATAAGATGTCAAATTAAAGCTTAAAATTTAACTAAAATCTGAAACAAACCTTGCATCAATTGGAGTTCGGGATCATTAGATATAGCTGAAACAGTGGAATAGCACAAAACTGTCCAGATTTGTACACTTTTCATAAATTGTCATTTTTGAGGTCCTTAGGGTCAGTTTTAGCCTTGGTCCATTTCTGACAAAGTTGTCCAGAACTGAAAAATATAGCAGCACACCAAATTTCATGCATTTTGGACAACATTTACTAAGTCAAATATGGTTCGTTCCACAAGGTCAGTGCATCTGCCAAAACCTGCTTCATTTTTCCAGATTTCCAGATTTGGTCACAATTTAGAGATTTGCCATTTTGAGGACCTTAGAGTCGAAGTTAGCTTCGGCCTATTTCTGGGAAAAATGTTCAAAACTGTCCAAAATAGTCACCTACCAATTTTCATGAATTTTAAACATCATTGGCCTTGCTAAACTTACCTCGAACAGACTGGTCAGAGAGCTGTCAACAATTTCGACTTCACCTAGCATCATTTTCAAGCCAAGATCTTGCCATGCATGGTTGTTTAAGCTTATGAACGACCATATAGCTCAAGTACAGAAGAAAATACACACATTTATGAGCATGCATGTGAATTTTTGAAGGGTTTTCAAAAAGTTTTAACCCTCACCTTAGCAATCAACCAAAAGATGCTCAAAAACCTTGTTGAAGCTCAAATCTCTTCTTCTTCTTGCTTAGCCGAGATTCCAACTTGGTTTTCTCTATTTTTCCTAGCCTAGTGATCAATATCTTAGTACATTCATGAGGTTATACAAAGAAGAAAAGAAATGGAAGCTTAAAACTCACCTAGGGCCGAAATGAATGCTTCAAAGGGCATGCATGTGTAGTTTTCACATCTTAGCTTGTTTGCTTGAGTTTCTTTGATGGTTGCTTGTCTTGTTGCACCATATGATGAAGAAGATGAGCTAGGAGGTGGAGAGAACTCAGCCAAAACCGAAATGGAGAGAGAAGAATGAGAGGAGAGAGAGTTTGTGAGATAAAATGATTTGTGAAGCATGTTGAATGTGAGTTGTGTGTGTGTGTCGGCTATGAGCTTCACAATTCTGAATTTTGTGTCATCTTTAGCATAATTTGGAATTGTTTTAGTGTGTGAGTTGAGAGGGCCAAGATAGGGATGCTTGGTGTTAGCAAAAGGTGCCTTGGTGTATGAAAAATGCATGACAATGTGTAAGGTGTTGTCTAGGCATGCATCAAATAAATAATTGTTCAAACTTTGGTCCTAATACCTTGTTATGGCCGGCCAAGAGCTTGCAATTGCTGAAATTTCAGATTCTATTTAATGCATTTTAGATTATAATAAGGGTGAAATTTGAGGTGCATTGGTTTTGGGTGAGAATAAAGAATAAAGAGTGTTTAGGTGTTTGTGTAGTTAAAATTGTTTATTGTTAGTAGAGTTTGTAGAGAATTTGAATTATGAATATAATATTGGTTAGTGGATTGTGTAGGATTATTTTAGTGTCTAGTGCTTTGTGTAGGATTCTTTCTTGATCAACGTGGTGGCACGAATTCCTAGGTCTGGGGCACGAATTACGAGGTAGACACGAACTACGAGGTAAGACATGAACTTCAAGACTAATGCACGTACTTCAAGACTAATGCACAGATTCCAATGCAAATGTACACAACCCTAGATCAATGCACGTAAACCAATACAAGGCACGTAATTCAATGCAATGTACGTAAATTGAGGTACGACTCTTAAACCTAGGTTAGGACACGCAATTCAAGGTCAGGGGACACGAAGCGAGGTAATGCACGAAATTTGAAGTTAGGGCACGTAAGCTGAGGATTAGGGCACATAATTCTAGGTCAAGACACGAATGACGGGGCATGCACGAAAACCCAAACAGGGCACGTAATTCAAGGTCGTTCATACAGTTCTGGGTCTAAGGCACGCAAATCAAGATCTCGCACGTAAATTAAGGTCATGGCACGTTATTCGGGGTCGGGCCTCACATCCTCCCCTCCTTAAAAGAATTTCGTCCCGAAATTCATTCTTGCCTATTGAGGTCATTTAGACGGATTCTGACCCTTGTTATTCTTCCTACTCCGGTTCGTCCCGTGTTTGGTGATCTCTTACCACAACCAATTCACTTCCTATGTTTCTCCAATCATTCAGTTCGGTGTGACCTCTACATTTATAGTTCGTTCCTTTGAACAACTCTCTTTTCTCCAATTGATCTTAAGGTCGAGTTCATTAACTAAGGTTAGAATCTCCAAACATAGTCATCAAAGCTGCATCGGTATTCTAACAATAGAACTATAACCCCAAAATCATGACTCATGTTGTATCAATCTCGCATCCATACCTCAAAAGGAATATCACAATAATACTGCGATCTTATGGTTACATACACTAATTTCCAGACGAAAGGTCTATATCAGATTTACATATCCTATCCACTAGCTTCAAAACTATTATCACATAGGTCATACACAAGTTACGGATCATTTCCACGATACGACTCTATTTTCAGGAGGAACTCACCAACAACTAATCCATCTCAAGTCGTCATCTATCGGTAGTATCATAGTTCTTATCTTGAAGGTACATTGGATTAGTAAATCTTCTAATGACTAGTCTCCCGATTACAGGCTCCTATTCACTAATCTCATTTCCCGGCTTTGTTAACCTTCACGCTCGTAATCAACGAGAAAGACCTTGAGATTCATTAAACTCGAATTCTAAGGTTTATTAAGTATCACTAACAAATTGTCATCGAAATTGCATGGGTAAACTAATCATGTTGCACTCGTTCAACTCTTACAAGTAAATTTCATCAGCTTATGATCCACAATCTATCTTCTTATTCAAATCTCTATTTTCGCGTCACGGGGCTTCAGAATTTTATTTTAATCTTATCCAAAACTCCTAAGACGAATTGTTTCAACCTCAAATAAATTCCACTCACCTCAATCCAAGGTTACGTCATATTTAAGAAGACAATGGTCCTACTCACTTAGCGACCTAGTCATTCTTTCGAACACTTAATGCCCGCCAATATATCTTCAACATTAATGTTATTAAGCTGGGTTCATAGCCATGTAAGTGATATCAATTCTCTACTAGGTTACCGGCCGTACAACAATAATCCTAGGACTATAAATGGGTACTGAAATGATCTAGCTCATAAGACACTTACCATACTAATCCAAGTAGCTCGTTACACAAAATAACTTCAAGGCCGTATCAACATAAGGATTATAACGACAATATAATCTAATAGAACTTCAAAAGTAATCAACCACTTATTTAACTATTACTACAAGATTCACCCTTCTTATTCAACGACCACAATTTGAAGTCTACCAATCGCTAGTTTCTAGATGTGAAACGGTACACATAGATACGGTGGTCTAACAATAGTCTCTTGGGTCATTATGACTCTAATTCATCTCTATCTTAACTCTATGAAATCTTACTCTTCTTATTTACATGTTCAACTAGCTAAGAGCGTCAAGACTCATCGACCTTAGGTTCTAGGGTTCACCATGAATCATCATGCCTACTTACTATTAGCCATTTAGGATTACTAATCATATCCTAACGACTCCACTTTGCAACCAGATGCTTAATATCATTTCGATGGTTTATATAATAGGTCCATCGGTATTACTTAGGGATATATGCTTCCAAATATCCTATAGGGTATCCAAATAACGAGAGCATAGAATGACTTACTTGCGTATTTACAGCTAAGTTCGAGGGACACCAAACTAATACCGTGTTTCTTAATATCATAAATATCCAACTTAGGACCTTTAGCAACGTTAGTCATTTAATGCATAATTCAATTCCTTAAACTTCTATCCGACCTAACATTTTAGGTGTAGTTTTCCAAACACGAGTTCTAGCTACGTGAATTTCTTGATTCTAGCATCCCCATATCTTGTTATACTAAAGATTCATCAACCTTGTTAAATTCGGTCTTCAGAGTTGCCTACATGTCTTGAGGTTATCTATTGCTAAGTCACTCAAATACACTATCCATGTCTCAATAATCTAACCCCTAAAAGTAACTATCGTCAACTTCCACGAATTCATCTTTTAATTTCTAGGTTATGATCTCAACATTTAGTGAACTTGAAACTCGCTAGTATACACCATATCAAATTCATCAATGCTTAATTCCAATCAAGTAAGGATTCGATCGTACGAGCATATTGCCAACTTCTTAGATAGCCTATCAAGCCAATTTTAAGATGTGAGAAATGGATTCAAAGAAACCTCCAAGTCAACTTCCACTATCAACACATGAGAATATATACTACTCTACATATTTAATAGTATACCCTTATATCTAAGGAAGTAGTATGTCTTTAATCCTTTATACTTGAACCATAATGAGAAGAACAGTTTAACAGAATCAAAACTTCATAGCCATAAAATTGACAACTTAATCACAGGTATTGGTATTCCAAAAATAAGGAGATAACTTTACCTCAACAATTATACCTGTGCTACGCATTTTATATACATGCATATCCAATAATACATACTATCCATCAAGTACCTGTGAAGATGCCAGAAATCTCTAACCGAGACTTTTCGTTCTTCCTGCATGAATTCACTTCCCTGAAAGTTCTAATCCTAACTATCTATGTGTATAAACAGTCATTCATGGTTATATAACATGCACATGTATCAAGGAAGGAGTATAAAAGCATGCATGCATTATTGAGGGCACTAACGTGTCGGTGTGCATGACACATAATACATATAGTCCACAAAGGCACATAGTATTCAATTCTCAAAGCAATTAAAGCACATTAGCACACATTAACACATATAAACAAGACATCATAATTACCTTAGGGATTCTACCCATGGTCCGAGAGTTGAACCCAACTAATGCCTAGTTACTAACTAAGCTCTGATACCATTCTATTCTAAGGTGTCACGCCCCAACCCGACCTATAGAGGCTAGACTAGGGTGTGAGCTAAACGTTCAGGACATGTCACATACTTAACCATTGATGAAGATTTAACACTTAACGTTTTGGCCTAAACTCCAAAATCTTCTGGAAAACCGGCAGCATAACGGCTGTAATTGGCTTTTTGGTTTGACCTAATTCTCTAAACGCCTCAATTATTCCAATCATCAATCCAATTCCATTAAGGACTCCTATTTGTCACCAATCGATTTGCCTACTGGTTTATCTTGAAAGTCTCGTTTGGTCAATAGGCCTAACATGATAACTGTGTCCCGTTTATTTGTCAATTTCCTATCATGCAAGTACCTATTATCCTTTAGGTTGCAAATGAGCACCTAAGTGAAATTAGATAGAATTAACTTAGTTGATTGTTCATCTAGTGGTTTGAATGCCTATGATAACTACTAATTAAGAAAACAAAAGCAAACAACCAAATAAAAGTTCGTCCGGTTATAGATAGTACAATCCCAGAATTAGACCCAAATTACAACGGGGTCATTTACATCAATAAAATGAATAGTTTGCAATCAAACACAACATCCTTATAGCAACCACTTTCAGGCAAGGCACAAAAGCACGTAGGGGCAGGCAATCACTCCAAGGAATCATCGTTAAGCACGTTGTCCTTGGGTATCTGTACCTATTCTTCTTCACCTGTGACGAAAAAGAGGGTGAGTCCTTATGAACTCAGCGAGGGGGAACGAGAAATACGTTTTGAAACTCATTTTCCTGTTCAACTTATGAAAATCCTTTTTTGCAAGCATGAACACAATAGAAATATAAGTACCGAAACAGGAATACCGGTCTTTCCTCCTCGAGGTTCTCTAGGAACCAAGCGAGAGTACTTATACATATAGTAAAAGGGATACAGTGAGCTTTTGCTCTCAAATCAGTTCCAGGATCAGTTGTTGCGGCCGACTTCAAATCATCCCCCAAACACGCCAGGTAGGTGTACTCCGGATGTACCCCGAAATCCTACGACCCAACTCTCCGAGGAAGTCCAGCCCCCAAGCGAGAGAGGGAATGGGACCATGGTAGTCACGGGTGCACCGGCAAGCCCGATGCCGCCCGGTATGCGTGATCGCTACCATGCCAACAGGAAAGGTTGCAACCTTGTATGCAATGCACATTCATGACAGGTAATATATCACAGTAGGAGGACAACAAAGTAGGTTGCCTCTGGACAGTCATAAGATTGCACATTGACAGGTAACAAGCAGGGCACGATAAGACAGGTAATTTCACTTGAAAGTCATATAGAGTTATATGAAAATTAAATGGGCAGCCATGTAACACATGTAAAACAGGCCATATAACTCATTACGAAGCCCACGTGATCAAGTGATAAGATTATTCAACATGCAATGACATCAATCATGGGTTCGGGTGCAAGAAAAGCTTATTTGTCAACATGCAATGGTCAAAATCACATTTGAAGTTATAAGACATTTACGGGCAGCCCACTAACCATAAAATTTCCACACAATTTCCAAATGATCAACACTTAGCAAGACTACCTAGTCATTAGGGTTTCCGTTTCATGCTTAACCGTGTGATTAAAACCCTAAGTCAACTCAAAATCATTCTCAAGTCATGCATCATTCGATTCAAACATCCTCAAGTACTCAAAACAGTCTACACAACATCCCAACACCACAATTCCAAGCAATTAGTACCACAAGAGAGGTTACAACAATTTTCCAAGCATATAGCTAAGTGAAACCTTTACTGCAATAGGCTGTTTTCTCACAATCAATAGGATAATCAAACAAACTCCAAATCCAGTGAATAAGATGTCAAATTAAAGCTTAAAAAGTTAACTAAAATCAGAAACAAACCTTGCATCAATTGGAGTTCGGGATCATTAGATATAGCTGAAACAGTGGAATAGCACAAAACTGTCCAGATTTGCACACTTTTCAGAAATTGTCGTTTTTGAGGTCCTTAGGGTCAGTTTTAGCCTTGGTCCATTTCTGACAAAGTTGATCCAGAACTGAAAAATATATCAGCACACCAAATTTCATGCATTGTGGACATTATTTACTAAGTCAAATATGGTTCGTTCCACAAGGTCAGTTCATCTGCCAAAACCTGCTTCATTTTTCCAGATTTCCAGATTTGGTCACATTTTAGAGATTTGACATTTTGAGGACCTTAGAGTCAAAATTAGCTTCGGCCTATTTCTGGGAAAAATGTTCAAAACTGTCCAAAATAGTCAGATACCAATTTTAAAGAATTTTCAACATCATTGGACTTGCTAAACGTACCTCGAACAGACTGGTCAGAGAGCTGTCAACAATTTCGACTTCACCTAGCATCATTTTCAAGCCAAGATCTTGCCATGCATGGTTGTTTAAGCTTAAGAACGACCATATAGCTCAAGTACAGAAGAAAATACACACATTTATGAGCATGCATGTGAATTTTTGAAGAGTTTTCAAAAAGTTTTAATCCTCACCTTAGCAATCAACCAAAAGATGCTCAAAAACCTTGTTGAAGCTCAAATCTCTTCTTCTTCTTGCTTAGCCGAGATTCCAACTTGGTTTTCTCTATTTTTCCTAGCCTAGTGATCAATCTCTTAGTACATTCATGAGGTTAGAACAAGAAGAAAAGAAATGGAAGCTTAAAACTCACCTAGGGCCGAAATGAATGCTTCAAAGGGCATGCATGTGTAGTTTTCGCATCTTAGCTTGTTTGCTTGAGTTTCTTTGATGGTTGCTTGTCTTGTTGCACCATATGATGAAGAAGATGAGCTAGGAGGTGGAGAGAACTCAGCCAAAACCGAAATGGAGAGAGAAGAATGAGAGGAGAGAGAGTTTGTGAGATAAAATGATTTGTGAAGCATGTTGAATGTGAGTTGTGTGTGTGTGTCGGCTATGAGCTTCACAATTCTGAATTTTGTGTCATCTTTAGCATAATTTGGAATTGTTTTAGTGTGTGAGTTGAGAGGGCCAAGATAGGGATGCTTGGTGTTAGCAAAAGGTGCCTTGGTGTATGAAAAATGCATGACAATGTGTAAGGTGTTGTCTAGGCATGCATCAAATAAATAATTGTTCAAACTTTGGTCCTAATACCTTGTTATGGCCGGCCAAGAGCTTGCAATTGCTGAAATTTCAGATTCTATTTAATGCATTTTAGATTATAATAAGGGTGAAATTTGAGGTGCATTGGTTTTGGGTGAGAATAAAGAATAAAGAATGTTTAGGTGTTTGTGTAGTTAAAATTGTTTATTGTTAGTGGAGTTTGTAGAGAATTTGAATTATGAATATAATATTGGTTAGTGGATTGTGTAGGATTATTTTAGTGTCTAGTGCTTTGTGTAGGATTCTTTCTTGATCAACGTGGTGGCACGGATTCCTAGGTCTAGGGCACGAATTACGAGGTAGACACGAACTACGAGGTAAGACACGAACTTCAAGACTAATGCACGTACTTCAAGACTAATACACGTACTTCAAGACTAATGCACAGATTCCAATGCAAATGCATGCAACCCTAGATCAATGCACATAAACCAATACAAGGCACGTAATTCAATGCAATGCACGTAAATTGAGGTACGACTCTTAAACCTAGGTTAGGACACGCAATTCAAGGTCAGGGGACACGAAGCGAGGTAACGCACGAAATTTGAAGTTAGGGCACGTAAGCTGAGGATTAGGGCACATAATTCTAGGTCAAGACACGAATGACGGGGCATGCACGAAAACCCAGACATGGCACGTAATCCAAGGTCGGTCATACAGTTCTAGGTCTAAGGCACGCAAATCAAGATCTCGCACGTAAATTAAGGTCATGGCACGTTATTCGAGGTTGGGCCTCACATCTATAATTACTACATACGACTCTTAATCCCAAGTTAACTCCGAAAGAACTCTAGCATTACTTCTTCCAAACTAGGTCAATTACTCAACAAATTTGCAGGGGTTATCTAAAGATAGTATAATACTTCCTTCCAACCAGTTAATATACCTAGCAGTTTTAATCACTTTACGAGATACCAAACTATAATATTCCAAGTCCCAGCTAACCGCTTATAAACTTTAGTTAATAACCAAGTATCATACATATATTAAGATGGTTCAACTACAAAATAAATTCAGCTGTTCCAAATTATAAAGTTGAAATTCTAAATAGCTGATAAATTCTAATATATGCTTAGCTAAATTCATCACTCATATCTAGTTAAGTTGACTTACTCAGGTACGGGTTCTTACACTGATAAACTGTAAAGTACAAGAAATCATAACGAAAATCGAAATAAAAGAATACTTATCGTGTTGAATAGATTTCGGTAGACCAGTATGATTTGGATATTTTGATGGCTTACTAGATCCTCCCGTCAGGATTAAAACTTTGCACACAACTAAAAATAATAATTAAAATACTTACAACTCACTTCACAAACACTAAAATAGCATAAATTAAGCAAGGAGAGAAAATGGTACGGTTTTCAATAATGAAAACCGTGGTATTTATAGGCAAGAATTTAAGAGGGCGTTTGAGTACCAGTCAGGCGTGCTCGAGCGCCCTTCTACACTAACAATTTTTTAATAATTTTTTCGTCTTTTCCTTCCACACTTTGTCGCCCATTTGTTCGCCATTTGCAAAAAGTGGCGCTCAAGCGCAGAAAAGGGGCGCTCGAGCGCCTCTCTGGTTGTGGTAGGTGAACTTTGACTCTGAACATTGACTTTGACCGTGTGATAACCCGAACCCGGCATGCATTTAATAGCACCTGACTGCATTTGATTAAATGTTTAATTAGTTAAATCAACCAATTTGCACTATTCTAATATTCCTCTTGGAAGCATTTAGTAGTTGTAAATTGAATAATTAAAAGATTATTACCTATTCCTGATAATTATAGTAATTGAATTTCTTTTCTTGTGATTAATTAAGTGTTATCTTAAATGTTAGGGTTTAATTGTGTTTGACTACGTGTTTATATTAACCTTCATTTGTAGCTTGATATTAACTTCATAATTCTTTAAAATATTCTAGAACTAGTGAAATTAATTATTTTAAATGAATATTGATTACCTTAATTGTTTTGATTATTTTAAAAATCGGTTTTGGTTGTTTTGCATTAAAATCACTCAGTTTTCAAATAAATGAGAAAGGTAACTCCGAGCCAGAGTAAATTCTAAACTATGATGCTTTCCAAAAATGATATATATCTTAGATTCTTTGAGAATTAATTGTTACTTCTTTGTTGTCGCAACGTGCATTGCATATCGAGAGAGATAGTTAGGAAATGAATTCGAGTCCTTAGCAAATAGTGAAACTAGTATTTTAGTGCCTTGAATTTTATAATTTAATTGTTGTTAGCTAGAATTTATGTTTCCTTAGTTGTTTTAGCCTTAAAATGCACAAAATGAACTACTTTGACCATGCTTACTTAGCATTGACCAAGGGGGCCTTGACCATTTGACTTTGTGTCACTTATATGCATTATAATAGCACAAAAAAAAAAAAAACAGAGCTGAATCAGAGAACAAGCTGGCCGAAAATAGAAGGGAAAAAAAAAAGAAATTTCAACTTCCAAACTTCAATTTCTTCGCGTGAGCTTGTACGGGGTGGTTTTCGAGGCACTCTACGAGGTTTTCCTAGCGTCTAGGAGCGTCTAAGGTGAGGGTTTCATCGTTATTTGCGCATTTGAATATTTTGTGTATTAACTTTGATTTTTGAGATTTATCCGTATATTGTTATTTAAATCGTTTTGAGGCTTAAAGAATGTTCCCTAGCAATCGTAGAACATTTATTTATAGCTTTTTAACATTTTTTGCAGTTGAATATCGAAATTGAAATATAAATTGTATAATGAATAGTAAATTATGAATAGTAAACCTCTGTTTCGATGAAGTTGCTCCGTTACGCGTTTTGTTGATGTAGGAAGATGCTAGATATGCTAGAATGCCTAAATGTGTGGTTTAATTGGAATGTGTAATGGAAAAACAGAGAAAAACGGCTTGGTGAAAGTCGGGGTCATTTAGGTCGAGTTTAGCATTTTCTCATTTTGCGTGTTGGCATTGTTTCGGGAGGCCATGGAAGCACTTTTGGTGCCATTATGGCGTTGGTTGGGTGTTTGGTTGATATAGTTGTAGTTCAAAAGAGCAAAGGGGGAAATCGGGGCTTTGCGCGAATTCTAGGGTAAAGTAGAGTTTCGGGGTCCTTAGACGTGCCTTATGGTGACCTAGAAGGGTTGGCGAAGTCGGTTTCCAGAACTCGTGGCTCGTTTGGAAATGGTAGTGTTTTGATAGTTGGGGCCGATTTGTGATTTTGCTTGTTATCTTGATATTGTGCCTATAGAATGCTTAGAGTTACTTGATATACTTGTTAATTGGTGTTATTGTTGCTTATTATGGCTTGTTATGCTCGAAAAGTTAGATGAATACTAGTATTGATTGTGATTGCTTGTTACCTCATTTGTTGCCACTAGTTTGTATTGTTGTGCTATCGCTCATTTATTGCCTTGTATCGAGTTTTGCATTGCATAGTGTCTCGCGCGTGAGTGATGGGCCTCTCTGGGTAGCCTCGGGTTGCCAGTGTTGGTTGCTCTAGCTCCGCTGCTATTCCCTTTCTCGCTTAGGTTGCCTCCCAGGGAGATTTGGGTCGTAGAATTGATGGATACTTCCAGGGTATTCCAAACTGGTGTTATAAGGTGGATGCGCGCTTATTGTCATCGTTGTTAACATCAAGCTCGAGATTGATGTATCGCCCATGTAATGATACATTACTCGTATGAGTGAACCATAGCCTTCAAAGTGTGGTATAGCTTTGAATGGTTGTGTTAATACTTTCAGTAATTGCTTATTGTATTGATTGTTTGTTTTGATTGCTTATTTATCAGTTATATTGCTTAACTGTCTTATTTGCATTGTACGACTTTCAATCTCTCCAATTCGATATCTGTCTCGCCCTCACTTAGTATACGTGTTGTGTATACTCACTCCTCACCACCACATTTCAGGAAATGTCATGTTAGCTGGAAGTTCGTGATTATGTGACAGTTCGTGCCTGAAGAGTTGTTTTGCGTGCCTATGTGGCTTGAGTTGTCGAAGTGGCAAAGATGTATGCTTTCATGTATTGTATGTATTTAATATTAAAAGAATGTAATTTAAGTTTTATTAGGTTATTGAAGTAATTTGAAAAGCTAGCTTATGTATTTAGTTAGCATAGTTTATCTTCAATGTATATTTGTAATGACAAAGGAAAATAGATAGAAAGGTATGATAGTCTAGCTTATGAAATAGGTTGGTGTAGTTTAATTGCTAAGCTTGAATGTATATTTACTTGTGATTTGCTTGTTGTGAACCAAGGCTCGGATGGCCTTGAGGTGGTTGAATGTTTGGACATGGTATTGGTCCATGTATATGCTATTACAGGTTTTGCAATTTGCCTAGAAACAGGGGAGACTCTGTCCGTTTTCCCTGAAAATTATGCCCGGGTTTTGGTTTGGGTTGTGATTAGATTGAATGATAGAACTCCCGATCTCGAGAGGGATCGGGGTGTTACAGACCGGCTCGGTTGACTTTGACTGTTGACCAAAAAGTTGACCAAGTGTATTTTAAGGTTTTTCAGCGTTCTAAATCTGTTTCCGCACTCGGTTTGGCCAAATTCAATCTCAAATTGCTCGTTTTGAAGTTGTTCTACCGTTCTTTACTAGTATTGCGCTGAATTTCTTGTTCAAGTGTTGGTTTTTGTGGTCGTTTTTGCTGTTTCTTCTTTAAAATCTATATTGCACTAAAATTGTGTAAAATATACAATTAAGCTTGAAATAATAATACAATATACATGATTTGATGGGTTAAAATTAGTGAAAATATGGATTTATCAATTTCTGTTTTTAAAACTTATTTTTTAAAAAAGTTCAAGTCTTTTTTATTTTGTGTTGATTATTTTTTGTATTATTCGCTTGCATGTTTATCTATATATAAAAGTTGTGATGATGATACTTCTTTGAACAATTAAATCGGTTACTAATGTAATATTTTAATAGAAGGTTAATACGTTAAGAGAAAGTATTCAAACTTAGAAAAATTTATCGAGTTAATTGAGCTAGAGATTTTGGCTTTCGAAGTGATATATACATGGGTGTCCTGTATGTGTATGTGTGGGTGCTGGTGCTGAAGAGATGTGTGTGTGAATAAACTTTGACCCATCTAATATTTTTAATCTCTTCTCACTTTTACTTTATTTTTATTGATTTTTTTTTTATTGATTTTAAGTTGGATTTGCTTTGCTCTCGAGTTGTGTGGAGAAGAAATATCAATTTTGCCCTATTTTGCTTTACACCCTTCATTTCTGGTAAAAAGCTGATATACTAATATACGTGTTTTTGTGTGTAAAGGTTGTAGCTTGCTTTGCTCTCGAGCTGTGTGGAGAAGAAATATCAATTTTGCTATGTTTTGATTTATACCCTTGATTTCTGGTAAAAAAGCTGATATCCTAATATATGTGTTTATGTGTGTAAAGGTTGTAGCTTTATTGGTATCTGGTCATTTTCTTGATTTAACTATTTAGTTTTTTTCGCTTTTTTAGATTGTTGCTTTGGGTTTTGAAGTTGAATATCTGAAAGTTTATCATTTGTTGGTAATTGATTTTGAAATCTTTATTGTACCAAAAGAAAGATGATCAGATTATATGCAGATGTTAACACCTATGGTTTACTACTAATTTTCAACTTTATCATATAGTTATAGTAGATGGTTCTTTGATTTGATTTTTTGATCAATAGGATCTCGCTGAAGTAGCTTTGGTTTTTTTTTTTTTTAAGTGGTCAAGGTACTATTTGTAATTTTTATTACTTTTTTTCCTTATATGCATGTTTTGAGTATTTATTTTTAGTTATGATGAATTTTTTTTTTATCTTATCTAAATTTTTTTTTTGTCTTTTCCTAAAAATGTCGTTTACCACGAAGTCTTGGCACTTGCTTCAAATTAAGAAAATTTTATTGTGTTTACTTGTAAGTAATTCCTCATATAAGTTATATACAAAAATTCTTATTTAAATTATGCATTCAAGTATTTTAATTCTTATGCTAATTAATTCATTATTATCCATATGAGACTCACAGGATTCAATCAAAATGGAAATATTTACTCATATTCTCAAGATCAGTCCAACCACACAGAGTTGGAAAGCAAAAGTCCAAGTTGTTGACAAGATGAGACCTCGAGATTCTTCATCGTCAACAGTGACAAGATACCAAAACATCATATTAGAAGATGAAGCTGTAAGTTTGGATATCTTTTTCTGACAATTTGATTTACCTTATTTTCAACACTGCTCTCAAACTACTACATACATGCAATATATGTTACAACAACTTTTGTTCATGAATTACAGGGTACACGGGTCCTTGCTTTCATTTATAATACTGATCTTAGGGTATTTCGTGACTCTCTTGAGTTTTGCAAAACATATATCATAACTAATGCAAAAGTAAAGGATCCTAGACCAATGACAAAGTTTCTGGATTCTCAGTATCCATATACGTGGACAATCACTGGTTCCACTCTAGTCGCAGACGTAAAAAGTGATAAGTATCTTTTGTTGCCTGCTAACCATAAAATGACACCTTTTACTGAACTCTACAAGTTCATTGGCAAACCATCAGAAGTTGGTATGCAAATCAAACATTAACTTATTCATCACAACTTTTAAACTATATAATTATTTTTCCTTTGAAGATATTCTAGCTGTTGTCATCGATAAGCTATCTGTGAAGAAAAGTAAGAATAAGGTAGGAGGTTTTTCTGAAATCAATGAATTTGTACTTGTTGATCAAGAGTAAGATCTATCAAGAACTCTTTAACCTCTATATCATTTATATTAAGTTATTTTTATTGCTAATATATATTATTCTTTTTCTCAACATGGCAAAACCATTAATTCTTACAATGTGGTCTGATTTTATCAATCATGACAGGGACCGAATCACAAAAGAATTGAAATCAATGCCTGTCATCCTTGTCAAAAGACTCTCCATCACTCTTTCCATGGTAGATACCAAAAAGTATTACAAGTTTTATGAACAAAATATGATAAAAACACGGTTTTTTTGTTGTTGTCGCACCTAACATGTAACTTACATTTAGGAATGTCACTCTCTACGAAGCCAAATTCAAGCTTCCACATCAATCCTTCTCTCAAAGAAGCTATATCATTGAGATCATGGTAATCATATCAATTGTTATTCATTAATCAAAGAAATAATTATCACTTCACTTTAACATTATTTTTTAATATCTCTTTTAGGGCTCTCAAGAACAATCAGTTCTTGAGCAAATTAGCAAAAACAAAAGCTCATCAATATGCTTTGAGAGACTTAGTAAATCCATATGATCAACAATATGTGCATATTAACAATGTTCTGTCGGAGACAAGGTAATCATCGAACCATTGCTTCACTATTTTAGATTTTCAAATTTATTTCTATAATACACATCTCAACTAAATGTCATCTCATCTATGGTTATTGCAACAACTTAAGATATTTTAATACTTTTTACAATATTATTTTCAACTGATCTTATTAAAGTATTAACTCATGTTTATTAATCCTCTAATTGGATGGTGAAATGAGCTAAATATTGCATTTTGAGATATGGGTTTTTCTTAAATTTTTCTGGGTATTCATTATGCATCTTTCGTTGCTTGCAGTAATGTAAAATAATAATGAGATTATTAGATGGATCTTATGGTGTGTTGCATCTGCTAATACTTGTTCCATATTCTATTGGTTTTAGTTGTTGCAATTTTTTGTTGGTGTATCAATACTGTTATCTCTCTCTGACTTCTAATCTCATTAAGAGTATAAAATCTCAAACGAACTAGTTATAGTTTTCAGACTAAGCAGATGAACATTTCAGAATTTTTGAAAAGTATTTCACAATTTTGTTTTTAGCATTTCCTGCATGCTTAAATTATCATGGAAATGTTCACTTCATTACGCGCAACCCCTGTATAAAATCCATATATAGGTACACATGAGCTTGTGTCCATTTGCTCATTTTTTTTTATTTGTGAGCTTTAACATTTATTACACATGTTTAAGTTAGTTTTTCTAAGCCTTTACACACATGGGTCTTGCACCCTAATGATGTTCTTTCAAACAACAACATTAAAAGTACTATTAAAATAGTTGAAAGATTGAGGATTATTATTATTCTCATTTTTTTTAACTTCACTTAACTCTACCATTTTTATACGAGTTTTACAAGCTACTAATAATACTATAAGGTATGTAAGGTTGGATTTTGGAATCTTCTGGTGGTATGAGAATGTAGTAGTCGTTAGTTCAATACAAGTTCAGGGTGTCTTTTTGTTATTATTTTTTTTAAAGGCAGGGTTGGCCAAATATTGGTGTTTGATTTAGGAAAATTTTCAATGTTTTTCTTTTTTTTAATATTGTTGGTAGTTCAAAGATTGAGATTTTAAGTGTTTTTTTGAAGTAGGTGTGTTTTTGGAGTTGTTTGGGGCATAGAGGCATGAAAGGAGCAAGCTTTTTGGTGTTTTGCTGAGCATTTTGACAAATTAGATGCTGTTTTGCTATAAAGTTGGAGTCTTTGCGAAGTGGGATTGTGCAAAATTTTGCATAATCTTGGGCTGTTTCAAAGATCTGAAGTTGAAATATTTCTTCTTTTTGCACTTTGGCTTCTTTTGAAGAAGTTTATTTGTGTATTTTTATGTTAATTGTAGAGTTTCTGGTTTTTGGTTCCACTTGAAGTTTTTTTGTGCTCTTGAAGTGTTTTTGTTTCGTCTGCATTATACAAAAATGGCTTGTATGAAGTTGGGATCCAAAACTGATGCATTCCAAAGGCAATGGCAGGCCTGGTATGGTTTCCTATTTCTTGCAATTTTAGAACTTTCAATTTGTGATCTGTACTTTTTGTTGATTCAATTGGCCATTTTTAAATTTATTAATTCAACTTCAGTAAAACTATTCTGCTTAGATAAGAATTCTTGTGCTTTATTTTCCTCCAACTCCTGGTTTCTTAGCTGCATTTCTGTCTCTAATTGATTGAATCTCATTTCATTGTGTAGTACTATCATGGCCCAGTATAAATTCTTTTGAATTGTCTCTATTTCCTATTTTTTCTTCGACTTTGGTGTCAAATTTGTAGATCAAGATTGGTGTTGGTAAAGGAAAAATAGACAACGAGATGTTTATTTGAGAAGCATCAACCAAGTTTATGCCATTAAATTAACTTATAAATTTAGATACATGTGGCTCGTAGATATAGAGTATGATTTTGATTGCAGCTAGCATTTCTGTTAGCATTTGAAATTTCTGGCATGTAGACTTAATTTTTTGTCTTGAATCCAAAATAGAAACCCGACATGGTTTTTTGTTGGTTGTTGTCCGGTTGCAAAGCTGTCGAAATTGTTGCATGGTTCTTGCTTGAATTGTGTTGAAGTGTTGAAGTTTTGAAGTTATCTCTAGAATAAGAAATATATGGTTGAAGCAAAAGTCATATTCTGAACTTTCTTATTCTATATATGATCTTTATTAAGTAGGGATTTTATTATTGTATCTTCAAAAACCTCTATTTCAAGAATCATAATCTTCAAGAACATGTGCTTTTTTATGATTCATAATTAAAAACTGCATTTCTAACATCTTATCATCATCATCTAATATTCCTATTATTACAGAATAATTGCATTTAGATAAAAGTAAAGTTAATGATCGCTGATGAACAACAATCATTTCACTACCTTGCCTGTCATAATTGTGGCAAAGCAACTAGAGCTGAATACAAAGAAACATTTCGTTGCATGCAGTGCACACAAAACACAATAGCCATGCCAAGGTAAAAATACATTACTTTTACAATAGAATATTCTTTATTTATTTTATGTCTTCAATTCTCATTTAACCACTTTCATATTTTCTTTAGATACAAATTTCAAGTTGATATCATTGATCATACTGGAAGTCTAATTGTTATGGTGTTTGGAGAAAATGGCAAAAAGATTTTCTCACTCGAAGCTGATCACATAGCATCAAGACAGCAAGATGTGAGTAATAATACCTTACAAAATGAAGCTTACAGTATTAAGTCATTCATTTCTTTTACTAACTGAATGTTGAAATCTAGGGTGAAAAATTGCCGATTGAAGAAATCAACAAAAAGTTGTGGAATGAGACATTTATCATACAACTAAGGTCATTCACCTTTGAAGCCTATGGACAAACACAACCAAAATACAATATTGCTTGGTTGTATGATGATGAAGAAGTGTCTCATAAAAGCATTGTTGAATTGGAATCTTCAAGCAAAAAAGTCCCACAAGCTTTTGCATATGTTGACAGTTATGGTGAATCAACTTTGCAGGATAAAAATGTCAAACACCAAGAGAAAGAAGAACCCTCTAACAAGTTGGTCTCCTCATCTCAAGAAACTGAAGATACTAAACTTGACAAAGATGATGCTGCAAAAAAATCAAAAAGACAAAAGCTCCAATAAAAATGAAGCTTTCATGTACTGTCTTTTGATCCTTCAATGTCTTTGTAAATTCATACTCTTTTGTTGCCTATAACTCTATCACTATCCTTAAACAGGATTGAGTGGAACAAATTCCACAAATGGCCATTTCTTTGTAAAAAAGAATAGTAAATGGCCACTATTTTGAAAAACTCACTTGTAATTTTCAACCCTTCACTATTGCAGATAAACTTTTGGCCTCCTTCACTACTGTACATAAACTTTTGACCTCCTCAGCCACCTTTTGCAAATCACTATAGGAGGCTAGCTTTTTACAATCAATATTTTGTAACAGTGAATTGTAAATTTAATCTAATAGCTACTCTATATTTAGAACTCTATAATCCTTTTTGTCACAACAATATATTTTGCTCATTTACAAATTTGAGTTCTTTTTTGTTGCAAGAATATTTCTTATTTGATTATATTACTCTAATACTATAACTTTACACTTTTTAGGTCTTCATTTCAATTACTTGTGTTAAACGTTGTACTGTATAAGTATGGATTAATTTCACAGCAAGATGACTAATATGCTTAATCAATAAAGCTCTGTGATCAAGACTAAAAATAGGATGCAATAGCCTGGTGTAAAGCGATTCTGTTACAACTCTGTTACAAGTGATGTTGCAACATTAGCTGGAATATTTGTTCTATCATAAACCGTTAACAAACTGTTTCTCTAGTTGCTTAATTAGTTTATTTCACTTAATGTTTCAACATGAGTAGTAACAGTAAACAGTAGTGGAAATAATAAAGCTATAACAGTAATAAATGTGAAACCCCAGTTTTTGTCTTTACCTCGATTTGCGTGTCTTTACCTCAATTTGCGTGTCTTTGTCTCGATTTGCGTGATTTGACATGTTTATGTGTTATATGAGTTAGAATGTGCTAAATATGTGATTTATATTCCTAATACATGTTATGTGTGCATTCATGAAATTTTCATAAAAAACGGCATTGAAAATTTTATCGTCGGTTTTTGTGAATAGTATTTTGAACGCACGTCCACTAACATTTTTACACGGGTGTTTTAAACGTCTTAAAACCTAGTCCTCTATTATTAATAAACCCATGTTTGATAAAAATTGATTCTGAAATGGAATAGCCATTTAAATATACTTTTCGGGCAAAAAGTAGCGTTTTTGAGCTAAATAGTGATTTCTTCTAAACCTGATTCTTGCATTGACTTTTGTTGACCTAGTATATATTAATATAAATATATTTATATGTGGTATTAAATGATTTTAGATTAATTGTGCATTCAAAAGACATTTGAAAACAAATAATATGACTTTTCACATTCTTTTGCAAAAATCGAGTTTTTAACCGAGTCGGGTGTAAGTCTATGCATGTGAAACTTGTTGTCAACTAAAAATATACTACTTAAAAATAGTCCAAGTGTTAATTGCATTTGGGTGAGCAAAAATAGTCTAAAAACAATTAAAAGACTAAAAATACTAGTTAAAAGACTAAAAATACTAACTTTGACTTTGCAAATTTTGTTGACCTTGAGCTTATATCATCAACACACATTAAAAACACACTAAAAAAACTTACACATTACTGAAAATCCATGAGGGAGAAGAAAGAAGACATTTTCAAGATTTTTCAAAGCATTTTTCACATAGATTTTGCAATTCAAGTCCAAATCACTTCATTCAAAGCTTGATTTCACTTGTTGGGCATCCATTCTACATCTTTCTTGCATCAAAACACATCAAAGGTGAGAGAAAAATTCTAGATCTCAAAATGTCATTTTATGTTTTTGCATACAATTGAATTTTGAACCGTTAGAAAGTTGAATTGATGTTATATTATTGCTCAGTACATGCTAAGGACTGTTTATATGTATTTATATAAGATTTGAACCGTTGTAGCACGAATTTTATTTTTCGGGTATTAAAAGTTGAGTTGTTGGCTATTTGTTGAATATCTGGAGTTGTGATGGTTGGAATCGATTGCTGCTAGCTTGTAAAAGTTTGTTAAATACGTGGTAGTAATGTTGTAATGCCGAAATTTTGATTGTAATATTGGTGTGAAAGGTCAAAAATTTTAGCCTAGGTGCATTGAGGTTTTAGGGTTACCGGGCTTGATTTGGATGATTTATGGTTGGTTTCTGAGAGGGCTAATGTTGTTGATTGAGTGGGTGAGTGATAGAAATTGGTTTAGAGGTTATTGGATTAGTAGAATGTAAGTTATGACTTTTAAAAGTTCGGGTTGTCTTTCTTTAAAATGTTGATATACGCCTTTAGATGTTTGGGTGGTGTTTGAGTGATTGAATTGTGAGTTGTTGATGGTTAGATTAGGGTTTGGTTGTGTGTCTAATGAATGTTAAGTTGGGTGACCAACTTTGTCATCTAACTTAGTTGTTTGTTGTTTAAATTGATTAGTTGTTGTTATGTTGTTGAATTGATGAATATTGATTGATTATTGTTGAACTGGGAGATAGGCAACCTACTTTGTTCTCCTCCTGTGATAATTGATTATTGATAAACCGGGAGATAGTCAACGGAAAAAGTTGTCTTCTTGTGATTGAATGTTTATTATTATTGCTGAGTCTTTGTATGTGTGTGCCACCTCCTGGGTAGCATCGGGCTGTTGGGTTGAAACCGGCATGACTACCATAGGCTACCCCCAGCTCGCATGACGGAGAAGTCATGGAGGGAGGGGCTAGAGAGGTACCTCGGGTGCTTGAGTAATGGGGAGTTAAAAGAAGAACGGTTGAGATCGTGATGACGTTTGGAGCTACACCAACTAAAGTATCCTTTATTGATTGGTCATTATAGTTAATGTGCTTATATTGTTATTAATGATTATTGTGTGTTTATTGCTCAAAGCATGATTTTCAAGGAGTATAGTAAATACTGTTAGAGATCTATCGAATCCTCACTGGGCTTGTTTTATATAAGCTCACTCTCAATTATTGCATGCATACAGGTGATATTGATCAAGATTACGGATACGTGCCTCAGGAAGCTGAGAATGTGCTTTATGTGGACGAGTATTGTGTGTCGGAGTCGTTGCCATGAATTTGTCTTAGTTGTTGTAATATGTTATATTGTATAACTTACTCAATTATAAGACTTATGTATATTGCTAATTTAGTAGTCATGTTTTGGAACATGGTTAGGTTGCTGAATTGGTTATAATCTATTTTTGAAATGTATGTTATATAGTAAATGTATGATGTTGGAACGGAGGCGTATAACCTATGGATGCAATGGTAAAAGAATGTTTAATGTATATTGTGGTTGTGTTGATTAATTGTTGAATTGTTTGTGGAGTTGGATGTATGAATTACGAAGAGGTTGGTTTAGAGCATCGGTATCCGGGTTACAGTCGTTATACTGCCGAAATTCCGTTGCGTTCTGACTGATCTTAAGGGGGGTCGAGTTGGGGCGTGACAATAAAGAACACCAAAATTTAACGTGGTTCAACCGTGTGGTCTACGTCCACGGGACCTCCCCTGGTCCAACAAACCTGTTCATTAAGAAACAAGAAGTTACAACTTCAATGGATTTACACAAGTAAAGACTCGTTCTTGACCTTTGATGCCTAGATGAAGAACTCCTTAACGAACTTCGGTTTGGCGAGCTCCCCTCGACTTGCAACGTTCTCTCCCGAGAACTACACCTTCTTCTCCCGAAGAATGAATAAAGAAGACAATAATCTAATCACTCAAAGACTCATACAAATTGCTCATGACTTAGTGTCAAATAAAACAAAATTGCAATACTTAATACAATCAAGCACTAGAACTCAGATCGTGTTGCAACATCACTTGGAACACTGGACAGAAAACTCTCTTGTATTTTCTCTTGTTGCTCTCTGTTTCTGTCTACCATTTCTGCTGTGATTGCTGTTATATAAATACAAGATTGCTGCTGCATATTGTCTTGGGCTGCAAGAAAAGCCTTTACTCATAAAACCCTATTCTTCTTTTCCTTGTGAATATGCAATAAATGTCATTCCTTAATTAGCACAAATCTTCTTCTCATATGGTAAGTTACCATAAGATTTTTTCTGCACAATATAAAAGGTAAAAACACAAGTATGGTAATATCATAAGTTTTGCAAAACAGAACCAATCAATAATTGCCTTAATAATCTCCAATCAATTAATCAATCGCCAATCAAGCTAATTGGCTCAACAATCTCCCCCTTGGGATTTGTTTTGGCAAAACCCTAATATTACAGTCAATGTAACCTCCTATTACCCAAGTGCAAAAAGACAGACGCAACAAAGGAACATCCTCGGTGTAATATTCAGTATAATAGCAGTATTAGAGCAATGATCAGCCTGTTGCAACATGCAGTGGAACACATATAGATATGTATCAGAGTAGAAAACATAAAAGATAGCACTCATGTTGCAACAGATACTAAACAACCATGTATTGAACTAGCAGACACACAAGAGCTAACCAGTAGCAGCACAACAGCTAAGTAGTAGCAGTTAGTAGCAGCACAACATATCTTTCTCCCCTTTTTTCGAAACCAATGGCAAAGAAGCAGAAGCAGAGTGTCAGAGCAATAAAGCTAGCAAAATAAATGATCAGCAACACAAATAAGGATGTATCAGAGCAAAGACGTTCTGTTTCAATAGTCAGTTACAACATAATGGAAATATAGATAAAAAAGTATCAAAGTAGCAAAGATAATGACCCTGCAAAAGATAGTAACCCAAAGATGATAATCATGTTGCAAAAAGTCATAGCAAAATCAATAGCATATTCTCCCCCTCGAACAACAATCAGTACGCAGTAATAGCAATATCATAGTCTCCCCCTTTAACAAAAGAAACCAAAGTAGAAATGCAAAGTACCAGATCAAAAGCCTTAACAGAAATCAGCAAACACAAACATGGACCCAAAGTAGAGCAACAAAATTTAAACTTAGTAAAGTACTAGAGCAGAACTAAAGTCAGTAAAGTATCAAAGCGATAATCATTAAACAATCAACATTCAAGCAGTGTATTTGAAGACAAAATTGAGTAGGGTCTGTTGTCTGTGAATCAACGTCCCAAGATTAGCCATTATCTTCTCTTGATTGACTTTAATAGTGGCTTGATAGATGCACAGCTCATGGACTTCATTCTGAAGTTGCTGCACTTGTTGCAACAATGCAGCAACAGTTGTTTCAGAAGCTGGTCCAATATTGCATTTAGCTCGAGGCTCTCCCTGAATATCAACTTCCTGCAAAAACTTGTGAGAAAGATGGAATGGAGGAGACAACTTCACAAGGGATTCAACCCATTCGTGAATAGCCTTTTGAGCAGTTAAGTAGCACAATTGTACCAACTAAGCAACATAATAGTAGAATAAAACAATTAAGCATGTAAATTGTAAGTCTCATGAAGCAAAGGCAAAGAGGCAAATTATAAGCAAAATAGTAAAAACTGTAAAACAAATTGTTCATCAATCCAAACCAACAAAAAAGACATTGACATAAGTTGCATCAGGTTATCCAAAAGCAATTTAGAACAATGTTGTAACAATATTTTTCATAGTATCTCCAATTTGCTCAAAATCCCCTTAGAGTTCACCCTTTTTTTTGTTTTTTGTTTTTTGTTTTTTGTTTTTTTATAAATTAAAAATAGAATTAAAATGCGTGTTATGTTCAGGAAGCATGAAGTCACTCAAGAAACTTTACACATCCATACTCATTTCAGTCCAGGATTTAATTAATGAACCATATGTGTGAGACCCCATATTTTGCTTTATCTCAATTTGCGTGCTTTACCTCATTTTACGTGAATTGATCTGTTTATGTACTATATGACTTAGGATGTGTTAAGTATGTGATTGATACTCCTAATACATGCTAAGTGTGCATTCGTAAAATTTTCATAAAAACCGGAATCATAAATTTTATTATTGGTTTTGGTGAATAGTATTTTTGAACACCTGTCTGCTAAAATTTTTACAGGGGTGTTTTAAACTTTTTAAAACCTAGTCTTCGGGTATTAATAGACCCGTGTTTGATTAAAACGGATTTCGAATTGGTTTTGGAATTTTAAAGATTTTTACATCTTCTTTTGCAAGAAAATGAGTTTTAAGCCGATTCGGGTGAAATTATTTTAATGTAGAACTTCTTGTCACCTAAAAATAAGTCACTTAAAATAGTCTAAGTATTGCATACTAGTTTTGAGCAAGAAATAGTCTAAAACAATTAAAAGACTAAAAGATGACAACTTTGACTTAGTTAAAATTGTTGACTTTGCTTTATATATTTAATATACAAGCTTAAAACATCAAAAATAGCTCTAAACCCTTTCATTTCTCACTCACATTTCCGTGAGCTTCCATGAGCAAAAGAGAAGTTTTCTTCAACATTTTTCTAAGCAATTTTTCATAGAAAACCTAGTTTTTGTCCGTAGAATTTCGTGCTGAGTTGGATTCCGCTTGTTGGGCACGCATTGTACGGATATCTAGGCTTATATCACATCAAAGATGAGAGAAAAATTCTAGATCTCAAAAGTCATTTTTTATGTTTTTGCTCATAATTGCATTTTGAACCGTTAGAATGTTAATTTGAAGTTATATTATTGCTCAGTGCGTGCTAAGGATCATTTATGTGTATTACTACGAGATTTGAACCATTGTAGCGAAATTATTTATTTTCGGGTATTTAAAGTTGATTGTTTGGCCATTTAATGATTATCTTGAGTTGTTATTGTTGGAATCGATTGCCGTCGATTTCTAAAAGTTTGTTAATTACGTGGTAACGCCGTTATAATGCCGAATTTTCGATTGCGATGTTTGGGTGAAAATTCAGAAATTTCAGCCTAGGTGCATTGAGGTTTTAGGGTTGGTGGGCTTGATTTGGATGTGTCTTGGTTGGTTTCTGAGAGCGCTAATGTAGTTGATTGAATGGGTGAGTGTTAGAAACTGATTTGGAGTTGTTTGGATTAGTAGAATGTAAGATATGATTATTTGAAGTTTAGGTTGTCTTTCTTTAAATTGTTGAATTGAGCCTTTAGATGATTGGGTGGTGTTTGAGTGATTGAATTGTGAGTTGTTGATGGTTAGATTAGGGTTAGATTACGTGTTTAATGCATGTTAAGTTGGATGGCCTACTGTGTCATCTAACTTAGTTATTTGTTGTTTAATTGATTACTTAATGTTATGTTGATGATAATTGATGGCAATTGATGATAATTGATGATTATTGATTGATGATTGATGAACCGGGAGATAGGCAATTCTGCTAGATTGTCCTCCTGTGAATGATGTTGATAGGCAATTCTGCTAGATTGTCCTCCTATGAATGATGTTTATTATTATTGCTGAGTCTTGGTATGTGTGTGCCACCTCTCGGGCAGCATCGGGTTGTCAGGTTGATAACGGCATGACTACCAGAGACTACCCCCAGCTCGCATGACGGAGGTGTCATGGAAGGAGGGGCTAATGAGGTACCTCGGGTGCGTGAGTAATAGGGAGTTACAAGAAGAATGGTTGAGATCGTGATGGCATTTGGAGCTACACCAACTGGACTATCCTTTATTGATTGGTCATTATAGTTATGTGTTTTATTGTTATTGATGTTTTATTGTGTGTTTACTGCTCAAAGGATCATATCCAAGGAGTATAGTAAATACTGTTAGAGATCTATCGGATTCTCACTGAGCTTGTTTATATAAGCTCACTATTTATTATTGCATGCATACAGGTGTTATTGAGCAAGATTACGGGTACGTGCCTCCAGAAGAGGATAATGTGCCGTATGTGGACGAGTCCTATGTGCCAGAGTCTTGTCCTTGATGCTTGAGATGTTGTATACTCTATTATCTTGTATATTAAACTAGTTGTCTTTTATTTGCTTTGTAGTTTATGATGTATAAGTTGTAGTAAAGATAATGAACTAAATGATGTTAACTTAGTAGTCTTTCTTTTGTTATGATCTAGGTTGCTAAGTTGGTTTATAATCTATTTTGATATGTATGTTAAAGTTAAGGTTATGTTGGAACGGAGGCGTATAACTAAGAATGATTATTGTATAATATGGTTATGTTGTATGTTGTTAATGGTATTGAGGAATTGATGGTTGTTTGGTTGAGGAGTTTGATTGTATGATGTTTTGAGAGGTTGGTTTAGAGCCTCGGTATCTTAATTACTGTCGTTATACTGTCAAAATCTCGTTGCGTCCTGACTGATTGTAGGTGGGGTCGAGTTGGGGCGTGACATTTAAGTGGTATTAGAGCGCATGTTAGCTATCAGCTGGGGTGTTCTCGGAATGTGGGTAATGGTCTTAGCATGAAAGTATGTATGAAGTGAAAGAAAAGTGAACTATGTGTTAATATGGTTAAGTAATTAAGTGATTATGTGATTCAGTGCTTATGTGATTATGTGATTAATTTGTTTATGTGATTGATACTTAAGTGATTTATGTGTTTATGTGAATTGTTGCTTATTTGCTAATAATTGTCTATAGCGTGTTTACGTGCTATAACCTGTGCTAACTCTTTGATTTGTAGAATGACGGGTAGACCGAGGGCCAGAGGTAGGCCTGAGATGACTGATGAGGTTCCGAGAAATGTGGCACCAGGCCAAGTTAGGGATGATGATCGTATATGTGCAGCTTTTGATAGGATGAACGAGATCATGGCCAGTCAAGCACAGTTACTGGCAGGGCAGGCTGCCCAGAATTTGGCATTGTAGAATCAGTTGTTGAATGCACAAGGTGGGTACCACGGTCGTGGTACACTGAAAGAGTTTTTAGGGTATTATCTACCACGGTTTCAGGGGGAGCCGGATGATAAGAAAGTTGAGGCGTGGATTAGCAAGGTGGAGAAGATTTTTTACCCTCTTGATTATACCGATGAGCAGAAGGTCACTTTTGTCGTGTACTTGCTGGATGATGAGGCGGAAGAATGGTGGCGCACGGTGAAAACAAGCTGGGAGACTCAGGGTATTCTGTATGTTTAGGATACCTTTCTGTTAGCTTTCCGGGCAAAGTATGTCCCAAGGATCGCGAGGGAGCGGAGAGAGACAGAGTTTCTAGCCTTAGTACAGGGAGATGCTTCAGTGGCTCAGTATGAGGCCACTTTCACTAGGTTGTCCCGGTATGCACTAGAGTATGTGGCTGACGAGGAACGTAAGACTCGTAGGTTCATGTTAGGGTTGAGGCCCGAGATTCAGGATGCGATGGCCCTGAATCGGTATGATATACTTACAGAGGCCTTTGATGCAGCTTCTAGACTGGAGAAGAGAAATGGGGAACAAATTGTATCTAGTCAGCCTAGCAAGAGGCCCTTTCAGCCGCAGGGTCAGCAGGAAGTGTATAGGCCTTCCGTACAGCAGGGTGTGTATAGGCCGCCAACTCAGTAGGGTTCTATCAGGCCACAGGGTCAGTAGAGTTATTATCGACCTCAGTTTCAGCAGAGGTCTTACCAGGTTCAGTCCTAGTACAGGCCAGCCCAGTCTTAGGGTCAATACAGGCCTAGTTTTGTTAGACCTCAGCAGCAGGCTGGTATAGCTGCTTCTTTAGCTTCTGGTTCTTCCAGGGGCAGTATCAGTGCATCATTACCGCAGTGTACTTACTGCAAGCACCAGGGCCATGTGGAGGCTGACTGCAGGGTGAAGTCAGGGGCTTGTTTGGGTTGCGGTAGCAATCAGCATAGGGCGAGGGATTGCCCTAGATATCAGAGGACTGAGGGTTATTAGGGTCGACCTGCAGGGAGTACACCTCAGCAGCAGCGGGTTTAGGCTCGGGCCTACGTAGTTGACTTGGAGGAGATGCCTGAGGAGACTGCAGTTGTGGAAGGTAACTTCCTTATACTTGATCGACTTGTTAAAGTGTTGATTGATTCTGGTGCTACGCAGTCTTTCATTACTCCTGTTTGTGTGCAACGTGTTAATGTGCAACCTGAAAGACTACCTTATGTGGTTGAGATTAGTACCTCTTTGACTGATAAGTATATTAATGGCTTAGTATGTAAGGATTGTATAATTCATGTTAAGGGGTATAATTTTCCTTCGGACCTTATCTTATTTCCTATCTGGGGGTACGATGTTATCTTGGGTATGGATTGGCTTTCTAAGTATGATGCCCAGTTAAATTGTAGAACGAAGGTAGTACAGTTTCGTTTGCCAGATCAGCCAATAGTTGAGGTAGTAGGGAACCGGGGTGCTAAGACGAGTTTTGTTATCTCAGCAACTAAAGCCGTTAAGTTGGTGAGTAAGGGGTGTTCGGGTTATCTAGCTTATTTGATCAACAAGCCATCTGATAAGCTACAGCTGGAGGAAGTTCCTATTATTCGGGAATATCCTAATGTATTTCCCGAGGAGTTGCTAGGGTTACTGCAAGAGAGAGATGTGGAGTTTGTGATTAATCTTGTTCCCGGTACTCAACCTATTTCTAAATCAGCGTACCAGATGGCACCAGCTGAGTTGAAGGAGCTAAAAACTCAATTGCAGGAGTTAATAGAGAAAGGTTTCATTCAGCAGAGTTCTTCACCGTGGGGAGCACCTGTTTTATTTGTGAAGAAGAAGGATGGTACCTTGAGATTGTGTATTGATTATCGTGGTTAGAATCAGGTGACCATCAAGAATAAGTATCCTTTGCCACTGATTGACGAGTTGTTTGATCAACTTCAGGGAGCCAAAGTCTACTCTGAGTTTGACTTGAGGCAGGGGTATTATCAGTTTCGGATTCGCACGGAGGATGTTCCGAAGTCTGCCTTCAGGACTTGGTACGGGCATTATGAGTTTGTAGTTATGCCCTTTGGATTAACTAATGCACCGGCAGCATTTATGGACCTTATGCATCGGGTTTTTCAGCCGTACTTGGACCAGTTCGTGGTTATCTTTATTGATGATATCTTGGTTTATTCTAAGTCTGAATCGGAGCACGAGCAACATCTACGGCTTGTCTTACAGAAGCTGCAGGAGCATCAGTTGTATGCGAAATTCAGCAAATGTGAATTTTGGCTACAACGCATATCATTTCTTGGTCATGTTGTCACACAGAGTGGTATTTCTGTAGATCCCACTAAGATTGAATCGGTGATGTCTTGGAAACGTCCAGAGAATGTTTCGGAGGTTCGTAGCTTTCTTGGCTTGGCAAGTTATTATCGTAGGTTTGTCAAGGAATTTTCTAAGATTGCAGGGCCACTTTCTAAGTTAACTCAGAAACATACTAGCTTTGTTTGGGATGAGAAATGTGAGAGTGGGTTTCAGGAATTGAAAAAGAGACTGACTACTGCTCCAGTACTTGCTCTACCATAGGGGACCGATAATATGGTCATTTACAGCGATGCATCCAAGGAGGGCTTGGGATGTGTACTTATGCAGAATGGTCGGGTTATTACCTATGCTTCTAGAAAGTTGAAGCCTTATGAGGTGAATTATCCGACTCATGATCTTGAGTTGACAGCTGTTGTTTTCGCACTGAAAAAGTGGCGTCATTATCTGTGGGGCAGTAAGTTTGAGATTTTCACTAATTATAAGAGTCTTAAGTATTTGTTCTCACAGAAGGAGTTGAATATGCGTCTCAGCGGTGGTAGATGGAACTTCTTGGGGATTATAATTGCTCTATCAATTATCTGCCTGGCAAGGCAAATGTTGTAGCAGATGCTCTTAGCCGTAAGGCGAGTATTTCTTGTTTGGCTGTCAAGAAATGGGAGGTTCTTGAGGAATTCACTTATTGGAGACCGGAGTTAACTCAGGTTGGGGTGATGTGTTCACATCTCCGTATTCAGCCTTTATTGTTGTCTCAGATCAGAGAAGCTCAGCAACTTGACGTTAAACTTCAGAAGATCAAGGACCAGATCACGGATGATCAGTCTGACTTCAAAGTGCATGAGGATGGTATTCTTCAATTTTGGAACATGGTTTGTGTTCCCGATAAACCGGGCTTGAGGCGAGGTATTCTGGAGGAGGTTCATAATTCTAAGTATACTATTCATCCCGGTGGAAACAAGATGTATCGGGACTTGAATCAACATTACTGGTGGAATAATATGAAGAGAGAAGTTGCTCAGTTCGTGTCTAGATGTTTGACTTGTCAGTGAGTGAAAGCCGAGCATCAACGACCTGCAGGTTTGCTTCAGCCGTTGGCTATACCACAATGGAAATTGGAGCATATTACGATGGACTTCGTCACTGGTTTTATGATACCCCGAACCCAGCATGTACTTAATAGCATTTAACTGCATTTAATTAAGTGTTTAATTAGTTAATCATCCATTTTTGCACTATTTTGATATTTCTTTTAAAAGCATTCAATAATTTTTATATTGATTAATTAAAAGATTATCACCTATTTTTATTATTTATAGAAATTGGATTTACTTTCTTGTATTTAATCAAGTGTCATCTTAAATGTTAATATTTAATTGTATTTGATTACGTGGTTATATTAACTTGTTTATTCGTATCTTAGCATTATTCTGATAATTCTTTAAAATATTCTAGAAATAGTTAAATTAATTATTTTTAAATGAATATTGATTATTTTGATTGTTTTGATTATTTTAATAATCGATTTTAATTGTCTTGCATTAAAATTACTTGGTTTTCAATTAAATGAGAAAAGTCACTCCGAGCCGGAGTGAATTATAAACTATTCTATTATACTACTTCTTAAAAAAATTATAGTTTTATATTATTGCTCATCATTTGATTAGCGATCATTTAGTGACCGTTCGATCGTAGTATTTCAAAAATGAGAGTTAGAGAAATATTCCTCGGACTTAGTGAAAAATATTTTTAGCTTAATTTAACTAGTTTTAGTTATTTTTCATTTAATTGCATTGTTTTAACTTGGAATAGATTAAATGCCATCAAAATGAGCTTGTTTGACCATATTTTCACTTAAGCTTGATCTTGCAAAATGACCAAAATGCCCTTTGTCATTTTTTACAAATAAAACAAGGCAAAAATCAAAACAAAACAAATCCATAAATGCCCATTTTGTCCCCCCTTGCCGAAACTTCAAGGGCCAAAATAGAAAGAATTTTGCTTGCATTTTCTTCTCCAATCTTGCGTGGAATTGCTCGGGGGTCGTGGCTCGGGTAATTGCGGGTCTTCCTCGTCAATCTTTGTGAGGGTTTTCACGTTTTTGTGCATATTTTGTGAAATTTGATTAAAGTTTCAAATTTTTAGATTTGATATATATTGTGTTATAATGCCTATAATTGCTTGATATAGCTTCCTTTGAGTTCGTAGACCATTGTTTGAGGGTTATTTAGGGATTTTTAAGGCTAAAAATGCGAATTGAAATTGGGGAAGAATAATGAATAGTGTTTTTGAATAGTAAAACCCTAGTTTTTTGGATTTTTGATCCGAATTGTGATTTCTTGATTTGGATAGGTGCCATTAATGATAGAAAGATAAAATGTGCAACAAAAATGGACCGGCCTTTGTTAAAATTGGAAATTAGACAAAGAAACGTAAAGGGGCCGTTTGACCAAGTGTTGACCGTGCTCGAATTGAGTTGGGGGTTTTGCTATTGAGGGCATGGAAGCACTTTTGGCGCTGTTGTGGCGTTGATTGAGTGACCGATTAACATAGCTGTAGTTCAAACGCAGTAGGTGGACTTTCGGGCTTCGGTTGGAAAAATAAAGTTTCATGACATAGAAATGTGCCTTGTGGTGCCTAAGTGATTGTAGTGAAATCGTTTTCCTAATCCTGTAGCTCGTTTGCTCGTAATTGCCTTTGGAAGTTAGGGATTGAATAGTGATATTTGTCGTTTTCGTGTTTGAACTGCTATTACGAGTTTAATTGATGTTCTTGTTGAAGTTAATGATAATCATGCTTGAAAAGTTAATTGATTGCTGTTATTGATTGTAAATGCTTGATATCCCGTTTATCGCCACTAATCTGCACTTTCGTGCTATTGCTCGTTTATTGCTTGTATCTCGTATTGCATTGCATAGTATCAGGCGCGTGAGTGATGGGCCTTTCTGGGCAGTCTCGGACTGCCAGGGTTGGTTTGCTCTAGCTCCGTGTCCTATTCCCATTCTCGCTAGGGGTGTCGCCTTGGGAGATTTGGGTCGTAGATGTGTCGGGGTACTTTTGGAGTACACCCAGTGGATGTTATAAGGTGGTTGCGCGCTTATTGTCAACGTTGTCAACATCAAGCTCGAGATTGATGTAATGCTCGTGGAATCGAATAGCATGGTACATTGCTCGTATGAGTGAACCATAGCCTTCATAGTGTGGTATAACTTTGAATAGTTGTGTTAATGCTTTTATTAATTGTTTATTGTATTGATTGTTTATATTGATTGCTTACATGTCAGTTATATTGCTTAACTGCCTTATTTGCATTGCACGACTTTCTTTATCTCCACCTCGATATCTGTCTTGCCCTCACTGAGTATACGTGTTGTGTATACTCACTCCTCACCACCGAATTTAAGGAAATATCATGTTAGCTGAAAAGTTCGTGGATATGTGATAGATCGTGCTTGAAGAGTTGTCTTGCGTGCTATGTGGCTTGAGTTGTCAAATATGCAAAGATGTATATTTTCATGTAATGTATGTGTTTTGTGTTAAAAGGAATGTAATTTAAGTTTAACTAGATTATCGAAGTTGTATGTTAAGTTAGTTTATGTATTTAGTTAGTATAGCTTAACTTCAATGCATGTTTGTATTGTTTAAAGAAAGAGTTAGAATAGTTCGGGTACTTGGAAATGTATGTATACTTGCTGTGTTTAATTGTTGAGAACCAAGGCTCGGATGGCCTTGAGGAATTTTGAATTGTTGGACATGGTGCTAGTCCACTTATATGCTGTCGCAGGTTTGCATTTTGCCTAGAAACAGGAGAGACTCTGTCCGTCTTTCCCTAAATTTTATGCCCAGGTTTGGAATTGGGTTGCGATTAGATTGATTGATAGAACCTCCAGTCTCGAGAGGGATCGGGGTGTTACAGGTTTGCTTAGAACTCCCAGTGGTAACGATGCAGTTTGGGTTGTCGTGGATCGTTTGACGAAGACAGCTCACTTTATTTCGATGCGGATGGGAGATGAAGTTGCAAAGTTGACAGATCTTTATTTGGATCAGATTGTTAGACTTCACGAGATTCCATCTAGTATTGTCTCAGATCGAGATCCTCGATTTACTTCTCGTTTGTGGGAGAAACTTTAGGAGACTTTGGGTACTCAGCTTAACTTTAGTACAACGTATCATCCACAGACCGACGGTCAGTCTGAGAGGACTATTCAGATTCTGGAAGATATGCTTAGGGCTTGTGTTCTAGACTTCGGGAAGAATGGGGAGAAACATCTACTACTTGCCGAGTTTGTCTATAACAATAGTTATCAAGCTACTATTGGGATGGCACCTTTTGCAGCTCTTTACGGTCGGTTGGCTTTACCAGAGAATTTCTCTATTGTCCACGATATATTTCACGTGTCTAATTTGCGGAAATATAATTCGGATCCTTCTCATATTCTTGAGCCAGAGCCGTTATAGCTTCGTGAGAATCTGACTTATGACGAGCGGCCGATTCGTATTCTTGATTAGATGGAACGAGAGTTGAGGTCGAAGAAGATTTTGATAGTCAAGGTGTTGTGGAAGCATCACGGTATCGAGGAAGCTACTTGGGAGAGGTGTGATCAGATGCAACAATAGTATCCAGATCTTTTCCATTCAGCAAGTAAGAATTTCGGGGACGAAATTTCTTTAAGGGGGGAGAATGTGAGACCCCATATTTTGCTTTATCTCGATTTACGTGCTTTACTTCGTTTTGCATTAATTGATCTGTTTATGTGCTATATGACTTAGAATGTGTTAAATATGTGATTAATACTCCTAATACATGCTAAGTGTGCATTCATGAAATTTTCATCAAAATTGGAATCATAAATTTTATCGTCGGTTTTGGTGAATAGTATTTTTGAACACCTGTCTGCTAAAATTTTTACAGGGGTGTTTTAAACGTTTTAAAACCTAGTCTTCGGTTATTAATAGACCTGTGTTTGATTAAAACGGATTTGGAATCGGTTTTGAAATTTTAAAGATTTTTACATCTTCTTTTGCAAGAAAACGAGTTGTAAGCTGATTCGGGTGAAACTATTTTAATGTAGAACTTCTTGTCACCTAAAAATAAGTCACTTAAAATAGTCTAAGTATTGCATACTAGTTTTGAGCAAGAAATAGTCTAAAACAATTAAAAGACTAAAAGATGACAACTTTGACTTAGTTAAAATTGTTGACTTTCCATTATGTATTTAATATACAAGCTTAATACATCAAAAATAGCTCAAAACCCTTTCATTTCTCACTCACATTGCCATGAGCTTCCATGAGCAAAAGAGAAGTTTTCTTCAACATTTTTCAAATCAATTTTTCATAGAAAAATCTAGTTTTTGTCCCTAGAATTTCGTGCTGAGTTGGATTCCGCTTGTTGGGCACGCAATGCACGTATATCTAGGCTTATATCGCATCAAAGGTGAGAGAAAAATTATAGATCTCAAAAGTCATTTTTTATGTTTTTGCTCATAATTGCATTTTGAACCGTTAAAATGTTAATTTGAAGTTATATTATTGCTCAGTGTGTGCTACGGATCATTTATGTGTTTTACTACGAGATTTGAACCATTGTAGTGAAATTATTTATTTTCGGGTATTTAAAGTTGATAGTTTGGCCATTTGATGATTATCTTGAGTTGTTGTTGTTAGAATCGATTGCCGTCAATTTCTAAAAGTTTGTTAATTACGTGGTAACACCGTTATAATGCCGAATTTTCGATTGCGATGTTTGGGTGAAAATTTGAAAATTTCAGCCTAGGTACATTGAGGTTTTAGGGTTGTTGGGCTTGATTTTGATGTGTTTTGGTTGGTTTCCGAGAGGGGTAATGTAGTTGATTGAATGGGTGAGTGTTAGAAACTGATTTGGAGTTATTTGGATTAGTAGAATGTATGATATGATTATTTGAAGTTTAGGTTGTCTTTCTTTAAATTGTTGAATTGAGCCTTTAGATGATTGGGTGGTGTTTGAGTGATTGAATTGTGAGTTGTTGATGGTTAGATTAGGGTTAGATTACGTGTTTAATGCATGTTAAGTTGGATGGCCTACTTTGTCATCTAACTTAGTTATTTGTTGTTTAATTGATTACTTAATGTTATATTGATGATAATTGATGGCAATTGATGATAATTGATGATTATTGATGATTATTGATGATTATTGATTGATGATTGATGAACCGGGAGATAGGCAATTCTGCTAGATTGTCCTCCTGTGAATGATGTTTATTATTATTGTTGAGTCTTGGTATGTGTGTGCCACCTCTCGGGCAGCATCGAGCTGTCGGGTTGATAACGGCATTACTACCAGAGACTACCCCCAGCTCGTATGACGAAGGTGTCATGGAGGGAGGGGCTAGTGAGGTACCTCGGGTGCATGAGTAATGGGGAGTTACAAGAAGAATTGTTGAGATTGTGATGGCGTTTGGAGCTACACCAACTGGAGTATCCTTTATTGATTGGTCATTATAGTTATAAGTTTTATTGTTATTGATATTTTATTGCGTGTTTACTGCTCAAAAGATCATATCCAAGGAGTAGAGTAAATACTGTTAGAGATCTATCGGATCCTCACTGAGCTTATTTATATAAGCTCACTCTCTATTATTGCATGCATACAGGTGTTATTGAGCAAGATTACGGGTACGTGCCTCCAGAAAGGGATAATGTGCTGTATGTGGATGAGTCCTATGTGCTAGAGTCTTGTCCTTGATGCTTGAGATGTTGTATACTCTATTATCTTGTCTATTAAACTAGTTGTCTTTTATTTACTTTGTAGTTTATGATGTATATGTTGTGATACCCCGAACCTGGCATGTATTCAATAGCATTTAAAGTTCATTTAAATTGCATTTTATTGACCTTTCACCTTCTTTGACCAAACTAGTTGACTTTTCATCTACATTGACCAACTAGGACAAGGTGGGAACTTTTGAAATGTTTAATAAAGGGCAAACTTGGGATTAGAAATAAAAAAATGCAATCTTAAGTTAGTCAAAATTTGGGTCAACTTTGGAATTAAATCTGAACCAATTGGGGAAGAGTTAGGTAGCAAATTATATATGGTTGGAAAGCTCTATGAGTCTAGTTTCTGAGGCTTCAAACCGTTCGTGAATTGGAGTTTTCTAGAAGAAGTTATGGCTGTTTTCGTAAGGTCGCGCATAGCTGTTTTGGTTTAGCGGGTTGACCGAATTTTTTTGACCTTTGACTTCTTGTCATTTTTTCCTAAATAAGCAGAATGCACATGAAAAAAAACAGAGAAAAAGGCTTGAAACCATGAGGAAAAGAAAGAGAAAAAGAAAGAAGAAAATTTCAACTACAAATCACCAAATCTTCGCGTGAGCTTGCACGGGGTGGTTTCCGAGGTACTCTACGAGGTTTTCCTAGCGTCTAGGAGCGTCTAAGGTGAGTGTTTCATCGTTATTTGCGCATTTGAAAATATTGAACGTAAACTTTAATTTTTGTGATTTAACCGTAGTTTGTTATTTTGTCTGTTTCATTGCTTAAAGAATGTTCCCTAGCAATTGTAGAACGTGTATTTATAACTTTTTAACATTTTCTGCGGTTGAATATCGAATTTGAAATATAAATTGTGTAATGAATAGTAAATAGTGAATAGTAAACCCCCGTTTCGATGAAGTTGCGCTGTTATGCTTTCTGTTGATGTGAAAAGGTGCTAGGTATGCTAGAATGTCTAAATGCATGGTTTGTTTAGGTTGCGTAATGGAAAAAATGAGAAAAATGCTTTGTTGAAAGTCGGGGTCGTTTAGGTCGAGTTTAGCGTTTTCTCGTTTTACGTGATGGCATTGTTTCGGGAGGCCATGGAAGCACTTTTGGTACGATTATGGCATTGGTTGGGTGTTTGGTTAGTATAGTTGTAGTTCAAACGAGCAAAGGGGGAAATCGGGACTTTGCGTGAATTCTAGGGTAAAGTAGGGTTTCGGGGTCTTTAGACGTGCCTTATGGTGACCTAGGAGGATTGGTGAAGTCGGTTTCCAAAGCTCGTGGCTCGTTTGAAAGTAGTAGCGTTTTGAAAGTTGGGGACATTTTTGGGATTTTGTGTGTTTTCATAGTATATTGCTTATAGAATGTTTATAATGCCTATAGAATACTTGTTAATGCTTGATAATGTTAGTTGGTGTTGTTCTTGTTACTTGTTTGATTGCAAATGCTTGTTAATGCTTATTACGCTTGTTAGAGTTGATTATTGATTGAAATGTTTATCAATTGTTGAGAATGCTTGATATCGCTCGTTTATCGCCTTGTATCGAGTCTTGCATTGCATAGTGTCTCGCACGTGAGTGATGGGCCTCTCTGGGTAGCCTCGGGTTGCCAGTGTTGGTTGCTCTAGCTCCGTAGCTATTCCCTCTTCTCGCTTGGGTTGCCTCCCAGGGAGTTTTGGGTCGTAGAATTGATGGATACTTCCGGGGTATTCCAAACTGGTGTTATAAGGTGGATGCGCGCTTATTGTCATCGTTGTCAACATCAAGCTCGAGATTGATGTATCGCTCGTGAAATGGTACATTGCTCGTATGAGTGGACCATAGCCTTCGGAGTGTGGTATAGCTTTGAATGGTTGTGTTAATGCTTTCAGTAATTGCTTATTGTATTGATTGTTTGTCTTGATTGCTTATTTATCAGTTATATTGCTTAACTGTCTTATTTGCATTGCACGACTTTCTTTCTCTCCAACTCGATATCTGTCTCGCCCTCACTGAGTATACGTGTTGTGTATACTCACTCCTCACCACCACATTTCAGGAAATGTCATGTTAGCTGGAAAGTTCGTGATTTCGTGAAAGTTCGTGCCTGAAGAGTTGTCTTGCGTGCCTATGTGGCTTGAGTGTCGAAGTTGTAAAGATATATGCTTTCATATGTTGTATGTATTTATTGTTAAAAGAAATGTAATTTAAATCTAGCTAGGTAGTTGAGGTAAATTAATAAGCTAGTTTCTGTAATCAGTTAGCATAGCTTAACTTCAATGCATGTTGTAATGTCCAAAGGAAAAGAGCTAGAATGGCATGATAGTTTATTTTATGCAGTAGCTTAGTATGGTTTAATTTTCAAGTTTGAGTGTACTTGTCAAAAATGAAAAGAGATAGGTTAGCTTTTAAATTGGAAATGTATGTATACTTGCTGAGTTTAATTGTTGAGAACCGATGCTCGGATGGCCTTGAGGAAGTTTTGTATGGTTGGACACGGTGGTAGTCCATTTATATGCTATTACAGGTTTTACATTTCGCCTAGAAACAGGGGAGACTCCGTCCGTTTTCCCTGAAAATTTTGCCCGGGTTTGGATTTGGGTTGTGATTAGATCGATTGATAAAACTCCTGGTCTCGAGAGGGATCAGGGTGTTACATATGTTGTAGTAAAGATAAAGAACTAAATGATGTTAACTTAGTAGTCTTTCTTTTGTTATGATCTAGGTTGCCAAGTTGGTTTATAATCTATTTTGATATGTATGTTAAAGTTAAGGTTATGTTGGAACGAAGGCGTATAACTAAGAATGATTATTGTATAATATGGTTATGTTGTATGTTGTTAATGGTATTGAGGAATTGATGGTTGTTTAGTTGAGAAGTTTGATTGTATGATGTTCTGAGAGGTTGGTTTAGAGCCTTAGTATCTTAATTACTGTCGTTATACTGCCAAAATCTCGTTGCGTCCTGACTGATTGTAGGTGGGGTCGAGTTGGGGTGCGACAATGTGTGTGTGTGAGGCTGAATTCTGAAATAGATAGCTTTCACCATCAAACCTGCAAGGTGTAGGAACTCTCCCAATCAACTCAAACATACCTGATCGTCTATTCATCTTGTAGGAAAACACAATAGTTTTCTTGTGGTAGCTCATGTTGTAATTGGTAACTTGCACACTGTATTTCTTTTCACATGTAATTTTTTCACTATTTCAGCTCATGTTGCAACTGGTAGCTTTCACACTAATCTCTTTTATTTTGGATTAGGTAGCTCTTTCCAGTGCTAGATAACCACATTATTTCCTGCCCCTTTTTTTTATTTTTTGATCTCAAGGATGAATAGAATACATGAATGGATTTAGAGAGACTTCTCTCTTTATCCCTAGTCATCAGAAAGTTCAAGCTCCTGCACTTGTAGACAATCAATATTAGCTTTCTCAATCAGTATTCAATGTGTACAAGGAAGTATGGTTCACAAACTAAATCACAAGTTGAATTGATTATTAACCTTTCAAATTTCTCAAGTTTCTTTCATGACCCTGTGACAATCCATGATGCAACATTATAGACTACAAATTCCTAAAGCTTTTCTTAGGGTTCCAAATCTCAAAGGATCTAAAGCTTTAGTGGAGATATCTATCAATTGATTTTCTGTTGCAACATGGTCTAAAACAATGATTCCAATTTCAACAAGTTCACAGATAAACGGATTCAATTCCTTATGCATGACATTTACCCAAAGTTCATCTTCTAAAGCATCTTTCACATTTTTGGGTTCTAAGAGAGAAGTGTGGCACATATACCTTACCATGTCCCTATAGTTCAGCTTGGGTTTACCTCTAGTTCGGATTTCATCATGTATTGATCCAATCACATCCTCTGCGGCATGATTTTTGTAAACTTGAGGCATTTTAGCTTGAATTTCTTTAGTGCTAACTTTTGTTGTTACACTGCTTGTTGTAACATCGCATGAACCAATGTCCTCCTACTCAGTTTCTGTCTCTAGCATTACAACAGTATCTGTCACAACAGATTTCTTCGTCTATTCTTCCTTCGGTGTTGCAACACCGTCTGCAACATCAACATTAATCTTACTGGTGCTTCCTTCATCCAGCGATTTTCCTGTCTGCTTGCTCCTTAGCTTTGGCATACCTCGTACTGCACAGGTATTGTTGTAACACGACAATGATTGTTCATGAGATGGTGTAAGCATGTAGTAGTTGTCAGATGACCTTTTCCCTATAAGCACACAATTATTAGATACATCTAACACATGACAACCATCTTTAGTGAAATTCACAACCAAACCCTGATCACACAATTGACTGATACTAATAAGATTAGCCTTTAGCCCTTCAACATGCTGTACTTTCTTGAGACTTGGAACCCTTTTAATCTCAAGTGTTCCTCTTCATAGAATTTGTCCTTTAATACCATCTCCAAAAGTAACTTGGCCTTTATCGCGCTCCTTGTAACTGCTCAATGCTTCACGCATACCTGTCATATGTCTAGAATACCTACTATCAAAATACCAAGAGTTAGCATCACAGGCTTGTGTAGAAGTATAAGCAGCAAAACAAGTTAAATCAGATTTCTTCACCTATAATCGTTTTTCCTTGTGCTGTGCAAACATATGTAAGGATCTCTTTTGCTGATTGAGAGACTTACCTTTTTCCTGCATTCTTTGGAGCCTGAAGCAGTGAGGTTTGATGTGTCAGGTACAAGGCAGTAATGGCAGATGGGAGCAAACCTGTTCTTTTTCCTCTGTTTCTTTTGCACTGTTGCAGTCCATGTTGTAACACCAGTAGCTGAAAGTTCTTCTCTGACCCTCTGTAAAGTCAGGACATCTTGTTTCTGTACAGGATTTTTTGAGCTTTTGACAAAGATAGTTTTTTCAAAAGATTCTTCTCCATAATAACCAAGTCATATATGGTCTTTGCTTGATTTTTGAATAGATAGCATATGATCAAGCTTTTCAGTCCCGGAATTCAGCATCTTCACATTACCCTACATTTGTTTCAAGTCATGTTGCAACACCTGAACTTCCTGCAGTCTTTCGGCAGCCAATTTTTCCAGTTCTGATTTTTGTTTTTCCAAATCCAAAATCCTCAATTCCAATCCTTGGTTTTTCTTGCATATGATCACCCATTTTTTGTACATATCTTTGTACGTTTTCATGACTTCTTCATCATCCAAGTCACCATCACTTTCTGATTCAGCACAATCAATTTCACTCAATTCATCATCTGTTTCACTCAGTGTCGCAATACCTGTAGCATCTTCTTCTTCGTTTAGTCTAGTCTCTCGTTGAACTATTGCAACATTGAATGCAACAAAGTTACTGATGTTTTCCTCGTCACTTTCTATGCGTTCTTTCGACTCCTTATCACTCCAGGTAACATTCATTGCCTTCTTCTTTTTCTTCAAGGTGTTTGCACATTCAGATTGGATGTGACCAAAACCCTCACATTCATGGCATTGAATTCTTTTACCTTTTTTCTTTTCATTCGTCGGTTTAAAGCTTTGTTTCTTAAATGAGTCAGACCATGTTGCAACTTGAGGCTTCTTTTCAAAGTTTGACTGTCTAAAGCCACTTCTCCGTTTGTCCCACTTCTTTAAAACTTTGTTGAAATTTTTGGTAAGCACGGCTAAGGATTCAGAGATTTCAGAGTCCTCATCATCCGAAGAACTTATTGTTTCTTTTCTTTCCACTTCAGTCTGCAAAACAATGCCTTTTTCTTTCATTTTCTGCTTAAACTTCATCTCCAAAGTTTGAAGTGACCCTATCAATTCATCAATTTTGAGTTCATCAACATTCTTGGACTCTTCTATGGCAGCAACTTTGATTCCAAATATGTTTGGAAGAGAGCACAAGGTTTTCCTCACAAGCTTAGCATCAGAATATTTTTCTCCAAAAGCAAAAGATTCATTCGCAATATCGCACAAATTGGCATTGAAATCTGCAATGGTTTCATCCTCCTACATCCCCAATTCCTCGAATCGAGTGGCAAGCATCTGTAATTTTGATCTCTTGACTGATGTTGTACCCTTATACGCTGTTTGCAATATCTCCCAAGCTTCCTTAGCAGATTCACACATTGAAAATTGCATTCAGTGCCCTGGAGTTCCAACTTGCCAAAAGATCTTCATCCTTGGTCCATTCTGTTTCAGGTTTTGTTGCAACATTGCCCTGAGAAACTGTTTTGGTAGGAGATGTCTAGCCAGTCAAGATAACTTTCCAAGCCTTCTCATCAATTGACTTGATGAATGACTTCATTCGAGCCTTCCAATAAGAGTAGTTCACCCCATCCAGTAGTGGTGGTTTAGTGATTGAGCCTCCTTCATGCAAGGTGTTCATACCTATTCCTGCAAGACAACAACTCAAAAACTCCCAAGAATCTAACCGAATTAGTTCATAACCTGCTCTTGATGCCACTTGTTAAACATTGTACTGTATAAGTATGGATTAATTTCACAGTAAGATGACTAATATGCTTAATCAATAAAGCTCTGTGATCAAGACTAAAAATAGGATAAAATAACCTGGTGTAAAGTGATTCTGTTACAACTCTGTTACAGGTGATGTTGCAACATTAGCTGGAATATTTGTTCTATCACAGACTGTTAACAAACTGTTTCTCTAGTTGCTTAGTTAGTTTATTCCACTTAATGTTCCAACATGAGTAGTAACAGTAAATATCAGCGGAAATAATAAAGCTATAACAGTAATAAAGAACACCAAGATTTAACATGGTTCAACCGTGCGGTCTACGTCCACGGGACCTCCCCTGGTCCAACAAACCTGTTCATAAAGAAACAACAAGTTACAACTTTAATGGACTTACACAAGTAAAAACTCCATCTTGACCTTTGACACCTAGATGATGAACTCCTTAATGAACTTCGGTTTGGCGAGCTCCCCTCGACTTGCAACATTATCTCCCGAGAACTATACCTTCTTCTCCCGAAGAATGAATAAAGAAGACAATAATCTAATCACTCAAAGACTCATACAAATTGCTCATGCCTTACTGTCAAATAAAACAAAATTGCAACACTTAATACAATCAAGCACTAGAACTCAGATCGTGTTGCAACATCACTTGGAACACTAGATAGAAAACTCTCTTGTATTTTCTCTTGTTGCTCTCTGTTTCTGCCTACCATTTCTGCCGTGATTGCTATTATATAAATACAAGATTGCTGCTACATATTGTCTTGGGCTGCAAGAAAAGCCTTTACTCATAAAACCCTATTCTTCTTTTCCTTGTGAATATGCAATAAATGCCATTCCTTAATTAGCACAAATCTTCTTCTCATATGGTAAGTTACCATAAGATTTTTCATGCACAATATAAAAGGTAAAAACACAAGTATGGTAATATCATAAGTTTTGCAAAACAGAGCCAATCAATAATTGCCTTAATAATCTCCAATCAATTAATCAATCGCCAATCAAGCTAATTGGCTCAACAATCTCCCCCTTTGGCTTTGTTTTGGTAAAACCCTGATATCACAGTTAATGTAACCTCCTATTACCCAAGTGCAAAAAGACAGACGTAACAAAGGAACATCTTTGGTGCAACATTCAGTAGAACAACAGTATTAGAGCAATGATCAGCCTGTTGCAACATGCAGTGGAACACAGATAGAAATGTATCAGAGTAGAAAACATAAAAGATAGCACTCATGTTGCAACAGATACTAAACAACCAAGTATTGAACTTGCAGACACACAAGAGCTAACCAGTAGCAGCACAACAGCTTAGCCTGTGCATTTGTACGAGCACCCACAACTAGTATATATATATATATAACACGACATACAACACTTATTAAATATTTTCACTTTTTGGCCATAAGAAAATGTTTCCACCCCTAATAAGGATTCTATCATATTATCATAACGTTCAATCTTGAATTGTTCATATCACTTCATCACAATTGCATCAATTGAGAGCTGTTAGATCTTACACATAATATCATAACATCATTGACCTTATGAGTAAATCCATTCTTTCCCACTTCCCCCCAACTGCGCGCATGCACACATTTATACACATTCCCCTCAATGTCCAGAAAAGAAAAAGAAAGAATACAACTTACTTCATAGCTTTGATATAGTACGTAAACAAAATTTGCTAAAAGGGCTTCTCAACTCCTTCCGATCCAGTACCAAAACCATAACTCATACAAATTGCAGATAGATGAGACATCAAACTTGATTTTCCTTTCCATCTCCATAAACTACTTGTGCTTCCTTTGATGCGCGCTGAAATTTTGTCAGTTCTTTGAGGATCTTATATCTTTTATTAGCATCAATCCATGCCTTGGGATGAATTAGCATTTTCTTTAGACTTGGCGATTTAGCCAATAAAAGCTTAACAAGTTCCAATTCGGGCCTTGTCCCAGTAACATTTGGCAGTTTCACTTCTTTGAGTTCATTCAGCATTATGTCCTAGTAGTCACCTAAAAATAAAAATAAAAATTATAATTCACCTAAAAGATTCAATAATTAAAGCCACGATGCAACAATTACCTCGACAACATATTTTTCAAGCTTCAAGTTCTCAAGAGCAGGTAGACCATGGAAGAATTTGGCTAAGTTGCATCTTCCTCCTTCCCTAAAATTCGGTCGAATTCAAACTAAAGAAAAAAGTGGGACGTTTTTTAAGACAATTGACTTCATATCGCCTCTGAAGAAGAAAGTTTTCAGATTGGGAGTATCAATCTTAAGATCATGAAAATCCAAAAAGATATCTAGGTCCAATAGTTCGATTAAAGGTGAACTGGAGATTAAACTTCCAAGGCTTTCGGAACTAGTAGTAACATCACACAGTTTCAGCGTAATAAGCCCACTAAATCCTTTGAAGTCAGGTGTGGCCCCAATCAAACAACAACCAAGACTCAAGTGCCTCAGTTGTAGGCATGTAAAAAATGATGATGGCAATCTGTAGCGGTCATATTCATTTGTCCACATATCTAGGGTAAGATCCTCAATGCCATTTCTTAGAAGAACAATATTTCAAGGAATGAATAGAGAGGGTAAACTTTTTGATTGGTCCTACATAGAGCAATAGAATCTTATACAAAATCATTGTAGCTGGGGCTTCTGCTCTATGTTTTGCACCTAATTCATTCGACAACGTCTCATCAAGTATCAATTGTGGTAGTTTTGCCCAGCGATACCTCCATTTCCTTGACAAAATACTGGTTCTCATAGCATCTCATGTTGGCAAATACATCAAGATGGTTTCTATAACACTGTCAGGAAGATTACTTATCATATCAGGAGGTCAAGCAGGAGTACTCACTATCTTTTGACAATCATTCCTGCTTATAGCTGCAATGATAATTAGCCAAAGGTTGAGAAACTCAATCTAAACAACCGATTAGTTGTTGCTACTTTAGCAACAACTACTATTCTGCAAAAGTAGCAAGCTGTTAAATTACGAATCTGTATCGCATTTCCAGACACAAGGTAAATTAATATTTACATCATTGGATACTAAACCACGAAACTAAGGAAGAATGGGCTTATCATCAATGATTATACATTGTAATGCTTACTAAAAAGATATCCTGGATGGATCTGCAATTTATAATATTTAAATATCATTTATCATGTTATGATGCTATAAAGGATCCTTATTTGGTTAACACTGGAACAACTTAGAATGGTTATGCTATCAAATGAGTTTTCTATCAGTTTTGAATTATTTGAAAATATTGTTGAACCCTTAAATCAATTTCATCTTCTTTTCTACAAGAAAACGGTTACAATGGTCATTAGCCAATCAAGTAAATTGCTCCAAACCCTTCTATGATCTAGCAAAAATACGAATGACCCCCTGTAGTAATAAAACCCCCTCAGACCCCCCTGTGGTCTCTGTTGCATACGCACACCAAATTCATATATCTGTCAAAATTAGTAACAAAATATGGTAAAAGACTATTATGTCTTTATTTTTAATTAGCCAAAAAATAATCCTTTTTGCAAATTGTGTACATTAGATAATTTTTTTTTTTAAAAAAAAAAAGGAAAGAAGACAACAGTATACTATAATGGATCTATGCATACATATTTACACATATGTATACATATATACATATACTCATACATATACATATATCTATACAGATCTATGCAAACACGTACATATAATCTGGCAATGATTGGTATATGAATTCATATATATATACACATATACACACACACACACACACACACAATATATATATATACAAGCTTAAATTCAGATTAAGACATTGATTTTTTTTTTCCAGAAAGCTGTTAAACTCACAGGGGGTATATGATTTCATATAATCAAAAACCAATTGCTTGAAGCTGCACACAAAAACATACATATATACATAAATAACTTGTATATGATTTCATTTAATCGAAAACTAAATGTTTGAAGCTGTGGTGGAGATTGGTGATGTGGATGAAGTTGTGATAAGGATGAAGAAATCTGAAAGTTGTTATGGTATGAGGAAAGGATGGTGGGCAGAGCAGAGGGTGGTGATGGGGATGGAGCTGTGGTGGAGATTGATGGTGATGTAGTGGATATTTAGGTGGGGGTTGTTGGGTATCAGCGCAGTGGAATTATCGGGGACAAGCAGTATCACCCAGCTAAAATATGAATGAGAACAAGAAATAATAGAGACACCAAATTTATGTGAAAAACCCTATAACAAATTGAGAGAAAAACAACGGGCAAAAAATTGAGGATTTCACTATGATGTGGAGTATTTTACAATGACCTTCTCTCTATTATAATGAGAAAACTATGACACTCTCTCAAATAATAGGAGAAACTAACTCTAACTCACTAAATAAACAACGAAGAAGAAGAGAAACCTATCAAAAGAAACTATGTGTTTTCTCTCTGATTTTCGTATGTTTTATGATGCATTTTGATTCATCTGAATCCCTCATTTTATAGGAGAAATTGGGAGACATCGCATTAAATGTTGCGTGGCTAAAGTGTCAAAATTTTCATGTTGCAGCACTAATTTTCCTGCATCTGATTTTGCAGCCACCAAATCTCTTCCCTTTTTCAACAATCACCATTATCACTTTGACTTTAGAGGTGATCTTTTTGTGCTTCATTAATTGATTGCATGTGCATATTGGTGAGCCACTATTGTTGACTTACAAAAGAGAGTTTATACTTCACATTCTCCACTTAAACTCACTTTTAGTGAACTTCCAAATCTCTCGATACTTGCCAGTTCCATGTTGCTTACGTCTTTACTAGGCCATAAGAGGATCTACTCCAAACCAACTTGTCAACGTTGATTGGCTTTGTCATGACATTTGCTTGGTTCTCGTTGATGTGAATCTTCTACATATCCATGCTCCCTTTCTCCACTACTTCACGAACAAAGTGATATTGAACACCTATGTGTTTCGTCCAAGAATGAAATGCCGAATTCCTTGCAATGTGCAAGGCACTCTGACTGTCACAATACAAGGGAATTTTCTCTTGTTTGTGCCCGAGCTCCTCCATTAACCGTTTAATCCATATTGCTTCTTTATAGGCTTGTGCAGCTGCCATGTATTCAGCCTCTATTGTAGATAAGGCTATGACAGTTTGTAACTTAGATATCCAGCTTATCGCGCCTCCTGCAAGTGTAAACACATAGCCTGTAGTGAACTTCCGTTTATCAGCATCACCTGCAAAATTCGAATCAACAATGCCCTTGATAGTAAATTCTAATCCTCCAAAACATAATGCAACATCCGAGGTCCCTTTGATGTATCTTAGGATCCTCTTAACAGCATTCCAATGCTCTCTACCAGGATTCGCCATGAATCGACTGACCGCACCAACTACTTGAGCGATATCTGGTCTCGTACATATCATAGCGAACATGAGACTTCCTACTGTTGATGCATACGGTACTCGAGACATTTCTATCCTCTCTGCTTTAGTGCTAGGGCACTTACTTGAGGATAATTTGTAACTGATAGGAAGCGGGGTTGAGATTTCCTTACAATCTTGCATATTGAAGCGCTGCAAGATTTTCTTCAAGTAGTTCTTCTGGGAAATCCATACTTTCATGCCTTCTCTGTCTTGGTGAATTTGCATCCCTAAAATCTTGTTTGCTAGTCCCAAATCCTTCATATCAAACTCCCTAGCCAACTGTGCCTTCAGTTCTTGGACCTAATCTTTGTTGTGACCTGCTACCAGCATATCGTCCACGTACAACAGCAGAATGATAAAATCATCATCGCCAAACCTCTTGTAGTACGTACAATGGTCTGGATTGAATCTGTTGTACCTGAGGCTAATCACGAAGGAATCAAATCTCTTGTACCAACACCTCGGCATCTGCTTTAAACCGTACAGAGATTTTGGTCAACCTGCAAACCAAGTTTTCTTTTTCTTTCTCAACAAAACCTTCTGGTTGGAGCATGTAAATCTTTTCTTTAAGCTTACCATGAAGAAAAGCCGTTTTTACATCTAATTGTTCTAGATGTAAGTCTAACACAACACACATGTCCAAGACTACTCTAATAGTTGTAAGTCTTACCACAGGAGAAAATATCTTGTTGAAGTCAATTCATTCTTTCTGGGCATATCTTTTCACCACAATCTTGCACGATATCACTCCACTTGGTCATTGCCATCTCACTTGATCTTGTAGACCCATTTGTTACCAATGGATTTCTATCCAAGTGGTAGTGGAACAAGCTCCCACGTTTTGTTTCTATGGAGAGCTTCAATTTCTTCCTGCATTGCTGTCATCCACAAAGAAACATCGGGGCCTTTTATAGTCTTGTGAAAGGTAGATGGCTCTTCATCATCCGTTAGAAGATAGTATGCAGCATTGCTCGCCATGACAAAATTTGAATACCAAGTTGGTCTTGTTGTCTGACGCAATGAACGTCGGACTTCTGTAACCTCAGCATCATCTGGTTCTTGTTTCTTGTGTTCTGGTTCAACTTCAGAAGAACATCTCATTGTTCTGACTTATCTTCAATTTGTATTGTAGTAGTCTTACTTGAAGTGTTGCTGTCGTCTTCACTTTGCAGTTTATCTTCTGCAAATATCACATCTCTGCTGATGAAAATCTTGTGGGCAGTGGAATCCCACAGGTGATACCTCTTAACACTATCAGCATTTCCCAAAAATACACATTTCCTGGATTTTGTATCCAGCTTTGTTCTTTCTTGGGGACCATACATCACGTATGCAGGACATCCAAATACGTGTAAGGTAGAATAATCTGCAGGTTTTTTCGGTCCACATTTCCATTGGTGTCTTCAACCTATTTGCAGTTGATGGTGACTGATTTATCACGTAACAGGCAGTTCTAGCTGTTTCTGCCCAAAATGATTTGGCTAGACCTGCAGTTTCCAACATAGCTCTCATTCTTTCAAGAAGAGTTCTGTTCATCCGCTCTGCTACACCATTATGCTGAGGTGTATGTGCAACAGTAAACTGCCTCTGAATACCATATTGCTTGCAAAATGCTAGGAAGCTCCCGTCAGTGTATTCTCCTCCATTGTCTGTCCTCAAACACTTGATCCTTTTCTCGGATTCAAGTTGCACCAGCGCTTTGAATGTTTTGAATATTAGAAACACATATGACTTGTTCTTGATAGGATACACCCATAGACTCCTGGAATAATCATCAATAAATTATACAAAGTTTTTGGCTCCTCCTAGGGCCAAAACTGGTGATTCCCAAACGTCTGAATAGATCAAGTCTAGAATGTGTTTGCTTCTGGCAGTAGATCTCCCATATTTCAATCTATGCTGCTTACTAGTAACACAGTGCTCACAGAAAGGTAAGTTTACCGTCTTGAGCCCGGGTAGGAGATTTCGTTCAGTGAGAATCTTCAAGCCTCGTTCTGTCATGTGGCCCAATTTGTGATGCCACATTATAGTTGATTCTTCTTGACCGACTGATGCAACTGATACATCTACCTCCTGCAACGTATCTCCCAAAAGCATGTATAGATTTATCACGATCTTTTCTGCCTTGATCACCACAAGCGCTCCTTTGATGACCTTCATGATTCCATCCTCGATATGAGTCTTGCAGCCAAGGTCATCTAATTGTCCAATGCACAATAGGTTCTTCTTCAAGCCCTTCACATGTCGTACCCCTTGAATAGTGCGAATGGTACCATCATACATTTTTATTTTGACGGTACTGATACCAGCAATTTTCAAGGCATGATCATTACCCATGTACACAGATCCTCCAGAGGCAGGTTCATAGGTGTGGAACCATTCTTTCGAGAGGTCATATGCCATGTTGTTCCCGAATCCATTATCCAAACATCAGTGAGCTCCTTCTACCTTCTGATACAGTTGCTGCTTCGCTGTATAAAATATCTCCATCATCTAGTGCAGTCGCCACATATCCCTGAGAATTTGTCACCTCACGATTCTTTTTGTTGCTCCAACAATCCTTCTTGAAGTGCCATTTCTTGCCACAGTTGTAGCATTTGATATTCTTACTACTCCTTGACTTTGATCTACCAAGGTTGTTGCTCCCACTCGAGCCACGTTCCGTTGATCTACCTCTCACCATTGATAACGCCTCTGTTTATTGTGAACTTTCGATCCAATCTTCTTTACTTTTGCGCCTTGATTCTTCTTCTAGAACAGCGGCTGCAACATCATCAAAAGTAACATAATTTGAAAGAACATTGTTGGTGTAATTAATGATGAGTTGATCATACGAATTGTCACGCCCTAACTCGACCCCACCTACGATCAGTTAGGACGCAATGGAATTTCGATAGTATAACGACAGTAATTAGGACACCGAGGCTCTAAACCAACCTCTTTAGAACATCATACATCAAACTCCATAAACAATCCCAACAATCAACTCCTCAATTAAGTTAACAACATACAACACAACCATATTATACAATAACCATTCTTCAACAATCCATTCACAGTTATACGCCTCCGTTCCAACATAATACATTAACTGAACATACATTTCAAAATAGATTATAATCTAACTTAGTAACCTATCACAGTCAAAAGAAAGACCACTAAGTTAGCAACAACTAGTTCATTATCATTACTACAACTTATACATCATTAACTATAAAGTAAATAAAAGACAACTAGAATAATATACAAGACTATAAGGTATACAACATCTCTAACATCAAGGACAAGACTCGGGCACATAGGACTCGTCCACATATGGCACATTCTCAGCTTCCTGAGGCACGTACCCGCAATCTTGCTCAATAACACATGTATGCATGCAATAATAGAGAGTGAGCTTATATGAAACAAGCTCAGTGAGGATCCGATAGATCTCTAACAGTATTTACTATACTCCTTGAAAATGATCATTTGAGCAGTAAACACACAATAAAACATCAATAACAATATAAACACATAACTATAATGACTAATCAATAAAGGATACTCTAGTTGGTATAGCTCCAAACGCCATCACGATCTCAACCATTCTTCTTGTAACTTCCCATTACTCACGCACCCGAGGTACCTCACTAGCCTCGCCCTCCATGACACCTCCATCATACGAGCTGGAGGTAGTCTCTGGTAGTCATGTCGTTATCAACCCGACAACCCGACGCTGCCCGAGAGGTGGCACACACATACCAAGACTCAGCAATAATAATAAACGTCATTCACAGGAGGACAATCTAGAAGAATTGCCTATCTCCCGGTTCATCAATCATCAATCAATAATCATCAATAATCATCAATTATCATCAATATAACATCAAGTAATCAATTAAACAACAAACAACTAAGTCAGATGACAAAGTAGGCCATCCAACTTAACATGTATTAAACACGTAATCTTAGCCTAGTCTAACCTTTTACAACTCACAATTCAATCACTCAAATACCACCCAATCAACTAAAGGCTCAATTCAACAATTTAAAGAAAGACAACCTAAACTTCAAATAATCATTCTTACATTCTACTAATCCAAACAACTCCAAATCAGTTTCTAACACTCACCCATTCAATCAACTACATTAGCCATCTCGGAAACCAACCAAGACACATCAAAATCAAGCCCAACAACCCTAAAACCTCAATGCACCTAGGCTGAAATTTCTGGATTTTCACACAAACATCGCAATCGAAAATTCGGCATTATAACGGCGCTACCACGTAATTAACAAACTTTTAGAAATCGACGGCAATCGATTCCAACCACAACAACTCAAGATATTCATCAAATAGCTAGTTAATCATCTTTTAATACCCGAAAATAAATAATTTCGCTACAATGGTTCAAATCTCATAGTAATACACATAAATGATCCCTAGCATGCACTGAGCAATAATATAACTTCAAATTAACATTCTAACTGTTCAAAATGCAATTATAAGCAAAAACATAAAAAATGACTTTTGAGATCTAGAATTTTTCTCTCACCTTTGATGCAAAATAAGCCTAGATATGCGTGCAATGCGTGCCCAACAAGCGGAATCCAACTTGGTACAAAAATCTACGGACAAAAACTAACTTTTTCTATGAAAATTTGCTTTGAAAACCTTTGAAATTTCTTTCTCTTTTCTCCCTTGAAGCTCTCGGCTATGTGTGTGAGGTTGAGTATGTTTTTGTGCTTTGCAAGTGTGTGTTGATGCATATAAGTAGAGGTCAAACAAAAATAAGAATGGTCAATGTTAGTTTTTAGTCTTTTAATTCTATTTTCTAGTCTTTTAATTCATTTTATTGACTATTTCTTGCTCAACTATTAATTTAACACTTAAACTAATTCTAGAAAATATATTTTAGGTGACAAAGAGTGTTACATTAAAACAGTTTCACCAAAGTCAGCTTCAAACTCGTTTTCTTACAAAAGAAAGTGTAAAAATCTTTAAAATTCCAAAACTGATTCCAAATCCGTTTTAATCAAACACGGGTCTATTAATACCCGAGGACTAGGTTGTAAAATGTTTAAAACACCCCTGTAGAAATTTTAGTGGACAGGTGTTCAAAAATACTATTCATCAAAACTGATGATAAAATTTCTGATTCCGTTTTTGATGAAAATTTCATGAATGCACACTTAATATGTATTAGGAGTATTAATCACATATTTAGCACATTATAAGTCATATAGCACATAAACATGTTAATTCATGTAAAACGAGGTAAAACACACAAATCGAGATAAAACAAAATATGGGGTCTCACACGAATCAGGTAGACTTTGAAGTAGAATCTCCGCAAGTTTAAGCTCCACTATTTTATGCCCAATTGCAGTCAATTGAGAGAATAACGTATTTAAGGTATTAATATGATCTATCACCAATGTGGACTCACTCATCTGAAGAGTGTAAAGTTTCCTCTTCATGAAGATCTTGTTGTGAAGTGACTTGACCTCATACAGTTTGCTCAGCGCATCCCAAATTTCTTTTGCCGATTTCTTTTCCTCAATGCTTGACAATACTGAATCTGCCAATGCCAGGTGCAGATTAGCCATAGTGTTACCATCCATCTCTTTCCACTTGTCGTCTATCACCTCCGCTGGTCTATCTCCAATTGCTACCAAGCAATTCTCTTTTCTTCAAATTGTCTTCATCTTCAATTTCCATAAGGAGAAATTACTCCTGTTGAACTTCTCAATTTCAAATTTTTCCGCCACACTATTAACGATGATCTACTTCGCAACTTGAACTAGCTCCTACTATTTCACTGTGAAAAGTACCGTATACGTGAATAGTACTATTTATGTAAATAGTACCCAAACCGTATTTGGGAATAGTATCGTGACCGTATACGTGAATAGTATTATTTTGTATTTATAAATAGTAACAGTAAACAATAACCCCGTATGTATACTGGTGACCCATAACCAGTGGCTCTGATACCATTATTGGGTATCGGCGCAGCGGAATAGTCGGGGACAAGCAGTATCACCCAGCTAAAATATGAATGAGAACAAGAAATAATGGAGACACCAAATTTACGTTGAAAACCTTCTAACAAATTGAGGAAAAAACCACAGGCAACAAATGGAGGATTTCACTTTGATGTGGAGTATTTTACAATGACATTCTCTCTATTATAAGGAGAAAACTATGACACTCTCAAATAATATGATAAACTAACTCTCACTCACTAAATAAACAACAAAGAAGAAGAGAAACCTATCAAGAGAAACTATGTGTTTTCTCTATGATTTTCGGATGTTTTCTGATGCATTTTGATTCATCGGAATCCCTCATGTTATAGGAGAAATTGGGAGACATCGCATTAAATGTTGCGTGGCTAAAGTGTCAAAATTTTCATGTTGCAGCACCAATTTTCCTGCGTCTGATTTTGCAGCCACCAAGTCTTTTCCCTTTTTCAACAATCACCATCATCACTTTGACTCCAGAGGTGATCTTTTTATGCTTCATTAATTGCTTGCATGTGCATGTTGGTGAGCCACTATTGTTGACTTATAAAAGTGAGTTTATACTTCATAGGGGGTGGGGATGTGGAAGGGGGTGACATGGTATGTGGGAAGGGGCAGGAGGGATGACATTGTTTTAGTTTTTTTTTTGTGAAAGGGTATTTGGTTAATAAATACATTTATTTTATTGATAAAATTATTGAAAACTAATTCAAGTTGTAATAACTGCATGTGTATTACACATTGTTGTGTGAATTCTAATGCAAGTGCATGTATCGCAACAAATAATAAAGTGATAAGTAAATATAGTTCCCACGAGGACTGTAATTACTAACTACCGAAATTAATTTAGCTTTAACTTTATTCGGACAATCAAGAATTGAGAATTTGTAACTAATGACTAAATAAATTATAGAGTTAACAAAATAGAAAAAATAACACAATTATGAAATTAACAAAAGATGGTAATTCAATAATAAAAAGGCTCTAGGGATTCCGATTTCACCAAGATTAATCATATTTGAAACTAGTGATTTAAATAAATTGACATCTATTCCTTACGTTGCCAGCAATTTCGCTAAGGTAGATATTAATCTTTCTCAAGCATCAATAACCTATCCCAATAAGCAAGCTAACTACATTTCTGTGATAACTGTGAACTTATGGAACGCATTAGGCCCTAGAAATTCAAATGCTACACTAGATCTCATAACTATCTCTAGCTTATGACGATTTAATGGTATTTTATACGTGGTCTAATTTAGTTATCACTTCTCAGTCTCAAACTAAATCACGACTCATGTAATTGTTGATCAGACAACCAAAAGCATTAAACTCAGCATAAAATACTCAACGCAGATATGAAATAGTTCATCAATTAATTCAAATCAAAAGCTTCAAATATTCAAAATCCGACTACATCGTAGCCCTAGAAAAATAGCTTAAAACATAATTATGAAAATAAATAAAATTCCAATTGCAACGTAAAGCATGATAAGAGAGATAGAGAAAACTAGGATTTGGCGACGAATTGGGGCAAAAGTCCGTCTCCGAATCGTTCCTCCGTCTTTAACTCACGAATCCTCATTTTCTCCCCCTTTGGAACGTTGCTTTTCTCTCCTAAAACCAGCTGCCTCCAAAAACCCTCCTCTTTCTAACGTCTGATGCCTTCTTTTTAACATAGGGTTTCTTCTTTTCGCGCCTTTTACAAAATTGCCCTTAAAAATCCTGCGACACTGCGCAGCTGCGCTACTTCTATTTGTTTTTCAATTTCTCCTCAAATTGCGTAAAAGCCAATCCTTTGCAATTTTTCTTCAATCTTTGCCTCAAAACTCAGTTTGTCTCTTGGAAATTACCTACAATGCAAATCAAAGACAAAATCAATCAAATTGCTCATGAATTACTCAAAAACTAACAAAGTATAAGTGAAAATGTGCTGAAATCATATATCAATAATACACCCAACAAACACCCCCAAACTTAAACTTTGCTTGTCCTCAAGCAAAAGACACAACTAAAGAAAGAAACAAACTAAAACTAAAGACTCAATACAAAATAACTCATGAAAGCAATGCTGTAGGATAGTAAATTTTCACGGCCTTAGTAGCTTTATTCCAAGTCAAGAGGTAACTTTCAATCATAAGCATAAGAAATAATAACTTCACATAAGTTCCATTTTACTTCAAATCCCCCATGTGAGTGTGTGATTAGCCTCTATCCTAATCAATTGTCCCCGGATGAGTTTATGCAAGTTAAGTGAATTATCAATATGGATCTTTTATTTTCAATCACTTAGGACTTCATAAGCTCACTTTTCATGCCACTCTCCACTAATGTAGGTTAATCATAGCATTAAAGATCAGTAGGACTTTACATTTGGTTGTAACGTGTGGCTAGGGTCAAGGTAGGATAATGGATATAATATAAGGCTAAACTACCTGCAAAGACACAACTATTCGAGGATGTTCAATGGAGCACATGCCAACTCTACTTCGTACCACCAAAACTATTCAACAAATCTCTTTTCTTTCATTTTTCATTTCTCTTCCTAAACAATCATTCACAACATTTGAAAACACATAGAGAAAGCACACTCCCCCAAACTTGCATTTTGATATTAATTACAAGGAGTGTGGCTCTTCTTGTTTCTTTTCTTTTTCTTTTGCTTTTCTCAATATTTCATTTTTTTTCTGAAACAAAACAATACATCACCAAATCATCAAACCTCCCATCATTCAATACAAAACATGGCTCCTTATAATCATCCTAGAACAATCATATGTTACAGGTAGGAGGGTCATAATCTGGAAAAATCAACTTGACAAGTTAAGGAAGAATTTGTAGGTTGCACATGAAAGAAAAAGCTAATTAGGCTCAAAAGGGTGGACTAGGGATATTCAATTGTTACAATGGTTGGCTTGAAAGGCTCAAACGATCCAAAGATGGCCTAAATCATTTCTTTAATGCTATGCAACCTAGGATTTCGCCTCGAGTGACAATCAAACAAGTTCTAAAGTCCTATACTCATTTTCCTATTCACTTAAACTCACATAATCTTTCTCTAAGCAATAACATAACTAGGCGAGGCTAAGTGCGCAGTAGGTGGGGATTTTTCATAAAACAAACTATGCTTCAGTCAATTATCTTCATTACTATCATGTCATACATACGCTACTCATCATCGGCCTATTTCTTATCTTTCCAACATCATTTTCAATTTTTTTTCAATTTTTCAAAATTTTTCAATTTTTTTTAGCACTAAATGAAACAAATAATAAAAAAATAATAAAACTGATGAAAAGAAAACACATAAAACAAGAAAACACTTAAAACAAATATGAAAAGAAAAAGTACGCAAACAAACAAGTAAATACCACCCCCAAACTGAGAAAAAAACATTGTCCTCAATGTGAAAACATGAAATTAAAGCAACCAGAGGACTTCCCTGAGTAGTATCGTCGTCGACGTGAGCCCGAGGTGGTACTGCATCTTCGGCGGCATGGTGATTCCTTTTTTCTTTTTCTTTTACATTTTTTTTTCTTTCACATCACTGTAGACGCCAGCGCAACTGCGCCATTTTTTAGCGCAACAGCGCTATTTCAAAAACATAACTTCAAATAGCGCTAGCGCAGCGGCGCTTCTTTTAGCGCAACAGCGCTACTGTTTGTTTGTTTTTTGGTTTTTTTTGTTTTTTTTCGAACGTCAATGCAAAGGATGCCAGCGCAGTAGCGCCATTTTTTAGCGCAATAGCGCTATTGCAAAAACCTAACTTTTAAGGACGCCAGCGCAGCTGTGCTAGAAGTTAGCGCAACAGCGCTACTGCACAACATTATTTCTTCTTGTTTTCCTCTTCCATGCACGCAACCTCTTCACTCCAAACACGAATTTCTCCCAATTTTCTCCTCTAAATAACTTGGTAGAACCTCTCCTTGCCTTGGCTTCCCCTAAACTTAGTCTTGAACCTATCATGACAATAAAAATCAACAATTAACTACGACAACTATAACTCAAAAATTAACTAAAAACAACTAACTATTAAATCATGAAAAAGTAAGAAACTTCGGGTTGCCTCCCGAAAAGCGCTTGTTTTAACGTCGATAGCCCGACGAAGCAATTTTTCACGACAAATTGAGGTGGACAATAGTCTTATGCTTATCAAACTCATCATCCCAATAAGTCTTCAATCGTTGTTCGTTGACCTTGAATGTCCCTTTTTCTAAATGGGTGACTTCCACATAACCATAAGGTAACACTTTAGTCACAACAAAGGGGCCAGACCATCTTGACTTGCGTTTTCTAGGAATCCGTGGGTTATAAAGAAGTATTTGTTGCCCAGGAGAGAAATCTTTTCCCGAAACAGGTTTGTTATGCCACTCGTTTGTCCTCTCCTTGTAATTTCTTGCATTCTCATCTTCTTCATCACCTAATTCTTCTAGCTCATTCAATTGCAACAACTCTTTCTCATCCGCTGCTTGCACACCCATGTTTTGTTGTTTAGTCGCCCAATATTCTTTGTGCTCCAATCCCACCGAAACAAAAGAATTATCTTTTAACAAGCTCAGCTCCAAGGGATCCAATTGACCCCCATGGTTACACCCTATAGCTTTTACGGCATCAATGCGCAAACAACTGTCGCTAGCTTCTGGGTACTTGTACGCTTTGAACACATTAAAGGTTACCTCTTCATCTTGTACTCGCAACCTAAGCTCACCCTTTCGAACATCAATAAGTGCTCCTCCAGTTGCAAGGAAAGTTCTTCCAAGAATGATATGAATTTCCTTGTCTTCCTCCATATCAAGCACTATGAAATCTGCAGGAAAGATGAATTTATCGACTTTGACTAGCACATCTTCAATAACTCCTCTAGGGTGCTTTAGCGAATGATTAGCTAACTATAGTGGAACAGTTGTAGATCTTGCCTCTCCTAAACCAAGCTTCCTGAAAATAGACAAAGGCATTAAATTAATACTAGCACCTAAATCACACAAAGTTCGCTTAAAAACAACATTGCCAATTTTACATGGAATAGTAAAACTCCCTAGATCCTTGAGCTTTTGTGGTAGCTTCTTCTGTAGGATTGCTCTGCACTCTTCAGTAAGTGCAATTGTCTCATAATCTCCAAGCTTCCTCTTATTTGAAAGGATGTCCTTCATGAACTTCACATAACTAGGCATCTGTTCAAGCGCATATGCGAATGGAATATTGATGTGAAGTTTCTTGAAGACTTTAAGAAATTTAGCAAATTGTTTATCAATCTTATTTTTCTTCAAGCGTTGTGGAAAATGGACTTTCAGATGTGCTTCTTGAGGAGGTTGTGCCTGTTCTTCTGTTTTCTCTTAATCTTTCTCCTCATTTTTCGCTTCACCTTTCTCAACCTCCTTGGCTCTCACTGGCTCCTCTAACTCTTTACTACCTCTCAAGGTGATCGCTTTGCAATGTTCCATGCCATCTTTTCTAGGATCCACCTCAGAAGTACTAGGTAAGTTTCCTTGTTGCCTTTCAGAGAACATCGTAGCCATTTGGCTCAACTGCATCTCTAGGTTTCTAATTTGTGCGGATTGATTCTGGAAATTCGTCTTGTTTTATTCATGAATTGAGTCTGCGAAGTCGCCAACTGAGCCAATGCATCCTCCAAATTTACCTTCTTCTCTGGTGGTGGGTTATTCTGCTCATGCAGCAACACATTCTAATTATTTCTCCAGGAGAAATTTGGATGATTACGCCATGCTGGATTATATCTATTAGAGTATGGATTGTGCTGCTGCCCATTAAAATTCCCTACCTACTGTGCTTGTTCTGCTATGCCTTGCGCAAATGGATTTCCAACCTGATATTCTGTACTATGATGTGAACCACAACAAAACTCACACACCACTGTCGCCTGAACAACATTAGCAGTCATTTGATTATTTTGCAACTATTTTGCGAGATTGTCAATTTTCGCTGTCAAGGCAGTTATAGCATCAATCTCATGAATCCCAGTTGTCTTCTTTGGTGCGACTCTCTCACTTGACCACTGCTGGTGGTTCAAAACAATATCCTCTAGCAACGCATAAGCTTCATCTGTTGTCTTGTTCATTAAAGCTCCTCCTGCAGATGCATCTATCAAAGTTCTTGTGGAACTAATTAACCCAATGTAAAAATTATGAACTTGCATCCACCTGGGTACACCATGATTAGGACACTTCCTCAGCAATGCCTTATACCTTTCCCATGCTTCACATAGAGTTTCTCCTTCATGTTGCGCAAAATTATTAATCTCTATGCGTAGCTTCGCTGTCTTTCCTGGTGGAAAAAATCTTGACAAAAACTTGTGCACCAAATCTTCCCAAGTAGTGATTGAATCTGAAGGCAGCGAGTTCAACCATTCCTTAGCTTGATCCCTTAAAGAGAAAGGAAACAAGCGAAGGCACAGAGCTTCATCAGTGACTCCATTGTACTTAACTGTTCAACAGACTTCTAAAAAATTCACTATGTGCTGATTAGGATCTTTAGTGGGCAGTCCATGGAATGAGATATTCTGAATCAACTATAGCGTCACTGTCTTCAAGTCAAAATTATTCACCTGAATCGCTGGCCTTCTAATCACAGGTTGAATTCCAGTGGGTGGCAAAGCATACTCTCGTAGTGCGGATTTTCCTGATTATTTCCTTATTGTGCTACTACAATGTCAGCCATATTTCCTTGCAAATGATGGGTAGTTGTTCTTTTTTCCTTTTTGTTCTTCCGACAGGTTCATTCTATTTCAGGATCGAAATACAACAAATTGCTATCTCCCAACTTTCGCATACACCTAAAGGAAAATGTTCCTTGATCAACTGCAATGAGCCAAAGTGTATTCGAAACTCGACTTGAGGCAAGGGTATTATCAGTGGCGAATCAAAAAGAAAGATGTGCCTAAAACGACTTTCAGGACGAGATATGGGCATTATGAATATGTAGTGATGCCTTTTGGACTAACTAATGCCCCTGCAGCTTTTATGGATTTGATGCACAGGGTGTTTCAACCCTACTTGGACCAATTTGTGGTGATTTTCATTGATGATATTTTGGTATACTTGAAATCTGAGGCGGAGCATGAGCAACATCTGCGGTTGGTACTGCAGAAACTTCGAGAGCATCAATTGTATGCAAAGTTTAGCAAGTGTGAATTTTGGTTGCAGCAGATTGCATTTTTGGGGCATATCATATCCCAAGAAGGAATAGCGGTGGATCCAGCAAAGATAGAAGCGGTAATGTCTTGGAAGAAGCCGGAAAATGTTATGGAGGTTCAGAGTTTTCTTGGTCTAGCCGGCTACTATCGGAGATTCGTGAAAGATTTCTCTAAGATTGCAGGACCGCTTACAAAGCTCACTCAAAAGAAAACGAAGTTCGTGTGGGATGATAAGTGTGAGAACAGCTTCCAAGAATTGAAGAAAAGATTGACTACCGCACCTATTCTTGCATTGCCTGAAGGAAGTCAAGGTTTTGTAATCTATAGCGATGCTTCGAAAGAAGGATTGGGTTGTGTGTTGATGCAAAATGGAAGAGTGATTGCATATGCTTCTAGGAAACCAAAGCCGTATGAATTGAATTACCCGACGCATGATTTGGAGTTAGCGGCTATTGTGTTTGCACTCAAGAAATGGAGGCATTATCTGTGGGGTAATAAGTTCGAGGTATTTACTGATCATAAGAGCTTGAAATACTTGTTCTCTCAAAGGAGTTGAATATGAGGCAAAGGCGGTGGATGAAGCTTTTGGATTATTATAACTGTTCAATCAATTATGTGCCCAGTAAAGCAAATGTAGTTGCAGATGCCTTAAGTAGGAAAGCAAGCATGGCGAAACTGGAAGTCAAGATACAGGAGTTGTTGGAGGAAGCATTTTTGTGGAAACCACAATTGACTCAGAAAGGGTTACTTTTTGCCACTACACAAGTTCAATCGACCTTGTTGTCTGAGTTATGAGAGGCTCAACAGAAGGACCAACAATTTCAGAAGATTAAAGAAAGCAACGCAGATTTCAAGTTTCATGATGATGGTGTTTGGAGGTTTAGGAATCGAATTTATGTTCCCAATGAACCAGAGCTGAAAAAGAAGATTCTTGAAGAAGCCCATAATTCTAGATATACTATTCACCCCGGTGGAACAAAAATGTACCGGGATTTGAAGCTACACTATTGGTGGAATAACATGAAAAGAGAAATTACGGAGTTTGTGGCACGGTGTTTGACCTGCCAAAGAGTCAAAGCGGAACATCAACGACCCGCAGGTTTACTTCAACCGTTGGAGATTCCTCAATGGAAATGGGAACATATCACTATGGATTTTGTTATAGACCTGCCCAGATCGCAAAAGGGTCATGACGCCATTTGGGTCATAGTGGATAGATTGACTAAGTCGGCACACTTTTTACCGATGAACGAGGAGGATAGTCAAGAGAAATTGGGAGATATGTATGTAGCGGAAATTGTAAAATTGCACGGGATGCCTGTGAGTATTGTATCGGATAGGGATCCTCGTTTTACTTCCCGATTTTGGAAGCGATTGCAAGAAGCTTTGGGAATGAAGCTGAGTTTCAGCACGGCTTATCACCCTCAGACTGATGGACAATCGGAGAGAACTATTCAGATTTTGGAGGATATGCTGAGGGCGTGTGTTTTGGATTTCGGAAAAGGTTGTGAGAAATATCTATCTCTAGCGGAGTTCGCTTATAATAATAGTTATTAGGCCACCATCGGGATGGCCCCATTTGAGGCGTTGTATGGACGTAAGTGTCGATCCCCAATTTACTGGGATGAAGTAGGTGAGGCGAAAACTTTTGACCCGACCCTTTTACCTGAACTTATGAAGACTGTTGATAATATTCACCTCATCTGGAAACGGATGCTTACCGCCCAGAGTAGGCAGAAGAGTTATGCAGACCAACGAAGACGAAGTCTCGAGTTCGAGGTTGGCGACAAGGTGTTCTTGAAGATATCACCTCGGAGGGGACTGATTAAACATGGCAAGGGTGGAAAGTTGAGCCCGAGGTTTGTTGGACCATTCGAGATAATTGAAAAGGTTGACAAATTGGCATATCGCCTAGTACTACCCCAGAACCTCTCCAATTTGCACGTCTTTCATGTTTCATTGCTGGGGAAGTATCATCCTGATCCGTCGCATATCTTGGAGCCAGAGCTGTTGCAGCTTCGGGAGAACTTGTCTTACGAGGAGAAGCCCATTCGGATCCTAGACCAGAAAGATTGGGAGTTGCGCAACAAAACTATACCAATGGTGAAAGTGTGGTGGGATCATCATGAAGTCGAAGAAGCAACGTGGGAAAGGCGAGACCAGATGAAGCAGCAATATCCAGCTTTATTTCAAGGTAAAATTGAATTTCGGGCATAAATTCTTTTAAGGAGGGGAGGATGTAAGGCCCGACCCCGATTTGCGTGCGATACCTCATTTTATGTGCCCTAATCTAGATTTACGTGCCTTGACCTAGGTTTAAGAATTGTGTTCATTTTGTGTGTCATGCATTGAATTACGTGCATTCATTTAGGGTTGCGTGCATTTACCTCGAAAACGTGCGTTCGTCTCGTAGTTCATGTCTAACCTCGTAGTGCGTGCCCTAGACCTAGGAAAGCATGCCCTCACGCTAATCAAGAAAGCATCTTACACAAAGCACTAGACTATTAAACAATCCTACAAAATCCACTAACTATTATTAAATTACTAATTCAACCCACTAGAAGACAAAAATTTTCTAAACACTAAACATTCTCCATTCTTTATTCCTTATTCTTTTTGCACTTCCAACACACAATTAAATAATACTCCAATAGTTGACAAAAATTCATAATTTTAATAGCCATGGCCGACCACCACATCAAATTTTATACATGTTTGCTCAATTCAATTCATTTCTAGACAAGTTATGACAAAAACACTTATCAATGCATAAAATAAAAAAACAAATGCTCAAAACCACCTCAAATTTCTACCTTGCTCGACCAAACCACCATTGCCCATGCTAGCATTTTAAAATCACATCTTGAAGACACAAAATCAGGAATTTTGGGCTGCCCAAGGCCGACCATAAGCATGAAGAAATGTAAAAGCTTGTCATTCCTTGCCATTTCTTCATTTTTCCTTTCATCTTCTCTCTCTCCCTCTCATCTTTCTCTCTCTCTCTTGGCCTTGGCTGAGTTCTCACCTCCCATAGCTCATCTTCTTCACACTTTGGTCAATCAAGACAAGCAACAAGCAAGGAAAGTCGAGCAAGCTAGCTAGGATGCAAGAATAATACATGCATGTCCTTTGAAGTCTCCTATTCGGCCCTAGGTAAGTTTCTTGGCTTCCATTTCTTTTCTTCTTGTTCTAACCACATGCATGTACTAAGAGCTTGGTTACTAAGCTAGGAAAAAATAGAGAAACTCTAGTTGGAATCTCAGCTAGGCAAAGGAGAAGAAGAAAAGTTTGCTTCAACAAGTTTTTGTGCATCTTCTTGGTTGATTGTTAAGGTGAGGGCTAAAACCTTTTGAAAATCCTTCAAAAATCCACATGCATGATATGTTCGTTCATAAGCTTTCGCTTCTGTACTTGAGTGACTAGTTTGGCCAGTTTTGAACATTTTTCGCAGAAATAGGCCAAAGCAAATTTTGACTCTAAGGTCTTCAAAATGGCAAATCTTTAAAATGTGTCCAAATTTGGAAATCTGGAAAAATGAAGCAGGTTTTGGCAGATGCACTGACCTTGTAGAACAAACCAGATTTAACTTAGTAAATGATGTCAAAAATGCATGAACTTGGGTGTCCTGCTATAAGTTTTAGTTCTGGACATTTTTGTCAGAAATGGACTAAGGCTAAATCTGATCCTAAGGACCTCAAAAACGTCAATTATCGAAATGTGTGCAAATCTGGACAGTTTTGTGCTATCCCACTGTTTCGGCTATATCTAATGATCCCGAACTCCAATTGATGCAAGGTTTGTTCCTGATTTTAGTTCACTTCTTAAGATTTAATTTGACATCTTATTCACTGGAATTGGAGATTGTTTTCTTGTCTTAATGTTTGTGAGAAAACAGCCTATTGCTGTGAGGGTTTCACTTAGTTATATGCTTGGAAAATTGTTGTAACCTCTCTTGTGGTGTTAATTGCTTGGAATTGTGGTGTTGGGATGTTGTGTGGACTGTTTTGAGTACTTGAGGATGTTTTAATTAAATGATGCATGGCTTGAGATTGATTTTGAGTTGACTTAGGGTTTAATTACACGGGTTAGCACGAAATGGAAACCCTAATGACTAGGTAGGCTTGTTAAGTATTGATCATTTGGATATTGTGTGTAATTATATATTTAGTAGGCTGCCCGTAGTTGCCTTATAGCCTTAAATGTGGTTTTGATCATTGCATGTTGACAAATAGGCTTTTCTTGCATCCGAACCCACGTAGATGTTGTTGCATGTTGAATAATCCTATCACTTGATTACGTGGACTTCGAAATGAGTTATATGGCTTGATTTACATGTGTTACATGGCTGCCCGTTTAATGTTCATATAACTCTATATGCCTTTCAAGTGAAATTACTTGTCTTATCGTGCCCTGCATGTTTACTTGTCAATGTGCAATCTTATGACTGTCCGGAGGCAACCTACTTTGTTGTCCTCCTAACGTGATATGTTAATGTCATAAATGTGTACTGCATACAAGGTTGCAACCTTTCCTGTCGGCATGGTAGCGATCACGCACACCGGGCGGCATCGGGCTTGCCGGTGGACCTGTGACTACCATGGTCCCATTCTCTCTCTCGCTTGGGGGCTAGACTTCCTTGGAGAGTTGGGTCGTAGGATTTTGGGGTACATCCGGAGTACACCCACCTGGCGTGTTAAGGGGATGATTTGAAGTCGACCGCAACAACTGATTCTGGAACTGATCTGAGAGCAAAAGCTCACTGTATCCTTTTACTTTGTGTATAAGTACTCTCGCTTGGTTCCTAGAGAACCTCGGGGAGGAAAGACAGGTATTTCTGTTCCTGTACTTATATTATTGTTATATTCATGCTTGCAAAAGGATTTCATAAGTTGAACCGGAAAATGAGTTTTAAAATCTATTTCTCGTTCCCCCTCGCTGAGTTCATAAGGACTCACCCTCTTTTATCATCTCAGGTGAAGAAGATCCAGAACAGGTACCCGAGGACGGTGTGCCTAACGATGAATCCTTGGAGTGATTGCCTGCTTGTGTGCTTTGCGTGATTGTGGCTACTTGTGAACTCTATACTACCTGAAGACTATTTCTTTTATGTCGCATGCTATTTGTAATATAAAAGACCCCCGTTGTAATTTGGGGTCTAGTTTTGGTTGTACTGATATTAAGTAGACTGACGCTAGACACTACTATGATCGTTTTGCTATTATTACCGCTAGTATCTATCATAGGTCATGACGTATTAGTTAAGGACTAAGTAAATGAACCTATCCAATCTTAAACAGGTACTCGCTATTAAGCTAAGATCAACAGGTACTTTTGTAACGAGGATAAACAAACAAACGAGACATAGTATCATGCTAGGTTATAAATCAAACGAGACATCGAGATAACCAATAGGCATTTCAATTGATGTTAAATAGTAATCCTAGTTGGAAATGAAACTTGAGATTAGAAAAATTTGAGGCGTTTAGAGAATTAGGCCAAACCAAAGAGTCCAATTACAGCCGTCATGCTGCCGGTTTCCGGAAAATTTTAGAGTTTAGGCCAAAACGTTATGTGTTAAATCTTCATGAACGGTTAAGTACGAGACGTGACTTGAATGTTTAGATCATACCCTAGTCTAACCTTTATAGGCCGGGTTGGGGCGTGACATTAGCCCCCTCGGAAACCAACCAAAACGCATTCAAATCATGCTCGATAACCCTAAAACCCTAGTGTGTCATGGCTGAAATTTCCGGATTTTAGCACGGACATCACAATCGAAAATTCGGCCTTACAACAGCGCTACCACGTAATTATCAAACTTTTAGAAATCGACGACAATCGATTCCGATCAACACAACTCAAAATAATCAACATTTAGCAAATTAACCAACTTTAAGTACCCAAAAAATAATAATTATGCTACAACGGCTCAAATCTCGTAGGATTTCATATAAATGATCCCTAGCATGCATGGATCAATAATCTAACATCATATTAACATTCTAACGGTTCGATAATCAATTCTACGCAAAAACACAAAAGATGAGTTTTGAGATCTAGAATTTTTCTCTCACCTTTGATGCGATATAAGCCTAGGAATGCGTGCAAAGCATGCCCAACAAGCGGAATCCAACTCAGCACGAAGTTCTACAGAAAAAAAACTAGGTTTTTCTTTGAAAATTTGCTTGAAAAACCTTTGAAATTTCTCTCTATTTTTCCTCTCCTTCCTCACAGCAATGTGTGTGCAAATGAGTGTGTTTTTGTGCTTTGTTGGTAGGTGTTGATGATATATGCATGAAAGTCAACAATTTAAATGAAAGTCAAAGTTGAAACATTATTATTTTTAGTGTTTTCTTGACTTTAAATGCATTTTCTTGATCACCAATGTTCAAAACAATTATTCAACACCCAAGATAGTTCAAGTAGGTTATTTTTAGGTGACAAGAAGTTTTACAATCAAACAATTTCACCCGAGTCAGCTTAAAACTCGATTTTCGCAAAAGTCAGTGTAAAACCCTAATAAATTCCTTAGTCGATTTTAAAACCGTTTTAATCAAACATAGGCCTATTCAAGTCCGTGGACTAGGTCTAGAAGGGTTAAAAAGACGAGTTTCAAAATTTTAGCAGACGTGTTTCGAAAACACTATTCACTAAAAATTGACAATAAAATTTTTGACTCCGTTTTTTATGAAAATTTCATGAATGCACATTTAGCATGTTCTAGGAGTATTGATATCAAAATTACCACATTCTAAGTCACATAGCATATAGACAGGTTAATTCATGCAAAACGAGATAAGATAGAAAAGTAGGGTTTCACAACTTCAATTTGCGTAGAGGCTGGGCCCGCAAACCAAGGGTATGGGGCCTGTGACCAGGTCTTCATCATTCTGGTGCCCATAACTTTTGATCCGTAAGGAGTTATGCAGCGCACAGCATACAGTTGGAAAGTTCTCTGAAAGCTCTACGATGGGGGTAGAAGGCCAGCTTAGCTGTGCTAGTTTTTGGAGCCCAAAATTGAACATTTTCATCAATTTTGGGCCACTATTCGTCTTTTTGCATTGTTTGATCGTCCCGAATCGATCGTCGTGAGGCGTGAAAAGGACGACGCATAATGGCTTTGCGCCCTTAACATGACGGGTGTGATAATACCAGCACTAGTTCACCGGATCACATCAAAACTCTAAAGTTAAGCGTGCTTGGGCAACAATAATAATAGGACGGGTGACCCCCTGGGAAGTCCTCGTGTTGCACCCCCTTATTGTTTTGTTTTTTTGCCCCGTTCATGCTTGCCGAGATGCTTTATCCGTTACATTTCTATTATCGAGTCCCACGGCATCTTGGGCAAGACAACTTCGCTTTGCATAGCGGCTGAGGCCTACAAACCGAGGGCGTGGGGCCTGTGACCAGGTCTCTATCATTCCGGTACCCATAACTTTTGATCTGTAAGGAGTTATGCGGCGCACAGCATACTGTTGGAAAGTTCTTCGAAAGCTCTACGATGGGGCAACAAGCCGTCACAACTGCGCCTGTTTTCGGAACTCAAAATAGAACGGTTTCATCATTTTTGGGCAACTTTTCTTCTTTTTGCATTGTTTGATCATCCCGGATCGATCGTCGTGAGCCGTGAAAAAGATGACACCTAAGGGCTTTGTGCCCTCAACATGACGGGTCTGATCATACCAGCACTAATGCACCGGATCCCATCAGAACTCTAAAGTTAAGCGTGCTTGGGCGACAGTAGTAATAGAACGGGTGACCCCCTTTTTGTTTTGTTTTTTTGCCCCGTTCAGGCTTGCTAAGATGCTTTATCCGTCACATTTCTATTATCGAGTCGCACGGCATCTTGGGCAAGATAACTTCGCTTCGCGTAGAGGCTGGGCCCGCAAACCGAGGGCGTGGGACCTGTGACAAGGTCTCCGTCATTCCGGTGCCCATAACTCTTGATCCGTATGGAGTTATGCGGCGCACAGCATACCGTTGGAAAGCTCTCTGAAAGCTCTACGATGGGGGCAACAAGCCTGCTCAGTTGCGCTTGTTTTCGGGGCCCAAAATTGAATGTTTTCATCAGTTTTGGGGCACTTTCATCTTTTTGCATTGTTTCATCGTCCTGGATCGATCGTCGTGAGCCGCGAAAAGGACGACACATAAGGGCTTTGCGCCCTCAACATGACGGGTACGATCATACCAGCACTAATGCACCGAATCCCATCAGAACTCTGAAGTTAAGCATGCTTGGACGACAGTAGTAATAGGATGGGTGACCCCCTGGGAAGTCCTTGTGATGCACCCCCTTTTTGTTTTGCTTTTTTACCCTGTTCAGGCTTGCCAAGATGTTTTATCCATCACATTTCTATTATCGAGTCCCATGGCATCTTGGGGAAGACAACTTCGCTTCGCGTAAAGGCTGGGCCCGCAAACCGAGGACGTGGGGCTTATGACCTGGTCTCCGTCATTCCGGTGCCCATAAATTTTAATCCGTAAGGAGTTATGCGGCGTACGACATACCGTTGGAAAGCTCTTTGAAAGCTCTACGACGGGGGTAGAAGGCCTGCACGGCTGTGCCATTTTTTGGGGCCCAAAATTGAACATTTTCATCAATTTTGGGCCACTTTCTTCTTTTTGCACTGTTTTATCTTCCCGGATCGATCGTCGTGAGACGCGAAAGGGACGACACATAAGGGCTTTGCACCATCAACATGACTGGTGCGATCATACCAGCATTAATGCACCGGATTCCATCATAACTCTGAAGTTAAGCGTGCTTGGCCGATAATAGTAATAGGACGGGAGACCCCCTAGGAAGTTCTCGTGTTGCACCCCCTTTTTGTTTTGTTTATTTGCCCCGTTCAGGCTTGCCAAGATTCTTTATCCATCACATTTCTATTATCAAGTCCCACGGCATCTTGGGCAAGACAACTTCTCTTTGCGAAGTGGTTGAGGCACGCAAACCGAGGGTGTGGGGCCTGTGACCAGGTCTCCGTCGTTCCGGCGCCCATAACTTTTGATCCGTAAGGAGTTATGCGGCACACAACATATCGTTGGAAAGTACTCCGAAAGCTCTACGACGAGGGCAGCAATCCTGCTCAGTTGCACCTATTTTTGGAACTCAAAATTGAACATTTTCATTAGTCTTGGGCCACTTTTCTTCTTTTTGCACTGTTTGATCGTCCCGGATCGATCCTCATGAGCCGCAAAAAGGATGACACATAAGGGCTTTGCGCCCTCAACATGGCGGCTGCGATCATACCAGTACTAATGCACCGGATCCCATCAGAACTCTAAAGTTAAGTGTGCTTAGGCGACAATAGTAATAGGACAGGTGACCCCCTGGGAAGTATTCGTGTTGCCCCCCTTTTTGTTTTGTTTTTTTGGCTAGTCCAGGCTTGCCATTATGCTTTATCTGTCACATTTCTATTATCGAATCCCATGGCATCTTGGGCAAGACAACTTCACGTCGCATAGAGGCTGGGCCCGCAAACCGAGGGCGTGGGGCCTGTAACCAGGTCTCCGTCGTTCCGGTAACCATAACTTTTGATCCATAAAGAGTTATGCAGCGCACAGCATACCGTTGGAAAGCTCTCTGAAAGCTCTACGATAGGTGCAACAAGCTTGCTCGGCTGCGCCTATTTTTGGAGCCCAAAATTGACCATTTTCATTAGTTTTGGGCCACTTTTCTTCTTTTTGCACTGGTTCATCTTCCCGGATCGATCGTCGTAAGCTGCGAAAAGGGCAACACAAAAAGGCTTTGTGCCCTCAACATGACGGGTGGGATCATACCAGCACTAATGCACTAGATCCCATCAGAACTCTGAAGTTAAGCGTGTTTGGGCAAGAGTAGTACTAGGACGGGTGACCCCTTGGGAGGTCCTCGTGTCACACACCCTTTTTGTTTTGTTTTTTTGCCACGTTCCGGTTTGCCAAGATGCTTTATCCGTCACATTTCTATTATTGAGTCCCATGGCATCTTGGGCAAGACAACTTCGCTTCACGTAGCGACTGGGCTCGCAAACTGAGGGCGTGAGGCTTGTGACCAAGTCTCCGTCGCTCCAATGCCCATAACTTTTGATCCGTAATGAGTTATGCGGCGCACAGCATACTGTTGGAAAGCACTTTGAAAACTCTTCGACGAGAACAGCAGGCCTACTCGGTTGCACCCATTTTCGGAGGCAAAAACCAAACATTTTCATCAATTTTGGGCCAGGTTTCTTCTTTTTTGCACTGTTTGATCGTCCAGGATTGATCGTCGTGAGCAGCGAAATGGACGACACATAAGGGCTTTGAACCCTCAACATGACGGGTGCGATCATACCAGCACTAATGCACTGGATCGCATCAGAACTCTGAAGTTAAGCATGGTTAGACGACAGTAGTAGTAGGATGAGTGACACTGTAGGAAATCCTCGTGTCGCACACCCCTTTTTGTTTTGTTTTTTTGCCCCGTTCAGGCTTGCCAAGATGCTTTATCCGTCACATTTCTATTATCGAGTCCCACAGCATCTTGGGCAAGATAACTTCGCTTTGCGTAGAGTCTGGGCCTGCAAACTGAGGGCGTGGGGCTTGTGACCTGGTCTCCATCGTTCCGGTGCCCATAACTTTTGATCCGTAAGGATTTGTGCGGTATACAGCATATCGTTAGGAAGATCTCCGAAAGCTCTACGATGGGGCGGTAAACCTACTCGGCTACACCTGTTTTCAGAGCCCAAAATCGAATGTTTTCATCAGTTTTGGGCTACTTTTCTTCTTTTTTCACTGTTTCATCGTCCCGGATCGATCGTCGTGAGCCGCGAAAAAGACGATAAATAAGTTATTTGTGCCCTCAACATGACGAGTGAGATCATACCCGCACTAATGCACTGGATCCCATTAGAACTCTGAAGTTAAGCGTGTTTGGGCCAGAGTAGTACTAGGACGGGTAACCCCCTTGGAAGTCCTCGTGTCGCACCTCCCTTTTTGTTTTGTTTCTTGGCCCCGTTCAGGTTTGCCAAGATGCTTTATCCGTCATATTTTTATTATCGAGTCCCACGGCATCTTGGGCAAAACAACTTCGCTTCGCGTAGAAGCTAGGCCTGCAAACCGAGGGCATGGGGCCTGTGACCATGTCTCCGTTGCTCCAGTTCCCATAACTTTTGATTCGTAAGGAGTTATGCGGTGCACAACATACCGTTGGAAGGCTCTCTGAAAGCTCTACGATGAGAACAATAGGCCTGTTCAGCTGTGCCTATTTTCGGAGGCCAAAATCGAACATTTTCATATGTTTTGGGTGACATTTCTTCTTTTTGCACTGTTTAATCGTCCCGCATCGATCGTCGTGAGCTACGAAAAGGACAACACATAAGGGCTTTGCGCCCTTAACATGAAGTGTGCGATCATACCAGCACTAATGCATCGGTTCCCATCAGAACTCTGAAGTTAAGCTCGCTTGGGCTATAGTAGTAATAGGACGGGTGACCCCGTGGGAAGTCCTCGTGTCGCACCCCCCTTTTTGTTTTGTTTTTTTGCCCCGTTCAGGCTTGCCAAGATGCTTTATCTGTCACATTTCTATTATCGAGTCCCACGGCATCTTGGGCAAGACAACTTCGTTTCGCGAAGAGGCTGGGCCCGTAAACCGAGGGCATGGGGCCTGTGACCAGGTCTCCGTCACTCCGGTGCCCATAACGTTTGATCCGTAAGGAGTTATGCAGTGCACAACATACCGTTGTAAAGCTCTCCGAAAGATCTACGATGGGGGTAGTGGGCCTGCTTGGCTGTGACTATTTTCAAAGCCGAAAATTGATCATTTTCATCAATTTTGTGCCACATTTCTTCATTTTGCACTATTTAATCGTCCCAGATCGATCGTCGTGAGCCCCGAAAAGGACGACATATAAGGGCTTTGCACCTTCAAAATGACGGGTGCTGTCATACCAGCACTGATGCACCAGCTTCCATCATAACTGTGAAGTTAAGCGTGCTTGGGTGATAGTAGTACTAGGACGGGTAACCCCATGGGAAGTCCTTGTGTTGTACCCCCTTTTTGTTTTGTTTTTTTGCCCCGTTCAAGCTTGCCAAGATGCTTTATCCGTCATATTTCTATTATCGAGTCCCACGGCATTTTGAGCAAGACAACTTCGCTTCGCAAAGAGGCTGGGCCCACAAACCGAGGGCGTGGGGCCTGTGACCAGGTCTTTGTCGCTCTGGTGCCCATAACTTTTGATCGGTAACGAGTTACGCGGCGCACAACATACCGTTGGAAAGCTCTCCGAAAGCTCTACGACGGGGGTTGCAGGCCTGCTCGGCTGTGCCTGTTTTTGAAGCCCCAAATCGAACATTTACATCAATTTTTGGCCACTTTTCTTCTTTTTTCACTAATTGATTGTCCTGGATTGATCGTCGTGAGCCGCGAAAAGGACGACACATAAGGGCTTTGCACCCTCAACATGACGGGTGCGATCATACAAGCACTAATGCACCGGATCCCATCAGAACTCTGAAGTTAAGCGTGCTTGGGTGACAGTAGTAATAGGACCGGTGACCCCCTAGGAAGTCCTCGTATTACACCCCCTTTTTGTTTTGTTTTTTTGCCCCGTTCAGGCTTGCCAAAATGTTTTAGCTGTCAAATTTCTATTATCGAGTCCCACGGCATCTTTGGCAAGGCAACTTCGCTTCGTGTAGAGGCTGGGCCCGTAAATCGAGGGCATGGGGCCTGTGACATGATCTCTATCATTCCTGTGCCCTTAACTTTTGATCCATAAGGAGTTATGCAGCGCACAGTATACTGTTAGAAAGCTCTCCGAAAGCTCTACGACGGGGGCAGTAAACCTGCTTGGCTGTGCCTATTTTCGGAGCCTAAAATTGAATATTTTCATCAATTTTGAGCCACGTTTCTTTTTTTTACACTATTCGATCGTCCCGAATCGAACATCGTGAGCTGCAAAAAGGACGACACATAAGGGCTTTGTGCCCTCAACATGACGGGTGGGATCATACCCTCAATAATGCACCGGATCCCATTAGAACTCTGAAGTTAAGCGTGTTTGGGCCAGAGTAGTACTAGGACGGGTGACCCCCTGGGAAGTCCTCGTGTCGCATCCCCTTTTTTGTTTTGTTTTTTGCCCCGTTCAGGTATGCCAAGATGTTTTATCAGTCACATTTCTATTATCGAGTCCCACGGCATCTTGGGCAAGACAACTTCGCTTCGCGTAGAGGCTGGGACCACAAACCGAGGGTGTGGGGCCTGTGACCAGGTCTCCGTCGCTCTAGTGCCCATAACTTTTGATCCGTAAGGAGTTATGCGGCGCACAACATAACGTTGGAAAACTCTCTGAAAGCTCTACAACGAGGATAACAGGCCTGTTCAGCTGCGCCTGTTTTTGGAGGCTAAAATCGTAAATTTTCATCCATTTTGGGCCGCGTTCCTTCTTTTTGCACTGTTTGATCGTCCCGGATCGATCGTCGTGAGCTGCGAAAAGGACGACACATAAGGGCTTTGCACCCTCAACATGACGGGTGCGATCTTACCAGCAGTAATTCACTGGATCCAATCAGAACTCTGAAGTTAAGCGTGCTTGGGTGACAGTAGTAATAGGACCGGTGACCCCCTAGGAAGTCCTTGTGTCGCACCCTCTTTTTTGTTTTGTTTTTTTGCCAAGTTCAGGCTTGCCAACATGCTTTTTCCGTCACATTTATATTATCGAATCCCACGGCATCTTGGGCAAGACAACTTCGCTTCGTGAAAAGGCTGGGCCCGCAAACCAAGGGCGTGGGGCTTGTGACCAGGTCTTCGTCGCTCTGGTGCCTATAACTTTTGATCCATAAGGAGTTATGCGGCGCACAGCATACTGTTGGAAAGCTCTCCAAAAGATCTACGACGGGTGTAGTAGGCATGCTCGGCTGTGACTGTTTTCAGATCCCAAAATTGAACATTTTCATCAATTTTGCACCCCTTTTTATTTTGGTTTTTTGCCCCGTTCAGGCTTGCCAAGATGCTTTATTTGTCAATTTCTATTATCGAGTCCCACGGCATCTTGGGCAAGACAACTTCGCATCACATAGAGGCCCGACCTGCAAACCGAGGGCATGGGGCCCATGACCAGGTGTTTGTCATTCCAGAGCCCATTACTTTTGATCTGTACAGAGTTATGTGGCGTACAGCATAACGTTGGAAAGCTCTCCGAAAGCTCTACGATGGGGGCAGCAAGCCTGCTTAGTTGCACCGATTTTTGAAGCCCAAAATCAAAGTTTTCTTCAGTTTTGCGCCACTTTTCTTCTTTTTGCACTGTTTCATCGTCCCGGATCGATCGTCGTGAGCCGCGAAAAGGACGACACATAAGGACTTTGCGCCCTCAACATGACGGGTGGGATCATACCAGCACTAATGCACTAGATCCCATCTGAACTCTGAAGTTAAGCATGCTTGCGCCAGAGTAGTACTAGGACGGGTGACCTTATGGGAAGTCCTCGTGTCGCACCCCCTTTTTGTTTAGTTTTTTTGCCCCATTCAGGCTTGCCAAGATGCTTTATTCGTCAAACTTCTATTATCGAGTCCCATGTCATCTTGGGCGAGACAACTTCACTTCGTATAGAGTCTGGGCCCGCAAACCGAGGGCATGTGGAGTATGACCAGGTCTCCGTCGCTCTAGTGCCCATTACTTTTGATCCGTAAGGAGTTATGCGGTGCACAACATATCGTTGAAAAGCTCTCTGAAAGCTCAACGACGAGGAAAACAGGACTGTTCAGCTGCGCCTATTTTCAGAGCCCAAAATCGAACATTTTCATTAGTTTTGGGCCACGTTCCTTCTTTTTGCTCTATTTGATCGTCCCGGATCGATCGTCGTGAGCAGCGAAAAGGACGACACATAAGGGATTTTTCCCATCAACATGACGGGTGCGATCATACCAGCACTAATTCACCAGATCCCAACAGAACTCTGAAGTTAAGTGTGCTTGGGCGACAGTAGTAATAAGACGGGTAACCCCCTAGGAAGTCCTCGTGTCGCAACCCCCATTTTGTTTGTTTTTTTTTGCCCTGTTCAGGTTTGCCAAGATGTTTTTCCGTCACATTTCTATTATCGAGTCTCACGGCATCTTGGGCATGACAATTTTGCTTCGCGAAGAGGCTGGGCCCGTAAACCAAGGGCGTGGGGCCTGTGACCTGGTATCCATCGCTCCGGTGCCTATAACTTTTGATCCATAAGGAGTTATGCGGCGCAAAGCATACTGTTGGAAAGCTCTCCGAAAGATCTACGACGGGGGTAGTAGGCCTGCTCGGCTACGACTGTTTTCGGATCCCAAAATTGATCATTTTCATCAATTTTACACCCCCTTTTTGTTTTGTTTTTTTGCCCCGTTCAGGCTCGCCAAGATGCTTTATCCGTCAATTTCTATTATCGAGTACCACGGCATCTTGGGCAAGACAACTTTGTTTCGCATAGAGGCCCGACCCGCAAATTGAGGGCATCGGGCCAGTGACCATGTCTCCGTCGTTCTGGTGCCCATAACTTTTGATCTGTACGGAGTTATGCGACGCATAGCATACCGTTGGAAAGCGCTTCGAAAGCTCTACGATGGGGGCTGCAAGCCTCCTCATCTGCACCGATTTTTGGAGCCCAAAATCAAAGTTTTCATCAGTTTTGGGCCATTATTCTTCTTTTTGCACTGTTTCATCGTCCTGTATCGATGGTCGTGAGCCGCGAAAAGGACGACACATAAGGGCTTTGCACCCTCAACATGACGGGTGGGATCATACCAGCACTAATAGACCAGATCCCATCAGAACTCTGAAGTTAAGCGTGCTTAGGCTAGAGTAGTACTAGGATGGGTGATCCCCTAGGAAGTCGTCGTGTCGCACCCCCCTTTTTGTTTTGTTTTTTTCCCCCGTTCAGTCTTGCCAAGTTACTTTATCCGTCACATTTCTATTATCGAGTCCTAAGGCATCTTGGGCAAGACAACTTCGCTTCACGTAGTGGTTGTGCCCGCAAACCGAGGGCGTGGGGCTTATGACCAGGTCTCCGTCTCTTCGATGCCTATAACTTTTGATCCTTAAAGAGTTATGCGGCGCACAACATACCGTTGGAAAGCACTCCAAAAACTCTACGACAAGGGCTGCAGGCTTGCTCGGCTGCGCCTATTTTTGGAGGCCAAAATCGAATGTTTTTATCAGTTTTTGACCACATTTCTTCTTTTTGCACTGTTTGATCGTTCCAGAACGATTGTCGTTAGCCGCGAAAAGGATGACACATAAGGGCTTTGCGCCCTCAACATGACAGGTGCGATCATACCAGCACTAATGCACCAGTACTCATTAGAACTCTAAAGTTAAGCGTGCTTAGGCGATAATAGTAATAGGACGAGTGACCCTCGGGGAAGTCCTCGTGTCGCACCCCCTCTTTGTTTTATTTTTTTGCCCCATTCAGGCTTGCTAAGATGCTTTATCTGTCATATTTCTATTGTTGAGTCCCACGGCATCTTGGGCAAGACAACTTCACTTCGCGTAGAGGCTGGGCCCGCAAACCGAGGGCGTAGGGCCTATGACCAGGTCTCCGTCGCTCTGGTGCCCATAACTTTTGATCCGTAAGGAGTTATACGGCGCACAACATACCATTGGAAAGCACTCCAAAATCTCTAAGACAAGGGCTATAGGATTGCTCGGCTGCGCCTATTTTTGGAGGCCAAAATCGTACATTTTCATCAGTTTTGGGCCATATTTCATCTTTTTGCACTATTTGATCGTGCCAGATCGATCGTCGTTAGCCACGAAAAGGACGACACATAAGGACTTTGCGCCCTCAACATGACGAGTGTGATCTTACCAGCACTAATACACCGGATCCCACTAGAACTCTGAAGTTAAGCGTGCTTGGGCGATAGTAGTAATGGGATGGGTGACCCCCAAGGAAGTCCTCGTGTCGCACCCTCCTTTTTGTTTTATTTTTTTGCCCCATTCAGGCTTGTCAAGATGCTTTATCCATCACATTTCTATTATCGAGTCCCACGGCATCTTGGCAAGACAACTTCGCTTCGCGGAGAGGCTGGGCCCATAAACCGAGGGAGTGGGGCCTATGACTAGGTCTCCGTCCCTCCGGTGCCCATAACTTTTGATCCGAACAGAGTTATACAGCGCATAGCATACCGTTGGAAAGCACTCCAAAAGCTCTACGACGGAGGCTGCAGGCTTGCTCGGCTGCACCTATTTTCAGAGCCCAAAATCAAACATTTTCATTAGTTTTGGGCCACTTTTCTTCTTTTTGTACTGTTTTATCTTCCCGGATCGATCGTCGTGAGCTGCAAAAAGGACGACACATAAGGGCTTCGCCCCCTCAAAATAACGGGTGCGATCATACCAGCACTAATGCACCGGCTCCCATTATGACTCTATAGTTAAGCGTGCTTGGGCGACAGTAGTTCTAGGACGGGTGCCCTCTGGGAAGTCCTCTTGTTGCACCCCTTTTTGTTTTGTTTTTTTGCCCCGTTCAGGCTTGCCAAGATGCTTTATCGGTCACATTTCTATTACGAGTCCTACGGCATCTTGGACAAGACAACTTCACTTCGCTTAGAGGCTAGGCCCGTAAACCAAGGGCGTGGGCCCTGTGACTAGGTCTCCGTCATTCCGGTGCGCATAACTTTTGGTTCGTAAGGAGTTATGCGGCACACAGCATACCGTTGGAAAGCTCTCTGAAAGCTCTACGATGAGGGCAGCAAGCATGCTTAGCTGCGTCTGTTTTTGGAGCCTAAAATTGAACATTTTCATCATTTTTGGGCCATGTTTCTTCTTTTAGCACTATTTGATCGTCCCGGATCGATCATTGTGAGCCGTAAAAAGGACAACACATAAGGGCTTTGCGCCCTCAACATGACGGGTGCGATCATACCAACACTAATGCACCGGATCCTATCCGAACTCTGAAGTTAAGCGTGCGTGGGCGATAGTAGTAATAGGACGGGTGACCCCCTAGGAAGTCCTCATGTCGTACCCCCCTTTTTGTTATGTTTTTTTCCCCCGTTCAAGTTTGCCAAGATGCTTTATCCATCACATTTCTATTATCAAGTCCCACGGCATCTTGGTCAACACAACTTTGCTACGCGAGGAGGCTGGGCCCGCAAAACGAGGGCGTGGGGCCTGTGACCAGGTTTTCGTTGCTCTAGTTCCCATAACTTTTGATCCGTAAGGAGTTATGCGGTGCATAGCATACCGTTAAAAAGCTCTCCGAAAGCTCTATGATAAGGGTAGCAGGCCTGCTCGGTTGTGCCTATTTTTCGAGCCCAAAATCAAACATTTTCATCAATTTTGGGCTACTTTTCTTCTTTTTGCACTGTTTCATTATCCTGGATCGATCGTCGTGAGCCGCGTAAAGGACGACACATAAGGGCTTTACACCCTCAACATGACGGGTGCATTCATACCAGCACTAATGCACCGAATCCCATTAGAACTCTGAAGTTAAGTGTGCTTGGGCGACAATAGTAATAGGATGGGTGACCCGTTGGGAAGTCCTCGTGTTGCACCCCCTTTTTGTTTTGTTTTTTTGCCCCGTTCAAGCTTGTCAAGATGCTTTATCCGTCACATTTCTATTATTGAGTCCCACGGTATCTTGTGCCAGAAAACTTTGCTTCGCGTAGAGGCTAGCCCGCAAACCGAGGGCGTGGGGCCTGTGACTAGGTCTCCGTCATTCCGGCGCCCAAAAACTTTTGACCGGTAAGGAGTTATGCGGCGCACGGCATACCGTTGGAAAGATCTCCGAAAGCTCTACGACAGGGGCAATAAACCTGCTTAGCTGCACCTATTTTCGGAGCCCAAAATCGAATGTTTTCATCAGTTTTGGGCCACTTTTCTTCTTTTTCCACAGTTTTATCACCCAAGATCGATATTCGTGAGCCGCGAAAAGGATGACACATAAGGGCTTTGCGCCCTCAACAAGACGGGTGGAATCATACCAGCACTAATGCACCGGATCCCATCAGAACTCTGAAGTTAAGCATGCGTGGGCAACATTAGTAATAGGACAAGTGACCCCCTGGGAAGTCCTCGTGTCGCACCCCCCTTTTTGTTTTATTTTTTTCCCCCGTTCAGGCTAGCCAAGTTGCTTTGTCAGTCACATTTCTATTATCGAGTCCCACGACATCTTGGGCAAGACAACTTCGCTTCGCATAGAGGCTGGGCCCGCAAACTAAGGGCGTGCGGCCTGTGACCTGGTCTCTGTCGTTTTGGTGCCCATAACTGTTGATCCGTAAGGAGTTATGCGGCATACAGCATACCGTTGGAAAGCTCTCTGAAAGCTCTACGACTGAGGCAGCAAGCCTACATAGGTGTGCCTGTTATCAGAGCTCAAAATTGAACATTTTCATCAGTTTTGGGCCATGTTTCTTCTTTTTGCACTGTTTGATCATCCCGGATCGATCGTCGTGAGCCGTGAAAAGGATGACACATAAGGGCTTTGCGCCTTCTACATGACGGGTGCGATCTTACCAGCACTAATGCACCAGATCCCGTTAGAACTCTGAAGTTAAGCGTGCTTGGTCAACAGTAGTAATAGGATGGGTGACCCCCTGAGAAGCCCTCGTGTTACACCCCTTTTTGTTTTGGTTTTTTTGCCCCATTCAAGCTTGCCAAGATGCTTTATCCGTCACATTTCTATTATCAAGTCCCACGGCATCTTGGGCAAGACAACTTCGCTTCGCATAGAGGCTGGGCCCACAAACTGAGGGCGTGGGGCCTGTGACCTGGTCTCCGTTGCTCCACTACCCATAACTTTTGATCTGTAAGGAGTTATGCGGCGCACATCATACCGTTGGAAAGCTCTCCGAAAGCTCTACGACGGGAGTAGCAAGCCTGCTTGACTGCACCTGTTTTTTGGAGCCCAAAATCAAACATTTTCATCAATTTTGGGCCACTTTTCTTCTTTTTGCATTGTTTCATCATCCCGGATCGATCCCCGTGAGCCGCGAAAGGGACAACACATGTAGGCTTTATACCCTAAACATGACGGGTGAAACGATACCAGCAGTTATGAACTCAATCCCATCAGAACTCTGAAGTTAAGTGTGCTTGGGCGACAGTAGTAATTGGACCGGTGACCCCCTGGGAAGTCCTCATGTTGCACCCTCTTTTTCTGTTGTCTTTTTGCCCCGTTCAGGCTTGCCAAGATGCTTTATCCGTCAAATTTCTATTATCAAGTCCCACGGCATCTTGGGCAACACAACTTCGGTTCGCGTAGAGGCTCGACCCACAAACCGAGGGCATGGGACCTGTGACCAGGTCTCCGTCGTTCCAGCGCCCTAAACTTTTGGTCCGTAAGGAGTTATGTGGCGCACAGCATACCATTGGAAAGCTCTCCGAAAGCTCTAAGAGGGGGCAACAAGCCTGCTCGGTTGCGCCTGTTGTGGGCCACTTTTCTTCTTTTTGCACTGTTTCATCATCCCGGATCGATCGTCGTGAGCCGCGAAAAGGACGACACATAAAGGTTTTGCACCCTCAACATGGCAGGTGGAATCATACCAGCCCTAATGCACTGGATCCCATCAGAACTCTGAAGTTAAGCGTGCGTGGGCGACAGTAGTAATAGGACGGGTGACCCCCTTGGAAGTCCTCGTGTCGCACCCCCGTTTTTGTTTTGTTTTTTTGCCCCGTTCATGTTTGCAAAGATGCTTTATTCGTCATATTTCTATTATCGAGTCGCACGACATCTTGGGTAACACAACTTCACTCCGTCACTCAAGTGCCCATAACTTTTTATCCGTAAGGAGTTATACAGCGGATAGCATACCGTTGGAAAGCTCTTTGAAAGCTCTACTATGGGGGTAGCAGTCTTGCGCAGTTGCGCCAGTTTTTGGATCCCAAAATCAAACCTTTTCATCTTGGGCCACTTTTTTTCTTTTTGCACTGCTTGATCGTCCCGGATCGATCGTCGTGAGCCACGAAAAGGACGACACATAAGGGCTTTGCGCCCTCAACATGATGGGAGTGATCATACCAGCACTAATACATCGAATCCCATCAGAACTCTGAAGTTAAGAGTGCTTGGGCGACAGTAGTAATAGGACGGGTAACCCCCTCGGAGGTCCTCGTGTTGCACCCCCTTTTTGTTTTGTTTTTTTGCCCCGTTAAGGCTTACCAAGAAGCTTTATCTGTCACATTTCTATTATTGAGTCCTACGGCATCTTGGGCAAGACAACTTCGCTTCGCAAAGAGGCTGGGCCTTTAAACCGAGGGAGTGGGGCCTACGACCAGGTCTCTGTCGCTCCGGTGCCCATAACTTTTGATTCGTAAGGAGTTATACGGCACACATCATACCGTTGAAAAGCTCTCCAAAAGCTCTAAGACGGGGATTGTAGGCCTGCTCGGCTTTGCCTTTTTTCAGAGACTAAAATTGAACATTTTAATCTATTTTGGACCACTTTTCTTCTTTTTGTACTGTTTCTTCATCCCAGATCGATCGTCGTGAGCCGCAAAAAGGATGACACATAATGGCTTTGCGCCGTCAAAATGACGGGTGCGATCATACCAGCACTAATGCATTGGCTTCGATTATAGTAGTACTAGGACGGGTGACCCCCTGGGATGTCCTAGTGTTGTACCCCTTTTTGTTTTATTTTTTTGCCACGTTCAGGCTTGCCAAGATACTTTATCCATCACATTTCTATTATCGAGTACCACGGCATCTTGTGCAAGACAACTTCACTTCGCTTAGAGGCTAGGCCCGCAAACTGAGGGCGTAGGGCCTGTGACCAGATCTCCGTCGTTCCGGTGCCCTTAACTTTTGATCCGTAAGGAGTTATGCGGCACACAGCATACCGTTGGAAAGCTCTCTAAAAGCTCTACGACGGGGGCAGCAAGCCTGCTCGGTTGCACTTGTTTTCAGAGCATAAAATCGAACGTTTTCATCAGTTTTGGGCTACTTTTCTTCTATTTGCATTGTTTCATCATCCCGGATCGATCGTCGTGAGCCGCAAAAAGGACAACACATAAGGGCTTTGTACCCTTAACATGATGGGTAGGATCATACCAGCACGAATGCACCGAATCCAATCAGAACTCTGAAGTTAAGCGTGCTTGGGCCGTAGTAGTACTAGGACGGGTGACCCTTTGGGAAGACCTCGTGTCGCACCTCCCTTTTTGTTTTCTTTTTTAGCCCCATTCAGGCTTGCCAAGATGTTTTATCCGTCGCATTTCTATTATCGAGTCCCACTGCATCTTGGGCAAGACAACTTCACTTCGCGAAAAGGCTGGGCCCGCAAACCGAGGGCGTGAGCCCTGTGACCAGGTCTCCGTCTCTCCGGTGCCAATAACTTTTGATTCGTAAGGAGTTATGCAGCGTACAGCATACCGTTAGAAAGCTCTCCGAAAGCTCTACGATGGGGGCTACAGGCCTGCTCGGCTGCGCCTACTTTCGGAGCCCAAAATTGAACGTTTTCATCAATTTTGGGCCACTTTTCATCTTTTTGTACCGTTTTATCATCCCGGATCGATCGTCATGAGCCGAAAAACATAAGGGCTTTCTACCCTTAACATGACGAGCGGGATCATACCAGCACAAATGCGCCGAATCCCATCAAAGCTCTGAAGTTAAGTGTGTTTGGGCCAGATGAGTACTAGGACGGGTGACCCCTTGGAAAGTCCTCGTGTCGCACCCCCCTTTTTGTTTTGTTTTTTTGCCCCGTTCAGGTTTGCCAAGATGCTTTATCCATCACATTTCTATTATCGAGTCCCACGGCATCTTGGGCAAGACAACTTCGCTTCACGTAGAGGTTGTGCCCGCAAACCGAGGGCGTGGGGCCTATGACCAGATCTCTATCGCTCTAGTGCCCATAACTTTTGATCTGTAAGGAGTTATGTGGCGCACAGCATATCATTGGAAAGCTCTCTAAATGCTCTACGACGAGGATAGCATGTCTATTCGGCTGCACCTATTTTCAGAGATCAAAATTGAACATTTGCTTCAGTTTTGGGCCATGTTTCTTCTTTTTGTACTGTTTGATAGTCCCTGATCGATCGTTGTGATCAGCAAAAAGGACAACACAAATGGGATTTGTGCCCTCAACATGACGGGTGCGATCATACCAGTACTATTGCACCAGATCCCATCAGAACTCTGAAGTTAAGCGTGCTAGGGCGACAGCAGTAATAGGACAGTTGAGCCCCAAGGAAGTCCTCGTGTCGCATCCCCCTTTTTGTTTTGTTTTTTTGCCCCGTTCAGCCTTGCCAAGATGCTTTATCTGACACATTTCTATTTTCAAGTCCCACGGCATCTTGGGCAAGATAACTTCGTTTCGCGAAGAGGCTGGGCCAGCAAACCGAGGGCGTGGGGCCTGTGACCAGGTCTTCGTCGGGCTGCTGCGTATAAATTTTGATCCGTAATGAGTTATGCAGCGCATAGCATACCATTTGAAAGCTCTCTAAAAGATAGACGACGGGGGTAGTAGGCCTGCTCGGTTGCGACTATTTTTAGAGTCTAAAATTGAACATTTTTAGCAGTTTTGTGCCACTTTTCTTCTTTTTCCACTGTTTGATTGTCCCGGATAGATCGTCGTGAGCAGCAATAAGGACGACAAAAAAGGGCTTTACGCCCTCAACTTGACGGGTGCTATCATACCAGCACTAATGCACCGAATCCTATCAGAACTCTGAAGTTAAGCGTGCTTGGGCGACAGTAGTAACAGGATGGGTGGCCCCCTGGGAAGTCCTCGTGTTGCACCCCCTTTTGTTTGGTTTTTTGCCCCGTTCTGGCTTTCCAAGATGCTTTATCCGTCAATTTCTATTATCGAGTCCCACGACATCTTGGGCAAGACAACTTCGCTTCGTGTAGAGATCTCATGTAGTTCCGGTGCCTATAACTTTGGATCCGTAAGGAGTTATGCAGCACACAGGATACCGTTGGAAAGCCCTACGAAAGCTCTATGATGGGGGTAGCAAGCCTGCTCGGCTGCGCCTATTTTTGGAGCCCAAAATCGAACGTTTCCATCAGTTTTGGGCCACTTTTCTTCTTTTTGCAATGTTTCATCGTCCTGGATTGATCGTCGTGAGCCACGAAAAAGATGACACAAAAGGGCTTTGCACCCTCAACATGACAGGTGGGATCATACCAGCACTAATGCACCGGATCCCATCAGAACTCTGAAGTTAAGCGTGCTTGGGCCAGCGTAGTACTAGGACGGGTGACCCCTTGGGAAGTCCTCGTGTCGCACCCCCTATTTGCTTTGTTTATTTGCCCCATTCAGGCTTGCCAAGATGTTTTATCCTTCACATTTCTATTATCAAGTCTGGGCTCGCAAACCGAGGGCATGGGGCCTGTGACTAGGTTTACGTCGCTCCGATGCCCCTTTTGATCCGTAAGGAGTTATGTGGCGCACAGCATACCGTTAGAAAATTCTCCGAAAGCTCTACGACGGGGGCAGCAGGCCTGCTTGGCTGCGCCTGTTTTCAGAGCCTAAAATTGAACGTTTTCATCAATTTTGGGCCACTTTTCTTCTTTTTGTATTGTTTGATCGTACCGGATCGATGGTCGTGAGCCGTAAAAAGGACGAGACATAAGGGCTTTGCGCCCTCAACATGACGGGTGTGATCATACCAGCACTAATGAACTGGCTTCCATCATAACTCTGAAGTAAATCATGCTTGGGCAACAGTAGTGCTAGGACGGGTGACCCCTGGGAAGTCCTCGTGTTGCGCCACTTTTAGTTTTGTTTTTTTGCCCCATTCAGGCTTGCCAAGATCCTTTATCCACCACATTTCTATTATTGAGTTCCACGGCATCTTAGGCAAGACAACTTCACTTCGCTTAGAGGCTAGCTCGCAAACCGAGGGCGTGGTGCCTACGACCAAGTCTCTGTCATTTTGGTGCCCATAACTTTGGATTCGTAAGGAGTTATGCGGCACACAGCATACCGTTGGAAAGCTCTCTGAAAGCTCTACGACGGGGATAGCAAGCCTGCTCAGCTGTGCCAGTTCTTGGAGGCCAAAATTGAATGTTTTCATCAATTTTGGTCCACGTTTCTTCTTTTTGCACTGTTTGATTGTCACGGATCGAACGACGTGAACAGCGAAAAGGACAACACATAAGGGTTTTGCGCCCTCAACATGACGGGTGCGGTCATACCAGCACTAATAAACCACATCCCATCAGAACTCTGAAGTTAAGCGTGCATGGGTAACAGTAGTAATAGGACGGGTGACCCTCTCGGAAGTCCTTGTGTCGCACCCCCATTTTTGCTTGATTTTTTTGCCCCGTTCTGGTTTACCAAGATGATTTATCTGTCACATTTCTATTATTGAGTCCCACGGCATCTTGGGCAACACAACTTCGCTTCGCGAAGAGGCTGAGCCCGCAAATCGAGGGCGTGGGGCCTGTGACCAGGTCTCCATTGCTCCGGTGCCTATAACTTTTGATCCATACGGAGTTAAGTGGCGCATAGCATATCGTTGAAAAGTTCTCTGAAAGCTTTACGACGGAGGTAGCAGGCCTGCTCGGCTGTGCCTGTATTTAGAGTCCAAAATCAAATATTTTCATCAATTTTGGGCCACTTTCTTCTTTTTGCACGGTTTGACTTGGATCGATCGTCGTGAGTCGCGAAAAGGACGACACATAAGGGCTTTGCTCCTTCAACATGGCGGGTGCGATCATACCAGCACTAATGCACCGGCTCCCATCATAACCCTGAAGTTAAGCGGGCTTGGGCGACAGTAGTACTAGGACGGGTGACCCCCTGGGAAGTCGTCGTTTTGTACCCCTTTTAGTTTTGTTTTTTTGCCCCGTTCTGGCTTTGTAAGATGCTTTATCCGTCATATTTCTTTTATCGAGTCCCATGGCATCTTGGGCAAGACAATTTCACTTCGCATAGAGGCTGGGCTCGTAAACCGAGGGCGTGGGGCCTGTGACCTGGTCTCCGTCGTTCCGGTGCCAATAACTTTCGATCTGTAAGGAGTCATACAGCACAAAGCATACCGTTGGAAAGCTCTCCGAAAGCTCTACGACATGGGTAGTAGGCCTGCTCAGCTTCGCCTATTTTCAGAGCCCAAAATCTAATGTTTTCATCAGTTTTGGGATACGTTTCTTCTTTTTACAAAATTTGATAGTCTCGGATCGATCGTCGTGAGCCGTAAAAAGGACGACACATAAGGGCTTTACGCCCTCAACATGATGGGTGCGATCATACCAGAACTAAAGTACCAGATCCCAACAGAACTCTGAAGTTAAGCGTGCGTGGGCGACAATAATAATAGGACGGGTGACCCCCTCAGAAGTCCTCGTGTCGTACCCCCTTTTTGTTTTGTTTTTTTGCCCCGTTCTGGTTTGTCAAGATGCTTTATCCTTCACATTTCTATTATCAAGTCCCACGGCATCTTGGGCAACACAACTTCGCTTTGCGAATAGGTTGGGCACACAAACCGAGGGTGTGGGGCCTGTGACCAGGTCTCCGTCGCTCCGGTGCCCATAACTTTTGATCTGTAAGGAGTTATGCGGCGCACAGCATATTGTTGGAAAGCTCTCCAAAAGCTCTACTATGCGGGTAGTAGGCCTGCTCGGCTGTGCCTATTTTTGAGGCCTAAAATCGAACAGTTTTATCAAATTTGGGCCACTTTTCTTCTTTTTGCACTGTTTGATCTTCACAGATCGATCGTCGTGAGCCGCGAAAAGGACGACACAGAAGGGCTATGTGCCCTCAACATGGCGGGTGTGATTATTCCAGCACTAATGCACCGGATCCCGTCAGAACTCTGAAGTTAAGCGTGCTTGGGCTAGAGTAGTACTAGGACAGGTGATCCCCTGGGAAGTCCTCGTGTCGTACCCCTCTTTTTGTGTTGTTTTTTTGCCCCATTCAGGCTTGCCAAGATGCGTTATCCGTCACATTTCTATTATCGAGTCCCATGGCATCTTGGGCAAGACAACTTTGCTTCGCGAAGAGGCTGGGCCCGCAAACCGAGGGCGTGGGGTCTTTGACCAGGTCTCCGTCGCTCCGGTGCCCATAACTTTCGATCTGTAAGGAGTTATGTAGCGCACAACATACCATTGGAAAGATCTCCAAAAGCTCTACGACGGGGACAGTAGGCTTGCTCGGCTGCTCCTAATTTCGGAGCCCAAAATTGAACATTTTCATCAATTTTCGGCCACTTTTCACCTTTTTATACTGTTTCATCGTCATGGATCTATCGTCATGATCCGCGAAGAGGACAACACATAAGGGCTTTGCACCCTCAACATGACGTGTGCGATCATACCAGCACTAATGCACCGGTTCCCATGTGCTTAGGAGACAGTAGTACTAGGACGGGTGACCCCCTGGGAAGTCCTCGTGTTGCGCCCCTTTTTGTTTAGTTTTTTTGCCCCGTTCTGGCTTGCCAAGATGGTTTATCTGTCACATTTCTATTATCGAGTCCCATGGCTTCTTGGGCAAGAAAACTTCACTTCGCATAGAGGTTGGGCACTCAAACCGAGTGCGTGGAGCTTGTGACCAACTCTCCGTCGTTCGGGTGCCCACAACTTTTGATACATAAGGAGTTATGTGGCACACAGCATACCATTGGAAAACTCTCTAAAAACTCTATGACAGGTGCAGCAAGCCTGCTCGGCTGCGCCTATTTTCAGAGATCAAAATCGAACGTTTTCATCAGTTTAGGACCACGTTTCTTCTTTTTGCACTGTTTGATCATCTCAAATCGATCGTCGTGAGCTGCGAAATGAACGACACATAAGGGGTTTGTGCCCTAAACATGGCTAGTGTGATCATACCAGCACTAATGCACCGGATCCCATCAAAACCCAGAAGTTAAGCGTGCGTGGGCGACTGTAGTAATTGGACGGGTGACCCTCTGGGAAGTCCTCTTGTCGCACCCCCTTTTTGTTATGTTTTTTTGCCCCATTCAGGCTTGCCAAGATGCTTTATCTGTCACATTTCTATTATCATGTCCCACGGTATCTTGGCCAACACAACTTCGCTTCGCGAAGAGGCTGGGCTCGCAAAACGAGGGCGTGTTTCCTGTGACCAAGTCACCATCGCTCCGGTGCCCATAACTTTTGATCCGTAAGGACTTATGCGGCACACAACATACCGTTGGAAAGCTCTTCGAAAGTCATACGACGGGGGTAGCAAGCCTGCTCGGCTGCGCCTCTTTTGGAGCCCAAAATCGAACATTTTCATCAATTTTGGGCCACTTTTCTTCTTTTTGCATTGTTTGATCATCCCGAATTAATCGTCGTGAGGCGCGAAAAGGACGACACATAAGGGCTTTATACCCTCAGCATGATGGGTACGATCATACGAGTACTAATACACCGGATCCCTTCAGAACTATGAAGTTAAGCGTGCTTAGGCCAGAGTAGTACTAGGACGGGTGACCCCTTTGGAAGTCCTCGTGTCGCACCCCCCTTTTTGTTTTGTCTTTTTGCCTCGTTCAGGCTTGCCAAGATGCTTTATCCATCACATTTCTATTATCGAGTCCCACGGCATCTTGGGTAAGACAAAATCACTTCACATAGAGGCTGGCTCCACAAACCGAGGGCGTGGGGCCTGTGACCAAGTCTCCATCGTTTTGGTGCCCATTACTTTTGATCCATAAGGAGTTATGCGGCGCACAGTATACCATTAGAAAGCTCTCCGAAAGCTCTACGACGCAGGTAGCAAGCCTGCTCGGCTGTGCCTATTTTAGGAGCCCAAAATTGAACATTTTCATCAGTTTTGGGTAACTTTTCTTCTTTTTGCACTGTTTTATCATCCCGGATAGATCGTCTTGAGTCACATAAAGGACAACACATATAGGCTTTGTACCCTCAACATGACGGGTGCGATTATACTAGCACTAGTACACCGGATCCCATAAGAACTCTGAAGTTAAGCGTGCTTGGGCGACAATAGTAATAGGACGGGTGGCCACTTGGGAAGTCGTCGTGTTACACCCCCTTTTTGTTTTGTTTTTTTGCCCCATTCAGGCTTGCCAAGATGCTTTATCCGTCATATTTCTTTTATCGAGTCCCACGGCATCTTGGGCAAGACAACTTCGCTTCGCGTTGAGGCTGGGCCCGCAAACATAGGGCGTGGGGCTTGCGACCAGGTCTCCGTCGTTTTGGATCCCATAACTTTTGATCCACAACGAGTTATACGGCGTACAGCATACCGTTGGAAAGCTCTTCGAAAGCTCTACGACGGAGGTAGTAAGCCTGCTGAGCTGCACTGGGTTTCGGAGCCTAAAATCGAACGTTTTCATCAGTTTTGGGCCACTTCTCTTCTTTTTGCATTGTTTTATCGACCCGGATAGATCGTCTTGAGTCGCGTAAAGGACAACACATAAGGGCTTTATGCCCTCAACATGACGGGTGTGATCATACCAGCACTAATGCACCAGATCCTACCAAAAATCAGAAGTTAAGCGTGCTTGGGCGACAATAATAATAGGACGGGTGACCCCCTGGGAAGTCCTCGTGTTGCACCCCCTTTTTGTTTAGTTTTTTTTCCCCGTTCAGGCTTCCAAAAATGCTTTATCCATCACATTTTGATTATCAAGTCCCATGGCATCTTGGGCAAGAACACATCGCTTCGCGTAGAGGCTGGGCCTGCAAACAAAGGGCGTGGGGCTTGTGATCAGGTCTCCGTCATTCCGGAGCCCATAACGTTTGATCCGCAAAAATTTATGTGGAGCATAGCATACCGTTGAAAAGCTCTCCGAAAGCTCTAAGACGGGGGCAACAAGCCTGCTGAGCTGCACCAATTTTCGGAGCCCAAAATTGAACCTTTTCATCATTTTTGGGACACTTTTCTTCTTTTTGCACTATTTCATCGTCCCTGATCGATCGTCGTGAGCCGCGAAAAGGATGACACATAAGGGTTTTGCTCCCTCAACATGACGGGTGGGATCATACTAGCACTAATGCACTGGATCCTATCAGAACTCTGAAGTTAAGCGTGCTTGGGCTAGAGTAGTACTAGGATGGGTGACCCCCTCAGAAGTTCTCGTGTCGCATCCCCCTTTTTGTTTTGTTTTTTTGCCCTAATCAGGCTTGCCAAGATGCTTTATCCGTCACATTTCTATTATCGAGTTTCACGGCATCTTGGGTAAGACAACTTCGCTTCGCGGATAGGCTGGGCCTGCAAACTGAAGGCATGGGGCCTTTGACCAGGTCTCCGTCGCTCCAGTGCCCATAACTTTTGATTCGTAAGGAGTTATGCAAGGCACAGCATACTGTTGAAAAGCACCCCAAAAGCTCTATGACGGGGGTAGTAGGCTTGCTTAGCTGCTCCTATTTTCGGAGTCCAAAATCGAACATTTTCATCAGTTTTGGGCCACTTTTCTTCTTTTTGTACTATTTTATCGTCCCAGATCGATCGTCATGAGCAGCGAAAAGGACGACACGTAAGGGCTTTGCTCCCTAAACATGACGGGTGCGATCATACCAGCACTAATGCACCGGCTCCCATCACAACTCTGAAGTTAAGCGTGCTTGGGCGATAATAGTACTTGGACGGGTGACCCCCAGGGAAGTCCTCGTGTTGCACCCCTTTTTGTTTTGTTTTTTTCCCCCGTTCTAGCTTGCCAAGATGCTTTATCCGTCACATTTCTATTATCGAGTCCCACGGCATCTTGGGCAAGACAACGTCACTTCGCGCAAAGGCTGGGCCCACAAATGAGGGCGTGGTGCTAGTGACCAGGTCTCTGTCGTTTTGATGCCCATAACTTTTGATCCGTAAGGAGTTATGCGGCACACAGCATACCGTCAGAAAGCTCTATAAAAGCTCTACGACGGGGGAAAAAAGGCCCGCTCGGGTACACCTATTTTCGGAGCCCAAAATTGAACGATTTCATCAGTTTTTGGCCACGTTTCTTCTTTTTGCACTTTTTGATCGTCTCGGATCGATCGTCGTGAGCCACGAAAAGGACGACACATAAGGGCTTTGCGACCTCAACATGGCGGGTGTGATCAAACCAGAACTAATGCACCGGATCCTATCAGAACTCTGAAGTTAAGCGTGCGTGGGCGACAGTAGTAATAGGTCGGGTGACCCCCTAGGAAGTCCTCGTGTCGCACCCCACTTTTTGTTTTGTTTTTTTGCCCCGTTTAAGTTTGCCAAGATGCTTTATCCGTCACATTTCTATTATCGAGTCCCACGGCATCTTTAGCAAGACAACTTCACTTCGCGTAAAGGCTGGTCGCGTAAACCGAGGGCGTAGGTACTGTGACCAGTTCTCAGTCGCTCTGGTGCCCATAACTTTTGATCCGTAAGGAGTTATGCAGCGTACAGCATACCGTTGGAAAGTTCTCCGAAAGATCTACGACTGGGGTAACAGGCTTGCTCGGTTGCGCCTATTTTCAGAGCCCATAATCAAATATTTTCATCAATTTTGGGCCACTTTTCTTCTTTTTACACTATTTGATCGTCCCAGATCGATCGTTGTGAGCTGCAAAAAGGACAACACATAAGGGCTTTGCGCTCTCAACATGACGGGTGTGATCATACTAGCACTAATACACTAGATCCCATCAAAACTCTGTACTTAAGTGTGCTTGGGCCAGAGTAGTACTAGGACGAGTGACCCCTTGGGAAGTCCTCATATCGCACCCCACTTTATGTTTTGGATTTTTACCCCGTTCAGGCCTGCCAAGATTCTTTATCCGTCATATTTATATTACCGAGTCCCACAGCATATTGGGCAAGACAACTTCGCTTCGCATAGAGGCTGGCCCTGCAAACCGAGGGTGTGAGGCTTGTGGCCAGGTCTCCATCGTTCCGATGCCCATATCTTTTGATACGTAAGGCGTTATGCGGCGCACAGTATACCGTTAGAAAGCTCTCCGAAAGCTCTACGATGGGGGCACCAAGCCTGCTCGGCTTTGCCTATTTTTGGAGCCCAAAATTGAACATTTTCATAAGTTTTGTGCTACTTTTCTTCTATTTGCACTGTTTCATCGTCCCGGATCGATCGTCGTTAGCAGCGTAAAGTACGACACATAAGGGCTTTGCGCCCTCAACATGATGGGTGCGATCATACCAGCACCAATCCACCGGATTCCATCAGAACTCTGAAGTTAAGCGTGCTTGTGCGACAGTAGTAATAGGACGGGTGACCCCCTAGGAAGTCCTCGTGTCGCTCCCCCTTTTTGTTTTGCTTTTTTGCATCGTTCAAGTTTGCCAAGATGCTTTATCCGTCATATTTCTATTATCGAGTCCCACAGCATCTTGGGCAACACAACTTCACTTCGCGAAAAAGTTGGGCCCGCAAACCGAGGGCGTGGGGCTTGTGACCAGGTCTCCGTCGCTCCGGTGCCCATAAATTTTGATCCGTAAGGAATTATGCGGCACATATCATACCGTTGGAAAGCTCTCCGAAAGGTCTATGACGGGGGCAGCGAGCCTGTTCAGCTACGCCTATTTTGGGCCACTTTTCTTCTTTTTGAACTATTTCATCGTCCCAGATCGATCGTCATGAACCGCGAAAATGACGACACAGAAGGGCTTTACACCCTCAACATGACGGGTAGGATCATACCAGGACTAATGCACCGGCTCCCATCATAACTCTGAAGTTAAGTGTGCTTGGGCGACAGTAGTACTAAGACGGGTGACCCCTTGGGATGTCCTCGTGTTGCACCCCTTTTTATTTTGTATTTTTGCCCCATTTTGGCTTGCCAAGATGATTTATATGTCACATTTATATTATCGAGTCCCGAGACATCTTGGGCAAGGCAACTTCACTTTGCGTAGAGGCTGGGCCCGCAAACCGAGGGCGTGGGGCTTATGACTAGGTCTCTATCGTTCCGGTGACCATAACTTTTGATAAGTAAGGAGTTATGCGGTACACAGCATACCGTTAGAAAGCTCTTAGAAAGCTCTACGATGAGGGCAGCAAGTTTGTTCTACTGCGCCTGTTTTCAGCGCCCAAAATTGAACGTTTTCATCAGTTTTGGGCCACGTTTCTTCTTTTGGCACTGTTTGATTGTCTCGGATCGATCGTCGTGAGCCGCGAAAAGGATGACACATAAGGTCTTTGCGCCCTCAACATGACGGGTGTGATCATACAAATACTAATGCACCAGATCCCATCAGAACTCTGAAGTAAAGCGTGCGTGGTCGACAGTGGTAATAGGACGGGTGACCCCCTGGGAAGTCCTCGTGTCGCACCCCCTTTTTGTTTTGTTTTTTTGCCCCGTTCAGGTTTGCCAAGATGCTTTATCCATCATATTTCTAATATTGAGTCCCACAGCATCTTGGGCAACACAACTTCGCTTCGCGAAAGGATGGGCCCGCAAATCGAGGGCGTGGGGCCTGTGACTAGGTCTATGTCGCTCCGGTTCCCATAACTTTTGATTCGTAAGGAGTTATGCTGTGCACAACATACCGTTGGAAAGCTCTACGACAGGGGTAGCAGGCCTGCTAGGTTGTGCCTATTTTCAGAGCCCAAAATCAAACATTTTCATCAATTTTGGGCCACCTTTCTTCTTTTTGCAATGTTTGATCATCTCGGATCGATCGTCGTGAGCCGCGAAAAGGATGACACATAAGGGCTTTGCACCCTCAACATGACGGGTGCAGTCATACTAGAACTAATGCACCGAATCCCATCAGAACTCTGAACTGAAGCGTGCTTGGGCCAGAGTAGTACTAGGACGGGTGACCCCCTGGGAAGTTCTCGTGTCGTACCCCCCTTTTTGCTTTGTTTTTTTGCCCCGTTTAGGCTTGCCAAGATGCCTTATCTGCCACATTTCTATTATTGAGTCCTACGGCTTCTTGGGCAAGACAACTTCACTTCGCGTAGAGGCTAGCCCCGAAAACCGGGGGCGTGGGGCCTGTGACTAGATATCCGTCGTTCCGGAGCCCATAACTTTTGATCCGTAAGGAGTTATGCAGCGCACAACATACCGTTGGAAAGCTCTCCGAAAGCTCTACGATGGGGCCACCATGACTGCTCGGCTGCACTTATTTTCAAAGCCCAAAATTGAACATTTTCATTAGTTTTGTGCCACTTTTCTTTTTTTTGCATAGTTTCATCATCCCGGATAAATCGTCATGAGCCGTGTAAAGGATGACACATAAGGGCTTTGTACCCTCAACAAGATGGGTACGATCATACCAGTACTAATGCACCGGATCCCATCAGAACTCTAAAGTTAAGCGTGCTTGGGCGACAGTAGTAATAGGACGGGTGACCCCCTGCAAAGTCCTCGTGTCGCACCCCTCTTTTTGTTTTATTTTTTTCCCCCGTTCAGTTTTACCAAGATGCTTTATCCGTCACATTTCTATTATTGAGTCCCACGGCATCTTGGGCAACACAACTTCGCTTCGCGAAGAGGTTGGGCCCGGAAACTGAGGGCGTGGGGCCTGTGACCAGGTCTCCGTCGCTCCGGTGCCCATAAATTTTGATCCGTAAGGAGTTATGCGGCGGAAAGCATACCATTGGAAAGATCTCCGAAAGCTCTACGACGAGGGTAGCAGGCATGCTTGGCTACGCCTGTTTTCAGAGCCCAAAAATGAACATTTTCATCAATTTTGGGCCACTTTTCTTCTTTTTACGCTGTTTGATAATCCCGGATCGATCGTCGTGAGCTGTGAAAAGGATGACACATAAGGGCTTTACGCCCTCAACATGATGGGTATGGTCAGGTGGCCCCTTGGGAAGTCCTCGTGTCGTACCCCCATTTTCGTTTTATTTTTTTGCTCCGTTCAGGTTTACCAAGATCCTTTATCCGTCACATTTTTATTATCGAGTCCCACGGTATCTTGGGCAAGACAACTTCGCTTCGCATAGAGGATGGCCTCGAAAACCGAGGACGTAGGGCCAGTGACTAGGTCTCCGTCGTTCCGATGCCCATAACTTTTGATCTGTAAGGAGTTATGCGGCTCACAGCATACCGTTGAAAAGATCTCCGAAAACTCTACGACGGGGGTGATAAGCCTGCTCGACTGCCTTATTTTTGGAGCCTAAAATTGAACATTTTTATCAGTTTTATGCCACTTTTCTTCTTTTAGCACTGTTTTATCATCCCGGATCGATTGTTGTGAGCCTCGAAAAGGACGACACATAAGGGCTTTACGCCCTCAACATGACGGGTGCAATCATACCAGCACTAATGTACTAGATCCCATCAGAACTCTGATGTTAAGCATGCTTGGGCGACAGTAGTAATAGGACGGGTGGCCCCGTTGGAAGTCCTCGTGTTGCACCCCTTTTTGTTTTGTTTTTTTGCCCCGTTCTGGCTTTCCAAGATGCTTTATCCGTCACATTTCTATTATTGAGTCCCACGCCATCGTGGGCAAGATAACTTCACTTCGTGTAGAAGCTGGGCCCGCAAACTGAGGGCGTGGGAACTATGACGTGGTCTCTATTATTCCGATGCCATTAACTTTTGATCCGTAAGGAGTTATGCGGCACACACATACCATTGGAAAGCTCTTTGAAAGTTCTACGACAGGGGCGGCAAGCCTACTCTGCAACGCCTATTTTTGAACCCCAAAATCGAATGTTTTCATCAGTTTTGGGCCACTTTTCTTCTTTTTGCACTGTTTCATCTTCCCTGATCGATCATCGTGAGCCGCAAAAAGGAGGACACATAAGGGCTTTGCGCCCTCAACATGACGGGTGGGATCATACCAGCACTAATGCACCGGATCCCATCAGAACTTTGAATTTAAGTGTGCTTGGGCCAGAGTAGTACTAGGACGGGTAACCCGTTGGGAAGTCCTCGTGTCGCACCCCCTTTTAGTTTTGTTTTTTTGACCGATCAAGTTTGCCAAGATGCTTTATCCGTCACATTTCTGTTATTGAGTCCCACGGCATCTTGGGCAAGACAACTTCCCTTCGCTTTGAGGCAGGCCCCGAAAACTATAGGCGTGGGGCCTGTGACCAAGTCTCTGTCGTTCCGGTGCCTATAACTTTTGATCCGTAAGGAGTTATGTGGTGCACAGCATACCGTTGGAAAGCTCTCCGAAAGTTCTACGACGTGGGCAACAATCCTGCTCAGCTGCGCTTGTTTCCGAAGCCCAAAATCTAACATTTTCATCTATTTTGGGCCACTTTTCTTCTTTTTGCACTGTTTCATTGTCCCGTATCGATCGTCGTGAGCCGCAAAAAGGATGACACATAAGGGCTTTGCGCCCTCAACATGACAGGTGGGTTATACCAGCACTAATGCACCGGATCCCATCAGAACTCTGAAGTTAAGCGTGCTTAGGCCAGAGTAGTACTAGGACGGGTGACCCCCTGGGAAATCCTCGTGTCGCACCCCCTTTTTGCTTTGTTTTTTTGCCCCATTCAGGCTTGCCAATAAGCTTTATCCTTCACATTTTATTTATCGTGTCCCGTGGCATCTTGGGCAAGACAACTTCGCTTGGCGAAGAGGCTGGGCTCGCAAACCGAGGGCATGGGCCCTATGACCAAGTCTCCGTCGCTCCGGTGCCCATAAATTTTGATCCGTAAAGAGTTATGCGACGTACAACATACCGTTGGAAAGCTTTCCGAAAGCTCTACGACGAGGGTAGTAGGCATGCTCGGCTGCGCCTTTTTTGGACCCAAACTTAAACATTTTCATCAATTTTGGGCCACTTTTCTTTTATTTTTTGCACTGTTTGACCGTCCTGGATTGATCGTCGTGAGCCGCGAAAAGGACGACACATAAGGGCTTTGCGCCCTCAACATGACGGGTACGATCATACCTACACTAATGCATCATATCCCATCAGAACTCTGAAGTTAAGCGTGCTTGGGTGACAGTAGTAATAGGACGGGTGACCCCCTGGGAAGTCCTCGTGTTGCACCCCCTTTTTGTTTTGTTTTTTTGCCCCGTTCAGGCTTGCCAAGATACTTTATCTATCACAATTCTATTATCAATTCCCACGGCATCTTGGGCAAGAGAACTTCGCTTCGTGTAGAGGCTGGGCCTGCAAACCGAGGGCGTGGGGCATGTTACCCGGTCTCCGTCGTTCCGGTGCCCATAACTTTTGATCTGAAAGGAGCTAAGCAGTGCACAGCATACCGTTGGAAAGCTTTCCGAAAGCTCTACGACAAGGGTAGCATGTTTGTTGGGCTGCGCCTATTATCAGAGCCCAAAATCTAACGTTTTCATCAGTTTTGGGCTTCTTTTCTTCTTTTTGCACGGTTTCATCGTCCCGAATCGAACGTCGTGGGCCGCGAAAAGGACGACACATAAGGGCTTTGCGCCGTCAACATGATGGGTAGAATCATACTAGTACTAATGGACTGGATCCCATCAGAACTTTGATACTAAGAATGCTTGGGCCAGAGTAGTACTCGGACGGGTGACCCCTAGGGAAGTCCTCGTGTCGCACCCCCCCTTTTAGTTTTATTTTTTTGCCCCGTTTTGGCTTGCCAAGATGCTTTATCTATCACATTTCTATTATCGAGTCCCACGGTATCTTGGGCAAGACAACTTCGCTTCGCGTAGAGGTTGGGCCCGCAAACCGAGGGCGTGGGGCTTGTGACAAGGTCTCCGTCGCTCCACTGCCCATAACTTTTAATCCGCATGGAGTTATACGGCACACAGCATACCATTGAAAAGTTCTCTGAAAGCTCTACGACAAGGGCAGTTTCCCTACTCGGCTGCGCCTATTTTTAGTGCCCAAAATTGATCTTTTTCATCAGTTTTGGTCAACTTTTCTTCTTTTTGCACAGTTTCATCTTCCCAGATCGATAGTCGTGAGCCGTGAAAAGGACGACACGTAAGGGCTTTGCACCCTCAACATGACCGGTGCCATCATACCAGCACTAATTCACTGGATCCCATCTGAACTATGAAGTTAAACGTGCTTGGGTGACAGTAGTAATAGGACGGGTGACCCCCTGGGAAGTCCTCGTGTTGACCCCTCTTTTTGTTTTGTTTTTTTGCCCCGTTCAAGCTTGCCAAGATGCTTTATCCATCACATTTCTAATATCGAGTCCCACGGAATCTTAGGCAAGACAACTTCACCTCGTGAAGAGGCTGGGCCCACAAACCGTGGGCATGGGGCTTGTGACCAGGTCTTCGTCGCTCCGGTGGCCATAACTTTTGATCCGTAAGGAGTTATACGACGCATAGCATACCGTTGGATAGTTCTCCGAAAGCTCTACGACGATGGAACTGGCCTACTCGGCTGCTTTAGTTTTCGGAGCCCAAAATTGAACATTTTCATCAATTTTGGGCCACTTTTCTTCTTTTTGCATTGTTTGATCGTCCCGTATCGATCGTCGTGAGTCGCGTAAAGGACAACACATAAGGGTTTGCGCCCTCAACATGACGGGTACAATCATACTTGCACTAATGCACCAGATCCCATTAGAAATCTGAATTTAAGCGTGCCTGGGCGATAGTAGTAATAGGACGGGTGACCCCCTGGGAAGTCCTCGTGTTGCACCACCTTTTTGTTTTGTTTTTTGCCCCGTTCAGGCTTGCCAAGATGCTTTATCCGTCACATTTCTATTATCGAGTCTCACGGTATCTTGGGTAAGACAACTTCACTTCGTGTGTAGACTGGGTCCGCAAACTGAGGGCATGGGGCATGTGACCAGGTCTCCATCGTTCTAGTGCCCATAACGTTTGATCCGTAAGGAGTTATGTGGCACACAGCATACCGTTGGAAAGCTCTCCGAAAGCTCTATGACAGGGGTAGTAGGCCTGCTCAGCTGCGCCTATTTTTAGAGCCCAAAATGGAACATTTTCATGAATTTTGGGCCATTTCTCTTCTTTTTGCACTGTTTGATAGTCCTAGATCGATCATCGTGAGCTGCAAAAAGGACAACACATAAGGGCTTTACGCCCCCAACATGATGGGTGCAATTATACCAGTACTAATGCACCGCATCCCATCAGAATTCTGAAGTTAAGCGTGCTTGGGCAACAGTAGTAATAGGACGGGTGACCCTTAGGAAGTCCTCGTGTTGCACCCTTTTTTTTTATTTTTTTCCCCCATTCAGGCTTGCCAAGATGCTTTATCCATCACATTTCTATTATCGAGTCCCATAGCATCTTGGGCAAGACAACTTCGCTTCGCGCAGAGGCTCGGCCTGCAAACCGAGGACGTGGGGCCTGTGACCAGGTCTCCTTCGTTCTGGTGCCCATAACTTTTGATTCGTAAGGAGTTATGTGGCCCACAGCATACCGTTGGAAAGCTCTCCGAAAGCTCTACAACGGGGCAGCTAGCTTGCTCTGCTACGCCTTTTTTTGGAGCCCAAAATTGAACATTTTCATAAGTTTTAGGCCATTTTTCTTCTTTTTGTACTGTTTCATTGTCTCGGATCGATCGTCGTGAGCCGCGAAAAGGACGACACATAAGGGCTTTACGCCCTCAATATGACGAGTGTGGTCATACCAGCACTAATGCACCGGCTCCCATCATAACTCTGATGTAAAGCATGCTTGGGTGACAGTAGTACTAGGACGGGTGACCCCCTAGGAAGTCCTCGTGTTGCTCTCCTTTTTGTTTTGCTTTTTTGCCCCGTTTTGGCTTGCCAAGATGCTTTATCTGTCACATTTCTATTATCGAGTCCCACGGCATCTTGGGCAAGATAACTTCACTTCACGTTGAGGTTGGACCCGCAAACTGAGGGCGTGGGGCCTGTGACCTTGTCTCCGTCGTTTCGGTGCCATTAACTTTTGATCCATAAGGAGTTATGCGGCGCACAGGCTGGGGAGTTATACATTTGTGTATTGATAAGACCATTCAATATTTCTTGAAGCTCGATCTCTCCCTCAAATGAACCATATAGCCAAGAGAAACCATGAACCAGAATAGAAGAGCTTGCCACACCCATGACATAAATAAAGCGGGTAAAGTCTTTGGAACAATAATCGGTATCTATCAAATAGAGATTTTTTCTATCGACCATATTTCGATTAGGATGAAATGGGATCGGGTTCGAATATTTCTTATCAATTCCCATCAAAACCCGATATCGTAGGGTCAAATCCTACAGAGCGTGATAATAACCTTGGAAAGCTCTCTGAAAGCTCTGCGACGGGGGCAACAAGCCTACTCAGCTGCGCATGTTTTTGTTGCCCAAAATCGAACATTTTCATCAGTTTTGGGCCACTTTTCTTCTTTTTGTACTGTTTCATCGTCCTGGATCAATTGTCGTGAGCTGAAAAAAGGACGACACATAAGGGCTTTGCACCCTCAACATGACGGGTGGGATCATACCAGCACTAATGCACCGGATCCCATCAGAACTCTGAAGTAAAGCGTGCTTGGGCCAAAGTAGTACTAGGATGGGTGACCTCCTGGGAAGTCCTCGTGTCGCACCCCCTTTTTGTTTTGTTTTTTTGCCCCATTCAGGCTTGCCAAGATACTTTATCCGTCACATTTCTATTATCGTATCCCACGATATCTTGGGCAAGAAAACTTCGCTTCACGAAGAAGCTGGGCCCGCAAACCGAGGGCGTGGGGCTTGTGACCAGGTGTCCGTCGCTCCGTTTCCAATAACTTTTGATCCGCAAGGAGTTATGCGACGCATAGTATACCGTTGGAAAGCTATCCGAAAGCTTTACGACGAGGGAAGCAGGCATGCTCGGTTGTGATTCTTTTCAGAGCCCAAAATCAAACATTTTCATCAATTTTTGGCCACTTTTCTTTTTTTTGCACTGTTTGATCGCCCCGGATCGATCGTCGTGAGCCGCAAAAAGGACGACACATAAGGGTTTTGCGCCCTCAACATGACGAATACGATCATACCAGCACTAATGCACTAGATCCCATCAGAACTCTGAAGTTAATCGTGCTTGGGTGACAGTAGTAATAGGACGGGTGACCCCCGGGGAAGTCCTCGTGTTGTACACCCTTTTTGTTTTGTTTTTTTGCCTTGTTCAGGCTTGCCAAGATGCTTTATCCATCACATTTCTATTATCGAGTCCCACGGCATCTTGGGCAAGACAACTTCTCTTCGCATAGAGGCTGGGCCCGCAAACTGAGGGCGTGGGGCTTATGTCCTTGTCCCCGTCGTTCCGGTGCCCATAACTTTTGATCCGTAAGGAGTTATACGGCGCACAGCATACCGTTTGAAAGGTCTCTGAAAGCTCAACAACGTGGGCTACAAGCCTGCATACCTATGCCTATTTTCGGAGCTCAAAATCGAACATTTTCATCAGTTTTGGGCCACTTTTCTTCTTTTTGCACTGTTTCATCGTCCTGAATCGATCGTTGTGAGCCTCGAAAAGGGCAACACATAAGGGCTTTATGCCCTCAACATGACAGGTGGGATCATACCAGCACTAAAGCACCAGATCCCATCAGAACTATGAAGTTAAGCATGCTTGGGCCAGAGTAGTACTAGGACGGGTGACCCTCTTAGAAGTCCTCGTGTCGCACCCCCTTTTTTGTTTTGTTTTTTTGCACAATTCAGGCTTGCCAAGATGCTTTATCCGTCAGATTTCTATTATCATGGCCCACGGCATTTTGGGCAAGACAACTTCGCTTCGAGAAGAGGCTGGGCCCGCAAACAGAGGGGTGGGGCCTTTGACCAGGTCTCCGTCGCTCCGGTGCCCATAACTTTTCATCCCTAAGGAGTTATACGACACACAACATACCGTTGGAAAGCTCTCCAAAAGCTCTACAACGAGGGTAGTAGGCTTGCACAGTTGCGCCTATTTTTAGAGCCCAAAATCGAACATTTTCATCAGTTTTGGGCCATTTTTCTTCTTTTTGTACTATTTCATCATCCCGGATCGATCGTCGTGAGCCGCAAAAAGGACGACACATAAGGGGTATACTCCCACAACATGACAGGTGTGATCATACTAGCACTATTGCACCGACTCCCATCATAACTCTGAAGTTAAGCGTGCTTTGGCGACAATAGTATTAGGATGGGTGTGCCCCTGGGAAGTCCTCGTGTTGCATCCCTTTTTCTTTTGTTTTTTTGCCCCTTTTTGGCTTGCCAAGATGTTTTATCCGTCATATTTCTATTATCGGGTCCAACTGCATCTTGGGCAAGGCAATTACACTTCGCGTAGAGGCTGGGCCCGCAAACCAAAGGCGTGGGGCCTGTGACCAGGTTTATGTTGTTCCGGTGCCCATAACATTTGATCCATGTAGAGTTATGTGGCACACAGCATAACGTTGGAAAGCTCTACGATGGGGGCAATAAGCCTGCTCGGTTGCGCCTATTTTCGGAGACCAAAATCGAACATTTTCATCAGTTTTGGGCCACGTTTCTTCTTTTTGCACTTCTTGATCGTCTCGGATCGATAGTCGTGATCCGCGAAAAGGATGACACATAAGGGCTTTGCGCCCTCAACATGACGGGTTCGATCATACCAGCAGTAATGCACAGGATCCCATCAGAACTCTTAAGTTATGTATGCGTGGGCAACAGTAGTAATAGGACGGGTGACCCTATGGGAAGTCCTCGTATCGCACCCCCCTTTTTGTTTTGTTTTTTTGCCCCGTTCAGTTTTGCCAATATGCTTTATCCATCACATTTCTATTATCGAGTCCCACGGCATCTTGGGCAACACAACTTCGCTTCGCGACGAGGCTGGGCCCGCAAACCGAGGGCGTGGGGCCTGTGACTGGGTCTCCGTCGCTCCGGTGCCCATAACTTTTGATCCGTAAGGAGTTATGCTGCGCACAACATATCGTTGGAAAGCTCTTTAAAGGCTCTATGACGGGGGTAGCAGGCCTGCTCGGTTGCGCTAGTTTTCGGAGCCCAAAATTGAATATTTTCATCAATTTTAGATCATTTTTCTTCTTTTTGCACTGTTTGATCGTCTAGGATCGATCGTCGTGAACCGCAAAAAGGACGACACATAGGGGCTTTGCACCCTCAACATGACGGGTGCGATCATACCAGCACTAATGCACCAGATCCCATCAGAACTCTGAAGTTAAGCGTGCTTGGACCAAAGTAGTACTAGGACGGGAGACCTCCTGGGAAGTCCTCGTGTCGCACCCCCTTTTTGTTTTATTTTTTTGCCCCTTTCAGGCTTGCCAAGATGCTTTATCCGTCACATTTCTAATATCGAGTCCCACGGCATCTTGGGCAAGACAACTTCGCTTCGCATAGAGGCAGGCCTCGAAAACCGAGGACGTGGGGTCTGTGACCAGGTCTCTGTCGTTCCAGTGCCCATAACTTTTGATCCGTAAGGAGTTATACGGCGCACAGTATACCATTGGAAAGCTCTCCAAAATCTCTACAACGGGGGCAACAAGCCTGCTCGACTGCTCTTATTTTTGGAGTCCAAAATTGAACATTTTCATTAGTTTTGTGCCACTTTTCTTCGTTTTGCACTATTTCATCATCCCGGATCGAGCGTCATGAGCCTCGAAAAGGACGACACATAAGGGCTTTACGCCCTCAACATGACGCGTGCGATCATACCAGTACTAATGCACCGGATCCCATCAGAACTCTGAAGTTAAACGTGCTTGGGTGACAGTAGTAATAGGATGGGTGGCCCCATGGGAAGTCCTCGTGTAGCAACGCTTTTTGTTTTATTTTTTTGCCCCGTTCTGGCTTGCCAAGATGCTTTATCCGTCACGTTTCTATTATCTAGTCCCACGGCATCTTGTGCAAGATAACTTCACTTCGCGTAGAGGCTGGGCCCGCAAACTGAGGGCATGGGGCCTGTGACCTGGTTTCCATCTTTCCGGTGCCATTAACTTTTGATCCGTAAAGACTTATGTGGCACACAACATACCGTTGGAAAGCTCTCCGAAAGCTTTACGCCGGGGGCAGTAGGCCTGCTCAATTACGCCTTGTTTCGAAGCCTAAAATTAAACGTTTTCATCAGTATTGGGCCACTTTTCTTCTTTTTGTATTGTTTCATCGTCCCAGATCGATGATCGTGAGCCTCGAAAAGCACGACACATAAGGGCTTTACACCCTCAACATGATGGGTGGGATTATACCAGCACTAATGCACCGGATCCCATCAGAACTCTGAAGTTAAGCGTGCTTGGGCTAGAGTAGTACTAGGACGGGTGACGCCCTGGGAAGTCCTCGTGTCGTACCCCTTTTTTTGCTTTGTTTTTTGCCCCGTTTAGGCTTGCCAAGATGCCTTATCTGCCACATTTCTATTATTGAGTCCTACGGCTTCTTGGGCAAGACAACTTCACTTCGCGTAGAGGCTAGCCCCGAAAACTGAGGGCTTTGGGCTTGTGACCAGGTCTCCGTCGCTCCGGTGCCCATAATTTTTGATCCGTAAGGAGTTATGCGATACACAACATACCGTTGGAAAGCTCTCCGAAAGCTCTACGATGAGGGTAGTAGGCATGATCTGCTGCGCCTATTTTCGGCACTCAAAATCGAACATTTTCATCAATTTTGGACTACTTTTCTTTTTTTTCTTTGCACTGTTTGATCGTCCTGGATCGATCGTCGTGAGCCACAAAAAGGACGACACATAAGGGCTTTGCGCCCTCAACATGACGGGTACGATCATACCTGCATTAATTCACCGGATCCCATCAGAACTCTGAAGTTAAGCGTGCTTGGGTGACAGTAGTAATGGGACGGGTGACCCTGTGGGAAGTCCTCGTGTTGCACCCTCTTTTTGTTTTGTTGTTTTGTCCCGTTCAGGCTTGCCAAGATGCTTTATCTATCACATTTCTATTATCGAGTCCCACAGTATCTTGGGCAAGACAACTTCGCTTCATGTAGAGGCTGGGCCCGCAAACCGAGGGCGTGGGGCCTATGACCAGGTCTCCGTCATTCCGATGCCCATAACTTTTGATCCGTAAGAAGTTATACTGTGCACAGCATACCGTTGGAAAGCTCTCTGAAAGCTCTACGACTGGGGCAACAAGCTTGCTCTGCTGTGCCAGTTTTCGTAGCCCAAAATTGAATGTTTTGATCAATCTTGGGCCACTTTTGTTCTTTTTGCACTGTTTCATTGTCCCAAATCGAATGTCGTGAGCTGCGAAAAGGATGACACATAAGGGCTTTGTGCTGTCAAGATGATGGGTGGGATCATACCAGCACTAATGCTCCAGATCCCATCAGAACTCTGAAGTTAAGCGTGCTTGGCCCAGAGTAGTTCTAGGACGGGTGACCCCCTGGGAGTCCTCGTGTTGCACCCTTCTTTTTTTTTTTTTTTTTTTGCCCCGTTCTGGCTTGCCAAGATGCTTTGTCTTTCACATTTCTATTATCGAGTCCCACGGTATCTTGGGGAAGACAACTTCGCTTCGCGTAGAGGCTGCGCCGGCAAACCGAGGGCGTGGGGCTTGCGACCAGGTCTCCGTCGCTCCACTGCCCATAACTTTTAATCCGCATGGAGTTATGCGGCGCACAGCATACCGTTGAAAAGTTCTCCGAAAGCTCTACGACAAGGGCAGTTGGCCTGCTCGGCTATGCCTATTTTTGGTGCCCAAATTTGATCATTTTCATCAGTTTTGGACAACTTTTCTTCTTTTTGCACTGTTTCATCTTCCCGGATCGATCGTCGTGAGCCGCGAAAAGGACGACATGTAAGGGCTTTACGCCCTCAATGTGATGGGTGCAATTATACCAGCACTAATGCACCGGATCCCATCAGAACACTGAAGTTAAACGTGCCTGGGCGACATGAGTAATAGGACGGGTGACCCCTTAGGAAGTCCTCGTGTTGTACCCCCTTTTTGTTTTGTTTTTTTGCCCCGTTCAAGCTTGCCAAGATGCTTTATTCGTCACATTTCTATTATCAAGTCCCACGACATCTTGGGCAAGACAACTTCGCTTCGTGAAGAGGCTGGGCCCGAAAACCGTGGGCGTGGGGCTTGTGACCAGGTCTCCGTCGCTCCGGTGCCCATAACTTTTGTTCCGTAAGGAGTTATGTATCGCACAACATACCGTTGGAAAGGTCTCTAAAAGCTCTACGACGGGGGTAATTGGCCTGCTCAGCTGCTCCAATTTTAGGAGCCCGAAATCGAACATTTTCATCAATTTTGGGCCACTTATCTTCTTTTTGCACTGTTTGATCGTCCTGGATCGATCGTCGTGATCCGCGGAAAGGATGACAATAAGGGCTTTGCACCCTCAACATGACGAGTGCGATCATACCAGCACTAATGCACCGGATCCCATCAGAAATCTGAATTTAAGCGTGCCTGAGCGACTGTAGTAATAGGACGAGTGACCCCCTGGGAAGTCCTCGTGTTGCACGCCTTTTTTGTTTTGTTTTTTTGCTCCATTCATGCTTGCCAAGATGCTTTATCCATCACATTTCTGTTATCGAGTCCCACGGCATCTTGGGCAAGACAACTTTGCTTCGCGTAGAGGCTGGGCCCGCAAACTTAGGGCGTGGGGCCTGTGGCGAGATTTCTGTCGTTTCGATGCCCATAACGTTTGATCCGTAAGGAGTTATGCGTTGCACAACATACAGTTGGAAAGCTCTTCGAAATCTCTACGACGGGGAGAGCAGGCTTGCTCGGCTACTTTTGCTTTCAGAGCCCAAAATGGAACATTTTCATCAATTTTGGGCCACTTTTCTTCTTTTTTCACTATTTGATCGTCCCGGATCGATCGTCGTGAGCCGCGAAAAGGACAACACATAGGGGCTTTGCTCCCCCAACATGACAGGTGTGATTATACCAACACTAATGCATCGCATCCCATCAGAATTCTGAAGTTAAGCGTGCTTGGGCAACAGTAGCAATACGACGCGTGACCCCTTGGGAAGTCCTCGTGTTGCACCCCTTTTTTTTTATTTTTTTGCCCCATTCAGGCTTGCCAAGATGCTTTATATGTCACATTTCTATTATCAAGTCCCATAGTATCTTGGGCAAGACAACTTCCCTTCGCGTAGAGGCCCGGACCGCAAACTGAGGGCGTGGGGCCTGTGACCAGGTCTCCTTCGTTTCGGTGCCCTTAACTTTTGATCCGTAAAAAGTTATGCGACACACAGCATACCGTTGGAAAGCTCTACGACGGTGGCAGCATGCTTGTTGCTGCGCTAGTTTTTGTAGCCCAAAATCGAACGTTTTCATAAGTTTTGGGCCACTTTTCTTCTTTTTGTACTTTTTCATCGTCTAGGATCGATCGTCGTGATCCACGAAAAGGACGACACATAAGGGCTTTGCGCCCTCAACATGACGGGTGCGATCATACCAGCACTAAGGCTCCGTCTCCCATCATAACTCTGATGTTAAGCGTGCTTGGGTGACAATAGTACTAGGACGGGTGACCCCGTGGGAGGTCCTCGTGTTGTACCCCTTTTTGTTTTTTTTTTTTTGCCGCGTTCTGGCTTGCCAAGATGCTTTATCCGTCACATTTCTATTATCGAGTCCCACGGCATCTTGGGCAAGATAACTTCACTTCACGTAGAGGCTGGGCCCGCAAACTGAGGGTGTGGGGCTTGTGACCTAGTCTCCGTAGTTCCGGTGCCATTAACTTTTGATCCGTAAGGAGTTATGTGGCGCAGAACATATCATTGGAAAGCTTTCCGAAAGCTCTACGATGATGGCAGCAAACCTAGTCAGATGCGCCAGTTTTTGACGCCCAAAATCAAACATTTTCTTTAGTTTTAGGTCACTTTTCTTCTTTTTGCACAGTTTCATCGTCCTGGATGCTTTATTCGTCACATTTCTATTATCGTGTCCCACAGCATCTTGGGCAAGACAACTACGCTTCACGAAGAGGCTGGACCTGCAAACCGAGGGCGTGGGGCCTATGACCAGGTCTCTATCACTCCAGTACCCATAACTTTTGATCTGCAAGGAGTTATATGACGCACAGCATACCGTTGGAAATCTCACAAAAAGCTCTACGACGAGGGTAACAAGCATGCTCGGCTACACCTCTTTTTGGAGCCCAAAATCGAACATTTTCATCAATTTTGGGCCACTTTTCTTTTTTTTGCACTGTTTGATCATCCCAGATCGATTGTCGTGAGCCGCAAAAAGGACGACACATAAGGGCTTTGGGCCCTCAACATGACGAGTACGATTATACCAGTACTAATGTACCAGATCCCATAAGAACTCTGAAGTTAATCGTGCTTGGGTGACAGTAATAATAGGACGGGTGACCCCCGAGGAAGTCCTCGTGTTGCACCCCCTTTTTGTTTTATTTTTTTGCCCCGTTCAGGCTTGCCAAGATGCTTTATCTGTCATATTATTATTATCGAGTCCCATGTCATCTTGGGCAAGACAACTTCGCTTCGCGTAGAGGCTGGACCCGCAAACCGAGGGCGTGGGTCCTGTGACCAGGTCTCCGTCATTCCGGTGCCCATAACTTTTGATCCGTAAAGAATTATGCAGTGCACAACATACCATTGGAAAGCTCTCCGAAAGCTCTACGACAGAGGCAGCAAGCTTGCTTGGCTGCGCCTCTTTCCGGAGACCAAAATTGAACGTTTTGTTCAGTTTTGGGCTACTTTTCTTCTTTTTGAACTATTTTATCGTCCCGAATTGAATGTCGTGAGTCGCAAAATGGACGACACATAAGGTCTTTGCGCCCTCAACATGATGGGTAGGATCATACCAGTACTAATGCATCAGATCCCATTAGAACTCTGAAGTTAAGCGTGTTTGGGCCAAGGTAGTTCTAGGAAGGGTGATCCCCTGAGAAGTCCTCGTGTCGCACCCCCCCCTTTTTGTTTTGTTTTTTTGCCCCGTTATGGCTTGCCAAGATGCTTTATCTATCATATTTCTATTATCGAGTCCCACGGTATCTTGGGCAAGACAACTTCGCTTCGCGTAGAGGCTGGGCCCACAAACCGAGGGCATAGGGCTTGTGACCAGGTCTCCGTCGCTCCAGTGCCCATAACTTTTGATCCGCATGGAGTAATGTGTCACACAACATACCATTGGAAAGTTCTCCGAAAGCTCTACGACAAAGGCTGCAAGCCTGCTCAGTTGCGCCTGTTTTTGGAGACCAAAATTGATCGTTTTTATTAGTTTAGGGCCACTTTTCCTCTTTTTGCATTGTTCCATCTTACTGGATCGATCATCGTGAGCCGCGAAAAGTACGACACGTAAGGGCTTTGCACCCTCAACATGACGGGTACGATCATACCAGCACTAATGTACCAGATCCCATCAGAACTCTGAAGTTTAGGGTGCTTGGAAGACAGTAGTAATAGGACGGGTAACCACCTAGGAAGTCCTCGTGTTGCACCCCCTTTTTGTGTTTTTTTTTTTGCCTTGTTCAAGCTTACCAAGATGCTTTATCTATCACATTTCTATTATCGTGTCCCACGGCATCTTGGGCAAGACAACTTTTGATCTGTAAGAAGGTATGCGACGCACAACATACCGTTGGAAAGCTCTCTGAAATCTCTACGACAGAAGTAATAGGCCTGCTTGGCTGCTCCTCATTTCGGAGCCCAAAATCAAACATTTTCATCAATTTTGGGCCACTTTTCTTCTTTTTACACTGTTTGATCGTCCCGGATCGATCGTCGTGTGCCGCAAAAAGGACGACACATAAGGGGCTTTGCGCCCTCAACATGATGGGTGCAATCATACCAGCACTAACGCATCGGATCCCATCAGAACTCTGAATTTAAGCGTGCTTGGGCAACAGTAGTAATAGGACGGGTGACCCCCTGGGAAGTCCTCGTGTTGCACCACCTTTTTGTTTTGTTTTTTTGCCCTATTCAGGCTTGCCAAGATGCTTTATCTGTCGCATTTCTATTATCGAGTCCCACGGCATCTTGCGTAAGACAACTTCGCTTCGCGTAGAGGTTGGGCCCGCAAACCGTGGTCGTGGGACTTGTGACCAGGTTTCCATAGTTCCGGTGCCCATAACGTTAGATCCATAAAGAGTTATGCATCGCACAACATACCATTGGAAAGTTCTTCGAAAGCTCTATGACGAAGGTAGCAGGCTTGTTCAGCTGCGCTTGTTTTCGGAGCCCAAAATGGAACATTTTCATCAATTTTGGATCACTTAACTTCTTTTTGCACAGTTTGATAGTCACGGATCGATTGTCGTGAGCCGCGAAAAGGACGACACAAAAGGGCTTTGCGCCCCCAACATGACGGGTGCGATTATACCAGCATTAATGCACCGCATCCCACCAGAATTCTGAAGTTAAGCGTGCTTGGGCGACAGTAGTAATAGGACGGGTGACCCTCTAGGAAGTCCTCGTGTTGCACCCCTTTTTTTTTGTTTTTTTGCCCTATTCAGGATTGCCAAGATGCTTTATCAGTCACATTTCTATTATCGAGTCCCACAGCATCATGGGCAAGACAATTTCGCTTCGCGAAGAGGCCCGGCCCACAAACCGAGGGCGTAGGGCCTGTGACCAGGTCTCCGTCATTCCGGTGGTCATACCTTTTGATTCATAAGGAGTTAAGCGGCCCACAACAAACCGTTGGAAAGTTCTCCGAAAGCTCTACAACGAGGGCAGCAAGCTTGCTTGCTTGCGCCTATTTTCGGAGCATAAAATCGAACGTATTCACCAATTTTGGACCAATTTTCTTCTTTTCGCACTGTTTCATCGTCCAGGATCGATCGTCGTGAGCCGTGAAAAGGACGACACATAAGGGCTTTGCGCCCTCAACATGACGGGGGGGATTATAACAGCACTAATACATCGGATCCCATCAGAACTCTGAAGTTAAGCGTGCTTGGGACAGAGTAGTACTGGGACGGGTGACCCCCTTGGAAGTCCTCATGTCGCACCCCCATTTTTGTTTTGTTTTTTTGCCCCGTCCATGCTTGCCCAGATGCTTTATCCGTCACGTTTCTATTATCGAGTCCCGCCGCATCTTGGTCAAGACAACTTCGCTTCGCGAAGAGGCTGAGCCTGCAAATCGAGGGCGTGGGGTCTGTGACAGGGTCTACAATTCTCTGGTGCCCATAACTTTTGATCCGTAAAGAGTTATACGGTGCACAGCATACCGTTGCAAAGCTCTCTGAAATCTCTATGATGGGAATAGCATGCCTGCTCGGCTGTGCCTATTTTCGGAGGCCAAAATTGAACATTTTCATCAATTTTGGGCCACTTTTCTTCTTTTTGCACTGTTTGATCCTCTTGGATCCATTGTCGTGAGCCATGAAAAGGATGACAAATAAGGGTTTTGCTTCCTAAACATGACGGGTGGTATCATACCAGCACCAATGCTCTGGATCCCATCAGAACTTTGAAGTTAAGCGTGTTTGGGCCAGAGTAGTACTAGGACGGGTGACCCACTTGGAACTCCTTGTGTCGCACCCCCTTTTTGTTTGGTTTTTTTGCCCAGTTCAGGTTTTCCAAGATGGTTTATCCGTCACATTTCTATTATCGAGTCCCACGGCACCTTGGGCAAGACAACTTCGCTTCGCATAGAGGCTGCGCCCGCAAACCGAGGGCGTTGGGCCTGTTACTAGGTCTCCGTCGCTCCAGTGCCTATAACTTTTGAACCGTAAGGAGATATGCGGTGCACAACATACAGTTGGAAAGCTCTACGAAAGCCGTACGACGAGGGAAGCAGGCCTGCTCGGCTGCGGCTGTTTTCTGTGGCCAAAATTGAACATTTTCAACAGTTTTGGGCTACGTTGCTCCTTTTTGCACTATTTGATCATCCCGGAACGATCGTCGTGAGCCGCGAAAAGGACGACACATAGGGGCTTTGCACCCTCAACATGACGGGTACGATCATACCAGCACTAATGTACCAGATCCCATCAGAACTCTGAAGTTTAGGGTGCTTGGAAGACAGTAGTAATAGGACGGGTAACCACCTAGGAAGTCCTCGTGTTGCACCCCCTTTTTGTGTTTTTTTTTTTTCCTTGTTCAAGCTTACCAAGATGCTTTATCCATCACATTTATATTATTGTGTCCCACGGCATCTTGGGCAAGACAACTTTTGATCTGTAAGAAGGTATGCGACGCACAACATACCGTTAGAAAGCTCTCTGAAATCTCTACGACAGAAGTAATAGGCCTGCTTGGCTGCTCCTCATTTCGGAGTCCAAAATGAACATTCTCATCAATTTTGGGCCACTTTCTTCTTTTTGCACTGTTTGATCGTCCCGGATCGATCGTCGTGTCCTACGAAAAGGACGACACATTAGGGCTTTGCGCCCTCAACATGACGGGTGCAATCGTACCAGCACTAATGCATCGGATCTCATCAGAACTCTGAACTTAAGCCTGCTTGGGCGACAGTAGTAATAGGACGGGTTACAACCTGGGAAGTCCTCGTGTAGCACCCCTTGTTTGTTTTGTTTTTTTGCCCCGTTCAGGCTTGCCAAGATGCTTTATCCATCCCATTTCTATTATCGAGTCCCACGGCATCTTGCGTAAGACAACTTCGCTTCGCGTAGAGGTTGGGCCCGCAAACCGTGGTCGTGGGACTTGTGACCAGGTTTCCATAGTTCCGGTGCCCATAACGTTAGATCCATAAAGAGTTATGCAGCGCACAACATACCATTGGAAAGTTCTTCGAAAGCTCTATGACGAAGGTAGCAGGCTTGTTCAGCTGTGCTTGTTTTCGGAGCCCAAAATGGAACATTTTCATCAATTTTGGATCACTTAACTTCTTTTTGCACAGTTTGATAGTCACGGATCGATTGTCGTGAGCCGCGAAAAGGACGACACAAAAGGGCTTTGCGCCCCCAACATGACGGGTGCAATTATACCAGCATTAATGCACCGCATCCCACCAGAATTCTGAAGTTAAGCGTGCTTGGGCGACAATAGTAATAGGACGGGTGACCCCCTGGGAAGTCCTCGTGTTGCACCCTTTTTTTTTGTTTTTTTGCCCTATTCAGGATTGCCAAGATGCTTTATCAATCACATTTCTATTATCGAGTCCCACAGCATCTTGGGCAAGACAATTTCGCTTCGCGAAGAGGCCCAGCCCACAAACCGAGGGCGTGGGGCCTGTGACCAGGTCTCCGTCGTTCCGGTGGTCATAACTTTTGATCCATAAGGAGTTATGCGGCCCACAACATACTGTTGGAAAGTTCTCCGAAAGCTCTACAACGGGGGCAGCAAGCTTGCTTGCTTGCGCCTATTTTTGAAGCATAAAATCGAACGTAATAACCAATTTTGGGCCAATTTTCTTCTTTTTGCACTGTTTCATCGTCCAGGATCAATCGTCGTGAGCCGTGAAAAGGACGACACATAAGGGCTTTGCGCCCTCAACATGACGGGGGGGATTATACCAGCACTAATACACCGGATCCCATCAGAACTCTGAAGTTAAGCGTGCTTGGGACAGAGTAGTACTGGGACGGGTGACCCCCTTGGACGTCTTCATGTCGCACCCCCATTTTTGTTTTGTTTTTTTGCCCCGTTCAGGCTTTCCTAGATGCTTTATCCGTCACATTTCTATTATCGAGTCCCGCGGCATCTTGGGCCAGACAACTTCGCTTCGCGAAGAGGCTGAGCCTGCAAATCGAGGGCGTGGGGTCTGTGACCAGGTCTACAATTCTCTGGTGCCCACAACTTTTGATCCGTAAAGAGTTATACGGCGCACAGCATACCGTTGCAAAGCTCTCTGAAATCTCTATGATGGGAATAGCATGCTTGCTCGGCTGTGCCTATTTTCGGAGGCCAAAATTGAACATTTTCATCAATTTTGGGCCACTTTTCTTCTTTTTGCACTGTTTGATCCTCTTGGATCCATTGTCGTGAGCCATGAAAAGGATGACAAATAAGGGTTTTGCTTCCTAAACATGACGGGTGGTATCATACCAGCACCAATGCTCTGGATCCCATCAGAACTTTGAAGTTAAGCGTGTTTGGGCCAGAGTAGTACTAGGACGGGTGACCCACTTGGAACTCCTTGTGTCGCACCCCCTTTTTGTTTGGTTTTTTTGCCCAGTTCAGGTTTTCCAAGATGGTTTATCCGTCACATTTCTATTATCGAGTCCCACAGCACCTTGGGCAAGACAACTTCGCTTCGCATAGAGGCTGCGCCCGCAAACCGAGGGCGTTGGGCCTGTTACTAGGTCTCCGTCGCTCCAGTGCCTATAACTTTTGAACCGTAAAGAGATATGTGGCGCACAACATACAGTTGGAAAGCTCTACGAAAGCTGTACGACGAGAGAAGCAGGCCTGCTCGGCTGCGGCTGTTTTCTGTGGCCAAAATTGAACATTTTCAACAGTTTTGGGCTACGTTGCTCCTTTTTGCACTATTTCATCATCTTGGATCGATCGTCGTGAGCCGAGAAAAGGACGAAACATAAGGGCTTTGCACCCTCAACATGACGGGTGCGATCATACCAGCACTCATGCACCAGATCCCATCAGAACTCTGAAGTTTAGGGTGCTTGGAAGACAGTAGTAATAGGACGGGTAACCACCTAGGAAGTCCTCGTGTTGCACCCCCTTTTTGTGTTTTTTTTTTTGCCTTGTTCAAGCTTACCAAGATGCTTTATCCGTCACATTTCTATTATCGTGTCCCACGGCATCTTGGGCAAGACAACTTTTGATCTGTAAGAAGGTATGCGACGCACAACATACCGTTAGAAAGCTCTCTGAAATCTCTACGACAGAAGTAATAGGCCAGCTGAGCTGCTCCTTTTTTTGGAGCCCAAAATCGAACGTTTTCATCAATTTTTGGCCACTTTTCTTCTTTTTGCAATGTTTCATCGTCCCGGATCGAATGTCGTGAGCCGCGAAAAGGACGACACACAAAGTCATTGCACCCTCAACATGACGGATGCAATCATACTAGCACTAATGCACCGGATTCCATCAGAACTCTGAAGTTAAGCGTGCTTGGGCAACAGTAGTAATAGGACGGGTGACCCCATGGGAAGTCCTCGTGTTGCACCCCCTTTTTGTTTTGTTTTTTTGCCCTGTTCAGGCTTGCCAAGATGCTTTATCCATCACATTTCTATTATCAAGTCCCACAGCATCTTGGACAAGACAACTTCGCTTCGCGCATAGGCTGGGCTTGCAAACCGAGGGCGTGGGGCTTGTGACCAAGTCTCTGTCGTTCCGGTGCCCATAACGTTAGATCCATAAAGAGTTAAGCAGCGCACAACATACCATTGGAAAGTTCTTCGAAAGCTCTATGACGAAGGTAGCAGGCTTGTTCAGCTGTGCTTGTTTTCGGAGCCCAAAAGGGAACAAGTTCAGCAATTTTGGATCAGTTAACTTCGTTTTGCACAGTTTGATAGTCACAGATCGATCGTCGTGAGCCACGAAAAGGACGACACATAAGGCTTTGCTCTTTAAACATGACGGGTGCGATCATACCAACACTAATACTCCGGATCCCATCAGAACTCTGAAGTTAAGCGTGCTTGGGTGACAATAGTAATAGGAAGGGTGACCCCGTGGGAAGTCCTCGTGTTGCACCCCTTTTTTTTTGTTTTTTTGCCCCATTCAGGCTTGCGTAGATGATTTATCCATCACATTTCTATTATCTAGTCCCACGACATCTTGGGCAAGACAATTTCGCTTCGCGAAGAGGCCCAGCCCACAAACCGAGGGCGTGGGGCCTGTGACCAGGTCTCCGTCGTTCCGGTGGTCATAACTTTTGATCCATAAGGAGTTATGCGGCCCACAGCATACTGTTGGAAAGTTCTCCGAAAGCTCTACAACGGGGGCAGCAAGCTTGCTTGCTTGCGCCTATTTTTGAAGCATAAAATCGAACGTATTAACCAATTTTGGGCCAATTTTCTTCTTTTTGCACTGTTTCATCGTCCAGGATCAATCGTCGTGAGCCGTGAAAAGGACGACACATAAGGGCTTTGCGCCCTCAACATGACGGGGGGGATTATACCAGCACTAATACACCGGATCCCATCAGAACTCTGAAGTTAAGCGTGCTTGGGACAGAGTAGTACTGGGACGGGTGACCCCCTTGGACGTCTTCATGTCGCACCCCCATTTTTGTTTTGTTTTTTTGCCCCGTTCAGGCTTTCCTAGATGCTTTATCCGTCACATTTCTATTATCGAGTCCCACGGCATCTTGGGCAAGACAACTTCGCTTCGCGAAGAGGCTGAGCCTGCAAATCGAGGGCGTAGGGTCTGTGACCAGGTCTACAATTCTCTGGTGCCCATAACTTTTGATCCGTAAGGAGTTATACGGTGCACAGCATACCGTTGCAAAGCTCTCTGAAATCTCTATGATGGGAATAGCATGCCTGCTCGGCTGTGCCTATTTTCGGAGGCCAAAATTGAACATTTTCATCAATTTTGGGCCACTTTTCTTCTTTTTGCACTGTTTGATCCTCTTGGATCCATTGTCGTGAGCCATGAAAAGGATGACAAATAAGGGTTTTGCTCCCTAAACATGACGGGTGGTATCATACCAGTACCAATGCTCTGGATCCCATCAGAGCTTTGAAGTTAAGCGTGTTTGGGCCAGAGTAGTACTAGGACGGGTGACCCACTTGGAACTCCTTGTGTCGCACCCCCTTTTTGTTTGGTTTTTTTGCCCAGTTCAGGTTTTCCAAGATGGTTTATCCGTCACATTTCTATTATCGAGTCCCACAGCACCTTGGGCAAGACAACTTCGCTTCGCATAGAGGCTGCGCCCGCAAACCGAGGGCGTTGGGCCTGTTACTAGGTCTCCGTCGCTCCAGTGCCTATAACTTTTGAACCGTAAAGAGATATGTGGCGCACAACATACAGTTGGAAAGCTCTACGAAAGCCGTACGACGAGGGAAGCAGGCCTGCTCGGCTGCGGCTGTTTTCTGTGGCCAAAATTGAACATTTTCAACAGTTTTGGGCTACGTTGCTCCTTTTTGCACTATTTGATCATCCCGGAACGATCGTCGTGAGCCGCGAAAAGGACGACACATAAGGGCTTTGCACCCTCAACATGACGGGTGCAATCATACCAGCACTTATGTACCAGATCCCATCAGAACTCTGAAGTTAAGCGTGCTTTGGCGACAGTAGTAATAGGACGGGTGACCCCCTGGGAAGTACTCATGTCGCACCTCCCTTTTTGTTTTGTTTTTTTGCCCCGTTCAGGCTTGACAAGATGCTTTATCCGTCAAATTTCTTTTATTGAGTCCCACGGCATCTTTGGAAAGACAACTTCGTTTCGCGAAGAGGCTGGGCCAGCAAACCGAGGGCGTGGGGCCTGTGACTAGGTCTCCGTCGCTCCGGTGCCCATAACTTTGGATCCGTAAGGAGTTATGCGATGCACAGCATACCGTTGGAAAGATCTCCAAAAGCTCTACGATGGGGGTAGTAGGCCTGCTCGGCTGCGCTAGTTTTTGGAGCCCAAAATGGAATATTTTCATCAATTTTGGGCCACTTTTCTTCTTTTTGAATTGTTTGATCTTCCTGGATCGATCGTCGTGAGCCGCGAATAGGATGACACATAAGTGCTTTGCAACCTCAACATGACGGGTGCGATCATACCAGTACTAATGCACCGAATCCCATAAGAACTCTGAAGTTAAGCGTGCTTGGGCAACAGTAGTAATAGGACGGATGACCCCCTGGGAAGTCCTCGTGTTGCACCCCCTTTTTGTTTTGTTTTTTTGCCCTTTTCAGGCTTGCCAAGATTCTTTACCAGTCACATTTCTATTATCGAGTCCCACAGCTTCTTGGGTAAGACAACTTCACTTTGTGTAGAGGCCCAGCCAGCAAACCGAGGGCGTGGGGCCTGTGACCAGGTCTTCATCGTTTTAGTGCCCATATCTTTTGATCCGTACCTAGTTATGCAGCGCACAACATACAGTTGGAAAGTTCTCCGAATGCTCAACGACGGGGGTAGTAGGCCAGCTCGGATGCGCCTAATTTCATAGCCCAAAATCGAACATTTTCATCAATTTTGGGCCACTTTTCTTCTTTTTGAATTGTTCGATCATCCCAGATCGATCGTCGTGAGCCGCGAAAACGATGACATATAAGGGCTTTGCGCCCTCAACATGATGGGTGCGATCATACCAGCACTAATGCACCAGATCCCATCAGAACTCTAAAGTTAAGCGTCCTTGGGCGACAGAAGTAATAGGATGGGTAACCCCTTGGGAAGTCCTCGTGTCGCACCCCCCTTTTTGTTTAGTTTTCTTGCCCAGTTCAGGCTTGCCAAGACGCTTTATCCGTCACATTTATATTATCGAGTCCCACGGCATCTTGGCAAGAAAACTCCACTTCGCGTAGATGTTGGGCCTGCAAATTGAGGGCGTGGGGCCTGTAACCAAGTCTCTGTCTTTTCGGGGTCCATAACTTTTGATCCGTAAGGAGTTATACGGCGCACAACATACCATTAAAAAGCTCTCCGAAAGCTCTACGATGAGGGTAGCAGGACTGCAAGGCTGTGCCTATTTTCGGAGGCCAAAATTGAACATTTTCATCAGTTTTGGGCCACGTTCCTTCTTTTTGTACTATTTGATCGTCCCGTATCGATCGTCGTGAGCCGTGAAAAGGACGACACGTAAGGGCTTTGCGCCCTCAACATGATGGGTGCGATCATACTAGCAATAATGCACTGGATCCCATCTGAACTCTGAAGTTAAGCGTGCTTAGGTGACAGTAGTAATAGGACGGGTGACCCCCTGAGAAGTCCTTGTGTCGCACCTCCTTTTTCTTTTGTTTTTTTTGCCCCATTCAGGCTTGGCAAGATGCTTTATCCGTCACATTTATATTTTTGAGTCCCACGGCATCTTGGGTAAGACAACTTCGCTTCACGTAGAGGCTGGGCCCGTAAACCGAGGGCGTGGGGCATGGAGACCAGGTCTCCGTCTCTCCAGTGCCCATAACTTTTCATCCGTAAGGACTTATGCGCCGCACAGCATACCGTTGGAAAGCTCTCCAAAAGCTCTACGACAAGGGCAACAGGCCTGCTCTGCTGTGCCTATTTTCGGGGGCCAAAATCGAATATTTTTATCACTTTTGGGCCGCATTTCTTCTTTTTGTACAGTTTGATCATCCCGGATCGATCGTCGTGAGCTGCTAAAAGGACGACACATAAGGGCTTTTCGCCTTTAACATGATAGGTACGATCATACCAACACTAATGCAACAGATCCCATCAGAACTCTGAAGTTAAGCATGCTTCAGCGACAGTAGTAATAGGATGGGTGACCCCCTGGGAAGTCCTTGTGTTGTACCCCCTTTTTGTTTTGTTTTTTTGCCCCGTTCAGGCTTGCCAAGATGCTTTATCAATCACATTTCTATTATCGAGTCCCACGGCATCTTGGGCAAGACAACTTTGTTTCACGTATAGGCTGGGCCTGCAAACCGAGGGTGTAGGGCCTATGACCAGGTCTCCGTCGTTCCAGTGCCCATAATTTTTGATCCGTAACAAGTTATGCGGTGCACAGCATTCCGCTAAAATGCTCTCCGAAAGCTCTATGACGCAGATAGCAAGCCTGCTCGATTGCACCTATTTTCGGAGCTCAAAATCTAATGTTTTAATCAGTTTTGGGCCACTTTTCTACTTTCTCCACTGTTTCATATTCCCGGATCGATCGTCGTGGGCCACGAAAAGGATGACACATAAGGGCTTTGCGCCCTCAACATGATGGGTAGGATCATACCAGCACTAATCCATCGGATCCCATCAAAACTCTGAAGTTAAGCGTGCTTAGGCCAGAGTAGTACTAGGACGGGTGACCCCCTGGGAAGTCCTCGTGTCGCACACCCCTTTTTGTTTTGTTTTTTTGCCCCGTTCAGGCTTGCCTAGATGCTTTAACCGTCACATTTCTATTATCGAGTCCTACGACATCTTTGGCAACACAACTTCGATTTGTGTAGAGGCTGCGCCCGTGAACCGAGGGCATGGGGCCAGTGACCAGGTCTCCATCGCTCCAATGCCCATAACTTTTGATCTGCAAAGAGTTATGCGGCGTACAGCATACCGTTGGAAAGTTCTCTGAAAGTAGTACGACGAAGGCAGCACGCCTGCTCGGCTGCGCCTATTTTTATAGCCCAAAATCGAACATTTTCATCAATTTTGGCCATGTTTCTTCATTTTGCACTGTTTGATTATCCCGGATCAATCGTCATGAGCCGCGAAAAGGACGACACATAAGGGCCCCTCAACATGATGGGTGTGATCATGCCAGTACTAATGCACCGAATCCCATAAGAACTCTGAAGTTAAGTGTGCTTAGGCGTCAGTAGTAATTGGACAGGTGACCCCCTAGGAAGTCCTCGTGTCGCACCCCCCTTTTTGTTTTGTTTTCTTGCCCCGTTCAGGCTTGGCAAGATGCTTTATCTGTCACATTTATATTATCGAGTCCCATGGCATCTTTGGCAAGACAACTTCACTTTGCGTAGAGGCTAGGTCCGCAAACCGACGGCGTGGGGCCTGTGACCAAGTCTCAGTTGTTTTGGTGCCCATAACTTTTGATCCGTAAAGAGTTCTACGACGCACAGCATACCGTTGGAAAGCTCTCCGAAAACTCTATGATGAGGGCAACAAGCCTGCTCAGCTGCGGCTGTTTTCAGATCCCAAAATTGAACTTTTTCATCAGTTTTGGGCCACTTTTCTTCTTTTTAGCACTGTTTCATCGTCCCAGATCGATTGTCGTGAGCCGCGAAAAGGACGACACATAAGGTCTTTACGCCCTCAACATAACAGGTGCGATAATACCAGCACTAATGCACCGGATCCCATCAGATCTCTGAAGTTAAGCGTGCTTGGGCGACAGTAGTAATAGGACGGATGACCCCCTTGGAAGTCCTCGTGTCCCACCCCCCTTTTTGTTTTGTTTTTTTGCCCCGTTCAGGCTTTCCAAGATGCTTTATCCATCACATATATATTATCGAGTCCTACGGCATCTTGGGCAAGACAACTTCACTTCTCGTAGATGTTGGGCCCGCAAACCGAAGGCGTGGGGCCTGTGACCAGGTCTCCGTCGTTTCGGTGCCCATAACTTTTGATCCGTAAGGAGTTATGCGGCGCATAGCATACCGTTGGAAAGCTCTTAGAAAATTCTACGACGAGGCAACAGGACTGCTCGGCTGTTGTGAGGCCCGACCCCGAATAACATGTCTTACCTCAATTTGCGTGCCTTGGACCTAGAATTATATTACTGACCTTGGATTACATGCCCTGTCTTGGTTTTCGTGCATGTCTCGTCATACGTGCCTGACCTAGAATTGTGTACCCAAATTCTCGATATACGTGCGATACCTAGATAAACGTTCCATGGCCTTGATTTATGTGTGAGACCTCGATTTGCATGTGTCTCTTCGTTTCGTGTGCATTAACCTTGAATTGCATGCCTTAACCTAGGTTTAAGAGTCATATCTTGAATTACGTGCGTTCACCTAGGGTTGCGTGTGTTAGCATTGGAATTCGTGCATTAGTCTTGAAGTACGTGCCTTAGTCTTGAAGTACGTATTTTACCTCGTAATTCGTGCCCTAGAACCTAGGAATCTGTGCCACCACGTTAATCTAGGAAGATTCCTACACGAAGCACTAGATTATTAAATAATCCTACAAACACCACTAACTATTATTATAATCCTAATTCAAATCTCTGCAAAATCCACTAACACCTAAATATTATATTTTAAACTCACTACAAGACAAAATCTCACAAACCTCTAAACATATCCTATATTCTATTCTACCTAAAATCCCTAAATACCCAGCATTCTCTTACACACATGCTAAAACCTAAGCACTTTCCTATTATCTAAACATTCCTATGACAAGTACAAGACACAATGCAACCTAGGATAGACAAATGCATGATAATACAAAATTAATAATAAAAACCTCACCCAAACCCTTCCCATTTTCGACCAAATCACCAAGCATGCTCCTCACAATTCAAATTTCACAATTGACAAAGAAAAATCAGATTTGAAAGGCCCTAAGGCCGACACACACACACACACCACTCATCACATTTCATTTTCCTCTCAAAACCCTCTCAAGCTCTCATTCTCTCTCCTTCTCTCTCCATTTCGACCATGGCTGCCTCTTGACCTTCCAAGACCTCAAGCATGCTCTCAATATCTCTCCCAAGCTCAGCCATAGCAGCCCAAGCAAGCTAGAAGCAAGGAAGAAGCCCTTTGTGCATTTTGAAGAGCATTTGAGCTTTTTTAACCACCAATAGGCTAAGGTGTGGGTTAAACTCTTTTAAAAGCTTTCAAAAATCACATGCATGCCTTCATATGTCTATATTTACCTCTGTACTTGTCGTATATGTGTGTGCATGAGCTTATATAACCATGCATGGCAAGATATTCGGCTAGAACTTGAAGATAGGCAAAATTGCGTAGCTGGCAGATTTTTGACTTGTTAGAACGAAGTTTATTTGGCCTGGTAAATGATGTTGAAAATGTGTGAAAATTGGAAGATGACTAGTTTTGCCAGTTTTGAGCACTTTTCGTAGAAATAGGCCAAGGCCAATTTTGACTATAAGGTCTCCAAAATGGCGAAACATCGAAAGGTGTCTAAATCTGGAAAATCTGGGAAAATGGAGCAGGTTTTTGGCAGTTCACTATCCTTGTAGAACGAAATATTTTTGACCTAGTAAATGATATCTAAAATGCATGAAATTTTGTAGGGTGATAGATGTTTCATTTCTGGACATATTTGTCAGAAATAGACTAAGGCTAAATCTTACCCTAAGACCCTCAAAAATGACAAGTATTGAAATGTGTACAAATCTGGACAGTTTTGCGTAGTCTCACGGTTTTGGCTATAACTCTTGAATCCGAACTCCAAATGATGCGAGGTTTGTTTCTAGATTTAAATCACTCATTAATATTTAATTTGATATTTTTTTCACTGAGATTGGTGATTTTTTGCTTGTCTAAATGATTGTGGGAAAACAGACCATTGCAGTGAGGCTTTTATTTAGTGATATGCTTTGAAAAATGTTGTAACTTCTCTTGTGGTATTGAATTCTTGGGATCATGGCACTTGGATATTGTGTGGACTATTTTGGATGATTGAGGATGTTTTAATTAATCGATGCATGGCTTGGTTTTAATTACGTGACAACTTGTGGCTTAAATCGCACGTGTAAGCATGAATTGAAACCCTATTGACTATGAAAACTCGCTAAGTGTTGATCCTATGGTTATTGTGTTTAATTGTGTGATTCGTGGGCTGCCTAATAAATGTTAAGTATGCTTGAAATGGTTTAAGAGTTGCTTGTGGTGCTTAGCAAACGGAACCGACCCCGAGCACGACCTAGTAAACCCGAATGGCCCCGTAGGTTCCCGAGTCATAAACCATTCTTTTGTGAATTATAAATGACGTTGAGGAAGATTAATAGGCTGCCCGTGATTGTCCGTATAGCTCTAAACATGACTCCCAATGATTGCATATTGATACGTGAACTATTCTTGCACCCGGTCTTGTACAAGTGTTGTTTCATGCTTGTATGATCTCAACACTTAATATGTGAACTCAAATGAGCTATATAACTTGTTTTATATGGTGATACTTGGCTGTCCGTTAAATATTCACATGCTCCTAAGTGTTTTACAAAGTGAATGTACATGTCAAAGCATGCCTTGTAAGTTTACTTATCGATATGCGATCTTATAATTGCTCGAAGGCAACCTACTTTGTTGACCTCCTAATGTGAATTGTTAAAAGACATGCTATGGCTTATTTGAACATGGTTACTTGGCTACCCGTGAGAGTTTAATTGCTTTCGAATTGATATATGAAACGATTACATGTTCTTACAATGTCTTATATGCCAATATGTCAAAATGTGATCTTATACTTGCTCAGAGGCAACCTACTTTGTTGACCTCCTAATGTGAAATGTAAATGTTATAAATGTGCATTGCATACAAGGTTGCAACCTTTCATTCTGGCATGGTAGCGTTTCACGCACACTGAGCGGCATCGGGCTTGCCGGTGCAACTGTGACTACCATGGTCCAATTCCCTCTCTCGCTTGGCGGCTAGACTTCCTCCGAGAGCTGGGTCGTAGGATTTCGGGGTACATCCGGAGTACACCCATTTGGCGTGATAAGTGGATGATTTGAAGCCGGCCGCAACAACTGTTATTGAAAATGAATTTGAATGGGAGGAAGTAAGTGCTATGCGGGGGAAAGTGCTACACCTAAATGTGGTGGGAGCTACCTCTTGAGCCCGTATAAGTCACCTCTAGAGTCCTGTACGTATCAAACCGTATCCTTTTGCTATGTGTTTTAAGTACTCTCGCTTGGTTCCTAGAGGACCTCGGGGAGGAAAGATAGGTAAATGTGTTCATTTATATTTATGTTATGTTATGAACTTATTTATTCTAATTGACATGTTTCCAAATGAGTTTTCATAAGTTTAACCGAAAAAGGATTTCAAAACGTTATCTCTCGTTCCCCCTCGCTGAGTTCATAAGGACTCACCCTCTTTTTTGTCATAGGTGCAACATATTTGGAACAGGTACCCGAAGTAAATGTGCTTGTTGATGATTCCTTGGAGTGACTACGTGCTTTCGTTCTTTGCCTGAAAGTGGTTGCTATATGGATGTTGTGTTTGATTGCAAACTATTCATTTTATTGATGAAAATGACCCCGTTGTAATTTGGGTCTAATTTTGGCTGTACTGATTATAACCGGACGAACTCTTTATTGGTTGTTTACTTTCATTATCTTGAATAGTAGCTATCGTAGGCAATTAAACCACTAGGTGAAAAATCAACTAAGTTAATTTTATCTAATTTCTCTTAGGTGCTCATTTGTAAAGTAAAGGATAATATGTACTTGCATGATAGGAAATTGACAAATAAACGGGACATAGTTATCATGCTAGGCTTATTAACCAAACGAGACTTTCAAGATAGACTAGTAGGCATATCGGTGGATGACAAAATAGGAGTCCTTAATGGAATTGGGCTAATGATTGGAACAATTGGGGCGTTTAGGAAATTAGGTTAAACCAAAGGTCTTAAAAACAGTTGTTATGCTGCCGAATTTCTGGAAAATCATTTGAAGTTCTAGTTTAACTTTAAGCATTAAATCATAACAAAAGGCTAAGTGTGTGAAATAACGATAATGATTTAGGTTACACCCTAGTCTAGCCTCCATAGGTCGGGTTGGGGCGTGATAGCTGTGCCTATTTTCGGAGGCCAAAATTGAACATTTTCATTAGTTTTGGGCCACGTTTTTTCTTTTGGCACTGTTTGATCGTCCCGGATCGATCGTCGTGAGCCACGAAAAGGACGACACATAAGGGCTTTGCGCCGTCAACATGATGGGTGCGATCATACCAGCACTAATGCAACAGATCCCATCTAAACTTTGAAGTTATGCGTGTTTAGGCGACAGTAGTAATAGGACGGGTGACCCTATTGGAAGTCCTCGTGTCACACCCCCCTTTTTGTTTTGTTTTTTTGCCCCGTTCAGACTTGCCAAGATGCTTTATCCATCACATTTATATTATCGAGTCCCACGGCATCTTGGGCAAGACAATTTCACTTCACGTAGAGGCTGGGCTCGCAATCCGACGGCGTGGGGCCTGCAATTAGGTCTCCATCGTTTTGGTGCCCATAACTTTTGATCCGTAAGGAGTTATGCGGCGGACAACATACCTTTGGAAAGCTCTCCGAAAACTCTACGACGGGGGCAGCAAGCCTACTAGGCTGCGGCTATTTTCGGATCCTAAAATTGAACTTTTTCATCAGTTTTGGGCCAACTTTCTTCTTTTTGTACTGTTTCATCGTCCTGGATCGATCGTCGTGAGCTGTGAAAAGGATGACACATAAGGGATTTGCGCCCTCAACATGATGGGTGGTATTATACCAGCACTAATGTACTGGATCCCATTAGAACTCTGAAGTTAAGTGTGCTTGGGCCAGAGTAGTACCAGGACGGTTGACCCCCTAGGAAGTCCTCGTGTCGCACCCCACTTTTTGTTTTATTTTTTTGCCTCGTTCAGGCTTGCCAAGATGCTTTATCCATCACATTTCTATTATCGAGGCCCACGCCATCTTGGGCAAGACAACTAAGCTTCGCGTAGAGGCTAGGCTCGCAAACTAAGGGCGTGGGGCCTATGACTAGGTCTCCGTCGCTCCAGTGCCCATAACTGTTGTCCCGTAAGGAGTTATATGGCGCATAGCATACCGTTGGAAAGGTCTCTGAAAGCTCTATGACAAGTGGAGTAGGCCTGCTCGGCTGCGACTATTTTCGGAGGCCAAAATCAAACATTTTTATTAGTTTTGGGCCACGTTTCTTCTTTTTGTACTGTTTGATCATCCCGGATCGATCGTCGTGAGCCGCGAAGAGGACGAAACATAAGGGCTTTGCGCCCTCAACATGACGTGTGAAATCATACTAGCACTAATACACCATATTCCATCATAACTCTGAAGTTAAGCGTGCTTGGGCGATAGTAGTAATTGGACGGGTGACCCCCTTGGAAGTCCTCGTGTTGCACCACCCTTTTTGTTTTGTATTTTTGCCCCATTCAGGCTTGCCAAGATGCTTTATCCGTCACATTTCTATTATCAAGTCTCACGGCATCTTGGGAAAGACAACTTCGCTTTGCAAAGAGGCTGAGCCCGCAAACCGAGGGCGTTGGGCCTGTGACTAGGTCTCCGTCGCTGTGGTGCCCATAACTTTTGATCTGTAAGGAGTTATTCGGCGCACAACATTCCGTTAGAAATCTCTCTGAAAGCTCTACGACGGGGGTAGGAGGCTTGCTCGGTTGCGCCTGTTTTCAGAGCCCAAAATCGAACATTTTCATCAATTTTGGGCCACTTTTATTCTTTTTACACTATTTGGTCATCCCGGATCGGTAGTCGTGAGCCGCCTAAAGGACGACACATAAGGGCTTTGCGCCCTTAACATGACGGTTGCGATCATACCAGCACTAATGCACCAGATCCCATTAGAACTCTGAAGTTAAGCGTGGTTGGGTGATAGTAGTAATCGGACGGGTGACCCCTTGGGACGTCCTCGTGTTGCACCCCCTTTTTGTTTTGTTTAGTTGCCCCGTTCAGGCTTGCTGAGATGCTTTATCCATCACATTTCTATTATCGAGTCCCACGACATCGCGGGCCAAACAACTTCGCTTCACGTAGAGGCTGGGCCCGCAAACCGAGGGCGTGGGGCCTGTGACCAGGCCTCCGTCGTTCTGGTGCCCATAACTTTTGATCCGAAAGAAGTTATGTGGTGCACAACATATAGTTGGAAAGCTCTACGACGGGGGTAGCAAGCCTGCTCGGCTGCGCCTGTTTTCGGAGGCCAAAATCAAATATTTTCATAAGTTTTGGGCCACTTTTCTTCTTTTTGCATTGTTTCATCGTCCCGGATCGATCGTTGTGAGCCGCGAAAAGAATGACACATAAGGGCATTGCGCCCCCAACATGATGAGTGGGATCATACCAGCTCTATTGCACTGGATCCCATCAGAACTCTGAAGTTAAACGTGCTTAGGCGAGAGTAGTACTAGGACGGGTGACCCCCTGGGAAGTCCTCGTGTCGTACCCCCCTTTTTCTTTTGTTTTTTTGCCTCGTTCAGACTTGCCAAGATGCTTTATCCGTCACATTTCTGTTATCAAGTCCCATAGCATCTTGGGTAAGACAAATTCGCTTTGCATAGAGGCTGCGCCCGCAAACCGAGGGCGTGGAGCCTGTGACCAGGTCTCCGTCGCTACAATGCCCATAACTTTTGATCCGTATGGAGTTATGTGACGCACTGCATACCGTTGGAAAGCTCTCCGAAACCTCTAGGAAGAAGTCAGCAGGCCTACTCGGCTGCGCCTATTTTCAAAGCCCAAAATCGAACATTTTCATTAGTTTTGGGCCACGTTTCATCTTTTTGCACTGTTTGATCGTCCCGGATCGATCGTCGTGAGCCGCGGAAAGGACGACGCATAAGGGCTTTGCACCCTCAGCATGATGGGTAAGATCATACCAGCACTAATGCACTGGATCCCATCAGAACTCTGAAGTTAAGGGTGCTTGGGCGATAGTAGTAATAGGACAGGTGACCCCTTGGGAAGTCCTCCTGTCGCACCCCCCTTTTTGTTTTGTTTTTTTGCCCCGTTCAGGCTTGGCAAGATGCTTTATCCATCACATTTATATTATTTAGTCATATGGCATCTTGGGCAAGACAACTTCACTTCACGTAGAGGCTGGGCCCGTAAACCGAGGGCATGGGGCCGGTGACCAGGACTCCGTCTCTCCAGTGCCCATAACTTTTGATCTGTAAGGAGTTATGCAGCGCACAACATACCGTTCGAAAGCTCTCCAAAAGCTCTACGACGAAGGCAACAGGCCTGCTCAGCTGCACCTGTTTTCGGGGGCCAAAATCGAATATTTTCATCACTTTTGGGCCACATTTCTTCTCTTTGCACAGTTTGATCAACCCGGATCGATCGTAATGAGCCACGAAAAGGACTACACATAAGGGCTTTATGCCCTCAACATGACGGGTGCGATCATACCAGCACTAATGCACCGGATCCCACCAGAATTTTTGAAGTTAAGCGTGCTTGGGCGACAGTAGTACTAGGACGGGTGACCCTTAGGGAAGTCCTCGTGTTGCACCCATTTTTGTTTTGTTTTTTTGCCCCGTTCAGGCTTGCCAAGGTGCTTTATCTGTCACATTTCTATTATCGAGTCCCACGACACCTTGGGCAACACAACTTCGCTTCGCGTAGAGGCTGGGCCCACGAACCGAGGCGTGGGGCCTGTGACCAGGTCTCCGTCGTTCTAGTGCCTATAACTTTTGATCCATAAGGAGTTATGCGACGCACAGTATACCGTTGCAAAGCTCTCCGAATGTTCTACGACGGGGGTAGCTAGCCTGCTCGGCTGCGACTATTTTCGGAGCCCAAAATCGAACGTTTTCATCAATTTTGGGCCACTTTTCTTCTTTTTGCACTATTTCATCATCCCGGATCGATCGTCGTGAGCCGCGAAAAGGATGACACATAAGGGCTTTGCGCCCTCAACAAGACTAGTGTGATCATACCAGCACTAATGCACCGGATCCCATGAGAACTCTGAAGTAAAGCATGCTTGGGCTACAGTAGAACTAGGACGGGTGACCCCTTGGGAAGTCCTTGTGTCGCACACCCCTTTTTGTTTTATTTTTTTGCCCCATTCAGGCTTGCCAAGATGCTTTATGCGTCACATTTCCATTATCGAGTCCCACAACATCTTAGGGAAGACAACTTCGCTTTGCATAGAGGCTGGGCCCGCAAATCGAGGGCATAGGGCCTGTGACCACGTGTCCATCGTTCCGGTGCCCATAACTTTTGATCCATAAAGAGTTATGCGGCGCACATCGTACCGTTGGAAAGCTCTCCAAAAGCTCTACGATGGGGTCAGCAAGCCTATACGGCTGCAGCTATTTTCGGAGCCCAAAATCAAACATTTTCATCAGTTTTGGGCCGCTTTTCTTGTTTTTGCACTGTTTTATCGTCCCGGATGGATAGTCATGAGCCGCGAAAGGGACGACATATAAGGGCTTTGCGCCTTCAACATGACGGGTGGGATTATACCAGCACTAATGCACCAGTCCCATCAGAACTCTGAAGTTAAGCGTGCTTGGGCCAGAGTAGTACTAGGACGGGTGACCCCCTGGGAAGTCCTCGTGTCGCACCCCCCTTTTTGTTTTGTTTTTTTGCCCCATTCAGGCTTGGCAAGATGCTTTATCCGTCGCAATTTTTATTATCAAGTCCCACGACATCTTGGGTAAGACAACTTCGCTTCGCGTAGAGGCTGGGCCCGCAAACCGAGGGCGTGAGGCCTGTGACGAGGTCTCCATCGCTCTAGTGCCCATAACTTTTGATCCATAAGAAGTTATGCAGCGCACAGCATACCGTTGGAAAGCTCACCGAAAGCTCTACGACGAGGGCAACAGGCTTGTTCGGCTACGCTTGTTTTCGGAGGCCAAAATTAAACATTTTCATCAGTTCTGGGGCACGTTTCTACTTTTTGCATTGTTTTATCATCCCGGATTAATCGTTGTGAGCCGCGAAAAGGACGACACATAAGGGCTTGCGCCCTCAACATGACGGGTGCGACCATACCAATACTAATGCTCCAGATCCCATTAGAACTCTGATGTTAAGCGTGCTTAGGCGACAGTTGTAATAGGACAGGTGACCCCTTGGGAAGTCCTTGTCATGCCCCAACTCGACCCCACCTACAATTAATCAGGACGCAACGGAATTTTTGCAGTATAACTACAGTAATTAAGACACCGAGGCTCTAAACCAACCTCTCAAAACATCATACAATCAAACTCCTCAACCAAACAACAATCAATTCCTTAATACCATTAACAACATACAACATAACCATAATATACAATAATCATTCTTAGTTATACGCCTCTGTTCCAACATAACCTTAACTTTAACATACTTATCAAAATAGATTATAAACCAACTTAGCAACCCGATCATAGTCAAAAGAGAGATTACTAAGTTAGCAACAACTAGTTCATTATCTCTACTACAACTTGTACATCATAAACTATGAAGTAAATAAAAGACAACTAGAATAATTTACAAGACTATTAGGTATACAACATCTCTAACATCAAGGATGTGAGGCCCGACCCCGATTTGCGTGCAAAACCTAGCTTCGTGTGCCCTAACCTAGATTTGCGTGTCATGACCTAGGTTTAAGAATTGTGTTCATTTTATGTCCCATGCATTGAATTACGTGCATTCATTTGGGATTGCGTGCATTTAGTCAAAAAACGTGCGTCCGTCTTGTAGTTCGTGTCCTACCTCATAGTGCGTGCCCTAGACCTAGAAAAGCGTGCCTTCACGCTAATCAAGAAAGTATCTTTTACGAAGCACTAGACTATTAAATAATCCTACAAAGTCCACTATCAATATAATAATCCTAAACCAATTCACTAGAAGACAAAAATGCACCAAAAACAAAACATTCCTTATTCTTTATCCATTATTCTTTTTGCACTTCAAAATACAACTAGAATAATGCTCAAGATGACACAAATTCAGCCATTTTATTAGCCTTGGCCGACCATACCATGGTTTTGCACAAGGTTTGAGCAAATTTTTTTATTCTATTGCATGCTAAGACAAATTATGACTCAAAGCATTAAAAAATTGCTAAAATCTCACTCAATCTCCTCACCATTCTCGGCCATAACACCTTGCCATGCTAGACATTTCAAAATTTAAAGCATTTTGAAGACAAAAGCTGAATTTGAAAGCATCAAGGCCGAGCATGCTCCTCAACTTGCAAAGCTTTTGTTTTATCTTCATTTCCTTCATTTCTTTCTCTCACATTTCTCTCTCACTCTCATTTCCTCTCTCCATTTCGGTCCTTGGCTGAACTCTCACCATCTTTGCTCCTCTTCATCATTCCTTAGTCGAACAAGGCAAGCAAATAATCCAAGCAACTCAAGCAAACAAGCTAGAGTTCGAAAATCACTCTTGCATGTGCATTGAAGCTTCATTTCGGCCTAGGTGAGTTACTAAGCATCCATTTATTTTCTTCAAGTTCTAACTACATGCATGCACTAAGAGATTGATCATTAAGCTAGGAAAAATAGAGAAAAGCAAGTAGGATTTCGGCTAGGCAAAGGAAAGGAGAAGATTTGAGCTTCAACAAGGTTGTTGTGCATCTTTTGATTGATTGCAAAGGTGAGGGTTAAAACCTTTTGAAAACTCTTTAAAATTTCACATGCATGCTCATAAATGTGTGTATTTGCTTCTGTACTTGAGTTATATGGTCGGTCATGAGCTTAAGCAACCATGCATGGCAAGATCTTGGCTTGAAAATGATGCTAGGTGAAGTCGAATTTATGTGACAGCTCTCTGACCCGTCTGTTCGAGGTAAGTTTAGCTAGGCAAATGATGTTGAAAATGCTTGAAAATTGGTAAGTGACTAGTTTGGACAGTTTTGAACATTTTTTTCCAGAAATAGGCTGAAGCTAATTTTGACTCTAAGGTCCTCAAAATAGCAGATCTTTGAAATGTGACAAAATCTGGAAATCTGGAGAAATGAATCAGGTTTTGACAGATTCACTGACCTTGTGGAACGTACCATATTTGACCTAGTACATTTTGTCAAAAATGCATGAAAATTGGTATACTACTATATTTTTCAGTTCTGGACAATTTTGTCAGAAATAGACCAAAGCTAAAACTGACTCTAAGGACCTCCAAAACGTCATTTTCGGGAAAGTGTGCAAATCTGGACAGTTTTGTGCTACCTCACTGTTTCGGTTATAACTAACGATTCTGAACTCCAATTGATGCAAGGTTTGTTTATGAGTTTAGTTAACTTCTTAAGCTTTAATTTTACATCTTATTCACCGAAATTGGAGATTTTTTGCTTACCCGATTGATTGTGAGAAAACAGCCTATTGCAGTGAGTGTTTCACTTAGCTATATGCATGGAAAACTATTGTAACCTCTCTTGTGGTACTAATTGCTTGGAATTGTGATGTTGGAATATTGCGTGGACTGTTTTGAGTACTTGAGAATGTTTGAATTGAATGATGTATGACTTGGGAATGATGTTGAGTTGACTTAGGGTTTGAACACACGATTATGCATGAAATGGAAACCCTAATGGCTAAGTAGTCTTACTAAGTGTTAATCATTGGATAATGTGTGGAAACTGTACGTTGCGTGGGCTGCCCGTAAAATGTCTTATAACTTCAATTATGGTTTTGACCATTGCATGTTGTCAAATAAGCTTTTCTTGCTACCGAACCCACGTAAATGTTGTTGCATGTTGAATAATTTGTATCACTTGATTATATGAGCCTCTTAATGAGTTATATGGCCTATTTTATATGTGTTACATGGCTGCCTGTTTGATGTTCATATGACTCTATATGCCTTTCAAGTGAAATTACTTGTCTTATCGTGCCTTGTTTGACTACTTGACAACGTGTGATCTTATAGCTGTTCGGAGGCAACCTACTTTGTTGCCCTCCTAATGTGATATGTTAAATGTTATAAATGTGCATTGCATACAAGGTTGCAACCTTTCGTGTGGCATGGTAGCGTTTCACGTCCGCCGGGCGGCATCGGGCTTGCCGGTGCTACCGTGACTACCATGATCCAATTCCCTCTCTCGCTTGGTATTCACCCTTGGAGAGTTGGGTCGTAGGTTTCGGGGTACATCCGGAGTACACCCAATTGGGAGTGATAAGTGGATTATTGAAGTCGGCCGCAACAATTGATTCGAAATTGAAATTGAGAGCAAATGCTCACCGTATCCTTGAAATGATTGGTAATTGTATCCGTTTCTCGATTTGTTTCTTATAATTGCTTACCATATTATTTGTAATATGTGACATGTTTTAAAAAGGGGTTTTCATAAATTGAACCGGAAAATGAGTTTCAAAACTTATTTCTCGTTCCCCCTCGCTGAGTTCATAAGGACTCACCATCTTTTATCATCTCAGGTGAAGAAGAACAGGTACAGGAACCCGAGGATAATGTACCTAATGATGAACCCCTGGAGTGATTGCCTGTTATTGTTGTTTTGCTTGAACGTGACTACTTGTGTACCTTTTGCTGCTTGAAGACTATTTCCCTTATGTTATTTGTTGCTTGTGATGTAAAAGACCCCCGTTGTAATTTGGGGTCTAATTTTGGTTTGTACTTATTTTAAGTAGATTGATACTAGACATGACACTACTATGATCGTTTTGCTTTTACTACTGCTAGTATCTATCACAGGTTATGATGCTTAGTTAAGGAATAGGTAAATGAACTTATCCAATCTCAACAGGTACTCGCTAATAAGCTAAGATCAACAGGTATATTTTGAAACGAGGATAAATGGACAAACGATACATAGTATCATGATAGGTTATAAATCAAACGGGACGTCAAACTAACCAATAGGCAATTCAATTGACGGAATAATAGTAATCTTAGCTGGAATTGAATTTGAGATGGTAAATTTTGAGGCTGTTAGAAAATTTAGGTCAAAACAAATAACCCAATGACAACCGTTATGCTGCCGGATTTCCGAAAATTTTTTGAAGTCTAGAATAAAACGTTAAGTGTTAAACCTCCTAGAATGGTTAAGAATGTGAAAGGACTTGAATGTTTAGATCACACCCTAGTCTAACCTTTATAGGCCGGGTTGGGGCGTGACACCTTAGAAGAATGGTATCAGAGCTTAGATTGCTTAAGCCGGGTTTAACTCTCGGACCGTGGGTAGAGCCCTAAGATAATTAGGATGACTTGTTTATGTGTTATTGTGTGATAAATGCGCCTTCTATGTTCTATGTGCTTAAGTGACTTATATGCCTTGAATGTTTTTAGAATTGTACCTATAATATGTTGCATATCTTATGCATTAGATTCTTAATTATCATATTTCAATAAATTGTGCCTTTAGATGGCTGGCCCTAGTACCCGTACTACTAATAGGAGCGGTGAACCTCAAGAGACCGGGGACGCCTATCAGACTAATCCCGGTATAGCTATGTTTAATATGATGGCAACTGCCATGGATCGTGTATCACGTGTGATGGAGCGTCAGGATGCTCGTGAAGCCAACAACAACATCAACAACAGGAATAAGGGTAACCATGGGAGACATAGCAGAATGAAGGAATTCCTTGACTTTCGCCCGTCTAAATTCTACGGGGAAGCTGATGATGAGAAAGCAGAGGCTTGGCTGTCTGAGATCGAGAAGATTTTCAGGCCACTTGATTATACAGATGAAGAGAAATTGGAGTTTGCTGTATTTCTGTTGCACGGGGACGCCGAGCATTGGTGGCACACGGTAGAGGCACTGTGGGAGACTGATCAGACACCTCGCTTGTGGGGTAATTTCGTTAAGGCGTTTAAGGAGAAATATGTACTTGCAGTTTCCAGGCAGAGGCGGATCGAGGAGTTCATGCACTTAACCCAGGGTAATATGACGGTGGCCTAGTACGAGGCACATTTTGATCGACTGTCCCGTTATGCTCAATATATGGTTTGTACTCCGGAGGCAAAAATGTGGAAATTTACTGTTGGTCTGAGGCCAGAGATTTAGGACCAGTTAGCTTCTCATGACTTTGATACTTATTCTGCTCTCTTTGCTGCTGCCTCTCGAGTTGAGAAGAGGAAACTAGATGGAGCCGGTTCGAGTCAACCAAACAAGAAACCATACCAGCCTCTAGGTCAGCAGAGGAAATTCCAGAGTCAGAGTCGCGGTCAAGGCCAGAGCCAGAATAGGTCAGTGAATAACCGTGAGCCGACTAAAGCGCCATCAACCTCTTCCACCCGCAGATCCACAGGTAGTTCACCTGCTTCTCAGACTGTTACTTGTTCTCACTGTAGCAGGAAGGGTCACACTGAGGCCCAGTGTTGGAGGAAATTGGGGCGATGTGTAGGCTGTGGCAGTGATCAGCATCGGGCTAAGGATTGCCCTAGATGGCAAGGAGGACAAAATCAGGTTAAACCAGCTGGTAGAGGCAAGACTCCAGTTCCTAGAGTCCAGGCCCGAGCTTATGCCATTGAGTGTGAGGAGATTCCAGATGAGACCGCTGTTGTTGAAGGTACATTCTTTATACTGAATCAACCTGTTAAGGTGTTAATTGATCCGGGTGCTACTCATTCATTTATTACTCCCTTATGTGTGGAACGTGTGGAATTGAAAGTTGTATGTTTGCCATTTGAGGTGGAAGTTGGTACTCCAATGGGTTCTAAACTTGTAACTGGTTCAGCTTGTAAAGCATGTAAAATCCAAATTAAGGATAGGGAATTCTCAGCCAATCTTATTGTATTACCTTTTCGAGACTACGAGGTCATTTTAGGGATGGACTGGCTGGCAAAACATCATGTCCAACTGGATTGCCGAGCAAAGATTATAACGTTCCGGGTACCTGATCAACCGATACTAGAGGTTTTGGGCCGAAGAGATTTCACCGGGAGTTCCATCATTTCATCTACAAAAGCAGTGAAGTCCTTGAGGAAAGGATGCAGTGGATACTTGGCTTACCTTATCAACAAGCCGTCGGATAAAGCTAAGTTGGAGGAGATGCCCGTGATCAAAGACTATGCAGATGTTTTCCCTGAAGAGTTACCCGGTTTACCCCCAAATCAGGAGATCGAGTTTGTTATAGAGTTGCTGCCTGGCGCCCAGCCGATATCAAAAGCTCCCTATCGTATGGCACCGGCCGAGCTACAAGAATTGAAGGACCAATTGCAAGGATTGCTGAAGAAGGGATTTGTACAATCGAGCTCTTCATCATGGGGTGCGCCAGTATTATTTGTTAAGAAGAAAGACGGAACGTTGAGGCTATGCATTGACTATCGAGGTTTGAACCAAGTGATTGTCAAGAATAAATACCCACTTCCCTTGATTGATGAGTTATTTGATCAACTGCAAGGAGCCAAAGTGTATTCAAAACTCGACTTGAGGCAAGGGTATTATCAGTTGCGGATCAAGAAGGAAGATGTGCCTAAAACGGCTTTCAGGACGAGATATGGGCACTATGAATATGTGGTGATGCCTTTTGGACTAACTAATGCCCCTGCAGCTTTTATGGATTTGATGCATAGGGTGTTTCAACCCTACTTGGACCAATTTGTGGTGATCTTCATTGATGATATTTTGGTATACTCGAAATCGGAGGCGGAGCATGAGCAACATCTGCAGTTGGTACTGCAGAAACTTCGGGAGCACCGATTGTATGCAAAGTTTAGCAAGTGTGAATTTTGGCTGCAACAGATTGCATTTTTGGGGCATATCATATCCCAAGAGGGAATAGCGGTTGATCCAGCAAAGATCGATGCAGTGATGTCTTGGAAGAAGCCGGAAAATGTTACGGAAGTTCGTAGTTTTCTTGGTCTAGCCGGCTATTATCGGAGGTTCATGAAGGATTTCTCTAAGATTGCAAGACCGCTTACAAAGCTCACTCAAAAGAAAACCAAGTTTGTGTGGGATGATAAGTGCGAGAACAGCTTCCAAGGGTTGAAGAAAAGATTGACTACCGCACCAGTTCTTGCATTGCCTGAAGGGAGTCAAGGTTTTGTAATCTACAGCGATGCTTCGAAAGAAGGATTGGGATGTGTATTGATGCAAAATGGAAGAGTTATTGCATATGCTTCTAGGAAACCCAAGCCGTATGAGATGAATTACCCGACGCATGATTTGGAGTTAGCGGCTATTGTGTTTGCACTCAAGAAATGGAGGCGTTATCTGTGGGGTAACAAGTTTGAGGTATTTACTGATCATAAGAGCTTGAAATACTTATTCTCTCAAAAGGAGTTGAATATGAGGCAAAGGCGGTGGATGGAGCTTTTGGATGATTATAACTGCTCAATTAATTATGTGCCCGGTAAGGCGAACGTAGTTGCAGATGCCTTGAGCAGAAAGGCAAGCATGGCAAAACTGGAAGTCAAGGTGCAGGAGTTGTTGGAGGAAGTATTTCTGTGGAAACCACAATTGACTCAAAAAGGGTTACTTTTTGCCATTACCCAAGTTCAATTGACTTTGTTGCCTGAGTTACGAGAGGCTCAACAGAAGGACCAACAATTTCAGAAGATTAAGGAAAGTAACGCAGATTTCAAGTTTCATGATGATGGTGTTTGGAAGTTTAGGAATCGGGTTTGTGTTCCCAATGACCCAGAGCTGAAAAAGAAGATTCTTGAAGAAGCCCATAATTCAAGATACACTATTCACCCCGGTGGAACAAAGATGTACCGGGATTTGAAGCAACACTATTGGTGGAATAACATGAAAAGAGAAATTGTGGAGTTTGTAGCATGGTGTTTGACTTGCTAGAGAGTCAAAGCAGAACATCAACGACCCACAGGTTTACTTCAGCCGTTGGAGATTCCTCAATGGAAATAGGAACATATAACTATGGATTTTGTTATGGACCTGCCTAGATCACGAAAGGGTCATGACGCCGTTTGGGTTATAGTGCATAGATTAACTAAGTCGGCGCACTTTTTACCAATAAACAAGGAAGATAGTCCTGAGAAACTGGGAGATATGTATGTTGCGGAGATTGTAAGATTGCACGGAATACCTGTGAGTATTGTATCGGATAGGGATCCTCGTTTTACTTCCCGATTTTGGAAGAGATTGCAGGAAGCTTTGGGGACGAAATTGAGTTTTAGCACGGCTTATCACCCTAAGACGGATGGTCAATCGGAGAGGACTATTAAGATTTTGGAGGATATGCTGAGGGCATGTGTGTTGGACTTCGGGAAAGGTTGGGAGAGATATCTATCTCTAGCGGAATTCACCTACAACAATAGTTATCTGGCCACGATTGGGATGGCCCCTTTTGAGGCGCTGTATGGACGTAAGTGTCGATCCCCAATCTATTGGGATGAAGTAGGTGAGACGAAGACTTTTGACCCGACCCTTTTACCTGAATTAATGAAAACTGTTGATAACATCCACCTCATCCAGAAACGGATGCTTACCGCCCAGAGCAGGCAGAAGAGTTATGCAGACCGGCGGAGACGGAGTCTCGAGTTTGAGGTTGGAAACAAGGTGTTCTTGAAGATATCACCCCGGAGGGGACTGATTAAACATGGCAAGTGTGGAAAGCTAAGCCCGAGATTTGTAGGACCATTTGAGATAGTTGAGAAGGTTGGCAAGTTGGCGTATCGCCTAGCACTACCTCAGAAACTCTCCAATATTCACGACGTCTTTCATGTTTCGATGCTACGGAAGTACCATCCTGACCCGTCGCATATCTTGGAGCCAGAACCGTTGCAGCTTCGGGAAAACTTGTCTTACGAGGAGAAGCCCATTCGGATCATAGACCAGCAGGATCGGGAGTTGCACAACAGTACTATACCTATGGTGAAAGTGCTGTGGGATCATCATGGACTCGAAGAAGCAACGTGGGAAAGGCGAGACCAGATGGAGCAGCAGTATCCAGCATTATTTCAAGGTAATATTGAATTTCGGGACGAAATTCTTTGAAGGAGGGGAGGATGTGAGGCCCGACCCCGATTTGCATGCGAAACCTAGCTTCGTGTGCCCTAACCTAGATTTGCGTGTCATGACCTAGGTTTAAGAATTGTGTTCATTTTATGTGCCATGCATTGAATCACGTGCATTCGTTTGGGATTGCGTGCATTTACTCGAAAAACGTGCATCAGTCTCATAGTTCGTGTCCTACCTCGTAGTGCGTGCCCTAGACCTAGGAAAGCGTGCCTTCATGCTAATCAAGAAAGTATCTTTTACGAAGCACTAGACTATTAAATAATCCTACAAAGTCCACTATCAATATAATAATCCTAAACCAATTCACTAGAAGACAAAAATGCACCAAAAACAAAACATTCCTTATTCTTTATCCATTATTCTTTTTGCACTTCAAAATACAACTAGAATAATGCTCAAGATGACACAAATTCAGCCATTTTATTAGCCTTGGCCGACCATACCATGGATTTGCACAAGGTTTGAGCAAATTTTTGTATTCTATTGCATGCTAAGACAAATTATGACTCAAAGCATTAAAAAATTGCTCAAATCTCACTCAATCTCCTCACCATTCTCGGCCATAACACCTTGCCATGCTAGACATTTCAAAATTTAAAGCATTTTGAAGACAAAAGCTGAATTTGAAAGCATCAAGGCCGAGCATGCTCCTCAACTTGCAAAGCTTTTGTTTTATCTTCATTTCCTTCATTTCTTTCTCTCACATTTCTCTCTCACTCTCATTTCCTCTCTCCATTTCGGTCCTTGGCTGAACTCTCACCATCTTTGCTCCTCTTCATCATTCCTTAGTCGAACAAGGCAAGCAAATCATCCAAGCAACTCAAGCAAACAAGCTAGAGTTCGAAAATCACTCTTGCATGTGCATTGAAGCTTCATTTCGGCCTAGGTGAGTTACTAAGCATCCATTTCTTTTCTTCAAGTTCTAACTACATGCATGCACTAAGAGATTGATCATTAAGCTAGGAAAAATAGAGAAAAGCAAGTAGGATTTCGACTAGGCAAATGAAAGGAGAAGATTTGAGCTTCAACAAGGTTGTTGTGCATCTTTTGATTGATTGCAAAGGTGAGGGTTAAAACCTTTTGAAAACTCTTTAAAATTTCACATGCATGCTCATAAATGCTTGTATTTGCTTCTGTACTTGAGTTATATGGTCGGTCATGAGCTTAAGCAACCATGCATGGCAAGATCTTGGCTTGAAAATGATGCTAGGTGAAGTCGAATTTATGTGACAGCTCTTTGACCCGTCTGTTTGAGGTAAGTTTAGCTAGGCAATGATGTTGAAAATGCTTGAAAATTGGTAGGTGACTAGTTTGGACAGTTTTGAAATTTTTTTTCCAGAAATAGGCCGAAGCTAATTTTGACTCTAAGGTCCTCAAAATAGCAGATCTTTGAAATGTGACAAAATCTGGAAATCTGGAGAAATGAATCAGGTTTTGACAGATGCACTGACCTTGTGGAACGTACCATATTAGACCTAGTAAATGTTGTCCAAAATGCATTAAAATTGGTGTACTGCTATATTTTTCAGTTCTGGACATTTTTTCAGAAATAGACCAAAGCTAAAACTGACTCTAAGGACCTCAAAAACGTCATTTTCGGGAAAGTGTGCAAATCTGGACAGTTTTGTGCTACCTCACTGTTTCGGCTATAACTAACGATTCTGAAATCCAATTGATTCAAGGCTTGTTTCTGAGTTTAGTTAACTTCTTAAGCTTTAATTTGATATCTTATTCACCGAAATTGGAGATTGTTTGCTTACCCGATTGATTGTGAGAAAACAGCCTATTGCAGTGAGTGTTTCACTTAGCTATATGCATGGAAAACAATTGTAACCTCTCTTGTGGTACTAATTGCTTGGAATTGTGATGTTGGAATATTGCGTGGACTGTTTTGAGTACTTGAGGATGTTTGAATTGAATGATGTATGACTTGGGAAAGATGTTGAGTTGACTTAGGGTTTGAACACACGATTATGCATGAAATGGAAACCCTAATGGCTAAGTAGTCTTACTAAGTGTTAATCATTGGATAATGTGTGGAAACTGTACGTTGCGTGGGCTGCCCGTAAAATGTCTTATAACTTCAATTATTGTTTTGACCATTGCATGTTGTCAAATAAGCTTTTCTTGCTACCGAACCCACGTAAATGTTGTTGCATGTTGAATAATTCGTATCACTTGATTATATGAGCCTCTTAATGAGTTATATGGCCTGTTTTACATGTGTTACATGGCTGCCCGTTTGATGTTCATATGACTCTATATGCCTTTCAAGTGAAATTACTTGTCTTATCGTGCCTTGTTTGACTACTTGACAACATGCGATCTTATAACTGTTCGGAGGCGACCTACTTTGTTGCCCTCCTAATGTGATATGTTAAATGTTATAAATGTGCATTGCATACAAGGTTGCAACCTTTCGTGTGGCATGGTAGCGTTTCACATCCGCCAGGCGGCATCGGGCTTGCCGGTGCTACCGTGACTACCATGATCCAATTCCCTCTCTCGCTTGGTATTCACCCTTGGAGAGTTGGGTCGTAGGTTTCGGGGTACATCCGGAGTACACCCAATTGGGAGTGATAAGTGGATTATTGAAGTTGGCCACAACAATTGATTCGAAATTGAAATTGAGAGCAAATGCTCACCGTATCCTTGAAATGATTGGTAATTGTATCCGTTTCTCGATTTGTTTCTTATAATTGCTTACCATATTATTTGTAATATGTGACATGTTTTAAAAAGGGGTTTTCATAAATTGAACCGGAAAATGAGTTTCAAAACTTATTTCTCGTTCCCCCTCGCTGAGTTCATAAGGACTCACCATCTTTTATCATCTCAGGTGAAGAAGAACAGGTACAGGAACCCGAGGATAATGTACCTAATGATGAACCCCTGGAGTGATTGCCTGTTATTGTTGTTTTGCTTGAACGTGACTACTTGTGTACCTTTTGCTGCTTGAAGACTAATTCCCTTATGTTATTTGTTGCTTGTGATGTAAAAGACCCCCGTTGTAATTTGGGGTCTAATTTTGGTTTGTACTTATTTTAAGTAGACTGATACTAGACATGACACTACTATGATCGTTTTGCTTTTACTACCGCTAGTATCTATCACAGGTTATGATGCTTAGTTAAGGAATAGGTAAATGGACTTTATCCATTCTCAACAGGTACTCGCTAATAAGCTAAGATCAACAGGTATATTTTGAAACGAGGATAAATGGACAAACGAGACATAGTATCACGCTAGGTTATAAACCAAACGGGACGTCGAATTAACCAATAGGCAATTCAATTGATGGAATAATAGTAATCTTAGCTGGAATTGAATTTGCGATGGTAAATTTTGAGGTTGTTAGAAAATTTAGGTCAAAACAAATAGCCCAATTACAGCCGTTATGCTGCCGGATTTCCGGAAAAATTTTGAAGTCTAGAATAAAACGTTAAGTGTTAAACCTCCTAGAATGGTTAAGAATGTGAAAGGACTTGAATGTTTAGATCACACCCTAGTCTAACCTTTATAGGCCGGGTTGGGGCGTGACAAAGGACAAGACTCTGGCACATAGGACTCGTCCACATATGGCACATTCTCAGCTTTTTGAGGCACGTACCCGTAATCTTGCTCAATAACACCTGTATGCATGCAATAATAGAGAATGAGCTTATATAAACAAGCTCAGTGAGGATCCGATAGATCTCTAACAGTATTTACTATACTCATTGGAATTGATCCTTTGAGCAGTAAACACGCAATAAAACATCAATAACAATATAAACACATAACTATAATGACCAATCAATAAAGGATACTCTAGTTGGTGTAGCTCCAAACGCCATCACGATCTCAACCATTCTTCTTATAACTCCCCATTACTCACGCACCTGAGGTACCTCACTAGCCTTACCCTCCATGACACCTTCGTCATGTGAGCTGGAGGTAGTCTCTGGTAGTCATGCCGTTATCAACCCGACAGCCCGACGTTGCCCGAGAGGTGGCACACACATACCAAGACTCAGCAATAATAATAAACATCATTCACAGGAGGACAATCTAGAAGAATTGCCTAGCTCCCGGTTCATCAATCATCAATCAATAATCATCAATTATCATCAATATAACATCAAGTAATCAATTAAACAACAACAACTAAGTTAGATGACAAAGTAGGTCATCCAACTTAACTTGCATTAAACACGTAATCTAACCCTAGTCTAATCATCAACAACTCACAATTCAATCACTCAAATACCACCCAATCAACTAAAGGCTCAATTCAACAATTTAAAGAAAGACAACCTAAACTTCAAATAATCATATCTTACATTCTACTAATCCAAACAACTCCAAATCAGTTTCTAACACTCACCCATTCAATCAACTACATTAGCCCTCTTAGAAACCAACCAAGACACATCAAAATCAAGCCCAACAAGCCTAAAACCTCAATGCACCTAGGCTGAAATTTTTGGATTTTCACACAAACATCGCAATCGAAAATTCGGCATTATAACAACGTTACCACGTAATTAACAAACTTTTAGAAATCGACGGTAATCGATTCCAACCACAACAACTCAAAATATTCATCAAATGGCCAATCTATCAACTTTAAATACCCGAAAATAAAAATTTATGCTACAACGGTTCAAATCTCACAAGAATACATATAAACAATCCCTAGCATGCACTGAGCAATAATATAACTTCAAATTAACATTCTAACGGTTCAAAATGCAATTATAAGCAATAACATAAAATATGACTTTTGAGATCTAGAATTTTTCTCTCACCATTGATGCGAAATAAGCTTAGATATGCATGCAATGCGTGCCCAACAAGCAAAATCCAACTCGGCACGAAAATCTACGGACAAAAACTAGGTTTTTCTATGAAAATTTGCTTTGAAAACTTGAAGAAAAAGCTTTGTTTTTCTCTCTATGGCTCTCGGCCATGTAGGTGCAAAATAAGTGTGTTTTATGTTGTGTTTTGTGTGTGTTGATGCATATAAGCTAAGGTCAACATATTAAAAATGGTCAATGTTAGTTTTATTAGTCTTTTAATTCTATTTTCTAGTCTTTTAATTCATTTAATGACTATTTCTTGCTCAACTATTAAATTAACACCTAAATTAGTTCTAGACAATATATTTTAGGTGACAAAGAGTTTTACATTAAAATAGTTTCATCCGAGTCGGCTCAAAACTCGTTTTCTTGCAAAAGAAAATGTAAAAATCTTTAAAATTCCAAAACTGATTCCAAATCCGTTTTAATCAAACACGGGTCTATTAATACCCGAGGACTAGGTTTTAAAATGTTTAAAACACCCCTGTAAAAATTTTAGCGGACAGGTGTTCAAAAATACTATTCACCAATACTGACGATAAAATTTATGATTCTGTTTTTGTTGAAAATTTCATGAATGCACACTTAGCATGTATTAGGAGTATTAATCACCCCAACCTGAGTTAACTCCGGTCTCCAATAAGTGAATTCCTCAAGAACCTCCCACTTCTTGATAGCCAAACAAGAAACACTCGCCTTACGGCTAAGAGCATATGCTACAACATTTGTCTTCCCAGACAGATAACTGATAGAACAATTATAATCTCCAAGAAGTTCCATCCACCTCCGCTGACACATATTTAACTCCTTCTGTGAGATTAAATACTTAAGACTCTTATGATCAGTGAAAATCTCGAACTTACCGCCCCATTGATAATGACGCCACTTTTTCAGTGAGAAAACAACAGCCTCAAGATCATGAGTCGGATAATTCACCTCATAAGGCTTCAACTTCCCAGAAGCATAGGCAATAACCTGGCCATTCTGCATAAGAACACATCCCAAGCCCTCCTTGGATGCATCACTGTAAATGACCATATTATCGGTCCCCTCTGGTAGAGCAAGTACTGGAGCAGTAGTCAATCTCTTTTTCAATTCCTGAAACCCACTCTCACATTTCTCATCCCAAACAAAGCTAGTCTGTTTCTGAGTTAACTTAGAAAGTGGCCTGGCAATCTTTGAAAAGTCCTTGACAAACCTACGGTAATAACCCGCCAAGCCAAGAAATCTACGAACCTCCGAAACATTCTCTGGACGTTTCCAAGACATCACCGATTCAATCTTAGTGGGATCTACAGATATACCGCTCTGTGTGATAACATGGCCAAGAAAAGATATGCGTTGCAGCCAAAATTCACATTTGCTGAATTTCGCAAACAACTAATGCTCCTGCAGCTTCTGTAAGACAAGCCGTAGATGTTGCTCGTGCTCGGATTCAGACTTAGAATAAACCAAGATATCATCAATAAAGATCACCACGAATTGGTCAAAATACAGCTAAAAAACCGGATGCATAAGATCCATAAATGTTGCCGGTGCATTAGTTAATCCAAAGGGCATAACTACAAACTCATAATGCCCGTACCGAGTCCTAAAGGCAGACTTCGGAACATCCTCCGTGCGAATCCGAAGCTTATAATACCCCTGCCTCAAGTCAAACTTAGAGTAGACATTGACTCCCTGAAGTTGATCAAACAACTCGTCAATCAGTGGCAAAGGATACTTGTTCTTGATAGTCACCTGATTCAAACCACGATAATAAATACACAATCTCAAGGTACCATCCTTCTTCTTCACAAATAAAACAGGAACTCCCCAAGGTGAAGAACTCTGCTGAATGAAACCCTTCTCAATTAACTCCTGCAACTGAGTTTTCAACTCCTTCAACTCAGCTGGTGCCATCCGGTACGCTGATTTAGAAATAGGTTAAGTACCGGGAACAAGATTGATCACAAACTCCACATCTCTCTCTGGCGGTAACCCCGACAACTCCTCGGGAAATATATTAGGATATTCCCGAATAATAGGTACTTCCTCCAGCTGTAGCTTATCAGATGGCTTGTTGATCAAATAAGCTAGATAACCCGAACACTCCTTACTCACCAACTTAACGGCTTTAGTTGCTAAGATAACAAAACTCGTCTTAGCACCCCGATTCCCTACTATCTCAACTACTGGTTGATCTGGCAAACGAAACTGTATTACCTTTGTTCTATAGTTCAACTGGGCATCATACTTAGAAAGCCAATCCATACCCAAGATAACATCATACCCCCGGATAGGAAATAAGATAAGGTCCGAAGGAAAATTATACCCCTTAACATGAATTATACAATCCTTACATACTAAGCCAGTAATATACTTATCAGTCAAAGAGGTACTAATCTCAACCACATAAGGCAATCTTTCATGTTGCACATTAACACGTTGTACACAAGTAGGAGTAATGAAAGAATGTGTAGCACCAGAATCAATCAACACTTTAACAAGTTGATCAAGTATAAGGAAGTTACCTTCCATAACTGCAGTCTCCTCAGGTATCTCCTCCAAGTCAACTGCGTAGGCCCGAGCTTGAACCCGCTGCTGCTGAGGTGCACTACCTGTAGGTCGACCCTGATAACCCTAAGTCGTTGCCCGACCCTCAGTCCGCCGATATCTAGGGCAATCCCTCGCCCTATGCTGATTGCTGTCACAACCCAAACAAGCCCCTGACTTCACTCTGTAGTCGGCCTCCACATGGCCCTGGCGCTTACAGTATGTACACTGCGGTGATGATGCACTGACACTGCTACATAACACGCAAGACAACTCTTCAAGCACGATCTTTCACGTAACCACGAACTTTCCAACTAACATGGCATTTCCTGAAATGTGGTGGTGATGAGTGAGTATATACAACACGTATACTCAGTGAGGGCGAGACAGATACCGAGGTGGAAAGAAAGAAGGTCGTGCAATGCAGATAAGGTAGTTAAGCAATATAACTGACAAGTAAGCGATCAATATAAACAATCAATTCAATAAGAAATTAATAAAAGCATTAATACAACCATTCAAAGCTATACCACACTCTGAAGGCTATGGTTCACTCATACGAGCAATGTACCATGCGATTCGATTCCACGAGCATTACATCAATCTCGAGTTTGATGTTGACAACGATGACAATAAATGCGTAACCACCTTATAACATCCACTGGGTGTACTCCGGAAGTACCCCGACACATCTACGACCCAAATCTCCTAGGGTGACACCCCTAGCGAGAATGGGAATAGGACATGGAGCTAAAGCAACCAACCCTGGCAGCCCGAGACTACCCAGAGAGGCCCATCACTCACACGCCTGACTCTTATGCAATGCAATACGAGATACAAGTAATAAACGAGCAATAGCACAAAAGTGCAGATTAGTGGTGATAAACAAGATATCAAGCATTTACAATCAATAATAGCAATCAATTTACTTTTCAAGCATGGTTATCATTAATATCAGCAATAACATCAATCAAACAAGTAATAGCATTTCAAACACGAAAACGACAAATATCACTATTCAATCTCTAACTTCCAAAGGAAATTACGAGCAAACGAGCTACAGGATTAGGAAACCGATTTCACTAAATTCACTTAGGCACTACAAGGTACGTTTCTATGTCACTAAACTTCATTTTCTTACCCGGAGCCCGAAAGTCCACCTACTGTGTTTGAACTACAGCTATGCTAACCGTTCATTTAATCAACACCACAACAATGCCAAAAGTGCTTCCATGCCCTCAATAGCAAAACCCTCAACTCAATTCGAGCACGGTCAACTTTTGGTCAAATGGCCCCTTTACGTTTCTTTGTCTAATTTTCAATTTTAACAAAGGCCGATCCATTTTTATTGCACATTTTATCTTTCTATCATTAATGGAACCTATCCAAATCAAGAAATCACAATTCGGATCAAAAATCCAAAATTCTAGTGTTTTACTATTCATTTTTACTATTCGCGTTCTTGCCTAAATTCAATTTGTATTTCTAACCGTAAAAATCGCTAAATAACTAACAAGCAATGCTCTACGAACCCTAAAGAGGCATTTCCAAGCAATTTCAAGCATTATAACGCATTAAATATCAAATCTAAAAATTTGAAACAATAATCAAATTTCACAAAATATGCACAAAAGCATGAAAACCCTCACAGAGATTGAAGAGGAAGGCTTGCAAGGACTGAGCCACGTTCCTCGTCCGATTCCACGCAAGATTTTGGCCTACAATGCAAAATCAATTTTTTTTTCTTTTCCTTGAGAGTTTCGGCCATGGGAGGACTCATGGGGCATTTTTGGTTTTGTTTTTTTTTTTTGTCAATTTTGCTTAATTTTGGTTATTTAAAAGATGACAAAGCCTCAAGGGCAAAATGGTCATTTAGCAAAGTCAAAACTCAAGTTAAAATGGTCAATTAAGCTTATTTAATTAGCATTTAGTCTAATTCAAGTTAAAACAATGCAATTTTAATGAAAACCAACTAAAACTAGCTAAATTAAGCTAAAAACATTTTTCACTAAGTTTGAAGAATATTTCTCTAACTCTCATTTTCAAAATGCTACGTTCGAACGGTCAATAAACCATCGCTAATCAAATGATGAGAAATAATATAAAACTATAATTTTTGAAAAGTAGAATAGTAGAATAGTTTAAAATTCACTCCGGCTCAGAGTTACTTTTATCATTTATTTGAAAACCGAGTAATTTTAATGCAAGACAATTAAAACCGATTATTAAAATAATCAAAAAAATCAAAATAATCAATATTCATTTAAAAATAATTAATTTAACTATTTCTAGAATATTTTAAAGAATTATGAAATTAATGCTAAGATACAAAAAAAACAAGTTAATATAAACACGTAATCAAATACAATTAAACACTAACATTTAAGATGACACTTAATTAAATACAAGAAATTAAATCCAATTTCTATAAATAATAAAAATAGGTAATGATCTTTTAATTAATCAATATAAAAATTATTGAATGCTTTTAAAAGAAATATCAAAATAGTGCAAAAATGGATGATTAACTAATTAAACACTTAATTAAATGCAGTTAAATGCTATTAAGTGCATGCCGGGTTCGGGGTATCACATCCTTCCCCCTTAAAACAATTGCGTCCTCGCAATTCTTCTTCCGATAGAACTCAACATCATCTGAAATCCAACTCTGACCACTCTTTATTGGTTGCTGAGCAAAACACTGAATAAGATACTCGTCGGAAAACCCCAATAGAAATCCCAACCAAGAATGCCGAGAAAATACCAACTAAAGACTAAAATAGGGATACTGTAGATGTCACTAATACCGCACAATAACGACAAGAAGAATACCCCACACACGAATCTCTAATAGAAGTTCAACTACAACCGCTCGAGAACTCCCTATCAAGAAACCAAATAAAGACTCAACTGAAGATTCCATCCAGAGGTCCAAAGAAATACCCCGCTAGTCATGAATTTCATAGAAGAATTTCCCTATTAGGGGTGCTGAGGAGAGTATTAAGAAAACCCAATCAAATATACTTCAAGAGTCCCAGAGAAGTCTTCCAAATAATAACCCCATAGGATAACCAATTAGATCATGAGTACTGCTATCAAATGCTGAGAAGAATGTCAACGAAAATAGCAAATAAAATATAATGTGCCCAATAAGACAATCAAGTTGAATAACAAATATAGTTTCCTAGATAGACGAAAACCCTAAGGAAAAATACCGAGCTGGTGCACAATATACAAAACCAAACTCTGAGGCCTCTTCACTGTTTGCCAAGTGAGAACTTTATACAACTTACCACCAAGAAAGCCCAAAGTATTCCACAGCATACCGTAAGCAACATGAGATAATAAGTCTGAACAAAATTCCAAGTGTAAAACTTCCAATAAGTGCCATCAAGGAAAATACTAGTAGAATGCCCACCGAAACAATGCTCCAGTAAGAAAGTAGCAAGAATTGCCCATTAAGTAAGCACTAGATAAATGGCCACCAAGAATTCTATAGAATGCCATTGAAGAATTTCAGTCAAGGATGACAGTAAAACACCAATAAAGATCGAGGTACATACACCATAGACAATACCATGCAGTAAGTCTGATTGAGATCCCAATAGCCAAGTCCACCGAGAAGTGCCAACATAAGTCTCCAAAGAATACCCATTAAGAAAACCAAAGAATGCTCTAGAGAACAACCAAATAAAACCCCAAGAGAAAGCTACTCTTTCACAACTGTTAAACACAGAGGAGGACCTTAGAGATTTGCCAATAACCGAGCTCCAAAAGCAAACACCAACTCCCAAATAAAGGCTAGTCAAATACTGCTCATTCCTGTCAATCCATATAACTTGGAGGGCCTGCTACTAACCACTTCTCTTCAAGGGAAGGAAGAAGTCTTTCTTACCATTTCAACAGGACATGTATGAATGCCAATATATCACATTTATACACATGCCTAAAACTATTATGCAAGCAAGTTTATAAAACAGTTTATTCAACAGAGTCACTCAAGCACGACAATCAAGTCAAGCACAACATAATCAATCCAAATCACGGCATAACCAATTCAAGACATTCCAATACACACATTACAAGCAATACTTCAAGTAAATAACAATTCACGAGGTTGATTCGATTCACGAGGTCAACTCAATAGGTCAATTCAATGCACAACTAGACACTTCACTTTACTTGAGAAACATTTAACACATAACACATAACTATATCACATAGGTGCATACATTCAAGTCAAGACACACAATCTCACATACAAGCATACACTTTCAAGACACACTTAACAAGCACACGTTCAAGGATCACTACTCACCATACCGAGGACCCTGTCCAGGCTTATGAGCTAAACAAGCTCTGATACCACCTGTAACACCCCGATCCCTCTCGAGACCGGAAGTTCTATCAATCAATCTAATCACAACCCAATTCCAAACCCGGGCAAAATTTTTAAGGAAAAATAGACGGAGTCTCCCCTGTTTCTAGGCAAAATGTAAAACCTGTAATAGCATATAAGTGGACCAGCACCGTGTCCAACCATTCAACCACCTCAAGGCCATCCGAGCCTTGGTTCTCAACAAGCGAACACAAGTAAATGTACATTTCCAGTTTAAAGACTAACCTATCTCTTCTCAACTTTGACAAGTACATTCATGCTTGACAATTAAACCATACTAACCTATTGCATAAAAGAGACTATCATACCATTCTATTAAACCTAGTTAAGTTAATTACATAACTTTTAACACTAAATACATACAATACATGAAAACATACATCTTTGCATCTTTCTACAACTCAGCCACATAACACGCAAGACAACTCTTCAAGCACGATCTTTCACGTAACCAAGAACTTTCCAGCTAACATGGCATTTCCTGAAATGTGGTGGTGAGGAGTGAGTATACACAACACGTATACTCAGTGAGGGCGAGACAAATATCGAGGTGGAGAGAAAGAAGGCCGTGCAATGCAGATAAGGCAGTTAAGAAATATAACTGACAAGTAAGCGATCAATATAAACAATCAATTCAATAAGCAATTAATAAAAGCATTAACACAACCATTCAAAGCTATACCACACTCTGAAGGCTATGGTTCACTCATACGAGCAATATACCATGCGATTCGATTCCACGAGCATTACATCAATCTCGAGCTTGATGTTGACAACAATGACAATAAGCGTGCAACCACCTTATAACATCCACTGGGTGTACACCGGAAGTACCCCGACACATCTACGACCCAAATCTCCTAGGGCGGCACCCCTAGCGAGAATGAGAATAGGACACGGAGCTAGAACAACCAACCCTGGCAACCCGAGACTACCCAGAGAGGCCCATCACTCACGCGCCTGACTCTTATGCAATGCAATACGAGATACAAGCAATAAACGAGCAATAGCACGAAAGTGCAGATTAGTGGCAATAAACAAGATATCAAGCATTTACAATCAATAATAGCAATCAATTTACTTTTCAAGCATGATTATCATTAATATCAACAATAACATCAATCAAACAAGTAATAGCATTTCAAACACGAAAACGACAAATATCACAATTCAATCTCTAACTTCCAAAGGCAATTACGAGCAAACGAGCTACAGGATTAAGAAACCGATTTCACTACATTCACTTAGGCACTACAAGGCACGTTTCTATGTCCCTAAACTTCATTTTCTTACCCGGAGCCCGAAAGTCCACCTACCGTGTTTGAACTACAGCTATGCGAATCGGTCATTTAATCAACGCCACAACAGCGCCAAAAGTGCTACCATGCCCTCAATAGTAAAACCCCCAATTCAATTCAAGCACGACCAACTTTTGGTCAAATGACCCCTTTACGTTTCTTTGTCTAATTTCCAATTTTAACAAAGGCCGATCCATTTTTATTGAACATTTTATCTTTCTATCATTAATGGCACCTATCCAAATCAAGAAATCGTAATTCGGATCAAAAATCCATAATTCTAGGGTTTTACTATTCATTTTTACTATTCACATTCTTGCCTAAATTCAATTTGCATTTCTAATCGTAAAAATCGCTAAATAACTAACAAGTAATGCTCTACGAACCCTAAAGAGGCATTTCCAAGCAATTTCAAGCATTATAACACATTAAATATCAAATCTAAACATTTGAAACAATAATCAAATTTCACAAAATATGCACAAAAGCGTGAAAACCCTTACAGAGATTGAAGAGGAAGGCTTGCAAGGACCTGAGCCACGTTCCTCGTCCGATTCCACGCAAGATTTTGGCCTAAAATGCAAAATCAAAATTTTTTTTCTTTTCCTTGAGAGTTTCGGCCATGGGAGGACTCATGGGGCATTTTTGGTTTTGTTTTTTTTGTCAATTTTGCTTAATTTTGGCTATTTAAAAGATGACAAAGCCTCAAGGGCAAAATGGTCATTTAGCAAAGTCAAAACTCAAGTTAAAATGGTCAATTAAGCTTATTTAATTAGCATTTAGTCTAATTCAAGTTAAAACAATGCAATTTTAATGAAAACCAACTAAAACTAGCTAAATTAAGCTAAAAACATTTTTCACTAAGTCCGAAGAATATTTCTCTAACTCTCATGTTCGAAATGCTACGATCGAACGGTCAATAAACGATTGCTAATCAAATGATGAGAAATAATATAAAACTATAATTTTTGAAAAGTAGAATAGTAGAATAGTTAAAAATTCACTCCGGCTCAGAGTTACTTTTATCATTTATTTGAAAACCGAGTAATTTTAATGCAAGACAATTAAAACAGATTATTAAAATAATCAAAACAATAAAATTATACAATATACATTTAAAAATAATTAATTTAACTATTACTAGAATATTTTAAAGAATTATGAAGTTAATGCTAAGATACAAACAAACAAGTTAATATAAATACGTAATCAAATACAATTAAACACTAACATTTAAGATGACACTTAATTAAATACAAGAAAGTAAATCCAATTTCTATAAATAATAAAAATAGGTAATGATCTTTTAATTAATCAATATAAAAATTATTGAATGCTTTTAAAAGAAATATCAAAATAGTGCAAAAATGGATGATTAACTAATTAAACACTTAATTAAATGCAGTTAAATGCTATTAAGTGCATGCCGGGTTCGGGGTATCACATCCTTCCCCCTTTAAAACAATTGCGTCCTCGCAATTCTTCTTCCGATAGAACTCAACATCATCTGAAATCCAACTCTGACCACTCTTCATTGGTTGCTGAGCAAGACACTGAATAAGATACTTGTAGAAAACCCCAATAGAAATCCCAACCAAGAATGCCGAGAAAATACCAACTAAAGACTGAAACAGGGATACTGTAGATGTCACTAATACCGCACAATAACGACAAGAAGAATACCCCACACACGAATCTCCAATAGAAGTTCAACTACAACTGCTCGAGAACTCTTTATCAAGAAACCAAATAAAGACTCAATTGAAGATTCCATCTCGAGGTCCAAAGAAATACCCTGCTAATCATGAATTTCATAGAAGAATTTCCCTATTAGGAGTGCTGAGGAGAGTATTAAGAAAACCCAATCAAATATACTTCAAGAGTCCCAGAGAAGTCTTCCAAATAATAACCCCATAGGATAACCAATTAGATCCTGAGTACTGCTATCAAATGCTGAGAAGAATGTCAACGAAAATAGCAAATAAAATATAATGTGCCCAATAAGACAATCAAGTTAAATAACAAATATAGTTTCCCAGATAGACGAAAACCCTAAGGAAAAATACCGAGCTGGTGCACAATATACAAAACCAAACTCTGAGGCCTCTTCACTGTTTGCCAAGTGAGAACTTTATACAACTTACCACCAAGAAAACCCAAAGCATCTTGGGTAACACAACTTCGCTTCGCGTAGAGGCTGGGCCTGCAAACCGGGGGCATGGGGCCTTTGACCAGGTCTCCGTCGTTCCGTTGCCCATAACTTTTGATCCGTAAGGAGTTATGCGGCACACAGCATACCGTTGGAAAGCTCTCCGAAAGCTCTAAAACGGGGGCATCAAGCCTGCTCGGCTGCGCTTGTTTTCGGAGCCCATAACCGAATGATTTCATCAGTTTTGGGCTACTTTCCTTCATTTTGCACTGTTTCATTGTCCCAGATCAATCGTCGTGAGCCACAAAAAGGACGACACATAAGGGCATTGCATCCTCAAAATGACGGGTATGATCATACCAGCACTAATGCACCGGATCCCATCAGAACTTTCAAGTTAAGCGTGCTTGGGTGACAGTAGTAATAGGACGGGTGACCCCCTAGGAAGTCCTCGTGTTGTACCCCCTTTTTGTTTTGTTTTTTTTGCCCGTTCAGGCTTGCCAAGATGCTTTATCCGTCACATTTCTGTTATCGAGTCCCATGGCATCTCGGGCACACAGTATACCGTTGCAAAGCTCTCCGAATGCTTTACGACGGGGGTACCAAGCATGCTCGGTTGCGACTATTTTCGTAGCCCAAAATCAAACGTTTTCATCAGTTTTGGGCCACTTTTCTTCTTTTTGCACTGTTTCATCGTCACGGACGTGAGCCAAGAAAAGGACGATACATAAGGGCTTTGCACCCTCAACATGACAAGCGGGATCATACCAGCACTAATGCACCGGATCCCATTAGAACTCTAAAGTTAAGCGTGCTTGGGCCGGAGTAGTACTAGGACAGTTGACCTCCTGGGAAGTCCTCGTGTCGCACCCCCCTTTTTGTTTTGTTTTTTTGCCCCGTTTAGGCTTGCCAAGATGCTTTAACCATCACATTTATATTATCGAGTCCCACGGCATCTTGGGCAAGACAACTATGCTTCGCGTAGAGGCTGGGCCGGCAAATCGAGGGCGTGGGGCCGGTGACCAAGTCTCCGTCGTTCCAGTGCTCGTAACTTTTGATCTGTAAGGAGTTATGCGGCGCACAGCATGTCGTTGGAAAGATCTCCGAAAGCTCTACGACGAGGGCAGCAAGCCTGCTCAACGGCGCCTATTTTCAGTGGCCAAAATCCAATATTTTCATCATTTTTGGGGCACGTTTCTTCTTTTTGAACAGTTTGATCGTCGCGGATCGATCATCGTGAACCGTGAAAAGGACGACACATAAGGGCTTTGCGCCCTCAACATGACGGGTGCGATCATACAGCACTAATATACCAAATCCTATCAGAACTCTGAAGTTAAGTGTCCTTGGGCGACAATAGTAATAGGACGGGTGACCCCCTGGGAAGTCCTTGTGTCGCACCCCCCTTTTTGTTTTATTTTTTTGCCTCGTTTAGGCGTGCCAAGATGTTTTATGCGTCAAATTTCAATTATCGAGTCCCACGGCATCTTGGGGAAGATAACTTCACTTTGCGTAGAGGCTGGGTCCACAAACCGAGCGCGTGGGGCCTGTGACCACGTCTCCGTCGTTTCGGTGCCCATAACTTTTGATCCATAAAGAGTTATGCGGCGCACAACATACTGTTGAAAAGCTCTCTGAAAGCTCTACGACGGGGTCAGTAAGCCTATTCTACCGTAGCTATTTTCGGAGCCCAAAATCTAATGTTTTCATCAGTTTTGGTCCACTTTTATTGTTTTTGCAATGTTTCATCGTCCCGGATGGAACGTTGTCAGCCGCGAAAAGGACGACATATAAATGTTTTGCGCCCTCAACATGATGGGTGGGATCATATCAGCACTAATGCACCGGATCCCATCAGAACTCTGAAGTTAAGTGTGCTTGGGCCAGAGTAATACTAGGACAGGTGACCCCCTGGGAAGTCCTCGTGTCGCACCCCCTTTTCTGTTTTGTTTTTTTCTCCCGTTCAGGCTTGCCAAGATGCTTTGTTCGTCACATTTCTATTATCATATCCCACGGTATCTTGGGTAAGACAACTTCGCTTCGCGTAGAGGCTGGGCCCGCAAATCGAGGGCTGGTGCATGTGACGAGGTCTCCGTCGCTCCAGTGCCCTTAACTTTTGATCCGTCAGGAGTTATGCGGCGCACAGCATACCGTTGGAAAGCTCTCCGAAAGGTCTACGACGAGGGCAGCAGGACTGCTCAGCTGCACCTATTTTCGGAGGCCAAAATCCAACATTTTCATCAATTTTGGGCCACGTTTCTTCTTTTTGCATTGTTTTATCGTCCCGGATCGATCGTCGTGAGCTGCGAAAAGGACGACACATAAGGGCTTTGCGACCTCAACATGACGGGTGAGACCATACCAGCACTAATGCTCCAGATCCCCTCAGAACTCTGAAGTTAAGCGTGCTTGGGCGACAGTAGTAATAGGACAAGTGAACCCCTGGGAAGTCCTCGTGTCGCACCCCCCTTTTTGTTTTGTTTTTTTGCCCCGTTCAGGCTTGCCAAGATGCTTTATCCATCACATTTCTATTATCGAGTCCCATGGCACTTGGGCAAGAAAACTTCACTTCGCGAAGAGGTTGGGCCAGCAAACCGAGGGTGTTGGCCTTATTACTAGGTCTTCGTCGCTCCGGTGCCTATAACTTTTGAACCGTAAGGAGTTATGGGCACATAGCATACCGTTGGAAAGCTCTCCGAAATCTCTACGACAGGGGTAACAGGCCTCCTCAGCTGTGCCTTTTTTTGGATCCCAAAATTGAACATTTCCATCAATTTTGGGCCACTTTTCATATTTTTGCATTGTTTGATCGTCCTGGATCGATCGTCGTGAGCCGCGAAAAGGATGACACATAAGGGCATTGAGCACTCAACATGACGGGGGCAATCATAGCAGCACTAATGCATCGGATCCCATTAGAAATCTGAAGTTAAGCGTGCTTGGGCGACCGTAGTAATAGGACGGGTGACCCCCTGGGGAGTCCTCGTGTCGCACACCATTTTTTGTCACACACCATAGCAGCACTAATGCATCACATTTCTATTATTGAGTCCCACGGCATAATGGGCAAGAAAACTTCACTTCGCGTAGAGGCTGGGACCGCAAACCGAGGGCATTGGGCCTGTGACACCATCTCCGTCGTTCCGTTGCCCATAACTTTGATCCGTAAGGAGTTATGTAGCGCACCGCATACCATTGGAAAGTTTTCCAAAGCTCTACAACGGGAGCAGCAAGCCTGCTCGGCTGCGCCTGTTTTCAGAGCCCAAAATCGAACATTTTCATTAGTTTTGAGCCACTTTTCTTCTTTTTGCACTGTTTTACTATCCCGGATCGATCGTCGTGAGCAGCGAAAAGGACGACACATAAAGGCTTTGTGCCCTCAACATGATGGGTGCAATCATACCAGCACTAATGCAACAGATCCCATCAGAACTCTGAAGTTAAGCGTGCTTGGGCGACAGTAGTAATAGGATGGGTGATCCCTTAGGAAGTCCTTTTGTTGTACCCCCTTTTTGTTTTGTTTTTTTCCGCCGTTCAAGCTTGCCAAGATTCTTTATCTGTCGCATTTCTATTATTAAGTCCCACGACATCTTGGGCAAGAAAACTTCGCTTCGCGTAGAGGCTGGGCCTGCAAACTGAGGGCTTGGGGCGCCTGTTTTTGGAGCCCAAAATCGATCGTTTTCAACTGTTTTGGGCTACTTTTCTTCTTTTTGAACTGTTTCATCGTCCTAGATCGATCGTCGTGAGCCGCGAAAAGGACAACACATAAAGGCATTGCGCCCCCAACATGACGGGTAGGATCATTCCAGCACTAATACACCGGATCCCATCAGAACTCTGAAGTTAAGCGTGGTTGGGCCAGAGTAGCATTAGGACGGGTGACCCCCTGGGAAGTCCTCGTGTCGCACCCCCCTTTTTGTTTTGTTTTTTTGCCCCGTTCAGGTTTGCCAAGATGCTTTATCCATCACATTTCTATTATCGAGTCCCACGGCATCTTGGGCAAGACAACTTTGCTTCGCGTAGAGGCCGGGCCCTCAAACCGAGGGCGTGGGGCTTGTGACCAGGTCTCCGTCGCTCCAGTGCCTATAACTTTTTGATCCGTAAGGAGTTATGCGGCTCACATCATACCGTTGGAAAGCTCTCTGAAAGCTCTACGACGGGGGTAGCAGGCCTGCTCGGCTGCTCCTATTTTCGGAGCCCAAATTTGAACGTTTTCATCAGTTTTGGGCCACTTTTCTTCTTTTGGCACTGTTTCATCGTCCCAGATCGATCGTCGTGAGCTGCGTAAACAATGACACATAAAGGCTATGCGCCCTCAACATGACGGGGGCGATCATACCAGCACTAATGCACTGGATTCCATCAGAATTCTGAAGTTGAGCGTGCTTGGTCGACAGTAGTACTAGGATGGGTGACCCCTTGTGAAGTCCTTGTGTTGCACCCCTTTTTGTTTTGTTTTTTTTACCCCGTTCAGGCTTGCCAAGATGCTTTATCTATCACATTTCTATTATCGAGTCCCACGACATCATGGGCAAGACAACTTCGCTTCGCGTAGAGGCTGGGCCCGCAAACCGAGGGCGTGAGGCTTGTGACACGGTCTCCGTTGTTCCGTTGCCCATAACTTTGATCCGTATGGAGTTATATGGCGCACCGCATACTATTGGAAAGCTTTTCGAAAGCTTTACAATGGAGGCAGCAAGCCTGCTCGGCTGCGCCTATTTTCAGAGCCCAAAATCGAATGTTTTCATCAGTTTTGTGCCACTTTTCTTCTTTTTGAACTGTTTCGTTATCCCGGATCAATCGTCGTGAGCAGCGAAAAGGACGACACATAAGGGCTTTGTGCCCTCAACATGATGGGTGCGATCATACCAGCACTAACGCACTGGATCCAATCAGAACTCTGAAGTTAAGCGTGCTTGGGCGACAGTAGTAATATGACAGGTGACCCCCTGGGAAGCCCTCGTGTTGTACCCCCTTTTTGTTTTGTTTTTTTGCCCCTTTCAAGCTTGCCAAGATTCTTTATCCATCACATTTCTATTATCGAGTGCCACGGCACCTTGGGCAAGAAAACTTCACTTCGCGTAAAGGCTTGGCATGCAAACAGAGGGCGTTGGGCGCCTGTTTTTGGAGCCCAAAATCAATAATTTTCATCTATTTTTGGCCACTTTTCTTCGTTTTGATTCATAAGGAGTTATGCGGCACACATCATACCGTTGGAAAGCTCTTCGAAAGCTCTATGACGGGGGGAGCAGGCCTGCTAGGCTGCTGTGAGGCCCGACCCCGAATAACGTGCCTTACCTCGATTTATGTGCCTTAGACCCATAACTGTATGGCCGACCTTGGATTACGTATCCTGTCTTGGTTTTTATGCATGCCTCGTTATACGTGTCTTAACCTAGAATTGTGTGCCCTAATCCTCGAGATACGTGCAATACCTAGATAAAAGTGTCATGACCTTAATTTACGTGCGAGACCTCAATTTGCGTGTGTCTCTTCGTTCGTGTGCATTAACCTTGAACCGCGTGCTTTAACCTAGGTTTAAGAGTCGTGTCTTGAATTACGTGCATTGCATTGAATTACGTGCCTTATTTTGATCTACGTTCCTTCACCTAGGGTTGCGTGTGTTAGCATTATAATCCGTGCACTTATCTTGAAGTATATGCCTTAGTCTTGAAATACGTGCTGTACCTCGTAGTTCGTGTCTTACCTTGTAATTCGTGCCCTAGACCTAGGAATCCGTGCCACCACGTTAATCAAGAAAGAATCCTACACAAAGCACTAGACTATTAAACAATCCTACAAAATCCACTAACAATATAATAATTCAAATTCCCTTCACTAGAAGACAAAAAATGCACAAAACACTAAACATTCTTCATTCTTTATTCCTTTTCTTTTTCACTTCCAAACACATGCAATAAAATAAGCTCAACCAAGACAAAATTTCAGAATTTTATACATGTTTGGCCGACCACTAGGTGGTTTTGTGCATTCTCATTCAATATGACTTAATTCTTAGACACATCTAAACATTCTATGACACAAATGCTTAAAAAATTGCTCAAAAACCCTACCACTTGCACACTATTTTCGGTCACATCATCCTTGCCCATCCTAGCAATTTCAAAATAGCACATTGGAGACACAAAATGCAGAATTTGGAAGCCCAAGGCCGACATTCTCCTTGAACATGCAAAAGGCTTGAATTGTTGTCATTTTTCTTCATTTCTCTTTCACTTTTCTCTCTCCCCTCTCATTTTCCTCTCTCATTCTCGGCCTTGGCTGAGTTCTCCATCTTCTTAGCTTCCCTTCTTCACACCATAGCTAAGCATAGCAAGCTACAAACAAAGAATCACAACCGAGCTAGCTAAGGAGTAGAAATCATACTTGCATGTGCTTTGGAGTCTTCTTTTCGGCCTAGGTGAGCTTCTTGACATCCATTTCTTTTCTTCATGTTTTAACCTCATGCATGTGCTAAAATATTGATCATTAAGCTAGGAAAAATAGAGAAAAGCTAGTGAGGTTTCGGCTAGACAAAGGAGAAGAGAAGATTTGAACTTCAACAAAGGGTTTTGAGCACTTGTGGTTGATTGCTAAGGTGAGGGTTAAAACCTTTTGAAAACTCTTCAAAAATTCACATGCATGCTCATAGATGTGTGTATTTGCTTCTGTACTTGAGCTATATGGTCGTTCATAAGCTTAAACAACCATGCATGGCAAGATCTTGGCTTGAAAATGATGCTAGGTGAAGTCGAAATGGTTAACAGCTCTCTGACCAGTCTGTTCGAGGTAATCTTAGCTAAGAAAATGATGTTGAAAATGCTTTAAAATTGGTAGGTGACTAGTTTGGACAGTTTTGAACATTTTTCCTAGAAATATGCCGAAGCTAATTTGGAATCTAAGGTCCTCAAAATGGCAAATCTTTAAAATGTGACCAAATCTGGAAATCTGGAGAAATGAAGCATGTTTTGGCAGATGCACTGACCTTGTGGAACGAACCATATTAGACTTAGTAAATGATGTCCAAAATGCACGAAATTTGGTGTTCTGATAGATGTTTCAGTTATAAACAATTTTTTCAGAAATGGACCAAAGCTAAAACTGACCCTAAGGACCTCAAAAACGTCAATTTCTGAAAAGTGTGCAAATCTGGACAGTTTTGTGCTACCTCACTGTTTCGGCTATAACTAATGATTCTGAACTCCAATTGATGCAAGGTTTGTTTCTGATTTTATTTAGCTGCTTAAGATTTAATTTGACATCTTATCCTCTGAATTTTGAGATTGTTTGATTATCCTATTTATTGTGGGAAAACAGCCTATTGCAGTAAAGGTTTCATTTAGCTACATGCTTGGAAAATTGTTGTAACCTCTCTTGTGGTTCTAATTGTGTGGAAATGTGGTGTTGGGATGTTATGTGGACTGTTTTGAGTACTTGAGGATGCTTGAATTGAATGATGCATGACTTGAGAATGATTTTGAGTTGACTTAGGGTTTTAATCACACGATTAAGCATGGAATGGAAACCCTAATGACTAAGTGGTTTTGCTAAGTGTTGATCTTTTGGTTGTTGTGTGGAAATTATATGCTTAGTGGGCTGCCCGTAAATGTTTTATAACTTCAAAAGTGATCTTGACCATTGCATGTTGATAAATAAGTTTTTCTTGCACCCGAACCCATGTTTGATGTCATTGCATGTTGAATAATCTTATCACTTGATCATGTGGGCTTCTTAATGAGTTATATGGCCTGTTTTACATGTGTTACATGGCTGCCTGTTTAACTTTCATATAACTCTATATGCCTTTCAAGTGAAATTTCATGTTTTATCGTGCCCTGCCTGTTTACTTGGTCAATGTGCAATCTTATGACTGTCCGGAGGCAACCTACTTTGTTGTCCTCCTACTGTGATATATTACCTGTTTTATCGTGCCCTGCCTGTTTACTTGGTCAATGTGCAAGCTTATGACTGTACGGAGGCAACCTACTTTGTTGTCCTCCTACTGTGATATATTACCTGTCATAAATGTGCATTGCATACAAGGTTGCAACCTTTCCTGTTGGCATGGTAGCGATCACGCACACCGGGCGGCATCGGGCTTGCTGGTGCACCCGTGACTACCATCGTCCCATTCCCTCTCTCGCTTGGGGGCTAGACTTCCTCGGAGAGTTGGGTCGTAGGATTTCAGGGTACATCCGAAGTACACCCACCTAGCGTGTTTGGGGGATGATTTGAAGTCGGCCGCAACTTCTGATTCTGGAACTGATCTGAGAGCAAAAGCTCACTGTATCCTTTTTACTATGTGTATAAGTACTCTCTCTTGTTTCCTAGACAACCTCGGGGAGGAAAGACCGGTATTTATGTTTCTGTACTTATATTTTGTTATATTCATGCTTGCAAAAGGATTTCATAAGTTGAACCGAAAAATGAGTTTCAAAACTTATTTCTCGTTCCCCCTCGCTGAGTTCATAAGGACTCACCCTCTTTTATCATCTCAGGTGAAGAAGATCAAGAACAGGTACCCGAGGACGATGTGCTTAACGATGATTCCTTGGAGTGATTTCCTGTCTTGTGTGCTTTGCGTGATTATGGCTATTTGTGAATTATGCTACTTGAAGACTATTTCTTTTATGTTGCTCGTTGTTTATTGATGTAAATGACCCCATTGTAATTTGGGTTTAATTTGGGGATTGTACTATTTATAACCGGACGAACTTTTATTAGGTTGTTTGCTTTCGTTTTCTTAATTAGTAGTTATCGTAGGCATTCAAACCACTAGATGAACAATCAACTAAGTTAATTCTATCGAATTTTACTTAGGTGCTCATTTGCAAACTAAAGGATAATAGGTACTTGCATGATAGGAAATTGACAAATAAACGGGACATAGTTATCATGTTAGGCTTATTAACCAAACGAGACTTTCAAGATAAACTAGTAGGCAAATCGGTTGGTGACAAATAGGAGTCCTTAATGGAATTGGATTAATGATTAGAATAATTGAGGCGTTTAGAGAATTAGGTCAAACCAAAGAGCCCAATTACAGCCGTTATGCTGCCGGTTTACCGAAAAATTTTGGAGTTTAGGCCAAAAACATTAAGTGTGTAATATTCATAAACGGTTAAGTATGTGATATGACTTGAATGTTTAGATCACACCCTAGTCTAACCTTATAGGACGGGTTGGGGCGTGACAGTTGCGCCTGCTTCAGAGGCCAAAATTGAATATTTTCATCAGTTTTGGGCCACGTTTCTTCTTTTTACACTGTTTCATCGTCCCAGATCGATCGTCGTGAGCCACGTAAAGGACAACACATAACGGCTTTACGCCCTCAACATGTCGAGTGCCATAATACCAGCACTAATACACCGAATCCCATCAGAACTCTGAAGTTAACCGTGCTTGGACGACAGTAGTACTAGGACGGGTGACCCCTTGCGAAGTCCTCGTGTCGTACCCCCCTTTATGTTTTTTTTTTTTGCCCCGTTCAGGCTCGCCAAGATGCTTTATCCATCATATTTCTATTATCGAGTACCACGGCATCTTGGGCAAGAAACTTCGCTTCGCGAAGAGGCTGGGCGGCGTGGGGCTTGTGACCAGGTCTCCGTCATTCCGTTGCCCATAACTTTTGATTCGTAAGGAGTTATGCGGCGCACAGCATACCGTTGCAAAGCTCTCCGAAAGCTCTATGACGGGGGCAACAAGCCTGCTTGGCTAGGACTATTTTCAGAGTCCAAAATCGAACGTTTTCATCTATTTTGGGCCACTTTTCTTCATTTTGCACTGTTTCATCGTCCCGGATCGATCGTCGTGAGCCGCAAAAAGGACGACACATAAAGGCTTTGCTCCCTTAACATGACGGGCGGGATCATACCATCACTAATGCACCGAATTCCATCAGAACTCTGAAGTTAAGCGTGCTTGGGCCAGAGTAGTCCTAGGACGGGTGACTTCCTGGGAAGTCCTCGTGTCGCACCCCCCTTTTTATTTTATTTTTTTGCCCCGTTCAGGCTTGCCAATATGCTTTATCCGTCACATTTATATTATCGAGTCCCACAAAATCTTGGGCAAGCCAACTACGCTTCGCATAGAGGTTGGGCCCGCAAACCGAGGGCGTGGGGCCGGTGACTAGGTCTCCGTTGTTCCAGTGCCCACAAATTTTGATCCGTAAGGAGTTATGCGGCGTACACCATACCATTGGAAAGCTCTCTGAAATTTCTACGACGAGGGCACCAGGCCTGCCCTGCTGCGCCTGTTTTCAAAGGCCAAAATCAAATATTTTCATCAGCTTTGGGCCACATTTCTTCTTTTTGCACTGTTTGATCATCCCGGATCGATCGTCGTGAGCCGTGAAAAGGATGACACATAAGGGCTTTGCGCCCTCAACATGACATGTGCGATCATACCAGCACTAAATAACTGGATCCCATCAGAACTCTGAAGTTAAGTGTGCTTGGGCGACAGTAGTAATAGGACGGGTGACCCCCTGGGAAGTCCTTGTGTCGCACCCCCCTTTTCGCAGCTCACGACGATCTATCTGAGACGATGAAACAGTGCGTAAACAACAAAATGGTCCAAAACTGATGAAAACGTTTGATTTTGGGCTCTGAAAACAGCCGCAGCCAAATAGGCATGCTACCTCCGTCGTAGAGCTTTAGGAGAGCTTTTCAATGGTACATTGTGCGCTGCATAATGCCTTACAGATCAAAAGTTATGGGCATCGGAACGACGGAGACGTGGTCACAGGCCCCACGTCCTCAGTTTGCGGGCGTAGCCTCTACGCAAAGCGAAGTTGTCTTGCCCAAGATGCCGTGGGACTCGATAATAAAAATGTGACGCATAAGTTTTGGGCCACTTTTCTTCATTTTGCACTGTTTCATCGTACCGAATCGATCGTCGTGAGCCGCGAAAAGGACGACACATAAGGGCTTTGCGCCCTCAACATGACGGGCAGAATCATACCAGTACTAATGCACCGGATCCCATCAGAACTTTGAAGTTAAGCGTGCTTGGGACAGAGTAGTACTAGGACGGGTGGTCCCCTAGGAAGTCCTCGTGTCGCACCCCCCTTTTTGTTTTGTTTTTTTGCCCCGTTCAGGCATGCCAAGATGGTTTATCCGTCACATTTATATTATCGAGTCCCACAGTATCTTGGGCAAGACACCTTCACTTTGCATAGATGCCAGGCCTGCAAACCGAGGCCGTGGGGCTTATGACCAAGTCTCCGTCGTTCCGGTGCCCATAACTTTTGATCCGTAAGGAGTTATGCAGCTCACAGCATACCGTTGGAAAACTCTATGACGGGGGTAGGAAGCCTGCTCGGCTGCCCCTATTTTCAGAGCCCAAAATTGAAAGTTTTCATTAGTTTTGGCCCAATTTTCTTCTTTTTGCACTGTTTCATCGTCCCAGATCGATCGTCGTGATCCGCATAAAAAACGACACATAAGGGCTTTGCGCCCTCAACATGACGGGTGTGATCATACCAGCATTAATGCACCAGATCCCATCAGAACTCTGAAGTTGAGCGTGCTTGGTCGACAGTAGTACTAGGACAGGTGATCCCCTGTTAAGTCCTCATGTTGCACCCATTTTTGTTTTGTCTTTTTTGCCCCGTTCAGGCTTGCCAAGATGCTTTATCCGCCACATTTCTATTATCGAGTCCCACGGCATCATGGGCAAGACAACTTCGCTTCGCGTAGAGGTTGGCTCGCAAACCGAGGGCGAGGGGCTTGTGACACGGTCTCCGTCGTTCCGTTGCCCATAACTTTGATCCGTAAGAAGTTCTGTGGCGCACCGCATACCGTTGGAAAGCCTTTCGAAAGCTCTACAATGGAGGCAGCTAGCCTACTCGGTTGCGCCTGTTTTCAGAGCCCAAAATCGAACGTTTTCATCAGTTTTGTGTCACTTTTCTTCTTTTTGAACTATTTTGTTATCCCGGATCGATCGTCGTGAGCAGCGAAAAGGATGACACATAAGGCTTTGTGCCCTCAACATGATTGGTGCAATCATACCAGCACTAACACACCGGATCCCATCAGAACGCTGAAGTTAAGCTTGCTTGGGCGACAGTAGTAATAGGACGGGTGACTCCCTGGGTAGTCCTCGTGTTGTACGCTCTTTTTGTTTTGTTTTTTGCCCCGTTCAAGCTTGCCAAGATGCTTTATCCACCACATTTTTATTATCGAGTCCCACGACATCTTGGGCAAGAAAACTTCACTTTGCATAAAGGCTGGGCATGCAAACCAAGGGCTCGGGGCGCCTATTTTTAGAGCCCAAAATTGATCGTTTTCATCATTTTTGGGCCACTTTTCTTCTTTTTGAACTGTTTCATCATCCCAGATCGATCGTCGTGAGCCACGGAAAGAACAACATATAAAGGCTTTGGGCCCTCAACCTGACGGGTAGGATCATACCAGCACTAATACATTGGATCCCATCAGAACTCTAAAGTTAAGCATGGTTGGGCCAGAGTTGTACTAGGAAGGGTGACCCCCTAGGAAGTCCTGGTGTCGCACCCCTCTTTTTGATTTGTTTTTTGCCCTGTTTAGGTTTGCCAAGATGCTTTATCAGCCACATTTCTATTATCGAGTCCCACTGCATCTTGGGCAAGACAACTTCGCTTCGTGTAGAGGCTGGGCCCGCAAACTGAGGGCGTGGGGCCTGTGACCACGTCTCCGTCGCTCCAGTGCCCATAACTTTAGATTCGTAAGGAGTTATGCGGCGCACATCATACCGTTGGAAAGCTCTTCGAAAGCTCTACGATGGGGGATATAGGCCTGCTCAGCTGCGCCTGCTTTAAGAGGCCAAAATCGAACATTTTCATATGTTTTGAGCCACGTTTCTTCTTTTTGCACTATTTCATCGTCCCAGATCGATCGTCGTGAGCTGCGTAAAGGACGACACATAAGAGCTTTGCGCCCTCAACATGACGGGTGTGATCATACCACCACTAATGCACCGGATCCCATCAAAACTCTGAAGTTAAGTGTGTTCGGGCGACAGTAGTACTAGGACGGGTGACCCCCTGGGAAGTCCTCGTGTCGCACCCCCCCTTTTTGTTTTTTTTTTTGCCCCGTTCAGGCTTGCCAAGATGCTTTATCCGTCAGATTTCTATTATCGAGTCCCACGGTATCTTGTGCAAGACAACTTCACTTTGCGAAGTGGCTGTGCCAGCAATCCGAGGGTGTGGGCTTGTGACCAGGTCTCCGTCGTTCCGTTGCCCATAACTTTTGATTCGTAAGGAGTTATGCGGCGCACAACATACCATTGCAAAGCTCTCCGAAAGCACTACCACAGGGACAACAAGCCTGCTCGGCTAGAACTATTTTCAGAGCCCAAAATCGAACGTTTTCATCAGTTTTGGGCAACTTTTCTTCATTTTTCACTGTTTCATCATCTCAGATCAATCGTCGTGAGCCGCGAAAAGGACGACACATTAGGGCTTTGTGCCCTCAACATGACGGGTGGGATTATACCAACACTAATGCACCGGATCCCATCAGAACTATGAAGTTAAGCGTTCTTGGGACAGAGTAGTACTAGGATGGGTAACCTCCTGGGAAGTCCTCGTGTCGTACCCCCCCTTTTTGTTTTGTTTTTTTGCCCCGTTCAGGCTTGCCAAGATGCTTTATCCATCACATTTATATTATCGAGTCCCACGTCATCTTTGGCAAGCCAACTACGCTTCACATAGAGGCTGGGCCCGCAAACCGAGGGTGTAGGGCCGGTGACTAGGTCTCCGTTGCTCCAGTGCCCACAACTTTTGATCCGTAAGGAGTTATGCAGCGCACACCATACAATTGAAAAGTTCTTCGAAAGTTCTACGATGAGGGCACTAGGCCTGCCCCGCTGCGCCTGTTTTCAAAGGCCAAAATCAAACAATTTCATCAGTTTTGGGCCATATTTCTTCTTTTTGCACTGTTTGATCGTCCCGGATCGATCGTCGTGAGCCGTGAAAAGGATGACACATAAGGGTTTTGCACCCTCAACATGACATGTGCGATCATACCAGTACTAAAGCACCGGATCCCATCAGAACTCTGAAGTTAAGCGTGCTTGGGCGACAGTAGTAATAGGATGGGTGACCCCTTGGGAAGTCCTTGTGTGGCACCCCCCTTTTTGCGGCTCACGACGATCCATTCAAGACGATGAAACAGTGTATAAGCAAGAAAAGTGGGCCAAAACTGATGAAAACGCTTGATTTTGGGCTCTGAAAACAGTCTCAGCCAAACAGGCATAGTGCCTCCATCTTATAGCTTTCAGAGAGCTTTCCAACGGTACGTTGTGCGCCGCATAACTCCTTACATATCAAAAGTTATGGGCATCGGAACAACAGAGACGTAGTCATAGGCCCCACGCCCTTGGTTTGCGGGCCCAGCCTCTCCGCAAAGCGAAGTTGTCTTGCCCAAGATGCCGTGGGACTCGAAAATAGAAATGTGACGCATAAGTTTTGGGCTACTTTTCTTCATTTTGCACTGTTTCATCTCCTCGGATTGATCGTCGTGAGCCGCGAAAAGGACGACACATAAGGGCTTTGCGCCTTCAACATGGCGGGTAGGATCATACTAGCACTAATGCACCGAATCCCATCAGAACTCTGAAGTTAAGCGTGCTTAGGACAGAGTAGTACTAGGATGGGTGATCCCCTAAGAAGTCCTCGTGTCGCACCCCCATTTTTTGTTTGTTTTTTTGCCCTGTTCAAGATTGCCAAGATGCTTTATCCGTCACATTTATATTATCGAGTCCCACGGTATCTTGGGCAAGACACCTTCACTTCGCGTAGAGGCCGGGCCTGCAAACCGAGGCCATGGGGCCTATGACTAGGTCTCTGTCGTTCCGGTGCCCATTACTTTTGATCTGTAAGGAGTTATACGACTCACAACATACCATTGGAAAGCTCTCCGAAAGCTCAGCGACGGGGGTAGAAAGCCTGCTCGGTAACCCCTATTATCAGAGCCCAAAATTGAACATTTTCATTAGTTTTGGGTCACTTTTCTTCTTTTTGCACTGTTTCATCATCCCAGATCGATCGTCGTGAGCCGCGTAAACAATGACACATAAGGGCTTTGTGCCCTCAACATGACAGATGCGATCATACCAGTACTAATGCATCGGATCCCATCAGAACTCTGAAGTTGAGCATGCTTGGTCGACAGTAGTACTAGGACGGGTGATCCCCTATGAAGTCCTCGTGTTGCAACCCTTTCTGTTTTATTTTTTTTGCCCCGTTCAGGCTTGCCAAGATGCTTTATCCGTCACATTTCTATTATCGAGCCCTACGGCATCATGGGCAAGACAACTTCGCTTTGTGTAGAGGCTGGGCCCGCAAACCGAGGGCGTGGGGCTTGTGACACGGTCTCCATCGTTCCGTTGCCCGTAACTTTGATCCATAAGGTGTTATATGGCTCACCGTATACCGTTGGAAAGCTTTTCGAAAGCTCTACAACAAAGGCAGCAAGCCTACTCGGCTGTGCCTGTTTTCAGAGCCCAAAATCGAACATTTTCATCAGTTTTGTGTCACTTTTCTTCTTTTTGAACTGTTTCGTTATCCCGGATCGATCGTCATGAGCAGCAAAAAGGACGACACATAAGGGTTTTGTGCCCTTAACATGATCGGTGCGATCATACCAGTACTAACGCACCGGATCCTATCAGAACTCTGAAGTTAAGCGTGCTTGGGCGACAGTAGTAATAGGACGGGTGACTTCCTGGGAAGTCCTCGTGTTGTACCCTCTTTTAGTTTTTTTTTTTTGCCCCGTTCAAGCTTCCAAAGATGCTTTATCTGTCACATTTCTATTATCGAGTCCTACGGCATCTTGGGGAAGAAAACTTCGTTTCGCGTAGAGGCTGGGCATGCAAACTGAGGGCTCAGGGCGCCTGTTTTTGGGGCCTAAAATTGATCGTTTTCAACAGTTTTGGGCCACTTTTCTTCTTTTTGAACTGTTTCATCATCCCAGATCGATTGTCGTGAGCCGCAAAAAGAACAACATATAAAGGCTTTCCGCCCTCAACAAGACAGGTGGGATCATACCAGCATTAATACACCGGATCCCATCAAAAATCTGAACTTAAGCATGGTTGGGCCAGAGTAGTACTAGGACGGGTGACCCCCTGGGAAGTCCTCGTGTCACACCCCCATTTTTGTTTTGTTTTTTGCCCATTTAGGTTTTCCAAGATGCTTTGTCAATCACATTTCTATTACCGAGTCCCACCGCATCTTGGGCAAGAGAACTTCGCTTCACGTAGAGGCAGGGCCCGCAAACCGATAGAGTGGGGTTTGTGACCAAGTCTCCGTCGCTTCAGTGCCCATAACTTTTGATTCTTAAGGAGTTATGCGGCGCACATCATACCGTTGGTAAGCTCTTTGAAAGCTCTACAACGGGGGCAGCAGGCCTGCTCGGCTGCGCCTGTTTTCAGAGGCTAAAATCGAACATTTTCATCTGTTTTGGGCCACGTTTCTTTTTTTGCACTGTTCATCGTCCCAAATCGATCGTCGTGAGCCGCGTAAAGGATGACACATAAGGGCTTTGCACCATCAACATGACAGGTACGATCATACCAGCACTAATGCACTGGATCCCATCAGAACTCTGAATTTAATCGTGCTTGGGCGATAGTAGAACTAGGACGGGTGACCCCCTGGGAAGTCCTCGTGTCGCACCCCCCTTTTTGTTTTGTTTTTTTGCCCCGTTCAGGCTCGCCAAGATGCGTTATCCGTCAGATTTCTATTATCGAGTCCCACGGCATGTTGGGCAAGACAACTTCGCTTCGCGAAGAGGCTAGGCCAACAATCCGAGGGCGTGGGGCCGGTGACCTAGTCTCCGTCGTTCCGTTGCCCATAACTTTTGATCCGTAAGGAGTTATGCGGCGCACAACATACCGTTGCAAAGCTCTCCGAAAGCTCTACGAGGAGGGCAATAAGCCTGCTCGGCTGCGAGTATTTTCGGTGCCCAAAATCGATTGTTATCATCAGTTTTGGGCCACTTTTTTCTTTTTGCACTGTTTCATCATCCCGGATCGATCGTCGTGAGCCGCAAAAAGGATGATACATAAAGGCTTTGCGCCCTCAACATGACGGGCATGATCATACCAGCACTAATGCATCGGATCCCATCAGAACTCATAAGTTAAGCGTGCTTGGGACAGAGTAGTACTAGGACGGGTGACCGCCTGAGAAGTCCTCGTGTCGCACCTCCCTTTTTGTTTTTTTTTTGCCCTGTTCAAGCTTGCCAAGATGCTTAATCCGTCACATTTATATTATCGAGTCCCACGGCATCTTGGGCAAGAAAAATTCGCTTCGCATAGAGGCTGGGCCTGCAAACCGAGGGCGTGGGGGTGGTGCTAGGTCTCCGTCGCTCCAGTGCCCACAACTTTTGATCCGTAAGGAGTTATGCGGCGCACACCATACCATTGGAAAGCTCTCCGAAAGTTCTACAACGAGGGCACCTGGCCTGCCCTGCTGCGCCTATTTTTGGAGGCCAAAATCAAACATTTTCATCAATTTTGGGCCATATTTCTTCTTTTTGCACAGTTTGATCGTCCCGGATCGATCGTCGTGAGCCGTGAAAAGGATGACACATAAGGGCTTTGCGACCTCAACATGACATGTGCGATCATACCAGCACTAAAGCACCAGATCCCATTAGAACTCTGAAGTTAAATGTGCTTGGGCGATAGTAGTAATAGGACGGGTCACCCCCTGGGAAGTCCTTGTGTCTTACCCCCCTTTTTGTTTTATTTTTTGCCTCGTTCAGGCTTGCCAAGATGCTTTATGCATTACATTTCTATTATCGAGTCCCACGTCATCTTGGGCAAGACAACAACGCTTTGCGTAGAGGCTGGGCCCGCAAACCGAGGGCGTGGGGATTATGACCACGTCTCCATCGTTCCGATGGCCATAACTTTTGATTTGTAAGGAGTTATGCGGCGCACAGTGTACCGTTGGAAAGCTCTACGAAAGTTCTACGACAGAGGCATCAAGCCTGTTTGGCTGCGGCTATTTTCAGAGCCCAAATTCAAACGTTTTCTTCAGTTTTGGGCCAATTTTCTTGTTTATGCACTGTTTCATCATCCCGGATGGATCTTCGTGAGCCGCGAAACGGATGACATATAAGGGCTTTGTGCCCACGACATGACGGGTGGGATCATACCAATACTAATGCACCAAATCCCATCAGAACTCTGAAGTTAAGCGTGCTTGGGCAAGAGTTGTACTAGGACGGGTGACCCGCTGGGAAGTCCTCGTGTCGCACCCCCCTTTTTGTTTTATTTTTTTGCCCCGTTTAGGCTTGCCAAGATACTTTATCCATCACATTTCTATTATCGAGTCCCACGTCATCTTGGGCAAGACAACTTCGCTTCGCGTAGAGGCTGGGCCTGCAAACTGAGGGCGTGGGGCTTGTGACGAGGTATCTGTCACTACAATGCCCATAACTTTTGATCCGTAAGGTGTTATGCGGCGTACAGCATACCGTTGGAAAGCTCTTCGAAAGTTCTACGACGGGGGCAACAAGCCTACTCGGCTACGACTGTTTTCATTGCTCAAAATTGAACATTTTCATCCATTTTGGGCCACGTTTCTTCTTTTTGCACTGTTTGATCGTCCCAGATCGATTGTCGTGAGCCGCGATAAGGACGACACATAAGGGCAGTGCCCCCTCACCATGATGGGTGCGATCATACCAGCACTAATGCACCAGATCCCATCAAAACTCTGAAGTTAAGCATGCTTGGGCTACAGTAGTAATAGGACGAGTGACCCCTTGGGAAGTCCTCGTGTCGCACTCCCTTTTTTGTTTTGTTTTTTTGCTCTGTTCAGGCTTGGCAAGATGCTTTATCCGTCACATTTATATTATCGAGTCCTACGACATCTTGGGCAAGACAACTTCACTTCACGTAGAGGCTGGGCCCGTAAACCGAGGGCGTGGGGCCGATGACTAGGTCTCCGTCACTCTAGTGCCCATTACTTTTGATCTGTAAGGAGTTATGCGGCGCACAGCATATCGCTGGAAATCTCTCCAAATGCACTACAACGAGGGCAATAGGCCTTCTCAGCTGCACCTGTTTTCGGGGGTAAAAATCGAACATTTTTTTATCACTTTTGGGCCACATTTCTTCTTTTTGCACAGTTTGATCATCTCGGATCGATCGTCGTGAGCCGCGAAAGGGACGATACATAAGGGCTTTGTGCCCTCAACATGACGAGTGCGATCATACCAGCAGTAATGCACCGGATCCCACCAGAACTTTGAAGTTAAGCGTGCTTGGGCGATAGTAGTACTAGGACGGGTGACCCCCAAGGAAGTCCTCGTGTTGCACCCCTTTTTGTTTTACTTTTTTGCACCGTTCAGGCTTGCCAATGTAGTTTATCCATCACATTTCTGTTATCGAGTCCCACGGCATCTTGGGTAACACGACTTCGCTTCGCGTAGAGGCTAGGCCTGCAAACCGGGGGCATGGGGCCTTTGACCAGGTCTCCGTCTTTCCGTTGCCCATAAATTTTGATCCGTAAGGAGTTATGCAGCACACAGCATATCGTTGGAAAGCTCTCCGAAAGCTCTAAAATGGGGGTAGCAGGCCTGCTCGGCTGCGCCTATTTTCAGAGCCCACAACCGAATGATTTCATTAGTTTTGAGCTACTTTTCTTCTTTTTGCACTGTTTCATTGTCCCGGATCGATCGTCGTGAGCCGCGAAAAGGACGACATATGAAGGAATTGCGCCCTCAACATGACGGGTACGATCATATCAGCACTAATGCACCGGATCCCATCAGAACTTTCAAGTTAAGCGTGCTTGAGCGACAGTAGTAATAGGACGGGTGACCCCCTAGGAAGTCCTCGTGTTGTACCCCCTTTTTGTTTTGTTTTTTTTGCCCCGTTCAGGTTTGCCAAGATACTTTATCCGTCACATTTCTGTTATTGAGTCCCACGGTATCTCGGGCAACACAACTTCGCTTTGCGTAGAGGCTGGGCCAACGAACCGAGGGCATGGGGCATGTGACCAGGTCTCCGTCATTCCGGTGCCCATAACTTTTGATCCGTAAGGAGTTATGCGGCACACACAGTATATCATTGCAAAGCTCTCCGAATGCTTTACGACAGGGGCACCAAGCATGCTCGGCTGCGACTGTTTTCATAGCCCAATATCAAACGTGTTCATCAATTTTGGGCCACTTTTCTTCTTTTTTGCTATGTTTCATCGTCCCGGATCGATCATCGTGAGCTAAGAAAAGGACGACACATAAGGGCTTTGCGCCCTCAAGATGACGGGCGGGATCATACCAGCACTAATGCACCGGATCCCATTAGAACTCTGAAGTTAAGCGTGCTTGGGCCGGAGTAGTACGAGGACGGGTGACCTCCTGGGAAGTCCTCGTGTCGTACCCCCCTTTTTGTTTTATTTTTTTGCCCCGTTCAGGCTTGCCAAGATGCTTTATCTATCACATTTATATTATCGAGTCCCACGGCATCTTGGGCAAGACAACTACGCTTCGCATAGAGGTTGGGCCAACAAATCGAGGGCGTGGGGCCAGTGACCAAGTCTCCGTCGTTCCAGTGCCCGTAACTTTTGATCCATAAGGAGTTATGCGACGCACAACATGCCGTTGGAAAGATCTCCGAAGGCTCTACGACGAGGGCAGCAGGCCTGCTCAGCTGTACCTATTTTCGGTGGCCAAAATCAAATATTTTCATCAGTTTTGTGGCCACGTTTCTTCTTTTTGCACAGTTTGATCATCGCGGATCGATCATCGTAAGCCGCGAAAAGGATGACAGATAAGGGCTTTGCGCCCTTAACAAGACGGGTGTGATCATACCAGCACTAATATACCAAATCCTATCAGAACTCTGAAGTTAAGCGTCTTTGGGCAACAATAGTAATAGGATGGGTGACCCACTGGGAAGTCCTTGTGTCGCACCCCCCTTTTTGTTTTATTTTTTTGCCTCGTTCAGGCATGCCAAGATGTTTTATGCATCATATTTCAATTATCGAGTCCCACGGGATCTTGGGGAAGACAACTTCACTTTGCGTAGAGGCTGGGTCCGCAAACTGAGGGCGTGGGGCCTGTGACCACGTCTCCGTCGTTCCAGTGCCCATCACTTTTGATCCATAAGGAGTTATGCGGCGCACAGCGTACCGTTGAAAAGCTCTCAGAAAGCTCTATGACGGGGTTAGCAAGCCTGCTCCACCGCGGCTATTTTCGGAGACCAAAATCTATCGTTTTCATCAGTTTTGGGCAACTTTTATTGTTTTTGAACTGTTTCATCGTCCCAGATGGAACGTTGTAAGCCGCGAAAAGGACGACATATAAAGGCTTTGCGCCCTCAACATGACGGGTGGGATCATACCAACACTAATGCACCGGATCCCATCAGAACTCTAAAGTTAAGCGTGCTTGGGCCAGAGTAATACTAAGACGGGTGACCCCCTGGGAAGTCCTCGCGTCGCACCCCCTTTTCTGTTTTGTTTTTTTCTCCCGTTCAGGCTTGCCAAGATGCTTTATCTATCACATTTATATTATCGAGTCCCACGGTATCTTGGGCAAGACTACTACGCTTCGCGTAGAGGCTGGGCCGGCAAATCGAGGGCGTGGGGCCGGTGACCAAGTCTCCGTCGTTCTAGTGACCGTAACATTTGATCCGTAAGGAGTTATGCGGCGCACAGTATGCCGTTTGAAAGATCTCTGAAAGTTCTACGACGAGGGTAGCAGGCTTGCTCAGCTGCACCTATTTCCGGTGGCCAAAATCAAATATTTTCATCAATTTTGGGCCACATTTCTTCTTTTTGCATAGTTTGATCGTTGCGGATAGATCGTCGTGAGCCGCAAAAAGAATGACACATAAGGGCTTTGCGCCCTCAACACGACGGGGGTGATCATACCAGCACTAGTATACCAAATCCTATCAGAACTCTGAAGTTAAGCGTGCTTGGGCGACAGTAGTACTAGGACGGGTGACCCCCTGGGAAGTCCTCGTGTCGCACCCCCTTTTTGTTTTGTTTTTTTGCCCCGTTCTGGCTCGCCAAAATGCTTTATCCGTTAGATTTCTATTATCGAGTCCCACGGCATCTTGGGGAAGACAACTTCACTTTGCGTAGAGGCTGGGTCCGCAAACCAAGGGCGTGGGGCCTGTGACCATGTCTCCGTCGTTCCAATGCCCATAACTTTTAATCCATAAGGAGTTATGCGGCGCACAGCATACCGTTGAAAAGCTCTCTAAAAGCTGTACGACGGGGTCAGCAAGCCTGTTCCACCGCGGCTATTTTCGGAGCCCAAAATCTATCATTTTCATCAGGTTTGGGCCACTTTTATTATTTTTGCACTGTTTCATCGTCCCAGATGGAACATTATCAACCGCGAAAAGGACGACATATAAAGGCTTTGCGCCCTCAACATGACGGGTGGGATCATACCAGCACTAATGCACCAGATCCCATCAGAACTCTAAAGTTAAGCGTTCTTGGGCCAAAGTAATACTAGGACGGGTGACCCTTTGGGAAGTCCTCGTGTTGCACCCCCTTTTCTGTTTTGTTCTTTTTCTCCCCTTTAGGCTTTCCAAAATGCTTTATCCGTCACATTTCTATTATCAAGTCCCACGGCATGTTGGGAAAGACAACTTCGCTTCGCGTAGAGGCTGGGCCCGCAAACCGAGGGAGTGGGGCCTGTGACGAGGTCTCCGTCGCTCCAGTGCCCTTAACTTTTGATCCGTCAGGAGTTATATGGCGCACAACATGCCGTTGGAAAGCTCTCCGAAACGTCTACGACGAAGGCAGCAGGCTTACATAATTGTACCTATTTTCGGAGCCCAAAATCCAACATTTTCATCAGTTTTGGGTCACGTTTCTTCTTTTTACACTGTTTTATCGTCCCGGATCGATCGTCGTGAGCTGCGAAAAGGACGACACATAAGGGCTTTGCGACCTCAACATGACGGGTGAGACCATACCAGCACTAATGCTCCGGATACCATCAGAACTCTGAAGTTAAGCGTGCTTGGGCGACAGTAGTAATAGGACAGGTGACCCCCTAGGAAGTTCTCGTGTCGCACCCCCCTTTTTGTTTTGGTTTTTTGCCCCGTTCAGGCTTACCAAGATGCTCTATCTGTCATATTTCTATTATCGAGTCCCATGGCATCTTGGGCAAGACAATTCACTTTGCGAAGAGGTTGGGCCAGCAAACCGAGGGTGTTGGGCCTGTTACTAGGTCTTCGTCACACTAGTGCCCATAACTTTTGAACCGTAAGGAGTTATGGGCACATAGCATACCGTTGGAAAGCTCTCCGAAATCTTTACGACGAGGGTAGAAGGCCTCCTTAGCTGCGCCTTTTTTGGGAGCCCAAAATTGAACATTTTCATCAATTTTGGGCCACTTTTCATCTTTTTGCACTGTTTGATCGTCCTAGATCGATCGTCGTGAGCCGCGAAAAGGACGACACATAAGGGCATTGAGCACTCAACATGACGGGTACGATCATAGCAGCACTAATGCATCGGATCCCATCAGAACTCTGAAGTTAAGCGTGCTTGGGCAACCGTAGTAATAGGACGGGTGACCCCCTAGGGAGTCCTCGTGTCGCACACCATTTTTTGTTTTGCTTTTTTGCCCCATTCGGGCTTGCCAAGATGCTTTATCCATCATATTTCTATTATCGAGACCCACGGCATCATCGGCAAGAAAACTTCACTTCGCGTAGAGGCTGGGCCCATAAACTGAGGTCATTGGGCCTGTGACTCCATCTCCGTCGTTCCGTTGCCCATAACTTTGATCCGTAAGGAGTTATGTGGCGCACCGCATACCATTGGAAAGTTTTCCAAAGCTCTACAACGGAGGCAGCAAGCCTGCTCGGCTGCGCCTGTTTTCAAAGCCCAAAATCGAACATTTTCATCAGTTTTGAGCCACTTTTCTTCTTTTTGCACTGTTTTACTATCCCGGATCGATCGTCGTGAGCAGCGAAAAGGTCGACACATAGAGGCTTTGTTCCCTCAACATGATGGTGCAATCATACCAGCACTAATACACCGGATCCCATCAGAACTCTGAAGTTAAGCGTGCTTGGGCGACAGTAGTAATAGGGCCACTTTTATTTTTGCACTGTTTCATCGTCCCGGATGGAACATTGTCAACCGCGAAAAGAACAACATATAAAGGCTTTGGGCCCTCAACAAGACGGGTGGGATCATACCAGCACTAATACACCGGATCCCATTAGAACTCTAAAGTTCAACTTGGTTGGGCCAGAGTAGTACTAGGAAGGGTGACCCCTTGGGAAGTCCTCGTGTCGCACCCCCCTTTTTGTTTTGTTTTTTGCCCCGTTTAGGTTTGCCAAGATGCTTTATCAGCCACATGTCTATTATTGAGTCCCACTGCATCTTGGACAAGACAACTTCGCTTCGCGTAGAGGCTGGTCCGGCAAACCGACGGCGTGGGGCCTGTGACCAGATCTCCGAAGGCCATAACTTTTGATCCGTAAGAAGTTATGCGGCGCACATCATACCGTTGGAAAGCACTTTGAAAGTTCTACGACGGGGGCAGCAGGCATACTCTTCTGCGCCTGCTTTCAAAGGCTAAAATCGAACATTTTCATCAATTTTGGGCCACGTTTCTTCTTTTTGCACTGTTTCATCATCCTAGATCAATCGTCGTGAGCCACATAAAGGACGACACATAAGGGCTTTGCACCCTCAACATTACGGGTGCTATCATACCAGCACTAATGCACCAGATCCCATCAGAAATTTGAAGTTAAGCGTGCTTGGGCGACAGTAGTACTAGGACGGGCGATCCCCTGTTAAGTCCTCGTGTTGTACCCCTTTTTGTTTTGTTTTTTTTGCCTCGTTCAGGCTTTCCAAGATGCTTTATCTGTCACATTTCTATTATCGAGTCCCACGACATCATGGGCAAGACAACTTCACTTCGCGTAGAGGCTGGGCCCGTAAATCGAGGGCGTGGGGCTTGTGTCACGGTCTCCGTCCTTCCGTTGCCTATAACTTTGATCCATAAGGAGTTCTGTGGCGTACCGCATACCGTTGGAAAGCTTTTCGAAAGCTCTACAACGGAGGCAGCAAGCCTACTCGATTGCGCCTATTTTCAGAGCCCAAAATTGAATGTTTTCATTAGTTTTGTTTCACTTTTCTTCTTTTTGAACTGTTTCGTTATCCCGGATCGATCGTCGTGAGCAGCGAAAACAACGACACATAAGGGCTTTGTGCCCTCAACATGATCGGTGCGATCATACCAGCACTAACGCACCGGATCCCATTAGAACTCTGAAGTTAAGCGTGCTTGGGCGACAGTAGTAATAGGACGGGTGACTCCCTGGGAAGTCCTCGTGTTGTACCCACATTTTGTTTTGTTTTTTTGCCCCATTCAAGCTTGCCAGGATGCTTTATCCGTCAGATTTCTATTATCGAGTCCCACGGCATCTTGGGCAAGACAACTTCGCTTCGCGTAGAGGCTGGGCATGCAAATCGAGGGCTCAGGGCGCCTATTTTTGAAGCCCAAAATTGATCAATTTCATCAGTTTTGGGCCACGTTTCTTCTTTTTGCACTGTTTCATCATCCCAGATCAATCGTCGTGAGCCACATAAAGGACGACACATAAGGGCTTTGCGCCCTCAACATTACGGGTGAGATCATACCAGCACTAATGCACCAGATCCCATCAGAACTCTGAAGTTAAGCGTACTTGGGCGACAGTAGTACTAGGACGAGTGATCCCCTGTTAAGTCCTCGTGTTGTACCCCTTTTTGTTTTGTTTTTTTTGCCTCGTTCAGGCTTGCCAAGATGCTTTATCTGTCACATTTCTATTATCGAGTCCCACGGCATCATGGGCAAGACAACTTCATTTCGCGTAGAGGCTGGGCCTGTAAATCGAGGGCGTGGGGCTTGTGTCACGGTCTTCGTCCTTCCGTTGCCCATAACTTTGATCCGTAAGGAGTTTTGTGGCGTACCGTATATCGTTAGAAAACTTTTCGAAAGCTCTACAACGGAGGCAGCAAGCCTACTCGATTGCGCCTGTTTTCAAAGCCCAAAATCGAATGTTTTCATTAGTTTTGTGTCACTTTTCTTCTTTTTGAACTGTTTCGTTATCCCGGATCGATCGTCGTGAGCAGCGAAAACAACGACACATAAGGGCTTTGCGCCCTCAACATGACGGGAGCGACCATACCTGCACTAATGAACCGGATCCCATCAGAACTCTGAAGTTAAGTGTCCTTGGGCGACAGTAGTAGTACGAGGACGGGTGACTCCCTGGGAAGTCCTCTTGTTGCACCCCTTTTTATTTTGTTTTTTTGCCTCGTTCAAACTTGCCATGATGCTTTATCCGTCAGATTTCTATTATCGAGTCGCACGGCATCTTGGGCAAGACAACTTCGCTTCGCGTAGAGGCTGGGCATGCAAATCGAGGGCTCAGGGCGCCTATTTTTGAAGCCATAAATTGATCATTTTCATCAGTTTTTGGCCACTTTTCTTCGTTTTGAACTATTTTATCGTCCCAGATTGATCATCGTGAGCCGCGAAAAGAACAACATATAAAGGCTTTGGGCCCTCAACAAGACGGGTGGGATCATACCAGCACTAATACACCGGATCCCATCAGAACTCTAAAGTTAAACATGGTTGGGCCAAAGTAGTACTAGGAAGGGTGACCCCTTGGGAAGTCCTCATGTGGGACCCCCCTTTTTGTTTTGTTTTTTGCCCCATTTAGGTTTACCAAGATGCTTTATCAGCCACATTTCTATTATCGAGTCCCGCGGCTTCTTGGGCAAAACAACTTCGCTTCGCGTAGAGGCTGGGCCCGCAAACCGAGGGCGTGGGGCCTGTGACCACTTCTCCGTCGCTCCAGTTCCCATAACTTTTGATTCGTAAGGAATTATACAGCATACATCTTACCATTGGAAAGCACTTCGAAAGATCTACGACAGGGGCAACAGGCCTGCTCGGCTGCGCCTACTTTCAGAGGCCAAAATCAAACATTTTCATCAGTTTTGGGCCACGTTCCTTCATTTTGCACTGTTTCATCGTCCCAGATCGATCGTCGTGAGCCGCGTAAAGGACGACACATAAGGGCTTTGCGCCCTCAACATGACAGGTGTGATCATACAAGCACTAATGCACCAGATCCTATCAGAACTCTGAAGTTAAGCATGCTTGGGAGACAATAGTACTAGGACGGGTGACCCCCTGGGAAGTCCTCGTGTCGCACCCCTTTTTTGTTTTGGTTTTTTGCCCCGTTCAGGCTCGCCAAAATGCTTTATCCGTCAGATTTCTATTATCGAGTTCCACGACATCTTGTGCAAGACAACTTCACTTCGCAATGTGGCTGGGCCAGTAATCCGAGGGTGTGGGGCTTGTGACCAGGTCTCCGTCGTTCCATTTCCCATAACTTTTCATTCGTAAGGAGTTATGCGGTGCACAGCATACCGCTGCAAAGTTCTCCGAAAGCTCTACGACGGGGGCAACAAGCCTGCTCAGCTAGGACTATTTTCAGAGACCCAAATCGAATGTTTACATCTGTTTTGGGCCACTTTTCTTCATTTTGCACTGTTTCATCATCCCGGATCGATCGTCGTGAGCCGCGAAAAGAAGGACACATAAGGGCTCTATGCCCTCAAGATGACGGGCGGGATTATACTAGCACTAATGCACCGGATCCCATCAGAACTCTGAAGTTAAGCATGCTTGGGACAGAGTAGTACTCGGACGGGTGACCTCCTAGGAAGTCCTCGTGTCGCTCCCCCCTTTTTGTTTTGTGTTTTTGCCCCGTTTAGGCTTGCCAAGATACTTTATCCGTCACATTTATATTATCGAGTCCCACGGCATCTTGGGCAAGCCAACTACGCTTCGCATGGAGGTTGGGCCCGCAAACCGAGGGCGTGGGGCCGGTGACTAGGTCTCCGTCGCTCTACTGCCCACAACTTTTGATTCGTAAGGAGTTATGCGGCGCACACCATACCCTTGGAAAGCTCTTCGAAAGTTCTTCGACGAGGGCACCAGGCCTGCCCTGCTGCGCCTGTTTTTGGAGGCCAAAATCAAATATTTTCATCAGTTTTGGGCCACGTTTCTTCTTTTTGCATTGTTTGATTATCCCAGATCAATCGTCGTGAGCCGTGAAAAGGATGACACATAATGGCTTTGCACCCTCAACATGACATGTGCGATCATACCAGCACTAAAGCACCGAATCCCATCAGAACTCTGAAGTTAGGCGTGCTTTGGCAATAGTAGTAATTGGACGGGTGACCCCCTGGGTAGTCCTTGTGTCGCACCCCCCTTTTTGCGGCTCACGACGATCCATCCGGGATGATGAAACAGTGCGTAAACAAGAAAAGTGGCCCAAAACTGATGAAAACGTTTGATTTTGGGCTCTGCAAATAGTCACAGCCAAACAGGCATACTGCCTCCGTCGTAGAGCTTTCGAAGAGCTTTCCAATGGTACGTTGTGCGCCGCATTACTCCTTACAGATCAAAAGTTATGGGCATCGAAACGACGGAGACGTAGTCACAAGCCCCACGCCCTCGGTTTGCGGGCCCAGCCTCTACATAAAGCGAAGTTGTCTTGCCCAACATGCCGTGGGACTCGATAATAGAAATGTGACGCATAAGTTTTGGGCCACTTTTCTTCATTTTGCACTGTTGCATCGTCCTGGATTGATTGTCGTGAGCCGCGAAAAGGACGACACATAAGGGCTTTGCGCCCTCAACATGGCGGGCGGGATCATACCAGCACTAATGCACCGGATCCCATCAGAACTCTGAAGTTAAGCGTGCTTGGGACAAAGTAGTACTTGGACGGGTGATCCCCTAGGAAGTCCTCGTGTCGCACCCCCCTTTTGTTTTGTTTTTTTGCCCCGTTCAGGCTTGCCAAGATGCTTTATCCGTCTCATTTATATTATCGAGTCCCACAGTATCTTGGGCAAGACACCTTCACTTCGCGTAGAGGCCGGGCCTGCAAACCGAGGCCGTGGGACCTATGACTAGGTCTCTGTCGTTCCGGTGCCCATAACTTTTGATCCGTAAGGATTTATGCGGCTCACAACATACCATTGGAAAGCTCTCCGAAAGCTCTACGACGGGGGTAGAAAGCATGCTCGGCTGCCCCTATTTTCTGAGTCAAAAATTGAACGTTTTCATCAGTTTTGGGCCACTTTTCTTCTTTTTGCACTGTTTTATTCATCCCAGATCGATCGTCGTGAGCTGCGTAAAGAACGACACATAAGGGCTTTGCACCCTCAACATGACAGGTGCGATCATACCAGCACTAATGCACTGGATCCCATCAGAACTCTGAAGTTGAGCGTGCTTGGTCGACAGTAGTACTAGGACGGGTGATCCCCTGTGAAGTCCTCGTGTTGCACCCCTTTTTGTTTTGTTTTTTTTGCCTCGTTCAGGCTTGCCAAGATGCTTTATCCGACACATTTCTATTATCGAGTCACACGACATCATGGGCAAGACAACTTCGCTTCGCGTAGAGGCTGGGCTCGCAAACCGAGGACATAGGCCTTGTGACACGGTCTCCGTCGTTCCGTTGCCCATAACTTTGATCTGTAAGAAGTTATGTGGATCACCGCATACCGTTGGAAAGCTTTTTGAAAGCTCTACAACGGAGGCAACAAGCCTACTTGGCTGCGCCTGTTTTCAGAGCCCAAAATCGAATGTTTTCATCAGTTTTGTGTCACTTTTCTTCTTTTTGAACTGTTTCGTTATCCCGGATCGATCGTCGTGAGCAATGAAAAGGATGACACATAAGGGCTTTGTGCCCTCAACATGATCGGTGCGATCATACCTGCACTAACGCACCGGATCACATCAAAACTCTGAAGTTAAGCGTGCTTGGGCAACAGTAGTAATAGGACGGGTGACTCCCTGGGAAGTCCTCGTGTTGTACCTTTTTTTTGTTTTGTTTTTTTGCCCCATTCAAGCTTGCCAAGATGCTTTAACCATCACATTTCTATTATCGAGTCCCACGGCATCTTGGGCAAGAAAACCTCGTTTCGCGTAGAGGCTGGGTATACAAACCAAGGGCTCTGGGCGCCTATTTTTGGAGCCCAAAATTGATCGTTTTCATCAGTTTTGGGCCACTTTTCTTTTTTTTGAACTATTTCATCGTCCCATATCGGTCGTCGTGAGCCGCGAAAAAAACAACATCTAAACACTTTGCGCCCTCAACATGACGGGTGGGTTCATACCAGCACTAATACACTAGATCCCATCAAAACTCTGAACTTAAGCGTGGTTGGGCCAGAGTAGTACTCGGACGAGTGACCCCCTCGGAAGTCCTCATGTTGCACCCCGCTTTTTGTTTTGTTTTTTGCCCCGTTTAGGTTTGCCAAGATGCTTTATCAGTCACATTTCTATTATCGAGTCCCACGGCATCTTGGGCAAGACAACTTCACTTCGCGTAGTGGCTGGGCCCGTAAACCGAGGGCGTGGGGCTTGTGACCAGGTCTCTATCGCTCCAGTGCCCATAACTTTTGATTCGTAAGGAGTTATGCGGCGCACATCATACCGTTGGTAAGCTCTTCGAAAGCTCAACGATGGGGGCAGCAGGCCTGCTCGGCTGCACCTGTTTTCAGAGGCCAAAATCAAACATTTTCATCGGGTTTGGGCCACGTTTCTTTTTTTTACGCTGTTTTATCGTCCCAAATCGATCGCCGAGAGCACCGTAAAGGACGACACATAAGGGCTTTGCGCCCTCAACATGACGGGTGCGGTCATACCAGCACTAATGCACCGGATCCCATCAGAACTCTGAAGTTAAGCGCGCTTGGACGATAGTAGTACTAGGATGGGTGACCCCTTGGGAAGTCCTCGTGTCGCACCCCCCTTTTTGTTTTGTTTTTTGCCCCGTCCATACTCGCCTAGATGCATTATCCGTCAGATTTCTATTATCGAGTCCCACGGCATCTTGGGCAAGACAACTTCGCTTTGCGAAGAGGCTGGGCCAACAATCCGAGGGCGTGGGGCCTGTGACATAGTCTTCGTCGTTCCGTTGCCCATAACTTTTGATCCATAAGAAGTTATGCGGCGCACAACATACCGTTGCAAAGCTCTCTGAAATCTCTACAAGGGGGGCAACAAGCCTGCTCGACTGCAACTATTTTCGGAGCCCAAAATCGAATGTTTTCATCAGTTTTGGGCCACTTTTCTTCTTTTTGCACTATTTCATCATCCCGGATCGATTGTCGTGAGTCGCGAAAAGGACGACACATAAGCGCTTTGCGCCGTCAACATGACGGGCATGATCATACTAGCACTAATGCATCAAATCCCATCAAAACTCTGAAGTTAAGCGTGCTTGGGACAGAGTAGTACTAGGACGGGTAACCGCCTGGGAAGTCCTCATGTCACCCCCTTTTTGTTTTGTTTGTTTGCCTCGTTCAGGCTTGCCAAGATGCTTTATCCGTCACATTCATATTATCGTGTCCCACGGCATCTTGGGCAAGCCAATTACGCTTCGCATAGAGGATGGGCCCGCAAACCGAAGGCGTGGGGGTGGTGCTAGGTCTCCGTCGCTCCAGTGCCCACAACTTTTGATCCGTAAGGAGTTATGCGACGCACACCATACCATTGGAAAGCTCTCCGAAAGTTCTACAACGAGGGCACCAGGCCTGCCCTGCTGCGCCTATTTTTGGAGGCCAAAATCAAACATTTTCATCAGTTTTGGGCCATATTTCTTCTTTTTGCACAATTTGATCATCCCGGACCGATCGTCGTGAGCCGCGAAAAGGATGACACATAAGGGCTTTACGACCTCAACATGACTTGTGCGATCATACCAGCACTAAAGCACCAGATCCCATTAGAACTCTGAAGTTAAGCGTGCTTGGGTGACAGTTGTAATAGGACGGGTCATCCCCTGGGAAGTCCTTATGTCGTACCCCCTTTTTGTTTTATTTTTTGCCCCGTTCAAGCTTGCCAAGATGTTTTATGCGTTATATTTCTATTATCGAGTCCCACGTCATCTTGGGCAAGACAACAACGCTTTGCGTAGAGGCTGGGCCCGCAAACCGAGGGCGTGGGGCCTGTGACCACGTCTCCGTCGTTCCGATGCCCATAACTTTTGATTTGTAAGGAGTTATGCGGCGCACAGCGTACCGTTGGAAAGCTCTCTGAAAGCTCTACGACCGAGGCAGCAAGCCTGTTTGGCTGCGGCTGTTTTCAGAGCCCAAACTCGAATGTTTTCTCCAGTTTTGGGCTAATTTTCTTGTTTATGCACTGTTTCATCGTCCTGGATGGATCGTCGTGAGCCGCAAAACGGACGACATATAAGGGCTTTGTGCCCACGACCTGACGGGTGGGATCATACCAGCACTAATGCACCAAATCCCATCAGCACTCTGAAGTTAAGCGTGCTTGGGCCAGAGTTGTACTAGGACGGGTGACCCGTTGGGAAATCCGCGTGTCGCACCCCTCTTTTTGTTTTGTTTTTTTGCCCCGTTTAGGCTTGCCAAGATGCTTTATCCGTCACATTTCTATTATCGAGTCCTACGGCATCTTGGGCAAGACAACTTCGCTTCGCGTAGAGGCTGGGCCTGGAAACCGAGGGCGTGGGGCCTGTGACTAGGTCTCTGTCGCTACAATGCCCATAACTTTTGATCCGTAAGGAGTTATGTGGCGTACAGCATATCGTTGGAAAGCTCTTCGAAAATTCTACGACGCGGGCAACAAGCCTGCTCGGCTGCGCCTATTTTTGGTGCCCAAAATTGAACATTTTCATCAGTTTTGGGCCACGTTTCTTCTTTCTGCACTGTTTGATCGTCCCGGATCGATTGTCATGAGCCGCGATAAGGACGACACATAAGGGCATTGCCCCCTCACCATGATGGGAGCGATCATACTAGCACTAATGCACTGGATCCCATCAGAACTCCGAAGTTAAGCGTTCTTGGGCTACAATAGTAATAGGACGGGTGACCCCTTGGGAAGTCCTTGTGTTGTACCCCGTTTTGTTTTGTTTTTTTGCCCCGTTCGAGCTTATAAAGATGCTTTATCCGTCACTTTTATATTATCGAGTCCCACGGCATCTTGGGCAAGACAACTACGCTTCGCGTAGAGGCCGGGCCTGCAAACCGAGGGCGTGGGCCTGTGACAAGGTCTCCGTCGTTCTAGTGCCCCTTGGGATGTCCTCGTGTCGCACCCCCCTTTTTGTTTTGTTTTTTTGCCCCGTTCAGGCATGCCAAGATGTTTTTTCCGTTACATTTATATTATCGAGTCCCACGGTATCTTGGACAGGATAACTTCAATTCGTGTAGAGGCTGGGCCCGTAAACCGAGGCCGTGGGGCCAATGACCAGGTCTCCATTGTTCCGGTGCACAAAACTTTTGATCCGTAAAGAGTTATGCGTCTCACAGCATACCGTTGGAAAGCTCTCCGAATGCTCTACGACGGGGGTAGCAAGCCTGCTCGGTTGCGCCTACTTTCGAAGCCCAAAATTGAACATTTTCATCATCAATTTTGGGCCACTTTTATTCTTTTTGCCCTGTTTCATGGTCCCAGATCGATTATCGTGAGCTGTGTAAAGGACGACACATAAGGGCTTTGCACCCTCAACAAGACGGGTGCGATCTTACCAGCACTAATGCACCGGATCCCATCAGAACTCTGAAGTTGTGCATGCTTGGTCGACAGTAATAATAGGACGGGTGACCCCCTGTGAAGTCCTCGTGTTGCACCCCTTTTTGTTTTGTTTTTTTGGCCCCGTTCAGGCTTGCCAAGATACTTTATCCATCACATTTCTATTATTGAGTCCCACGGCATCATGGGCAAGACAACTTCACTTCGCGTAGAGGTTGGGCCTACAAACCGAGGGCGTAGGGCCTATGACACGGTCTCCGTCGTTCCGTTGCCCGTAATTTTGATCCGTAAGGAGTTTTGTGGTGCACCGCATACTATTGGAAAGCTTTTCAAAAGCTCTACAAAGGGGGCAGCAAGCCTGCTCGATTGCGCCTATTTTTAGAGCCTAAAATTGAACGTTTTCATCAGTTTTGTGCCACTTTTCTTCTTTTTTCATAGTTTCATTGTCCTGGATCGATCATCGTGAGCAGCGAAAAGGACGACACATAAGAGCTTTGTGCCCTCAACATGATGGGTGCGATCGTACCAGCACTAATGCACTGGATCCCATCAGAACTCTGAAGTTAAGCGAGGTTGGGCGACAAAAGTAATAGGACGGGTGACCCCCTGGGAAGTCCTCGTGTTGTACCCATTTTTTGTTTTGTTTTTTTTACCCCGTTCAAGCTTGCCAAGATACTTTATCTGTCGCATTTCTATTATCGAGTCCCATGGCATCTTGGGTAAGAAAACTTCGCTTCGCGTAGAGGCTGGGCCTGCAAATCGAGGGCGTGGGGCGCATGTTTTTGGAACCCAAAATCGATCGATTTCATTAGTTTGGGGCCACTTTTGTTCTTTTTGAGCTGTTTTATCGTCCCAGATCGATCGTCGTGAGCCGCGAAGAGAACAACATATAAAGGCTTTGCGCCCTCAACATGACGGGTAGGATCATACCAGCACTAATACACCGGATCCAATCAGAACTCTGAAGTTAAGCGTGGTTGGGCTAGAGTAGTACTAGGACGGGTGACCCCTTGGGAAGTCCTCGTGTCGCACCCCCCTTTTTATTTTGTTTTTTGCCCTGTTCAGGTTTGCCAAGATGCTTTATTCGTCACATTTCTATTATCGAGTCCCAAGGCATCTTGGGCAAGACAACTTCACTTCGCGTAGAGACTGGGCACGCAAACCCAGGGCGTGGGGCTTGTTACCAGGTCTTCGTCGCTCCAGTGCCCATAACTTTTGATCTGTAAAGAGTTATACGGTGCACATCATTCCGTTGGAAAGCTCTCTGAAAGCTCTACGACTGGGACAGCAGGCCTGCTCGGCTACGTCTATTTTTAGAAGCAAAAATTGAATATTTTCATCAGTTTTGGGCCACGTTTCTTCTTTTTGCACTGTTTCATCGTCCCAGATCGATCGTCGTGAGCTGCGTAAAGGAAGACACAAAAGGGCTTTGCGCCCTCAACATGACGGGTGCGATCATACCAGTACTAATACACCATATCCCATCAGAACTCTTAAGTTAAGCATGCTTGGGTGACAGTAGTACTAGGATGGGTGACCCCCTGGGAAGTGCTCGTGTCGATCCCCCCTTTTTGTTTTGTTTTTTTTGCCTCGTTTAGGCTTGCCAAGATGTTTTATCCGTCACATTTCTATTATCAAGTCCCACGGCATCTTGGGCAAGACATCTTCGCTTCACGAAGAGGTTGGGCGCTCAATCCGAGGGCGTGGGGTCTCTGACCAAGTCTCCGTCATTCAGTTGCCCATAACTTTTGATCCGTAAGGAGTTATGCATGCACAGCATGCCGTTGCAAAGCACTCCGAATGTTCTACGACCAGGGCAGCAAGGCTGGTCGTATGCGACTATTTTTGAACCCTAAAATCAAATGTTTTAATCAGATTTGGGCCACTTTTCTTCTTTTTTCACTATTTCATCGTCCCAGATCGATCGTCGTGAGCCGCATAAAGGACGACACATAAGGGCTTTCCTCCCTCAACATGACGGGTAGGATCATACCAGCATTAATACACCGGATCCCATCAGAACTCTATAGTTAAACGTGCTTGGGACAGAGTAGTACTACGACGGGTGACCTCTTGGGAAGTCCTCGTGTCGCACCCCCCTTTTTGTTTTATTTTTTTGCCCCATTCGGGCTTGCCAAAATGTTTTATCCATCATATTTATATTATTGAGTCCCACGGCATCTTGGGCAAGACAACTACGCTTTGCATAGAGGATGGGCCTGCAAACCGAGGGCGTGGGGCCGGTGACCAGGTCTCCATCGCTCTAGTGCCCATAAATTTTGATCCATAAGAAGATATGCGGCGCACACCATACCATTGGAAAGCTCTCCGAATGCTCTACGACGACTGCAGCAAGCCTGTTCGGCTACGGCTATTTTTGGAGCCCAAAATCAAACGTTTTCATCAGTTTTGGGCCACTTTTCTTGTTTATGCACTGTTTATCATTCCGGATGGATCGTCGCGAGCCACGAAAAGGATGACATATAAGGGCTTTGCGCCCTCAACATGAGGGGTGTAATCATACCAGCACTAAAGCATCGGATCCCATTAGAACTATGAAGTTAAGCGTGCTTGGGTGATAGTAGTAATAGGACGGGTAACCCCTTAGGAAGTCCTTGTGTCGCACCCCCCTTTTTGTTTTAGCTTTTTGACCCGTTCAGGCTTGCCAAGATGCTTTATCCGTCACATTTATATTATCGAGTCCCATGGGGGCAACAAGCTTGCTCGTCTGCGCCTATTTTCGAATCCCAAAATCAAATGTTTTCATCAATTTTGGGCTGCTTTTCTTCTTTTTACACTGTTTCATCTTCCCAGATCGATCGTCGTGAGCCGCGTAATGGATGACACATAAGGGCTTTGCGCCTTCAACATAACGGGATGTGATCTTACCAGCACTAATGCACTGGATCCCATTGGAACTTCGAAGTTAAGCGTGCTTGGGCGACAGTAGTACTAGGACGGGTAGCCCCCTGGAAAGTCCTCGTGTTGCACCCTTTTTGGTTTTGTTTTTTTTCCCCGTTCAGGCCTGCCAAGATGCTTTATCCATCACATTTCTATTATCGAGTCCCACGGCATCTTGGGCAAGACAACTTCGCTTTGCGTAAAGGCTGGGCCCGCAATCCGAGGGCGTGGGGCTTGTGACCAAGTCTCCGTAGTTCTAGTGCCCATAACTTTTGATCTGTAAGGAGTTATACAGCGCACAGCATACCGTTGGAAAGCTCTCCAAAAGCCCTACGACGGGGTAGCAAGCTTGCTCGGTTGCGCCTATTTTTGGAGCCCAAAATTTAACATTTTCATCAGTTTTGGGCCACTTTTCTTCTTTTTGCATTGTTTCATCATCCCGGATCGATCGTCGTGAACCGCGAAAAGGATGATACATAAGGGCTTTGCGCCCTCAACATGACGGGTGGGATCATACCAGTACTAATGCACTGGATCCCATCAGAACTTTGAAGTTAAGTGTGCTTGGGCCAGAGTATTACTAGGACGGGTGACCCCCTAGGAAGTTCTCGTGTCGCACCTCCCTTTGTGTTTTGTTTTTTTGCCCCGTTCAGGCTTGCCAAGATGCTTTATCCGTCACATTTCTATTATCGAGTCCCACGGCATCTTGGGCAAGACAACTTAGCTTCGCGTAAAGGCTGATCCCGCAAACCAAGGCCGTGGGACCTGTGACCAGGTCTCCGTCACTCCAGAGCCCATAACTTTTGATCCGTAAGAAGTTATACGGCGCAGAACATACCGTTGGAAAGATTTTCGAAAGCTCTACGACAAGGGCTGTAGGCCTGCTCGGCTGCTCTTATTTTTAGAGCCCAAAACCGAACATTTTCATCTATTTTGGGCCACGTTTCTTCTTTTTGTATTGTTTGATCGTCATGGATCGATTGTCATGAGCCGCGAAAAGGAGGACACATAAGGACTTTGCTCCCTCAACATGACGGGTGCGATCATACCTTCACTAATGCACCGGATCCCATCAGAACTCTGAAGTTAAGCGTGCTTGGGCGACACTAGTAATAGGATGGGTGACCACCTGGGAAGTCCTCGTGTCGCACCCCCTTTTTTGTTTAGTTTTTTTGCCTTGTTCACGCTTTCCAAGATGCTTTATCTGTCACATTATTATTATTGAGTCCCCTAGCATCTTGGGCAAGATAACTTTGCTTTGCGACTAGGCTAGGCCCGCAAACCGAGGGCGTGGGGCCTGTGACCAGGTCTCCGTCGTTCTGGTGCCAATAACTTTTGATCCGTTAGGAGTTATGCAGCGCACAGCATATCGTTAAAAAGCTCTACGACAGGGGCAGCAAGCCTTTTCGGCTGCGCCTATTTTTGGCCCCCAAAATCAACTGTTTTTATCAGTTTTGGGCCACTTTTCTTCTTTTTACACTGTTTCATCATCCCGGATCGATCGTCGTGAGCCACAAAAAGGATGACACATAAGGGCTTTGCACCCTCAACATGATCGGTGCGATCATACCAGTACTAATGCACCGGATCTCATTAGAACTCTGAAGTTAAGCGTGCTTGAGTGATAAAAGTACTAGTACGGGTGACCCCTTGGGAAGTCCTCATGTTGCACCCCTTTTTGTTATGTTTTTTTGCCCCGTTCAGGCTTCCCAATATGCTCTATTTGTCACATTTCTATTATCGAGTCCCATGGCATCTTGGGCAAGACAACTTCGCTTCGCGTAGAGGCTGAGCCCTTAAACCGAGGGCATGGGGCCAGTGACCAGGGCTCCGTCGCTCCAGTGCCCATAACTTTTGATTCGTAACGAGTTATTCGGCACACAACATACCGTTGAAAAGCTCTCTGAAAGCTCTACGACGAGGGTAATAGGCCTACTCAGCTGCGCACATTTTCGGAGCCCAAAATTGAACATTTTCATCTGTTTTGGGCCACGTTAATTCTTTTTGCACTATTCAGTCGTCCCGGATTGATCGTCGTGAGACGCGAAATGGACGACACATAAGGGCTTTGCACCTTTAACATGATGGGTACGATCATACCAATACTAATGCACCAGATCCCATCAGTACTCTGAAGTTAAGCGTGCTTGGGCGACAGTAGTAATAGGACGTGTGACCCCTTGGGAAGTCCTCGTGTTACACCCCCTTTTTTGTTTTATTTTTTTGCCCCGTTCAGGCTTGTCAAGATGCTTTATCCGTCAAATTTATATTACCGAGTCCCACGGCATCTTGGGGAAGACAACTTCGCTTCGCGTAGAGGCTGGGCCTGCAAACTGAGGGCGTGGGGCCTGTGACAATGTCTCCGTCGTTTCGGTGCCCATAACTTTTGAACCGTAAGGTGTTATGCGGCGCACAGCATACTGTTGGAAAGCTCTATGACGGGGGCAGCAAGCTCGCTCGGCCGTGCCTATTTTTGGAGCCCAAAATCGAACGTTTTCATCAGTTTTGGGTGACTTTTCTTCTTTTTACACAGTTTTATCGTCCTAGATCGATCGTCGTGAGCTGTGTAAAGGACGACACATAAGGGCTTGCGCCCTCAACATGATGGGTGCGATCATACCAGCACTAATGCACTGGATCCCTTAGGAACTCTGAAGTTAAGCGTGCTTGGGCGACAATAGTACTAGGACGGGTGGCCCCCTGGGAAGTCCTCATGTTGTACCCCTTTTGGTTTTGTTTTTTTGCCCCGTTCTGGCCTGCCAAGATGCTTTATCTGTCACACTTCTATTATCGAGTCCCACGGCATCTTGGGCAAGACAACTTCGCTTCACATAGAGGCTGGGCCCGCAATCCGAGGGCGTGGGGCTTGTGACCAAGTCTCTGTAGTTCCAGTGCCCATAACTTTTGATCCGTAAGGAGTTATGCGGCGCACAGCATACCGTTGGAAAGCTCTCCAAAAGCTCTACGATGAGGGAAATAATCTTGCTCAGCTGCGCCTATTTTCGAAGCCCAAATTTTAACATTTTCATTAGTTTTGGGCCACTTTTCTTCTTTTTGCATTGTTTCATCGTCCTGGATCGATCATCGTGAACCGCGAAAAGGATGACACATAAGGGCTTTGCGTCTTCAAAATTATGAGTGAGATTATACCAGCTCTAATGCAACAGATCCCATCAGAACTCTGAAGTTAAGCGTGCTTGGGCTAGAGTATTACTAGGACGGGTGATCCCCGGGGAAGTTCGCGTGTCGCACCTCCCTTTTTGTTTTGTTTTTTTGCCCCGTTCAGGCTTGCCAAGATGCTTTATCCATCACATTTCTATTATCAAGTCGCACGGCACCTTGGGCAAGACAACTTCACTTCGCGTAGAGGCTGGGCCCGCAAACTGAGGTCGTGGGGCCTGTGACCAAGTCTCCGTCGCTCCAGTTGTGATAACCCGAACCCGGTATGCATTTAATGGCATTTAATTGCATTTAACTAAGTGATATCTTAAATGTTGGCATTGAATTTGTGTTTATTTTTAGTTAAACATTTATTTGTAGCTTTATTTACATATTTCTTTTAGAAGTAATTGAAATAATACTTGAGTTAATTATTTTAAGGGAATATCAACTACTTTTCATGTTATTGCTAATCGGTTTTATTTTTCTTGCACTTAGTGCTCAGTTTTCAATTAAATGAAAAGTAGCTCCGAGCCGGAGTAAATTTTAAACGAGGATGCTTTCCAAAAATTATATATTTCTTAGATTCTTTGAGATTTAATTGTTAATCTTTTATTGTCGCAAAGTGCATAGCTTATCGAGAGCGATATTTAGGAAATGAATTCGTGTCCTCAGCAAATAGTGGAAACTAGTATTTAGTGTTTTAATTTTAGTGTTTTAAGTTGTATTTAACTAGAATTGGATTTATGTTACTTGTTTTAGCTCTAAAATGCATGAAATAAGCCTATTTGACCAAGTTAAGTTAGTTTGACCAAAGCCTTGACCAATTGACTTGTTTTTTTCCATTTAAAAGCTTAATTTAGCACAAAACAAAAAAAGGGCTGAATAGAATGAGGGCAGGGCCGAAAATAAAAGGAGAGAAAAAAAAGAAAATTCAACTTCAAATCTTCAATTCTTCGCGAGGGCTTCCACGGGGTGGTTCCGAGGCATCCTACGAGGTTTTCCTAGCGTCTAGAAGTGTCTAAGGTGAGGGTTTCATGTTTATTTGCGCATTTGAAAGTTTCATGTATGAACTTTAATTTTTGGATTTTATCCGTAGTTTGTTGTTTTAATCATTTTGACGCTTAAAGAATGTTCCTTGTCAATTGTAGAACATGTAATTATAGCTATTTGACATTTTCTGCGGTTGAATATTGAAATTGAAATATAAATTGTTAGTTGAATAGTAATTTATGAATAGTAAACCCTTGAAACGATGAAGTTGCGCTGTTATGCTTTCTGATGATGTGAAAATGTTCTAGGTATGCTAGAATGCCTAAATGCATGGTTTGTTTAGGTTACGTAATGGAAAAAATGAGAAAAATACCTTGGTGAAAGTCGAGGTCGTTTAGGTCGAGTTTAGCATTTTCTCGTATTACGTGATGGCATTGTTTCGGAAGGCCATGGAAGCACTTTTGGTGTGATTATGGCGTTGGTTGGGTGTTTGGTTGGTATAGTTGTAGTTCAAACAAGCAAAGGGGGAAATCGGGACTTTGCGTGAATTCTAGGGTAAAGTAGGGTTTTGGGGTCTTTAGACGTGCCTTATGGTGACCTAGGAGGATTGGTGAAGTCGGTTTCCAAAGCTCGTGGCTCGTTTGAAAGTAGTAGCGTTTTGAAAGTTGAGGTCATTTTTGGGATTTTGTGTGTTTTCATAGTATATTGCTTATAGAATGTTTATAATGCTTATAGAATGTTTATAATGTCTATAGAATACATATTATTGCTTGATAATGTTTGTTGGTGTTGTTCTTGTTACATATTTGATTGTAAATGCTTGTTATCTCGTTTATCGTCTCTAATCTGTATTGTTGTGCTATCGTTCGTTTATTGCCTTGTATCGAGTCTTGCATTGCATAGTGTCCGGCGCGTGAGTGATGGGCCTCTCTGGGTAGCCTTAGGTTGCCAGTGTTGGTTGCTCTAGCTCCGTGGCTATTCCCTCTTCTCGCTTGGGTTGCCTCCCAGGGAGATTTGGGTCGTAGAATTGATGGATACTTCTGGGGTATTCCAAACTGGTGTTATAAGGTGGTTGCGCGCTTATTGTCATCGTTGTCAACATCAAGGTCGAGATTGATGTATCGCTCGTGAAACGGTATATTTCTCGTAAGAGTGAACCATAGCCTTCAGAGTGTGGTATAGCTTTGAATGGTTGTGTTAATGCTTTCTTGAATGTTTAATATATTGTCGTTTGTATTGAATGCTTTCTTATTGACTTTATTGCTTAGCTGTGTCTATTTGCATTGCACGACTTTCTTTCTCTCCAACTCGATATCGGTCTCGCCCTCACTGAGTATACGTGTTGTGTATACTCACTCCTCACCACCACATTTCAGGAAATGTCATGTTAGCTGGAAAGTTCGTGCCTGAAGAGTTGTCTTGCGTGCCTATGTGGCTTGAGTGTCGAAGTTGTAAAGATATATGCTTTCATATGTTGTATGTATTTATTGTTAAAAGAAATGTAATTTAAATCTAGCTAGGTAGTTGAAATAAATTGATAAGCTAGTTTCTGTAATCAGTTAGCATAGCTTAACTTCAATGCTTGTTTGTAATTTCCAAAGGAAATGAGTTAGAATGGCATGATAGTTTATTTTATGCAGTAGCTTAGTATGGTTTAATTTTCTAGTTTGAATGTACTTGTCAAAAATGAAAAGAGATAAGTTAGCTTTTAAATTGGAAATGTATGTATATTTGCTTGTGGTTGTTTGTTGAGAACAAGGCTCGGATGGCCTTGAGGTGGTTGAATGTTTGGACATGGTATTGGTCCACTTATATGCTGTCGCAGGTTTGCATTTTGCCTAGAAACAAGGGAGACTCCGTCCGTTTTTTCCCTAAAATTTTGCCCGGGTTTGGATTTGGGTTGTGATTAGATTGATTGATAGAACTCCCGGTCTCGTGAGGGATCAGGGTGTTACAGGTGGTATCAGAGCTTGTCTAGCTCATAAGCCGGGACAAGGTCCTCGGTCTGGTGGGTAGTGATCCTTGAATGTGTGCTTGTTAAGTGTGTCTTGAAAGTGTATGCTTGTATGTGAGATTATGTGTCTTGACCTGAATGTGTGCACTTATGTGATAAAGTTATGTGTTGTGTGTTAAATGTTTCTCAAGAAAGGTGAAATGTCTAGTTGTGCATTGAATTGACCTATTGAATTGGCATCGTGAATTGAATCGACCTCGTGAATTTTTATTTGTTTGAAGTATTACTTGTAATGTGTGTATAGAATGTCTTGAATTAGCTATGCCGTGATTTGAATTTATTATGTTGTGCTTGACTTGATTGCCGTGCTTGAGTGACTTTGTTGAATAAACTATTTTGTAAACTTGCTTGCATAATAGTTTAAGGCATGTGTATAACTGTGATATATTGGCATTCATACATGTCCTATGGAAATGGTAAGTAAGTCCTCTTCCTCCCCTGAAGAAAGTGGTTCACCGCTGGCTTTTCAAGGTGTATGGACTGGCAGGAAATGAATGGCATTTGACTAGCCTTTATTTAGGAATTGGTGTTTGCTTTTGAAGCTCGGTTATTGGTGAATCTCTATGGTCCTCCTCTGTGCTTAACAGTTGTGAAAGAGTAGCTTTCTCTTGGGGTTTTATTTGGTTATTCTTTGGAGCATTCTTTGGTTTTCTTAATGGGTATTCTTTGGAGACTTCTGTTGGCATTTCTCGGTGGATTTGGCTATTGGGATTTCAATTGGCCTTACTGCACAGTATTATCTATGGTATATGTGTCTCGGTCTTTATTGGTGTGACATTGGCATCCCTGATTGAAAATTCTTCAATGGCATTCTCTAGGATCCTTAGTGGCCATTTATTTAGTATTTACTTATTGGGCAAACTTGGCTACTTTCTTATTGGAGCATTGTTTCGGATATCTTCTTCAGTGTTCCTCAGTATGTTTGGTATTTGGAGTTCCTATCAGACTTATTGTATAATACTACTTATGGTATTCTTTGAAATTCTTATTGGGCGTTCTATTGGTATTTTTCTTATTGGCAAAGTTGTATGAAGTTCTCACTTGGCAAATAGTGAAGAGGCCTCAGAGTTTGGTTTCGGTATATTGTTCACCAGTTCAGTGTTTATCCTTGGAGTTTTCGTCTATCTGGGAAACTATATTTGTTATTCAACTTGATTGTCTTATTGGGCACCTTATATTTTCTCTGCTATTTTCTTTGACATTCCTCTCAGCATTTGATAGCAAAACTCGGAATCTCATTGGTTGTTCCATGGGGTTATTATTGGAAGACTTCTTTGGAACTTTTGAAGTATATTTGATTGGGTTCTTAGTATTTTCTTCAGCACTCTTAATAGGGAATTCTTCTATGAAATTCATGACCGGCGGGGTATTTCTTGGACCTCTGGATGGAACCTTTGTTCGAGCCTCTACTTGGTTTCTTGTTTGGGGATTCTTGGGGGCAGTAATAGTTAGACTTCTATTGGAGATTCGTGCGTGAGGTATTCTTCTTGTCGTTATTGTGTGGTATTAATGACATCTACAGTATCTTTGCTTTAGTCTTTATTGGTATTATCTCGGCGCTCTTGGTTGAAATTTATTCTTCTTCGGTATTCGTGTCAACGGGATTCTTGTACGGTATCTACATTTGAGCTTCTATTTGGCGTTACTACTTGGCATTTATACTTGAACTTTCCTATTGGTCATCTTGATTAAATACTTGATCAGTAGCTAATGAAGACTAGTCAGAGTTGGATTTCAGTTGATGCAGAGTTCAATTGGAAGAAGAATTGCGAGGACGCAATTGTTTTAAGGGGGGAAGGATGTGATAACCCGAACCCGGCATACATTTAATGGGATTTAATTGCATTTAACTAAGTGACATCTTAAATGTTGGCATTGAATTTGTGTTTATTTTTAGTTAAACATTTATTTGTAGCTTTATTTCCATATTTCTTTTAGAAGTAATTGAAATAATACTTGAGTTAATTATTTTAAGGGAATATCAACTACTTTTCATATTATTGCTAATCGGTTTTATTTTTCTTGCACTTAATGCTCGGTTTTCAATTAAATGAAAAGTAGCTCCGAGCCGGAGTAAATTTTAAACTAGGATGCTTTCCAAAAATGATATATTTCTTAGATTCTTTGAGATTTAATTGTTAATCTTTTATTGTCGCAAAGTGCATAGTATATCGAGAGCGATAGTTAGGAAATGAAATCGAGTCCTCGGCAAATAGTGGAAACTAGTATTTAGTGTTTTAATTTTAGTGTTTTAAGTTGTATTTAACTATAATTGGATTTATGTTACTTGTTTTAGCTCTAAAATGCATGAAATAAGCCTATTTGACCAAGTTAAGTTAGTTTAACCAAAGCCTTGACCAATTGACTTGTTTTTTTCCTTTTAAAAGCTTAATTTAGCACAAAACAAAAAAAAAAGGGCTGAACAGAATAAGGGCAGGGCCGAAAATAAAAGGAGAGAAAAAAAAGAAAATTCAACTTCAAATTTTCAATTCTTCGCGAGGGCTTCCACGGGGTGGTTTCCGAGGCATCCTACGAGGTTTTCCTAGCGTCTAGGAGAGTCTAAGGTGAGGGTTTCATGTTTATTTGCGCATTTGAAAGTTTTATGTATGAACTTTAATTTTTGGATTTTATCCGTAGTTTGTTGTTTTAATCATTTTGACACTTAAAGAATGTTCCTTGTTAATTGTAGAACATGTAATTATAGCTATTTGACATTTTCTGCGGTTGAATATTGAAATTGAAATATAAATTGTTAGTTGAATAGTAATTTGTGAATAGTAAACCCTTGAAACGATGAAGTTGCGTTGTTATACTTTCTGTTGATGTGAAAATGTTCTAGGTATGCTAGAATGCCTAAATGCATGGTTTGTTTAGGTTGCGTAATGGAAAAAATGAGAAAAACGCCTTGGTGAAAGTCGGGGTCGTTTAGGTCGAGTTTAGCATTTTCTCATATTACGTGATGGCATTGTTTCGGGAGACCATGGAAGCACTTTTGGTATGATTATGGCGTTGGTTAGGTGTTTGGTTAGTATAGTTGTAGTTCAAACGAGCAAAGGGGGAAATCGGGACTTTGCGTGAATTCTAGGGTAAAGTAGGGTTTCGGGGTCTTTAGACGTGCCTTATGGTGACCTAGGAGGATTGGTGAAGTCGGTTTCCAAAACTCGTGGCTCGTTTGAAAGTAGTAGCGTTTTGAAAGTTGAGGTCATTTTTGGGATTTTGTGTGTTTTCATAGTATATTGCTTATAGAATGTTTATAATGCTTATAGAATGTTTATAATGTCTATAGAATACATATTATTGCTTGATAATGTTTGTTGGTGTTGTTCTTGTTACATATTTGATTGTAAATGCTTGTTATCTCGTTTATCATCTCTAATCTGTATTGTTGTGCTATCACTCGTTTATTGCCTTGTATCGAGTCTTGCATTGCATAGGGTCCGGCGCGTGAGTGATGGGCCTCTCTGGGTAGCCTCGGGTTGCCAGTGTTGGTTGCTCTAGCTCCGTGACTATTCCCTTTTCTCGCTTGGGTTGCCTCCCAGGGAGATTTGGGTCGTAGAATTGATGGATACTTCCGGGGTATTCCAAACTGGTGTTATAAGGTGGTTGCGCGCTTATTGTCATCGTTGTCAACATCAAGGTCGAGATTGATGTATCGCTCGTGAAATGGTATATTGCTCGTAAGAGTGAACCATAACCTTCAGAGTGTGGTATAGCTTTAAATGGTTGTGTTAATGCTTTCTTGAATTTTTAATATATTGTCGTTTGTATTGAATGCTTTCTTATTGACTTTATTGCTTAGCTGTGTCTATTTGCATTGCACGACTTTCTTTCTCTCCAACTCGATATCGGTCTCGCCCTCACTGAGTATACGTGTTGTGTATACTCACTCCTCACCACCACATTTCAGGAAATGTCATGTTAGCTGGAAAGTTCGTGCCTGAAGAGTTGTCTTGCGTGCCTATGTGGCTTGAGTGTCGAAGTTGTAAAGATATATGCTTTCATATGTTGTATGTATTTATTGTTAAAAGAAATGTAATTTAAATCTAGCTAGGTAGTTGAAATAAATTGATAAGCTAGTTTCTGTAATCAGTTAGCATAGCTTAACTTCAATGCTTGTTTGTAATGTCCAAAGGAAATGAGTCAGAATGACATGATAGTTTATTTTATGCAGTAGCTTAGTATGGTTTAACTGTCTAGTTTGAATGTATTTGTCAAAAATGAAAAGAGATAAGTTAGCTTTTAAATTCGAAATGTATGTATATTTGCTTGCCTACTCAGCTGCGTCTGCTTTCAGAGCCCAAAACTGAACATTTTCATCTGTTTTGGCCTACGTTTCTTCTTTTTGTATTGTTTTATCGTCATGGATCGATTGTCATGAGCCGCGAAAAGGACAACACATAAGGGCTTTTCACCCTCAACATGACGGGTGCGATCATACCAGCACTAATGCACCGGATCCCATCAAAACTCTGAAGTTAAGCGTGCTTGGGCGACACTAGTAATAGGACGGGTGACCCCCTGGGAAGTCCTCGTGTCGCACCCCATTTTTTGTTTTGTTTTTTTGCCTTGTTCACGCTTGCCAAGATGCTTTATCGGTCACATTATTATTATCGAGTCCCCTGGCATCTTGGGCAAGATAACTTTGCTTCGCGATGAGGCTAGGCCCGCAAACCGAGGGCGTGGGGCCTGTGACTAGGTCTCCGTCGTTCCAGTGCCAATAAATTTTGATCCGTTAGGAGTTATGCGGCGCACAGCATATCGTTGGAAAGCTCTACGACGGGGGCAGCAAGCCTTCTCGGCTGCGCATATTTTCGGCTCCCAAAATCGAATGTTTTCATCAGTTTTGGGCCATTTTCTTCTTTTTGCACTGTTTCACCGTCCCGGATCGATCGTCATGAGCCGCGAAAAAGACGACACATAAGGGCTTTGCACCCTCAACATGATGGGTGCGATCATACCAGCACTAATGCGTTGGATCTCATCAGAACTTGGAAGTTAAGCGTACTTGAGCGACAAAAGTACTAGGACGGGTGACCCCTTGGGAAGTCCTCGTGTTGCACCCCTTTTTGTTATGTTTTTTTGCCCCGTTCAGGCTTCCCAAGATGCTTTATTCGTCACATTTCTATTATCAAGTCCCATGGCATCTTGGGCAAGACAACTTCGATTCGCGTAGAGGCTGAGCCCTTAAACTGAGGGCGTGGGGCCAGTGACCAGAGCTCCGTAGCTCCAGTGCCCATAACTTTTGATCCGTAACGAGTTATTTGGCACACAGCATAGCGTTGGAAAGCTTTCCGAAAGCTCTACGACGAGGGCAGTAGGCCTACTCAGCTGCGCTCGTTTTCGGAGCCCAAAATTGAACATTTTCATCTATTTTGGGCCACGTTAATTCTTTTTGCACTGTTCGGTCGTCCCGGATTGATCGTCGTGAGATGCGAAATGGACGACACATAAGGGCTTTGTACCTTTAACATGACGGGTACGATCATACCAGTACTAATGCACCAGATCCCATCAGAACTCCGAAGTTAAGCGTGCTTGGGCGACAGTAGTAATAGGACGTGTGACCCTTTGGGAAGTCCTCGTGTTAGACCCCCTTTTTTGTTTTGTTTTTTTGCCCTGTTCAGGCTTGTCAAGATGCTTTATCCGTCAAATTTATATTACCGAGTCCCATGGCATCTTGGGGAAGACAACTTCGCTTCGCGTAGAGGCTGGGCCTACAAATCGAGGGCGTGGGGCCTGTGACAATGTCTCCGTCGTTTCGGTGCCCATAACTTTTGAACCGTAAGGAGTTATGCGGCGCACAGCATACTGTTGGAAAGCTCTAGGACGGGGGCAGCAAGCTCGCTCGGCCGTGCCTATTTTTGGAGCCCAAAATCGAACGTTTTCATCAGTTTTGGGTGACTTTTCTTCTTTTTACACTGTTTCATCGTCCTAGATCGATCGTCGTGAGCTGCGTAAAGGACGACACATAAGGGCTTTGCGCCCTCAACATGATGGGTGCGATCATACCAGTACTAATGCACCGGATCCCTTAGGAACTCTGAAGTTAAGCGTGCTTGGGTGACAGTAGTACTAGGACGGGTGGCCCCCTGGGAAGTCCTCATGTTGTACCCCTTTTTGGTTTTGTTTTTTTGCCCCGTTCAGGCCTGCCGAGATGCTTTATCTGTCACATTTCTATTATCGAGTCCCACGGCATCTTGGGCAAGACAACTTTGTTTCACGTAGAGGCTGGGCCCGCAATCTGAGGGCGTGGAGCTTGTGACCAGGTCTCTGTAGTTCCAGTGCCCATAACTTTTGATCCGTATGGAGTTATGTGGCGCACAACATACCGTTGGAAAGCTCTCCAAAAGCTCCACGATGAGGGCAATAAGCTTGCTCGGCTGCACCTGTTTTCGGAGCCCAAAATTTAACATTTTCATCAGTTTTGGGCCACTTTTCTTCTTTTTGCATTGTTTCATCGTCCTTGATCGATCATCGTGAACCGAGAAAAGGATGAGACATAATGGCTTTGCGCCCTCAACATGAGGGGTGGGATCATACCAGCAATAATGCACCGGATCCCATCAGAACTCTGAAGTTAAGCATGCTTGGGCTAGAGTATTACTAGGAAGGGTGACCCCCGGGGAAGTTCGCGTGTCGCACCTCCCTTTTTGTTTTGTTTTTTTGCCCTGTTCAGGCTTGCCAAGATGCTTTATCCGTCACATTTCTATTATCGAGTCGCACGACATCTTGGGCAAGACAACTTAGCTTCGCGTAGAGGCTGGGCCCGCAAACTGAGGCCGTGGGGCCTGTGACCAAGTCTTCCTCGCTCCATTGCCCATAACTTTTGATCCGTAAGGAGTTATGCGGCGCACAGTATACCATTGGAAAGCATTCCGAAAGCTCTACGACGAGGGAAACAGGTCAGCTGCGTCTGTTTTCAGAGCCCAAAACTGAACATTTTCATCTGTTTTGGCCCACGTTTCTTCTTTTTGTATTGTTTTATCGTCATGGATCGATTGTCATGAGCCGCGAAAAGGACGACACAGAAGGGCTTTGCGCCATCAACATGACGGGTGCGATCATACCAGCACTAATGCACCGGATCCCATCAAAACTCTGAAGTTAAGCGTGCTTGGGCGACACTAGTAATAGGACGGGTGACCCCCTGGGAAGTCCTCGTGTCGCACCCCCTTTTTTGTTTTGTTTTTTTGCCTTGTTCACGCTTGCCAAGATGCTTTATCGGTCACATTATTATTATCGAGTCCCCTGGCATCTTGGGCAAGATAACTTTGCTTCGCGATGAGGCTAGGCCCGCAAACCGAGGGCGTGGGGCCCGTGACCGGGTCTTCGTCGTTCTGGTGCCAATAACTTTTGATCCGTTAGGAGTTATGCGGCGCACAGCATATCGTTGGAAAGCTATACGACGGGGGCAGCAAGCCTTCTCAGCTGTGCCTATTTTCGGATCCCAAAATCGAATATTTTCATCAGTTATGGGCCACTTTTCTTCTTTTTCCACTGTTTCATCGTCCCGGATCGATCGTCATGAGCCGCGAAAAAGACAACACATAAGGGCTTTGTACCCTCAACATGATGGGTGCGATCATACCAGCACTAATGCGTCGGATCTCATCAGAACTCTGAAGCTAAGCGTACTTGAGCGACAAAAGTACTAGGACGGGTGACCCCTTGGGCAGTCCTCGTGTTGCACGCCTTTTTGTTAAGTTTTTTTGCCTCGTTCAGGCTTCCCAAGATGCTTTATTTGTCACATTTCTATAATCAAGTCCCACGGCATCTTGGGCAAGACAACTTCGCTTCGCGTAGAGGCTGAGCCCTTAAACTGAGGGCGTGGGGCCAGTGACCAGCGCTCCGTAGCTCCAATGCCCTTAACTTTTGATCTGTAACACAGCATACCGTTGGAAAGCTCTCCAAAAGCTCTACGACGAGGGCAGTAGGCCTACTCAGCTGCGCCCATTTTCGGAACCCAAAATTGAACATTTTCATCTGTTTTGGGCCACGTTTATTCTTTTTACACTGTTCGGTCGTCCCGGATTGATCGTTGTGAGACGCGAAATGGATGACACATAAGGGCTTTGCACCTTTAACATGACGGGTACGATCATACCAGTACTAATGCACCAGATCCCATCAGAACTCTGAATTTAAGCGTGCTTGGGCGACAGTAGTAATAGGACGTGTGACCCCTTGGGAAGTCCTCGTGTTAGACCCCCTTTTTTGTTTTATTTTTTTGCCTTGTTCAGGCTTGTCAAGATGCTTTATCCGTCAAATTTATATTACCGAGTCCCACGGCATCTTGGGGAAGACAACTTCGCTTCGCGTAGAGGCTGGGCTTCCAAATCGAAGGCGTGGGGCCTGTGACAAGGTCTCTGTCGTTCCGGTGCACATAACTTTTGATCCATAAGGAGTTATGCGGTGCACAGCATACCGTTGGAAAGCTCTACGACGGGGGCAGCAAGCCTTCTCGGCTGCGTCTATTTTCAGCACCCAAAATCAAACGTTTTCATCAGTTTTGGGCCAATTTTCTTCTTTTTGCACTGTTTCATCATCCCGGATCGATCGTCGTGAGCCGCGAAAAGGACGACACATAAGGGCTTTGCACCCTCAACATGATTGGTGCGATCATACCAGCACTAATGCACCGGATCTCATCAGAACTCTGAAGTTAAGCGTGCTTGAGTGACAAAAGTAGTTGGACGGGTGACCCCTTGGGAAGTCCTCGTGTTGCACCCCTTTTTGTTATGTTTTTTTGCCCTGTTCAGGCTTCCCAAGATGCTTTATTCGTCATATTTCTATTATCAAGTGCCATGGCATCTTGGGCAAGACAACTTCGCTTCGCGTAGAGGCTGAGCCCTTAAACCGAGGGCATGGGGCCAGTGACCAGGGCTCCGTCGCTCCAGTGCCCATAACTTTTGATTCGTAACGAGTTATTCGGCACACAACATACCGTTGGAAAGCTCTCCGAGAGCTCTACGACGTGGGCAGTAAGCCTACCCGGCTGCGCCTATTTTCGGAGCCCAAAATTGAACATTTTCATCTATTTTGGGCCACTTTTCTTCTTTTTGCACTGTTCCTTCTTCCCATATTGTTCGTCGTGAGCCGCGAAAAGGACGACACATAAGAGCTTTGCACCCTCAAGATGACGGGTGTGATCATACCAGTACTAATGCAACGGATCCCATCAGATCTCTCAAGTTAAACGTGCTTGGGCAAGAGTAGTAATAGGACGTGTGACCACTGGAGAAGTCCTCGTGGTGCACCCCATTTTTTGTTTTGTTTTTTTGCCCCGTTCAAGCTTGCCAAGATGCTTTATCCGACACGTTTCTATTATCGAGTCATACAGCATCTTGGGCAAGATAACTTCTCTTCGCGTAGAGGCTGGGCCCACAAACCGAGGGCGTAGGGCTTGTGACAAGGCCTTCGTCGTTCCGATGCCCATAACTTTTGATCCGTAAGGAATTATGCGGCGCACAGTGCACCGTTGGAAAGTTCTACGACGGGGGCAGCAAGCCTGCTCGGCCGTGCCTATTTTTGGAGCCCAAAATCGTACGTTTTCATCAGTTTTGGGACGCTTTCTTCTTTTTGAATTGTTTCATCGTCCTGGATCGATCGTTGTGAGCCGCGAAAAGGACGACACATAAGGGCTTTACGCCGTCAACATGAAGGGTGCGATCATACCAGCACTAATGCACCGGATCCCATAGGAACTCTGAAGTTAAGCATGCTTGGGCGATAGTAGTACTATGACGGATGGCCCCCTGGGAAGTCCTCGTGTTGCACCCCTTTTGGTTTTGTTTTTTTGCCCTGGTCAGGCCTGCCAAGATGGTTTATCCGTCATATTTCTATTATCGAGTCCCACGGAATTTTGGGCAAGACAACTTCGCTTCAAGTAGTGGTTGGGCCGGCTATCCGATGGTGTGGGGCTTGTGACCAGGTCTCTGTAGTTCCGGTGCCCATAACTTTTGATCTGTAAGGAGTTATGCGGTGCACAGGATACCGCTGGAAAGCTCTCCAAAAGCTCTACAACGGTGGCAGCAAGCTTGCTCGGCTGCGCCTATTTTCGGAGCCCCAAATTTAGCATTTTCATTGGTTTTGGGCCACTTTTCTTCTTTTTGCATTGTTTTATCGTCCCGGATCGATTGTCGTGAACCGCGAAAAGGATGACACATAAGGGCTTAGGGCCCTCAACATGACGGGTAGGATCATACCTGCACTAATGCACCAGATCCCATCAGAACACTGAAGTTAAACGTGCTTGTGCTAGAGTATTACTAGGACAAGTGACCCCCTGGGAAGTTCTCGTGTCACACCTCCCTTTTTTGTTTTATTTTTTTGCACCGTTCAGGCTTGCCAAGATGCTTTATCCATCACATTTCTATTATCGAGTCCCATGGCATCTTGGGCAAGACAAATTCGCTTCGCGTAGGGCGAGGCCTGCAAACCGAGGCCATGGGGCCTGTGACCAGGTCTTAATCGCTCCAGTGCCCACAAATTTTGAACTGTAAGGAGTTATGGGGCGCACAGCAGACCGTTGGAAAGCTTTCCAAAAGCTCTACGACAAGGGTAGTAGGCTTGCTCGGCTATACCTATCTTCAGAGCCCAAAACTGAACATTTTCATCAGTTTTGGGCCACTTTTCTGCTTTTGGCGTTGTTTCATCGTCCCGGATCGATCGTCGTGAGCCGCGAAAAGGACGACACATAAGGGCTTTGCACCCTCAACATGATGGGTACGATCATACCAGCACTAATGCACCGGATCCCATCAGAACTCTGAAGTTAAGCGTTCTTGGGCGACACGAGTAATAGGATGGGTAACCCCCTGGGAAGTCCTCGTGTCGCACCCCCTTTTTTGTTTCATTTTTTTGCCTTGTTCACGCTTGCCAAGATGCTTTGGGCAAGACAACTTCGCTTCATGATGACGCTGGGCCCGCAAACCGAGGGTGTGGGGCATGTGACCAGGTGTCCGTCGTTCCGGTGCCAATAACTTTTGATCCGTAAGGAGTTATGCGGCGCACAGCATACTGTTGGAAAGCTCTACGACGGGGGCAGCAAGCCTTCTCGGCTGGGCCTATTTTCGGAGCCCAAAATCGAACGTTTTTATAAATTTTGGGCCACTTTTCTTCCTTTTACTCTGTTTCATCGTCACGGATTGTTACGCCGTAACCCGGCCTATAAGGTTAGACTAGGGTGTGATCTAAACATTCAGGACATGTCACATACTTAACCGTTTATGAAGATTTAACACCTATCGTTGAGTCTAAACTCCAAAGTTTTCCGAAAAACCGACAGCATAACGGCTGTAATTGGACTATTTGGTTTGGCCTAATTCTCTAAACGCCTCAAAATTTTATAATCTCAAGTTTCATTTCCAACTAGGATTACTATTTAACATCAATTGAAATGCCTACTGGTTATCTCGATGTCTCGTTTGATTTAAAACCTAGCATGATACTATGTCTCGTTTGTTTGTTTATCCTCGTTACAAAAGTACCTGTTGATCTTAGCTTAATAGCGAGTACCTGTTTAAGATTGGATAGGTTCATTTACTTAGTCCTTAACTAATACGTCATAACCTATGATAGATACTAGCGGTAATAATAGCAAACGATCATAGTGGTGTCTAGTGTCTGTCTAGTTAATATCAGTACAAACCAAGATTAGACCCTAAATTACAACGGGGGTCTTTACATTACAACATCGAGCAACATAAAAGGAAATAGTCTTCAAGTAGCATAAAGTTCACAAGTAGCCATAATCACGCAAAGCACACAAACAGGCAATCACTCCAAGGATTCATCGTTAGGCACACCGTCCTCGGGTACCTGTTCTGGATCTTCTTCACCTGAGATGATAAAAGAGGGTGAGTCCTTATGAACTCAGCGAGGGGGAACGAGAAATAGGTTTTGAAACTCATTTTCCGGTTCAACTTATGAAATCCTTTTGCAAGAATGAATATAACAATAATATAAGTAAAGGAACATAAATACCAGTCTTTCCTCCCCGAGGTTCTCTAGGAACCAAGCGAGAGTACTTATACACATAGTAAAAAGGATACAGTGAGCTTTTGCTCTCAGATCAGTTCCAAAATCAGTTGTTGCGGCCGACTTCAAATCATCCCCTTAACACGCCAGGTGGGTGTACTCCGGATGTACCCCGAAATCCTATGACCCAACTCTCTGAGGAAGTCTAGCCCCCAAGCGAGAGAGGGAATGGGACCATGGTAGTCACGGGTGCACCGACAAGCCCGATGCCGCCCGGTGTGCGTGATCACTACCATGCCGAACTAAAAGGTTGCAACCTTGTATGCAATGTACATCTATGACCTTTAATATATCACATTAGGAGGACAACAAAGTAGGTTGCCTCCGGACAGTCATAAGATTGCACATTGACAAGTAAACAAGCGAGGCACGAATAGACAAGTAATTTCACTTCAAAAGCATATGGAGTTATATGAACATTAAACGGGCAGCCATATAACACATGTAAATCAAGTCATATAACTCATTTCAAAGTCCACGTAATCAAATAGTAAGATTATTCAACATGTAACAACATCTACGTGGGCTCAGATGCAAGAAAGGCCTATTTGTCAACATGAAATGATCAAAATCACATTTAGGGCTATAAGGGCATCTACGGGCAGCCTACTAAGCATATAATTCCACACAATATCCAAATGATCAACACTTAGCAAGACTACCTAGTCATTAGGGTTTCTATTTCGTGCATATCCGTGCAATTTAAGCCCCAAACCAATTCAAAATCAATCTCAAGCCATGCATCATATAATTCAATATCCTCAAACATTCAAAACAGTCCACAAAACATCCCAAAGCTACAATCCCAAGCATTTATTTCAACAAGAGAAGTTACAACAATTTTTCTAAGCATAACATTAAGTGAAACCCTTACTGCAATAGGCTATTTTCTCACAATCATTAAGATAATAAAAACATCTCCAATTCCAGTGAATAAGATGTCAAATTAAAGCTTAAGAAGTGAACTAAAATCAGGAACAAACCTTGCATCATTTGGAGTTCGGGATCATTAGATATAGCCGAAACAGTGGGATAGCACAAAACTGTCCAGATTTGCACACATTTCAATGATTGACGTTTTTGAGGTCCTTAGGGTCAGATTTAGCCTTGGTCCATTTCTGACAAAAATGTCAAAAACTGAAAAATAGAGCATCACCCCAAATTTCATGTATTTTAGATATCATTTACTAAGTCAAATCTGGTTTGTTCTACAAGGTCAGTGCATCTGCCAAAACCTGCTTCATTTTTCCAGATTTCCAGATTTGGACACATTTTAATGATTTGCTATTTTGAAGACTATAGATTCGAAATTAGATTTCGCCTATTTCTGCGAAAAATGTTCAAAACTGGCAAAAATAGTCACCTACCAATTTTCATGCATTTTAAACATCAATTTCCTAGCAAAACGCACCTCGAAACAACTGGTCAGAGTGCTGTCACATAATCGGACTTCACCTATCATCACTTTCAAGCCAAGATCTTGCCATGCATGGTTGTAAAAGCTTATGAACGAACATATAACTCAAGTACAGAAGCAAAGACATACATTTATGAGCATCCATGTGGATTTTTGAAGGATTTTCAAAAGGTTTTAGCCCTCACATTAGCAATCAACCAAGAAGATGCGCAAAACTTGTTGAAGCAAAATTTTCTTCTTCTCCTTTGCCTAGCCGAGGTTCCAACTAGATTTTCTCTATTTTTCCTAGCTTAGTGACCAAGCTCTTAGTACATGCATGTGGTTAGAACAAGAAGAAAAGAAATGGAAGCTTAAAAACTCACCTAGGGCCGAAATGAAGACTCTATGTGCTTGCATGCATCTTTTGAGCTAACTACTTGCTTTCCTTTGCTTGGGCTTGCCTTGAATGACCTTAGGATGATGAAGATGAGTTGCGAAGTGAAGAGAATCAGCCAAGGCCGAGAGAGAGAGAGAAAAATGAGAGGGAGAGAGAGAAGATTAAGGAAGAAAGAAGAAATGACAAAAAAAATGAAGGCCTTTGCAACTTTGATGCATATGGTCGGCCTTGAGCTTGATGATTCAGATTTTTGTGTCTTCAAGGTGTGATTTTAAATTGCTAGCATGGGCAAAGAGGGTTTGGTCGAGTATGGTAGAGTTTTGAGGTGGTTTTGAGCAATTTTTATGCATTTGTGTCATAGTTTGTCTAAGCATGCATAGTTAAAAGAATAATTGTTTAATCCTTGCTCAAATGTCTTGGTATGGCCGGCTATAGCATGTGTAAATTCTGAATTTTTGTCATAATTTGAGTGTTATTTAATTGTGTGTTGAAAGTGCAAAAAGAACAAAGAATAAAGAATAAGGAATGTCTAGTGTTTAGTGAAATTTTGACTTCTAGTGAGTTGAATTAATTATAATATTGATAGTGGATTTTGTAGGATTGTTTAATAGTCTAGTGCTTTGTGTAAGATGCTTTCTTGATTAGCGTGAGGGCACGTTTTCCTAGGTCTAGGACACGCACTACGAGGTAGGACACGAACTACGAGACAGACGCACATTTTCCAAGTAAATGCACGCAACCCTAAATGAATGCACATAATTCAATGCATGGCACATAAAACGAACACAATTCTCAAACCTAGGTCAAGGCACGCAAATCTCAGTTAGGGCACACGAAATGAGGTATCACATGCAAATCGAGGTCGGGCCTCACACGGATCGATCATCGTGAGCCGCGAAAAGGACGACACATAAGGGCTTTGTGCCCTCAACATGATAGGTGCGATCATACCATCACTAATGCACCGAATCCCATCAGAATTCTGAAGTTAAGCGTGCTTGGGCGACAAAAGTACTAGGACGGGTGACCCTTTGGGAAGTCCTCGTGTTGCACCCCTTTTTGTTATGTTTTTTTGCCCCGTTCAGGCTTCCCAAGATGCTTTATTCGTCACATTTCTATTATCAAGTCCCACGGCATCTTGGGCAAGACAACTTCGCTTCGCGTAGAGGCTGAGCCCTTAAACAGAGGGCGTGGGGCCAGTGACCAGGGCTCCGTCGCTCCAGTGCTCATAACTTTTGATCCGTAACGAGTTATGCGGCACACAACATGCCATTGGAAAGCTCTCCGAAAGCTCTACGACGAGGGCAGTAGGTCTACTCCGCTGTGCCTAATTTCGGAGCCCAAAATTGAACATTTTCATTTGTTTTGGGCCACGTTTATTCTTTTTGCACTGTTTGGTCGTGCCGGATCGATCGTCGTGAGCCGCGAAATGGACGACACATAAGGGCTTTGCACCTTCAACATGATGGGTATAATCATACCAGCACTAATGCACCGGATCCCATCGGAACTCTGAAGTTAGGCGTGCTTGGGCGACAGTAGTAATAAGACGTGTGACCCCTTGGGAAGTCCTCGTGTTACACCCCTTTTTTGTTTTGTTTTTTTGCCCCGTTCAGGCTTGCCAAGATGCTTTATCCGTCACATTTATATTATCGAGTCCCACGGTATCTTAGGCAAGACAACTTTTCTTCGCGTAGAGGCTGGGCCCACAAGCCAAGGCTGTGGGGCTTGTGACCAGGTCTCTGTCGTTCTGGTGCCCACAACTTTTGATTCGTAAGGAGTTATATAGCTCACAACATACCGTTGGAAAGCTCTCTGAAAGCTCTACGACGGGGGCAGCAAGCCTTTTCGGCTGCACCTATTTTCGGTGCCCAAAATTGAACGTTTTCATCAGTTTTGGGCCAGTATTTTTCTATTTGCACTGTTTCATCGTCCCAGATCAATCGTCGTGAGCCGCGTAATGGATGACACATAAGGGCTTTGCGCCCCCAACATGATGGGGCGATCCTACCAGCACTAATGCATCTAATCCCATCAGAACTTTGAAGTTAAGCGTGCTTGGACGACATTAGTACTAGGACGGGCGACCCCCTGGGAAGTCCTCGTGTTGCACCCCTTTTTGTTTTCTTTTTTTGCCCCGTTCAGGCTTGCCAAGATGCTTTATCTGTAACATTTCTATTATCGAGTCCTACGGTATCTCGGGCAAGACAACTTTGCTTTGCGTAGAGGTTGGGCCCACAAACCGTGGGCGTGGGGCCTATGACCCTGTCTCCGTCGCTCTAGTGCCAATAACTTTTGATCCATAAGGAGTTATGTGGCACACAATATACCATTGGAAAGCTCTCCGAAAGCTCTACGATGAGGGCAGCAGGCCTGCTTGGTTGCGCCTATTTTTTGTGCCCAAAATTGAACGTTTTCATCAATTTTGGGCCACTTTTCTTCTTTTTGCACTGTTTCATCGTCCCGAATTGATCGCCGTGAGTGCGAAAAGGACGACATATAAGGGCTTTGCGCCCTCAACATGACGGGAGGGATCATACCAGCACTAATGCACTCGATCCCATCAGAACTCTGAAGTTAAGCATGCTTAGGCCAGAGTAGTACTAGGACGGCTAACCTCCTATGAAGTCCTCGTGTCGCACCCCTCTTTTTGTTTTGTTTTTTTACCCCGTTCAGGCGTGCCAAGATGTTTTATCCATCACATTTATATTATCGAGTCCCACGGCATCTTAAGCAAGACAACTACGCTTCACGTAGAGGTTGGGCCCGCAAACCGAGGGCGTGGGGCCGGAGACCAGGTCTCCGTCACTCCAGTGCCCATAACTTCTGATCCGTAATGAGTTATGCGGCACACAGCATACCGTTGGAAAGCTCTCCGAAAGCTCTATGACGAGGGCAGCAGGCCTGCTTAGCTGTGCCAGTGTTCGGAGGCCAAAATCAAACATTTTCATCAGTTTTGGGCCACGTTTCTTCTTTTTGCACAGTTTGATCATCCCGGATCGATCGTCGTGAGCCGCGAAAAGGATGACACATAAGGGCTTTGCACCCTCAACATGACGGGTGCGACCATACCAGCACTATTGCTCCGGATCCCATTAGAACTTTGAAGTTAAGCGTGCTTGGGCGACAGTAGTAATAGAACGGTTGACCCCCTGGGAAGTCCTTATGTCCCACCCCCATTTTTGTTTTATTTTTTTGCCCCATTCAGGCTTGCCAAGATACTTTACACGTCATATTTCTATTATCGAGTCCCACGGCATCTTGGGCAAGACAACTTCACTTTGCGTAAAGGCTAGGCCCGCAAACCGAGGGTGTGGGGGCTGTGACCATGTTTCCGTCGTTCCGGTGCCCATAACTTTTGATCTATAAGGAGTTATGTGCTGCACAGCGTACCGTTGGAAAGCTCTCTAAAAGCTCTACAACGGGGGCAGCAAGCATGTTCGGCTGCGGCTGTTTTCAGAGCCCAAAATCAAACGTGTTCACCAGTATTAGGCCACTTTTCTTGTTTTTGCACAATTTCATCGTCCCAGATGAATCGTCGTGAGCCCCGAAAAGGACGACATATAAGGGCTTTGCGCCCTCAACATGACGGGTGGAATCATACCAGCACTAATGCACCGGATCCCATTAGAACTCTGAAGTTAAGCATGCTTGGGCCAGAGTAGCACTAGGACGGGTGACCCCCTGGGAAGTCCTTGTGTCGCACCCCCCTTCTTGTTTTGTTTTTTTGCCCCGTTCAAGCTTACCATGATGCTTTATCCGTCACATTTCAATTATCAAGTCCCAGGGCATCTTGGGCAAGACAACTTCACTTCGCGTAGAGGCTGGGCCCGCAAACCGAGGGCGTGGGGCCTGTGACCAGGTCTCCGTCGTTCCAATGCCCATAACTTTTGATCCGTAAGGAGTTATGCGGGGCACAACATACCGTTGGGAAGCTCTCCGAAAGCTCTATGACAAGGGCAGCAGGCCTGCTCGGCAGTTCCTATTTTTGGAGGCCAAAATTGAACATTTTTATCATTTTTGGGCCACGTTTATTCTTTTAACACTGTTTTATTATCCCGGATCAATCGTCGTGAGTCGCGAAAAGAACAACACATAAGGGCTTTGCACCCTCAACATGACGGGTGCGACCATACCAGCACTATTGCTCCGAATCCTGTTAGAACTCTGAAGTTAAGTGTGCTTGGGCGATAGTAGTAATAGGACGGGTGACCCCCTAGGAAGTCCTCGTGTTGCACCCCTTTTTATCTTTCTTTTTTGCTTCATTCAGGCTTGCCAAGATGCTTTATCCGTCATATTTCTATTAACGAGTCCCACGACATCTTGGGCAAGACAACTTCACTTCGCGAAGAGGCTGGGCCCTCAAACCGAGGGTGTTGGGCCTGTGACCAGGTCTCTGTCGCTCTGTTGCCTATAACTTTTGATCCATAAGGAGTTATACGGCGCATAGCATTCCATTGGAAAGGTCTCCGAAAGCTTTACGGTAGGGGTTGCAGGCCTTCTCGGCAGCGCCTATTTTCAGAGCCCAAAATTGAACATTTTAATCAATTTTGGGCCACTTTTCATCTTTCTGCACTGTTTGATCGTCCCAGATCGATCGTCGTGAGCTGGAAAAGGACGTCACATAAGGGCTTTGCGCCCTCATAATGACGGGTGCGATCATACCAACACTAATGCACCGGATCCCATCAAAACTCTGAAGTTAAGCGTGCTTGGGCGACAGTAGTAATAGGACAGGTGATCCCCTGGGAAGTCCTCGTGTTGTACCCCCTTTTTGTTTTGTTTTTTTTGCCCCGTTGAGGTTTGCCGAGATGCTTTATCCGTCACATTTCTATTATCAAGTCGCACGGCATCTTGGGCCAGACAACTTCGCTTCGCGTAGAGGTTGGGCCCGCAAACCGATGGCGTGGGGCCTATGACTAGGTCTCTGTCGTTCCCGCGCTCATATCTTTTGATCCGTAAGGAGTTATGCGGCGCACAGCATAATGCTCAACGAAAGCTGTACTATGAGGGCAGCAAGCAAGCTTGGTTGCGCCTGTTTTCAGAGCCCAAAATCAAATGTTTTCATCAGTTTTGGGCCACTTTTCTTCTTTTTGCACTATTTCATCGTCCCCGATCGATCATCGTGAGCCGCGAAAAGGATGACACATAAGGGCTTTGCGCCCTCAACATGACAGGTGAGATCGTACCAGTACTAATGCACCGGATCCCATCAGAACTCTAAAGTTAAGGGTGCTTGGGCCAGAGTAGTACTAGGATGGGTGACCCCCTGGGAAGTCCTAATGTCGAACCCCCCTTTTTGTTTTGTTTTTTTGCCTCGTTTAGGCTTTCCAAGATGCTTTATCCGTCACATTTCTATTATCGGGACCCACAGCATCTTGGGCAAGAAAACTTCGCTTTGCGTAGAGGCTAGGCCCACAAACCGAGGGCGTGGGGCATATGACCAGGTCTCCGTCACTCCAATGGCCATAACTTTTGATCCGTAAGGAGTTATGCGGCGCATAGCAAACCGTTGGAAAGCTCTCTGAAAGCTCTACGACTGGGGTTGCAGGCTTTTTTGACTGCGCCTATTTTCGGAGCCCCAAATCGAACATTTTCATCAATTTTGGGCCATGTTTCTTCTTTTTGCACTATTTTATCGTCCCGAATCGATCGTCGTGAACCGCGAAAAGGATGACACAAAAGGGCTTTGCGCCCTCAACATGTAGGGTGCGATCATACCAGTACTAATGCACTGTATCCCATCAGAACTCTGAAGTTAAGCATGCTTGGGTGACAGTAGTAATAGGACGGGTGACCCCCTAGGAAGTCCTCGTGTTGCACCCCGCTTTTTGTTTTTTTTTTTGCCCCGTTCAGGCTTGCCAAGATGCTTTATCCATCACATTTATATTATCGAGTCCCACGGCATCTTGGGCAAGACTACTTCGCTTGGCGTAGGGGCTGTGCCCGCAAACCGAGGGCGTGGGGCCTATGACCAGGTCTCCGTCGTTCCCGTGCCTATAACTTTTGATCCGTAAGGAGTTATGCGACGCACAGTATACCATTGGAATGCTCTACAAAAGCTCTACGACGGGGGCAGCATGCGTGCTCGGTTGCGCCTATTTTCAGAGCCCAAAATCAAATGTTTTCATCAGTTTTGGCCCACTTTTCTTCTTTTTGCACTGTTTCATCGTGCCGAATTGATCGTCGTGAGGCGCGAAAAGGACGACACATAAGGGCTTTGCGCCCTTAACATTACGGGTGAGCTCATACGAGCACTAATGCACCATATCCCATCAGAACTCTAAAGTTAAGCATGCTTGGGCCAAAGTAGTACTAGGACGGGTGACCTCTTGGGAAGTCCTCGTGTCGCACCCTTCTTTTTTTTTTTTACCCCATTCTGGCTTGCCAAGATGCTTTATCCATCACATTTATATTATCGAGTCCCACGGCATCTTGGGCAAGACTACTACGCTTCGCATAGAGGCTGGGCCCACAACCCGAGGGTGTGGGTCTGGTGACTAGGTCTCCGTCGCTCTAGTGCCCATAACTTTTGATCCGTAAGGAGTTATGCGCCGCACAGCATATTGTTGGAAAGCTCTCCTAAAGCTCTACGACGAGGGCAGTAGTCCTGCTCAACTGCGCCTGTTTTCAGAGGCCAAAACCAAATATTTTCATCAATTTTGGGCCACATTTCTTCTTTTTGCACAGTTTGATAGTCCTGGATCGATCGTCGTAAGCCGCGAAAAGGACGACACATAAGGACTTTGCGCCCTCAACATGACGGGTGCGATCATACCAACACGAATGCACCGAATCCCATTAGACCTCTGAAGTTAAGCGTGCTTGGGCGACAGTAGTAATAGGACGTGTGACCCCCTGGGAAGTCCTTGTGTCGCACCCCCCTTTTTGTTTTATTTTTTTGCCCCGTTCAGGCTTGCCATGATGATTTACGCGTTATATTTTTATTATCGAGTCCCACGGCATCTTGGGCACGACGGGGGCAGCAAGCCTGCTCAATTGCGCTTGTTTTCAGAGCCCAAAATCAAATGTTTTCATTAGTTTTGGGCCACTTTTCTTCTTTTTGCACTGTTTCATCGTGCCAGATCGATCGTCGTGAGCCACGAAAAGGACGAAATATAAGGGCTTTGCGTCCCCAACATGACGAGTGGGATCATACCACCACTAATGCACCGAATCCCATCAGAACTCTAAAGTTAAGTGTGATTGGGCCATACTAGCACTAGGACGGGTGACACCCTAGGAAGTCCTCATGTCGTACCCCCCTTTTTGTTTTGTTTTTTTGTGCCGTTCAGGCTCGCCAAGATGTTTTCTCCTTCATATTTCTATTATCAAGTCCCATGGCATCTTGGGCAAGAGAACTTCGCTTCGCGTAGAGGCTGGGCCTTCAAACCGAGGGCGTGGGGCCTGTGACCAGGTCTCCGTCGCTCCAGTGCCCATAACTTTTGATCCGTAAAGAGTTATACGGTGCACAACATACCGTTGGAAAGCTCTCCAAAAGCTCTACGACGATGGTAGCTGGCCTGCCTGGCTGCGCCTATTTTCGGAGGCCAAAATCGAACATTTTTCTCAGTTTTGGACCACGTTTCTTCTTTTTACAATGTTTTATTATCCCGGATCGATTGTCGTGAGCCGCAAAAATGTCATCACATAAGGGCTTTGCGCCCTCAACATGACGAGTGCGACCATACCAGAACTATTGCTCCGGATCCCATCAGAACTCTGAAGTTAAGCGTGCTTGGACGATAATAGTAATAGGACGGGTGATCCCCTGGGAAGTCCTCGTGTCGCACCCCCTTTTGTTTTATTTTTTTGCCCCGTTCAGGCTTGCCAAGATGCTTTATCCGTTACATTTCTGTTATCGAGTCCCACGGCATCTTGGGCAAGACAACTTCATTTTGCTAAGAGGCTGGGCCCGCAAACCGAGGGTACTGGGCCTGTGATCAGGTCTCCGTCGCTTTGGTGTCCATAACTTTTGATCCGTAAGGAGTTATATAGCGCATATCATACCGTTAGAAAGCTCTCCGAAAGCTCTACGACGGGGGTAGCAGGCCTCCTCGGCTGCGCCTATTTTCAGAGCCCAAAATTGAACATTTTCATCAATTTTGGGCCATTTTTCATCTTTTTGCACTCTTTGATCGTCTCGGATCGATCGTCATGAGCCGCAAAAAGTACGACACATAAGGGCTTTCCGCCCTCAACATGACAGGTGTGATCATACCAGCACTAATGCACCGGATCCCATCAGAACACTGAAGTTAAACGTGTTTGGGCGATAGTAGTAATAGGACAGGTGACCCCCTGGGAAGTCCTCGTGTTGCACCCTCTTTTTGTTTTGTTTTTTTGCCCCATTCAGGCTTGCCGAGATGCTTTATCCGTCACATTTCTATTATCGAGTCCAACGGCATCTCGGGCCAGACAACTTCACTTCGCATAGAGGCTAGGCCAGCAAACCGATGGCGTGGGGCCTATGACCAGGTCTCTGTCATTCCCGCGCCCATAGCTTCTGATCCGTAAGGAGTTATGCGGCGCACAGCATACCGTTGGAATGCTCTATGAAAGCTCTACGACGGGAGTAGTAAGCCTGCTCAATTGCGACTGTTTTCGGAGCCCAAAATCAAATGTTTTCATCAGTTTTGGGCCATTTTTCTTCTTTTTGCACTGTTTCATCATCCTAGATCGATCATCGTGAGCCGCGAAAAGGATGACACATAAGGGCTTTGCGCCCTCAACATGACGGGTGAGATCGTACCAGTACTAATGCACCGGATCCAATCAGAACTCAGAAGTTAAGCGTGCTTGGGCGACAGTTGTAATAGGACGGGTGACCCCCCGGGAAGTCATCGTGTCGCACCCCGCTTTTTGTTTTGTTTTTTTGCCCCGTTCAGGCTTGCCAATATGCTTTATCCATCACATTTATATTATCGAGTCCCATGGCATCTTGGGCAAGACTACTTCGCTTCGCGTAGGGGCTGTGCCCGCAAACCTAGGGCGTGGGTCCTGTGACCAGGTCTTCGTCGTTTCGGTGCCCATAACTTTTGATCCGTAAGGAGTTATACGGCGCACAGCATACCGTTGGAAAGCTCTTCGAAAGCTCTACGACGGGGGCAATAAGCTTGCTTGGCTGCGGTTGTTTTCAAAGCCCAAAGTCGAATGTTTTCATCAATTTTGGGCCACTTTTCTTCTTGTTGCACTGTTTCATCGTCCCAGATCGATTGTCGTGAGCGGCGAAAAGGACGACACATAAGGGCTTTGCACCCTCAACATGACGGGTGGGATCATACCAGCACTAATGCACTAGATCCCATCAGAACTCTGAAGTTAAGCGTGCTTGAGCCAGAGTAGTACTAGGATGGGTGACCCCCTGGGAAGTCTTCGTGTCGCACCCTCATTTTTGTTTTGTTTTTTTTTTTGCCCCGTTCAGACTTGCCAAGATGTTTTATCCGTCACATTTCTATTATCGAGTCCCACGACATCTTGGGCAAGACAACTTCGATTTTCGTAGAGGCTGGGCCTGCAAACCGAGGGCGTGGGGCCTGTGACCTGGTCTCCGTCGCTCCAATGCCCATAACTTTTGATCCGTAAGGAGTTATGCGGCGCACAGCATACCGTCAGAAAGCTCTTCGAAAGCTCTACGACGAGAGCAGTAGGCCTTCCCAGCTGCTCCTATTTTCGGAGGTCAAAATCAAACATTTTTATTAGTTTTGGGCCACATTTCTATTATTGAGTCCCACGACATCTTGGACAAGACAACTTCAATTCGCGAAAAGGCTGGGCCCGCAAATCGTGGGCGTGGGGCCTGTTACAAGGTCTCCGTCACTCCAGTGCCCAAGACTTCTGATCTGTAAGGAGTCATGCGCACAACATACCGTTGGAAAGCTCTCCGAAAGCTCTACGACGATGGTAGCAGGCCTTCTTGGCTGCGCCTATTTTCGGAGCACAAAATCGAACATTTTCATCAATTTTGGACCACTTTTCTTCTTTTTGCACTGGTTGATCATGCTGGATCGATCCTCGCGAGCAGCGAAATGGACGACACATAAGGGCTTTGCACCCTCAACATGACGGGTGCGATCATACCAGCACTAATGCACCAGATCCCATCAGAACTCCGAAGTTAAGCATGCTTGGGTGATAGTAGTAAAAGGACGGGTGACCCCTTGGGAAGTCCTCGTGTTGCACCCCCTTTTTGTTTTTTTTTTTGCTCCGTTTAGGCTTGCCAAGATGCTTTATCCATCACATTTCTGTTATCGAGTCCCACGGCATCTTGGGCAGGAGAAGTTCACTTCGTGTAGAGGCTGGGCCTGCAAACCGAGGGCGTGGGGCCTATGACCAGGTCTCCGTCGCTCCAGTGCCCATAACTTTTGATATGCAAGGAGTTATGCGGCGCACAGCATACCGTTGGAAAGCTATTCGAAAGCTCTACGACGGTATAAACAAGCCTATTTTTGAAGTCCAAAATTGAACATTTTCTTCAGTTTTGGTCCACGTTTCTTCTTTTTGCACTGTTTGATCGTCCCGGATCGATTGTCGTGAGCCGCGAAAATGACGACACATAAGGGCTTTTCGCCCTCAACATGACGGGTGCAATCATGCCAGCACTAATGCACCGGATCCCATCAGAACTTTGAAGTTAAGCGTGCTTGGGCGACAGTAGTAATAGGACGGGTGACACCTTGGGAAGTTCCCATGTCATACCCCCTTTTTTGTTTTTTTTGTTTTTTTTTTTGCCTTTTTCAGGCTTGCCAAGATGCTTTATCCGTCACATTTATATTATCGAGTCCCACGGCATCTTGCATAAGACAACTTCGCTTCGCATAGAGGCTGGGCCCGCAAACCGAGGGCGTGGGGCTTGTGACCAGGTCTCCATAGTTCCCGTGCCCATAACTTTTGATCCGTAAAGAGTTATGCGGTGTACAGCAAACCGTTGGAAAGCACTCCGAAAGCTCTACGACGGGGGCAACAAGCTTGCTCAGCTGCGCCTATATTCAGAGCCGAAAATTTAACGTTTTCATCAGTTTTGGACCACTTTTATTCTTTTTGCACTGTTTCATTGTCCCGGATCGATTGTCGTGTGCTGCGAAAAGGATGACACAAAAGGGCTTTGCACCCTCATCATCGATGGTGGGTTTATACCAGCACTAATGCACCGGATCCCATCAGAACACTGAAGTTAAGCGTGCTTGGGCCAGAGTATTACTCGGACGGGTGACCCCCTGGGAAGTCCTCGTGTCGCACCTCCCTTTTTGTTTTGTTTTTTTTGCCCCATTCAGGCTTGCCAAGATGCTTTATCCGTCTCATTTCTATTATCGAGTCCCACAGCATCCTGGGCAAGATAACTCCGCTTCGTGTAGAGGCTGGGCCTGCAAACCGAGGGCTTGGGGCCTATGACCAAGTCTCCGTCGCTCCAGTGCCCTTAACTTTTGATTCGTAAGGAGCTATGCGGCGCATAGCATACCGTTGGAAAGCTCTCCGAAAGCTCTACGACAAGGGCAACAGGCCTGCTCAGCTGCGACTATTTTTGGAGCCCAAAACCGAACATTTTCATCAGGTTTGGGCCACGTTTCTTCTTTTTGCACTGTTTGATCATCCCAGATCAATTGTCGTGAGCTGCGAAAAGGACGACACATAAGGGCTTTACGCCCTCAACAAGATGGGTGTGTTCATACCAGCACTAATGCACCTGATCCCATAAGAACTCTGAAGCTAAGTGTGCTTGGGCGACAGTAGTAATAGGACGGGTGACCCCCTTGGAAGTCCTCGTATCGTACCCCCTTTTTTGTTTTGTCTTTTTGCCTTGTTCAAGCTTGCCAAGATGCTTTATCTGTCACATTTATATTATTGAGTCCCACGACATCTTGGGCAAGACAACTTCACTTCGCATAGAGGCTGGGCCAGCAAACCGAGGGCGTGGGGCCTGTGACCTGGTCTCCGTCGTTCTGGTGCCCATAACTTTTGTTCCATAAGGAGTTATGCGGCGCACAGCATACCATTGGAAAGCTCTACGACAAGGGCAGCAAGCCGTCTCGGCAACGCTTGTTTTCGGAGCCAAGAATCGAATGTTTTCATCAATTTTGGCCCACTTTTCTTCTTTTTTCACTGTTTCATCGTCCCAGATCGATCGTTGTGATCGGCGTAAAGGACGACACATAAGGGCTTTGCGCCCTCAAAATGACGAATGTGATCATACCAGCACTAATGCACCAGATCCTATCAGAGCTCTGAAGTTAAACGTGCTTGGCCGACAGTAGTACAAGGACGGGTCCCTTGGAAGTCCTCATGTTGCACCCCTTTTTGTTTTTTTTTTTGCCCCGTTCAGGCTTGCCAAGATGCTTTATCCATCACATTTCGATTATCAAGTCCCACGGCATCTTGGGCAAGACAACTTCGCTTCTCATAGAGGTTGGGCCTGCAAACCGAGGGCGTAGGGACTGTGACCAGGTATCCGTCGTTCCGTTGCCCATAACTTTTGATTCGTAAGGAGTTATGCGGTGCACCGCATACCGTCGAAAACCTCTCTGAAAGCTCTACAATGGGAGCAGAAAGCCTGCTCGGCTGCGCCCGCTTTGGAAGCCCAAAATCGAATATTTTCATCAGTTTTGGGCCACTTTTCTTCTTTTTGCACTATTTCATTATCCCGGATCGATCGTCGTGAGCCGCGAAAAGGACGACACATAAGGGCTTTATGTCAAACCTCAACCCGGCCTATAAAGGTTAGACTAGGGTGTGATCTAAACATTCCAGTCTATCTCGTACTTAACTGTTCATGAAAATTTAATACTTAACGTTTTAGCCTAAACTCCAAAATTTTTTCGGAAAGCCGGCAGCAAAACGACTGTAATTGGGCTCTTTGGTTTGACCTAATTCTCTAAACACCTCAAATTTTTCAATCTCAATTTCATTTCCAACTAAGATTACTATTTACCATCAATTGAAATGCCTACTGGTTGTCTCGAAGTCTTGATTGATTAATAACCTAGTATGATACTATGTCTCGTTTGTTTGTTAATCCTCGTTACAAAAGTACCTGTTGATCTTAGCTTAATAGTGAGTACCTGCTTAAGATTGGATAGGTTCATTTTACTTAGTCCTTACCTGATACTTCATAATCCTATGATAGATACTAGCCAATGACAATAGCAAAACGATCATAGTAGTGTCTGTCTAGTTATTATCAGTACAAATCAAAATTAGACTCCAAATTACAATAGGGGTCTTTTACATTACAAACATTAAGAAACATGAAAAGAAATAGTCTTCAAGTAGCATAGTGTTCACAAATGTCCATAATCAAGCAAAGCACATAGGACAGGCAATCATTCCAAGGAATCATCGTTAGGCACGTCGTCCTCGGGTACCTGTTCTTGATCTTCTTCACCTGAGATGATAAAAGAGGGTGAGTCCTTATGCGCTCAGCGAGGGGGAACGAGAAATATATTTTGAAACTCATTTTTCAGTTCAACTTACGAAAACCCTTTTTGCAAGCATGAATGTATCACAATTAAGTACATAACAATAATATAAAAGTAAAGGAACACAATTACCCGTCTTTCCTCCCCGAGGTCCTCTAGGAACCAAGCGAGAGTACTTATACACATAGTGAAAAGGATACGGTGAGCTTTTGCTCTCAGTTCATTTCCAGTATCAGTTGTTGTGGCCGACTTCAAATCATCCCCTTATCACGCCAAATGGGTGTACTCCGGATGTACCCCGAAATCCTACGACCCAACTCTCCGAGGAAGTCTAGCCCCCAAGTGAGAGAGGGAATTGGACAATGGTAGTCACGGTTACACTGGCAAGCCTGATGCCGCCCGGTGTGCGTGAACGCTACCATGCCAGAATGAAAGGTTGCAACCTTATATGCAATGCACATTTATGACATTTAATATATCACATTAGGAAGACAACAAAGTAGGTTGTCTCTGGACAGTCATAAGATTGCACATTTACAAGTAAACAAGCGAGGCACGATAAGACAAGTAATTTCACTTGGAAGGCATATGGAGTTATAAGAACATTAAATGGGCAGCCATGTAACGCATGTAAATCAAGTCATATAACTCATTTCAACGTTCACGTAATCAAATAATAACATTATTCAACCTGCAACGACAATCTACGTGGGTTCGGGTGCAAGAAAACCTACTTGTAAACATGTAATCATCAAGATCGCATTTAGGGCTACAATGGCAACTACGGGCAGCCTACTAAACGTATAATTAAGCACGATATTCATAGGATCAACACTTAGTGAATTTACCTAGTCACTAGGGTTTCCATTTCGTTCTTACCCGTGCGATTAAGCCCCAAGTCAACTCAAAATCAATCTCAAGCCACGCATCGATTAGTTCAATCATCCTCAAGTATTCAAACAGTCCACACAACATCCCAATGCCACAATCCCAAGCATTTAATTCAATAAGAGAAGTTACAACAATTTTTCTAAGCACATCACTAAGTGAAACCCTCACTGCAATGGGCTGTTTTCTCACAATCATTAAGACAAGCAAACAATCTCCAATTCCAGTGAATAATATGTCAAATTAAATCTTAAGAAGTGAACTAAATTCAGAAACAAACGTCGCATCATTTGGAGTTCGGGTTCAATAGTTATAGCCAAAACAGTGAGATTGCACAAAACTGTCCAGATTTGCACACATTTCAATACTTGTTGTTTTTGAGATCCTTAGGGTCAGATTTAGCCTTAGTCCATTTCTGACAAAAATGTCCAGAACCGAAAAATATAGCAGAACACCAAATTTCATGCATTTTGGGTATCATTTACTAAGTCAAAACTGGTTCGTTCCACAAAGTCAGTGAATCTGCCAAAACCTGCTTCACTTTTCCAGATTTTCCAGATTTGGACACAGTTTAATAATTTTCCATTTTGAGGACCTTTGATTCAAAATTAGCTTTGGCCTATTTCTGGGAAAAATGTTCCGAACTGGAAAAAATAGTTACCTACCAAGTTGCACGCATTTTCAACATCATTTGCCTAGCCAAAAGCATCTCGCACCAACAAGACAGAAAGCTATCACAAACCCGATTTCAGCTATCATCAACTTCTAGCCCAAAATCTTGCCATGCATGGTTATAAAAGCTTATAAACACACATATATCTCAAGTACAGAAGCAAAGACAAACATTTAAGAGCATGCATGTGGTTTTTTGAAGGATTTTCAAGAAGTTTTAGCCCTCACCTTAGCAAAACAACAAGAAGATGCACAAGATTTTGATGAAGCACAAGGTTGACTCTTTTCCTTGCTTAGCCGAGACACCACTCGATTTCTCTCTAGTTTCCTAGCTTAGTAACCAAGTTCTTAGTAGGTGCATGTGGTTAGAACAAGAAGAAAAGAAATGGAAGCTAGCAAACTCACCTAAACCGAAATGGAAGTTCAATAAGCTTGCATGTGAGCTTTCTTGCAACTTAGCTTGCTTAGTCGAGCTTCTTAGCTTCTAGCTTGCCTTGATGAACCATGGAATGATGAAGATTAGCTATGGAGTGTATGAACTCAGCCAAGGCCGAGAGAGAGAGAGAAGAATGAGAGGGAGAGAGAGTAATGTGAGGAAATGAGAGAAATGAAGAAAAAATGAAGGCTTTTGCAAATGTTGATGCATATGTCGGCCTTGAGCTTTTCAATTCAGATTTTTGTGTCTTCAAGAAGCCTTTTGAAATTCCTAGCATGGGCAAGGAGCTTATGTCGAGATTGGTGGAGCTTTGGGGAGGGTTTTGAGCTAGTTTTTTATGCATTTGTGTCATAGAATTGTCATAGATTGTCTAGGAATTAAATTGAATTAAGCAAAGCAATCACAACGCCCAACAAGTGGTCGGCCAAGGCATGTAGAAATCTGATTTTTTTTGTCATCTTTTGGACATTAATTAATTGTGTGTTGAAAGTGCAAAAGAATAAGGAATGTCTAGCTTTTTGTGAGATTTTGTCTTCTAGTGAGTTGAATTAATAATTTAATATTAGTTAGTGGGATTTGTAGGATTAATTATTGATCTAGTGCTTCGTGTAAGATGCTTTCTTAATTAGCGTGAGGGCACGCTTTCCTAATTCTAGGGCATGCACTACGAGTTAGGACACGAATTACGAGACGGATGCACGTTTTCTAAGTAAATGCACGCAACCCTAAATGAATGCACGTAATTCAATGCAAGACACACAAAATGAAACACAATTCTTAAACTTAGGTCAAGGCACACAAATCTAGGTTAGGGCACACGAAACGAGGTATCGCACGCAAATCGAGGTCGGGTCTCACATCCTCCCCTCCTTAAAAGAATTTCGTCCCGAAATTCAATATTACCTTTGAAATAAAGCTGGATACTGTCGCTCCATCTGGTCTCGCCTTTTCCACGTTGCTTCTTCAACTCCATGATGATCTCACAGCACTTTCACCATCGGTATAGTTTTGCTGCGCAACTCCCGATCTTGCTGGTCTAGGATCCGAATGGGCTTCTCCTCGTAAGACAAGTTATCCCGAAGCTGCAACGGCTCTGGCTCCAAGATATGCGATGGATCAGGGTGATACTTCCGCAGCATCGAAACATGAAAGACGTCGTGGATATTGGAGAGGTTTTGGGGTAGTGCCAAGTGATACGCCAGTTTTCCAACCTCCTCGATTATCTCAAATGGTCCTACAAATCTCGGGCTCAACTTTCCACCCTTTCCGTGTTTAATCAGTCCTCTCCGAGGTGATATCTTCAAGAACACCTTGTCGCCGACCTCAAACTCTAGGCTCCGTCTCCGTCGGTCTGCATAACTCTTCTGCCTGCTTTGGGCTGTAAGCATCCGTTTCCGGATGAGGTGGATATTATCAACAGTCTTCATAAGTTCAGGTAAAAGGATCGGGTCAAAAGTCTTCGTCTCACCTACTTCATCCCAGTAAATTGGGGATCGACACTTACGTCCATACAACGCCTCAAATGGGGCCATCCCGATAGTGGCCTGATAACTATTATTATAAGCGAACTCCGCTAGAGACAGATATTTCTCCCAACCTTTCCCGAAGTCTAAAACACACGCCCTCAGCATATCCTCAATAATCTGAATAGTTCTCTCAGATTGTCCATCAGTCTGAGGGTGATAAGCCATGCTGAAACTCAACTTCGTTCCCAAAGCTTCTTGCAATCTCTTCCAAAATCGGGAAGTAAAACGAGGATCCCTATCCGATACAATACTCACAAGCATCCCGTGAAATCTTACGATCTCTGCCACATACATATCTCCCAATTTCTCAGGACTATCCTCCTTGTTCATCGGTAAGAAGTGTGCTGACTTAGTCAATCTATCCACTATGACCCAAATGGCGTCATGACCCTTTTGTGACCTGGGCAGGTCCATAACAAAGTCCATAGTTATATGTTCCCATTTCCATTGAGGAATCTCCAACGGCTGAAGTAAACCTGCGGGTCGTTGATGTTCCGCTTTGACTCTCTGGCAAGTCAAACACCGTGCCACAAACTCCGCAATTTCTCTCTTCATGTTATTCCACCAATAGTGTTGTTTCAAATCCCGGTACATCTTTGTTCCGCCGGGGTGAATAGTATATCTAGAATTATGGGCTTCTTCAAGAATCTTCTTTTTCAGCTCTGGTTCATTAGGAACACAAATCCGATTCCTAAACCTCCAAATACCATCATCATGAAACTTGAAATCTGTGTTGCTTTCTTTAATCTTCTGAAATTGTTGGTCCTTCTGTTGAGCCTCTCGTAATTCAGACAACAAGGTCGATTGAACCTGTGTAGTGGCAAAAAGTAATCCTTTTCGAGTCAATTGTGGTTTCCACAAAAATGCTTCCTCCAACAACTCCTGCACCTTGACTTCCAGTTTTGCCATGCTCGCTTTCCTACTTAAGGCATCTCCAACTACATTTGTTTTACCGGGCACATAATTGATTGTGCAGTTATAATCGTCCAAAAGCTCCATCCACCGCCTTTGCCTCATATTCAACTCCTTTTGAGAGAACAAGTATTTCAAGCTCTTGTGATTAGTAAATACCTCAAACTTGTTACCCCACAGATAATGCCTCCATTTCTTGAGTGCAAACACAATAGCTGCTAATTCCAAATCATGCATCGGGTAGTTCAATTCATACGGCTTCGATTTCCTAGAAGCATACGCAATCACTCTACCATTTTGCATCAACACACAACTCAATCCTTCCTTCGAAGCATCGCTATAGATTACAAAACCTTGACTCCCTTTAAGCAATGCAAGAGTAGGTGCGGTAGTCAATCTTTTCTTCAACTCTTGGAAGTTGTTCTCACACTTATCATCCCACACGAACTTTGTTTTCTTTTGAGTGAGCTTTGTAAGCGGTCCAACAATCTTAGAGAAATCCTTCACGAACCTCTGATAATAGTCGGCTAGACCCAGAAAACTCCGAACCTCCGTAACATTTTTTGGCTTTTTCCAAGACATCACCGCTTCTATCTTTGCTGGATCCACTACTATTCCCTCTTGGGATATGATATGCCCTAAAAATGCAACCTGCTGCAACCAAAATTTGCACTTGCTAAACTTTGCATACAATTGATGCTCTCGAAGTTTCTGCAGTACCAACCGCAGATGTTGTTCATGCTCCGCCTCGGATTTTGAGTATACCAAAATATCATCAATGAAGATCACCACAAATTGGTCCAAGTAGGGTTGGAACACCCTGTGCATCAAGTCCATGAAAGCTGCAGGGGCATTAGTTAGTCCAAATGGCATCACCACGTATTCATAATGCCCATATCTTGTCCTGAAAGCCGTTTTAGGCACATCCTCCTTTTTGATCCGCAACTGATAGTACCCTTTCCTCAAGTCGAGTTTTGAATACACTTTGGCTCCTTGAAGTTGATCAAATAGCTCTTCAATCAGTGGAAGTGGGTATTTATTCTTGACAGTCACTTGGTTCAGTCCTCGGTAATCGATGCATAGCCTCAACGTTCCGTCTTTCTTCTTTACAAATAGGACTGGTGCATCCCACGGAGAAGAACTTGGTTGAACAAACCCTTTCTTCAACAATCCTTGCAATTGGTCCTTCAATTCTTGCAGCTCGGCTGGTGCCATACGATAGGGGGCTTTAGATATCGGCTGGGTGCCAGGCAGTAACTCTATAATGAACTCGATCTCCCGATTTGGGGGTAAACCGGGCAATTCTTCTGGAAACACATCCGCATAGTCTTTGATCACTGGCATCTCCTCCAACTTAGCTTTGTCCGATGGCTTGTTGATGAGATAAGCTAAGTATCCACTACACCCTTTTCTCAAGGACTTCACTGCTTTCGTAGATAAAATGATGGAACTCCAGGTGAAGTCTCTTCGACCCATTACCTCTAGTATTGGTTGACTAGGTACCCGGAATGTTACAATCTTCATTCGGCAATCTAGTTGGACATGATGCTTTGCCAACCAGTCTATCCCTAAAATGACCTCATAGTCTCGAAAAGGTAATACAATAATATTGGCTGAGAATTCCCTATCCTTAATTTGGATTTTACATGCTTTACAAGCCGAGCTAGTAACAAGTTTAGAACCCATCGAAGTACCAACTTCTACTTCATAAGGCAAACATACAACTTTCAGCTTCACACGTTGCACACACAAGGGAGTAATAAATCAATTAGTAGCACCCGGGTCAATTAGCACCTTAACAGGTTGATTCCGAATGAAGAATGTACCTTCAACAACAACGGTCTCCTCTGGAAGCTCCTCGCACTCAATAGCATAGGCTCGAGCCTGAACTCTAGGAACTGGAGTCTTGCCTCTACTAGCTAGTTTAACCTGATTCTGTCCTGCTTGCCATTTAGGGCAATCATTGATCTGATGCTGATCACTGCCACATCTTACACATCGTCTTGACTTCTTCCAGCACTGGGCCTCGGTATGCCCCTTCTTGTCACAGTAAGAACAGTTGACAGACTGAGTAGCAGATGAACTACCTGTGGATCCGCGGGTGGAAGAGGCTGATGGCGCTTTCGTCGGGCCACGATTATTCACTGGTCTGTTCTGGTTTTGGCCCTGACTATGACTCTGGCCCTAAAATTTCCTCTGTTGATCTGAAGGCTGGTATGATTTCTTGTTTGGCTGACTCGAACCGGCTCTATCAAGTTTTATCTTCTCAACTCGGGAAGCAGCAGCAAAGAGAGTAGAATAGGTATCGAAGTCATGTGAAGCCAACTGGTCCTGAATCTTTGGCCTCAATCCAATAGTAAATTTCCACATCTTCGCCTCCGGAGTACTAACCATGTATTGAGCATAGCGGGACAGTCGGTCAAAACGAGCCTCGTACTGGGCCACCGTCATGTTACCCTGGGTCAAGTGCATGAACTCCTCAATCCGCCTCTGCCTGGAAACTGCAGGTACATATTTCTCCTTGAATGTCTTAACGAAATTACCCCACAAGCGAGGTGTCTGATCAGTTTCCCACAGTGCCTCCATAGTGTGCCACCAATGCTCAGCATCCCCGTGCAATAGAAACACAGCAAACTCCACCTTTTCTTCATCAGTATAATCAAATGGCCTGAAAATCCTCCTGATCTCGGACAGCCAAGCCTCCGCTTTCTCATCATCAGCTTCCCCGTGGAATTTGGACGGGCGAAAGTCAAGGAACTCCCTCATTCTGCTATGTCTCCCATGGTTACCATCATTCCTGTTGTTATTGTTGTTGGCTTCACGTGCATCTTGACGTTCCATCACTCGTGACACGCGATCCATGGCATTTGCCATCATGTTAAACATAGCTATGCCGGGATTAGTTTGATAAGCATCTCCAGTCTCTTGGGGTTCACCGCTCCTATTAGTAGTGCGGGTACTAGGGCCAGCTATCTATAGGCACAGATTACGATGCACAATTTATTGAAATACGACAAACATGAATTTAATGCATAAGATATACGACATAATATAGATACATAATTCTAGAAATAATCAAGACATGTTAATCACTTAAGCACATAGATCATAGAAGGCACATTTAACATTATCACACAATAACTTATAGACAAGTCATCCTAATCATCTTAGGGCTCTACCCATGGTCCGAGAGTTAAATCCGGCTTAAGCAATCTAAGCTCTGATACCATTCTTCCTCTAAGGTGTCACGCCCCAACCCGGCCTATAAAGGTTAGACTAGGGTGTGATCTAAACATTCCAGTCTATCTCGTACTTAACTGTTCATGGAATTTAATACTTAACGTTTTAGCCTAAACACCAAAATTTTTTTGGAAAACCAGCAGCATAACGGCTGTAATTGTGCTATTTGGTTTGACCTAATTCTCTAAACGCCTCAAATTTTCCAATCTCAATTTCATTTCCAACTAAGAATACTATTTACCATCAATTGAAATGCCTACTGGTTATCTCGAAGTCTTGATTGATTAATAACCTAGTATGATACTATGTCTCGTCTGTTTGTTAATCCTCGATACAAAAGTACCTGTTGATCTTAGCTGAATAGTGAGTACCTATTTAAGATTGGATAGGTTCATTTTACTTAGTCCTTACCTGATACTTCATAATCTTATGATAGATACTAGCCATTGACAATAGCAAAACGATCATAGTAGTGTCTGTCTAGTTATTATCAGTACAAACCAAAATTAGACCCCAAATTACAACGGGGGTATTTTACATTACAAACATTAAACAACATGAAAAGAAATAGTCTTCAAGTAGCATAGTGTTCACAAATGTCCATAATCAAGCAAAGCACATAGGACAGGCAATCATTCCAAGGAATCATCGTTAGACACGTCATCCTCGGGTACCTGTTCTTGATCTTCTTCACTTGAGATGATAAAAGAGGGTGAGTCCTTATGAACTCAGCGAGGGGGAACGAGAAATAGGTTTTGAAACTCATTTTTCGGTTCAACTTACGAAAACCCTTTTTGCAAGCATGAATGTATCACAATTAAGTACAGAACAATAATATAAAAGTAAAGGAACACAATTACCCGTCTTTCCTCCCCGAGGTCCTCTAGGAACCAAGTAAGAGTACTTATACACATAGTGAAAAGGATACTGTGAGCTTTTGCTCTTAGTTCATTTCCAGTATCAGTTGTTGCGGCCGACTTCAAATCATCCCCTTATCACGCCAAATGGGTGTACTCTGGATGTACCCCGAAATCCTATGACCCAACTCTCCGAGGAAGTCTAGCCCCCAAGCGAGAGAGGGAATTGGACAATGGTAGTCATGGTTGCACCGGCAAGCCTGATGCCGCCCAGTGTGCGTGAACGCTACCACACCAGAATGAAAGGTTGCAACCTTATATGCAATGCACATTTATGACATTTAATATATCACATTAGGAGGACAACAAAGTAGGTTGCCTCCGGACAGTCATAAGATTGCACATTTACAAGTAAACAAGCGAGGCACGATAAGACAAGTAATTTCACTTGGAAGGCATATGGAGTTATAAGAACATTAAACGGGCAGCCATGTAACGTACGTAAATCAAGTCATATAACTCATTTCAACATTCATGTAATCAAATAATAAGATTATTCAACCTACAACGACAATCTACGTGGGTTCGGGTGCAAGAAAACCTACTTGTCAACATGTAATCATCAAGATCGCATTTAGGGCTACAATGGCAACTACGGGCAGCCTACTAAACATATAATTAAGCACGATATTCATAGGATCAACACTTAGTGAATTTACCTAGTCACTAGGGTTTCCATTTCGTGCTTACCCGTGCGATTAAGCCCCAAGTCAACTCAAAATCAATCTCAAGCCATGCATCGATTAGTTCAATCATCCTCAAGTATTCAAAACAGTCCACACAACATCCCAATGCCACAATCCCAAGCATTTAATTCAACAAGAGAAGTTACAACAATTTTTCTAAGCACATCACTAAGTGAAACCCTCACTTCAATGGGCTGTTTTCTCACAATCATTAAGATAAGGAACCAATCTCCAATTTCAGTGAATAAGATTTCAAATTAAAGCTTAAGAAGTTAACTAAATTCAGAAACAAACCTCGCATAATTTGGAGTTCGGGTTCAATAGTTATAGCCAAAACAGTGAGATTGCACAAAACTGTCCAGATTTGCACACATTTCAATACCCGTCGTTTTTGAGGTCCTTCGAGTCAGATTTAGCCTTCGTCCATTTCTGACCAAAATGTCCAGAACCGAAAAATCTAGCAGCACACCAAATTTTATGCATTTTGGATATCATTTAATAAGTCAAAATGGGTTCGTTCCACAGAGTCAGTGAATCTGCCAAAACCTGCTTCAATTTTCCAGATTTTCCAGATTTGGACACATTTTAATGATTTGCCATTTTGAGGACTTTAGATTCAAAATTCGCTTTGGCCTATTTCTGGGAAAAATGTTCATAACTGGCAAACCTAGTTACCTACCAATGTTCATGCATTTTCAACATCATTTGTCTAGCCAAAATCATCTCGCACCAACAAGATAGAAAGCTGTCACAAACCCGATTTCATCTATCATCAACTTCTAGCCCAAAATCTTGCCATGCATGGTTATAAAAGCTTATAAACACACATATATCTCGAGTACAGAAGCAAAGACAAACATTTAAGAGCATGGATGTGGTTTTTTGAAGGATTTTCAAGAAGTTTTAGCCCTCACCTTAGCAAAACAACAAGAAGATGCACAAGATTTTGATGAAGCACAAGGTTGACTCTTTTCCTTGCTTAGCCGAGACACCACTCGATTTCTCTCTAGTTTCCTAGCTTAGTAACCAAGTTCTTAGTAGGTGCATGTGGTTAGAACAAGAAGAAAAGAAATGGAAGCTAGCAAACTCACCTAAACCGAAATGGAAGTTCAATAAGCTTGCATGTGAGCTTTCTTGCAACTTAGCTTGCTTAGTCAAGCTTCTTAGCTTCTAGTTTGCCTTGATGAAGCATGGAATGATGAAGATGAGCTATGGAGTGTATGAACTCAGCCAAGGCCGAGAGAGAGAGAGAAGAATGAGAGGGAGAGAGGGAAATGTGAGGAAATGAGAGAAATGAAGAAAAAATGAAGGCTTTTGCAAATGTTGATGCATATGTCGGTCTTGAGCTTTGCAATTCAGATTTTTGTGTCTTCAAGAAGCATTTTGAAATTCCTAGCATGGGCAAGGAGCTTATGTCGAGATTGGTGGAGCTTTGGGGAGGGTTTTGAGCTAGTTTTTTATGCATTTGTGTCATAGAATTGTCATAGATTGTCTAGGAATTAAATTGAATTAAGCAAAGCAATCACAAAGCCCAACAAGTGGTCGGCCAAGGCATGTAGAAATCTGATTTTTTTTGTCATCTTTTGGGCATTAATTAATTGTGTGTTGAAAGTGCGAAAGAATAAGGAATAAAGAATAAGGAATGTCTAGCTTTTTGTGAGATTTTGTCTTCTAGTGAGTTGAATTAGTAATTTAATATTAGTTAGTGGGATTTGTAGGATTAATTATTGATCTAGTGCTTCGTGTAAGATACTTTCTTGATTAGCGTGAGAGCACGCTTTCCTAAGTCTAGGGCATGTACTATGAGGTAGGGCACGAACTACGAGATGGATGCACATTTTTCAAGTAAATGCATGCAACCCTAAATGAATGCACGTAATTCAATGTAAGGCACACAAAACAAAACACAATTCTTAAACTTAGGTCAAGGCATACAAATCTAGGTTAGGGCACACGAAATGAGGTATCGCACGCAAATCGAGGTCGAGTCTCACACTTTACGCCCTCAACATGACGACTGCGATCATACCAGCACTACTGCACCGAATCCCATCAGAACTCTGAAGTTAAGCATGCTTGGGCGACAGTAGTAATAGGACGGGTGACCCCCTGGGAAGTCATCGTGTTGTACCCCCTTTTTGTTTTGTTTTCTTGCCCTGTTCAGGCTTGCCAAGATGCTTTACCCATCACATTTCTATTATTGAGTCCCACGACATCTTGGGCAAGACAACTTCGCTTCGCGTAGAGGCTGGTCCCGCAAACCGATGGCATGGGGCCTGTGACCAGGTCTCCATCGTTCCGGTCCCCATAACTTTTGATCCGTAAGGAGTTATGCGGTGCACAACATATCGTTGAAAAGCTCTCCGAAAGCTCTACGACGGGGGCAACAAGCCTGCTTGGTTGCACCTGTTTTTGGAGCCCAAAATCGAACGTTTTCATCAATTTTGGGCCACTTTTCTTCTTTTTGCACTATTTCGTCGTCCCAGATCGATCGTCATGACCTGCGAAAAGGATGACACATAAGGGCTTTGTGGCCTCAACATGACGGGTGGGATCATACCAGCACTAATACACCGGATCCCATCAGAACTCTGAAGTTAAGCGTGCTTGGGCCAGAGTAGTACTAGGATGGGTGACCGCCTAGGAAGTCCTCGTGTCGCACCCCCCTTTTTGTTTTGTTTTTTTGCCCCGTTCAGGCTTGCCAAGATGCTTTATCCGTCACATTTCTATTGTCGAGTCCCATGACATCTTGGGCAAGACAACTTCGCTTCGTGTAAAGGCTAGGACCGCAAACTGAGGGCGTGGGGCCGGTGACTAGGTCTCTGTCGCTCCAGTGCCCATAACTTTTGATCCGTAAGAAGTTATGTGATGCACAGCATACCGTTGGAAAGATCTCCGAAAGCTCTACGACGTGGGAAGCTGGCTTGCTTGGTTGCGCTAGTTTTCAGAGGCCGAAATTGAATATTTTCATCAATTTTGCGACACATTTCTTGTTTTTGCACTGTTCGATCGTCCCGGATCGATCGTCGTGAGCCGCAAAAAAGATGTTACATAAGGGCTTTGCGCCCTCAACATGACGGGTGCGATCATACCAGTACTAAAGCACCGGATCCCAACAGAACTATGAAGTTAAGCGTGCTTCGGTGACAAAAGTAATAGGACGGTTGACCCCTTGGGAAGTCCTCGTGTCGCACCCCCCTTTTTGTTTTGTTTTTTTGCCCCGTTCAGGCTTGAAAAGATGCTTTATCCATCACATTTCTATTATCGAGTCTCACGGCATCTTGGGTAAGACAACTTCGCTTCACGAAGAGGCTGGGCTCGCAAACCGAGGGCGTTCGGCCTATGAACAGGTCTCCGTTACTCCGGTGCCCATAACGTTTGATTCGTAAGGAGTTATGCGGCGCACAGCATACCGTTGGAAAGCTCTCCGAAAGCTCTACTACAGGGGTAATAGGCCTGCTCTGCTGCACCTATGTTTGGAGATCAAAATAGAACATTTTCATCAATTTTGGTCCACTTTTCTTCTTTTTGCACTGTTTGATCGTCCTGAATCGATCGTTGTGAGCAACGAGAAGGACGACACATAAAGGCTTTGTGCCCTCAACATGACGGGTGCGATCATACCTGCACTAATGCACCGGATCCCATTAGAACTCTAAAGTTAAGCATGCTTGGGCAACTATAGTAATAGGACGGGTGACCCCTTGGTAAGTCCTCGTGTTGCACCCCCTTTTTGTTTTGTTTTTTTGCCCCGTTCAGGCTTGCCAAGATGCTTTATCCCTTACATTTCTATTATCGAGTCCCACAGCATCTTGGGCCAGACAACTTCACTTCACGTAGAGATTGGGCCCGCAAACCGAGGGCATGGGGCCCGTGACCAAGTCTCTGTCATTCCGGTGCCCATAACTTTTGATCCGTAAGGAGTTATATGGCGCACAACATACCGTTGGAAAGCTCTCTAAAAGCCCTACGACGGGGGCTGCAAGCCTGCTCGATTGCGTCTGTTGTCAGAGCCAAAAATCGAATATTTTCATCAGTTTTGGGCCACTTTTCTTCTTTTTCCACTGTTTCATCGTCCCGGATCGATCATCGTGAGACGCGAAAATGATGACACATAAGCGCTTTGCGCCCTCAACATGACGGGTGGGATCATACCAGCACTAATGCACCGGATCCCATCAGAACTCTAAAGTTAAGCGTGCTTGGGCCAGAGTAGTACTAGGACGGGTAACCCCCTAGGAAGTCCTCGTATCGCACCCCCCTTTTTGTTTTGTTTTTTTGCCCCATTCAGGCTTGCCAAGTTGATTTATCCATCACATTTCTATTATCGAGTCCTACGGCATCTTGCGCAAGACAACTTCGCTTCGCGTAGAGGCTGGGCCCGCAAACCGAGGGCGTTGGGCCTGTGACCAGGTCTCCATTGCTCCAATGCCCATAACTAATGATCCGTAAGGAGTTATGCGGTGCATAGCATACCGTTGGAAAGCTCTCCAAAAGCTCTACGACGAGAGCAATAGGCCTGCTTGCCTGCGCCTATTTTCGAAGCCCAAAATCAAACATTTTCATCTATTTTGGGCCACATTTTTTCTTTTTGCATTGTTTGATCGTCCCGGATCGATCGTCGTGAGCCGCGTAAAGGACGACACATAAGAGCTTTGCACCCTTAACATGACGGGTGCAATGATACCAGTACTAATACACCGAATCCCATCAAAACTCTGAAGTTAAGCGTGCTTGGGCGACAGTAATACTAGGATGGCTGACCTCCTGGGAAGTCCTCGTGTTGCACCCTTTTTTGTTTTGTTTTTTTGCCCCGTTCAGGCTTGCCAAGATGCTTTATCCGTCATATTTCTATTATTGAGTCCCACAGCATCTTGGGCAGCACAACTTCTCTTCGCAAAGAGGCTGGGCCCGAAATCCGAGGGTGTGGGGCTCGTAAAAAGGTCTCTGTCATTCCGTTGCGCATAACTTTTGAACCGTAAGGAGTTATGCGGTGCACAAAATACCGTTCGAAAGCTCTCCGAAAGCTCTACAATGGGGGCAGCCATCTAGCTATGCTATACCTATTTCCAAAGCCCAAAATTGAACATTTTCATTAGTTTTGGGCCACTTTTCTTCTTTTTGCACTGTTTCATTGTCTCGGATCGATCATCGTGAGCCGCAAAAAGGACGACACATAAGGACTTTGCGCTCTCAACATGATGGGTGCGATCATACCAGCACTAATGCACTGGATCCCATCAGAACTCTGAAGTTAAGCGTGTTTGGGCGATTGTAGTAATAGGATGGGTGACCCCCTAGGAAGTCCTCGTGTTGCACCCCGATTTTTGTTTTGTTTTTTTGCCCCGTTCAGGCTTGCCAAGATGCTTTATCTGTCATATTTCTAATATCGAGTCCCACGGTATCTTGGGCAAGACAACTTCGCTTCGCGAAGAGGCTGGGCTCGTAAACCAAGGGCGTTGGGCCTGTGACCAGGTCTCCGTCGCTCCGGTGCCCATAAATTTTGATCCATAAGGAGTTATGCGGCGTACAGCATACCGTTGGAAAGCTCTCCGAAAGCTCTACAACGGGGGTAATAGGCCTGCACAGCTACACCTATTTTCGGAGCCCAAAATCAAACAATTTCATTAATTTTGGGCCACTTTTCTACTTTTTTCACTATTTGATCGTCCCGGATCAATCGTCGTGGGCCACGAAAAGGACGACACATAAGGGCTTTGCGCCCTCAACATGACGGGTGCGATCATACCAGCACTAATGCACCGGATCCCATTAGAACTCCGAAGTTAAGCGTGTTTGGGGTAGAATAGTAGTAGGACGGGTGACCCCCTAGGAAGTCCTCATGTCGCACGCCCCTTTTTGTTTTATTTTTTTGCCCCGTTCAGGCTTGCCAAGATGCTTTATCCATCACATTTCTATTATCGAGTCCCACGGCGTCTTGGGCAAGACAACTTCGCTTCGCGTAGAGGCTGGGCCCGCAAACCAAGGGCGTGGGGCCTGTGACCAGGTCTCCGTCGCTCCAGTGCCCATAACTTTTATTCCGTAAGGAGTTATGCGGCGCACACCATACTGTTGGAAAGCTCTCCGAAAGCTCTACGATGAGGGCAGCAGGCCTGCTCGGTTGCACCTATTTTCTGAGCCCAAAATCGAATATTTTCATCAGTTTTGGGCCATGTTTCTTCCTTTTGCACTGTTTGATCGTCACGGATCGATCTTCGTGAGCCGCAAAAAGGATGACACATAAGGGCTTTGCGCCCTCAACATGACGGGTGTGATCATACTAGCACTAATGTACCGGATCCCATCAGAACTCTGAAGTTAAGCGTGTTTGGGTGATAGTAAAAATAGGATAGGTGATCCCCTGGGAAGTCCTCGTGTTGCACCCCCTTTTTGTTTTGTTTTTTTGCCCCGTTCACGCTTGACAAGATGCTTTATCCGTCACATTTCTATTATCGAGTTCCACGGCATCTTGGGCAAGACAACTTCGCTTCGCGTAGAGGTAGGGCCCGCAAACCAGAGGCGTAGGGTCTTTGACCAGGTCTCCATTGTTCTGGTGCCCATCATCCGAAAGGAGTTATGCGGCGCACAGCATAGCATTGGAAAGCTCTCCAAAAGCTCTACGATGAGGGCAACAGGCCTGCTCGACTACGGCTATTTTGGGAGCCGAAAATTGAATATTTTCATCAGTTTTGGGCCACGTTTCTTCTTTTCGCTCTGTTTGATCATCCCGGATCGATCGTCGTGAGCCGCAAAAAGGATGACACATAAGGCTTTGCGCCCTCAACATGACGGGTGTAATCATACCAGCACTAATGCACCGGATCCTATCAGAACTCTGAAGTTAAGCGTGCATGGACGATAGTAGTAATAGGACGGGTGACCCCCTGGGATGTCCTCGTGTTGTACCCCTTATTTGTTTTGTTTTTTTGCCCCGTTCAGGCTTGCCAAGATTCTTTATCCGTCACATTTCTATTATCGAGTCTCACAGCATCTTGGGCAAGACAACTTCGCCTCGAGTAGAGGCTGGGCCCGCAAACCGAGGGCTTGGGGCCTATGACCAGGTCTTCGTCGTTCTGGTGCCCATAACTTTTGATCCGTAAGGAGTTATGGGGCGCACAGAATACCGTTGGAAAGCTCTCAGAAAGCTCTACGACGGGGGCAATAGCCAAGATGCTTTATCCGTCACATTTCTATTATCGAGTCCCATGGCATCTTGGGCAAGATAACTTCACTTCGTGTAGAGGAAGGGCCCACAAGCCAAGGGCGTGGGGCCTGTGACCAGGTCTCCGTCGTTCTGTAGCCCATAACTTTTGATTCGTAAGGAGTTATGTGGCGCACAGCATTCTGCTGAAAAGCTCTCTGAAAGCTCTACAATGGGGGCAGCCAGCCTGCTTGGCTGCGTTTATTTTTGGAGCCAAAAATTGAACATTTTCATCAATTTTGGGCTACTTTTCTTCTTTTTGCACTGTTTCATCGTTGCGGATCGATCATCGTGGGGCGCAAAAACGACGGCACACAAGGGCTTTGTGCCCTCAACTTGACGGGTGCGATCATACAAGTATTAATGCACTGGATCCCATCAGAACTCTGATGTTAAGCGCGCTTGAGCGATAGTAGTAATAGGATAGGTGACCCCCTGGGAAGTCCTCGTGTTGCACCCCCTTTTTGTTTTGTTTTTTTGCCCCGTTCTGGCTTGCCAAGATGTTTTATCCGTGAAATTTCTATTATCGAGTCCCTCGACATCTTGGGCAAGATAACTTCACTTCGCGTAGAGGCTAGGCCAGCAAACCGAGGACGTAGGGCCTGTGACTAGGTCTCTGTCGCTCCGGTGCCTATAACTTTTGATCTGTAAGGCGTTATGCGGTGCACATCATACCATTTGAAAGCTCTCCGAAAGCTCTACGATGAGAGCAGTAGGCCTGGTCGATTGTGCCTATGTTTTGATCCCAAAATCGAACATTTTCATCAATTTTAGGCCACGTTTCTTCATTTTGTACTGTTTGATCGTCCCGGATAGATCTTCGTGAGCCGCAAAAAGGACGACACAAAAGGGCTTTGCGCCCTCAACATGACGGGTGCGATCGTACCAACACTAATGTACCAGATCCTATCAGAACTTTGAAGTTAAGCGTGCTTGGGCCAGAGTAGTACTAGGATGGATGACCCCCCGGGAGTTCCTCGTGTCGCACCCCTCTTTTTGTCTTGTTTTTTTGCCCCGTTCAGGCTTTCCAAGATGCTTTATCCGTCATATTTCTATTATCGAGTCCCACGACATCTTGTGCAAGACAACTTCGCTTCGCGTAGAGGCTGGGCCCGCAAACCGAGGGCGTGGGGCCTGTGACCAGGTCTTTGTCGCTCTAGTGCCAATAACTTTTGATCCGTAAAGAGTTATGTGATGCACATCATACAGTTGGAAAGCTCTCCAAAAGCTCTACAATTATGGCAACAGGACTTCTTGGCTGTACCTATTTTTGGAGCCCAAAAGCGAACATTTTCATCAATTTTGGGTCACGTTTCTTCTTTTTGCACTGTTTGATCGTCCCAGATCGATCATCGTGAGCCACGTAAAGGATGGCACATAAGGGCTTTGTGCCCTCAACATGATGGGTGGGATCATACCAGCATTAATACATCGGATCCCATCAGAACTCTGAAGTTAAGCGTGCTTGGGCCAGAGTAGTACTACGACAGGTGACCCCCCAAGAAGTCCTCGTGTCGCACCCCCCTTTTTGTTTTGTTTTTTTGCCCCGTTCAGGCTTTCCAAGATGCTTTATCTGTCACATTTCTATTATCGAGTCCCACGGCATCTTAGGCAAGGCAACTTCACTTCGCGTAGAGGCTAGGCCAGCAAACCGAGGGCGTGGGGACTGTGACCAGGTCTCCGTCGTTCCGGTGCCCATAACTTTTGATCCGTGAGGAATTATGCGGCGCACATCATACCGTTGGAAAGCTCTCCCAAAGCTCTACAAACGGGGCAGCTACCAAGATGCTTTATCTGTCACATTTCTATTATCGAGCCCCACGGCATCTTGGGCAAGAGAACTTCATTTCGCGTAGAGGTTGGGCCCGCAAACTGAGGGTGTGGGGCCTGTGACTAGGTCTCCGTCGTTCTGTTGCCCATAACTTTTGATCAATAAGGAGTTTGGCGGCGTACAACATACCGTTAGAAAGCTCTCTGAAAGCTCTACCCCGGGGGCAGCAAGCCTGTTTGGCTGCGCTTATTTTTGGAGCCCAAAATTGAACGTTTTCATCAGTTTTGGGCCACTTTTCTTCTTTTTGCACTGTTTCATCGTCCAGGATCGATCGTCATGAGATGCGAAAAGGACTACACATAAGGGCTTTGCGCCCTCAATATGACTGGTGTGATCATTCAAGAATTAATGCACCGGATCCCATCAGAACTCTCAAGTTAAGCATGCTTGAGCGACAGTAGTAATAGGACGGGTGACCCCTTAGGAAGTCCTCGTGTTGAACCCTTTTTTTGTTTTTTTTTTTTGCCCCGTTCAGGCTTGCCAAGATGTTTTATCCGTCACATTTCTATCATCTAGTCCCTTGGCATCTTGGGCAAGATAACATCGCTTCGCGTAGAGGCTGGGCCAGCAAACCGAGGGCGTAGGGCCTGTGACCAGGTCTCTGTCGCTCCGGTGCCCATAACTTTTGATCCGTAAGAAGTTATGCGGTGCATAGCATACCGTTGGAAAGCACTCTGAAAGCTCTAAGATGAGGGCAGCAGGCCTGCTCAGCTGCGGCTATTTTATGAGCCCAAAATCGAACATTTTCATCTATTTTGTGCCACGTTTCTTCGTTTTGCACTGTTTGATCATCCCGGACCGATCTTTGTAAGCCGCAAAAAGGACGACATATCAGAACTCTAAAGTTAAGCGTGCTTGGGTTAGAGTAGTACTAGGACGGGTGACCCCCTGGGAAGTCCTCGTATCGCACCCCCCTTTTTGTTTTGTTTTTTTGCCCCGTTTAGGCTTTCCAAGATGCTTTATCCATCATATTTCTATTATCGAGTCCCACAGCATCTTGTGCTAGAAAATTTCGCTTCGCGTAGAAGCTGGGCAAACAAACCGAGGGCGTGGGGCCTGTGACCAGGTCTCCATCGCTCTAGTGCCAATAACTTTTGATTCGTAAGGAGTTATGCAACACACAACATACTGTTAGAAAGCTCTCCGAAAGCTCTACGACGAGGGCAGTAGGATTGCTTGGCCGCGCCTGTTTTTGAAGCCCAAAAGCAAACATTTTCATCAATTTTGGGCCACGTTTCTTCTTTTTGAATTGTTTGATTATCCCGGATCGATCGTTGTGAGCCACGTAAAGGATGACACATAAGGGGCCTTTGCATCCTTAACATGACGGGTGCGATCATACCAGCAATAATGCACCGGATCCCATCAAAACTCTGAAGTTAAGCGTGCTTGGGCGACAGTAGTACTAGCACGGGTGACCCCCTGGGAAGTCCTCGTGTTGCACCCCTTTTTGTTTTGTCTTTTCACCCCATTCAGGATTGCCAAGATGTTTTATCCTTTACATTTCTATTATCGAGTCACACGGCATCTTGGGCAAGACAACTTCGCTTCGCGTAGCTGCTTGGCCCACAAACCGAGGGCGTGGGGCTTATGACCAGGTCTCCGTCATTCCGATGCCCTTAGCATTTGATCCGTAAGGAGTTATGCAGCGTACAACATACCGTTGGAAAGCTCTCCGAAAGCTCTACAATATGTGTAGCATGCCTGCTCGGTTACACCACTTTTCGGAGCCCAAAATCAAACTTTTCATCAGTTTTGGGCAAATTTTTCATTCTTTTGCACTGTTTCATCATCCTGGATCGATCGTCATGAGCCGCGAAAAGGACGACACATAAGGGCTTTGCGCCCTCAACATGACAGATGCGATCATACCAGCACTAATGCATCGCATCCCATCAGAACTCTAAAGTTAAGCGTGCTTGGGCGACAGTAGTAATAGGACGGGTGACCCCCTGGGTAGTCCTCGTGTTGCACCCACCTTTTTGTTTTTTTTTTTTGCCCCATTCATGCTTGCCAATATGCTTTATTCCTCACATTTCTATTATCGAGTCCCACGGCATCTTGGGCAAGACAACTTCGCTTCGCGTAGAGGCTGGGCCCGCAAACCGAGGGCGTGGGGCTTGTGACCAAGTTTTCGCCATTCCGGTGCCCATACCTTTTGATCCGTAAGGAGTTATGCGGCGCATAACTTACCATTGAAAAGCTCTCCGAAAGCTCTACGACGGGGGCAGCAAGCCAGCATAGCTGTGCCTATTTTGGGAGCCCAAAATCGAATGTTTTGGGCTAATTTTCTTCTTTTTGCACTGTTTCATCGTCCCGGATCGATCGTCGAGAGCCGCGTAAAAGATGACATATAAGGGCTTTGCGCCCTCAACATGACGGGTGCGATCATACCAGCACTAATGCACCGGAACCCATCAGAACTCTTAAGTTAAGCGTACTTGGGCGACAGTAGTACTAGGACAGGAGATACCCTCGGAAGTCCTCGTGTTCCACACCTTTTTGTTTTGTTTTTTTTCCTTGTTCAAGCTTGCCAAGATGCTTTATCAGTCACATTTCTATTATCGAGTCCCACGGCATCTTGGGCAAGACAACTTCGCTTCACGTAGAGGCTGGGCACGGAAACCGAGGGCGTGGGGCCTGTGACCAGGTCTTTGTCGTTCCGGTGCCCATAACTTTTGATCCGTAAGGAGTTATGCGGCGCACATCATACCATTGGAAAGCTCTCCTAAAGTTCTACGATGGGGGTAGCAGCAAAGATGCTTTATCCGTCATATTTCTATTATCGAGTCCCATGGTATCTTGGGCAAAAGAACTTCGCTTCTTGTAGAGGCTGGGCCCGCAAACCAAGGGCATGGGGTATGTGACTAGGTCTTCGTCATTCCGGTGCCCATAACTTCTAATCTGTAAGGAGTTATGCGGCGCACAGCATACCGTTGGAAGGCTCTCCGAAAGCTCTACAACGGGGGCAGCAGGCCTGCCCGGCTGCGCCTATTTTGGAGCCAAAATCAAACATTTTCATTAGTTTTGGGCCACTTTTCTTCTTTTTGCACTGTTTTATCATCCCGGATCGATCGTCGAGTGCCGCAAAAAGGACGACACATAGGGATTTGTACACTCAACATGACGGGTGCAATCATACCAGCACTAATGCACCGGATCCTATCAGAACTATGAAGTTAAGCGTGCTCGGTCGACAATAGTAATAGGACTTGTGACCCCCTTGGAAGTCCTCTTGTTGCACCCCCTTTTTGTTTTGTTTTTTTGCACTGTTCATGCTTGCCAAGATGTTTTATCCATCACATTTGTATTATCGAGCCCCACGGAATCTTTGGCAAGACAACTTTGCTTCACGTAGAGGCTGGGCCCGCAAACTGAGGGCGTGGGGCTTGTGAACAGGTCTCCGTCATTTCGTTGCCCATAACTTTTGATTCGTAATGAGTTATGTGGCGCACAGTATACCGTTGGAAAGTTCTCTGAAAGCTCTTCAACGGACGCAGCAGGCCTGCTCAGCTGCGCCTGTTTTCGGAGCCCAAAATCAAATGTTTTGCTTAGTTTTGGGCCACTTTTCATCTTTTTACATTGTTTTATCATCCCGGATCGATCGTCGTGAGCCGTGAAAAGGACAACACATAAGGGCTTTGCGCCCTCAACATGACGGGTGGGATCAAACCAGCACTAATGCATCGGATCCCATCAGAACTCTGAAGTTAAGCGTGCTTGGGCAAGAGTAGTACTAGGACGTGTGACCCCCTGGGAAGTCCTCGTGTCGCACCCCTTTTTTTGTTTTGTTTTTTTGCCCCGTTCACGTTTGCCAAGATGCTTTATCCGTCACAATTCTATTATCGAGTCCCACGGTATCTTGGGCAAGACAACATCACTTCACATAGTCGTTGGGCCCGCAAAATGAGGGCGTAAGGCCTATGACCAGGTCTTAGTCGTTCTGGTGCCCATAACTTTTGATCTGTAAGGAGTTATGCAGGGTACATCATACCGTTGGAAAGCTCTTCGAAAGCTCTACGACGGGGACAGTAGCCAATATGCTTTATCCGTCACATTTCTATTATCGAGTCCCACGGTATCTTGGGCAAGACAACTTCGCTACGATTAGAGGTTGGGCCCGCAAACTGAGGGCTTGGGGCCTGTGACCAGGTCTCCGTCATTCCGTTGCCCATAACTTTTGATCCGTAAGGAGTTATGCGGTGCACAACAAACCATTGGAAAGCTATCTGAAAGCCCTACAACGGGGGTAGCAAGCCTGCTTGGCTGCGCCTATTTTTTGAGCCCAAAACCGAACGTTTTCATCAGTTTTGGGCCACTTTTCTTCTTTTTGAACTGTTTCATCGTCCCGGATCGATCGTCGTGAGGCGCAACAAGGACGACACATAAGGGCTTTGCACCCTCAATATGACGGGTGCGATCATACCAGCATTAATGCACCAAATCCTATCAGAACTCTAAAGTTAAGCGTGCTTGGGCGACAGTAGTAATAGGACAAGTGACCCCCTAGGAAGTCCTCTTGTTGCACCCCTTTTTTGTTTTGTTTTTTCACCCCGTTCAAGCTTGCCAAGATGTTTTATCCGTCACATTTATATTATCGAGTCCCACGGCATCTTGGGCAAGACAACTTTGCTTCGTGTAGAGGCTAGACTCGCAAACCGAGGGCGTGGGGCTTATGACCAGGTCTCCATCGTTCCCGTGCCCATAGCTTTTAATCCATAAGGAGTAATGCAGCGCACAACGTACCATTTGAAAGCTCTCTGAAAGCTCTACGACAAGGGCAGCAGGCCTGCGCAGCTGCGCCTCTTTTGGGAGCCCGAAATTGAACAGTTTCATTAGTTTTGGGCCACGTTTCTTCTTTTTGCACTGTTTGATCATCCCGGATCGATCGTCGTGAGCCGCGAAAAGGATCACACATAAGGGCTTTATGCCCTCAACATGACAAGTGCGATCACACCAGCACTAATACATCGGATCCCATCAGAACTCTGAAGTTAAACGTGCTTGGGCGACAGTAGTACAAGGACGGCTGACCCCCTGGGAAGTCCTCGTGTTGCACCCCTTAGTGTTTTATTTTTTTGCCCCGTTCAGGATTGCGAAGATGCTTTTTTCATCGTATTTCTATTATCAAGTCCCACAGCATCTCGGGCAAGACAACTTCACTTCGCGTAGAGGCTGGGCCCACAAACTGAGGGCGTGGGGCTTGTGACCAAGTCTCCATCGTTCCGTGGCCAATAACTTTTGATCCGTAAGGAGTTATGTGGCGCACTGCATACCGTTGAAAAGTACTCCGAAAGCTCTACAACAAGCGCAACAGACCTGCTCGGCTGTGCCTGTTTTTGGAGCCCAAATTCATACGTTTTCCTCAATTTTAGGCCACTTTTCAACTTTTTGCACTGTTTCGTCGTCCCGGATCGATCGTCGTGAGCCGCGAAAAGGACGACACATAAGGGCTCTGCGCCCTCAACATGACGGGTGCAATCATACCAGCACTAATGCACCGGATCCCATCAGAACTCTGAAGTTAAGCGTGCTTGGGCCAGAGTAGTACTAGGATGTGTGACCCCCTGGGAAGTCCTCGTGTCGCACCCCACTTTTTGTTTTGTTTTTTTGCCCCGTTCACGTTTGCCAAGATGCTTTATCCATCACATTTCTATTATCGAGTCCCACGGTATCTTGGATAAAACAATTTCGCTTAACGTAGAGGCTGGGCCCGCAAACCGAGGCTATGGGGCTTGTGACCAGGTCTTCGTCGTTCCGTGTCCATAACTTTTGATCCGTAAGGAGTTATGCGGCCCACAGCATACCGTTGGAAAGCTCTCCGAAAGCTCTACGATGAGGGCAGCAGCCAATATGCTTTATCCATCGTATTTCTATTATCGAGTCCCACAGCATCTTGGGCAAGACAACTTCACTTTGCATAGAGGATGGGCCCGCAAACCGAGGGCGTGGGGCTTGTGACCAGGTCTCCGTCGTTCCGTTGCCCATAACTTTTGATCCGTAAGGAGTTATGTGGCGCACAACATACCGTTGGAAAGCTCTCCGAAAGCTCTATAACGGGGACAACAGGCCTGATCGGCTGCGCCTATTTTCGAAGCCCAAGTTCGTACATTTTCCTCAATTTTTGGCCACTTTTCAATTTTTTGACCTGTTTCATCATCCTGGATCGATCGTCGTGAGCCGCAAAAAAGATGACACATAAGGGCTTTGCCCCCTCAACATGATGGGTGAGATTATACTAGCACTAATGCATCGGATCCCATCAAAACTCTGAAGTTAAGCGTGCTTGAGCCAGAGTAGTACTAGGACGTGTGACCCCTTGGGAAGTCCTCGTGTCGCACCGCCCTTTTTGTTTTGTTTTTTTGCCCCGTTCACGTTTGCCAAGATGCTTTATCCGTCACGTTTCTATTATCGAGTCCCACGGCATCTTGGGACAGACAACTTCGCTTCACGTAGAGGCTGGGCCCGTAAACTGAGGGCATGGGGCTTGTGACCAGGTCTTCGTTATTCCGGTGCCCATTGCATTTGATCCATAAGGAGTTATACGGCGCACAACATACCGTTAGAAAGCTCTCCGAAAGCTCTACAACGGGGGCAGCAGCCAAGATGCTTTATCCGTCACATTTCTATTATTGAGTCCCACAGCATCTTGGGCAAGACAACTTCGCTTCGCGTAGAGGCTAGGACCACAAACTGAGGGCATGGGGCCTATGACCAAGTCTCTGTCTTTTCGTTGCCCATAAGTTTTGATCCGTAAGGAGTTGTGCGGCGGACAACATACCGTTGGAAAGCTATCCGGAAGTTCTACAAAGGGGGCAGCAAGCCTACTCGGCCGCGCCTATTTTTGGAGCCCAAAATCGAACGTTTTCATTAGTTTTGGCCTACTTTTCTTCCTTTTGCACTGTTTCATCTTCCTGGATCAATCGTCATGAGCCTCGAAAAGGACGACACATAAGGGCTTTGCACCCTGAACATGACATGTGCGATCATACCAGCACTAATGCATTGGATCCCATCAGAACTCTGAAGTAAAGCGTGCTTAGGCGACAATAGTAGTAGGACGGGTGACCCCCTGGGAAGTCCCCGTGTTGCACCCCGTTTTTGTTTTGTTTTTCTGCCCCGTTTAGGCTTGCCAAGATGCTTTATCCGTCATCTTTCTATTATCGAGTCCTACGGCATCTTGGCCAATACAACTTCGCGTCGCGTAGAGGTTGGGCTCGCAAACCGAGGGCGTGGGGCTTATGACCAGGTCTCCGTCGTTTCGTTGCCCATAACTTTTGATCCGTAAGGAGTTATGCGGCGCAAAGCATACCATTGGAAAACTCTCCGAAAGCTCTGCGATGGGGGTAGCAGCCAAGATTCTTTATCCGTCACATTTCTATTATCGAGTCCCATGCAATTTTTGGCAAGACAACTTCGATTCGCGTAGAGGCTGGGCCGGCAAACCGAGGGCGTGGGGCCAGTGACCATGTGTCTGGCATTCCGTTGCCCATAACTTTTGATCCGTAAGGAGTTATGCGGTGCACAACATACCGTTGGAAAGCTCTCCGAAAGCCCTATGACGAGGGCAACAAGCCTACTCGGCTGCGCCTTTTTTCGGAGCCCAAAATTGAATGTTATCATCTATTTTGGGCCACTTTTCTTCTTTTTGCACTGTTTCATCGTCCCGGATCGATCGTCGTGAATCGCGAAAAGGACTACAATTAAGGGCTTTGCGCCCTCAACATGACGTGTGCGATCATACCAGACTAATGCACCAAATCCCATCAGAACTCTGAAGTAAAGCGTGATTGGGCGACAGTAGTAGTAAGACGGGTGACCCCCTAGGAGGTCCTCGTGTTGCACCCCCTTTTTTGTTTTATTTTTTTCCCCATTCAAGCTTGCCAAGATGCTTTATCCATCATCTTTCTATTATCGAGTCCCACGGCATCTTGCCCAATACAACTTCGCATCGTGTAGAGGTTGGGCCCGCAAACCGAGGGTGTGGGGCTTGTGACCAGGTCTCCGTCGTTTTGTTGCCAATAACTTTTGATCCGTAAAGAGTTATATGGCGCATAACATACTGTTGGAAAGCTCTCTGAAAGCTCTACAACGGGTGTAGTATGCTTGCTATGCAGCTCCTCTTTTCAGAGCCCAAAATCGAACGTTTTCATCAGTTTTGGGCCACTTTTCTTTTTTTAGCACTGTTTCATCGTCCCACTCATCTTGGGCAAGTCAACTTCACTTCACGTAGAGGCTGGGCCTACAAACCGAGGGTGTGGGGCCTGTGACCAGGTCTCCGTCGTTCTGGTGCCCATAAATTTTGATTCGTAAGGAGTTATGCGGCGCACAGTATACCGTTGGAAAGCTCTACGACGGGGGCGGCGGCCAAGATGCTTTATCCGTCACATTTCTATTATAGAGTCCCACGACATCTTGGGCAAGACAACTTCGCTTCGCGTTGAGGCTGGGCCCACAAACCGAGGGCTTAGGGCCTGTCACCAGGTCTCCGTTGTTTCGGTGCCCATAACTTTTGATCCGTAAAGAGTTATGCGGCGCACAACATATTGTTGGAAATCTCTCCGAAAGCACTACGACTGGGGCAGCAATCTTGCTCGGCTGAGCCTGTTTTCGAAGCCAAAAATTGAATGTTTTCATTAGTTTTGGGCCACTTTTCTTCTTTTTGCACGACTTCATCATCAAGGATCGATCGTCGTGAGCTGCGTAAAGGACGACACATAAGGGCTTTGTGCCCTCAACATGACGGGTGCGATCATAGCAGCACTAATGCACTGGATCTCATCAGAACTCGTAAGTTAAGTATGCTTGGGCGACAGTAGTAATAGGACGGGTGACCCCCTAGGAAGTCCTCGTGTTGCACCCCTTTTTTGTTTTGTTTTTTTGCCCCGTTTAGGCTTGTCAAGATGTTTTATCCGTCACATTTCTATTATCGAGTCCCACGGCATCTTGGGCATGACAACTTTGCTTCGTGTAGAGGTTGGGCCCGCAAATCGAGGGCGTGGGGCCTGTGACCAGGTATCCGTCGCTCCGATGCTGATAACGTTTGATCCGTAAGGAGTAATACGGTGCATAGCATACCGTTGGAAAGCTCTCTGAAAGCTCTACGACGAGGGCAGTAGGCTTGCTCGGCTGTACCTATTTTTGGAGCCCAAAATTGAACATTTTCATTAGTTTTGGGCCACATTTCTTCTTTTTGAACTGTTTGATCGTCCCGGATCGATCGTCGTGAGCCGCGAAAAGGATGACAAATAAAGGGTTTGCGCCCTCAACATGACGGGTGTGATCTTACCAGCGCTAATACACCAGATCCCATCAGAAATCTAAAGTTAAGCGTGCTTGGGTGACAGTAGTAATAGGACGAGTGACCTCCTGGGAAGTCCTCGTGTTGCACCCCCTTTTTGTTTTGTTTTTTTGCCCCGTTCAGGCTTCCCAAGATGCTTATCCGTCACATTTCTATTATCGAGTCCCGCGGCATCTTGGGCAAGACAACTTCACTTCGCGTAGAGGTTGGGCACGCAAACCGAGGGCGTGGGGCTTGTGACCAGGTCTTCATCATTCCGGTGCCCATAACTTTTTGATGTGTAAGGAGTTCTGCGATGCACAGCATACCGTTGGAAAGCTCTCCGAAAGCTCTACAACGGGGGTGGCAAGCCTATTTTCGAATCCCAAAATCGACCGTTTTCATCAGTTTTAGGCCACTTTTCTTCTTTTTATACTGTTTCATCGTCCCGGATCGATCGTCGTGAGCTGCGAAAAAGATGACACATAAGGGATTTGTACCCTCAACATGACAGGTGGGATCATACAAGCACTAATGCACTGGATCCCATCAGAACTCTGAAGTTAAGCATGCTTGGGCCAGCGTAGTACTAGGATGGGTGACCCTCTAGGAAGTCCTCGTGTCGCACCCCCCGTTTTGTTTTATTTTTTTGCCTTGTTCAGGCTTGCCAAGATACTTTATCCGTCACATTTCTATTATCGTATCCCACGATATCTTGGGCAAGACAATTTCACTTCGCGTAGAGGTTGGGCCCGCAAACCGAGGGCGTGGAGCATGTGACCAAGTCTCCGTCGCTCTAATTCCCATAACTTTTGATCTGTAAGGAGTTATGCGACGCACAACATACCGTTGAAAAGCTCTCTGAAAGCTCTACGACGAGGGCAGCAGGCCTGCTCGGCTGCTCCTGTAATCGGAGCCCAAAATCAAACCTTTTGATCAATTTTGGGCCACGTTTCTTCTTTTTGCACTGTTTGATCGTCCCGGATCGATGGCCGTGAGCAGCGAAAAGGACAACACGTAAGGGCTTTGTGCCCTCAACATGATGGGTACGATCATACCAGCACTAATGCATCGGATCCTATCAGAACTCTGAAGTTAAACGTGCTTGGGCGACAGTAGTAATAGGACGGGGGACCCCCTGGGAAGTTTTCATGTTGCACCCCCCTTTTTGTTTTGTTTTTTTGCCCCGTTCAGGCTTGCCAAGATGATTTATCCGTCATATTTCTATTACCGAGTCCCGCGGCATCTTGGGCAAGACAACTTCGCTTCGCGTAGAGGCTGGGCCCGCAAATAGAGGGCGTGGGGCTTGTGACCAGGTCTCCGTCGTTTCGGTGCCTATAACTTTTGATTCGTAAGGAGTTATGCAGCGCACAGCATACCGATGGAAAGCTCTCCGAAAGCTCTACGACGGTAAAAGCAAGCCTGCTTGGCTGTGCCTAGTTTTGGAGCCCAAAATCGAACATTTTCATCAATTTTGGGCCACTTTTCTTCTTTTTGCACAGTTTCATTGTCCCGGATCGATCATCGTGAGCCTCGTAATGGATGACACATGTGAGGCCCAACCTCGATTTGCGTGCGATACCTCTTTTCGCATGCCCTAACCTAGATTTGCATGCCTTGACCTAGGTTTAAGAGTCGTGTCTCGTTTTATGTGCATTGCATTGAATTACGTGCATTCATTTAAGGTTGCGTGCATTTACTTCAGAAACGTGCATTCATCTCATAGTTCGTGTCTTACCTCGTAGTGCGTGCCCTAAACCTAGGAAAGCATGCCCGCACGCTAATCAAGAAAGCATCTTACACAAAGCACTAGATCATTAATTAATCCTACAAACTCCACTAACCAATATTAAAATGCTAATTCAACTCACTAGAAGACGAAATCTCACAAAAAGCTAGATATTCTTATTCTTTATTCTTTATTCTTTTGCATATTCCAAGCACACAATTAAATAATGCTCAAAACATGACAAAAAATTAGAATTTTGCAAGCCTTGGCCGACCACATGGATCATTTGAACAAGCATTGCATATTTCAAAGATTATACCTAGACGTTCTATGACAAGCTCATAACACAAAACATTAAAAAAAATGACTCAAAACTCTACCCAAGGCACCACAATCTCGGCCCACTCAATCACCCATGCTAAGATGATTCAAATTATGCTCTTGAAGACAACAATTCTGAAATTTGCAAGCCCATAGCCGACACATGCATCAAAACTCTTTAAAGCTTTCATTTCTTTCTCACATTCTCTCTTTCTCACATTCATTCTCTCTCTCTCTCGGCCTTGGCTGCAATTCTAGTCTCCATAGCTTAAGCTCATCATCCTAAGGTTCATCAAGACATACAATATACTAGGAAGCTCGACCAAGCAAGCTAGAATGCAAAAAGACACACATACAAGCTCATAGAACCTTCATTTCGGCTTAGGTATGTTTGATAGCTCCTATTTCATTTTCTTTTTGTTCTAGCCACTTGCACATACTAAGAACATGGTTACTAAGCTAGGAATTAGAGAATCTCAAGTTATCTCTCGGCCAAGCAAGGAGAAAAGTCGATCTTGTGCACCATCAAGAGCTTTGTGCATCTTCATTATTGTCTTGCTAAGGTGAGGGCTAAAACTCTTTTGAAAAGCTTTCAAAAACCACATGCATGCCTTTAAATGTATATTTTTACCTCTGTACTCGTGATATATGTGTGTACATGAGCTTTTGTAAACATGTATGGCAAGATATTTGGCTAGAATGTAAAGATAGATGAAATCGCTTAAAGGACAGTCTTCTGACTTGTTGGAGCGAAGTGATTATGACCAGGTAAATGATGTTGAAAATGCGAGAAAATTGGTAGGTGACTATTTTTTCCAGTTCTGAGCATTTGTTGCAGAAATAGGCCAAAGCCAATTTTGATTCTAAGGTCACCAAAATGGCAACACATCAAAAGGTGTCCAAATCTCGAAAATCTGGGAAAATGAAGCAGGTTTTTGACAGTTCACTGTCCTTGTAGAACGAACCAGTTTTGACTTAGTAAATGATATCCAAAATGCATGAAATTTGGTAGAATTCTATATGTTTCAGTTCTGGACATTTTTTTCAGAAATAGACTAAGGCTAAATCTGACCCTAAGGTCCTTAAAAACGACAAGTATTGCAATGTGTGCAAATTTGGACAGTTTTGCATAGTCTCACAGTTTTGGCTATAACTCTTGAATCCGAGCTCCAAATGATGCGATGTTTGATTCTGGATTTAGTTCACTCCTTAAGATTTAATTTGACATTTTGTTCACTGGAATTGGAAATTGTTTGCTTGTCTCAATGATTGTGAGAAAACAGACCATTGCAGTGAGGTTTTCATTTAGTGATATGCTTTGAAAATTATTGTAACTTCTCTTGTTGTATTAAATGCTTGGGATTGTGGCACTTGGATGTTGTGTGGACTGTTTTGAATGCTTGAGGGTGTTTTAATTAATCGATGCATGGCTTGAGTTTAATTACGTGACAACTTGGGGTTTAATCGCACGGGTGAGCATGAATTGAAACCCTAGTGACTAGAAAAACTCGCTAAGTGTTGATCCTATGGATATCGTGTTTAATTATATGATTAGTAGGCTGCCCGTAGTTGTCTTTATAGTCCTAAATGTGATTCCGACTATTACATGGCTGTCCGTTTAATATTCGTATAACTCCATGCGTTTTACAAGTGAAATTACCTGACATAGCATGCCTTGCGTGTTTACTTGTCAACGTGCGATCTTGTAACTGCTCGGAGGCAACCTACTTTGTTGTCCTCCTAATGTGATATGTTAAATGTTATAAATGTGCATTGCATACAAGGTTGCAACCTTTCATTGTGGCATGGTAGCGTTTCACGCACGCCGGGTGGCATCGGGCTTGCCGGTGCTACCGTGACTACCATGGTCCAATTCCCTCTCTCGCTAGGCATTCCACCCTTGGAGAGTTGGGTCGTAGGTTTTTGGGGTACATCTGGAGTACACCCAAATGTGAGCGATAAGTGGATTATTTAAGTCGGCCGCAATAATCGTATCGAAATCGATATTGAGAGCAAATGCTCATCGTATCCTTGAAATGATTGGTAATTGTATCTATTGCTCAATTTGATTCTTATACTTGCGTACCTTATTACTTGTAATACCTGACATGTTTTCAAAAAGAGGTTTTTCATAAGTTAACCGAAAAAAGAGTTTCAAAACGTATTTCTCGTTCCCCCTCGCTGAGTTCATAAGAACTCTCCCTCTTTTATCATCTTAGCTGAAGAAGACCAGGAACAGGTACCCGAGGATAACGTGCCTATTGATGACTCCTTGGAATGATTGCTTACCTTACGTGCCTTACTTGACTATGGCCATTTTGTGAACGATATGTTGCTTGAAGACTATTTCTTATATTGCTTGTTGTTGTATTGTAAATGACCTCCGTTGTAATTTGGGGTCTAATTTTGGCTTGTACTGATCATAACTAGTTAGATACTCTTATGGTCGTTTTTGCTATTGCTACTGGTTAGTATCTATCACAAGCTTAAGTATTAGGTAAAAGATTAAGTAAAATGAATCTATCCAATCTTAAGCAGATACTTATTGGTAAGCTAAGATCAACAGGTACTTTTGTAACTAGGATTAACAAACAAACGAGACAAAGTTATCATGCTAGGTTGTTAATCAAACGAGACCTTGAGATAACTAGTAGGCGTTTCGATTGGTGATAAATAATAATCTTAGTTGAAAATGAAATTGAGATTGAAAATTTTGAGGCATTTTGAGAATTAGGTCAAAACTAAAGAGCCCAATTACAACCGTTATGCTGCTGATTTTTCAGAGAATTTGTGGAGTTTAGGCTAAACGTTAAGTATTAAACCTTTATGAACAATTAAGTACATGAAATGACTTGAATGTTAGATCACTCCCTAATGTAACCTCTATAGGTCGGGTTGGGGCGTGACACCTTAGAGAAATGGTATCAGAGAGTAGATTGCTTAAGCCGGGTTTAACTCTCGGACCATGGGTAGAAGCCCTAAGGTGATTGAGATGACTTGTTTATGTGTGTTATTGTGTGACAATATCAATTGTACCTTCTCTGTTTCTATGTGCTTATGTGATTAACATGTCTTGACTGTTTCGAGAATTGTGTGTCTATATAAAATTGCATGTTGCATACCTTATACATTAAATTCTTGTTTGTCGTATTCCAATAAATTGTGCATCGTAATCTGTGCCTATAGATGGCTAGCCCTAGTACCCGCAATACTAATAGGAGCGGTGAGCCCCAAGAGACCGGAGATACTCATCAAACTAACCCCGGCATGGCCATGTTAAATATGATGGCGAATGCCATGGATCGCGTGTCGCGAGTAATGGAACGTCAAGATGCACGTGAAACAAACAACAACAACAACAACAGGAATGATGGTAACCATGGGAGAAATAGCAGAATACGGGAGTTCCTTGAATTTCGCCCGTCCAAATTCCACGGGGAAGCTGATGATGAAAAGGCAGAGGCTTGGCTGTCTGAGATTGAAAGGATTTTCAAACCACTTGACTATACTGATGAAGAAAAGATGGAGTTCGCTATGTTTCTATTGCACGGGGATGCTGAGCATTGGTGGCACACTGTGGGGGCGCTTTGGGAAACTGATGATACACCTCGCTTGTGGGGTAATTTTGTTAAGGCATTCAAGGATAAATACGTACTTGCAGTTTCCAAGCAGAGGCGAATTGAGGAATTCATGCACTTGAACCAGGGTAACATGACGGTGGCGCAGTACGAGTCTCGTTTTGACCGACTATCCCATTATGCTCAATACATGGTCAGTACCCCTGAGGCGAAGATGTGTAAATTTACGAATGGATTGAGGCCAGAAATTCGGGACCAGTTGGCTTCGCATGACTTTACTACCTATTCTGCTCTCTTTGCGGCTGCCTCCCGAGTTGAGAAGAGGAAACTTGATAGTGCCGGTTCGAGCCATCCGAACAAGAAACCATATCAACCTCCAGGACTATGATAACCCGAACCTGACATGCATTTAAGGACATTAAATTGCATTTAATTAAGTGTTATCTTTAATGTTAGCATTGAATTTGTGTTTATTTTAGTTAAACATTTATTTGTAGCTTTATTTTCATATTTCTTTTAGAAGTAATTAAAATAATACTTGAGTTAATTATTTAATGGAATATCAACTACTTTTCATATTTATGTTAATCGGTTTTATTTTCTTGCACCTTGATGCTCGGTTTTCAATAAAATGAAAAGTAGCTCCGAGCCGGAGTAAATTTTGAACTATGTTGTTTTTCGAAAATTATATTTTCTTAAATTCTTTGAGATTTAATTGTTATTCTTTTATTGTCGCAAAGTGCATAGCATATCGAGAGCGATAATCAGGAAATGATTTCTAGTCCTCAGCAAATAGTGAAAACTAGTATTTAGTGTTTTAATTTTAGTGTTTTAGTTGTTGTTGATTAGAATTACAATTGTGTTGGTGGTTTTAAGCTTAAAATGCACAAAATGGACTACTTTGACCATGTTTAGTTAGCATTGACCAAGAGGCCTTGACCATTTGACTTTGTGTCACCTTATATGCATAATGTTAGCAAAATAAAAAAAAAAGCTGAAAAAACAGAATACAAAGGGCCGAACATGGAGGAGAAGAAAAAAAAACATTTCAAATTCAAATCATCAACTCTTCGCGTGAGCTTGCACGGGGTGGTTTCCGAGGCATCCTACCAGGTTTTCCTAGCTTCTAGGAGCGTCTAAGGTGAGGGTTTCATCGTTATTTGCGCATTTGAAAATATTATGTCTAAACTTTAATTTTTAGAAATTATGCATAGATTGTTATTTTATCCGTTTCGTTGCTTAAAGAATGTTCCCTAGCAATCGTAGAACATGTATTTATAGCTTTTTAACATTTTCTGCAGTTGAATATCGAAATTGGAATTTAAATTGTTAATTGAATAGTAAATTATGAATAGTAAACCCCCGTTTCGATGAAGTTGCTCTGTTATGTGTTCTGTTGATGTAGGAAGGTGCTAGATATGCTAGAATGCCTAAATGTGTAGTTTAATTGGATTGTGTAATGGAAAAATGAAGGAAAATGGCTTAGTGAAAGTTGGGGTCGTTTAGGTCGAGTTTGGCATTTTATCGTTTTGCATGATGGCATTGTCTCGGGAGGCCATGGAAGCACTTTTGGTGTGGTTATGGCGTTAGTTGGGTGTTTGGTTAGGGTAGCGGTAGTTCAAACGAGCAAAGGGGGAAATCGGGGCTTTGCGTGAATTCTAGGGTTAAGTAGGGTTTCGGGGTCTTTAGACGGGCCTTATGGTGACCTAGGAGGATTGGTGAAGTCGGTTTCCAAAACTCGTGGCTCGTTTGAAAGTAGTAGCATTTTGAAAGTTAGGGACATTTTGTGATTTTGTGTGTTTTCATAGTGTAGTGCCTATAGAATGCTTAATATGGCTTGTTATGCTTGTTAAAGTTGATTATGATTGAATTTGTATGTCAATTGTTGATAATGCTTGTTAGTGTTGTTCTTGTTACTTTATAGATTGTAAATGTTTGATATCTTGTTTATCGCCTTGTATCGTGTCTTGCATTGCATAGTGTCAGGCGCGTGAGTGATAGGCCTCTCTGGGTAGCCTCGGGTTGCCAGTGTTGGTTGCTCTAGCTCCATGTCCTATTCCCTTTTCTCGCTTGGGTTGCCTCCTAGGGAGATTTGGGTCGTAGAATTGATGGATACTTCCGGGGTATTCCAAACTGAAGTTATAAGGTGGTTGCGCGCTTATTGTCATCGTTGTCAACATCAAGCTCGAGATTGATGTATCGCTCGTGAAATGGTACATTGCTCGTATGAGTGAACCATAGCCTTCAGAGTGTGGTATAGCTTTGAATGGTTGTGTTAATGCTTTCAGTAATTGCTTATTGTATTGATTGTTTGTCTTGATTGCTTACTTATCAGTTATATTGCTTAACTATCTTGTTTGCATTGCACAACTTTCTTTCTCTCCAATTCGATATCTGTCTCGACCTCACTGAGTATACGTGTTGAGTATACTCACTCCTCACCACCACATTTCAAGAAATTGCCATGTTAGCTGGAAAGTTCGTGATTACGTGAAAGATCATGCTTGAAGAGTTGTCTTGCGTGCTATGTGGCTTGAGTGGTCAAAGATGCAAAGATGTATGTTCATGTGTTGCTTGTATTTATTGTTAAAGGAAATGTAATTTAAATTTAACTAGATAGTTGAGGATTAAATGAAAAGCTAGCTTATGTATTCAGATAGAATAGTTTAACTTTAATGTACGTTTGTAATGCCAAAGGAAAAGAGTTAGAATGGTATGATAGTCTAATTTATGTAATGGGTTAGTGTAGTTTAATTGTCTAGCATGAATGTTCTTGTCAAAGATGAAAAGTGATAGATTAGTTTTTAAATTGGAAATGTATATTTGGTTGTGTTCGCTTGTTGAGAACCGAGGTTCAGATGGCCTTGAGGTGGTTGAATGTTTGGACATGGTATTGGTCCACTTATATGCTGTCGCACGTTTGTATTTTGCCTAGAAACAGGGGAGACTCCGTCCATCTTTCCCTAAAATTTTGCTCGGGTTTGGAATTGGATTGTGATTAGATCGATTGATAGAACTCCCGGTCTCCAGAGGGATCGGGGTGTTACAGGTGGTATTAGAGCTTGTTTAGCTCATAAGCCGGGACAGGGTCCTCGGTCTGGTGGGTAGTGATCCTTGAATGTGTGCTTGTTAAGTGTGTCTTGAAAGTGTATGCTTGTATGTGAGATTGTGTGTCTTGACCTGAATGTGTGCTCCTATGTGATATAGTTATATGTTATGTGTTAATTGTGTGCTAAGTAAAGTGAAGTGTCTAGTTGTACATTGAATTGACCTATTGAATTGGCATCGTGAATCGAATCGACCTCGTGAATTGTTATTTGCTTGAAGTATTGCTTGTAATGTGTGTATTAGAATGTCTTGAAATGGTTATGCCGTGATTTGAATTGATTATATTGTGCTTGACTTGATTGTTGTGCTTGAGTGACTTTGTTGAATAAACTCTTTTGTAAACTTGCTTGCATAATAGTTTAAGGCATGTGTATAAATATGATATCTTGGCATTCATACATGTCCCGTGGAGATGGTAAGTAAGTTCTCTTTTTCCCCCTGAAGAAAGTGGTTCACAGCTGGCCTTTCAAGGTGTATGGATTGGCAGGAAATGAATGGCATTTAATTAGCCTTTATTTGGGAGTTGGTGTTTGTCTTTGGAGCTCATACTTCTAAGACTCTTCCTTGTGGTTGGCAATCATAAAAGAGTAGCTTTCTTTTGGGGTTCTATTTGGTTGTTCTCTGGAGCATTCTTTGGTTTTCTTATTGGGTGTTCTTTGGAACTTCTATTGGCACTTCTTGGTAGACTTGGCTATTGGGGTTTCAATCGGACTTACTGCATGGTATTGTCTATGGTGTATGTACCTCGATCTTTATTGGTGTTTTACTGGCATCCTTGATTGGAAATTCTTCAATGGCATTTTATAGCATTCTTAGTGGCCATTTGTTTAGTACTTACTTATTCGGCAAACCTTGCTACTTTCTTACTGGAGCATTGTTTTGGGTATTTTCTTTGGCATCCCTCAGTTGGTTGGTAATTGGAATTCCTATCGGACTTGTTGTGTAGTATTACTCACGGTATTCTTTGGAATTCTTATTGGGCATTCTACTAGTATTTTCCTTATTGGCATTTATTGGAAGATCCTACACTTGGAATTCTGCTTGGACTTATTATCTTGTATTGTTTACGGCTTCTCCTTCGGCTTTTCCACTTAGGAGAAATCTATACTTGCTGTGTACTAAGATGTTGCGGTAGGGACTCAGTGATTGGAGGATTTCATTTAGAGATTGGCCTTTGGTATTCTTCTCTATATTCTTTTACAGAACCTTCTGCTAGGTCTACTTACGGTAATCAGCACTGCATGAGGTGCATCTACTCTGGCTATCTTTTAATTTTCTTATTTGGTACTTGTTAGACTTCTATTGGACATTCGTAAATAGGGCATTCCTTCGGTATTCTTCTTGCCATCAATATGTAGTATAGCTATCATCTACAGTATCTTTCCTTCAGTATTTAGTTGGTATTTTCTCAGCATTCTTGGTTGGGATTCCTATTTGAGTTTTCCTACGAGCATCTTTATTCACTACTTGCTCAGCAGCCGAAGAAGATTAGTCAGAGTTGGATTTCAGTGGATGCAGAGTTCTATTGGAAGAAGAATTGCGAGAACACAATTGTTTTAAGGGGGGAAGGATGTGATAACCCGAACCCGGCATGCATTTAAGGACATTAAATTGCATTTAATTAAGTGTTATCTTAAATGTTAGCATTGAATTTGTGTTTATTTTAGTTAAACATTTATTTGTAGCTTTATTTTCATATTTCTTTTAGAAGTAATTAAAATAATACTTGAGTTAATTATTTTAATGGAATATCAACTACTTTTCATATTTATGTTAATCGGTTTTATTTTCTTGCACCTTAATGCTCGGTTTTCAATAAAATGAAAAGTAGTTCCGAGTCGGAGTAAATTTTGAACTATGTTGTTTTTCGAAAATTATATTTTCTTAAATTCTTTGAGATTTAATTGTTATTCTTTTATTGTCGCAAAGTGCATAGCATATCGAGAGCGATAATCAGGAAATGATTTCTAGTCCTCAGCAAATAGTGAAAACTAGTATTTAGTGTTTTAATTTTAGTGTTTTAGTTGTTGTTGATTAGAATTACAATTGTGTTGGTGGTTTTAAGCTTAAAATGCACAAAATGGACTACTTTGACCATGTTTAGTTAGCATTGACCAAGAGGCCTTGACCATTTGACTTTGTGTCACCTTATATGCATAATATTAGCAAAATAAAAAAAAGAAAGCTGAAAAAACAGAATACAAAGGGCCGAACATGGAGGAGAAGAAAAAAAACATTTCAAATTCAAATCATCAAATCTTCGCGTGAGCTTGCACGGGGTGGTTTTCGAGGCATCCGACGTGGTTTTCCTAGCGTCTAGTAGCGTCTAAGGTGAGGGTTTCATCGTTATTTGCGCATTTGAAAATATTATGTCAAAACTTTAATTTTTAGAAATTATGCGTAGATTGTTATTTTATCCGTTTCGTTGCTTAAAGAATGTTCCCTAGCAATTGTAGAACATGTATTTATAGCTTTTTAACATTTTCTACGGTTGAATATCGAAATTGAAATATAAATTGATAATTGAATAGTAAATTATGAATAGTAAACCCCCGTTTCGATGAAGTAGCTCCGTTATACGTACTGTTGATGTAGGAAGGTGCTAGATATGCTAGAATGCCTAAATGTGTGGTTTAATTGGATTGTGTAATGGAAAAACGGAGGAAATGGCTTAGTGAAAGTTGGGGTCGTTTAGGTCGAGTTTGGCATTTTATCGTTTTGCGTGATGGCATTGTCTCGGGAGGCCATGGAAGCACTTTTGGTGTGGTTATGGCGTTGGTTGGGTATTTGGTTAGGGTAGCGGTAGTTCAAACGAGCAAAGGGGGAAATCGGGGCTTTGCATGAATTCTAGGGTTAAGTAGGGTTTCGGGGTCTTTAGACGGGCCTTATGGTGACCTAGGAGGATTGGTGAAGTCGGTTTCTAAAACTCGTGGCTCGTTTGAAAGTAGTAGCGTTTTGAAAGTTAGGGACATTTTGTGATTTTGTGTGTTTTCATAGTGTAGTGCCTATAGAATTCTTAATATGGCTTGTTATGCTTGTTAAAGTTGATTATGATTGAATTTGTATGTCAATTGTTAATAATGCTTGTTAGTGTTGTTCTTGTTACTTTATAGATTGTAAATGTTTGATATCTTGTTTATCGCCTTGTATCGTGTTTTGCATTGCATAGTGTCAGGCGCGTGAGTGATGGGCCTCTTTGGGTAGCCTCGGGTTGCCAGTGTTGGTTGCTCTAGCTCCGTGTCCTATTCCCTTTTCTCGTTTGGGTTGCCTCCCAGAGAGATTTGGGTCGTAGAATTGATGGATACTTCCGGGGTATTCCAAACTGAAGTTATAAGGTGGTTGCGCGCTTATTGTCATCGTTGTCAACATCAAGCTCGAGATTGATGTATCGCTCGTGAAATGGTACATTGCTCGTATGAATGAACCATAGCCTTCAGAGTGTGGTATAGCTTTGAATGGTTGTGTTAATGCTTTCAGTAATTTCTTATTGTATTGATTGTTTGTCTTGATTGCTTACTTATCAGTTATATTGCTTAAATGTCTTGTTTGCATTGCACGACTTTCTTTCTCTCCAATTCGATATCTGTCTCGCCCTCACTGAGTATACGTGTTGAGTATACTCACTCCTCACCACCACATTTCAGGAAATTGCCATGTTAGCTGGAAAGTTCGTGATTACGTGAAAGATCATGCTTGAAGAGTTGTCTTGCGTGCTATGTGGCTTGAGTGGTCAAAGATGCAAAGATGTATGTTCATGTGTTGCTTGTATTTATTGTTATAGGAAATGTAATTTAAATTTAACTAGATAGTTGAGGATTAAATGAAAAGCTAGCTTATGCATTCAGATAGAATAGTTTAACTTTAATGTACGTTTGTAATGCCAAAGGAAAAGAGTTAGAATGGTATGATAGTCTAATTTATGTAATGGGTTAGTGTAGTTTAATTATCTAGCATGAATGTTCTTGTCAAAGATGAAAAAAGATAGGTTAGTTTTTAAATTGGAAATGTATATTTGGTTGTGTTCGCTTGTTGAGAACCGAGGCTCGGATGGCCTTGAGGTGGTTGAATGTTTGGACATGGTATTGGTCCACTTATATGCTATCGCAGGTTTGCATTTTGCCTAGAAACAGAGGAGACTCTGTCCGTCTTTCCCTAAAATTTTGCTCGGGTTTGGAATTAGGTTGTGATTAGATTGATTGATAGAACTCCCGGTCTCGAGAGGGATCGGGGTGTTACAAGGACAATAGAGGAAATTCCAGAGTCAGAGTCGCAGTCAGGACCAGAGCCAGAACATACCAGTTAATAATCGTGGCCCCACTAAAGCACCATCAACCTCTTCCACCCGCGGATCCACATGTAGTTCACATGTTTCTCAGACTGTCACCTGTTCTTACTGTAACAGGAAGGGTCACACCGAGGCCCAGTGTTGGAGGAAATTGGGACGATGTGTAGGGTGTGGCAGCGATCAACACCAGGTCAAGGATTGTCCTAAATGGCAAGGGGGACAAAATCATATTAAACCAGTTGGTAGAGACAAGACTCTAGTTCCTAGAGTTCAGGCCCGAGCTTATGCTATTAAGTGCGAGGAGCTTCCTGAGGAGACTGCTGTTGTTGAAGGTACATTTTTGATACTGAATCAACCTGTTAGGGTGCTAATTGATCCATGTGCTACTCATTCATTTATTACTCCTTTATGTTTGCAACGTGTGAAACTACGAGTTGTATGTATGCCTTACGAAGTAGAAGTTGGTACTCCGATGGGTTCTAAGCTTGTTACTCGCTCAGCTTGTAAAGCATATAAAATCCAAATTAAAGATGGGGAATTCTCAGCCAATCTTATTGTATTACCCTTTCCAGACTATGAAGTCATCTTAGGGATGGACTGGTTGGCAAAGCATCATGCCCAACTAGATTGCCAGACGAAGATTGTAACATTCCAGATACCTGGTCAACCAATATTGGAGGTAATGGGTCGAAGAGACTTCACCGGGAATTCTATCATTTCATCTACGAAAGCAGTGAAGTCCTTGAGAAAAGGATGTAGTGGATACTTAGCTTACCTCATCAACAAGCCATCGGACAAAGCTAAGTTGGAGGAGATGCCAGTGATTAAAGATTATGCGGATGTGTTTCCAGAAGAATTGTCCGGTTTACCCCCAAATCGGGAAATCGAGTTCATTATAGAATTACTGCCAAGCACCCAGCCGATATCTAAAGCTCCCTATCATATGGCACCAGTTGAGCTACAAGAACTGAAGGACCAATTGCAAGGATTGTTGAAGAAGGGGTTTGTTCAACCAAGTTCTTCTCCGTGGGAAGCGCTAGTCCTATTTGTAAAGAAGAAAGATGGAACGTTAAGGCTATGCATCGATTATCGAGGATTGAACCAAGTGACCGTCAAGAATAAATACCCACTTCCACTGATCGACGAGTTGTTTGATCAACTTCAGGGAGCCAAAGTGTATTCGAAGCTCGACTTGAGGCAAGGGTACTATCAGTTGTGGATCAAAAAGGAAGATGTGCCTAAAATGGCTTTCAGGACGAGATATGGGCATTATGAATATGTGGTGATGCCATTTGGGTTAACTAATGCCCCTGCAGCTTTTATGGACTTGATGCACAGGGTGTTTCAACCCTACTTGCACCAATTTGTGGTGATCTTTATTGATGATATTTTGGTATACTCGAAATCCGAGGCTAAGCATGAACAACATCTACAATTGGTACTGCAGAAACTTCGAGAGCATCAATTGTACGCGAAGTTTAGCAAATGCTAATTTTGGTTGCAGCATATTGCATTTTTGGGGCATATCATATCCCAAGAGGGAAAAGCAGTGGATCCAGCAAAGATAAAAGCAGTGATGTCTTGGAAGAAGCCGAAAAACGTTACGGAGGTTCGGAGTTTTCTCGGGTTAGCCGACTATTATCGGAGGTTTGTGAAAGATTTCTCAAAGATCGCAGGACCGCTTACAAAGCTCACTCAAAAGAAAACAAAGTTTGTGTGGGATGACAAGTGTGAGAACAGCTTCCAAGAATTGAAGAAAAGATTGACTACCGCACCTGTTCGTGCATTGCCTGAAGGGAGTCAAGGTTTTGTAATCTATAGCGATGCTTCGAAGGAAGGACTAGGTTGTGTGTTGATGCAAAATGGTAGAGTGATTGTGTATGCTTCTAGGAAACTGAAGTCGTATGAATTGAACTACCCGACGCATGATTTGTGTGAGGCCCGACCCCGATTTGCGTGTGATACCTCGTTTCGTGTGCCCTAACCTAGATTTGCGTGCCTTGACCTAGGTTTAAGAATCGTGTTTTGTTTTATTTGCCTTGCATTGAATTACGTGCATTCATTTAGGGTTGCATGCATTTATTTGGGAAGCGTGCATTCGGCTCGTAGTTCGTGCCTTACCTCGTAGTGCGTGCCCTAAACCTAGGAAGGCGTGCCCACACGTTAATCAAGAAAGCATCTTACACGAAGCACTAGATCATTAATTAATCCTACAAATTCCACTAACAAATATTAAATTACTAATTCAACCCACTAGAAGACAAAATCTCACTAAAAGCTAGACATTCCTTATTTTTTATTCCTCATTCTTTTGCACTTTCAAACACACAATTAAATAATGCTCAAAAGATGACAAAAAATCAGATTTTTACATGCCTTGGCCGACCACCTTGTGTACATTTGTGCTTGCTTGTTTAATTCAAAATTAAATCTAGACAATTCTATGACACAAATGCATAAAAAATTAGCTCAAACCCTCCCCAAAGCCCCACCATTTCAACACAAGCTCCTTGCCCATGCTAGGAATTTCAAAATACTTCTTGAAGACATAGAAGTCTGAAATTTTTATGCCCAAGGCCGACACAAGCCTCAACAATTGCAAAAGCTTTCATTTTTCTTTCATTTCTCTCATTTTCCTCTCATTCTTCTCTCTCCCTTTCATTCTTCTCTCTCTCTCTCGGCCCTAGCTGAATATTGTAGACTCCATAGCTCATCTTCATCACTCCATGGTTCATCAAGGCAAGCAAGAAGGTAGGGAGCTCGACTAAGCAAGCTAGGTTGCAAGAAAACTCATATGCAAGCTTATTGAACATCCATTTCGGCTTAGGTGAGTTTGCTAGCTTCCATTTCTTTTCTTCTTGTTCTAACCACATGCACCTACTAAGAACTTGGTCACTAAGCTAGGAAAAATAGAGAAAATCGAGTGGTGTCTCAGCTAAGCAAGGAAGAAGATCAACTTTGTGCTTCACCAAGAGTCTTGTGCATCTTCTTGTTGTTTTTCTAAGGTGAGGGCTAAAACTTTTTGAAAATCTTTCAAAAAACCACATGCATGCTCTTAGATGTCTATCTTTGCTTCTGTACTTGAGATATATGTGTGTTCATAAGCTTTTACAACCATGCATGGCAAAATTTTGGGCTAGAATGTGATGATAGATGAAATCGTGCATGTGACAGCTTTCTGTCTTGTTGGTGCGAGCTGATTTTGGCTAGGTAAATGATGGTGCAAATGCTTGAAAATTGGTAGGTAACTAGTTTTGCCAGTTCTGAACATTTTTTGCAGATTCACTAACCTTGTAGAACGAACCAGTTTCGACTTAGTAAATGACATCCAAAATGCATGAAATATGGTGGGCTGCTAGATTCTTCAGTTCTGGATATTTTTGTCAGAAATGGACTAAGGCTAAATCTGACCCTAAGGAGCTCAAAAACGACAAGTATTGAAATGTGTGCAAATCTGGACTGTTTTGTGCAGTCCCACTGTTTTGGCTATAACTATTGAACCCGAACTCCAAATGATGCGAGGTTTGTTTCTGAATTTAGTTCACTTCTTAAGCTTTAATTTGAAATCTTATTCACTGGAATTGGAGATTGTTTGCTTGTCTTAATGATTGTGAGAAAACAGCACATTGCAGTGAGGGTTTCACTTAGTGATATGCTTAGAAAAATTATTGTAGATTCTCTTGTTGTATTAAATGCTTGGGATTGTGGCATTAGGATGTTGTGTGGACTGTTTTGAATACTTGAGGGTGTTTGAATTAATCGATGCATGGCTTGAGTTGATTTCGAGATGACTTGGTGCTTAATCGTACGGGTGAGCACGAATTGGAACCCTAGTAACTAGGTGAATTTGCTAAGTGTTGATCCTTTGGATGTTGTATTGGATTATGTGTTTAGTAGGCTGCCCGTAGTTGCCCTTGTAGCCCTAAATATGACTTCGATGATTTCATGTTGATAAGTAGGCTTTTCTTGCACCCGGTTCCACGTAGATGCCGTTGCATAATGAATAATCTTATTATTTGAATACGTGAACTTTGAAATAAGTTATATGACTTGATTTACGTGCGTTACATGGCTGCCCATTTAATGTTCATATAACTCCATGTGCCTTTCAAGTGAAATTACTTGTCTTATCGTGCCTCGCTTGTTTACTTGTCAATGTGCTATCTTATGACTGCTCGAAGGCAACCTACTTTGTTGTCCTCCTAATGTGATATATTAAATGTCATAAATGTGCATTGGATACAAGGTTACAACCTTTCATTCTGGCGTGGTAGCGTTCACGCATACCGGGCGGCATCGGGCTTACCGGTGCAACTGTGACTACCATTGTCCAATTTTCTCTCTCGCTTGGGGGCTAAACTTCCTCAGAGAGTTGGGTCATAGGATTTCGGGATACATCCGGAGTACACCCATTTGGCATGATAAGGGGATGATTTGAAGTCGGCCGCAACAATTGATACTGGAAATGAACTGAGAGCAAAAGCTCACCGTATCCTTTTCACTATGTGTATAAGTACTCTCGCTTGGTTTCTAGAGGACCTTGGGGAGGAAAGATGGGTAATTGTATTCCTTTACTTTAATATTATTGTTATGTATTTATTTGTAATATATTCATGCTTGCAAAAAGGGTTTTCATAAGTTGAACTGGAAAATGAGTTTCAAAACCTATTTCTCGTTCCCCTCGCTGAGTTCATAAGGACTCACCCTCTTTTATCATCTCATGTGAAGAAGATCAAGAGCAGGTACCCGAGGACGACGTGCCTAACGATGATTCCTTGGAATGATTTCCTGTCCTATGTGCTTTGTTTGATTATGGCCATTTGTGAACACTATGCTGCTTGAAGACTATTTCTTTTCATGTTGCTTGATGTTTGTAATGTAAAAGACCCCCGTTGTAATTTGGGGTCTAATTTTGGCTTGTACTGATAATAACTAGATAGACACTACTATGGTCGTTTTGCTATCGTCATTGGCTAGTATCTATCATAGGATTATGAGGTATCAGGTAAGGACTAAGTAAAATGAACCTATCCAATCTTAAGCAGGTATTCATTTTTAAGCCAAGATCAACAGGTACTTCTGTAACGAGGACAAACAAACAAACGAGACATAGCATCATGCTAGGTTATTAATCAAACGAGACTTCAAGATAATTAGTAGGCGTTTCAATTGATGATAAATAGTAATCTTAGTTGGAAATGAATTTGAGATTGTAAATTTTGAGGCGTTTAGAGAATTAGGTCAAACTAAGGAGCCCAATTACAACCGTTATGCTGCCGGTTTTCCGGAGAGTTTGTGGAGTTTAGGCCAAAATGTTAAGTGTTAAACCTTCATAAACGGTAAAGTATGTGATATGACTCGAATGTTAGATCACACCCTAGTCTAACCTTTATAGGCCGGGTTGGGGCGTGACACCTTATAAAGAAGAAATGGTATCAGAGCTTAGATTGCTTAAGCCGGGTTTAACTCTCGGACCATGGGTAGAGCCCTAAGGTAATTAGGATGACTTGTCTATATGTTATTGTGTGATAATGTTAATTGTGCCTTCTATGTTCTATGTGCTTAAGTGATTAATATGTCTTAATTGTTTCTAGAATTGTGTATCTATATTATGTTGCATATCTTGGGCATTAAATTGTTGTTTGTCGTATTTCAATAAATTGTGCATCGTAATTTGTGCCTATAGATGGCTGGCCCTAGTACCCGCACTACTAATAGGAGCGGTGAACCCCAAGAGACCGGAGATGCTTATCAAACTAATCCCGGCATAGCTATGTTTAACATGATGGCAAATGCCATGGATCGCGTGTCGCGGGTGATGGAACGTCAAGATGCACGTGAAGCGGACAACAACAGCAACAACAGGAATGATGGTAACCATGGGAGACATAGCAGAATGAGGGAGTTCATTGACTTTCGCCCATCCAAATTCCACGGGGAAGCTGATGATGAGAAAGCAGAGGCTTGGTTGTCTGAGATCCAGAGGATTTTTAGGCCACTTGATTATACTGATGAAGAAAAGGTGGAGTTTGCTGTGTTTCTGTTCCACGGGGATGCTGAGCATTGGTGGCACACTGTGAAGGTACTGTGGGAAACTGATCAGACGCCTTACTAGTGGGGTAATTTTGTTAAGGAATTCAATGAGAAATATGTACCTGCAGTTTCCAAGCAGAGGCGGATTGAGGAGTTCATGCACCTGAACCAGGATAACATGACGGTGGCCCAGTACAAGGCTCATTTTGACCGACTGTCTCGCTATGCTCAATACATGGTTAGTATTCCAGAGGTGAAGATGTGGAAATTTACTACGAGATTGAGGCCAGAGATTCAGGACCAGTTGGCTTCGCATGACTTCGATACCTATTCTGCTCTCCTTGCTGCTACTTCCCGAGTTGAGAAGAGAAAACTTGATAGAGCCGGTTCGAGTCAGCCGAACAAGAAACCATACCAGCCTTCAGGTCAACAAAGGAAATTCCAGGGCCAGAGTCGTAATCAGGGCCAAAGCCAGAATAGACTAGTGAATAACCGTGGCCCGACTAAAGCGCCATCAGCCTCTTCCAGCCGCGGATCCACAGGTAGTTCACCTGCTACTCAGTCTGTCAACTGTTCATATTGTGACAAGAAGGGGCATACCAAGGCCCAGTGTTGGAAGAAGTCAGGACGATGTGTGCGGTGTGGCAGTGATCAGCATCAGATCAAGGATTGCCCTAAATGGCAAGCAAGACAGAATTAAGTTAAACCAGCTGGTAGAGGCAAGACTCCAATTCCTAGAGTTCAGGCTCGAGCTTATGCTATTGAGTGTGAGGAGCTTCCAGAGGAGACCGTTGTTGTTGAAGGTACATTCTTCATACTAAATCAACCTGTTAGGGTACTAATTGATCCGGGTGCTACTCATTCATTTATTACTCCCTTATGTGTGCAACGTGTGAAACTACGAGTTGTATGTTTTCCTTACGAAGTAGAAGTTGGTACTCCGATGGGTTCTAAACTTGTTACTAGCTCAGCTTGTAAAGCATGTAAAATCCAAATTAAGGATAGGGAATTCTCAGCCAATCTTATTGTATTACCTTTTCGAGACTATGAGGTCATTTTAGGGATGGACTAGTTGGCAAAGCATCATGTCCAACTAGATTGTCGGATCAAGATTGTAACGTTCCAGGTACCTGGTCAACCAATACTGGAGGTAATGGGTCGAAGAGATTTCACCGGGAGTTCCATCATTTCATCTACGAAAGCAGTGAAGTCCTTGAGAAAAGGGTGTAGTGGATACTTAGCTTACCTCATCAACAAGCCGTCAAACAAAGCTAAGTTGGAGGAGATGCCAGTGATCAAAGACTATGCGGATGTGTTACCAGAAGAATTGCTCGGTTTACCCCCAAATCGGGAGATCGAGTTCATTATAGAGTTGCTGCCTGGCACCCAGCCGATATCTAAAGCTCCCTATCGTATGGCACCGGCCGAGCTACAAGAATTGAAGGACCAATTGCAAGGATTGTTGAAGAAAGGGTTTGATCAACCAAGTTCTTCTCCGTGGGGTGCACTAGTCCTCTTTGTGAAGAAGAAAGACGGAACGTTGAGGCTATGCATCCATTACCGAGGATTGAACCAAGTGACTGTCAAGAATAAATACCCACTTCCACTGATCGACGAGTTGTTTGATCAACTTCAAGGAGCTAAAGTTTATTCAAAACTCGACTTGAGGCAAAGGTACTATCAGTTGCGGATCAAAAAGGAGGATGTGCCTAAAACGGCTTTCAGGACAAGATATGGGCATTATGAATATGTGATGATGCCATTTGGACTAACCAATGCCCTTGCAGCTTTTATGGACTTGATGCACAGGGTGTTTCAACCCTACTTGGACCAATTTGTGGTGATCTTCATTGATGATATTTTGGTATACTCAAAATCCGAGGCTGAGCATGAACAACATTTGCGATTGGTATTGCAAAAACTTCGAGAGCATCAATTGTATGCAAAGTTTAGCAAGTGCGAATTTTGGTTGCAGCAGATTGCATTTTTGGGGCATATCATATCCCAAGAAGGAATAGCAGTGGATCCAGCAAAGATAGAAGCAGTGATGTCTTGGAAGAAGCCGGAAAACGTTACGGAGGTTCGGAGTTTTCTTGGTCTAGCTGGCTATTATCGGAGATTCGTTAAGGATTTCTCTAAGATTGCAGGACCACTTACAAAGCTCACTCAAAAGAAAACAAAGTTCGTGTGGGATGATAAGTATGAGAACAACTTCCAAGAATTGAAGAAAAGATTGACTACCGCGCCTGTTCTCGCAATGCCTAAAGGGAGTCAAGGTTTTGTAATCTATAGCGATGCTTCAAAGGAAGGATTGGGTTATGTGTTGATGCAAAATGGTAGAGTGGTTGCGTATGCTTCTAGGAAACCGACGCCGTATGAATTGAACTACCTGACGCATGATTTGGAGATAGCGGCTATTGTGTTTGTACTCAAGAAATGGCGGCACTATCTATGGGGTAACAAGTTCGAGGTGTTTACTGATCACAAGAGCTTGAAATACTTGTTCTCACAAAAAGAGACGAATATGAGGCAAAGGCTGTAGATGAAGCTTTTGGATGATTATAACTGCACAATCAATTATGTGCCCGGTAAAGCAAATGTAGTTACAGATGCCTTAAGTAGGAAAGCGAGCATGGCAAAACTGGAAGTTAAGGTGCAGGAGTTGTTGGAGGAAGCATTTTTGTGGAAACCACAATTAACTCGGAAGGGGTTACTTTTTGCCACTACATAAGTTCAATCGACCTTGCTGTCTGAATTACGAGAAGCTCAACAGAAGGACCAACAGTTTCAGAAGATAAAAGAAAGCAAAATAGATTTCAAGTTTCATGATGATGGTGTTTGGAGGTTTAGGAATCGGATTTGTGTTCCTAATGAGCCAGAGCTGAAAAAGAAGATTCTTGAAGAAGCCCATAATTCAAGATACACTATTCACCCTGGCGGAACAAAGATGTACCGGGATTTGAAGCAACACTATTGGTGGAATAACATGAAGAGAGAGATTGCGGAGTTTGTGGCCCGGTGTTTGACTTGCCAGAGAGTCAAAGCAGAACATCAACGACCGGCAGGTTTACTTCAACCGTTGGAAATTCCTCAATGGAAATGGGAACACATAACTATGGACTTTCTCATGGACCTGCCCAGGTCACAAAAGGGTCATGACGCCGTTTGGGTTATAATGGATAAATTGACCAAGTCAGCGCACTTCTTACCGATGAACAAGGAAGATAGTCCTAAGAAATTGGGAGATATATATGTGGCAGATATTGTAAGATTGCACGGGATGCCTGTGAGTATTGTATCAGATAGGGATCCTCGTTTTACTTCCCGATTTTGGAAGAGATTGCAAGAAGCTTTGGGAACGGAGTTGAGTTTCAGCACGGCTTATCACCCTCAGACTGAAGGAAAATCTGAGAGAACTATTTAGATTCTGGAGGACATGCTGAGGGCGTGTGTTTTAGACTTCGGAAAAGGTTGGGAGAAATATCTGTCTCTAGCGGAATTTGCTTATAATAACAGTTATCAGGCCACTATCGGGATGGCCCCATTTGAGGCATTGTATGGACGTAAGTGTCGATCCCTAATTTACTGGGATGAAGTAGGTGAGACGAAGACTTTTGACCCGACCCTACTACCAGAACATATGAAGACTGTTGATAATGTCCACCTCATCCGGAAACAGATGCTTACTGCCCAAAGCAGGCAGAAAAGTTATGCAGACCGACGGAGACGGAGTCTAGAGTTTGAGGTTGGCGACAAGGTGTTCTTGAAGATATCACCTTGGAGGGGACTGATTAAACACGGCAAGGGTAGAAAGTTGAGCCCGAGGTTTGTAGGACCATTTGAGATAATTGAGAAGGTTGGCAAATTGGCGTATCGCCTAGAACTACCCCAAAACCTCTCCAATATTCACGACGTCTTTCATGTTTCAATGCTACGGAAGTATCACCCTGATCCATCGCATATCTTGAAGCCAGAGCCGTTGCAGCTTCGGGAGAACTTGTCTTATGAAGAGAAGCCCGTTTGGATCCTAGACCAGCAAGATCAGGAGTTGCGCAACAAATCTATATCTATGGTGAAAGTGTTATGGGATCACCATGGAGTTGAAGAAGCAACGTGGGAAAGGCGAGACCAGATGGTGCAACAGTACCCAGCATTATTTCAAAGGTAATATTGAATTTTGGGACGAAATTCTTTTAAGGAGGGGAGGATGTGAGGCCCGACCTTGATTTGCGTGTGATACCTCATTTCGTGTGCCCTAACCTAGATTTACGTGCCTTGACCTAGGTTTAAGAGTCGTGTCTCGTTTTATGTGCGTTGCATTGAATTACGTGCATTCATTTAGGGTTACGTGCATTTACTTTGGAAACGTGCATTCATCTCGTAGTTCGTGCCTTACCTCGTAGTGCGTGCCCTAAACCTAGGAAAGAAAGCATCTTACACGAAGCACTAGATCATTAATTAATCCTACAAACTCCACTAACTAATATTAAAATGCTAATTCAACTCACTAGAAGACGATATTTCACAAAAAGCTAGACATTCTTTTTCTTTATTCTTTATTCTTTATTCTTTTGCGTATTCCAAGCACACAATTAAATAATGCTCAAAACATGACAAAAATTCAGATTTTGCAAGCCTTGGCCGACCACATGGAGCATTTGAACAAGCATTGCATATTTCAAAGATTATACCTAGACATTCTATGACAAGCTCATGACACAAAGCATAAAAAAAAATGACTCAAAACTCTACCCAAGGCACCACAATCTCGGCCCACTCAATCACCCATGCTAAGATGATTCAAATTATGCTCTTGAAGACACAAATTCTGAAATTTGCAAGCCCATAGCCGACACATGCATCAAAACTCTTCAAAGCTTTCATTTCTTTCTCACATTCTCTCTTTCTCTCATTCATTCTCTCTCTCTCTCGGCCTTGGCTGCAATTCTAGTCTCCATAGCTTAAGCTCATCATCCTAAGGTTCATCAAGACATACAAGATACTAGGAAGCTCGACCAAGCAAGCTAGAATGCAAAAAGACACACATGCAAGCTCATAGAACTTTCATTTCGGCTTAGGTATGTTTGATAGCACCTATTTCATTTTCTTTTTGTTCTAGCCACTTGCACATACTAAGAACATGGTTTCTAAGCTAGGAATTATAGAATCTCAAGTTATCTCTCGGCCAAGCAAGGAGAAAAGTTGATCTTGTGCACCATCAAGAGCTTTGTGCATCTTCATTATTGTCTTGCTAAGGTGAGGGCTAAAACTCTTTTGAAAAGCTTTCAAAAACCACATGCATGCCTTTAAATGCCTATTTTTACCTCTGTACTCGTCATATATGTGTGTACATGAGCTTTTGTAAACATGCATGGCAAGATATTTGGCTAGAATGTGAAGATAGATGAAATCGCGTAAAGGACAGTCTTCTGACTTGTTGGAGCGAAGTGATTTTCACCAGGTAAATGACATTGAAAATGCGAGAAAATTGGTAGGTGACTAGTTTTTCCAGTTCTGAGCATTTGTCAAAGAAATAGGCCAAAGCCAATTTTGATTCTAAAGTCTCCAAAATGGCAACACATCGAAAGGTGTCCAAATCTGGAAAATCTGGGAAAATGAAGCAGGTTTTTGACAGTTCACTGTCCTTGTACCAGTTTTGACTTAGTAAATGATATCGAAAATGCATGAAATTTGGTCAAATGCTATATTTTTCAGTTCTGGACATTTTTGTCAGAAATAGACTAAGGCTAAATCTGACCCTAAGGTCCTTAAAAACGACAAGTATTGAAATGTGTGCAAATCTGGACAGTTTTGTGTAGTCTCACGGTTTTGGCTATAACTCTTGAATCCGAGCTCCAAATGATGCGAGGTTTGTTTCTGGATTTAGTTCACTCCTTAAGCTTTAATTAGACATTTTGTTCACTAGAATTGGAGATTGTTTTCTTGTCTCAATGATTGTGAGAAAACAGGCCATTGCAGTGAGGTTTTCATTTAGTGATATGCTTTGAAAATTATTGTAACTTCTCTTGTTGTATTAAATGCTTGGGATTGTGGCACTTGGATGTTGTGTGGAATGTTTTGAATGCTTGAGGTTGTTTTAATTAATTGATGCATGGCTTGAGTTTAATTACATCACAACTTGAGGCTTAATCTCACGGGTGAGCATGAATTGAAACCCTAGTGACTAGAAAAACTCGCTAAGTGTTGATCCTATGGATATCGTGTTAAATTATATGATTAGTAGGCTGCCCGTAGTTGTCTTTATAGTCCTAAATGTGATTCCGACAATTACATGGCTGTCCGTTTAATATTCGTATAACTCCATGCGTTTTACAAGTGAAATTACCTGACATAGCATGCCTTGCGTGTTTACTTGTCAACGTGCGATCTTATAATTGCTCGGAGGCAACCTACTTTGTTGTCCTCCTAATGTGATATGTTAAATGTTATAAATGTGCATTGCATACAAGGTTGCAACCTTTCATTGTGGCATGGTAGCGTTTCACCCACGCCGGGCGGCATCGGGCTTGCCGGTGCTACCGTGACTACCATGGTCCAATTCCCTCTCTCGCTTGGCATTCTACCCTCGGAGAGTTGGGTTGTAGGTTTTCGGGGTACATCCGGAGTACACCCAAATGGGAGCGATAAGTGGATTATTGAAGTCGGCCGCAACAATCGTATCGAAATCGATATTGAGAGCAAATGCTCACCGTATCCTTGAAATGATTGGTAATTGTATCTGTTGCTCAATTTGATTCTTATACTTGCATACCTTATTACTTGTAATACCTGACATGTTTTCAAAAAGAGGTATTTCATAAGTTAACTGGAAAAAGAGTTTCAAAACATATTTCTTGTTCCCCCTCGTTGAGTTCATAAGGACTCACCCACTTTTATCATCTTAGGTGAAGAAGACCCGGAATAGGTACCCGAGGATAACGTGCCTATTGATGACTCCTTGGAATGATTGCTTGCCCTACGTGCCTTACTTGACTATGGCCATTTTGTGAATGATATGTTGCTTGAAGACTATTTCTTATATTGCTTGTTGTTGTATTGTAAATGACCCCAGTTGTAATTTAGGGTCTAATTTTGGCTTGTACTGATCATAACTAGTTAGATACTCTTATGGTCATTTTTGCTATCGCTACTGGTTAGTATCTATCACAGGCTTAAGTATCAGGTAAAGGATTAAGTAAAATGAATCTATCCAATCTTAAGCAGGTACTCATTGGTAAGCTAAGATCAATAGGTACTTTTTTAACTAGGATTAACAAACAAACGAGACAGAGTTATCATGCTAGGTTGTTAATCAAACGAGACTTCAAGATAACTAGTAGGCGTTTCGATTGGTGATAAATAGTAATCTTAGTTGGAAATAAAATTGAGATTGAAAATTTTGAGGCGTTTAGAGAATTAGTTCAAAACTAAATAGCCCAATTACAGCCGTTATGCTGCCGGTTTTCTGGAGAATTTGTGGAGTTTAGGCTAAATGTTAAGTATTAAACCTTCATGAACAATTAAGTACGTGAAATGACTTGAATGTTTAGATTACTCTCTAGTCTAACCTCTATAGGTCGGGTTGGGGTGTGATACTTTAGAGAAATGGTATCAGAACTTAGATTGCTTAAGCCAGGTTTGACTCTCGGACCATGGGTAAAAGCCCTAAGGTAAATGAGATGACTTGTTTATGTGTGTTATTGTGTGACAATATCAATTGTACCTTCTCTGTTTCTATGTGCTTATGTGATTAACATGTCTTGACTGTTTCGAGAATTGTGTGTCTATATAAAATTGGATGTTGCATACCTTATACATTAAATTCTTGTTTGTCGTATTCCAATAAATTGTGCATCGTAATCTGTGCCTATAGATGGCTGGCCCTAGTACCCGCAATACTAATAGGAGCGGTGAGCCCCAAGAGATCGGAGATGCTCATCAAACTAACCCCGGCATGGCCATGTTTAATATGATGACGAATGCCATGGAATGCGTGTCGCGAGTGATAGAACGTCAAGATGCACGTGAAGCAAACAACAACAACAATAGGAATGATGGTAACCATGGGAGAAATAGCAGAATACGGGAGTTCCTTGACTTTCACCCGTCCAAATTCCATGGGGAAGCTGATGATGAAAAGGCAGAGTCTTGGCTGTCTGAGACTGAAAGGATTTTTAGACCACTTGACTATACTGATGAAGAAAAGATGGAGTTCGCTATGTTTCTATTGCACGGGGATGCTGAGCATTGGTGGCACACTGTGGAGGCGCTTTGGGAAACTAATCATACACCTCGCTTGTGGGGTAATTTTGTTAAGGCATTCAAGGAGAAATACGTACCTGCAGTTTCCAGGCAGAGGCGAATTGAAGAATTCATGCATTTGAACCAGGGTAACATGACGGTGGCCCAGTACGAGGCTCGTTTTGACCGACTGTCCCGTTATGCTCAATACATGGTCAGTACCTCTGAGGCGAAGATGTGGAAATGTACGAATGGATTTAGGCCATAAATTCAGGACCAGTTGGCTTCGCATGACTTTACTACCTATTCTGCTCTCCTTGCGGCTGCCTCCCGAGTTGAGAAGAGGAAACTTGATAGAGCCAGTTCGAGCTAGCCGAACAAGAAACCATATCAACCTCCAAGACAACAGAGGAAATTCCAGACTCAGAGTCGCAGTCAGGGCCAAAGCCAGAACAGACCAGTTAATAATCGTGGCCCGACTAATGCACCATCAACCTCTTCTACCCGCGGATCCACAGGTAGTTCACCTGTTTCTCAGACTGTCACCTGTTCTTACTATAACAGGAAGGGTCACACCGAGGCCCAGTGTTGGAGGAAATTGGGACGATGTGTAGAGTGTAGCAGCGATCAACACCAGGTTAAGGATTGTCCTAAATGGCTAGGGGGACAAAATCAGATTAAACCAGCTGGTAGAGGCAAGACTCCAATTCCTAGAGTTCAGGCCCGAGCTTATGCTATTGAGTGCGAGGAGCTTCCTGAGGAGACTGTTGTTGTTGAAGATACATTCTTGATACTGAATCAACTTATTAGGGTGCTAATTGATCCAGGTGCTACTTATTCATTTATTATTCCCTTATGTGTGCAACGTGTGAAACTACGAGTTGTATGTTTGCCTTACGAAGTAGAAGTTAGTACTCCGATGGGTTCTAAGCTTGTTACTCGCTCAGCTTGTAAAGCATATAAAATCCAAATTAAAGATAGGGAATTCTCAGCCAATCTTATTGTATTACCCTTTCGAGACTATGAAGTTATCTTAGGGATGGACTGGTTGGCAAAGCATCATGCCCAACTAGATTGCCAGACGAAGATTGTAACATTCCAGATACCTGGTCAACCAATATTGGAGGTAATGGGTCGAAGAGACTTTACCGGGAGTTCCATCATTTCATCTACGAAAGCAGTGAAGTCCTTGAGAAAAGGATGTAGTGGATACTTAGCTTACCTCATCAATAAGCCATCGGACAAAGCTAAGTTGGAGGAGATGCCAGTGATTAAAGATTATGCGGATGTGTTTCTAGAAGAATTGCCCGGTTTACCCCCAAATCTGGAGATTGAGTTCATTATAGAATTATTGCCTGGCACCCAGCTAATATCTAAAGCTCCCTATCGTATGGCACCAGTCGAGCTACAAGAACTGAAGGACCAATTGCAAGGATTGTTGAAGAAGGGGTTTGTTCAACCAAGTTCTTCTCCGTGGGGAGCGCCAGTCCTATTTGTAAAGAAGAAAGACGGAACGTTGAGGCTATGCATCGATTATCGAGGATTGAACCAAGTGACCGTCAAGAATAAATACCCACTTCCACTGATCGACGAGTTGTTTGATCAACTTCAGGGAGCCAAAGTGTATTCGAAGCTCGACTTGAGGCAAGGGTACTATCAGTTACGGATCAAAAAGGAGGATGTGCCTAAAACGGCTTTCAGGACTAGATATGGGCATTATGAATATGTGGTGATGCCATTTGGGCTAACTAATGCCCCTGCAGCTTTTATGGACTTGATGCACAGGGTGTTTCAACCCTAGTTGGACCAATTTGTGGTGATCTTTATTGATGATATTTTGGTATACTCGAAATCCGAGGCTGAGCATGAACAACATCTACAATTGGTACTGCATAAACTTCAAGAGGATCAATTGTACGCGAAGTTTAGCAAATGCGAATTTTGGTTGCAGCAGATTGCAGTTTTGGGGCATATCATAACCCAAGAGGTAATAGTAGTGGATCCAGCAAAGATAGAAGCGGTGATGTCTTGGAAGATGCCGAAAAACGTTACAGAGGTTCGGAGTTTTCTCGGTTTAGCCGACTATTATCGGAGGTTCGTGAAGGATTTATCAAAGATCATAGGACCGCTTACAAAGCTCACTCGAAAGAAAACAAAGTTTGTGTGGGATGACAAGTGTGAGAACAACTTCCAAGAATTGAAGAAAAGATTGACTATCGCACCTGTTCGTGCATTGCCTGAAGGGAGTCAAGGTTTTGTAATCTATAGCGATGCTTTGAAGGAAGGACTAGGTTGTGTGTTGATGCAAAATGGTAGAGTGATTGTGTATGCTTCTAGGAAACCGAAGTCGTATGAATTGAACTACCCGACGCATGATCTGTGTGAGGCCCGACCACGATTTGCGTGCGATACCTCGTTTCGTGTGCCCTAACCTAGATTTGCGTGCCTTGACCTAGGTTTAAGAATCGTGTTTCATTTTATGTGCCTTGCATTGAATTACGTGCATTCATTTAGGGTTACGTGCAATTACTTGCAAAACGTGTATTCATCTCGTAGTTCATGCCTTATCTCATAGTGCGGTCCCTAAACTTAGGAAAGCGTGCCCACACGTTAATCAAGAAAGCATCTTACACGAAGCACTAGATCATTAATTAATCCTACAAATTTCACTAACTAATATTAAATTACTAATTCAACCCACTAAAATACAAAATCTCACAAAAAGCTAGACATTCCTTATTTTTTATTCCTTATTCTTTTGCACTTTCAAACACACAATTAAATAATGCTCAAAAGATGACAAAAAATCAGATTTTTACATGCCTTGGCCGACCACCTTGTGTACATTTGTGCTTGCTTGCTTAATTCAAAATTAAATCTAGACAATTCTATGACAATTCTATGACACAAATGCATAAAAATTTAGCTCAGACCCTCCCCAAAGCCCCACCATTTCGACACAAGCTCCTTGCCCATGCTAGGAATTTCAAAATGCTTCTTGAAGACACAAAAGTCTGAAATTTTTATGCCCAAGGCCGACACAAGCCTCAACAATTGCAAAATCTTTCATTTTTCTTTCATTTCTCTCATTTTCCCCTCATTCTTCTCTCTCCCTTTCATTCTTCTCTCTCTCTCTCGGCCCTAGCTGAATATTGTAGAGTCCATAGCTTATCTTCATCACTCCATGGTTCATCAAGGCAAGCAAGAAGGTAGGGAACTCGACTAAGCAAGCTAGGTTGCAAGAAAACTCACATGCAAGCTTATTGAACATCCATTTCGGCTTAGGTGAGTTTTCTAGCTTTCATTTCTTTTCTTCTTGTTCTAACCACATGCACCTACTAAGAACTTGGTCACTAAGCTAGGAAAAATAGAGGAAATCGAGTGGTGTCTCGGCTAAGGAAGGAAGAAGATCAACTTTGTGCTTCACCAAGAGTCTTGTGCATCTTCTTCTTGTTTTGCTAAGGTGAGGGCTAAAACTTCTTGAAAATCTTTCAAAAAACCACATGCATTCTCTTAAATGTCTATCTTTGCTTCTGTACTTGAGATATATGTGTGCTCATAAGCTTTTACAACCATGCATGGCAAAATTTTGGGCTAGAATGTGATGATAGATGAAATCGTGCATGTGACAGCTTTCTGTCTTGTTGGTGCGAGGTGATTTTGGCTAGGTAAATGATGTTGAAAATGCGTGAACATTGGTAGGTAACTATTGTTTCCAGTTTTGAACATTTTTCGCAGAAATAGGCCAAAGCTAATTTTGACTCTAAGGTCCTCAAAGTGGCAAATCATTAAAATGTGTCCAAATCTGGAAAGTCTGGAAAAATGAAGCAGGTTTTGGCAGATTCACTGACCTCATGGAAAAATGCATGAAATTTGGTGTGCTGCTATATTCTTCAGTTCTGAACATTTTTTTCAGAAATGGACTAAGGCTAAATCTGACTCTAAAGACCTCAAAAACGACAAGTATTGAAATGTGTACAAATCTGGACAGTTTTGTGCAGTCCCACTGTTTTGGCTATAACTATTGAACCCGAACTCCAAATGATGCAAGGTTTGTTTCTGAATTTAGTTCACTTCTTAAGATTTAATTTGACATCTTATTCACTGGAATTGGAGATTTTTTTCTTGTCTTAATGATTGTGAGAAAACAGCCCATTGCAGTGAGGGTTTCACTTAGTGATATGCTTAGAAAAATTATTGTAGCTTCTCTTGTTGTATTAAATGCTTGGGATTGTGGCATTGGGATGTTGTGTGGACTGTTTTGAATAATTTAGGGTGTTTTAATTAATCGATGCATGGCTTGAGTTGATTTCGAGATGACTTGGGGCTTAATCGCACGGGTGAGCATGAATTGGAACCCTAGTAACTAGGTGAATTTGCTAAGTGTTGATCCTTTGGATGTTGTGTTGGATTATGTGTTTAGTAGGCTGCCCGTAGTTGCCCTTGTAGCCCTAAATATGACTTCGATGATTTCCTGTTGATAAGTCGGCTTTTCATTCACCCGGTCCCACGTAGATGCCGTTGCATGATGAATAATCTTATTATTTGATTACGTGAACTTTGAAATAACTTATATGACTTGATTTACGTGCGTTACATGGCTGCCCGTTTAATGTTCATATAACTCCATGTGCCTTTCAAGTGAAATTACTTGTCTTATCGTTCCTCGCTTGTTTACTTGTCAATGTGCAATCTTATGACTGCTCGGAGGCAACTTACTTTGTTATCCTCCTAATGTAATATATTAAATGTCATAAATGTGCATTGCATACAAGGTTGCAACCTTTCATTCTGGCGTGGTAGCGTTCATGCACACCGAGCGGCATCGGGCTTGCTGGTGCAACCGTGACTACCATTGTCCAATTCCCTCTCTCGCTTGGGGGCTAGAGTTCCTCGTAGAGTTGGGTCGTAGGATTTCAGGGTACATCCGGAGTACACCCACTTGGCGTGATAAGGGGATGATTTGAAGTCTGCCGCAACAACTGATACTGGAAATGAACTGAGAACAAAAGCTCACCGTATCCTTTTCACTATGTGTATAAGTACTCTCGCTTGGTTTCTAGAGGACCTTGGGGAGGAAAGACGGATAATTCTGTTCCTTTACTTTTATATTATTGTTATGTACTTATTTGTAATATATTCATTCTTGCAAAAATGGTTTTCATAAGTTGAACCGGAAAATGAGTTTCAAAACCTATTTCTCGTTCCCCCTCGCTGAGTTCATAAGGACTCACCCTCTTTTATCATCTCAGGTGACGAAGATCAAGAACAGGTACCCGAGGACGACGTGCCTAACGATGATTCCTTGGAATGATTGCCTGTCCTATGTGCTTTGCTTGATTATGGCCATTTGTGAACATTATGCCGCTTGAAGACTATTTCTTTTCATGTCGCTTGATGTTTGTAATGTACAAGACCCCCATTGTAATTTGGGGTCTAATTTTGTCTTGTACTGATAATAACTAGATAGACACTACTATTGTCGTTTTGCTATCGTCATTGGCTAGTATCTATCATAGGATTATGAGGTATCAGGTAAGGACTAAGTAAAATGAACCTATCCAATCTTAAGCAGGTATTCATTGTTAAGCCAAGATCAACAAGTACTTCTGTAACGAGGACAAACAAATGAGACATAGTGTCACGCCCCAACCCGACCTATAAGGTTAGACTAGGGTGTGACCTAAACTTTCAGGACCTGCCACATACTTAACCGTTTATGAAGAATTAACACTTATCGTTTTAGTCTAAACTCCAAAGTTTTTTGGAAAACCGGCAGCATAACGGCTGAAATTGGGCTCTTTGGTTTGACCTAATTCTCTAAACACCTCAATTATTCCAATCATTAATCCAATTCCATTAAGGACTCCTATTTGTCACCAACTGATTTGCCTACTAGTTTATCTTGAAAGTCTCGTTTGGTAATAAGCCTAACATGATAACTATGTCCCGTTTATTTGTCAATTTCCTATCATGCAAGTACCTATTATCCTTTAGTTTGCAAATGAGCACCTAAGTGAAATTATATAGAATTAACTTAGTTGATTATTCTTCTAGTGGTTTGAATGCCTACAATAACTACTAATTAAGAAAACGAAAGCAAACAACCAAATAAAAGTTCGTCCGGTTATATATAGTACAATTCCAAAATTAGACCCAAATTACAACGGGGTCATTTACATCAATAAAATGAATAACTTGCAATCAAACACAACATCCATATAGCAACCACTTTCAGGCAAAGCACGAAAGCACGTAGTCACTCCAAGGAATCATCAACAAGCACATTTACTTCAGGTATCTATTCCAAATATGCTGCACCTGTGACAAAAAAGAGGGTGAGTCCTTATGAACTCAGCGAGGGGGAACGAGAAATAGGTTTTGAAACTCATTTTTCGATTCAACTTATGAAAATCCTTTGCAAGCATGAATGTAACAATAATATAAGTACAGGAACAGAAATACCAGTCTTTCCTCCCCGAGGTTCTCTAGGAACCAAGCGAGAGTACTTATACACATAGTAAAAAGGATACAGTGAGCTTTTTCTCTCAGATCAGTTTCAGAATCAGAAGTTGCGGCCGACTTCAAATCAATCCCCCAAACATGCCAGGTGGGTGTACTCCGGATGTACCCCGAAATCCTACGACCCAACTCTCCGAGGAAGTCTAGCCCCCAAGCGAGAGAGGGAATGGGACCATGGTAGTCACGGGTGCACCGGCAAGCCCGATACCGCCTGGTGTGCGTGATCGCTACCATGCCAACAGGAAAGGTTGCAACCTTGTATGCAATGCACATTCATGACAGGTAATATATCACAGTAGGAGGACAACAAAGTAAGTTGCCTCCGGACAGTCATAAGATTGCACATTGACCAAGTAAACAGGCAGGGCACGATAAAACAGGTAATATATCACAGTAGGAGGACAACAAAGTAGGTTACCTCCGGACAGTCATAAGATTGCACATTGACAGGTAAACAAGCAGGGCACGATAAGACATGAAATTTCACTTGAAAGGCATATAGAGTTATATGAAAATTAAACAGGCAGCCATGTAACACATGTAAAACAGGCCATATAACTCATTAAGAAGCCCACGTGATCAAGTGATAAGATTATTCAACATGCAATGACATCAATCATGGGTTCAAATGCAAGAAAAGCTTATATGTCAACATGCAATGATCAAGATCACTTTTGAAGTTATAAAACATTTACGGGCAGCCCACTAAGCATATGATTCCAACACAATATCCACATGATCATCACTTAGTAAGACTACCTAGTCATTAGGGTTTCTATTTCATGCTTAATCGGGTGATTAAAACCCTAAGTCCACTCAAGATCATTCCAAGTTATGTATCATTTAATTCAACATCCTCAAGTGCTTAAAACAGTCCACATAACATCCCAACACAACATTTCCACACAATTGGTGTCACAAGAGAGGTTACAACAATTCTTCAAGCATGTAGCTAAATAAAACCTTTACTGCAATAGGCTCTTTTCTCACAATCAATAGGATAATCAAACAATCTCCAATTTCAGTGAATAAGATGTCAAATTAAATCTTAAGAAGTTAACTAAACTCAGAAACAAACCTTGCATCAATTGGAGTTCAAAATCATTAGTTATAGCCGAAACAGTGAGGTAGCACAAAACTGTCCAGATTTGCACACTTTTCAGAAATTGACGTTTTTGAGGTCCTTAGAGTCATTTTTAGCTTTGGTCCATTTCTGACAAAATTATCCAGAACTGAAAAATCTAGAAATACACCAATTTTCATGCATTTTTGACAATATTTACTAGGTCAAATATGGTACGTTTCACAAGGTCAGTGCATCTGCCAAAACCTGCTTCATTTCTCCAGATTTCCAGATTTTGTCACATTTTAAAGATCTGCTATTTTGAAGACCTTAGAGTCAAAATTAGCTTCGGCCTATTTCGGGGAAAAATGTCCAAAACCGTCCAAAATAGTCACCTACCAATTTTCAAGAATTTTAAACATCATTTGCTTAGTTAAACCTACCTCGAACAGACTGGTCAGAGAGCTGTCATCCATTTCGACTTCACCTAGCATCATTTTCAAGCCAAGATCTTGCCATGCATGGTTGTTTAAGCTTATGAACGACCATATAGCTCAAGTACAGAAGCAAATACACACATTTATGAGCATGCATGTGAATTTTTAAAGAGTTTTCAAAAGGTTTTAACCCTCACCTTAGCAATCAACCACAAAGATGCACAAAAACTTGTTGAAGCTTCAAATCTCTTCTTCTTCTTGCTTAGCCGAGATTCCAACTTGGTTTCTCTATTTTTCCTAGCCTAGTGATCAATCTATTAGCACATGTATGAGGTTAGAACAAGAAGAAAAGAAATGGAAGCCAAGAAAACTCACCTAGGCCGAATAGAGGTCTTCAATGTACATGCATGTGTGATTTTCACTTCCTAGCTAGCTCGGTTGAGGTCCTTTGCTTATGGCTTGCTTTGTTTAGCTATGGTGTGAAGAAGATAAGCTATGGAGGTGGAGAACTCAGCCAAAACCGAAATGGAGAGAGGAAATGAGAGGGAAGTCAGAGAAAAAAATGCAGAGAAATGAAGAAATGACAAAGAAATGAAGCCTTTTGCAAGTTTGAGGAGCATGTCGGCCTTGGGCTTCCAAATCTGAATTTTTGTGTCTTCAAGGTGGAATTTTGAAATGTTAGCATGGGCCATGAGTGGTTTGGTCGAAAATGAGAGGAATTGAGGTGGTTTTGGGCAATTTTTTATGCATTGATAAGTGTTTTTGTGTCATGACTTGTCTAGAATCATTTTGAATTAAACATGCATGCAAAAATCTGATTTTGTGTCATCTTTTGAATTTTTTTAACATGTGTGTAAGAGAATGTTGGGTATTTAGGGATTTTAGGTAGAATATAATATAGGATATGTTTAGAGGTTTGTGTGATTTTGTCTTGTAGTGAGTCTAAAATATAATATTTAGGTGTTAGTGGATTTTGTAGAGATTTGAATTAGGATTATAATAATAGTTAGTGGATTGTGTAGGATTATTTTATTGTCTTGTGCTTTGTGTAGGATTCTTTATTGATTAGCGTGGTGGCACGAATTCCTAGGTCTAGGGCACGAATTACGAGGTAGACACGAACTTCAAGACTAATGCATGTACTTCAAGATAAATGCACGGGTTCTAATGCTAACACACGCAACCCTAGGTGAATGAACGTAGATCAAAATAAGGCACGTAATTCAATGCAATGAACGTAATTCAAGACACGACTCTTAAACCTAGGTTAAAGCACGTGGTTCAAGGTTAATGCACACGAAACGAAGAGACACACGCAAATTGAGGTCTCGCACGTAAATTAAGGTCATGGTATGTTTATCTAGGTATTGCACGTATCTCGAGGATTAGGGCACACAATTCTAGGTTAAGGCACGTATAACGAGGCATGCACGAAAACCAAGACAGGATACGTAATCCAAGGTCGGCCATACAGTTCTAGGTCTAAGGCACACAAATCGAGGTAAGGCACGTTATTCGGGGTCGGACCTCACACATAGTATCATGCTAGGTTATTAATCAAACGAAACTTCAAGATAATTAGTAGGCGTTTCAATTGATGATAAAAAATAATCATAGTTGGAAATGAATTTGAGATTGTAAATTTTGAGGCGTTTAGAGAATTAGGTCAAACTAAGGAGCCCAATAATAGCCGTTATGCTGCCGGTTTTCCGGAGAGTTTGTGGAGTTTAGGCCAAAATGTTAAGTGTTAAACCTTCATAAACGGTTAAGTATGTGATATGACTCGAATGTTAGATCACACCCTAGTCTAACCTTTATAGGTCGGGTTGGGGCGTGACAATTTGGAGTTAGCGGCTATTGTATTTGCACTCAAGAAATGGAGGCACTATCTGTGGGGTAACAAGTTCGAGGTGTTTACTGATCACAAGAGCTTGAAATACTTGTTCTCACAAAAAGAGTTGAACATGAGGCAAAGACGGTGGGTGGAGCTTTTGGATGATTATAACTGCACAATCAATTATGTACCCGGTAAAGCAAATGTAGTTGCAGATGCCTTAAGTCGAAAAGCGAGCATGGCAAAACTGGAAGTTAAGGTGACTCAAAAAGGGTTACTATTTGCCACTACACAAGTTCAATCGACCTTGTTGTATGAATTACGAGAGGCTCAACAGAAGGACCAACAGTTTCAGAAGATTAAAGAAAGTAACACAGATTTCAAGTTTCATGATGACGGTATTTGGAGGTTCAGGAATCAAATTAGTGTTCCTAATGAGCCAGAGTTGAAAAAAAAGATTCTTGAAGAAGCCCATAACTCCAGATATACTATTCACCCCGGCGGAACAAAGATGTATCGGAATTTGAAGCAACACTATTGGTGGAATAACATGAAGAGAGAGATTGCGGAGTTTGTGGCACGATGTTTGACTTGCTAGAGAGTCAAAGCAGAACATCAACGACCGGCAGGTTTACTTCAACCGTTGGAAATTCCTCAATGGAAATGGAAACACATAACTATGGACTTTGTCATGGACCTGCCCAGGTCACAAAAGGGTCATAACGCCGTTTGGGTTATAATGGATAGATTGACCAAGTCAGCGCACTTCTTACCAATGAACAAGGAAGATAGTCCTGAGAAATTGGGAGATATATATGTGGCGGATATTGTAAGATTGCACGGGATGCCTGTGAGTATTGTATCGGATAGGGATCCTCGTTTTACTTCCCGATTTTGGAAGAGATTGCAAGAAGCTTTGGGAACGAAGTTGAGTTTCAGCACGACTTATCACCCTCAGACTGATGAAAAATCTTAGAGAACTATTCAGATTTTGGAGGACATGCTGAGGGCGTGTGTTTTAGACCTCAGAAAAGGTTGGGAGAAATATCTGTCTCTAGCGGAATTCGCTTATAATAACAGTTATCAGGCCACTATCGGGATGGCCCCATTTGAGGCATTGTATGGACGTAAGTGTCGATCCCTAATTTACTGGGATGAAGTAGGTAAGACGAAGACTTTTGACCCGACCCTACTACCAGAACTTATGACGACTGTTGATAATGTCCACCCCATCCGGAAACGGATGCTTACTGCCCAAAGCAGGCATAAAAGTTATGTAGACCGACGGAGACGGAGTCTAGAGTTTGAGGTTGGCGACAAGGTGTTCTTGAAGATATTACCTTGGAGGGGACTGATTAAACACGGAAAGGGTGGAAAGTTGAGCCCGAGGTTTGTAGGACCATTTGAGATAATTGAGAAGGTTGGCAAATTGTCGTATCGCCTGGAACTACCCCAAAACCTCTCCAATATTCACGACGTCTTTCATGTTTCAATGCTACGGAAGTATCACCCTGATCCATCGCATATCTTGAAGCCAGAGCCGTTGCAGCTTCGGGAGAACTTGTCTTATGAAGAGAAGCCCGTTCAGATCCTAGACTAGCAAGATCGGGAGTTGCGCAACAAATCTATATCGATGGTGAAAGTGTTATGGGATCACCATGGAGTTGAAGAAGCAACATGGAAAAGGCGAGACCAGATGGAGCAACAGTACCCAGCATTATTTCAAAGGTAATATTGAATTTTGGGATGAAATTTTTTTAAGGAGGGGAGGATGTGAGGGCCGACCTCGATTTGCATGCGATACCTCATTTCGCGTGCCCTAACTAGATTTGCGTGCCTTGACCTAGGTTTAAGAGTCGTGTCTCGTTTTATGTGCGTTGCATTGAATTATGTGCATTCATTTAGGGTTGCGTGCATTTACTTCGGAAACGTGCATTCATCTCGTAGTTCGTGCCTTACCTCGTAGTGCGTGCCCTAAACCTAGGAAAGCGTGCCCGCACGCTAATCAAGAAAGCATCTTACACGAAGCACTAGATCATTAATTAATCCTACAAACTCCACTAACTAATATTAAAATGCTAATTCAACTCACTAGAAGACGAAATCTCACAAAAAGCTAGACATTCTTATTCTTTATTCTTTATTCTTTATTATTTTGCATATTCCAAGCACACAATTAAATAATGCTCAAAACATGACAAAAATTCAGAATTTTGCAAGCCTTGGCCGACCACATGGAGCATTTGAACAAGCATTGCATATTTCAAAGATTATACCTAGACATTCTATGACAAGCTCATGACACAAAGCATAAAAAAAATGACTCAGAACTCTACCCAAGGCACCACAATCTCGGCCCACTCAATCACCCATGCTAAGATGATTCAAATTATGCTCTTGAAGACACAAATTCTGAAATTTGCAAGCCCATAGCCAACACATGCATCAAAACTCTTCAAAGCTTTTATTTCTTTCTCACATTCTCTCTTTCTCTCATTCACTCTCTCTCTCTCTCTCGGCCTTGGCTGCAATTCTAGTCTGCATAGATTAAGCTCATCATCGTAACGTTCATCAAGACATACAACATACTAGGAAGCTCGACCAAGCAAGCTAGAATGCAAAAAGACACACATGCAAGCTCATAGAACCTTCATTTCGTCTTAGGTATGTTTGATAGCTCCTATTTCATTTTCTTTTTGTTCTAGCCACTTGCACATACTAAGAACATGGTTTCTAAGCTAGGAATTAGAGAATCTCAAGTTATCTCTCGGCCAAGCAAGGAGAAAAGTCGATCTTGTGCACCATCAAGAGCTTTGTGCATCTTCATTATTGTCTTGCTAAGGTGAGGGCTAAAACTCTTTTGAAAAGCTTTCAAAAACCACATGCATGCCTTTAAATGTCTATTTTTACCTCTGTACTCATGATATATGTGTGTACATGAGCTTTTTTAAACATGCATGGCAAGATATTTGGCTAGAATGTGAAGATAGATGAAATCGCGTAAAGGACACTCTTCTGACTTGTTGGAGCGAAGTGATTTTCACCAGGTACATGATGTTGAAAATGCGAGAAAATTGGTACATGACTAGTTTTTTCAGTTCGGAACATTTTTTGCAGAAATAGGCCAAAGCCAATTTTGAATCTAAGGTCTCCAAAATGGCAACACATCGAAAGGTGTCCAAATCTGGAAAATCTGGAAAAATGAAGCAGGTTTTTGATAGTTCACTGTCCTTGTAGAACGAACCAGTTTTGACTTAGTAAATGATATTCAAAATGCATGAAATTTATTCTAAAGCTATATTGTTCAGTTCTGGACATTTTTGTCAGAAATAGACTAAGGCTAAATCTGACCCTAAGGTCCTTAAAAATGACAAGTATTGAAATGTGTACAAATCTGGACAGTTTTGCGTAGTCTCACGGTTTTGGCTATAACTCTTGAATCCGAGCTCCAAATGATGTGAGGTTTGTTTCTGGATTTAGTTCACTCCTTAAGCTTTAATTTGAAATTTTTTTCACTGGAATTGGAGATTGTTTGCTTGTCTCAATGATTGTGAGAAAACTGACCATTGCAGTGAGGTTTTCATTTATTGATATGCTTTGAAAATTATTGTAACTTCTCTTGTTGTATTAAATGCTTGGGATTGTGGCACTTGGATGTTGTGTGGAATGTTTTGAATGCTTGAGGGTGTTTTAATTAATTGATGCATGGCTTGAGTTTAATTACGTGACAACTTGGGGCTTAACCACACGGGTAAGCATGAATTGAAACCCTAGTGACTAGAAAAACTCGCTAAGTGTTGATCCTATGGATATCGTGTTTAATTATATGATTAGTAGGTTGCCCGTAGTTGTCTTTATAGTCCTAAATGTGATTCCGACAATTACATGTCTGTCCGTTTAATATTCGTAGAACTCCATGCGTTTTACAAGTGAAATTACCTGACATAGCATGCCTTGCGTGTTTACTTGTCAACGTGCGATCTTATAACTGCTCGGAGGCAACCTACTTTGTTGTTCTCCTAATGTGATATGTTAAATGTTATAAATGTGCATTGCATACAAGGTTGCAACCTTTCATTATGGCATGGTAGCGTTTCACGCACGCCGGGCGGCATCGGGCTTGCCGGTGCTACCGTGACTACCATGGTCCAATTCCCTCTCTCGCTTGGCATTCCACCCTCGGAGAGTTGGATCGTAGGTCTTCGGGGTACATCCGGAGTACACCCAAATGGGAGCAATAAGTGGATTATTGAGGTCGGCCGCAACAATCGTATCAAAATCGATATTGAGAGCAAATGCTCATCGTATCCTTGAAATGATTGGTAATTGTATCTGTTGCTCAATTTGATTCTTATACTTGCGTACCTTATTACTTGTAATACCTGACATGTTTTCAAAAAGAGGTATTTCATAAGTTAACTGGAAAAAGAGTTTCAAAACGTATTTCTTGTTCCCCCTCGCTGAGTTCATAAAGACTCACCCTCTTTTATCATCTCAGGTGAAGAAGACCAGGAATAAGTACCCGAGGATAACGTGCCTATTGATGACTCCTTGGAATGATTGCTTGCCCTACGTGCATTACTTGACTATGGCCATTTTGTGAACGATATGTTGCTTGAAGACTATTTCTTATATTGCTTGTTATTGTATTGTAAATGACCCCAGTTGTAATTTAGGGTCTAATTTTGGCTTGTACTAATCATAACTAGTTAGATACTCTTATGGTCATTTTTGCTATCGCTACTGGCTAGTATCTATCACAGGCTTAAGTATTAGGTAAAGGATTAAGTAAAATGAATATATCCAATCTTAAGCAGGTACTCATTGGTAAGCTAAGATCAACAGGTACTTTTGTAACTAGGATTAACAAACAAACGAGACAGAGTTATCATGCTAGGTTGTTAATCAAACGAGACTTCGAGATAACGAGTAGGCGTTTCGATTGGTGATAAATAGTAATCTTAGTTGGAAATGAAATTGAGAATGAAAATTTTGAGAAGTTTAGAGAATTAGGTCAAAACTAAAGAGCCCATTTACAACCATTATGCTACCGGTTTTCCAGAGAATTTGTGGAGTTTAGGCTAAACGTTAAGTATTAAACCTTCATGAATGATTAAGTACGTGAAATGACTTGAATGTTATATCACTCCCTAGTCTAACCTCTATAGGTCGGGTTGGGGCGTGACACCTTAGAGAAATGGTATCAGAGCTTAGATTGCTTAAGCCGGGTTTAACTCTCGGACCATGGGTAAAAGCCCTAAGGTAATTAAGATGACTTGTTTATGTGTGTTATTGTGTAACAATATCAATTGTACCTTCTCTGTTTCTATGTGCTTATGTGATTAACATGTCTTGACTGTTTCGAGAATTGTGTGTCTATATAAAATTGCATGTTGCATACCTTATACATTAAATTCTTGTTTGTCGTATTCCAATAAATTGTGCATCGTAATTTGTGCCTATAGATGGCTGGCCCTAGTACCCGCAATACTAATAGGAGCGGTGAGCCCCAAGAGACCGGAGATGCTCATCAAACTAACCCCGGCATGGCCATGTTTAATATGATGGCGAATGCCATGGATCGCGTGTCGCGAGTGATGGAACATCAAGATGCACGTGAAGCAAATAACAATAACAACAGGAATGATGGTAACCATGGAAGAAATAGCAGAATACGGGAGTTCCTTGACTTTCACCCTTCCAAATTCTACGGGGAAGCTGATGATGAAAAGGCAGAGGCTTGGCTGTCTGAGATTGAAAGGATTTTCAGACCACTTGACTATACTGATGAAGAAAAGATGGAGTTCGCTATGTTTCTATTGCACTGGGATGCTGAGCATTGGTGGCACATTGTGGAGGCGCTTTGGGAAACTAATCATACACCTCGCTTGTGGGGTAATTTTGTTAAGGCATTCAAGGAGAAATACGTACCTGCAGTTTCCAGGCAGAGGCCAATTGAGGAATTCATGCACGTGAACCAGGGTAACATGACGGTGGCCCAGTACGAGGCTCGTTTTGACCGACTGCCCGTTATGCTCAATACATGGTCAGTACCCCTGAGGCGAAGATGTGAAAATTTACGAATGGATTGAGGCCATATATTCAGGACCAGTTGGATTCGCATGACTTTACTACCTATTCTGCTCTCCTTGCGGCTGCCTCCCGAGTTGAGAAGATGAAACTTGATAGTGCCGGTTCGAGCCAGCTGAACAAGAAACCATATCAACCTCCAGGACAACAGAGGAAATTCCAGACTCAGATTCGTAGTCAGGGCCAGAGCTAGGACAAACCAGTTAATAATCGTGGCCCGACTAAAGCACCATCAACCTCTTCCACCCGCGGATCCACAGGTAGTTCACCTGTTTCTCAGACTGTCACCTGTTCTTACTGTAACAGGAAGGGTCACACCGAGGCCCAGTGTTGGAGGAAATTGGGACGATGCGTAGGGTATGGCAGCGATCAATACCAGGTCAAGGATTGTCCTAAATGGCAAGGGGGACAAAATTAGATTAAACCAGCTGGTAGAGGCAAGACTCCAGTTCCTAGAGTTCAGGCCCGAGCTTATGCAATTGAGTGCGAGGAGCTTCCTGAGGAGACTGCTGTTGTTGAAGGTATATTCTTGACACTGAATCAACCTATTAGGGTGCTAATTGACCCAGGTGCTACTTATTCATTTATTACTCCCTTATGTGTGCAACGTGTGAAACTACGAGTTGTGTGTTTGCCTTACGAAGTAGAAGTTGGTACTCCGATGGGTTCTAAGCTTGTTACTCGCTCAGCTTGTAAAGCATATAAAATCCAAATTAAAGATAGGGAATTCTCAGTCAATCTTATTGTATTACCCTTTCGAGACTATGAAGTCATCTTAGGGATGGACTGGTTGGCAAAGCATCATGCCCAACTAGATTGCTGGACGAAGATTGTAACATTCCAGATACCTGGTCAACTAATACTGGAGGTAATGGGTCGAAGAGACTTCACCGGGAGTTCCATCATTTCATCAACGAAAGCAGTGAAATCCTTGAGAAAAGGATGTAGTGGATACTTAGCTTACTTAGTCAACAAGTCATCGGACAAAGCTAAGTTGGAGGAGATGCCAGTGATTAAAGATTATGCGGATGTGTTTCCAGAAGAATTGCCCGGTTTACCCCCAAATCGGGAGATCGAGTTCATTATAGAATTACTGCCTGGCACCCAGCCGATATCTAAAGCTCCCTATCATATGGCACCAGTCGAGCTACAAGAATTGAAGGACCTATTGCAAGGATTGTTGAAGAAGGGGTTTGTTCAACCAAGTTCTTCTTCGTGGGGCGCGCCAGTCCTATTTGTAAAGAAGAAAGACGGAACGTTGAGGCTATGCATCGATTACCGAGGATTGAACCAAGTGACCGTCAAGAATAAATACCCACTTCCACTGATCGACGAGTTGTTTGTTCAACTTCAGGGAGCCAAAATGTATTTGAAGGTCGACTTGAGGCAAGGGTACTATCAGTTGCGGATCAAAAAGGAGGATGTGCCAAAAACGGCTTTTAGGACGAGATATGGGCATTATGAATATGTGGTGATGCCATTTGGGCTAACTAATGCCCCTGCAGCTTTTATGGACTTGATGCACAGGGTGTTTCAACCCTACTTGGAACAATTTGTGGTGATCTTTATTGATGATATTTTGGTATACTCGAATTCCGAGGCTGAGCATGAACAACATCTACAATTGGTACTGCATAAACTTCGAGAGCATCAAGTGTACACAAAGTTTAGCAAATACGAATTTTGGTTGCAGCAGATTTCATTTTTGGGGCATATCATATCCCAAGAGGGAATAACAGTGGATCCAGCAAAGATAGAAGCGGTAATGTCTTGGAAGAAGCCGGAAAACGTTACGGAGGTTCGGAGTTTTCTCGGTTTAGCCGACTATTATTGGAGGTTCGTGAAGGATTTCTCAAAGATTGCAGGACCGCTTACAAAGCTCACTCAAAAGAAAACAAAGTTTGTGTGGGATGACAAGTGTGAGAACAGCTTCCAAGAATTGAAGAAAAGATTGACTACCGCACCTGTTCTTGCATTGCCTGAAGGGAGTCAAGGTTTTATAATCTATAGCGATGCTTCGAAGGAAGGACTAGGTTGTGTGTTGATGCAAAATGGTAGAGTGATTGTGTATGCTTCTAGAAAACCGAAGTCGTATGAATTGAACTACCCGACGCATGATTTGTGTGAGGCCCGACCCCGATACCTTGTTTTGTGTGCCCTAACCTAGATTTGCGTGCCTTGACCTAGGTTTAAGAATCGTGTTTTGTTTTATGTGCCTTGCATTGAATTATATGCATTCATTTAGGATTGCGTGCATTTACTTGGGAAGCGTGCATTCGTCTCGTAGTTCGTGCCTTACCTCGAAGTGCGTGCCCTAAACTTAGGAAAGCGTGCCCACAGGTTAATCAAGAAAGCATATTACACGAAGCACTAGATCATTAATTAATCCTACAAATTCTACTAACTAATATTAAATTACAAATTCAACCCACTAAAATACAAAATCTCACAAAAAGCTAGACATTCCTTATTCTTTATTCCTTATTCTTTTGCACTTTCAAACACACAATTAAATAATGCTCAAAAGATGACAAAAAATTAGATTTTTACATGCCTTGGCCGACCACCTTGTGTACATTTGTGCTTGCTTGCTTGCTTAATTCAAAATTAAATCTAGACAATTCTATGACAATTATATGACACAAATGCATAAAAAATTAGCTCAAACCTTCCCCAAAGCCCCACCATTTCGACACAAGCTCCTTGCCCATGCTCGGAATTTCAAAATGCTTCTTGAAGACACAAAAGTCTGAAATTTTTATGCCCAAGGCCGACACAAGCCTCAACAATTGCAAAAGCTTTCATTTTTCTTTCATTTCTCTCATTTTCCTCTCATTCTTCTCTCTCCTTTTCATTCTTCTCTCTCTCTCTCTCGGCCCTAGCTGAATATTGTAGACTCCATAGCTCATCTTCATCACTCCATGGTTCATCAAGGCAAGCAAGAAGGTAGGGAGCTCGACTAAGCAAACTAGGTTGCAAGAAAACTCACATGCAAGCTTATTGAACATCCATTTCGGCTTAGGTGAGTTTGCTAGCTTCTATTTCTTTTCTTCTTGTTCTAACCACATGCACCTACTAAGAACTTGGTCACTAAGCTAGGAAAAATAGAGAAAATCGAGTGGTGTCTCGGCTAAGCAAGGAAGAAGATCAACTTTGTGCTTCACCAAGAGTCTTGTGCATCTTCTTGTTGTTTTACTAAGGTGAGGGCTAAAACTTCTTGAAAATCTTTCAAAAAACCACATGCATGCTCTTAAATGTCTATCTTTGCTTCTGTACTTGAGATATATGTGTGTTCATAAGCTTTTACAACCATGCATGGCAAAATTTTGGGCTAGAATGTGATGATAGATGAAATCGTGCATGTGACAGCTTTTTGTCTTGTTGGTGTGATGTTATTTTGGCTAGGTAAATGATGTTGAAAATTCATGCAAATTGGTAGGTAACTCTTTTTTCCAGTTATGAAAATTTTTCACAGAAATAGGCCAAAGCTAATTTTGCCTCTAAGGTCCTCAAAATGGCAAATCATTAAAATGTGTCCAAATCTGGAAAGTCTGGAAAAATGAAGCAGGTTTTGGCAGATTCACTGACTTTGTAGAACGAGCCAGTTTCTACTTAGTAAATGACATCCAAAATGCATGAAATTTGGTATACGGCTAGATTCGTCAGTTCTGAACATTTTTGTTAGAAATGGACTAAGGCTAAATCTGACTCTAAAGAACTCAAAAACGACAAGTATTGAAATGTGTGCAAATCTGGATAGTTTTGTGCAGTCCCACTGTTTTGGCTATAACTATTGAACCCAAACTCCAAATGATGCGAGGTTTGTCTCTGAATTTAGTTCACTTCTTAAGCTTTAATTTGACATCTTATTCACTGGAATTGGATATTATTTGATAGTCTTAATGACTGTGCAAAAACAGCCCATTGCAGTGAGGGTTTCACTTAGTGATATGCTTAGAAAAATTATTGTAGCTTCTCTAGTTGTGTTAAATGCTTGGGATGGTGGCATTGGGATATTGTGTGGACTGTTTTGAATACTTGAGGGTGTTTGAATTAATCGATGCATGGCTTGAGTTGATTTCGAGATGACTTGGAGCATAATCGCACGGGTGAGCACGAATTGGAACCCTAGTAACTAGGTGAATTTGCTAAGTGTTGATCCTTTGGATGTTGTGTTGGATTATGTGTTTAGTAGGCTGCCCGTAGTTTCCCTTGTAGCCCTAAATATGACTTCGATGATTTCATGTTGATAAGAAGGCTTTTCTTGCACCCGGTCCCACGTAGATGCCGTTGCATGATGAATAATCTTATTATTTGATTACGTGAACTTTGAAATAAGTTATATGACTTGATTTACGTGCGTTACATGGCTGCCCGTTTAATGTTCATATAACTCCATGTGCCTTTCAAGTGAAATTACTTGTCTTATCGTGCCTCGCTTGTTTACTTGTCAATGTGCAATCTTATGACTGCTCGGAGGCAACCTACTTTGTTGTCCTCCTAATGTGATATATTAAATGTCATAAATGTGCATTGCATACAAGGTTGCAACCTTTAATTCTGGCGTGGTAGCGTTTCAAGCCCACCGGGTGGCATCGAGCTTGCTGGTGCAACCGTGACTACCATTGTCCAATTCCCTCTCTCGCTTGGGGGCTAGACTTCCTCGGAGAATTGGGTCATAGGATTTCAGGGTACATCCGGAGTACACCCATTTGGCGTGATAAGGGGATGATTTAAAGTCGGCTGCAATAACTGATACTCGAAATGAACTGAGAGCAAAAGCTCACTGTATCCTTTTCACTATGTGTATAAGTAGTCTCGCTTGGTTCCTAGAGGACCTTGGGGAGGAAAGACGGGTAATTGTGTTACTTTACTTTTATATTATTGTTATGTACTTATTTGTAATATATTCATCCTTGCAAAAAGGGTTTTCATAAGTTGAACCGGAAAATAAGTTTCAAAACCTATTTCTCGTTCCCCCTCGCTGAGTTCATAAGGACTCGCCCTCTTTTATCATCTCAGCTGAAGAAGATCAAGAACAGGTACCCGAGGACGACGTGCCTAACGATGATTCCTTGGAATGATTGCCTGTCCTATGTGCTTGAAGACTATTTCTTTTCATGTTGCTTGATGTTTGTAATGTAAAAGACCCATTGTAATTTGGGGTCTAATTTTGTCTTGTACTGATAATAACTAGATAGACACTACTATGGTCGTTTTGCTAGCGTCATTGGCTAATATCTATCATAGAATTATGAGATATCAGGTAAGGACTAAGTAAAATGAACCTATCCAATCTTAAGCAGGTATTCATTGTTAAGCCAAGATCAACAGGTACTTCTGTAACGAGGACAAACAAACAAACGAGACATAGCATCATGCTAGGTTATTAATCAAACGAGACTTCAAGATAATTAGTAGGCGTTTCAATTGATGATAAATAGTAATCTTAGTTGGAAATGAATTTGAGATTGTAAATTTTGAGGCGTTTAGAGAATTAGGTCAAACTAAGGAGCCCAATTACAACCGTTATGCTGCCGGTTTTTTGGAGAGTTTGTGGAGTTTAGGCCAAAATGTTAAGTGTTAAATCTTCATAAATTGTTAAGTATGTGATATGACTCGAATGTTAGATCACACCCTAGTCTAACCTTTATAGGCCGGGTTGGGGCGTGACAATATGGAGTTAGCGGCTATTGTGTTTGCACTCAAGAAATGGAGGCACTATTTGTGGGGTAACAAGTTCGAGGTGTTTACTGATCATAAGAGCTTGAAATACTTGTTCTCACAAAAAGAGTTGAACATGAGGCAAAGACGGTGGATGGAGCTTTTGGATGATTATAACTGCACAATCAATTATGTTCCCGGTAAAGCAAATGTAGTTGTAGATGCCTTAAGTCAGAAAGCGAGCATGGCAAAACTGGAAGTTAAGGTGCAGGAGTTGTTAGAGGAAGCATTTTTGTAGAACCCACAGTTGACTCAAAAAGGGTTACTATTTGCCACAACACAAGTTCAATCGACCTTGTTGTCTGAATTATAAGAGGCTCAACAGAAGGACCAACAGTTTCAGAAGATTAAAGAAAGTAACACAGATTTCAAGTTTCATGATGACTGTATTTGGAGGTTCAGGAATCAAATTTGTGTTCCTAATGAGCCAGAGTTGAAAAAAAGATTCTTGAAGAAGCCCATAACACCAGATATACTATTCACCCCGGCGGAACAAAGATGTACTGGGATTTGAAGCAACACTATTGGTGGAATAACATGAAGAGAGAGATTGCGGAGTTTGTGGCGCGGTGTTTGACTTGCCAGAGAGTCAAAGCAGAACATCAACGACCGGCAGGTTTACTTCAACCATTGGAAATTCCTCAATGGAAATGGGAACACATAACTATGGACTTTGTCATGGACCTGCCCAGGTCACAAAAGGGTCATGACGCCGTTTAGGTCATAGTGGATAGATTGACTAAGTCAGCGCACTTCTTACCGATGAACAAAGAGGATAGTCCTGAGAAATTGAGAGATATGTATGTGGCGGATATTGTAAGCTTGCACGGGATGCCTGTGAGTATTGTATCAGATAGGGATCCTCGTTTGACTTCCCGATTTTGGAAGAGATTGCAAGAAGCTTTGGGGACGAAGATGAGTTTCAGCACAACTTATCACCCTCAGACTGATGGACAATCTGAGAGAACTATTCAGATTCTGGAGGATATGCTGAGGGCGTGTGTTTTAGACTTCGAAAAAGGTTGGGAGAAATATCTGTCTCTAGCGGAATTCGCTTATAATAACAGTTATCAGGCCACTATCGGGATGGCCCCATTTGAGGCATTGTATGGACGTAAGTGTCGATCCCTAATTTACTGGGATGAAGTAGGTGAGACGAAGACTTTTGACCCGACCCTACTACCAGAACTTATGACGACTGTTGATAATGTCCACCCCATCCGGAAACGGATGCTTACTGCCCAAAGCAGGCATAAAAGTTATGTAGATCGACGGAGACGGAGTCTAGAGTTTGAGGTTGGCGACAAGGTGTTCTTGAAGATATCACCTTGGAGGGGACTGATTAAACACGGAAAGGGTGGAAAGTTGAGCTCGAGATTTGTAGGACCAATTGAGATAATTGAGAAGGTTGGCAAATTGGCGTATCGCCTGGAACTACCCCAAAACCTCTCCAATATTCACGACGTCTTTCATGTTTCAATGCTACGGAAGTATCACCCTGATCCATCGCATATCTTGATCGGGAGAACTTGTCTTATGAAGAGAAGCCCGTTCGGATCCTAGACCAGCAAGATCGGGAGTTGCGCAACAAATCTATATCGATGGTGAAAGTGTTATGGGATCACCATGGAGTTGAAGAAGCAACATGGAAAAGGCGAGACCAGATGGAGCAACAGTACCTAGCATTATTTCAAAGGTAATATTGAATTTCGGGACGAAATTCTTTTAAGGAGGGGAGGATGTGAGGCCCGACCTCGATTTGCGAGTGATACTTCATTTCGCGTGCCCTAACCTAGATTTGCATGCCTTGACCTAGGTTTAATAGTCGTATCTCGTTTTATGTGTGTTGCATTGAATTACGTGCATTCATTTAGGGTTGCGTACATTTACTTCGGAAACGTGCATTCGTCTCATAGTTTGTGCCTTACCTCGTAGTGTGTGCCATAGACCTAGGAAAGCGTGCCCACACGCTAATCAAGAAAGCATCTTACACGAAGCACTAGATCATTAATTAATCCTACAAACTCCACTAAGTAATATTAAAATGCTAATTCAACTCACTAGAAGACGAAATCTCACAAAAAGCTAGACATTCTTATTCTTTATTCTTTATTCTTTATTCTTTTGCATATTCCAAGCACACAATTAAATAATGCTTAAAACATGACAAAAATTCTGAATTTTGCAAGCCTTGGCCGACCACATGGAGCATTTGAACAAGCATTGCATATTTCAAAGATTATACCTAGACATTCTATGACAAGCTCATGACACAAAGCATAAAAAAAAATGACTCAAAACTCTACCCAAGGCACCACAATCTCGGCCCACTCAATCACCCATGGTAAGATCATTCAAATTATGCTCTTGAAGACACAAACTCTGAAATTTGCAAGCCCATAGCCGACATATGCATCAAAACTCTTCGAAGCTTTCATTTCTTTCTCACATTCTCTCTTTCTCTCATTCATTCTCTCTCTCTCTCGGCCTTGGCAGCAATTCTAGTCTCCATAGTTTAAGCTCATCATCCTAAGGTTCATCAAGACATACAAGATACTAGGAAGCTCGACCAAGCAAGCTAGAAAGCAAAAAGACACACATGCAAGATCATAGAACCTTCATTTCGGCTTAGGTATGTTTTATAGCTCCTATTTCATTTTCTTTTTGTTCTAGCCACTTGCACATACTAAGAACATGGTTACTAAGCTAGGAATTAGAGAATCTCAAGTTATCTCTCGGCCAAGCAAGGAGAAAAGTCGATCTTGTGCACCATCAAGAGCTTTGTGCATCTTCATTATTGTCTTGCTAAGGTGAGGGCTAAAACTCTTTTGAAAAGCTTTCAAAAACCACATGCATGCCTTTAAATGTCTATTTTTACCTCTGTACTTGTGATATATGTGTGTACATGAGCTTTTGTAAACATGCATGGCAAGATATTTGGCTAGAATGTGAAGATAGATGAAATCGCGTAAAGGACAGTCTTCTAACTTGTTGGAGCGAAGTGATTTTGACCAGGTAAATGATGTTGAAAATGAAGAAAATTGGTAGGTGACTATTTTTTCCAGTTCTGAGAATTTTTCATAGAAATAGGCCAAGGCCAATTTTGAATCTAAGGTCTCCAAAATGGAAAAACATCGAAAGGTGTCCAAATCTGGAAAATCTGGAAAAATGAAGCAGGTTTTTGGCAGTTCACTGTGCTTGTAGAACGGACCAGTGTTGACTTGGTAAATGATATCCAAAATGCAAGAAATTTGGTAGAATGCTATATTTTTCAGTTTGGGACATTTTTGTCAGAAATAGACTAAGGCCAAATCTGACCCCGAGGTCCTGAAAAATGACAAGTATTGAAATGTGTACAAATCTGGACAGTTTTGCGTAGTCTCACGGTTTTGGCTATAACTCTTGAACCCGAACTCCAAATGATGCGAGGTTTGTTTCTGGATTTAGTTCACTCCTAAATATTTAATTTGACATTTTGTTCACTTGAATTGGAGATTTTTTGCTTGTCTCAATGATTGTGAGAAAACAGACCATTGCTGTGAGGTTTTCATTTAGTGATATGTTTTGAAAATTATTTTAACTTCTCTTGTTGTATTAAATGCTTGGGATTGTGGCACTTGGATGTTGTGTGGACTGTTTTGAATGCTTGAGGGTGTTTTAATTAATTGATGCATGGCTTGAGTTTAATTACGTGACAACTGGGGGCTTAATTGCACGGGTGAGCATGAATTGAAACCCTAGTGACTAGAAAAACTCGCTAAGTGTTGATCCTATGGATATCGTGTTTAATTATATGATTATTAGGCTGCCCATAGTTGTCTTTATAGTCCTAAATGTGATTCCGACAATTACATGGCTGTCCGTTTAATATTCGTATAACTCCATGCGTTTTACAAGTGAAATTACCTGACATAGCATGCCTTGCGTGTTTACTTGTCAACGTGCGATCTTATAACTGCTCGGAGGCAGCCTACTTTGTTGTCCTCCTAATGTGATATGTTAAATGCTATAAATGTGCATTGCATACAAGGTTGCAACCTTTCATTGTGGCATGGTAGCGTTTCACGCACGCCGGGCGGCATCGGGCTTGCCGGTGCAACCGTGACTACCATTGTCCAATTCCCTCTCTTGCTTGGGGGCTAGACTTCCTCGGAGAGTTGGGTCGTAGGATTTCGGGGTACATCCAGAGTACACCCAAATAGGAGCGATAAGTGGATTATTGAAGTCGGCTGCAACAATCGTATCAAAATCGATATTGAGAGCAAATGCTCACCGTATCCTTGAAATGATTGGTAATTGTATCTGTTGCTCAATTTGATTCTTATACTTGTGTACCTTATTACTTGTAATACCTGACATGTTTTCAAAAAGAGATTTTTCATAAGTTAAGAGGAAAAAGAGTTTCAAAACGTATTTCTCGTTCCCTCTCGCTGAGTTCATAAGGACTCACCCTCTTTTATCATCTCAGGTGAAGAAGACTAGGAACAGGTACCCGAGGATAACGTGCCTATTGATGACTCCTTGGAATGATTGCTTGCCCTACGTGCCTTACTTGACTATGGCCATTTTGTGAACGATATGTTGCTTGAAGACTATTTCTTATATTGCTTGTTGTTGTATTGTAAATGACCCCCGTTGTAATTTGGGGTCTAATTTTGGCTTGTACTGATCATATCTAGTTAGATACTCTTATTGTCGTTTTTGCTATCACTACTGGTTAGTATCCATCACAGGCTTAAGTATCAGGTAAAGGATTAAGTAAAATGAATCTATCCAATCTTAAGCAGGTACTCATTGGTAAGCTAAGATCAACATGTACTTTTGTAACTAGGATTAACAAACAAACGAGACAGAGTTATCATGCTAGGTTTTTAATCAAACGAGACTTCGAGATAACTAGTAGGCGTTTCGATTGGTGATAAATAGTAATATTAGTTGGAAATGAAATTGAGATTGAAAATTTTGAGGCCTTTAGAGAATTAGGTCAAAACTAAAGAGCCCAATTACAGCCGTTATGCTGCCGATTTTTGGGAGAATTTGTGGAGTTTAGGCTAAACGTTAAGTATTAAACCTTCATGAACGATTAAGTACGTGAAATGACTTGAATGTTTAGATCACTCCCTAGTCTAACCTCTATAGGTCGGGTTGGGGCGTGACACCCTATATTAATGGTATCAAAGCTTACATTGTTTAAGCCGTGTTTAACTCTCGGACCATTGGTAGAAGCCCTAAGGTAATTGAGATGACTTGTTTATGTGTGTTATTGTGTGACAATATCAATTGTGCGTTCTCTGTTTCTATGTGCTTATGTGATTAACATGTCTTGACTGTTTCGAGAATTGTGTGTCTATATAAAATTGTATGTTGCATACCTTATACATTAAATTCTTGTTTGTCGTATTCCAATAAATTGTGCATAATAATCTGTGCCTATAGATGGCTGGCCCTAGTACCCGCAATACTAATAGGAGCGGTGAGCCCCAAGAGACCGGAGATGCTCATCAAACTAACCCCGGCATGGCCATGTTTAATATGATGGCGAATGCCATGGATCGCGTGTCGCAAGTAATGGAACATCAAGATGCACGTGAAGTAAACAACAACAACAACAGGAATGATGGTAACCATGGGAGAAATAGCAGAATACGAGAGTTCCTTGACTTTCACCCGTCCAAATTCTACGGGGAAGCTGATGATGAAAAGGCAGAGGCTTGGCTGTCTGAGATTGAAAGAATTTTCAGACCACTTGACTATACTGATGAAGAAAAGATGGAGTTCGCTATGTTTCTATTGCACGGGGATGCTGAGCATTGTTGGCACACTGTGGAGGCGCTTTGGGAAACTGATCATACACCTAGCTTGTGGGGTAATTCTGTTAAGGCATTCAAGGAGAAATACGTACCTGTAGTTTCCAGGCATAGGAGAATTGAGGAATTCATGCACTTGAACCAGGGTAACATGACGGTGGCCTAGTACGAGGCTCGTTTTGACCGACTGTCCCGTTATGCTCAATACATGGTCAGTACCCCTGAGGCGAAGATGTGGAAATTTACGAATGGATTGAGGCCATAAATTCAGGACCAGTTGGCTTCGCATGACTTTACTACCTATTCTGCTCTCCTTGCGGCTGCCTCCCGAGTTGAGAAGAGGAAACTTGATAGAGCCGGTTCAAGCCAGCCGAACAAGAAACCATATCAACCTCCAGGACAATAGAGGAAATTCCAGACTCAGAGTCGCAGTCAGGGCCAGAGCCAGAACAGACCAGTTAATAATCGTGGCCCGACTAAAGCACCATCAACCTCTTCCACCCGCGGATCCACAGGTATTTCACCTGTTTCTCAGACTGTCACCTGTTCTTACTGTAACAGGAAGGGTCACACCGAGGCCCAGTGTTGGAGGAAATTGGGACGATGTGTAGGGTGTGGCAGCGATCAACACCAGGTCAAGGATTGTCCTAAATGCCCAGGGGGACAAAATCAGATTAAACCAGCTGGTAGAGGCAAGACTCCAGTTCCTAGAGTTCAGGCTCGAGCTTATGCTATTGAGTGCGAGGAGCTTCCTAAGGAGACTGCTGTTGTTGAAGGTACATTCTTGATACTGAATCAACCTGTTAGGGTGCTAATTGATCCAGGTGCTACTCATTCATTTATTACTCCCTTATGTGTGCAACGTGTGAAACTACGAGTTGTATGTTTGCCTTACAAAGTAGAAGTTGGTACTCCGATGGGTTGTAAGCTTGTTACTCGCTCAGCTTGTAAAGCATATAAAATCCAAATTAAAGATAGGGAGTTCTCAGTCAATCTTATTGTATTACCCTTTCGAGACTATGAAGTCATCTTAGGGATGGACTGGTTGGCAAAGCATCATGCCCAACTAGATTGCCGGAGGAAGATTGTAACATTCCAGATACCTAGTCAACCAATATTGGAGGGAATGGGTCGAAGAGACTTCACCGGGAGTTCCATCATTTCATCTACAAAAGCAGTGAAGTCCTTGAGAAAAGGATGTAGTGGATACTTAGCTTACCTCATCAACAAGCCATCGGACAAAGCTAAGTTGGAGGAGATGCCAGTGATTAAAGATTATGTGGATGTGTTTCCAGAAGAATTGCCCGATTTACCCCCAAATCGGGAGATCGAGTTCATTATAGAATTACTGCCTGGCACCCAGCCGATATTTAAAGCTCCCTAACGTATGGCACCAGTAGAGCTACAAGAACTGAAGGACCAATTGCAAGGATTGTTGAAGAAGGGGTTTGTTCAACCAAGTTCTTCTCCGTGGGGAACGCCAGTCCTATTTGTAAAGAAGAAAGACGGAACGTTGAGGCTATGCATCGATTATCGAGGATTGAACCAAGTGACCGTCAAGAATAAATACCCACTTCCACTGATCGACGAGTTGTTTGATCAACTTTAGGGAGCCATAGTGTATTCGAAGCTCGACTTGAGGCAAAGGGTACTATCAGTTGCGGATCAAAAAGGAGGATGTGCCAAAAACGGCTTTTAGGACGAGATATGGGCATTATGAATATGTGGTGATGCCATTTGGGCTAACTAATGCCCCTGCAGCTTTTATGGACTTGATGCACAGGGTGTTTCAACCCTACTTGGAACAATTTGTGGTGATCTTTATTGATGATATTTTGGTATACTCGAATTCCGAGGCTGAGCATGAACAACATCTACAATTGGTACTGCATAAACTTCGAGAGCATCAAGTGTACACAAAGTTTAGCAAATACGAATTTTGGTTGCAGCAGATTTCATTTTTGGGGCACATCATATCCCAAGAGGGAATAGCAGTGGATCCAGCAAAGACAGAAGCGGTAATGCCTTGAAAGAAGCTGGAAAACGTTACAGAGGTTCGGAGTTTTCTCGGTTTAGCTGACTATTATCGGAGGTTCGTGAAGGATTTCTCAAAGATTGCAGGACCGCTTACAAAGCTCACTCAAAAAAAACAAAGTTTGTATGGGATGACAAGTGTGAGAACAACTTCCAAGAATTGAAGAAAAGATTGACTACCGCACCTGTTCTTGCATTGCCTGAAGAGAGTCAAGGTTTTGTAATCTATAGCGATGCTTCGAAGGAAGGACTAGGTTGTGTGTTGATGCAAAATGGTAGAGTGATTGTGTATGCTTCTAGAAAACCGAAGTCGTATGAATTGAACTACCCGACGCATGATTTGTGTGAGGCCCGACCCCGAATTGCGTGCGATACCTCGTTTCGTGTGCCCTAACCTAGATTTGCGTGCCTTGACCTAGGTTTAAGAATTGTGTTTCATTTTATGTGCCTTGCATTGAATTACGTGCATTCATTTAGGGTTGCGTGTATTTACTTGGAAAATGTGCATTCGTCTCGTAGTTCGTGCCTTACCTTGTAGTGCGTGCCCTAAACCTAAGAAAGCGTGCCCACACGTTAATCAAGAAAATATCTTACACGAAGCACTAGATCATTAATTAATCCTACAAATTCTACTAACTAATATTAAATTACTAATTCAACTCACTAGAAGACAAAATCTCACAAAAAGCTAGACATTCCTTATTCTTTTGCACTTTCAAACACACAATTAAATAATGCTAAAAAGATGACAAAAAATCAGATTTTTACATGCCTTGGCCGACCACCTTGTGTACATTTGTGCTTGCTTGCTTAATTCAAAATTAAATCTAGACAATTCTATGACAATTCTATGACACAAATGCATAAAAAATTAGCTCAAACCCTCGCCAAAGCCCCACCATTTCGACACAAGCTCCTTGCCCATGCTAGGAATTTCAAAATGCTTCTTGAAGACACAAAAGTCTAAAATTTTTATGCCCAAGGCCGACACAAGCCTCAACAATTGCAAAAGCTTTCATTTTTCTTTCATTTCTCTCATTTTCCTCTCATTCTTCTCTCTCTCTCTCGGCCCTAGCTGAATATTGTAGACTCCATAGCTCATCTTCATCACTCCATGGTTCATCAAGGCAAGCAAGAATGTAGGGAGCTCGACTAAGCAAACTAGGTTGCAAGAAAACTCACATGCAAGCTTATTGAACATCCATTTCGGCTTAGGTGAGTTTGCTAGATTCCATTTCTTTTCTTCTTGTTCTAACCACATGCACCTACTAAGAACTTGGTCACTAAACTAGGAAAAATAGAGAAAATCGAGTGGTGTCTCGGCTAAGCAAGGAAGAAGATCAACTTTGTGCTTCACCAAGAGTCTTGTGCATCTTCTTGTTGTTTTACTAAGGTGAGGGCTAAAACTTCTTGAAAATCTTTCAAAAAACCACATGCATGCTCTTAAATGTCTATCTTTGCTTCTGTACTTGAGATATATGTGTGTTCATAAGCTTTTACAACCATGCATGGCAAAATTTTGGGCTAGAATGTGATGATAGATGAAATCGTGCATGTGACAGCTTTCTGTCTTGTTGGTGCAAGGTGATTTTGTCTAGGTAAATGATGTTGAAAATAACTGAAAATTGGTAGATAACTATTTTTTCCAGTTTTGAACATTTTTCGCAGAAATAGGCCAAAGCTAATTTTGACTCGAAGGTCCTCAAAATAGCAAATCATAAAAATGTGTCAAAATCTGAAAAGTCTGGAAAAATGAAGCAGGTTGTGGCAGATTCACTGACCTTGCAGAACGAACCAGTTTCGACTTAGTAAATGACATAAAAAAATGCATGAAATTTGGTGTGCGACTAGATTATTCAGTTCTGAACATATTTGTGAGAAATGGACTAAGGCTAAATCTGACTCTAAAGACCTCCAAAACGACAAGTATTGAAATGTATTCAAATCTGGACAGTTTTGTGCAGTCCCACTGTTTTGACTATAACTATTGAACCCGAACTCCAAATGATGCGAGGTTTATTTCTGAATTTAGTTCACTTCTTAAGCTTTAATTTGACATCTTATTAACTGGAATTGGAGATTGTTTGCTTGTCTTAATGATTGTGAGAATACCGCCCATTGCAGTGAGGGTTTCACTTAGTGATATGCTTAGAAAAATTATTGTAGCTTTTCTTGTTGTATTAAATGCTTGGGATTATGGCATTGGGATGTTGTGTGGACTGTTTTGAATACTTGAGGGTGTTTGAATTAATCGATGCATGGCTTGAGTTGATTTCGAGATGACTTAGGGCTAAATCGCACGGGTGAGCACGAATTGGAACCCTAGTAACTAGGTGAATTTGCTAAGTGTTGATCCTTTGGATGTTGTGTTGGATTATGTGTTTAGTAGGCTGCCCGTAGTTTCCCTTGTAGCCCTAAATATGACTTCGATGATTTCATGTTGATAAGTAGGCTTTTCTTGTACCCGGTCCCACGTAGATGCCGTTGCATGATGAATAATCTTATTATTTGATTACGTGAACTTTGAAATAAGTTATATGACTTGATTTACGTGCGTTAAATGGCTGCCCGTTTAATGTTCATATAACTCCATGTGTCTTTCAAGTGAAATTACTTGTCTTATCGTGCCTCGCTTGTTTACTTGTCAATGTGCAATCTTATGACTGCTCGGAGGCAACCTACTTTGTTGTCCTCCTAATGTGATATATTAAATGTCATAAATGTGCATTGCATACAAGGTTGCAACCTTTCATTCTGGCGTGGTAGCGTTCACGCACACCGGGCGGCATCGGGCTTGCCGGTGCAACCGTGACTACCATTGTCCAATTCCCTCTCTCGCTTGGGGGCTAGACTTCCTGGGAGAGTTGGGTCGTAGGATTTCGGGGTACATCCTGAGTACACCCATTTGGCGTGATAAGGGGATGATTTGAAGTCGGCCGCAACAACTGATACTGGAAATGAACTGAGAGCAAAAGCTCACTGTATCCTTTTCACTATGTGTATAAGTATTCTCGCTTGGTTCCTAGAGGACCTTGGAGAGGAAAGACGGGTAATTGTGTTCCTTTACTTTTATATTATTGTTATGTACTTATTTGTAATATATTCATGCTTGCAAAAATGGTTTTCATAAGTTGAACCGGAAAATGAGTTTCAAAACCTATTTCTCGTTCCCCTTCGCTGAGTTCATAAGGACTCACCCTCTTTTATCATCTAAGGTGAAGAAGATCAAGAACAGGTACCCGAGGACGACGTGCCTAATGATGATTTCTTGGAATGATTGCCTGTCCTATGTGCTTTGCTTGATTATGGCCATTTGTGAACACTATGCTGCTTGAAGACTATTTCTTTTCATGTTGCTTGATGTTTGTAATGTAAAAGACCCATTGTAATTTGGGGTCTAATTTTGTCTTGTACTGATAATAACTAGATAGACACTACTATGGTCGTTTTGCTAGCGTCATTGGCTAATATCTATCATAGAATTATGAGATATCAGGTAAGGACTAAGTAAAATGAACCTATCCAATCGTAAGCAGGTATTCATTGTTAAGCCAAGATCAACTTGTACTTTTGTAACGAGGACAAACAAACAAAAGAGACATAGCATCATGCTAGGTTATTAATCAAACGAGACTTCAAGATAATTAGTAGGCGTTTCAATTGATGATAAATAGTAATCTTAGTTGGAAATGAATTTGAGATTGTAAATTTTGAGGCGTTTAGAGAATTAGGTCAAACTAAGGAGCCCAATTACAGCCGTTATGCTGCCGGTTTTTCAGAGAGTTTGTGGAGTTGAGGCGAAAATGTTAAGTGTTAAACCTTCATAAACGGTTAAGTATGTGATATGACTCGAATGTTAGATCACACCCTAGTCTAACCTTTATAGGCCGGGTTGGGCGTGACAATTTGGAGTTAGCGGCTATTGTGTTTGCACTCAAGAAATGGAGGCACTATCTATGGGGTAACAAGTTCGAGGTGTTTACTGATCACAAGAGCTTGAAATACTTGTTCTCACAAAAAGAGTTGAACATGAGGCAAAGACGGTGGATTGAGTTTTTGGATGATTATAACTGCACAATCAATTATATGCCCGGTAAAGCAAATGTAGTTGCAGATGCCTTAAGTCAGAAAGCGAGCATGGCAAAACTGGAAGTTAAGGTGCAGGAGTTGTTAGAGGAAGCATTTTTGTGGAAACCACAGTTGACACAAAAAGGGTTACTATTTGCCACTATACAAGTTCAATCGACCTTGTTGTCTGAATTACGAGAGGCTCAACAGAAGGACCAACAGTTTCAGAAGATTAAAGAAAGTAAAACAGATTTCAAGTTTCATGATGAAAGTATTTGGAGGTTCAGGAATCGAATTTGTGTTCCTAATGAGCCAGAGTTGAAAAAAAAGATTATTGAAGAAGCCCATAACTTCAGATATACTATTCACCCCGGCGGAACAAGGATGTACCGGGATTTGAAGCAACACTATTGGTGGAATAACATGAAGAGAGAGATTGCGGAGTTTGTGGCATGGTGTTTGACTTGCCAGAGAGTCAAAGCAGAACATCAACAACCGGCAGGTTTACTTCAACCGTTGGAAATTCCTCAATGGAAATGCGAACACATAACTATGGACTTTGTCATGGACCTGCCCAGGTCACAAAAGGGTCATGACGCTGTTTGGGTTATAGTGGATAGATTGACCAAGTCAGCGCACTTCTTACCGATGAACAAGGAAGAGAGTCCTGAGAAATTGGGAGATATATATGTGGCGGATATTGTAAGATTGCACGAGATTCCTGTGAGTATTGTATCATATAGGGATCCTCGTTTTACTTCCCGATTTTGGAAGAGATTGCATGAAGCTTTGGGAACGAAGTTGAGTTTCAGCACGGCTTATCACCCTCAGACTGATGGAAAATCTGAGAGAACTATTTAGATTCTGGAGGACATGCTGAGGGCGTGTGTTTTAGACTTCGGAAAAGGTTGGGAGAAATATCTGTCTCTAGCGGAATTCGCTTATAATAACAGTTATCAGGCCACTATCGGGATGGCCCCATTTGAGGCATTGTATGGACGTAAGTGTCGATCCCTAATTTACTTGGATGAAGTAGGTGAGACGAAGACTTTTGACCCGACCCTACTACCAGAACTTATGACGACTGTTGATAATTTCTACCTCATCCGGAAACGGATGCTTACTGGCCAAAGCAGGCAGAAAAGTTATGCAGACCGATGGAGACGGAGTCTAGAGTTTGAGGTTGGCGACAAGGTGTTCTTGAAGATATCACCTTGGAGGGGACTGATTAAACACGGCAAGGGTGGAAAGTTGAGCCCGAGGTTTGTAGGACCATTTGAGATAATTGAGAAGGTTGGCAAATTGGCGTATCGCCTGGAACTACCCCAAAATCTCTCCAATATTTACGACGTCTTTCATGTTTCAATGCTACGGAAGTATCACCCTGATCCATCGCATATCTTGAAGCCAGAGCCGTTGCAGCTGCGGGAGAACTTGTCTTATGAAAAGAAGCCCGTTCGGATCCTAGACCAGCTAGATCGGGAGTTGCGTAACAAATCTATATCGATGGTGAAAGTGTTATGGGATCACCATGGAGTTGAAGAAGCAATGTGGAAAAGGCGAGACCAGATGGAGCAACAGTACCCAACATTATTTCAAAGGTAATATTGAATTTCGGGACAAAATTCTTTTAAGGAGGGGAGGATGTGAGGCCCGACCTCGATTTGCGTGCGTTACCTCATTTCGCATGCCCTAACCTAGATTTGCATGCCTTGACCTAGGTTTAAGAGTCGTATCTCATTTTATGTGCGTTGCATTGAATTACGTGCATTCATTTAGGGTTGCGTGCATTTACTTCGGAAACGTACATTCATCTCGTAGTTCGTGCCTTACCTCGTAGTGCTTTCCCTAAACCTAGGAAAGCGTGCCTGCACGCTAATCAAGAAAGAATCTTACACGAAGCACTAGATCATTAATTAATCCTACAAACTCCACTAACAAATATTAAAATGCTAATTCAACTCACTAGAAGACGAAATCTCACAAAAAGTTAGACATTCTTATTCTTTATTCTTTATTCTTTTGCATATTCCAAGAACACAATTAAATAATGCTCAAAACATGACAAAAATTCAGAATTTTGCAAGCCTTGGCCGACCACATGGAGCATTTGAACAAGCATTGCATATTTCAAAGATTATACCTAGACATTCTATGACAAGCTCATGACACAAAGCATAAAAAAAAAATGACTCAAAACTCTACCCAAGGCACCACAATCTCGGCCCACTCAATCACCCATGCTAAGATGATTCAAATTATGCTCTTGAAGACACAAATTCTAAAATTTGCAAGCCCATAGCCGACACATGCATCAAAACTCTTCAAAGCTTTCATTTCTTTCTCACATTCTCTCTTTCTCTCATTCATTCTCTCTCTCTCTCTCGGCCGTGGCTGCAATTCTAGTCTCCATAGCTTAAGCTCATTATCCTAAGGTTCATCAAGACATACAAGATACTAGGAAGCTCGACCAAGCAAGCTAGAATGCAAAAAGACACAGATGCAAGCTCATAGAACCTTCATTTCAGCTTAGGTATGTTTGATAGCTCCTATTTCATTTTCTTTTTGTTCTAGCCACTTGCACATACTAAGAACATGGTTACTAAGCTAGGAATTAGAGAATCTCAAGTTATCTCTCGGCCAAGCAAGGAGAAAAGTCGATATTGTGCACCATCAAGAGCTTTGTGCATCTTCATTATTGTCTTGCTAAGGTGAGGGCTAAAACTCTTTTGAAAAGCTTTCAAAAACCACATGCATGCCTTTAAATTTCTATTTTTACCTCTGTACTCGTGATATATGTATGTACATGAGCTTTTGTAAACATGCATGGCAAGATATTTGGCTAGAATGTGAAGATAGATGAAATCGCGTAAAGGACAGTCTTCTGACTTGTTGGAGCGAAGTGATTTTCACTAGGTAAATGATGTTGAAAATGAAGAAAATTGGTAGGTGACTAGTTTTTCCAGTTCTGAGCATTTGTAGAAGAAATAGGCCAAAGCCAATTTTGACGCTAAGGTCCCCAAAATGGCAACACATCGAAAGGTATCCAAATCTGGAAAATCTGGGAAAATGAAGCAGGTTTTTGACAGTTCACCGTCCTTGTAGAACGAACCAGTTTTGACTTAGTAAATGATATCCAAAATGCATGAAATTTGGTAGAACGTTATATTTTCCAGTTCTGGACATTTTGGTCAGAAATAGACTAAGTCTAAATCTGACCCTAACGTCCTTAAAAACGACAATTATTGAAATGTGTGCAAATCTGGACAGTTTTGCGTAGTCTCATGGTTTTGGTTATAACTCTTGAATCTGAGCTCCAAATGATGCGAGGTTTGTTTCTAGATTTAGTTCACTCCTTAAGCTTTAATTTGAAATTTTGTTCACTGAAATTGGAGATTGTTTGCTTGTCTCAATGATTGTGAGAAAACAGGCCATTGCAGTGAGGTTTTCATTTAGTGATATGCTTTGAAAATTATTGTAACTTCTCTTGTTGTATTAAATGCTTCGGATTGTGGCACTTGGATGTTGTGTGGAATGTTTTGAATGCTTGAGGTTGTTTTAATTAATTGATGCATGACTTGAGTTTAATTACGTGACAACTTGGGGCTTAATCGCACGGGTGAGCATGAATTGAAACCCTAGTGACCAGAAAAACTCACTAAGTGTTGATCCTTTGGATATCGTGTTTAATTATATGATTAGTAGGCTACCCGTAGTTGTCTTTATAGTCCTAAATGTGATTCCGACAATTACAAGGCTGTCCGTTTAATATTCGTATAACTCCATGCATTTTACAAGGGAAATTACCTGACATAGCATGCCTTGCGTGTTTACTTGTCAACGTGCGATCTTATAACTGCTCGGAGGCAACCTACTTTGTTGTCTTCTTAATGTGATATGTTAAATGTTATAAATGTGCATTGCATACAAGGTTGTAACCTTTCATTGTGGCATGGTAGCATTTCACGCACGCCGGGCGGCATCGGGCTTGCCGGTGCTACCGTGACTACCATGGTCCAATTCCCTCTCTCGCTTGGCATTCCACCCTCGGAGAGTTGGGTCGTAGGTTTTCAGGGTACGTCCGGAGTACACCCAAATGGGAGCGATAAGTGGATTATTGAAGTCGGCTGCAACAATCGTATCGAAATCGATATTGAGAGCAAATGCTCACCGTATCCTTGAAATGATTGGTAATTGTATATGTTGCTCAATTTGATTCTTATACTTGCGTACCTTATTACTTGTAATACCTGACATGTTTTCAAAAAGAGGTTTGTCATAAGTTAACAGGAAAAAGAGTTTCAAAACGTATTTCTTGTTCCCCCTCGCTAAGTTCATAAGGACTCACTCTTTTTTTATCATCTCAAGTGAAGAAGACCAGGAACAGGTACCCGAGGATAACGTGCCTATTGATGACTCCTTGGAATGATTGCTTGCCCTACGTGCCTTACTTGACTATGGCCATTTTGTGAACGATATGTTGCTTGAAGACTATTTCTTATGTTGCTTGTTGTTGTATTGTAAATGATCCCCGTTGTAATTTGGGGTCTAATTTTGGCTTGTACTGATCATAACTAGTTAGATACTCTTATGGTTGTTTTTGCTATCGCTACTGGTTAGTATCTATCACAGGCTTAAGTATCAGGTAAAGGATTAAGTAAAATGAATCTATCCAATCTTAAGCACGTACGCATTGGTAAGCTAAGATCAACAAGTACTTTTGTAACTAGGATTAACAAACAAACGAGACAGAGTTATCATGCTAGGTTGCTAATCAAACGAGACTTCGAGATAACTAGTAGGCGTTTCGATTTGTGATAAATAGTAATCTTAGTTGGAAATGAAATTGAGATTGAAAATTTTGAGGCGTTTAGAGAATTAGGTCAAAACTAAATAGCCCAATTACAGCCGTTATGCTGCTGGTTTTCTGGAGAATTTGTGGAGTTTAGGCTAAACGTTAAGTATTAAACCTTCATGAACGATTAAGTACGTGAAATGACTTGAATGTTAGATCACTCCCTAGTTTAACCTCTGTAGGTCGGGTTGGGACGTGACAACACATAAGGGCTTTGCGCCCTCAACATGACAGGTGTGATCATACCAGCACTAATGCACCGGATCCCATCAGAACTCTGAAGTTAAGCGTGCTTGGGCGACAATAGTATTAGGATGGGTGACCCCCTGGGAAGTCCTCGTGTTTCACCCTTTTTGGTTTTGTTTTTTTGCCCCGATCAGGATTACCAAGATGCTTTATCCGTCACATTTCTATTATCGAGTCCCACATCATCTTAGGAAAGACAACTTCGCTTCGCGTAGAGGCCGGGCCCGCAAACCGAGGGCATGGGCTTATGACCAGGTCTCCGCCGTTCCGTTGCCCATAACTTTTGATCCGTAAGGAGTTATGCGACGTACAACATACCGTTAGAAAGCTCTTCGAAAGCTATACAACGGGCGCAGCAGGCCTGCTTGGCTACGCCTATTTTCAAAGCCCAAAATCAAACGTTTTCCTCAGTTTTGGGCCACTTTTCATCTTTTTGCACTGTTTCATCGTCCGGGATCGATCGTCGTGAGTTGCGAAAAGGACGACACATAAGGGCTTGGCGCCCTCAACATGACGGGTGGGATCATACCAGCACTAATGCTTCGGATCCCATCAGAACTCTGAAGTTAAGCGTGCTTGGGCCAGAGTAGTTCTAGGACGTGTAACCCCCTGGGAAGTCCTTGTGTCGCACCGCCCTTTTTGTTTTGTTTGTTTTCCCCATTCAGGTTTGCCAAGATGCTTTATCCATCACATTTCTATTATTGAGTCCCACGACATCTTGGGCAGGACAACTTCACTTCGCATTGAGGCTGGGCCCGCAAACCGAGGGCTGGGGCCTGTGACAGGGTCTCTATCGTTCCGGTGCCGATCACTTTTGATCCGCAAGGAGTTATGCGGCGCACAACATACCATTGGAAAGCTCTCTGAAAGCTCTACGACGGGGGCAGCAGCCAAGGTGCTTTATCCGTCACATTTCTATTATCAAGTCCCACGGCATCTTGGACAAGAAAGCTTCGCTTCGCGCAGAGGTTGGGCCCGCAAACCGAGGGCTTGGTGCTTGTGACCAGGTCTCCGTCGTTCCGTTGGCCATAACTTTTGATCCGTAAGGAGTTATGCGGCGCACAACATACCGTTAGAAAGCTCTCCGATATCTTAACAACGTGGGCAGCAAGCCTGCTCGGCTGCGGATATTTTTGGAGCCCAAAATCAAACGTTTTTATTAGTTTTAGTGTCACGCCCCAACTCAACCCCTCCTACATTTAGTCAGGACGCAACGGAATTTCGGCAGTATAACGACAGTAATTTGGACACTGAGGCTCTAAACCAACCTCTTCGAAACTCATACATCTAACTCCACAATAATTCAACAATTAACAACACAACCACAACATACAATAAACATTCTTTACCATTGCATCCATAGGTTATACGCCTCCGTTCCAACATCATACATTTACTATATAACATACATTCCCAAAATAGATTATAACCAATCTAGCAACCTAATCATGTTCCAAAACAAGACTACTAAGCTAGCAACATTTAAATTCATTATCTTTACAACATCTTATACATCATAAACTTCTAAGTAAATACAAAACATCTAGTTTTAATATACAAGATAACAAAAGAGAACTACATCTCAGATATCAATGACAAGACTTTGGCACATAGGACTTGTCCACATAAAGCACATTCTCAGCTTCCTGAGGCACGTATCCGTATTCCTGTTCTGTAACACCTGTATGCATGCAATAATAGAGAGTGAGCTTATATAAAACAAGCCTAGTGAGGATCCGATAGATCTCGAGCAAGGTATACTAAGCTCCTTGGAAATAATCCTTTGAGCAAGTAAACACACAATAACATCAATAATACTATCATCACATAACTATAATGACCATTCAATAAAGGATACACTAGTTGGTGTAGCTCCAAACGCTATCACGATCATAACATCCTTTTTGTGACTCCCATAAACTCACGCACCCGAGGTACCTCATTAGCCTCGCCCTCCATGACACCTCCGTCATGCGAGCTGGAGGTAGTCTTTGGTAGTCATGCCGTTATCAACCCGACAGCCCGATGCTGCCCGAGAGGTGGCACACACATACCAAAGACTCAGTAATAATAATAAACATCAATCATTCACAGGAGGACAGTTTAGCAGAACTGTCTACCTCTCGGCATCAATCATCAATCAATAATCATCAATAATCATATTATCATCATAATAACATTAATAACCAATTTAACAACAAATAACTAAGTTAGATGACAAAGTAGGCCATCTAACCGAACATGCATTAAACACACAATCAAACCCTAGTTTACCCACCATCAACTCACAATTCAATCACTCAAACCACACCCGATCAACTAAAGGCATAATCTAACATTTTAAAGAAAGACAACCTAAATTTCAAATAATCATATCTTACATTCTACTAATCCAAACAACTCCAAATCAGTTTCAAACACTCACTCATTCAATCAAATACATTAGCCCCCTTGGAAACCAACCAAAACACATCCAAATCATGCTCAATAACCCTAAAACCCTAGTATGTCATGGCTGAAATTTCCGGATTTTGGAACGAACATCACAATCAAAAATTCGGCATTACAACGGCGCTACCACGTAATTAACAAACTTTTAGAAATCGACGGCAATCGATTCCGATCAACACAACTCAAAATAATCAACATTTAGCAAATTAATCAACTTTAAATACCCGAAAAATAATAATTATGCTACAACTGCTCAAATCTCATAGGATTACATATAAATGATCCCTAGCATGCATGGAGCAATAATCTAACATCAGATTAACATTCTAACGGTTCGATATTCAATTCTACGCAAAAACACAAAAGATGAGTTTTGAGATCTAGAATTTTTCTCTCACCTTTGATGTGTTTTGATGTAAAAAACATGTAGAATGGATGCCCAACAATTGAAATCAAGCTTTGAATTAAGTGATTTGGACTTGAATTGCAAAATCTATGTGAAAAATGCTTGAAAACCTTTGAAAAATGTCTTCTTTCTTCTCCCTCATGGAATTTCGGTAATGTGTGTGTAAAATGAGTGTGTTTTGTGTTATTTTAATGTGTGTTGGTGATATATTAAGCAAAGGTCAACAAATAAAATAAAGTCAAAGGTGGAAACTAATTATTTTTAATGTTTTCTTGTCTTTTAATTCATTTTCTTGTCTACTCTTGCTCAAATTAATTATGCAACACCTAAACTATCTCAAGTAGTTTATTTTTAGGTGACAAGAAGTTTTATATTCAAACAATTTCACCCGAGTCGGCTTAAAACGCGATTTTTGCAAAAGAAGGTGAAAAGTAATTATTTATTTTCAAATGTCTTTTGAATGCACAATTAATCTAAAATCATTTAATACCACATATAAATACATTTATATTAATATATACTAGGTCAACAAAAGTCAATACAAGAATCAGGTTTAGAAGAAATCACTATTTGGCTTAAAAATGCTATTTTTCGCCCGAAAAGTCTATTTAAATTACTACTCTGTTTCAGAATCAATTTTTATCAAACATGGGTCGATTAATAATACAGGACTAGGTTTTAAGACATTCAAAACACTATTCACAAAAATCGTCGATAAAATTTATGATGCCGTTTTTTATGAAAATTTCATGAATGCACACATAGCATGTATTAGGAATATAAATCACATATTTAGCACATTCTAACTCATATAACACATAAACATGTCAAATCACGCAAATCAAGGTAAAGACGAAAACTGGGGTTTTACATTTAGGCCACTTTTCTTCTTTTTGCACTGTTTCATCGTCCCAGATCAATCGTCGTGAGCCGCAAAAAGGACGACACGTGAGGGTTTTGTGCCCTCAACATAATGTGTGAGATCATACCAACACTAATGCACTGGATCCTAACAGAACGCTAAAGTAAAGCGTGCTTGGGCGACAGTAGTAGTAGGATGGGTGACCCCCTGGGATGTCCTCCTTTTGCACCCCCTTTTTATTTTGTTTTTTTGCACCGTTCAGGCTTGCCAAGATGTTTTATCCGTCACATTTCTATTATCGAGTCCCACGGCATCTTGGGCAAGACAACTTCGCTTCGCTTAGAGGGTGGACCCGCAAACCGAGGGCGTGGGGCCTGTGACCAGGGCTCCGTCACTCCGGTGCCCTAAACTTTTGATCCGTAAAGAGTTATGCGGCACACAGCATACTGTTGGAAAGCTCTTTGAAAGCTCTACGTCGAGGGCAATAGGCCTGCTCGGTTGCGCCTATGTTCGGAGCCCAAAATTGAACATTTTCATCAATTTTAGGCCACGTTTCTTCTTTTAGCATACTTTGATAGTCCCGGATCGATCGTCGTGAGCCGCGAAAAGGACGACACATAAGGGCTTTGCGCCTTCATCATGACAGGTGCGATCATACCAACACTAATTCACCGAATCCCATCAGAACTCTAAAGTTAAGCGTGTTTGGGCGAGAGTAGTAATAGGACGGGTGACCCCCTGGGTAGTCCTCGTGTAACACCCCTTTTTTGTTTTGTTTTTTTGCCACGTTCAGGCTTGCCAAGATGCTTTATCCGTCACATTTCTATTATCGAGTCCCACGGCATCTTGGGAAAGACAACTTCGCTTCGCGTAGAGGCTAGGCCCACAAACCGAGGGCGTGGGGCATGTGACCAGGTTTTCGTCATTCTGGTGCCCATAACATTTGATTCGTAAGGATTTATACGGCGCACAGCATACCGTTGGAAAGCTCTCTGAAAGCTCTACATCGAGGGCAATAGGCCTGCTCGGCTGCGATTGTTTTCAGAGCCCAAAATTGAACATTTTCATCAGTTTTGGGCCATGTTTCTTCTTTTTTCACAGTTTGATTGTCTCAGATTGATCGTCGTGAGCCGCGAAAAGGATGACACATAAGGGCTTTGCGTCTTCAACTTAATGGGTGGGATTATACCAGCACTAATGGACCGAATCCCATCAAAACTCTAAAGTTAAGTGTGCTTGGGCTAGAGTAGTAGTCGGACGGGTAACCCCCTGAGAAGTCCTCGTGTCGCATCCCCCTTTTTGTTTTGTTTTTTTGGCCCGTTCAGGCTTGCCAAGATGCTTTATCTGTCACATTTATATTATCAAGTCCCATGGCATCTTGGGCAAGACAACTTCGCTTCAAGTAGAAGCTGGGCCCGCAAACCGATGGCGTGCGGCATATGACTAGGTCTCCGTCGATTCGGTGCCCATAACTTTTGATCCGTAAGGAGTTATGCGGCGCACAGCATACCGTTGGAAAGTTCTCCGAAAGCTCTACGACGAGGGCAACAGGCCTGCTTGGGTGCGCCTATTTTTGGAGCCCAATATTGAACATTTTCATCTATTTTGGGCCACGTATCTTATTTTTACATTGTTTGATCATCCCGGATCAATCGTCGTGAGCCGTGAAAAGGACGACACATAAGGGCTTTGCGCCCTCAATATGACGGGTGCGATCATACCAGCACTAATGCACCGGATCCCATCAGAACTTTGAGGTTAAGCGTGCTTGGGCGACAGTAGTAATAGGACGGGTGATCCCCTGGGAAGTCCTCGTGTCGTACCCCCTTTTTGTTTTGTTTTTTTGCCATGTTCAGGCTTACAAAGATGCTTTGTCCGTCACATTTCTATTATCGAGTCCCACAGCATCTTGGGCAAGATAACTTCGTTTCGCGTAGAGGCTGGGCCTGGAAACCGAGGGCGTGGGGCCTGTGACCAGGTCTCGATCATTTCGGTGCCCATAACTTTTGATCCGTAAGGAGTTTCGCTTGCACACAACATACTGTTGGAAAGCTCTCCGAAAGCTCTACGACAGGGGAAGCAAGCCTGCTCAGCTGCGCCAATTTTTGAAGCCCAAAATCGAACATGTTCATCTGTTTTGGGCCATGTTTCTTCTATTAGCACTGTTTGATCATCTCGGATCGATCGTCGTGAGCTGCGAAAAGGACGACACATAAGGGCATTGCGCCCTCAACATGACGGGTGCGATCATACCAGCACTAATGCACCGGATCCCATCAGAACTCTGAAGTTAAGGGTGCTTGGGCGACAGTAGTAATAGGAAGTGTGACCCCCTAGGAAGTCCTCGTGTCGCACCCCCTTTTTTCTTTTGTTTTTTTTCCATGTTCAGGCTTGCCAAGACGCTTTATCCGTCACATTTCTATTATCGAGTCCCACAGCATCTTGGGCAAGACAACTTCGCTTCGCGTAGAGGCTGGGCCCGCAAACCGAGGGCATTGGGCCTGTGACCAGGTCTCCGTCGTTCTGGTGTCCATAACTTTTGATCCATAAGGTGTTATGCGGCGCACAGCATTCCGTTGGAAAGTTCTCCGAAAGCTCTATGACGGGGGCAGCAAGCCTACTCGGCTGCGCAAGTCTTCGAAGCCTAAAATCGAACGTTTTCATCAATTTTGGGCCACTTTTCTTCTTTTTGCACTATTTCATCATCTTGAATCGATCGTCATGAGCTGCGTAAAGGATCACACATAAGGGCTTTGCGCCCTCAACATGACGGGTGCAATCATACCAGCACTAATGCACCGGATCCCATCAGAACTCTGAAGTTAAGCGTGCTTGGGCTAGAGTAGTACTAAGACGGGTGACCCTCGGGGAAGTCCACGTGTCGCTCCCCCCTTTTTGTTTTATTTTTTGCCCCGTTCAGGTTTGACAAGATGCTTTATCCGTCACATTTCTATTATCGAGTCCCACGGCATCTTGGGCAGGACAACTTCTCTTCGCGTAGAGACTGGGCCGGCAAATAGAGGGCATAGGGCCTGTCACCAGGACTCCGTCGTTTCGGTGCCCAAAACTTTTGATTCGTAAGGAGTTATGCGGCGTACAACATACGGTTGCAAAGCTCTCCGAAAGCTCTACGACGGGTGCGACATGCCTGCTCGGCTGTGCCTGTTTTCAAAGCCTAAAATCGAACACTTTCATTAGTTTTGGGCCACTTTTCTTCTTTTTGCATTGTTTCATCGTCCTAGATCAATATTCCTGAGCCGCAAAAAGGACGACACATAAGGGCTTTGCGCCCTCAACATGACGGGTGTGATCATACCAGCACTAATGCACCGAATCCCATCAGAACTCTGATGTTAAGCGTGCTTGGGCGATAGTAATAATAGGACGGGTGACCCCCTGGAAAGTCCTCGTGTCACACCCCATTTTTGTTTTGCCCCGTTCAGGCATGCCAAGATGCTTTATCCGTCATATTTCTATTATCGAGTCATACAACATCTTGGGCAAGACAACTTCGCTTCACGTAGAGGCTGGGATCGCAAACCGAGGGCGTTGGGCCTGTGACCAAGTCTCTGTCATTCTGGTCTCTATAACTTTTGATCCATAAGGAGTTATACGACGCACAACATACCGTTGGAAAGCTCTCCGAAAGCTCTACAACGAGGGCAGCAAGCATACTCGGCTGCACCAGTCTTCGAAGCCCAAAATTGAACATTTTCATCAATTTCGGGCCACTTTTCTTCTTTTTGCACTGTTTCATCGTCCTGGATCGATCATCGTGAGCCGCGTAAAGGATCACACATAAGGGCTTTGCGCCCTAAACATGACAAGTGCGATCATACCAGTACTAATGCACCAGATCCCATCAAAACTCTAAAGTTAAGCGTGCTTTGGCCAGAGTAATACTAAGACGGATGACCACCTGGGAAGTCCTCGTGTCGTACCCCCATTTTTGGTTTTTTTTTTTGCCTCGTTCAGGTTTGTCAAGATGCTTTATCCGTCACATTTCTATTATCGAGTCCCGCGGCATCTTGGGCAAGACAACTTTTCTTCGCGTAGAGGCTGGGCGTACAATTCGAGGGCGTGGGGCCTGTGACCAGATCTCCGTCATTCCGGTGCCCTTAACTTTTGATCCGTAAGGAGTTATGCGGAGCACAGCATACCGTTTGAAAGCTCTACGATGGGGGCAGCAGCCAAGATGCTTTATCCATCACATTTCTATTATCGAGTCCCACGGCATCTTGGGCAAGACAACCTTTCTTTGCGTAGAGGCTAGGCCTACAAACTGAGGGCGTGGGGCCTGTCACGAGGACTCCGTCGTACCGATGCCCATAACTTTTGATCCGTAAGGAGTTATGCGGCGCACATCATACCGTTGGAAAGCTCTTCGAAAGCTCTACCACAAGGGCAACAAGCTTGCTCGGCTTCGCCTGTTTTCAAAGCCCAAAATCGAATGTTTCCATTAGTTTTGGTCTACTTTTCTTCCTTTTGCATTGTTTCATCGTCCCTGATCGATCTTCGTGAGCCACGTAAAGGATGACACATAAGGGCTTTGCACCCTCACAATGACGGGTGCGATCATACCTGCAATAATGCACCGGATCCCATCAGAGATATGAAGTTAAGCATGCTTGGGCAACAGTAGTACTAGGACGGGTGACGCCCTTGGAAGTCCTCGTGTCGCACCATTTTTTGTTTTGTTTTCTACCACAAGATGCTTTATCCGTCACATTTCTATTATTGATTCCCACAGCATCTAGGGCAAGACAACATCGATTCGCATAGATGCTGGGCCCGCAAATTGAGGGCGTGGGGCTTGTGACCAGGTCTCTGTCGTTCCGTTGCCCATAACTTTTGATCCGTAAGGAGTTGTGCGGCGCATAGCATACCGTTGGAAAGCTCTACGGAAGCTCTACAATGGGCATGACATGCTTACTCAGTTGTGCCTGTTTTTGGAGCCCAAAATCAAATGTTTTCATCAGTTTTGGCCAAGTTTTCTTCTTTTTGCACTGTTTCATCGTCCCGGATCGATCTTCGTGAGCCACAAAAAGGACAACATATAAGGGCTTTGCGCCCTCAACATGACGGGTGTGATCATACCAGCACTAATGCACCAGATCCCATCAGAACTCTGAAGTTAAGCGTGCTTGGGCGACAGTAGTAATAGGAGGGGTGACCCCCTGCGAAGTCCTCGTGTTGCACCCCCTTTTTGTTTTGTTTTTTTGCCCCGTTCAGGCTTGCCAAGAAGCTTTATCTGTCACATTTCTATTATCGAGTCCCACGGCATCTTTGGCAAGATAACTTCGCTATGCGTAAAAGCTGGGCCCGCAAACCGAGGGCGAATGGCCTGTGACAAGGTCTCCGTCGCTCTGGTGCCAATAACTTTTGATCCGTAAAAAGTAATGCAGCGCACAACATACCGTTGGAATGCTCTCCGAAAGCTCTACGATGAGGGTAGCAGCCCTGCTCGGCTGCGCCTATTTTCAGACCCCAAAATTGAACATTTTCATCAGTTTTGGGCCACGTTTCTTCTTTTTGCACTGTTTCATTGTCCCAGATCGATCATCGTAAGCCGCGAAAAGGACGACACATAAGGGCTTTGCGCCCTCAACATGATGGGTGCGATCATACCAGCACTAATACACTGGATCCCATCAGACCTCTGAACTTAAGCGTGCTTGGGCGACAGTAGTAATAGAACGGGTGATCCCCTGGGAAGTCCTCGTGTCGCACCCCTTTTTTGTTTTGTTTTTTTGCCTTGTTCAGGCTTGCCAAGATGCTTTATCCGTCACATTTCTATTATCGAGTCCCACGGCATCTTGGGCAAGATAACTTCGCTACGTGTAGAGGCTGGGCCCGCAAACCGAGGGCATGGAGCCTATGATCAGGTCTCCGTCGCTCCGGTGCCCATAACTTTTGATCCGTAAAGAGTTATGCAGCGCACAACATACCGTTGGAAAGCTCTTCGAAAGATCTACGATAGGGGCAGTAGCCAAGTTGCTTTATCCGTCACATTTCTATTATTGAGTCCCACGGCATCTTGGGCAAGACAACTTCGCTTCACGTAGAGATTGGGCCCACAAACCGAGAGTGTGGGGCATATGACCGGGTCTCCATATCTCCAAATGCTCTACGACGAGGGCAACAGGCCTGCTCGTCTGTGCCTATTTTTGGAGCCTAAAATCGAACATTTTTATCAGTTTTGGGCCACTTTTCTTCTTTTTGCACTATTTAATCATCTTGGATCGATAGTCGTGAGCCGCGTGAAAAATGACACATAAGGGCTTTGCACCATCACAATGACGGGTGCGATCATACTTGCAATAACGCACTGGATCCCATCAGAACTCTGTAGTTAAGCATACTTGGGCGATAGTAGTACTAGGACGGGTGACCCCCTGGGAAGTCCTCGTGTTGTACCCCTTTTTGTTTTGTTTTTTTGCCCCGTTTATGATTGCCAAGATGTTTTATCCGTCACATTTCTATTATCGAGTCCCACAGCATCTAGGGCAATACAACATCGCTTTGCGTAAATGCTGGTCCTGCAAACCGAGGGCGTGGGGCTTGTGACCAGGTCTCCGTCGTTCCGATGCCCATAACTTTTGATCCGTAGGGAGTTATGCGGCTCACAGCATACCGTTGGGAAGCTCTCCGAAAGCTCTAAGATGAGGGCAGGAGCCAAGATGCTTTATCAGTCACATTTCTATTATCGAGTCCCACGGCAACTTGGACAAGGCAACTTCACTTCGTGTAGAGGCTGGGCTCGCAAACCGAGGGCGTGGGGCCTGTGACCAGGTCTCCGTCACTCCGATGCCAATAACTTTCGATCCATAAGGAGTAATGCAGCGAACAGCATAACGTTGGTAAGCTCTCCGAAAGCTCTACGATGAGGGCAGCAGGCTTGCTCGGCTGTGCCTGTTTTTGGAGCCCAAAATTGAATATTTTCATCAGTTTTGGGCCACTTTTCTTCTTTCTGCTCTGCTTGATCGTCCCAGATCGATCGTCGTGAGCAGCAAAAAGGATGACACATAAGGGCTTCGCCCCCTCAACATGACGGGTACGATCATACCAGCACTGATGCACTAGATCCCATCAGAACTCTGAAGTTAAGCGTGCTTGGGCGACAGTAGTAATAGGACAAGTGACCCCCTAGGAAGTCCTCGTGTTACACCCCCTTTTTGTTTTGTTTTTTTGCCCCATTAAGGCTTGCCAAGATGTTTTATCCATCACATTTTTGTTATCAAGTCCCACGGTATCTTGGGCAAGACAACTTCGCTTCGCGTAGAGGCTGGGCCCGCAAACCGAGGGCGGGGGGCCTGTGACCAGGTCTCCGTCGCTCCGGTGCCAATAATTTTTCATCAGTAAGAAGTAATGCGGTGCACAGCATACCATTGGAAAGCTCTCCGAAAGCTCTACGACGAAGGCAGCAGCCCTGCTCGCCTGCGCCTATTTTTGGATCCCAAAATTGAACATTTTCATCAGTTTTGGGCCACGTTTCTTCTTTTTGCACTGTTTGATCGTCCCGGATCGATCGACGTGGGCCGCAAAAAGGATGACACATAAGGGCTTTGCGCCCTCAACATGACTGGTGCGATCATATCAACACTAATGCACCGGATCCCATCAGAACTCTGAACTTATGCGTGCTTGGGCGACAGTAGTAATAGAATGGGTGACCCCCCTGGGAAATCCTCGTGTCGCACCCCCCTTTTTGTTTTGTTTTTTTGCCCCGTTCAGGCTTGCCAAGATGCTTTATCCGTCACATTTTAATTATCGAGTCCCACGGCATCTTGGGCAAGACAATTTCGGTACGCGTAGAGGCTGGGCCGGCAAACCGAGGACGTGGGGCCTGTGATCTACTCTCCGTCGCTCCGGTGCCCATAACTTTTGATCCGTACGGAGTTATGCGGCGTACAACATACCGTTGGAAAGCTCTTTGAAAGATCTACGATGGGGGCAGCAGCCAAGTTGTTTTATCTGTCACATTTCTATTATCGAGTCCCACGGCATCTTGGGCAAGACAACTTCGCTTCGCGTAGAGGCTGGGCCCACAAATCGAGGGCATTGGGCCTGTGACCAGGTCTCTGTCGCTCTGAATGCTCTACGATGAGGGCAACAGGCCTGCTTGGCTGTGCCTATTTTTGGAGCCCAAAATCGAACGTTTTTATCAGTTTTGGGCCACTGTTCTTCTTTTTGCATTGTTTCATCATCTCAAATCGATCGTCGTGAGCCGCGCATAGCATGACATATAAGGGCTTTGCACCATCACAATGATAGGTACGATTATACCTGCAATAATGCACCTGATCCCCTGGGAAGTCCTCGTGTTGCACCCCTTTTTCTTTTGTTTTTTTGCCCCGTTTATGATTGCCAAGATATCCATCACATTTCTATTATCGAGTCCCACAACATCTAGGACAATACAACATCGCTTCGCGTAGATGTTGGGCCCGCAAACCGAGGGTGTGGGGCCTGTGACCAGGTCTCCGTCGCTCCAGTGCCAATAACTTTTGATCCGTAAGGCGTAATGCGGTGCACAGTATACCGTTGGAAAGCTCTCCGAAAGCTCTACGATGAGGGCAGCAGGCTTGCTCGGCTGTGCTTGTTTTAAGAGCCCAAAATTGAACATTTTCATCAGTTTTGGGCCACTTTTCTTCTTTTTGCTCTGTTTGGTCGTCCCGGATCGATCGTCGTGAGCCGCAAAAAGGATGACGTGTAAGGGCTTTGCCCCCTCAACATGACGGGTGCGATCATACCAGCACTAATGCATCAGATCGCATCAGAACTCTGAAGTTAAACGTGCTTGGGCGACAGTAGTAATAGGACGAGTGACCACCTGGGAAGTCCTCGTGTCGCACCCCCCTTTTTGTTTTGTTTTTTTGCCCCATTCAATCTTGCCAATATGATTTATTCGTCACATTTCAATTATCGAGTCCCACGGCATCTTGGGCAAGACAACTTCGCTTCGCGTAGAGGTTGGGCTCGCAAACCAATGGCGTAGGGCCTGTGACTAGGTCTCCGTCACTCCGGTGTCCATAACTTTTGATTCGTAAGGAGTTATGTGGCGCACAACATATCGTTGGAAAGCTCTTCGAAAGCTCTACGACGGAGGCAGCAAGCCTTCTCGGTTGCGCCTATTTTCAGAGCCCAAAATTGAATATTTTCATCAGTTTTGGGCCACATTTCTTCTTTTTGCACAATTTGATTGTCCCGGATCGATCGTTGTGAACCGCGAAAAGGACGACACATAAGGGCTTTGCGCCCTCAACATGACGGGTAGGATTATACCAACACTAATGCACCATATCCCATAAAAACTCTTAAGCTAAGCGTCCTTGGGCCAGAGTAGTATTAGGAAGTGTGACCCCCTGGGAAGTCCTCGTGTCGCCCCCCCCTCCTTTTTGTTCTATTTTTTTGCCTCGTTCAGGCTTGCCAATATGCTTTATCCGTCACATTTCTATTATCGAGTCCCATGGCATCTTGGGCAAGACAACTTCGCTTCGCGTAGAGGCTGGGCCTGAAAATCGAGGGCTTGGGGCCTATGACCAGGTCTCCGTCATTCCGGTGCCTATAACTTTTGATCCGTAAGGAGTTATGCGGCGCACAGCATACCGTTGGAAAGCTCTCCGAAAGTTCTACGATGAGGGCAGCAGGAATGCTCGGCTACTCCTATTTGTGGAGCCCAAAATCAAACATTTTCATCTATTTTGGGCCACGTTTCTTCTTTTTGCATTGTTTGATCATCTCAAATCGATCGTCGTGAGCCACGAAAAGGATGACGCATAAGGGCTTTGCGCCCTCAACATGACTGGTGCGATCATACCAGCACTAATGCATGGGATCCCATTAGAACTCTGAAGTTAAGCGGCTTGGGCGACAGTAGAAATAGGACAGGTGACCCCCAGGGAAGTCCTCGTGTCGCACCGCCCTTTTTGTTTTGTTTTTTTCCCCGTTCAGGCTTGCCAAGATGTTTTATCCGTCACATTTCTATTACCAAGTCCTATGGTATCTTGGGCAAGACAACTTCGTTTCGCGTAGAGGCTGGGCCCGCAAATCGAGGGCTTGGGGCCTGTGACCAGGTCTCCGTCGTTCTGGTGCCTATAACTTTTGATCCGTAAGGAGTTATGCGGCGCACAGCATGCCATTGGAAAGCTCTAAGTAAGCTCTACGACGAGGACAGCAGGCCTGCTTTGCTGCGCCTATTTTTGGAGCACAAAATCGAACATTTTCATCTATTTTGGGCCACATTTATTCTTTTTTCACAGTTTGATCATCCCGGATCGATCGTTGTGAGCCGCGAAAAGGACGACACATAAGGGCTTTGCGCCCTCAACATGACGGGTGCGATCATACCAGCACTAATGCACCGGATCCCATCAGAACTCTGAAGTTAAGCGTGCTTGGGCGACAGTAGTACTAGGATGGGTGACCCCCTTGGAAGTCCTCGTGTTGCACCCCTTTTTGTTTTGTTTTTTTGCCCCGTTCAGGCTTGCCAAGATGCTTTATCCGTCACATTTATATTATCGAGTTCTACGGCATCTTGGGCAAAACAACTTCGCTTCGCGTAGAGGCTGCGCCCGAAAACCGAGGGCGTGAGGCGTGTGACCTGGTCTCTGTCGTTCCGTTGCCAATAACTTTTGATCCGTAAGGAGTTATGCGGCGCACAGCGTACCGTTGGAAAGCTCTCCGAAAGCTCTAGGACGGGGGCAGCGGCCAATATGCTTTATCCGTCGCTTTTTTATTATTGAGTCTCACGGCATCTTGGGCAAAATAAATTCGCTTCGCGTAGAGGCTGGGCCTGTAAACCGAGGTCGTGGGGCATGGGACCAGGTCTTTGTCATTCCGGTTCCCATAACTTTTGATCCGTAAGGAGTTATCCAGCCCACAGCATACCGTTGGAAAGCTCTCCGAAAGCTCTACATTGGTTACAGCAAGCCTGCTGGGCTGCGCCTATTTTTGGGGCCCAAAATCAAACATTTTCATCAGTTTTGGGCCACTTTTCTTCTTTTTCCACTGTTTCATTGTTTTGGATCGATCGTTGTGACCCGCGAAAAGGACGACACATAAGGGATTTGCGCCCTTAACATGACGGGTGCGATCATACCAGCACTAATGCACCGAATCCATCAGAACTCTGAAGTTAAGCGTGCTTGGGTGGCCGTAGTAATAGGACGGGTGACCCTCTGGAATGTCATCGTGTTTCTCCCCCTTTTTGCTTTGTTTTTTTGCCCCGTTCAGGCTTGCCAAGATGTTTTGTCCGTCACATTTCTATTATCGAGTCCCACGGAATCTTGGGCAAGAAAACTTCGTTTCGCGTAGAGGTTGGGCTCGCAAACTGAGGGCGTGGGGCCTGTGACCAGGTCTCCGTCGCTCCAATACCCCTAACTTTTGATCCGTAAGGAGTTATACGGCGCACAGTATACCGTTGGAATGCTTTTTGAAAGCTCTACGACGAGGGCAGCAGGCCTGCTCGACTGCGCCTGTGTTCAGAGCCCAAAATTGAAAATTTTCATCAATTTTGGGCCACATTTCTTCTTTTTGCACAATTTGATTGTCCTAGATAGATCGTCGTGAGTCGCGAAAAGGATGACACATAAGGGCTTTGTGCCCTCAACATGATGGGTGTGATTATTCCAGCACTAATGCACCGGATCTCATCAAAACTCTGAAGTTAAGCGTGCTTGGGCCAGAGTAGTACTAGGACAGGTGATCCCCTGGGAAGTCCCCGTGTCGCACCCCCCTTTTTGTTTTTTTTTTTGGCCCGTTCAGGCTTGCCAAGATTCTTTATCCGTCATATTTCTATTATCGAGTCCCACAGCATCTTGGGTAAGACAACTTCGCTTCGCGTAGAGGCTGGGCCCGCAAACCGAAGGCGTGGGGCAAGTGACCAGGTCTCCGTCGCTTCGGTGCCCATAACTTTTGATCCGTAAGGAGCTATGCGGCGCAAAGCATACCATTGGAAAGCTCTCCAAAAGCTCTACGATGAGGGCAGTAGGCCTGCTCGGCTGCGCCTATTTTCAGAGCCCAAAATTGAACATTTTTATCTGTTTTGTGCCACGTTTCTTCTTTTTGCACTGTTTGATCATCCCGGATCGATCATCGTGAGCCGCGAAAAGGACGACACACAAGGGCTTTGCACCCTCAAAATGACGGGTGCAATCAAACTAGCACTAATGTCACGCCCCAACTCGACCCCTCTTACAATCAGTCAGGACGCAACGGAATTTCGGCAGCATAACGACAGTAACATGAACATCAGGGCTCTAAACCAACCCTTAATAACAACATACATCAAACTCCACAAATCACCAACCAACTCCACAATCAAATCAACAACATACAACGCAACTATTTCATACATTAAACATTCTTTCATCAACTCATTAATAGTTATGCGCCTCCGTTCCAACATACTACATTTACTATAAAACATACACTTCCAAAATAGATTATAGCCTACCTAGCAACCTAATCATAGACAAAATAAAGACTACTAAGATTGCATCAACTAATTCGTTATCTTTTCAACATCTTTTACATAATGAACTACAAAGCATATAAAAATCTACTAAGTTAATATACAAGATAGTAAAACAATACAACACCAAGGATAAGACTCTAGAACATAGGACTCATCCACGTAAGGCACGTTTTCCACATTCTCCTCTTCAGGAGGCACGTACCCGTAATCCTGTAAAAGTACACCTGTATGCATGCAATAATAGAGAGTGAGCTTATATAAATAAGCCCAGTGAGGATCCGATAGATCTCGAGCAAGGTCTACTAAACTCCTTGGAATAATCATTTGAGTCAGTAAACACACAGTAACATCAATAATACTATCATCACATAACTATATGACCATTCAATAAAGGATACTCTCTCTAGTTGGTGTAGCTCCAAACGCCATCACGATCTCAACCATTCTTCTTGTAACTCCCCATTACTCACGCACCCGGGGTACCCCCAATAACCTCGCCCTCCATGACACCTCCGTCATGCGAGCTGGAGGCGATCTCTGATAGTCATGCCGTTATCAACCCGACAGCCCGATGCTGCCCGAGAGGTGGCACACACATACCAGAGACCCAGCAATAATAATAAACATCAATCATCAATATTCCGAGAGATCAGCAACAAAAGTGCCCGATTCCCGTACTCAATAATCAATCAATAAAACATCAATATAACATTAAACAGCAAACAACTAAGTTAGATGACAAAGTAGGCCATCTAACCGAACATGCATTAAACACACAATCAAACTCTAATTTACCCATCAACAACTCACAATTCAATCACTCAACACCACCCAACCATCTAAAGGCATCGTTCAAGAAATTAAAGAATGACAACCTAAACTTCTAAAATTCATAACTTACAATCTACTAATCCAAACATTGCCAAATCAGTTTCTATCACTCACCCATTCAACCTACTACATTAACCCTCTCGGAAATCCACCATAACACCTCCAAATCATGCCCGATAACCCTAAAACCCTAGGATGTCTTGGCTGGATTTTCCGGGTTTTCACACGAACAATGTAATCGAAAATTCGGCATTACAACAGCGCTAACACGTAATTATCAAGTATTTAGAAATCGACGGCAATCGATTTCGATCAACACAACTCATTTAATTCAACTTTGAACATTTTAATCAAAATTAAATACCCGGAAAATAAAAATTATGCTACATCCGACAGAAATTCGTAGTATTGGTATATAACGATCCCTAGCATGCATGGAGCAATAATCTAACATCAGATTAACATTCTAACGGTTCAATAATTAATTATACGCAAAAACATAAAAATGACATTTTGAGATCTAGAATTTTTCTCTCACCTTTGATCCGAAGTAAAGCTAGGAATGCGTGCAATAGGTGCCCAACAAGCGGAATCTAGCTCGGTTTGAAAAGATTCGGACTTTAAATGAGTTTTCTAAGGCAAAATTACTTTGAAAATAAGTTGAATAAAATCTCTTTTTTTTTCCTAAGCTTTCACGGCTGCAAGGTGTGTGAAAATGTGGTGTTTTGCTTTGTTTCATTGTGTGTTGGTGATATATGCATGAAAGTCAACAAGTCAAATGAAAGTCAAAGTTGAAACTTTAGTATTTTTAGTGTTTTCTTGACTTTAAATGCATTTTATTGATCACCAAAGTTCAAAACAATTATTCAACACTCAAGATAGTTCAAGTAGATTATTTTTAGGTGACAAGAAATTTTACAATCAAACAATTTCACCCGAGTCGGCTTAAAACGCGATTTTTGCAATAGAAGGTGAAAAGTCATATTATTTATTTTCAAATATCTTTTGAATGCACAATTAATCTAAAATCATTTAATACCACAGATAAATACATTTATATTAATATATACTAGGTCAACAAAAGTCAATGCAAGAATCGGGTTTAGAATAAATCACTATTTGACTCAAAAACGCTATTTTTCACCCGAAAAATATATTTAAATTACTATTCTGTTTCAGAATCAATTTTTATCAAACATGGGTCTATTAATAATAGAGGACTAGTTTTTAAGACGTTTAAAACACCCCTGTAAAAATTTTAGCGGACAGGTGTTCAAAAACACTATTCACTAAAAATCGACGATAAAATTTCTGACTCCGTTTTTTATGAAAATTTCATGAATGCACATTTAGCACGTATTAGGAGTATTGACATCAAAATTATAACATTCTAGGTCATATAACACATAAACAGGTCAAATGCACGTAAAACGAGATAAAACACGTAAATCGAGTTAAAGCAGAAAAGTGGGGTTTCACAACTAATGCCCCGGATCCCATCAGAACTCTAAAGTTAAGCATGCTTGGGCGACAGTAGTAATAGGACGGGTGATCCCCGTGTCGCACCTCCCTTTTTGTTTTGTTTTTTTGCCCCGTTCAGGCATGGCAAGGTGCTTTATCTATCATATTTCTATTATCGAGTCCCAAGGCATCTTCGGCAAGACAACTTCGCTTCGCGTAAAGGCTAGGCCCGCAAACTGAAGGCATGGGACCTGTGACCATGTCTCTGTCGTTCCGGTGCCCATAACTTTTGATCTGTACGGAGTTATGTGGCGCACAGTATACCGTTGGAAAGCTATCCGAAAGCTCTACAACGGGGGTAGCAAGCCTGCTCGACTACGCCTGCTTTTGAACCCCAAAATTGAACATTTTCATCAGTTTTGGGCAATTTTTCTTCTTTTTGCACTGTTTTATCGTCTTGGATCGATCGTCGTGAGTCACGTAAAGGATGACTCATAAGGGCTTTGCGCCCTCAACATGATGGGTGTGATCATACCAGCACTAATGCACCGAATCCCTTTAGAACCTTGAAGTTAAATGTGCTTGGGTGACAGTAGTACTAGGACAGGTGACCCCCTTGGAAGTTCTCGTGTTGCACCCCTTTTTGTTTTGTTTTTTTACCCCGTTCAGAATTGCCAAGATGCTTTATCCGTCACATTTCTGTTATCGAGTCCCACGGCATCTTGGGCAAGACCACTTCGCTTTGTGCAGATGCTGGGCCCGCAAACCCAGGGCGTGGGGCTTGTGACCATGTCTCCGTCATTCCGTTGCCCATAACTTTTGATCCATAAGGAGTTATGCGACGCACAACTTACCGTTGGAAAGCTCTCCGAATGCTCTACAACTGAAGCAGCATGTCTGCTCAGCTGCGCCACTTTTTGGAGCCCAAAATTGAACGTTTTCAATAGTTTTGGGCCACTTTTATTCTTTTTGCACTATTTCATCATCCTAGATCGATCGTCGTGTGCCGTAAAAAAGATGAAACATAAGGGCTTTGCACCGTCCACATGACGGGTGGGATCATACCAGCACTAATGCACCGTATTCCATCAGAACTCTAAAGTCAAGTGTGCTTGGACTAGAGTAGTACTAGGATGGGTGACACCCTGGGAAGTCCTCGTGTCTCACCCCCATTTTTGTTTTATTTTTTTGCCCCGTTTAGGTTTGCCAAGATTCTTTATCCGTCACATTTTTATTATCGAGTCCCACGGCATCTTGGGAAAGACAACTTCGCTTTGCATAGAGGATGGGCGTGCAAACCGAGGGCGTAGGGCCTGTGACCAGATCTCCGTCGTTTCGTTGCCCATAACATTTGATCCGTAAGGAATTATGCGGCGCACAGCATACCGTTGGAAAGCTCTACGACGGGGGCGGCATCCAAGATGTTTTAGCCATCACATTTCTATTATTAAGTCCCATGGTATCTTGGGCAAGACACCTTCGCTTTGCGTAAAGGCTGGGCCCGCAAACCAAGGGCATAGGGCCAATCACCAAGTCTTTGTCGTTCCGGTGCCAAAAACTTTTAATCCGTAAAGAGTTATATGGTGCATAGCATACCGTTAGAAAGCTTTTCGAAAGCTCTACGATAGGGGCAGCAAGCCTGCTCGGCTCTCCCTGTTTTTGAAACACAAAATTGAATGTTTTCATTAGTTTTGGGCCACTTTTCTTTTTTTGCACAGTTTCATCTTCCTGGATCGATCGTCGTGAGCCGCATAAAGGATGATACATAAGGCCTTTGCACCCTCAAAATGACGGGTGCAATCATACCACTAATAATGCACCAGATCGCATCAAAACTCTGAAGTTAAGCGTGCTTGGTTGACAGTAGTACTAGGATGGGTGACCCCTTGGGAAGTCCTCATGTTGCACCTCTTTTTGTTATTTTTTTTGTCCCGTTCAAGATTGCCAAAATGCTTTATCTGTCACATTTCTATTATCGAGTCCCATGACATCTAGGGCAAGACAACATCGCTTCGCGTAGATGATGGGCCCGCAAACCGAGGGCGTGGGGCTTGTGACTAGGTCTCCGTCGTTCTGTTGCCCATAACTTTTGATCCGTAAGGAGTTATGCGGCGAACAACATACCGTTGGAAAGCTCTCTGAAAGCTCTACGACGAGGGCAGCAGGCCTGCTCTGTTGTGCCTACTTTTGGAGCCCAAAATGGAACATTTTCATTTGTTTTGGGCCACGTTTCTTCTTTTTGCACTGTTTGATCATCCCGGATCGATCGTTGTGAGCCGCAAAAAGGACGACACATAAGGGCTTTGCGCCCTCAACATGACGAGTGTGATCATACCAGCACTAATGCACCGGATCCCATCAGAACTCTAAAGTTAAGCGTGCTTGGGCGATAGTAGTACTAGGATGGGTGACCCCCTGGGAATTCCTTGTGTTGCACCCCTTTATGTTTTGTTTTTTTGCCCCGTTCAGGCATGCCAAGATGCTTTATCTGTCACATTTCTATTATCGAGTGCCACGGCATCTTGGGCAAGACAACTTCGCTTCGCGCAAAGGCTGGGCCCAAAAACATAGGGCATGGGGCCTATGACCAAGTCTCCGTCGTTCCTGTTCCCATAACTTTTGATCCGTAAGGAGTTATACGGCGCACAGCATACCGTTGGAAAGCTCTCCGAAAGCTCTACGACGGGTGCAACAACTAATATGCTTTGTCCATCACATCTCTATTATCGAGTCCCATGACATCTTGGGCAAGACAACATCGCTTCGCGTAGAGGGTGGGCTCGCAAACCGAGGGCGTGGTACATGTGACTAGGTCTTCGTCATTCTGGTGCCCATAAATTTTGATCCGTAAGGAGTTATGCGACGCACAGCATACCGTTGGAAGGCTCTTCGAAAGCTCTATAAAGGGGGCAGCAAGCCTGCTCTACTGCGACTATTTTTTGAGCCCAAAATCTAACATTTTCATAAATTTTGGGCCACTTTTCATCGTTTTGTACTGTTTCATCATCCTGGATCGATCGTCGTGAGCCGCAAAAAGGACGACACATAAGGGATTTGCGCCCTCAATATGACGGGTGCGATCATACCAGCACTAAAGTACTGGATCCCATCAGAACTTTGAAGTTAAGCGTGCTTGGGCAACAGTAGTAATAGGACGGGCGACCCCCTGGGAAGTCCTCGTGTTGCACCCCCTTTTGTTTTGTTTTTTTGCCTCGTTCAGGTTTGCCAATATGTTTTATCCATCACATTTCTATTATCGAGTCCCACGGAATCTTGGGCAAGACATCTTCACTTCACGTAGAGGCTGGGCCAGCAAACCGAGGGTGTGGGGCCTGTGACCAGGTTTTCGTCGCACCGGTGCCCATAAATTTTGATCTGTAAGGAGTTATGCGACGCACAACATGCCGTTGGAAAGCACTCCGAAAGCTCTAAGACAAGGGCAACTGGCCTACTCGACTGTGACTATTTTTGGTGCCCGAAATAGAATATTTTCATCAGTTTTGGATTACGATTCTTGTTTTTGCACCGCTTGATTGTCCCGTATCGATTGCCGTGAGCCGCGAAAAGGACGACTCATAAGGGCTTTGCGCCCTCAACATGACGGGTGGGATTATACCAGCACTAATGCACCGGATCCTATCAAAACTCTGAAGTTAAGCGTGCTTGGGCCAGAGTAGTACTAGGACGGGTGACCGCCTGGGAAGTCCTCGTTTTGCACCCCCCTTTTTGTTTTCTTTTTTTGCCCCGTTCAGGCTTGCCAAGATGCTTTATCCGTCATATTTCTATTATCGAGTCCCACCGGGTCTTGGGCAAGACAACTTCGTTTCGCGTAGAGGCTGGGCCCGCAAACCGAGGGTGTGGGGCAAGTGACTAGGTCTCCGTCGCTCTGGTGCCCATAACTTTTGATCCGTAAGGAGTTATACCGTGCACAACATATTGTTGGAAAGTTCTCCGAAAGCTCTACGATGAGGGTATCAGGCCTGCTCGGCTGCGCCTGTTTTCGGATCCTAAAATTGAACATTTTCATATGTTTTGGGCCACATTTCTTATTTTTGCATTGTTTGATCATCCCGGATCGATCGTCGTGAGCCACAAAAAGGACGACACATAAGGGCTTTGCGCCCTCAACATGACGGGTGCGATCATACCAGTACTAATGCCCCGAATCCCATCAGAACTCTGAAGTTAAGCATGCTTGGGCGACAGAAGTAATAGGACGGGTGACCCCCTGGGAAGTCCTTGTGTCGCACCACTCTTTTTGTTTTGTGTCTTTGCCCCGTTCAGGCTTGGCAAGATGCTTTATCCGTCACATTTCTATTATTAAGTCCCACGGCATCTTGGGCAAGACAACTTCGCTTCGAGTAAAAGCTGGGCCCACAAACCGAGGGCGTGGGGTCTGTGACCATGTCTCTGTCGTTCCGGTGCCCATAACTTTTGATCCGTAAGGAGTTATGCGGCGCACAGCATACCGTTGGAAAGCTCTTCGAAAGCTCTACGACGGGGGTAGTAAGCCTGCTTGACTACGTCTATTTTTTAAGCCCAAAATCGAACGTTTTCATCAGTTTTGGGCAACTTTTCTTCTTTTTGCACTGTTTCATCATCCTGGATCGATCGTCATGAGCCGCGTAAAGGATGACACATAAGGGCTTTGCGCCCTCAACTTAACGGGTGCGATCATACCAGCACTAATGCCCTAGATCCCATCAGAACTCTGAAGTTAAGCATGCTTGGGCGACAGAAGTACTAGGACAGGTGGCCCCTTGGGAAGTCCTCGTGTTACACCCCTTTTTTTTGTTTTCTTTCCCCGTTCAGGATTGCCAAGATGCTTTATCCGTCATATTTCTATTATCGAGTCCCATGACATGTTAGGCAAGACAACATCACTTTGCGTAGATGCTGGGCCCACAAACCAAGGGCATGGGGCTTGTAACCAGGTCTCTGTCTTTTCGATGCCCATAACTTTTGATCTGTAAGGAGTTAAGCGGTGCACAACATACTATTGAAAAGCTCTCCAAAAGCTCTACAACGGGCACAACATGCCTGCTCAGCTGTGCCAGTTTTCAAAGCCCAAAATCGAACGTTTTCAATAGTTTTGGGGCATTTTTCTTCTTTTTGCACTGTTTTATCGTCCCAGATCGATCGTTGTGTGTTGCGAAAAGGACGAAACATAAGGGCTTTGCGCCCTCAACATGACGGGTGGGATCATACCAGCACTAATGCACCGAATCCCATCAGAACTGTAAAGTTAAGCGTGCTTGGGCCAGAGTAGTACTAGGACGGGTGACCCCCTGATAAGTCCTCGTGTCGTACCCCCATTTTTGTTTTATTTTTTTGCCCTATTCAGGTTTGCCAAGATGCTTTATCCGTCACATTTTTATTATCAAGTCCCACGGTATCTTGGGAAAGACAACTTCGCTTCGCGTAGAGGCTGGGCATGCAAACCGAGGGCGTGGGCCTGTGCCCAGGTCTCCGTCGTTCTGGTGTTCATATCTTTTGATCCGTAAGGAGTTATGCGGCGCACAGCATACAGTTGGAAAACTCTACGATGGGGGCAGCAGCCAAGAAGTTTTATCTATTGCATTTCTATTATTGAGTCCCACGGCATCTTGGGCAAGACAACTTCGCTTCGCGTAGAGGATGGGCCCGCAAACCGGGGACGTGGGGTTGTCACCAGGTCTCCGTCGTTCTGGTGCCCATAAATTTTGATCTGTAAGGAGTTATGCGGCACACAGCATACCATTGGAAAGCTCTCTGAAAGCTCTACGATGGGGGGAGAAACCCCGCTTGGCTACGCCTATTTTCGAAGCCCAAAATCAAACATTTTCATCAGTTTTGGGCTACTTTTCTTCTTTTTGCGCTGTTTCATCGTCCCGGATCGATCGTCGTGAGCCGCGTAAAGGATGACACATAAGGCCATTCCGCCCTCAAAATGACGAGTGCGACTATACCAGCAATAATGCACCAGATCCCATTAGAACTCTGAAGTTAACCGTGCTTGGGCGATAGTAGTACTAGGATGGGTGACCCCCTGGGAAGTCCTCGTGTTGCACCTCTTTTTGTTTTGCTTTTTTGACCCGTTCAAGATTGCCAAGATGCTTTATCTGTCACATTTTTATTATTGAGTCCGACGGCATCTAGGGCAAGACAACTTCGCTTTGCGTAGATGTTGGGCCCGCAAATCGAGGGCATGTAGCTTGTGACCAGGTCTCCATCGCTCCGTTGCCCATAACTTTTGATCCGTAAGGAGTTATTCAGCGCACAACATACCGTTGAAAAGCTCTCCGAAAGCACTACAACGGGCGCAATAAGCTGGCTCGGCTGCGCCTATTTTCGGAGCCCAAAATTGAACCTTCACATTCTTTTTGAGCCACTTTTCTTCTTCTTGCAATGTTTCATCGGCCCAAATTGATCGTCTTGAGCAGCAGAAAGGATGGCACATAAGGGGTTTGCGTCCTCAACATGATGGGTGCAATCATACCAGCACTAATTCCCCTGATCCTATCAGAACTCTGAAGTTAAGCATGCTTGGGCGATAGTAGTAATAAGACGTGTGACCCCCTCGGAAGTCCTCGTGTTGCACCCCCTTTTTGTTTTGTTTTTTGGCCCCGTTCAGGCTTGCCAAGATGTTTTATCTATCACATTTCAATTATCGAGTCCCACGGCATCTTGAGCAAGACAACTTCGATTCGCGTAGAGGCTGGGTCTGCAAACCGAGGGCATGGGGCTTGTGACCTGGTCTCCGTCGCTCCGGTGCCCATAACTTTTGATCCGTAAGGAGTAATGTGGCGCACAACATACCATTGGAAAGCTCTCCGAAAGCTCTACGACAAAGGCAATCGGCTTGCTCGACTGAGCATGTTTTCAGAGATCAAAATTGAACATTTCCAACAGTTTTGGGCCACGTTTCTTCTTTTTGCGCTATTTGATCATCCCGGATCGATCATCGTGAGCCGCAAAAAGGATGACAAATAAGGGCTTTCCACCCTCAACATGACGGGTGCGATCATACCAGTACTAATGCACTGGATCCCATCTGAACTCTAATGTTAAGCGTGATTGGACGACAGCAAAAATAGGACGGGTAACCCCTTGGGAAGTCCTCGTGTCACACCCCTTTTTTGTTTTGTTTTTTTGCCCCTTTCAGGCTTGCCAAGATGCTTTATCCGTCACATTTCTATTATCGAGTCCCACGGCATCTTGGGCAAGGCAACTTCGCTTCGCGTAGAGGCTGGGTCCGCAAACCAAGGGCGTGGGGCCTAGACCAGGTCTCTGTCGTTCTGGTGCCCATAACTTTTGATCCGTAAAGAGTTATGCGGCGCACAGCATACCGTTGGAAATCTTTTTGAAAGCTCTACGACAAGGGCAACATGCCAGCTTAGCTGTGCCTATTTTCAAAGCCCCAAATTGATCATTTTCATCTGTTTTGGGCCACGTTTCTTTTTTTTGCACTGTTTGATCATCTCGGATGGATCGTCGTGAGCCGCGAAAAGGATGACACATAAGGGCTTTGCACCCTCAACATGACGGGTGCGATCATTACCAGCACTAATGCTCTGGATCTTATGTGAACTCTGAAGTTAAGCGTGCTTAGGCGACAGTAGTAATAGGATGGGTGACCCCCTGGGAAGTCCTCGTGTCGCACCCCCCATTTTCTTTTGTTTTTTTTCCCCGTTCTGGCTTGCCAAGATGCTTTATCCGTCACATTTCTATTATCAAGTCCCACGGCATCTTGGGCAAGACATCTTCACTTCGCGTAGATGCTGGGCCCGCAAACCGAGGGCGTGGGGCCTGTGACCAGGTCTTCGTCGCTTCGGTGCCTATAACTTTTGATCTGTATACAGTTATGCGGCACACAGCATGTGAGATCCCATATTTTGCTTTATCTCGATTTGCGAGTTTTACCTCGTTTTACGTGAATTGATCTGTTTATGTGCTACATGACTTATAATGTGTTAAATATGTGATTAATACTCCTAATACGTGCTGAGTGTGCCTTCATGAAATTTTTATCAAAAACGAAATCAGAAATTTTATCGTCGGTTTTGGTGAATAGTATTTTGAACACCTGTCCACTTAAATTTTTACAAGGGTGTTTTAAACATTTTAAAACCTAGTCCTCGGGTATTAATAAACCAGTGTTTGATTAAAACGGATTTGGAATCGATTTTAGAATTTTAAAGATTTTTACATTTTCTTTTGCAAGAAAATGAGTTTTTAGCTGACTCGAGTGAAACTATTTTAATGTAAAACTCTGTCACCTAAAATATATTGTCTAGAATTAATTTAGGTGTTAATTTAATAGTTGAGCAATAAATAGTCAATAAAATGAATTAAAAGACAAGAAAAGACTAAAAAAATGACTTTGTTTCAACTTTGACTATTTTTAATTGTTGATGTTTGCATGATATATCATCAACACACACTTGCAAATCACGAACACACCCTCAAAAACACACACATAGCCGAGAGCTTCAAGGGAGAAAAGAGAAAGAAATTTCAAAGGTTTTCAAAGCAAAATTTCATAGAAAAAGCTAGTTTTTGTCCGTAGTTTTTCATTTTGAGTTGGATTCCGCTTGTTGGGCACGCATAGCACACATATATAGGCTTGTTTCGCATCAAAGGTGAGAGAAAAATTCTAGATCTCAAAAGTCATTTTTTTATGTTTTTTCTTATAATTGCATTTTGAACAGTTAGAATGTTAATTTGAAGTTATATTATTGCTCAGTGCATGCTAAGGATTGATTATTTGTATTCTTGTGAGATTTGAACCGTTGTAGCATAAATTTTTATTTTCGGGTATTTAAAGTTGATAGATTGGCCATTTGTTGATTATTTTGAGTTGTAGTGGTTGGAATCGATTGCCGTCGATTTCTAAAAGTTTGTTAATTACATGGTAGTGCCGTTATAATGCCGAATTTTTGATTACGATGTTTTTGTGGAAATTCTGAAATTTCAGCCTAGGTGCATTGAGGTTTTAAGGTTGTTGGGCTTGATATTGATGTGTCTTGGTTGGTTTCCGAGCGGTCTAATGTAGTTGATTGAATGAGTGAGTGTTAGAAACTGATTTGGAGTTGTTTGGATTAGTGGAATGTAAGATATGACCATTTGAAGTTTAGGTTGTCTTTCTTTAAAATGTTGATCTATGCCTTTAGATGATTGGGTGGTGCGTGAGTGATTGAATTGTGAGTTGTTAATGGTTAGATTAGGGTTTGATTGTGTGTTTAATGCATGTTAAGTTGGATGGCCTACTTTGTCATCCAACTTAGTTGTTTGTTGTTTTAATTGATTACTTGATGTTATATTGATGAAAAAATGATTATTGATTGATTATTGATGAACCGGGAGATAGTCAATGGAAAAGGTTGTCCTCCTGTGATTGATGTTTATTATTATTGCTGAGTCTTGGTATGTGTGTGCCACCTCTCGGGCAGCGTCGGGCTGTCGGGTTGATAACGGCATGACTACCAGAGGCTACCCCCAGCTCGCATGACGGAGGTGTCATGGAGGGAAGGGCTAGTGAGGTACCTCGGGTGCGTGAGTAATGGGGAGTTATAAGAATAATGGTTGAGATCGTGATGGCGTTTGGAGCTACACCAACTAGAGTATCCTTTATTGATTGGTCATTATAGTTATATGATTATATTGTTATTGATGTTTTATTGTGTGTTTACTGCTCAAAGGATCATTTCCAAGGAGTATAGTAAATACTGTTAGAGATCTATCGAATCCTCACTGGGCTTATTTTATATAAGATCACTCTCTATTATTGCATGCTTACAGGTGTCCTTGAGCAAGATTACAGGTACGTGCCTCCAAAAGAGGATAATGTGTCGTATGTGGACGAGTCCTATGTGCCAGAGTCTTGTCCTTGATGCTTGAGATATTGTATACTCTATTATTTTGTATATTAAACTAGTTGTCTTTTAATTACTTTGTAGTTTATGATGTATAAGTTGTAGTAAAGATAATGAACTAAATGATGCTAACTTAGTAGTCTTCCTTTTGTTATGATTAGGTTGCTAGGTTGGTTCAATCTATTTTGAGATGTATGTTAAAGTTAATGTATTATGTGGAACAGAGGCGTATAACTAAGAATGATTATTATATAATATGGTTATGTTGTTTGTGGTTAACTTAATTGAGGAGTTGATTGTTGGATGGTTGAGGAGTTTGGTTGTATGATATTCTGAGAGGTTGGTTTAGAGCCTCGGTGACTTAATTACTGTCGTTATACTTCTGAAATTTCGTTGCGTCTTGACGGATTGTAGGTGGGGTCGAGTTGGGGCATGACATTTAGGTGGTATCAGAGCACATGTTAGCTGTCAGCCAGGGTATTCTCGGAATGTGGGTAATGGTCTTAGCATGAAAGTATGTATGAAGTGAAAGAAAAGTGAACTATGTGTTAATATGGTTAAGTGATTAAGTGATTATGTGATTTAGTGCTTATGTGATTATACGACTAATTTGTTTATGTGATTGATACTTAAGTGATTTATGTGCTTTATATGAGTTTGTTGTTTATGTGTTAATAGTTGTTCATAGTTTGTTCATGTGCTATAACTTGTGCTAACTCTTTGATTAGTAGAATGACTGGTAGACCAAGGACCAGAGGTAGGCCTGAGGTAACTGATGAGGTTCCGAGAAATGTGGCACCAGGCCAAGTTAGGGGTGATGACTGTATAGGTGCAGCTTTTGATAGGATGAACGAGATCATGGCCGGTCAGACACAGTTACTAGCAGGGCAGGCTGCCCAAACTCAAGCATTGCAGAATCAGTTACTAAACGGACAAGGTGGGTACTACGGTCGTGGTACACTAAAAGAGTTTTTAGGGTATTATCCACCGCGGTTTCAGGGGGAACCAGATGATCAGAAAGCTGAGGCATGGATTAGTAAGGTGGAGAAGATTTTTGACCCTCTTGATTATACCGATGAGCGAAAAGGTCACCTTTGCCGTGTACTTGCTGGATGATGAGGCAGAGGAATGGTGGCGCACGGTGAAACTAGCTGGGAGACTTAGGGTATTCCGTATGTTTGGGATACCTTTCTGATAGCTTTCCGAGTGAAGTATGTCCCGAGGATTGTGAGGGAGCGGAGAGAGGCAGAGTTTCTAGCCTTGGTGCAGGGAGATGCTTCAGTGGCTCAGTATGAGGCCACTTTCACTAGGCTGTCCTGGTATGCACTAGAGTATGTGGCTGACGAGGAACATAAGACTCGTAGGTTCATGTTAGGGTTGAGACCCGAGATTCAGGATACGATGGCCCTGAATCGGTATGATATACTTACTGAGGCCTTTGATGCAGCTTCTAGACTGGAGAAGAGAAAGGGGGAACAGATTGTATCTAGCCAGCCTAGCAAGAGGCCATTTCAACAGCAAGGCCAGCAGGGTATGTATAGGCCTTCAGTACACCAGGTTGTGTACAGGGCGCCAGCACAGCAGAGCTCTTACAGACCGCAGGGTCAGCAGAGTTATTATCGGTCGCAGTTTCAGCAAGGGTCTTATCAGGCTCAGTCTCAGTTTAGGTCGGCCTAGTCTCGAGGTCAATATAGGCCTAGTGTTGTGAGACCTCAGCAGTAGGCTGGTACAACTGCTTTCTCAGCTTCTGGTTTTTCTAGGGGAAGTGTCAGTGCTTTGTCACCGCAGTGTACTTACTGCAAGCACCAGGGCCATGTGGAGACCGACTGCAGGGTGAAGACAGGGGCTTGTTTGGGTTGCGGTAGCAATCAGCATAGGGCAAGGGATTGCCCTAGATATCAGAGGACTGAGGGTCGGGCAGCGACCCAGGGTTATCAAGGTCGACCTACTAGTGGTACACCTCAGCAGTAGCGGGTTCAGGCTCGGGCCTATGCAGTTGACTTGGAGGAGATGCCTAAGGAGACTGCAGTTGTGGAAGGTAACTTCCTTATACTTGATCAACTTGTTAAAGTGTTGATTGATTCTGGTGCTACGCATTTCATTACTCCTGCTTGTGTGCAACATGTTAATGTGCAACCTGAAAGACTGCCTTATGTGGTTAAGATTAGTACCTTTTTGACTGATAAGTATATTACTGGCTTAGTATGTTAGGATTGTATAATACATGTTAAGGGGCATAATTTTCCTTCGGACCTTATCTTATTTCCTATCCGGGGGTATGATGTTATCATTGGTATGGATTGGCTTTCTAAGTATGATGCCCAGTTGAACTGTAGAACGAAGGTAGTACAGTTTCGTTTTCCAGATCAGCCAGTAGTTAAGATAGTAAGGAACCGGGGTGCTAAGACGAGTTTTGTTATTTCAGCAACTAAAGCCATTAAGTTAGTGAGTAAGGGGTGTTCGGGTTATCTAGCTTATTTGATCAACAAGCCATCTGATAAGCTACAGTTGGAGGAAGTTCTTATTATTCGGGAATATCCCAATATATTTCCGGAGGAGTTGCCAGGGTTACCGCCAGAGAGAGATGTGGAGTTTGTGATCAATCTTATTCCCGGTACTCAACCTTTTTCTAAATCAGCATAGCGGATGGCACCAGCTGAGTTGAAGGAGTTGAAAACTCAGTTGCAGGAATTGTTAGAGAAGGGGTTCATTCAGCAGAGTTCTTCACCTTGGGGAGCTCCTGTTTTATTTGTGAAGAAGAAAGATGGTACCTTGAGATTATGCATTGACTATCGTGGTTTAAATCAAGTGACCATCAAGAATAAATATCCTTTGCCATTGATTGACGAGTTGTTTGATCAACTTCAAGGAGCCAAGGTCTACTCTAAGTTTGACTTGAGGTAGGGGTATTATCAGCTTCGGATTCGTACGGAGGATGTTCCAAAGTCTGCCTTCAGGACTCAGTACGGGCATTATGAGTTTATAGTTATGCCCTTTGGATTAACTAATGCATCGGCCGCATTTATGGATCTTATGCATCGGGTTTTTCAGCCATACTTGGACCAGTTCGTGGTGATCTTTATTGATGATATCTTGGTTTATTCTAAGTCTGAATTGGAGCACGAGCAACATCTTCGGCTTGTCTTACAGAAGCTGCAGGAGCATCAATTGTTTGCGAAATTTAGTAAATGTGAATTTTGGCTGCAACGTATATCTTTTCTTAGCCATGTTATCACACAGAGCGGTATTTCTGTAGAACCCACTAAGATTGAATTGGTGATGTCTTGGAAACGCCCAGAGAATGTTTCTGAGGTTTGTAGCTTTCTTGGCTTGGCGGGTTATTACCGTAGGTTTGTCAAGGACTTTTCTAAGATTGTTGGGCCACTTTCTAAGTTAACTCAAAAACATACTAGTTTTGTTTGGGATGAGAAATGTGAGAGTAGGTTTCAGGAGTTGAAAAAGAGATTGACTACTGCTCCAGTACTTGCTCTACCCAAGGGGATCGATAATATGGTTATCTACAGTGATGCATCCAAGGAGGGCTTGGGATGTGTACTTATGCAGAATGGTCGGGTTATTGTCTATGCTTCTAGAAAGTTGAAACCATATGAGGTGAACTATCCGACTCATGATCTTGAGTTGGCAGCTGTTGTTTTCTCACTGAAAAAGTGGCGTCATTATCTGTGGGGCAGTAAGTTCGAGATTTTCACTGATCATAAGAGTCTTAAGTATTTATTCTCACAAAAGGAGTTGAATATGCGTCAGCGGAGGTGGAAGGAACTTCTTGAAGATTATAATTGTTCTATCAGTTATATGCTAGGGAAGGCAAATGTTGTGGTAGATGCTCTTAGCCGTAAGGCGAGTGTTTCTTGTTTGGCTGTCAAGAAGTGGGAGGTTCTTGAGGAATTCACTTATTGGAGACCGGAGTTGACTCAGGTTGGGGTGATGTGTTCACATCTCCGTATTCAGCCTTTATTGTTGTCTCAGATCAGAGAAGCTCAGCAACTTGATGTTAAACTTTGGAAGATCAAGGATTAGATCACGGATGATCAGACTGACTTCAAAGTGCACGAGGATGGTATTATTTGGTTTTGGAACAGGGTTTGTGTTCCCGATGAACCGGGTTTGAGGCGAGGTATTCTGGAAAAGGCTCATAATTCTAAGTATACTATTCATCCTCGTGGAACCAAGATGTATCGGGACTTGAAGCAACATTACTGGTGGAATAATATGAAGAGAGAAGTTGCTCAGTTTGTATCTAGATGTTTGACTTGTCAGCGAGTGAAAGCTAAGCATCAACGAACTGCAAGTTTGCTTCAGCCGTTGGCTATACCACGGTGGAAATGGGAGCATATTACGATGGACTTCATCACTGGTTTGCCTAGAACACCGAGAGGTAATGATGCAGTTTGGGTTTTCGTGGATCGTTTGACGAAGACAGCTCACTTCATTTCGATGCGGATGGGAGATGAAGTTGCAAAGTTGACGGATCTTTATTTGGATCAGATTAATAGACTTCACGGGATTCCATCTAGTATTGTATCAGATCGAGATCCTCGATTTACTTCTCGTTTGTGGGAGAAACTTCAGGAGACTTTGGGTACTCAGCTTAATTTTAGTACAGCGTATCATCCACAGACCGACGGTCAGTTTGAGAGGACTATTCAGATTCTGGAAGATATGCTCAGGGCTTGTGTTCTGGACTTCGGGAAGAACTGGGAGAAACATCTACCACTTGCTGAGTTTGCCTATACAATAGTTATTAAGCTACTATTGGGATGGCACCTTTTGCAGCTCTTTACGGTCTTAAGTGCCGTTCACCTTTGTATTGGGATGAAGTGGGGGAGATGAAGACTATTGATCCGACTATCATGCCAGAGCTTCTAGAGAAGATTGAGAATGTTCAGTTGATCAGGCAGAGAATGCTTATGGCGCAGAGTAGATTTAAGAGTTATGCTGATAAGCGTCGTCAGGATTTGGAGTTTGCATTCGGGGATCGGGTTTTCTTGAGATTGTCACCTCATAAGGGGTTTGCTCGTTATGGTAAAGGTGGTAAGCTGAGTTCGAGGTTTATAGGGCCGTTTGAGATTACTAGCAGAGTTGGTAAGTTAGCATATCGGTTGGCTTTACCGGAGAATTTCTCTAATGTCCACGATGTATTTCACGTGTCTAATTTGCGAAAATATAATCCAGATCCTTCTCATATTCTTGAGCAATCTGACTTATGATGAGAGGCCGATTCGTATTCTTGATTAGATGGAACGAGAGTTGAGGTCGAAGAAGATTCCGATGGTCAAGGTGTTATGGAAGCATCACGGTATCGAGGAAGCTACTTGGGAGAGGCGAGATCAGATACAGCAACAGTACCCAGATCTTTTCCATTCAGCAAGTAAAAATTTCGAGGACGAAATTTCTTTAAGGGGGGAAAATGTGAGACCCCATATTTTGCTTTATCTCGATTTGTATGTTCTACCTCGTTTTGCGTGAATTGACCTGTTTATGTACTATATGACTTAGAATGTATTAAATATGTGATTAATACTCCTAATACGTGCTAAGTGTACATTCATGAAATTTTTATCAAAAACGGAATCAGAAATTTTATCGTCGGTTTTGGTAAATAGTATTTTGAATACCTGTTCGCTAAAATTTTTAAAGGGGTGTTTTAAATCTTTTAAAACATAGTCATCGGTATTAATAGACCCGTGTTTGATTAAAACGGATTTGGAATCGGTTTTGAAATTTTAAAGATTTTTACACTTTCTTTTGCAAGAAAACGAGTTTTAAGCCGACTCGGGTGGAACTATTTTAATGTAAAACTCTTTGTCACCTAAAATATATTGTCTAGAATTAATTTAGGTGTTAATTTAATAGTTGAGCAAGAAATAGTCAATAAAATGAATTAAAAGACAAGAAAAGACTAAAAAATGACTTTGTTTCAACTTTGACTATTTTTATTTGTTGACCTTTGCATGATATATCATCAACACACACTTGCAAAGCACAAACACACCTTCAAAAACACACACATAGCTGAGATCTTCAAGGGAGAAAAGAGAAAGAAATTTCAAAGGTTTTCAAAGCAAAATTTCATAGAAAAAGCTAGTTTTTGTCTGTAGTTTTTCGTGTCGAGTTGGATTCCGCTTGTTGGGCACGCATAGCACGCATATCTAGGCTTGTTTCGAATCAAAGGCGAGAGAAAAATTCTAGATCTCAAAAGTCATTTTTTATGTTTTTGCTTATAATTGCATTTTGAATCGTTAGAATGTTAATTTGAAGTTATATTATTGCTCAGTACATGCTAAGGATCGATTATATGTATTCTTGTGAGATTTGAACCGTTGTAGCATTAATTTTAATTTTCGGGTATTTAAAGTTGATAGATTGGCCATTTGTTGATTATTTTGAGTTGTGGTGGTTGGAATCGATTGCCGTCGATTTCTAAAAGTTTGTTAATTACGTGGTAGCACCGTTATAATGCCAAATTTTCGATTGCGATGTTTGTGTGGAAATCCAGAAATTTCAGCATAAGTGCATTGAGGTTTTAGGGTTGTTGGGCTTGATTTCGTTGTGTCTTGGTTGCTTTCCGAGACGGCTAATGTAGTTGATTGAATGGGTGAGTGTTAGAAACTGATTTGGAGTTGTTTGGATTAGTGGAATGTAAGATATGATCATTTGAAGTTTAGGTTGTCTTTCTTTAAAATGTTGATCTATGCCTTTAGATGATTGGGTGGCGTGTGAGTGATTGAATTGTGAGTTGTTAATGGTTAGATTAGGGTTTGATTGTGTGTTTAATGCATGTTAAGTTGGATGGCCTACTTTGTCATCTAACTTAGTTGTTTGTTGTTTTAATTGATTACTTGATGTTATATTGATGAAAATATGATTATTGATTGATTATTGATGAATCGGGAGATAGTCAACGGAAAAGGTTGTCCTTATGTGATTGATGTTTATTATTATTACTGAGTCTTGGTATGTGTGTGCCACCTCTCGGGCAGCGTCGGGCTGTCGGGTTGATAACGACATGACTCCCAGAGACTACCCACAGCTTGCATGACGGAGCTGTCATGGAAGGAGGGGCTAGTGAGGTACCTCGGGTGCGTGAGTAATGGGGAGTTATAAGAAGAATGGTTGAGATCGTGATGGCGTTTGGAGCTATACCAACTAGAGTATCCTTTATTGATTGGTCACTATAGTTATATGATTATATTGTTATTGATGTTTTATTGTGTGTTTACTGCTCAAAGGATCATTTCCAAGGAGTATAGTAAATACTGTTAAAGATCTATCGAATCCTCACTGGGCTTATTTTATATAAGCTCATTCTCTATTATTGCATGCTTACAAGTGTCCTTGAGCAAGATTACGGGTGCATACCTCCAGCAGAGGATAATGTGCTGTATGTGGACGAGTCCTATGTGCCAGAGTCTTGTCCTTGATGCTTGAGATGTTGTATACTATATTATTCTGTATATTAAACAAGTTGTCTTTTAATTACTTTGTAGTTTATGATGTATAAGTTGTAGTAAAGATAATGAACTAAATGATGCTAACTTAGTAGTCTTCCTTTTGTTATGATTAGGTTGCTAGGTTGGTTCAATCTATTTTGAGATGTATGTTAAAGTTAAGGTATTATGTTGGAACAGAGGCGTATAACTAAGAATGATTATTGTATAATATGGTTATGTTGTATGTTGTTAACTTGATTGAGGAGTTGATTGTTGAATGTTTGAGGAGTTTGGTTGTATGATATTCTGAGAGGTTAGTTTAGAGCCTCGTTGACTTAATTACTGTCGTTATACTGCCGAAATTCTCTTGCATCCTGACTGATTGTAGGTGGGGTCGAGTTAGGGCATGACACAGCATACCGTTGGAAAGCTTTCCGAAAGCTCTACGACAGGGGCAGCAAGCCTGCTCTGCTGCGCCTGTTTTCGAAGCCCAAAATCGAACGCTTTCATCAGTTTTGGGCCACTTTTCTTCATTTTGCACTGTTTCATCGTCCTGGATCGATTGTCGTGAGCCGCGTAAAGGATGACACATAACTTCTTTGCACCCTCAACATGACGGGTGAGATCATACCAGCACTAATGCTTCGGATCCCATCAGAACTCTGAAGTTAAGCGTGCTTGGGCGACAGTAGTACTTGGACGGGTGACCCCGTGGGAAGTCCTCCTGTTGCACCCCTTTTTGTTTTGTTTTTTTGCCCCGTTCAAAATTGTCAAGATACTTTATCCATTGCATTTCTATTATCGAGTCCCACAGCATCTTGGGCAAGACAACTTTGCTTCGCGTAGATGCTGGGCCCACAAACCAAGGGCGTGGGGCTTGTGACCAGGTCTTCGTCATTCCGTTGTCCATAACATTTGATCCGTAAGGAGTTATGCAGCACACAGCATACCGTTGGAAATCTCTCTGAAAGCTCTACAATGGGCGTAGCATGCCTGCTCGGCTGCGCCTATTTTCGGAGCCCAAAATTGAACGTTTTCATCAGTTTTAGGCCATTTTTCTTCTTTTTGCACTGTTTCATCGTCCCAAATTGATCGTCGTGAACTACGAAAAGGACGAAACATAAGGGCTTTGCATCCTGAACATGACGGGTGGGATCATACCAGCACTAATGCACCGGATCCCATCAGAACTCTGAAGTTAAGCGTGCTTCGGCCAGAGTAGTACTAGGATGGGTGACCCCCTAGGTAGTCCTCGTGTCGCACCCCCTTTTTTGTTTTATTTTTTTGCCCCGTTCAGGTTTCCCAAGATGCTTTATCCGTCACATTTCTATTATCGAGTCCTACGGCATCTTGGGCAAGACAACTTCGCTTCGCGTAAAGGCTGGGCGTTCAAACTGAGGGTGTGGGGCCTTTGACCAGGTCTCCGTCGTTCCGTTGTCCATAACTTTTGATCCGTAAAGAGTTATGCGGTGCACAGCATACCGTTGGAAAGCTCTACGACGGGGCATCAGCCAAGATGCTTTATCCATCATATTTCTATTATCGAGTCCCATGACATCTTGGGAAAGACAACTTCGCTTTGCATAGAGGTCGGGCCGGCAAACCGAGGACGTGAGGCCTGTCACCAGGTCTCCGTCGTTCCAGTGCCCATACCTTTTGATTCGTAAGGAGTTATGCGGCGCATAGCATACCGTTGGAAAGCTCTCTGAAAGCTCTATGACGGGGGCAGCAATCCTGCTCAGCTCTGCCTATTTTCGAAGCCCAAAATCGAATATTTTTATCAGTTTTGGGCCCTTTTTCTTCTTTCCCCACTGTTTCATTGTCCCGGATCGATCGTCGTGAGCCGCGTAAAGGATGACACATATGGGCTTGCTCCCTTAAAATGACGGGTGCGATCATACAAGCAATAATGCACCGGATCCCATCAGAACTTTGAAGTTAAGCATGCTTGGGCAACAGTAGTAATAGGATAGGTAACCCCCTGGGAAGTCCTCATGTTGCACTCCTTTTTGTTTTGTTTTTTTGCCCCGTTCAGGCTTGCCAAGATGTTTTATCCGTCACATTTCTATTATCGAGTCCCACGGCATCTTGGGCAAGACAACTTCGCTTCGCGTAGGGGCTGGGCCCACAAATCGAAGGAGTGGGGCTTGTGACCATGTCTCTGTCGTTCCGTTCTCCATAAATTTTGATCCGCAAGGAGTTATGCGGTGCATAACATACCGTTGGAAATCTCTCTAAAATCTCTACAACGGGCGCAGCATGCCTGCTCGGCTGCGCCTATTTTTAGATCCCAAAATTGAAAGTTTTCATCAGTTTTGGGCCACTTTTCTTCTTTTTGCACTGTTTCATCATCCCGGATCGATCCTCATCAGCCGCGAAAAGGACGATACATAAGGGCTTTGCTCCCTCAACATGACGGGTGCGAACATACCAGCACTAATGCACTTGATCCCATTAGAACTCTAAAGTTAAGCGTGCTTGGGTGACAGTAGTAATAGGATAGGTGACCCCCTGGGAAGTCCTCATGTTGCACCCCGTTTTTGTTTTGTTTTTCTGCCCCGTTCAGGCTTGCCAAGATGTTTTATCCATTAAATGTCAATTATCGAGTCCCACGGCATCGTGGGCAAGACAACTTCGATTTGTGTAGAGGCTAGGCCCACAAACTAAGGGCGTGGGGCCTGTGACTAGGTCTCCATCGCTCCAGAGCCCACAACTTCTGATTTGTAAGGAGTAATGCGGCGCACAGCATACTGTTGGAAAGCTCTCTGAAAGCTCTACGACGAGGGCAGCAGGCCTGCTCGGCTGTGCCTATTTTCGGAGCGCAAAATTGAACATTTACATCAATTTTGGTCCACGTTTCTTCTTTTTGCACTGTTTGATCATCTAGGATCGATCGTCGTGAGCCGCAAAAAGGACAATACATAAGGCCTTTACGCCCTCAACATGATTGGTGCGATCATACCAGCACTAATGAACTGGATCCCATCAGAACTCTGAAGTTAAGCGTGCTTGGGCGACAATAGTAATAGGATGGGTGACCCCCTGGGAACTTCTCGTGTTGCACTCCCTTTTGTTTTGTTTTTTCGAACCGCTCAGGCTTGCCAAGATTATTATCCGTCACATTTCTATTATCGAGTCCCATGGCATGTTGGGCAAGACAACTTCGCTTCGCATAGAGGCTGGGCCCACAAACCGAGGGCATGGGCCAGTGACCAGGTCTCCGTCCCTCCGGAGCGCATAACTTTTGATCCGTAAGGAGTTATGCGGCACACAGCATACCGTTGGAAAGCTCTCTGAAAGCTCTATGGCGGGGTCAGCAAACCTACTCAGCTGCGCCTATTTTTGAAGCCCAAAATCAAATATTTTCATCAGTTTTAGGCCACTTTTCTTCTTTTTGCACTGTTTCATCGTCCTGGATCGATCGTCATGAGCCGCATAAAGAATGACACATAAGGGCTTTGTGCCCTCAACAATACGGGTGTGATCATACCAGCACTAATGCACCTGATCCCATCAGAACTTTGAAGTTAAGCGTGCTTGGGTGAGAGTAGTACTAGGACGGGTGACCCCGTGGGAAGTCCTCGTGTTGCACCTCTTTTTGTTTAGTTTTTTTGCCCCGTTCAGGATTGCCAAGATGCTTTATCTGTAACATTTTTAAAATTGAGTCCCACGACATCTAGGGCAAGACAACATCGCTTCGCGTGGATGCTAGGCGAGCAAACCGAGGGCGTAGGGCGTGTGACCAGGTCTCCATCCTTAGTTGCCCATAACTTTTGATCCGTAAAGAGTTATGCAGCGCACAACATACCGTTGAAAAGCTCTCTGAATGCACTACAACGGGCGTAACATGCCTACCCGGCTGCGCCTATTTTCGGAGCCCAAAATTGAACATTTTCATCAGTTTTTGGCTATATTTTCTTCTTTTTGTACTATTTCATTGGCCCGGATCGATCGTCGTGAGCTGCAAAAAGGACGACACATAAGGGCTTTGCATCCTCAACATGACGGGTGCGATCATACCAGCACTAATGTACCGGATCCCATAAGAACTCTGAAGTTAAGCGTGCTTGGGTAACAGTAGTAATAGGACAGGTGACCCCCTGAGAAGTTCTCGTGTTGCACCCCCTTTTTGTTTTGTTTTTTTGCCCCGTTCAAGCTTGCCAAGATGTTTTATCCGTCACATTTCTAATATCAAGTCCCATGGCATCTTGGGCAAGAAAACTTCGATTCGCTTAGAGGCTGGGCCTGCAAACCGAGGGCATGGGGCCTTTGACCACGTCTCCGTCACTCCGGTGCCCATAACTCTTGATCCGTAAGGAGTAATGCGGCGCACAGTATACCATTGGAAAGCTCTCCCAAAGCTCTACGTCGAGGGCAACAGGCTTGCTCGGCTGCGCCTATTTTCGAAGCCAAAAATTGAACATTTTCATCAGTTTTGGGCCACATTTTTTCTTTTTGCCTTGTTTGATCCTCATGGATCGATCGTCGTGAACCGCAAAAATGATGACATATAACGGCTTTACGCCCTCAACATGATGGGTGCGATCATACCAGCACTAATGCACTGGATCCCATAAGAACTCTGATGTTAAGTGTGCTTGGACGACAATAGTAATAGGACGGGTGACCCCCTAGGAAGTCCTCGTGTGGCACCCCCTTTTTGTTTTGTTTTTTTGCCCCATTCAGGCTTGCCAAGATGCTTTATCCGTCACATTTCTATTATTGAATCCTACGGCATCTTGGGCAAGACAACTTTCCTTCGCGTAGAGGCTGGGTCCGCAAAACGAGCGTGGGGCCTATTTCTAGGTCTCTGTCGTTCTGGTGCCCATAACTTTTGATCCGCAAGGAGTTATGCGGCGCACAATATACTGTTGGAAAGCTCTCTGAAAGCTCTACGACGAGGGCAACAGGCTAACTTAGCAGCGCCAATTTTTGGAGCCCAAAATCAAACATTTTCATCTATTTTGGGCTACATTTCTTTTTTTTGCACTGTTTGATTATCTCGGATCGATCTCCATGAGCAGCGAAAATGACGACACATATGGGCTTTGTGCCCTCAACATGACGGGTGCGATCATACCAGAACTACGACGGGGGCAGCAAGGAGTTATGCGGGGGCATACTCTTGGAAAGCTCTCCGAAAGCTCTACGATAGGGGTAGCAAGCTTGCTCGTCTGCGCCGGTTTTCAAAGCCCAAAATCGAACGTTTTCATCAGTTTTGGGTCACTTTTCTTCATTTTCCACTATTTTATCGTCCTGGATTGATCGTCGTGAGTCGCATAAAGGATGACACATAAGGGCTTTGCGCCCTCAACATGACGGGTGCGATCATACCAGCACTAATACTCCGAATCCCATCAGAACTCTGAAGTTAAGCGTGCTTGGGTGACAGTAGTACTAGGACGGGTGACCCTCTGGGAAGTCCTCGTGTTGCACCCCTTTTTGTTTTGTTTTTTTGCCCCGTTCAGGATTGTCAAGATACTTTATCTGTCACATTTCTATTATCAAGTCCCACGGCATCTTGGGCAAGACAACTTTGCTTCACGTAGATGCTGGGCCAGCAAACCGAGGGCGTGGGGTTTGTGACCAGGTCTCCGTTGTTCCGTTGTCCATAACTTTTGATCCGTAAGGAGTTATGCGGCGTACAGCATACCGTTGGAAATCTCTCCGAAAGCTCTACAACGGGCGCAACATGCCTGCTTAGCTGCGCCTATTTTCAGAGCCCAAAATAGAACGTTTTCATCAGTTTTGGGCCACTTTTCTTCTTTTTACACTGTTTCATTGTCCCGGATCAATCGTCGTGAGCTACGAAAACGACGAAACATAAGGGCTTTGCGCACTCAACATGACGGGTGGGATCATACCAGCAGTAATGTACCGGATCCCATCAGATCGCTAAAGTTAACCGTGCTTGGGCCAGAGTAGTACTAGGATGGGTGATCCCCAAGGAAGTCCTCGTGTCGCACCCCTTTTTTGTTTTATTTTTTTGCCCCGTTCAGGTTTCCCAAGATGCTTTATCCGTCACATGTCTATTATCGATTCCCACGACATCTTGGGCAAGACAACTTCGGTTCATGTAAAGGCTGGGCCCACAAACCGAGGGCGTAGGGCCTGTAACCAGGACTCCGTTGCTCCAGAGCCCATAACTTTTGATTCATAAGGAGTAATGCGGCGCACAGCATACCGTTGGAAAGCTCTCTGAAAGTTCTACGACGAGGGTAGTAGTCCTGCTCGGTTGCGCCTATTTTCAGAGCTCCAAATAGAACATTTTCATGAATTTTGTGCCACGTTTCTTCTTTTTGCACTGTTTGATCGCCAAGGATCGATCGTCGTGAGCGGCGAAAAAGATGACACATAAGGCCTTTATGCCCTCAACATGACGGGTGCGATTATACCAGCACTAATGTTCCGAATCCCATCAGAACTCTGAAGTTAAGCGTGCTTGGGCGACAATAGTAATAGGACGGGTGACCCCCTGGGAAGTCCTCATGTTGCACCCACTTTTTGTTTTGTTTTTTTGAACCGTTCAGGCTTGCCAAGATGTTTTATGCGTCACATTTCAATTATCGAGTCCCACGGCATCTTGGGCAAGACAACTTCGCTTCGCATAGAGGCTGGGACCGTAAATCGAGGGCGTGGGGTCTGTGACCAGGTCTCCGTCGCTCTGGTGCCCATAATTTTTTATCCGTAGGGAGTTATACGGCGCACAGCATACCGTTGAAAAGCTCTCCGAAAGCTCTACGATGAGGGAGGCAAGTCTGCTCGACCGCGCCTATTTTCAAAGCCTAAAATCGAACATTTTCATCAGTTTTGGGCCACTTTTATTCTTTTTAGACTGTTTTATCATCCCGGATCGTTCGTCGTGAGCCGCGAAAAGGACGAAACATAAGGGCTTTGCACCCTCAATGTGACGGGTGGGATCATACCTGCACTAATGCACCGCATCCGATCAGAACTTTGAAGTTAAGCGTGCATGGGCCATAGTAGTACTAGGACGGGTGACCCCTTGGGAAGTCCTCGTGTCGCACCCCCCTTTTTGTTTTGTTTTTTTGCCCCGTTCAGGCTTGCCAAGATGCTTTATCCATCACATTTCTATTATCGAGTCCCACGGCATCTTGGGCAAAACAACTTCGCTTCGCGTAAAGGGTGGGCCCGTAAACCGAGGGCGTTGGGCCTGTGACCAGGTCTTTGTCGCTCCAGTGCCCATAACTTTTGATCCGTAAGGAGTTATGCGGCGCACAGTATACCGTTGGAAAGCTCTCCGAAAGCTCTACGATGTGGGTAGCAGGCCCAATCGGCTGCGCCTATTTTTGGAGCCAAAAATAGAACATTTTCATCAGTTTTGACCGATGTTTCTTCCTTTTGCATTGTTTGATCATCCAGGATCGATCATCGTGAGCTGCGAAAAGGACAACACATAAGGCCTTTACGCCCTCAACATGATGGGTGCGATCATACTAGCACTAATGTACGGGATCTCATCAGAACTCTCAAGTCAAGCGTGCTTGGGCGACAGTAGTAATAGGATGGGTGACCCCCTGGGAAGTCCTCTTGTTGCACCCCCTTTTTGTTTTGTTTTTTTGAACCGTTCAGGCTTGCCAAGATGTTTTATCCGTCACATTTCTATTATCGAGTCCCACGACATCTTGGGCAAGACAACTTGGCTTAGCGTAGAGGCTGGGCCCGCAAACCGAGGGTGTGGGGCCTGTAACCATGTCTCTGTCGTTTCGGTGCCCATAACTTTTGATCCGTAAGGAGTTATGCGGCGTACAGCATTCCGTTGGAAAGCACTCCGAAGCTCTACGACGGGGGCAGCATGCATGCTCGACTGCGCCTGTTTTTTAAGCCCAAAATCAAACATTTTCAGCAGTATTGGGCAACTTTTGTTCGTTTTGCACTGTTTCATCATCCTGGATCGATCGTCATGAGCCGCGTAAAGGATGACACATGAGGGCTTTGCGCCCTCAACATGATGGGTGTGATCATACCAGTACTAATATACTGGATCCCATAAGAACTCTGAAGTTAAGCGTGCTTGAGCGATAGTAGTACTAGGACGGGTGACCCCTTGTGAATTCCCCGTGTTGTACCCTTTTTGTTTTGGTTTTTTGCCCCGTTCAGGATTGCCAAGATGCTTTATCCGCCACATTTCTATTATCGAGTCCCATGGTATCTTTGGCAAGACAACTTCGCTTCGCGTAGATGCTGGGCCCGCAAAACGAGGGCGTGGGGCTTGTCACCAGGCCTCTATCGTTCCTTTGTCCATAATATTTGATCCGTAAGGAGTTATGCAGCGCACAACATACTGTTGGAAAGCTCTCCGAAAGCTCTACAATGGGCGCATCATGCCTGCTCGGCTGCACCTATTTTCAGAGCCCAAAATCGAATGTTTTCAACAATTTTGGGCTACTTTTCTTTTTTTTGCACGGATTCATTGTCCCAGATCGATCGTCGTGTGCTGAGAAATGGACGAAACATAAGGGCCTAGCGCCCTCAACATGACGGGTGGGATCATACCAGCACTAATGCACCGGATCCCATTTGAACTCTGAAGTTAAGCGTGCTTGGGCCAGAGTAGTACTAGGACGGGTGACCCTTTGGGAAGTCCTCGTATCGCACCCCCTTTTTTGGTTTATTTTTTTTTACCCTGTTCAGGTTTGCTAAGATGCTTTATCCGTCACATTTTTATTATCGAGTCCCACGGCATCTTGGAAAAGACAACTTCGCTTCGCGTAGAGTCTGGGCAAGCAAACCGAGGGCGTGGGGCCTGTGACCAGGTCTCCGTCGTTCCGGTGCCCATAACTTTTGATCCGTAAGTAGTTATGTGGTGCGCAGCATACCGTTGGAAAGTTCCACGACAAGGGCAGCAACCAAAATGTTTTATCCGTCACATTTCTATTTTTGAGTCACACGGCATCTTGGGCAAGACAACTTCACTTCGCATAAAGGCTGGGCCTGCAAACCGAGGGCGTGGGGCTTGTCACCTGGTCTCCGTCGTTGCGATGCCCATAACTTTTGATCCGTAAGGAGTTATGCGGCACACAGCAAACCCTTGGAAAGCTCTCCGAAAGCTCTACGATGGGGGCAACAAGCCTGGTCGGCTCGCCTATTTTCGAAGCCCAAAATCGAACGTTTTCATCAGTTTTGGGCCACTTTTCTTCTTTTTTGCACGGTTTCATCATCTCGGATCGATCGTCGTGAGCCGCGTAAAGGATGACCCATAAGGCCTTTGCACCCTCAAAATGACGGGTGCGATCATACCAGCAATAATGCATTAGATCCCAACAGAACTCTGAAGTTAAGCGTGCTTGGGCGACAATAGTACTAGGACGGGTGACCCCTTGGGAAGTTCTCGTGTTGCACCTCTTTTTGTGTTGTTTTTTTGCCCCATTCAAAATTGCCAAGATGTTTTATCTGTCACATTTCTATTATCGATTCCCACGGCATCTTGGGCAAGACAACATCGCTTCGCGTAGATGCTGGGCCCGCAGACCGAGGGCGTGGGTCTTGTGACTAGGTCTCCGTCGTTCCATTGCCCATAACTTTTGATCCGTAAGGAGTTATGTGACGCACAGAATACCGTTGGAAAGCTCTCCGAAAGCACTACAATAGATGCAACATGCCTGCTCGGCTGCGCCTATTTTTGGAGCCCAAAATCGAATGTTTTCATCAGTTTTGGCCATTTTCTTCTTTTTGCACTGTTTCATCGGCCCGAATCGATCATCGTGAACTACAAAAAGGATGACACGTAAGGGCTTTGTACCCTCTACATGACGGGTACGATCATACCAGCACTAATGCAGCAGATCCCAACAGAACTCTGAAATTAAGCATGCTTGGGCGACCATAGTAATTGGACGGGTGAACCCTTGGGAAGTCCTCGTGTTGCACCCCCTTTTTGTTTTGTTTTTTTTCCCCGTTCATGCTTGCCAAGATGTTTCATCTGTCATATTTCTATTATCGAGTCTCACGGCATCTTGGGAAAGACAACTTCGTTTCGCGTAGAGGCTGGGCCCGCAAACCGAGTGCGTGGAGCCTGTGACCAGGTCTCCGTCGCTCCGGTGCCCGTAAATTTTGATCTGTAAGGAGTTATACAGTGCACAGCATATCGTTGGAAAGCTCTCCAAAAGCTCTACGACAAGGGCAACAGGCCTGCTCGGCTGCTCCTGTTTTCGGAGCCTAAAATTGAATATTTTTATCAATTTTGTGCCACATTTCTTCTTTTTGTACTGTTTTGTTGTCCTGGATCGATCGTCGTGAGCCGCGAAAAGGATGACACATAAGGGTTTTGCGCCCTCAACATGGCGGGTGCGATCATACCAGCACTAATGCACCGGATGCCATTAGAACTCTTAAGTTAAGCGTGTTTGGGTGGCAGTAGTAATAGGACAGGTGGCCCCCTGGAAAGTCCTCGTGTTGCACACCCCTTTTTGTTTTGTTTTTTGGCCCCGTTCAGGCTTGCCAAGCTGCTTTTTCCGACACATTTCTATTATCGAGTCCATGTCATCTTGGGCAAGACAACTTCGCTTCGCGTAGAGGCTGGTCTAGCAAACCGAGGTCTCCATCGTTCCTGTGCCCTTAATTTTTGATCCGTAAAGAAGTATGCGGCGCAAAGCATACCGTTGGAAAGCTCTCCGAAAGCTCTACGACGGGGGCAACAACCAAGATAATTTATCCATCACTATTCTATTATCGAGTCCCATGCAATCTTGGGCAAGACAACTTCGCTTCGCGGAGGGTTTGGGCCCGCAATCCAAGGGCGTGGATCTAGTGACCAGGTCTCCGGCGTTCAATTGCCTATAAGTTTTGATCCGTAAGGAGTTATGCAGCGCACAACATACCTTTGGAAAGCTCTCTAAAAGCTCTACAAGGGGGGCAGGAAACCTGCTTGGCTGCACTTATTTTTGAAGCCTAAAATCGAATGTTTTCATTAGTTTTGGGTCACTTTTCTTTTTTTTTGCACTGTTTCATCGTCCTGGATCGATCGTCGTGAGACGCGAAAAGGGCGACACATAAGGGCTTTGCGCCCTCAACATGACGGGTGCGATCATACCAGCACTAATGCACTGGATCCCATCAGAACTCTGAAGTTAATCGTGATTGGGCGACAGTAATAATAGGACGGGTGACCCCCTAAGAAGTCCTCGTGTTGCACCCCCTTTTTGCTTTTGTTTTTTTTCCCCGTTCAAGCTAGCCAAGATGTTTTATCCGTCATATTTTTTTTATCGCATCCTACGGCATCTTGGGCAAGCCAACTTCGCTTCACGTAGAGGTTGGGCCCACAAAACGAGGGCGTGGGGCCTGTGACCATGTCTCCGTCGCTCTGGTGCCCATAACTTTTGATCCGTAAGGAGTTATACGACGCATAGAATACTGTTGGAAAGATCTACGAAAGCTCTACGATAGGGGCACCAAGCTTGCTCGGCTGTGCCTATTTTCAGAACCCAAAATCGAACGTTTTCATCAGATTTGGGCCACTTTTCTTCTTTTTACATTATTTCATCGTCTCGGATCGATCATCGTGAGCCGCATAAAGGATGACACAAAAGGACTTTGTGCCCTCAACATGACGGGTGCGATCATACCAGCACTAATGCACCGGATCCCATCAAAACTCTAAAATTAAGCGTGCTTGGGCGACAGTAGTACTAGGATGGGTGACCCCATGGGAAGTCCTCGTGTTGTACCCCTTTTTGTTTTGTTTTTTTGCCCCGTTCAGGCTTGCCAAGATGCTTTATCTGTCACATTTCTATTATCGAGTCCCACGGAATCTTGGGCAAGATAACTTCGCTTCGCGTAGAGGCCGGGCCAGGAAACCGAGGGTGTGGGGTCTGTGACCAGGTCTCTATCGTTCTGGTGCCCATAACTTTTGATCCATATGGAGTTATACGGCGCACGGCATAACATTGAAAATCTTTCCAAAAGCTCTACGACGGGGGCAGCAAGCCTGCTCTACTACGCCTATTTTTGGTGCCCAATATTGAATGTTTTCATCAATTTTGGGCCACTTTTCTTCTTTTTGCACTGTTTCATCGTCCCGGATCAATTTTCGTGAGACGCGTAAAGGATGACACATAAGGTCTTTGCGCCCTCTACATGACCGATGCGATCATACCAGCACTAATACACCGGATCCCATCAGAACTCTGAAGTTAAGTGTGCTTGGCGACAATAGTACTAGGACGGGTGACCCCATGGGAAGTCCTCGTGTTGTACCCCTTTTTGTTTTGTTTTTTTGCCCGTTCAGGCTTGCCAGGATGCTTTATCCGTCACATATCTATTATCGAGTCCCACGGCATTTTGGGCAAGACAACTTAGCTTCGCGTAAACGCCGGGCTTGGAAACTGAGGGCGTGGGGCCTATGACTCGGTCTTCGTCGCTCCGGAGCCCATAGCTTTTGATCCATATGGAGTTATGCGGCGCAAAGCATATAGTTGAAAAGCTCTCCGAAAGCTCTTCGACGGGGAAAGCAAGCCTGCTAGGTTGCGCCTGTTTTCGCAGCACAAAATCGAATGTTTTCATAAGTTTTGGGCCACTTTTCTTCTTTTTGCACTGTTTCGTCATCCCGGATCGATCGTCGTGAGCCACAAAAAGGACGACATGTAAGGGCTTTGCGCCATCAACATGACGGGTGTGATCATACCAGTACTAGTACAACGGATCCCAAAAGAACTCTGAAGTTAAGCGTGCTTGGGCGACAGTAGTAATAGGACGGATCACCCCATGGGATGTCCTCACGTTGCACCCCTTTTTTGTTTTGTTTTGTTGCCCCGTTCAGGCTTGCCAAGATGCTTTATCCGTCACATATCTATTATCGAGTCCCATGGCATCTTGGGCAAGACAACTTCACTTCGCGTAGACGCCGGGCCTGGAAACTGAGGGTGTGGGGCCTGTAACCAGGTCTCTGTCATTTCGGAGCCTATAACTTTTGATCCATAAGGAGTTATATGGCGCACAGCATAATGTTAAAAATCTCTCTGAAATCTCTACGACGGGGGCAGCAAGCCTGCTTTGCTGCGCCTATTTTTGGAGCCCAAAATTGAATGTTTTCATCAGTTTTGGGCTACTTTTCTTCTTTTTGCAATGTTTCATCGTCCCGGATCGATCGTCGTGAGCCGCGAAATGGACGACAAGTAAGGGCTTTGCGCCCTCAACATGACGGGTGTGATTATACCAGCACTAATGCACTGGATCCCATCAGAACTCTGAACTTAAGCGTGCTTAGGCGACAGTAGTAATAGGAGAAGTGACCCCCTAGGAAGTCCTCGTGTTGCACCTCATTTTTGTTTTGTTTTTTTTCCCCATTCAGGCTAGCCAGGATGTTTTATCTGTCATATTTCTATTATCAAGTCCTACATCATCTTGGGCAAGACAACTTCGCTTCTTGTAGAGGCTGGGCCTGCAAACCGAGGGCGTGAGGCCTGTGACCAGGTCTCCGTTGCTCCGGTGCCCATAACTTTTGATCCGTAAGGAGTTATGCAGCTAACAGCATAACGTTGAAAATCTCTTCGAAAGCTTTATGATGGGGGCAGCAAGTCTGCTCTGCTGCGCCTGTTTTTGGAGCCCAAAATTGAATATTTTCATCAATTTTTAGCCATTTTCTTCTTTTTGCAATGTTTCATCATCCCGGATCAATCGTCGCGAGTCGCGAAATGGACGAAACATAAAGGCTTTGCGCCCTCAACATGATGGGTACAATCATACTAGCACTAATACATCGGATCCCATCAGAACTTTGAAGTTAAGCGTGCTTCGGCGACAGTAGTAATAGGACGGGTGACCCCCTGGGAATTCCTCGTGTTGCACCCCCTTTTGTTTTATTTTTTTGCCCCGTTTGGGCTTGCCAAGATGTTTTATTCGTCACATTTCAATTATCGAGTCCCATGGCATCTTGGGCAAGACAACTTCACTTCGCGCAGAGGTTGGGCCCGCAAACCGATGGCTTGGGGCCTATGACCACATCTCCGTCGTTCCGGTGCCCATAACTTTTTATCGGTAAGGAGTTATGTGGCGCACAACATACCGTTGTAATGCTCTCCGAAAGTTCTATGACGGGGACAGCAAGCCTGCTTTGCTGCGCCTATTTTTAGAGCTGAAAATCGAACATTTTCATCAGTTTTGGGCCACTTTTCTTCTTTTTCCACTGTTTGATCTTGCTGGATCGATCGTCGTTAGCCGCGAAAAGGACGACAAATAAGGGCTTTGCGATCTCAACATGACGTGTGCGATCATACCAGAACTAATGCACCAGATCCCATCAGAACTCCGAAGTTAAGCGTGCTTGGGCCAGAGTAGTACTAGGACGGGTGACCCCCTAGGAAGTCCTCGTGTTGCACCCCCTTTTTTGTTTTGTTTTTTTGCCCCGTTCAGGCTTGCCAAGATACTTTATCCGTCACATTTCTATTATCGAGTCCCACGGCATCTTTGGCAAGACAACTTCGCTTCGCGTAGAGGCTGGGCCAGCAAACCGAGGGCGTGGGGCCTGTGCCTAGGTCTCCGTCGCTACGGTGCCCATAACTTTTGATCCGTAAGGAGTTATGCGATGCACAACATACCGTTGGAAAGCTCCCCAAAATCTCTACGATAGGGGAAGCAAGCGTGCTCGGCTGCACTTGTTTTCGGAACCCAAAATCGAAAAAAATTTCATCAGTTTTGGGCCACTTTTTTTTCTTTTTGCACTATTTGATCGCCCCGGGTCGATCCTCGTGAGGCGCAAAAGGGACGACACATAAGGGCTTTGCGCCCTCAATATGACGGGTGCGATCATACCAGTACTAATGCACTGGATCCCATCAGAACTCTGAAGTTAAGCGTGCTTGGGCCAGAATAGTACTAGGGGGGTGACCCCCTGGGAAGTCCTCACGTTGCACCCCCCCATTTTGTTTATTTTTTTTACCCTGTTCAGGCTTGCCAAGATGCGTTATCTGTCACATTTCTATTATCGAGTCCTACGGGATCTTGGGCAAGACAACTTCGCTTTGCGTAGAGGTCGGGCCCACAAACCGAGGGCGTGGGGCCTATGACTCGGTCTCCATCGCTCCGGTGCCCATAGCTTTTGATTCGTAAGGATTTATGCGGTGCAAAGCACATAGTTGGAAAGCTCTCCGAAAGCTCTTCGATGGGGGAAGCAAGCCTGCTATGCTGTGCCTATTTTCGAAACATAAAATCGATTGTTTTCATAAGTTTTGGGCCACTTTTCTTCTTTTTGCACTGTTTCGTCGTCCCGAATCGATTGTCGTGAGCCGCAAAAAGGACGACAGGTAATGGTTTTGCGCCGTCAACATGACGTGTGCGATCATACTAGCACCAATGCAATGGATCCCATAAGAACTCTGAAGTTAAGCGTGCTTGGGCAACAGTAGTAATAGGACGTGTCACCCCTTGGGAAGTCCTCGTGTTGCACCCTCTTTTTGTTTTGTTTTTTTTCCCAGTTCAGGCTTGCCAAGATGCTTATCTGTCATATTTCTATTATCGAGTCCCACGGCATCTTGGGCAAGACAACTTCACTTCGCGCATAGGCTGGGCCCACAAACCAAGAGTGTGGGGCCTGTGACAAGGTATCCTTCGTTCCGGTGCCCATAACTTTTGGTCCGTAAGGAGTTATGGGGCGCACAGTATACCGTTGGAAAGCTCTCCAAAAGCTCTACAACGAGGGCAGAAAGCTTGCTCAGCTACTCTTGTTTTTGGAGCCCAGAATCGAATGTTTTTTTCAATTTTAGGCCACTTTTCTTTTTTTTGCACTGTTTTATCATCCCGGATCGATCGTTGTGAGCCGTAAAAAAGGATGACACATAAGGGCTTTGCGCCCTTAACATGACGGGTGCGATCATACCACCACTAATGGACCGAATCCCATCAGAACTCTGAATTTAAGCGTGCTTAGGTGATAGTAGTACTAGGACGGGTAATCCCTTGGGAACTCCTCGTGTTGCACCCCCTTTTTGTTTCGTTTTTTTGCCCCGTTCAGGCTTACCAAGATGCTTATCCATCACATTTCTATTATCGAGTCCCATGGCATCTTAGGCAAGACAACTTTGCTTCGCGCAGAGCCTGGGCCAGTAAACCGAGGGCATGGGGCCTGTGACAAGGTCTCCTTTGTTCCGGTGCCCATAACTTTTGATCCGTAAGGAGTTATGCGGCGCACAGCATACTGTTAGAAAGCTCTCCGAAAGGTTTACAAGGGGGGCAGCAGGCCTGCTTTCCTGCTCCTATTTTCGGAGCCCAAAATCGAACGTTTTCATAAGTTTTGGGCCACTTTTCTTCTTTTTGCACTGTTTCATCATCGCGGATTGATCGTCGTGAACCGCAAAAAGGACGACACATAAGGGCTTTGTGCCTTCAACATGACGGGTGCGATCATACCAGCACTAATGCACCGGATCCCATCAGAACTCAGAAGTTGAACGTGCTTGGGCCATATTAGTACTAGGACATGTGACCCCGTGGGAAGTCCTTGTGTTGTACCCCCATTTTGTTTTGTTTTTTTGCCCCGTTCAGGCTTGCCAAGATGTTTTATCCGTCACATTTCTATTAATGAGTCCCACGGTATCTTGGGCAAGACAACTTCGCTTCGCGTAGAGTCTAGGCCCACAAACCGAGGGCGTGGGGCCTGTGACCGTAAGGAGTTATGTGGCGCACAGCATTCCGTTGGAAAGCTCTCCGAAAGCTCTACAACGGGAGCAGCAAGCCTGCTCGACTGTGCCTATTTTTGGAGCCCAAAATCAAACGTTTTCATCAGTTTTGGGCCACTTTTCTTCTTTTTGCACTGTTTCATCATCCCAGATCGATCGTCGTGAACCGTGAAATGGGCGACACATAAGGGCTTTGCGCTATCAACATGACGGGTGTGATCATATCAGCACTAATGGAGCGGATCCCATCAGAACTCTGAAGTTAAGCTTGCTTGGGAGATAGTAGTAATAGGACGGGTGACCCCCTGGGAAGTCCTCGTGTTGCACCCCCTTTTTGTTATGTTTTTTTTCCCCGTTCAAGCTTGCCAAGCTGCTTTATTCAACACATTTCTATTATCGAGTCCCATGGCATCTTGGGCAAGACAACTTCGCTTCGCGTAGAGGCTGGGCCTGCAAACCGAGGGCGTGGGGCTTTTTACCAGGTCTTCGTCGTTCCGGTGCCCATAACTTTTTATCCGTAAGGAGTTATTCGTCATACAGCATACCGTTGGAAAGCTCTCCGATAGCTCTACAATGGAGGCAACAAGTTTGCGTAGCTGCGCCTATTTTTGAAGCCCAAAATCAAATGTTTTCATCAATTTTGGGCCAATTTTCTTCTTTTTGCACTGTTTGACCTTCCCGGATCAATCGTCGTGAGTCACGAAAAGGATGACACAAAAGGGCTTTGTGCCCTCAACATGACGGGTGCGATCATACCAGCACTAATGCATTGGATCCCTTTAGAACTCTGAAGTTAAGCGTGCTTTGGCGATAGTAGTAATAGGATAGGTGACCCCTTGGGAAGTCCTCGTGTTGCACCCTCTTTTTGTTTTGTTTTTTTTGCCCCGTTCAGGCTTGCCAATATGCTTTATCCGTCACATTTCTATTATCGAGTCCCACTGCATCTTGGGCACGACAAGTTCGCTTCTCGTAGTGGCTGGGCCTGCAAACCGAGGACGTGGGGCCTGTGACAAGGTCTCCGTCGTTCCGATGCCCATAAATTTTGATCTATAAGGAGTTATGCGATGCATAGCATACCGTTGGAAAGCTCTCCGAAAGCTCTACGACGGGGGTAGCAAACCTCCTATACTACGCTAGTTTTTTGATCCCAAAATCGAACATTTTCATCAATTTTAGGCTAGTTTTTTTCTTTTTAGACTGTTTCATCGTCCCGAATCGATCGTCGTGAGCTGCAAAAAGGACGACACATTAGGGCATTGCACCCTCAACATGACGGGTGCGATCATACCAGCACTAATGCACCAGATCCCATCAGAACTCTAAAGTTAAGCGTGCTTAGGCGGCCGTAGTACTAGGACGGGTGACCCCCTGGGAAGTCCTCGTGTTGCAACCCTTTTTGTTTTGTTTTTTTGCCCTGTTCAGGCTTGCCAAGATTCTTTATTTGTCACATTTCTATTATCGAGTCCCACGGCATCTTGGGCAAGACAACTTCACTTCACGTAGAGGCCGGGCCCGTAAACCGAGGGCGTGGGGCCTCTGACCAAGTCTTTGTCGCTCTGGTGCCCATAACTTTTGATCCATAAGGAGTTATGCGGCGGGCAACATACCATTAGAAAGCTCTTCGAAATTGCTATGACGGGGGAAACAAGCATGCTCGGCTGTGCCTATTTTTGGAGCCCAAAGTCGATCGTTTTCACCTATTTTGGGCCACACTTTTTCTTTTTGCGTTGTTTGATCGTCCTCGATCGATCGTCGTGAGCCACGAAAATGATGACACATAAGGGCTTTGCACCCACAACATGACGGGGCCAATCATACCAGCACTAATGCACTGGATCCCATCAGAACTCTGAAGTTAATGGTACTTGGCCAAGAGTAGTACTAGGACGGGTGACCCCCTTGGGAAGTCCTCGTGTTGCATCCCCCTTTTTGTTTTGTTTTTTTGCCCCGTTCAGGCTTGCCAAGATGCTTTATCCGTCATATTTCTATTATCGAGTCCTACGGCATCTTGGACAAGACAACGTTGCTTTGCGTAGAGGCTGGGCCTGCAAACCGAGGGAGTGGGGCCTGTGATCCAGTCTCCTTCACTTCGGTGCCCATAACTTTTTATCCGTAAGGAGTTATGCGGCGCACAACATACTGTTGAAAAGCTCTCCGAAAGCTCTACAACGGGGAAAGCAAGCCTGTTAGGCTACGCCTGTTTTCGGAGCCCAAAATTGATTGTTTTCATAAGTTTTGGGCTATTTTTCTTCTTTTTGCCCTGTTTCATCATCCCGGATCGATTGTCGTGAACTGCGAAAATAACGACACGTATGGCCTTTTTGCCCTCAACATGACGGGTGTGATCATACCAGTACAAATGCACCAAATCCCATCAGAACTTTGAAGTTAAGCGTGCTTGGGCGACAGTAGTAATAGGACAGGTGACCCCTTGGGAAGTCCTCGTGTTGCACCCCCTTTTTGTTTTGTTTTTTTGCCCTGTTCAGACTTGCCAAGATGCTTATCCGTCACATTTCTATTATCGAGTCCCACGACACCTTGGGCAAGACAACTTCGCTTTGCACAGAGGCTTGGCCCGCAAACTGAGTGTGTGCGGCCTGTGACAAGGTCTCTGTCGTTCCGATGGCCATAAATTTTGACCCGTAAAGAGTTATGTGGCGCACAGCATACCGTTGGAAAGCTCACCGAAAGTTCTACGACGGGGGTAGCAAGCCTGCCCAGCTACGCCTATCTTTGGGGCCCAAAATCGAATGTTTTCATCAGTTTTGGGCCACTTTTCTTCTTTTAGCACTGTTTCATCATCCCGGATCGAACGTCGTGAGCCGCGAAAAGGACAACACATAAGGGTTTGCGCCCTCAACATGACGGGTACGATCAAACCAGCACTAATGCACTGGATTCCATTAGAACTCTGAAGTTAAGCATGCTTGGACGACAGTAGTACTAGGAAGGGTGACCCCGTCGGAAGTCCTCGTGTTGCACCCCTTTTTGTTTTGTTTTTTTGCCTCGTTCAGGCTTGCCAAGATGCTTTATCAGTCACATTTCTATTATCGAGTCGTACGGCATCTTGGGCAAGACAACTTCACTTCGCGTAGAGGCTAGGCCAGCAAACCGAGGGAGTGGGGCCTGTGACCATGTCTCCGTCGCTCCGGTGCCATAACTTTTGATCCGTAAGGAGATATGCGGCGCACAGCATACCGTTGGAAAGTTCTCCGAAAGCTCTACGACGGGGCCAGCTGGCTTGTTCTGCTGTGCCTATTTCCAAAGCCCAAAATCGAACGTTTTCATTAGTTTTGGTCCACTTTTCTTCTTTTTGCACTGTTTGATAATCTCGGATCAATCGTCGTGAGCCGCGAAAATGACTACACATAAGGGCTTTGCACCTTCAACATGACGGGTGCGATCATACGAGCAGTAATGCACCGGATCCCATCAGAACTCTAAAGTTAAGCGTGCTTGGGCGACAGTAGTACTCGGACGAGTGACCCCTTGGGAAGTCTTTGTGTTGCACCCCTTAACTTTTGATCCGTAAGGAGTTATGCGGCGCACAACATACCATTGAAAAGCTCTTTGAAAGCTCTACGACAAGGTAAGGAAGCCTGCAAGCCTGTGCCTATTTTCGAAGCCCAAAATCGAACGTTTTCATAAGTGTTGGGTTACTTTTTTTTCTTTTTGTACTATTTTATCATCCCGGATCGATCGTCGTGAGCCGCGAAAAGGATGACACGTATGGCCTTTGCGCCCTCAACATGACGGGTACGATCATACCAGCACTAATGCATTGGATCCCCTCAGAACTCTGAAGTTAAGCGTGCTTGGGCAACAGAAGTAATAGGACGGGTGACCCCTTGGGAAGTCCTCATATTGCATCCCCTTTTTGTTTTGTTTTTTTGCCCCGTTCAAGCTTGCCAAGATGCTTATCTGTCACATTTCTATTATCGAGTCCCACGGCATCTTGGGCAAGACAACTTTGCTTCGTACAGAGGCTGGGCCCACAAACCAAGGGTGTGGGGCATGTGACAAGGTCTCCGTCGTTCCGGTGCCCATAACTTTTGACCCGTAAGGAGTTATGCGGCGCACAACATACCATTGGAAAGCTCTACGAAAGCTCTATGACGGGGGAAGTAACCCTGCTCAGCTACGCCTATTTTCAGAGCCTAAAATCTAATGTTTTCTTCAGTTTTGGGCCACTTTTCTTCATTTTGCACTGTTTCTTCGTCCCGGATCAATCGTTGTGTGTCACGAAAATGACGACATATAAGGTCTTTGCGCTATCAACATGACGATTGCAATCATACCAGTACTAATGCACCGGATCCCATCAGAACTCTGAAGTTAAGCGTGCTTGGGCCAGAGTAGTACTAGGACGGATGATCCCCTGGGAAGTCCTCGTGTTGTACCCCTCTTTTTGTTTTGTTTTTTTGCCCCATTCAGGCTTGCCAAGATGCTTTATCCATCACATTTCTATTATCGAGTCCCACGGCATCTTGGGCAAGACAACTTCGCTTCGCATAGAGGCTGGGCCCGCAAACCGAGGGCGTGGGGCCGGTGACCAGGTCTCCATCATTTTGGTGCCTATAACTTTTGATCTGTAAGGAGTTATGCGTTGCACAATATACCGACAGAAAGCTCTCCGATAATTCGATGATGGGGGCAGCAAGCCTGCACGGCTGCGCCTATTTTCGGAGCCCAAAATCAAACATTTTCATTTGTTTTGGGCCACTTTTCTTCTTTTGCACTGTTTGATCATCCCGGATCAATCGTCGTGAGTCGCGAAAAGGACAACACATAAGGGCTTTGCACCCTCAACATTACGGGTGCGATCATACAAGCAATAATGCACCGGATCCCATCAGAACTCTGAAGTTAAGCAGGCTTGGGCTAGAGTAGTACAAGGACGGGTGACCTCCTTGGAAGTCCACGTGTTGTACCCCACTTTTTGTTTTGTTTTTTTGCCCCGTTCAAGCTTGCCAAGATGCTTCACCCGTCACATTTCTATTATCAAGTCCTACGGCATCTTGGGCAAGATAACTTTGCTTCGCGTCTAGGCTGGGCCCGCAAACTGTGGGTGTGGAGGCTGTGCGCAGGTCTCCGTCCCTCCAGTACCCATAACTTTTGATCCGCAAAGAGTTATGTGGCGCACAACATACCGTTGGAAATCTCTCAGAAAGCTCTACGACGAGGGCAGCAGGCCTACTCGGCTGAGCCTATCTTCGGAGCCCAAAATCGAACATTTTCATTAGTTTTGGGCCATGTATCTTCTTTTTCCACTGTTTGATCATCCCGAATCGATCGTCGTGAGCCGTGAAAAGGACAACACATAAGGGCTTTGCACCCTCAACATGACGGGTACGATTATACCAGCACTAATGCATCGGATCCCATCAGAACTCTAAAGTTAAGCGTTCTTGGGTGATAGTAGTACTAGGAGGGGTGACCCCCTAGGAATTCCTCGTGTTGCACCCCTTTTTGTTTTGTTTTTTTGCCCCGTTCAGGCTTGCCAAGATACTTTATCCATCATATTTCTATTATCGAGTCCCATGGCATCTTGGGAAAGACAACTTCTGTCACGCCCCAACTCGACCCCACCTATGATCAGTCAGGACGCAACGGAATTTCGGCACTATAACAATAGTAATTAAGACACCGAGGCTCTAAACCAACCTCTAATAACATCATACAATCAAACTCCTCAACCAAACGACAATCAATTCCTCAATACCATTAACAACATACAACATAACCATATTATACAATAATCATTCTTAGACGATCCATTCATAGTTATACGCCTCCATTCCAACATAATACCTTAACTTTAACATACATATCAAAATAGACTATAAACCAATTTAGTAATCTAAACAAGGTCAAAAGAAGACTACTAAACCATTATACATAAGTCTTTATACTAAGGTAGGTTTTACAATACATCATATTACAATAACTATAAACAATCTCATGGCAAAGACTTCTGTACATAAGACTCATCCATGTAAGGCACATTTTCGCCTTCTGGAGGCACGTACCCGTAATCTTACTCAAGGACACCTGTATGCATGCAATAATAGAGAGTGAGCTTATATAAAACAAGCTCAGCGAGGATCTGATAGATCTCTAACAGTATTTACTATACTCCTTGGAAATTATCCTTTGAGCAAGTAAACACACAAATAAACATCAATAACAATACAAACACATAACTATAATGACCAATCAAAAAAGGATACTCAATTTGGTGTAGCTCTAAACGCCATCACGATCTCAACCATTCTTCTTGTAACTCCCCATTACTCACACACCCAAGGTATCTCACTAGCCCCTCCCTCCATGACACCTCCGTCATGCGAGCTGGGGATAGTCTCTGGTAGTCATGCCGTTATCAACTCGACAACCCGATGCTGCCCGAGAGGTGGCATACACATACCAAGACTCAACAATAATAATAAACATCATTCACAGGAGGACAATCTAGCAGAATTGCCTATCTCCCGGTTCATCAATCATCAATCAATAATCATCAATTGGCATCAATATAACATCAATATAACATTAAGTAATCAATTAAACAACAAACAACTAAGTTAGATGACAAAGTAGGCCATCCAACTTAACATGCGTGAAACACGTAATCTAACCCTAGTCTAACCATCAACAACTCACAATTCAATCACTCAAATACCACCCAATCAACTAAGGCTCAATTCAACAATTTAAAGAAAGACAACCTAAACTTCAAATAATCATATCTTACATTCTACTAATCCAAACAACTCCAAATCAGTTTCAAACACTCACCCATTCAATCCACTACATTAGCCCTCTCGGAAAACAACCAAGACACATCAAAATCAAGCGCAACAACCCTAAAACCTCAATGCACCTAGGCTGAAATTTCTGGATTTTCACCCAAACATCGCAATCGAAAATTCGGCATTATAACGGCGTTACCACGTAAATAACAAACTTTTAGAAATCGACGGGAATCGATTCCAACAACAACAACTCAAGATAATCATCAAATGGCCAAACTATCAACTTTAAATACCTGAAAATAAATAATTTCGCTACAATGGTTCAAATCTCGTAGTAATACACATAAATGATCCTTAGCATGCACTGAGCAATAATATAACTTCAAATTAGCATTCTAATGGTTCAAAATGCAGTTATGAGCAAAAACATAAAATATGACTTTTGAGATCTAGAATTTTTCTCTCACCTTTGATGCGATATAAGCCTAGATATGCATGCAACGCGTGCCCAACAAGCGGAATCCAACTCGGTACGAAATTCTACGGACAAAAACTAGGTTTTTCTATGAAAAATTGCTTTGAAAACTTGAAGAAAATCTTTGTTTTTTCCTCTATGGCTCTCGGCCATGTGTGTGTCTTTTGAGTGTGTTTTGTGTTGTGTTTTGTGTTTGTTGATGCATATAAGCTAAGGTCAACATATTAAAAATAGTCAAAGTTGATTTTATTAGTCTTTTAATTCTATTTTCAAGTCTTTTAATTCTATTTTCTAGTCTTTTAATTCATTTAATGGCTATTTCTTGCTCAACTATTAATTTAACACTTAAACTAATTCTAGACAATATATTTTAGGTGACAAAGAGTGTTACTTTAAAACAGTTTCACCGAATCGGCTTAAAACTCGTTTTCTTGCAAAAGAAAGTGTAAAATCTTTAAAATTCCAAAACGGATTTGGAAAAACTGATTCCAAATCCGTTTTAATCAAACACGGGTCTATTAATACTCGAGGACTAGGTTTTAAAATGTTTAAAACACCCCTGTAAAAATTTTAGCGGACAGGTGTTCAAAAATACTATTCACCAAAACCGGCGATAAAATTTCTGATTTCGTTTTTTATGAAAATTTCATGAATGCACACTTAGCATGTATTAGGAGTATTAATCACATATTTAACACATTCTAAGTCATATAGCACATAAACAGGTCAATTCATGCAAAACGAGGTAAAGCAAAATATGGGGTCTCACATTCTTCCCCCCTTAAAGAAATTTCATCCCTGAAATTCTTACTTGCTGAACGGAAAAGATCTAGATACTACTGCTGCATCTGATCTCGTCTCTCCCAAGTAGCTTCCTCGATACCGTGATGCTTCCACAACACCTTGACCATCGGAATCTTCTTCGACCTCAACTCTCGTTCCATCTGATCAAGAATACGAATCGGCCGCTTGTCATAAGTCAGATTCTCACGAACCTGTAACGGCTCTGGCTCAAGAGTATGAGAAGGATCCGGATTATATTTCCGCAAATTAGACACGTGAAATACATCGTGGACGTTGGAGAAATTCTCCTGTAAAGCCAACCGATATGCTAAGTTACCAACTCTACCAGTAATCTCATACGACCCCACAAACCTAGGACTCAGCTTACCACCTTTACCATAATTTGCAACCCCCTTATGAGGAGACAATCTCAAGAAAACCCGATCTCTGACTGCAAACTCCAAATCCCGATGACGCTTATTAGCATAACTCTTGAATTTGCTCTACGCCGTAAGCATTCTCTGCCTGATCAACTGAACATTCTCGATCTTCTCTAGAAGCTCTGGCATAATAGTCGGATCAATAGTCTTCATCTCCCCTACCTCGTCCTAATACAAAGGTGAACGGCACTTACGACCGTAAAGAGCTGCAAAAGGTGCCATCCCAATAGTAGCTTGATAACTATTGTTATAGGCAATCTCGGCAAGTGGTAGATGTTTCTCCCAGTTCTTCTCGAAGTCCAGAACACAAGCCCTGAGCATATCTTCCAGAATCTGAATAGTCCTCTCAGACTGACCGTCGGTCTGTGGATGATACGCTGTACTGAAGTTAAGCTGAGTATCCAAAGTCTCCTGAAGTTTGTCCCACAAACGAGAAGTAAATCGAGGATCTCGATCTGAGACAATACTAGATGGAATTCCGTGAAGTCTAACAATCTGATCCAAATAAAGATCCATCAACTTTGCAACTTCATCGAAATCGATATTGAGAGCACATGCTCACTGTATCCTTGAAATGATTGGTAATTGTATCTGTTGCTCAATTTGATTCTTATACTTTGCATACCTTATTACTTGTAATACGTGACATGTTTTCAAAAGGGGTTTTTCTCGTTCCTCCTCGCTGAGTTCATAAGGACTCACCCTCTTTTATCATCTCAGGTGAAGAAGATCAGGAACAGGTACTTGAGGATAACGTGCCTATCGATGACTCCTTGGAGTGATTGTCTGCCCTACGTGTCTTACTTGACTGTGGATATTTTGTGAACGATTTGTTGTATTGAAGACTATTTCTTAAGTTGCTTGTTGTCGTTATTGTAAATGACCCCTGTTGTAATTTGGGGTCTAATTTTGGTTTGTACTGATCATAACTAGATAGACACTCTTCTAGTCATTTTGCTACCGCTACTGGTTTAGTATCTATCACAGACCTATGAAGTATTAGGTAAAGGGTAAGTAAAATGAATCTATCCAATCTTAAGCAGGTACTCATTGGTATGCTAAGATCAACAGGTACTTTTGCAACAAGGATTGACACATAAACGAGACATAGTTGCTATGCTAGGTGTTAATCAAACGAGACTTGAGATAAATAGTAGACATTTCAATTGGTGATAAATAGTAATCTTAGTTGAAATCAAATTTGAGATTGAAGGTTTTGAGACATTTAGGAAATTAGGTCAAACTAAAGAGCCAATTACAGCCGTTATGCTGTCAGTTTTTCGGAGACTTTTTTTGGAGTTCTAGGCTAACATTAAGCGTTAAACCTTAATGAACGATTAAGTATGTTAAATGATTTGAATGTTTAGATCACACCCTAGTCTAACCTCTATAGGTCGGGTTGGGGCGTGAAACACAAAAAGGACGACACATAAGGGCTTTGTGCCCTCAACATGACAGGTGCGATCATACCAACAATAATGCACTAGATCCCATTAGAACTCCAAAGCTATGCATGCTTCGACGAAAGTAGTACTAGGACGGGTAACCCCCTAGGAAGTCCTCGGGTTGCACCCTCCATTTTGTTTTGTTTTTTTGCCCCGTTCATGCTTGCCAAGATGCTTTATCCATCACATTTCTATTATTGAGTCCCACAGCATTTTGGGCAAGACAACTTCGCTTCGCGTAAAGGCTGGGCCCGCAAACCGAGGATATGGGGCCTGTGAACAGGTCTCCGTCCTTCCAGTGCCCATAACTTTTGATCCGTAAGGAGTTATGCAGCGCACAACATACCGTTGGAAAGCTCTCAGAGAGCTCTACAACAGGGGTAGCAAGTTCGCTTGGCTGCGCCTATTTTTGGAGCCCAAAATTGAACATTTTCACCAATTTTGGGCTACTTTTCTTCTTTTTGCATTGTTTCATCGTCCCGGATCGATCGTCGTGAGTTGCGAAAAGGATGACACATAAGGGCTTTGCGCCCTCAACATGACGGGTGTGATCATACCAGTAATAATGCACCGGATCCCATCAAAACTCTAAAGTTAAGCGTGCTTGGGCGAAAGTAGTACTAGGATGGGTGATACCCTGGGAAGTACTCGTGTTGCACCCCTCCTTTTTGTTTTGTTTTTTTGCGCCGTTCAAGCTTGACAAGGTGCTTTATCAGTCACGTTTCTATTATCGAGTCCCACGACATTTTGGGCAAGACAACTTCGCTTAGCATGGAGGCTAGGTCCGCAGACCGAGGGCGTGGGGCTTGAGACCGGATCTCCATCATTTCGGTGCCCATAACATTTGAGCGTAAGGAGTTATACGGCGTAAAGCATACCGTTGGAAAGCTCTCCGAGAGCTCTACGACCGGATTAACAAGCCTGCTCGGTTGTGCCTATTTTCGGAGCCCAAGATTGAACATTTTCATCAGTTTTGGGCCACTTTTCTTCTTTTTGCATTGTTTCATTATCCTGGATCGATCGTCGTGAGCCGCAAAAAGGAGGACACATAAGGGCTTGGCATCCTCAACATGACGGGTGCGATCATACCAGCACTAATGCCCTGGATCCCATCAGAACTCCGAAGTTAAACGTGCTTGGGCGAAGTAGTACTAAGTTGGATGACCCTCTGGGTAGTCCTCGTGTCGCACCCGCATTTTTGTTTTGTTTTTTTGCCCAGTTCAGGCTTGCCAAGCTACTTTATCCGTCACATTTCTATTATCGAGTGCAACGGCATCTTGGACAAGACAATTTCGCAATACATAGAGGTTAGTCCCGCAAACCGAGGGCGTAGGGCCTGTGACCAGGTCTCCGTCGTTCCGGTGCCCATAACTTTTGATCCGTAAGGAGTTATGCGGCGCATAGCATACCGTTGGAAAGCTCTTTGAGAGCTCTACGACGAGGGAAGCAAGCTTGCTCAGCTGCGCCTATTTTTTGAGCCCAAAATTGAACGTTTTTATCAGTTTTGGGCCATTTTTCTTCTTTTTGCACTGTTTCATCGTCCCGGATCGATCGTCGTGAGCAGCGAAAAGGACGACACATAAGGGCTTTGCACCGTCAACATGACGGGTGCGATCATACCAGCACTAATGCATCAGATCCCATCAGAACTCTGAATTTAAGCATGCTTGTGCCAGACTAAAACTAGGACGGTGACCCCCTAGGAAGTCCTTGGGTTGCACCCCCTTTTTGTTTTGTTTTTTTGCCCCGTTCAGGCTTGCCAATATGCTTTATCCGTCACATTTCTATTATCGAGTCCCATGGTATCTTGGGCAAGACAACTTCGCTTCACATAGAGGCTGGGCCCGCAAATCGAGGGCGTGGGGCTTGTGACCAGGTCTCCGTCGCTTCGATGCCCATAACTTTTGATCCGTAAGGAGTTATGAGGCGCACAATGTACCATTTGAAAGCTCTCCGAGAGCTCTATGACAGGGGTAGCAAGCCTGCTCGGCTGACCCTATTTTCAGAGCCCAAAATAGAAACGCTTTCATCAGTTTTGGGCCACTTTTCTTCTTTTTGAATTGTTTCAATGTCCCGCATCGATCGTCGTGAGCTGCGAAAAGGACGACACATAAGGACTTTGCGACATCAACATGACGGGTGCGATCATACCAGCACGAATGCACTGGATCTCATCAGAACTCCAAAGTTAAGCGTGCTTGGGAGAGAGTAGTACTAGAATGGGTGACCCCGTGGGAAGTCCTCGTGTTGCACCCCCGTTTTTGTTTTGTTTTTTTGCCCCGTTCAGGCTTGTAAAGATGCTTTATCCGTCACATTTCTATAATCAAGTTCCACGGTATCTTGGACAAGACAACTTCGCTTCGCGTAGAGGTTGGGCCCGCAAATGAGGGCGTGGGCCTGTGACCAGGTCTCCGTCGCTCCGATGCCCATAACTTTTGATCCGTAAGGAGTTATGTGGCGCACAACATACCTTTGGAAAGCTCTTCAAAAGCTCTATGACAGGGCATCAATCTTGCCCGATTGTGCCTGTTTTCGAAGCCCAAAATCAAACATTTTAATCAGTTTGGACTATTTTTCTTCATTTTGCACTGTTTCATCATCCCAGATCGATCGTTGTGTGCCGTAAAAAGAACGTCACAAAAGGGCTTTGTGCCCTCAACATGACGGGTGGATCATACCAGTACTAATACACTAGATCCCATCAGAACTCTGAAGTTAAGCGTGCTTGGGAGAGAGTAGTTGTCACGCCCCAACTTGACCCCACCTACGATCAGTCAGGACGCAACAGAATTTCGGCAGTATAACGACAGTAATTAGGACACCGAGGCTCTAAACCAACCTCTTTAGAACATCATACATCAAACTCCATAAACAATCCCAACAATCATCTCCTCAATTAAGTTAACAACATACAACACATCCATATTATACAATAATCATTCTTCAACATTCCAATCATAGTTATACGCCTCCGTTCCAACTTAATACATAGGCTATACATACATTTCAAAATAGATTATACAAAACATTATTTTACAACAACTAAGATAATCTCATGGCAATGACTCCTGCACATAAGACTCATCCACATACGACACATTTCTCTCTTCAGGAGGCACATACCCGTAGTCAAAATCAGTAACACCTGCATGCATGCAATAATAGAGAGTGAGCTTATATATAATAAGCCCAGTGAGGATCCGATAGATCTCGAGCAAGGTCTACTAAACTCCTTGGAATAATCCTTTGAGTCAGTAAACACACAATAACATCAATAATACTATCATCACATAACTATATGACCATTCAATAAAGGATACTCTCTCTAGTTGGTGTAGCTCCAAACGCCATCACGATCTCAACCATTCTTCTTATAACTCCCCATTACTCACGCACCCGATGTACCTCACTAGCCCTTCCCTCCATGACACCTCCGTCATGCGAGCTGGGGGTAGCCTCTGGCAGTCATGCCGTTATCAACCCGACAGCCCAACGCTGCCCGAGAGGTGGCACACACATACCAAGACTCCATAATCATCATCAATCATCAATCAATCATCATTCAATCATCATTCAATCATCATTTATTCATCATTGATAGCATCAATTATCATTTAAACAACAATAACTTAGTTAGATGACAAAGTAGGCCATCTAACCGGACATGCATTATATACACAATTAAACCCTAATTTACCCATCAACAACTCACAATTCAATCACTCAACCCACACCCAAATCAACTAAGGCTCAATTCAATAATTTAAAGAAAGACAACCTAAACTTCAAATAATCATATCTTACATTCTACTAATCCAAACAACTCCAAATCAGTTTCTATCACTCACCCATTCAATCATCTACATTAGCCCTCCTGGAAACCAAACAAGACACCTCAAAATCAAGCCCAACAACCTTAAAACCTCAAGGCACCTAGGCTGAAATTTCTGGATTTTCACCCAAACATCATAATCGAGAATTCGGCATTACAACGGCTCTACCACGTAATTATCAATCTTTTAGAAATTGACGGCAATCGATTCCGATCAACACAACTCAAAATATTCAACATTTAACAAATTAATCAACTTTAAATACCTGAAAAATAATAAATATGCTACATCTGTTCAAATCTCGTAGTATTGCATATAAATGATCCCTAGCATGCATGGAGCAATAATCTAACATCAGATTAACATTCTAACGGTTCAATAATTAATTATACGCAAAAACATAAAAATGACATTTTGAGATCTAGAATTTTTCTCTCACCTTTGATCCGAAGTAAAGCTAGGAATGCGTGCAATAGGTGCCCAACAAGCGAAATCCAGCCCGGTTTGAAAAGATTCGGACTTTAAATGAGTTTTCTAAGGCAAAATTACTTTGAAAATAAGTTGAATAAAATCTCTTTTTTTTCCTAAGCTTTCATGGCTGCAAGGTGTGTGTTTTTGTGGTGTTTGTTTTGTTTTTAGTGTGTGTAGAGATTTATATGCATAAGTCAACAAAATAGAAAAAGTCAAAGTTGAAACTTTAGTGTTTTTTTGTGTTTTCTTGACTTTAAATGCATTTTCTTGATCACCAAAGTTCAAAACAATTATTCAACACCCAAGCTAGCTCAAGTAAATTATTTTTAGGTGACAAGAAGTTTTACAATCAAACAATTTCACCCGAGTCGGCTTAAAACTCGATTTTTGCAAAAGTCGGTGTAAAAACCCTAATAAATTCTTAAGCCGATTTTAAAATCGTTTTCATCAAACACAGGTCTATTAAAGTCCATGGACTAGGTCTAGAAGGGTTAAAAAGACCATTTTCAAAATTATAGCGGACGTGTTTGGAAAACACTATTCACTAAAAATCGACGATAAAATTTCTGACTCCGTTTTTTATGAAAATTTCATGAATGCACATTTAGCATGTTCTAGGAGTATTAATATCAAAATTATCACATTCTAAGTCATATAGCACATAAACAGGTCAAATATATGCAAAACGAGATAAAACACGTAAATCGAGTTAAAGCAGAAAAGTGGGGTTTCACATTCTCCCTTCCTTAAAACAATTGCGTCCGCGCAATTCTCGAACTGACAGACAATTAAATCCTCAATCGTTACACTTAATAATACTTCTCTTAGTTCTCATTTATCTCTTAGGATGACAACTAACCAAAGACCTCAAAAGAACAACCTCTGTTGACTGCAAGTTGATGATCATAGTTCCAAGACAATCTTCAATTCATAATTCTCTACCACCTAATATCATATTGCATATGAAAGAAATCGCAACTCCAAAGTCTTAGCATGACACCACTAATTATCAATCATCCCCTACTACACAAAAGAGCTCTATGAACACCCCGAGGGTTTAAAAACTCATTTACGATAACATGAATGATTACTGATCAAGGGAATATCTCAAAAGTGACATTTTTCAGAATATGGCTCTTATGAAATTTACAAGGAAATACGAATATGGAAAGTCATATTCGAGCCAACAATCAAGGGAACAAGAGGTCAAAAACAGGTTAGAGAATCAAGAGGTTAATAGTTTTAATAAGGAAGCATGATAACTAAGATAAGAAATGTCTCAGCACCTATCAGTTAAATAAGTACGAACAAAGGATGATGGCGAGTCAAAACAGTGCTGAGTATGTTGAACAAAAATTCCTGAACAAGTAGATATTTCAATTCTCGATGATTGTTCAAGGAACCAACAAGTAAGTTGTACTTGAGGCGAAATGAAATTATAAAATAAGAGATGATTAATTCAATAGAAAACATGAGTGTCAAGATAATGAGTATCTCAGCACGCAATAACCAAAGAAGTATAAATAAGAAAGGACAATGCTGAGTATATTAAATGAGCAATTACAAGCAAAGTAATGGCTCAGGATTTAATAATGAAACAATAGGATTAACAAAGATCAACAAGAATAACAATGATGTACTTAGGTAAGAAGTACATCAAACAAGTGAAATCAAATAAGTAAAATGGTATAACAAAGGTGAAATTACTTCCAAATGAATAGTAATAGAATGAAATGGAATATTGAAACCAATGGCTGGAGATATAGAATGAAATGTAGAAGTCTCAAACCTTAACTCCAATAAGCGACATTGCTATAAGAAACAAATATGAATGTTAAGAATAGAAACAATGGAAAATGAGTATAGGATCCATTAATCCAATAAGCAAACTTTCAAGAAACAATTGATAGGCTAGAAAAGTGTAACTCTCTCTCAAATAAGTGAGAATAGAGTAAAAGATAATAATAAGACCGATAGAATTATGGAGTACAAGAAGGGTGCTCCACTTACACACTTAAACACCAACAAGTCAAATCCTACAATCTATCTTCCTCCAAAACAAGACACTAAGGAGATCTAAAGAGCCTAAGGAGTCATAACAATCACCAAACAAGATAAATTACTCCAAAATTTTACATTATGTACCAGACCAATCACTATACAAGATAAATCACTGATTACCCAACAAGATTAACTAATGAATACTCCAAAATCTGATAACACAATACAGATTCATATTAACCCATTATAACACTAGTGAATCCTCAATCAACAATTTAGAAAGTCATACCACCTAGAACTCAAAAGCTTGATGTAGGCTAGTAAATGTTCAGCCACCGAAATGCATTCTTATTTCCTCAAATAATTCTATCTCCCAACAATTACATCCTCGAATAAAGTAACTTTAGTCAGGAATCACTCCAATTGTCTCCAAGGTTTAAAGATCAAAACTCCAAAATATCCATTAATAATATAGCAATCCCAAATAGTAGACATATTCACATGTTATACCACAGTTCATTCCATTCACAAATATACATCACTAATTCCTCAAATAAATTCATTCTAAAATGACCTCAAGAAAGTATAGTCTGAGTTGAGACTCCAAAAATGTCTAATGATAACCTCAGGGAAACCTCAACTTATGATCCATCTCCAAGTAATAACAAGTTAAACATAGCAAGAAAAATAACTCTAATCATCAAAATAGTTTGCTATTTCCTCGAACAACTTTATTCTCGCTAAAGGAACATCAAGAATAGATCCATTAAACAGAAACTAAAATCCATAAACATAACAATTAAAATCTAACTGATAAACTTCTAGAATAATAATAATTCAAAATCATGGCCTACCTCTATTTCCGAAAACTCTTACAACCACCCTAGACATTAAAAGGTCACTCACGAGTTAAAACATGTATGCAACTATATCATATGAAAGACAAGTACAACGTAATGCGCAATTATCATACAATGCACCATTATCCCAAAACACACAATTCAACATATAAGAAATCAACATCACATAACCAGGTTATATCACAGAAATAAGTTATCAACAATTAAAGTCACATAAGCAACAAACTTCACATAAGACAAGTTCATCACGTAACTCAAATTGGTCACTTAAAGTACATTGAGCACCTAAAGCACGTTGTTTCACATAAGCTAGTTATAAACAATTAAAACCACATAAACAACTAACTTCACACAAGGCACTTTGATCACATAAAACACAATTGTCACATAATACACATTAATCACATAATGCACATTAATCACATAATGCACATTAATCACATAATGCACATTAATTACAACACATTGAGTACGTATAGCACGTTATCACATAAAACATATTGACCACATTAGTTCACTTAACACAGAAGGCATACTGGTCACATAGAAAGTTAGACACATAAGTAAATTAATCACATAAACATATTAACATATATTTTACTTTTCTTTCACTTAATACATACTTGCATGCTTAGACCACTACCCACATTCCGAGGATACCCCGGCTGACAGCTAACATGCGCTCTGATACCACTTAAATGTCACGCCCCAACTTGACCCCACCTACGATCAGTCAGGACGCAACGGAATTTCGGCAGTATAACGACAGTAATTAGGACACCGAGGCTCTAAACCAACCTCTTTAGAACATCATACATCAAACTCCATAAACAATCCCAACAATCATCTCCTCAATTAAGTTAACAACATACAACACATCCATATTATACAATAATCATTCTTCAACATTCCAATCATAGTTATACGCCTCCGTTCCAACTTAATACATAGGCTATACATACATTTCAAAATAGATTATACAAAACATTATTTTACAACAACTAAGATAATCTCATGGCAATGACTCCTGCACATAAGACTCATCCACATACGACACATTTCTCTCTTCAGGAGGCACATACCCGTAGTCAAAATCAGTAACACCTGCATGCATGCAATAATAGAGAGTGAGCTTATATATAATAAGCCCAGTGAGGATCCGATAGATCTCGAGCAAGGTCTACTAAACTCCTTGGAATAATCCTTTGAGTCAGTAAACACACAATAACATCAATAATACTATCATCACATAACTATATGACCATTCAATAAAGGATACTCTCTCTAGTTGGTGTAGTTCCAAACGCCATCACGATCTCAACCATTCTTCTTATAACTCCCCATTACTCACGCACCCGATGTACCTCACTAGCCCCTCCCTCCATGACACCTCCGTCATGCGAGCTAGGGGTAGCCTCTGGCAGTCATGCCGTTATCAACCCGACAACCCAACGCTGCCCGAGAGGTGGCACACACATACCAAGACTCCATAATCATCATCAATCATCAATCAATCATCAATCAATCATCATTCAATCATCATTGAAAGCATCAATTATCATTTAAACAACAATAACTTAGTTAGATGACAAAGTAGGTCATCTAACCGGACATGCATTATATACACAATTAAACCCTAATTTACCCATCAACAACTCACAATTCAATCACTCAACCCACACCCAAATCAACTAAGGCTCAATTCAATAATTTAAAGAAAGACAACCTAAACTTCAAATAATCATATCTTACATTCTACTAATCCAAACAACTCCAAATCAGTTTCTATCACTCACCCATTCAATCATCTACATTAGCCCTCCCAGAAACCAACCAAGACACCTCAAAATCAAGCCCAACAACCCTAAAACCTCAAGGCACCTAGGCTGAAATTTTTGGATTTTCACCCAAACATCATAATCGAAAATTCGGCATTACAACGGCGCTACCACGTAATTATCAATCTTTTAGAAATCGACGGCAATCGATTCCGATCAACACAACTCAAAATATTCAACATTTAACAAATTAATCAACTTTAAATACCTGAAAAATAATAAATATGCTACATCTCTTCAAATCTCGTAGTATTGCATATAAATGATCCCTAGCATGCATGGAGCAATAATCTAACATCAGATTAACATTCTAACGGTTCAATAATTAATTATACGCAAAAACATAAAAATGACATTTTGAGATCTAGAATTTTTCTCTCACCTTTGATCCGAAGTAAAGCTAGGAATACGTGCAATAGGTGCCCAACAAGCGAAATCCAGCCCGGTTTGAAAAGATTCGGACTTTAAATGAGTTTTCTAAGGCAAAATTACTTTGAAAATAAGTTGAATATAATCTCTTTTTTCCTAAGCTTTCACGGCTGCAAGGTGTGTGTTTTTGTGGTGTTTGCTTTGTTTTTAGTGTATGTAGAGATTTATATGCATAAGTCAACAAAATGGAAAAAGTCAAAGTTGAAACTTTAGTGTTTTTTTGTGTTTTCTTGACTTTAAATGCATTTTCTTGATCACCAAAGTTCAAAACAATTATTCAACACCCAAGCTAGCTCAAGTAAATTATTTTTAGGTGACAAGAAGTTTTACAATCAAACAATTTCACCCGAGTCGGCTTAAAACTCGATTTTTGCAAAAGTCGGTGTAAAAACCCTAATAAATTCTTAAGCCGATTTTAAAACCGTTTTCATCAAACACAGGTCTATTAAAGTCCATGGACTAGGTCTAGAAGGGTTAAAAAGACCATTTTCAAAATTATAGCGGACGTGTTTGGAAAACACTATTCACTAAAAATCGACGATAAAATTTCTGACTCCGTTTTTTATTAAAATTTCATGAATGCACATCTAGCATGTTCTAGGAGTTTTAATATCAAAATTATCACATTCTAAGTCATATAACACATAAACAGGTCAAATACATGCAAAACGAGATAAAACATGTAAATCGAGTTAAAGCAGAAAAGTGGGGTTTCACAGTAGTACTAGGACGGGTGACCCCCTGGGAAGTCCTCGAGTTGCACCCACCTTTTTGTTTTGTTTTTTTGCCCCATTTAGGCTTGCCAAGATGCTTTAACCATCACATTTTTATTATCGAGTCCCACAACATCTTGGGCAAGACAACTTCGCTTCGCGTAGAGGCTGTGCCAGCAAACCGAGGGCGTGGGGCTTGTGACCAGGTCTCCGTCTCTTCGGTGCCCATAACTTTTGATCCGTAAGGTGTTATACGGCGTAAAATATACCGTTGAAAAGCTCTTCAAGAGCTCTATGACAAGGGTAGCAAGCCTGCTAGGCTATGCCTATTTTTGGAGCACAAAATCGAACATTTTCATCCATTTTCGGCCACTTTTCTTCCTTTTGCACTATCTTATCATCCCGGATCAATCGTCGGGAGCCGCAAAAAGGATGACACATAAGGGCTTTGCACCCTCAACATGACGAATGCGATAATGCTAGCACTAATGCACCGGATCCTATCAGAACTCGGAAGTTAAGCGTGCTTGGGCTAGAGTAGTACTAGGACGAGTAACCCCTTGGGAAGTCCTCAGGTTGCACCCCTCCCCCCTTTTTTTTTTTTTTTTTGCCGCGTTCATGCTTTCCAATATGCTTTATCCGAAATATTTCTATTATCGAGTCCATGGCATCTTGGGCAGGACAACTTCACTTCGCATAGAGGCTGGGCCCGCAAACCGATGGTGTGGGGCCTGTGACGAGGTCTCCGTCGTTCCGATGCCCATAACTTTTGATCTGTAACGAGTTATGCGGCGCACAACATACCGTTGGAAAGCTCTCCGAGAGCTCTAGGACGGGGACAACAAGTCTGCTCGGCTGCGCCTGTTTTCAGAGCCTATAATCGAACGTTTTCATTAGTTCTGGGCCACTTTTCTTCTTTTTGCACTATTTCATCGTCTCGGATCGATCGTCGTGAGTCGCGAAAAGGATGATACATATGGGCTTTGCACCCTCAACATGACAGGTACGATTATACTAGCAATAACGCATATGATCCAACCAGAACTCTGAAGTTAAGCGTGCTTGGGTGAGAGTAGTACTAGGATGGGTAACCTTCTGGGAAGTCCTCGGGTTGCACCCCCCTTTTTGTTTTATTTTTTTGACCAGTTCAGGCTTGCCAAGATGCTTTATTCATCACATTTCTATTATCGAGTCCCATGGCATCTTGGGCAAGACAACTTCGCTTTGTGTAGAGGCTGGGGCCACAAACCGAGGGCATGGGGCCTATTACCAAGTCTCCGTCATTCCGGCGCCAATAACTTTTGATCTGTAAAGAGTTATGCGGCGCACAACATATCGCTGGAAAGCTCTCCGAGAACTCTACAACAGAGGCAACAAGCTAGCTAGGCTGTGCCTGTTTTCAGAGCCCAAAATTGAACGTTTTCATCAATTTTGGGCCATTTTTTTCCTCTTTTTGCAATGTTTCATCGTCCCGGATCAATCGTCGTGAGCCGCGAAAAAGGACGACACATAAGGGCTTTACGCCCTCAACATGACGGGCATGATCATACCAGCACTAATGCACCGGATCCCATCAGAACTCCAAAGTTAAGAGTGCTTGGGCGAGAGTAGTACTAGAATGGGTGACCCCCTGGGAAGTCCTCGTGTTGTATTTCTATAATCGAGTCCTGCAGCATCTTGGGCAAGGAAACTTTACTTCGCGTAGATGCTGGGCCTGCAAAATGAGGGCGTGGGGCCTGTGACCAAGTCTCCATCGTCCCGGTGCCCATAACCTTTGATCCATAAGGAGTTATGCGGCACACAGCATACCGTTAGAAAGCTTTCCGAGAGATCTACGACAGGGGCAGCAAGCATGCTTGGCTGTGCCTATTTTCGGAGCACAAAATTGAACATTTTCATAATTTTTGGGGCACTTTTCTTCTTTTTGCACTGTTTCATTATCCCGGATCGATCGTCATGAGCCGTAAAAAGGACGACACATAAGGGCTTTGCGCCCTTAACATGACGGGTGCGATCATGCCAGCACTAATGCATCGGATCCTATTAGAACTCCGAAGTTAAAAGTGCTTGGTCGAGAGTAGTGCTAGGATTGGTGACCCCCTGGGAAGTCCTCGTGTTGCAGCCCCTTTTCGTTTAGTTTTTTTGCCCCGTTCAGGCTTCGCAAGATGCTTTATCCATCACATTTCTATAATTGAGTCCCACGGCATCTTGGGTTTAGCCATCACATTTCTATAATTGAGTCCCACGGCATCTTGGGTAAGACAACTTCGCTTCGTGTAGAGGCTAGGCCTGCAAACCGAGGGCGTGGGGCTTGTGACCAGGTCTCCGCCTCTCTGGTGCCCATAACTTTTGATCCGTAAGGAGTTATGCGGCACACAACATACCATTCGAAAGCTCTCCGAGAGCTCTATGATTGGGGCAGCAAGCCTACTCGGCTGTGCCTATTTTCAGTGCCCTAAATTGAACCTTTTTATTAGTTTTGGGCCACTTTTCTTCTTTTTGCACTGTTTCATCATCGCGCATCGATCGTCATGAGCCACGAAAAGGACACCACATAAGGGCTTTGCGCCCTCAACATGATGGGTGCGATCATACCAGCACTAATGCACTGGATCCCATCAGAACTCCAAAGTTAAGGGCGCTTGGGCAAGAGTAGTACTAGGATGGGTAACCCCTAGGGAAGTCCTCGTGTTGCACCCACCTTTTTGTTTTGTTTTTTTACGCCAATCAAGCTTGACAAGATGCTTTATCTATCAAATTTCTATTATTGAGTCCCACGGCATCTCGGGCAAGACAACTTCGCTTCGCGTAGAGGCTAGGCCCGCAAACCGAGGGCGTGGGGCCTGTGACCAGGTCTCCGTCCCTCCTGTGCCCATAACTTTTGATCCGTAAGGAGTTATGCGGTGCACAGCATACCGTTGGAAAGCTCTTCGAAAGCTCTATGACAGGGCAGCGAGCATGCTTGGCTGCGCCTATTTTCGAAGCCCAAAATCGAACATTTTCATCAGTTTTGGGCCACTTTTTTTCTTTTGGCACTGTTTCATTGTCCCGAATCGATCCTCAAGAGCCACAAAAAGGACGACACATAAGGGCTCTGCACCCTCAAGATGATGGGTGCGATCATACCAGAACTAATTCACCAGATCCCATCAGAACTCGGAAGTTAAGCGTGCTTGTGAGAGAGTAGTACTAGGACGGGTGACCCTCTAGGAAGTCCTTGGGTTGCACCCCCATTTTTGTTTTTCTTTTTTGCCCCATTCAGGCTTGCCAAGATGCTTTATCCATAACATTTCTATTATCGAATCCCACGGCATCTTGGGCAAGAAAACTTCGCTTCTCGTAGAGGCTGGGCTCGCAAACCGAAGGGGTGGGCTTGTGACCAGGTCTCCGCCGCTCCGGTGCCCATAACTTTTGATCCGTAAGGAGTTATGCGGCGCATAGTATATTGTTCGAAAGCTCTCCGAGGGCTCTATGACCGGGGCAACAAGCTTGCTCGGCTGCACCTATTTTCAGAGCACAAAATCTAACATTTTCATCGGTTTTGGGCTACTTTTCTTCTTTTTACACTGTTTCATCGTCCCAGATCGATCATCGTGAGCCGTGAAAAGGATGACACATAAGGGCTTTGCGCCCTCAACATGACGGGTGCGATCATACCAGCATTAATGTACCGAATACCATCAGAACTCCGAAGCTAAGCGTGCTTGGACGAGAGTAGTACTTGAATGGGTGACCCACTTGGAAGTCCTCGTGTTGCACCCCCCTATTTGTTTTGTTTTTTTGCCCCGTTCAGAATTGCCAAGATGCTTTATCCATCACATTTCTATAATCGAGTCCCATGGCATCTTGGGCAAGACAACTTCGCTTCGCGTAGAGGTTGGGCCAGCAAACCAAGGGCGTGGGGCCTGTGACCAAGTCTCCGTCGCTCTTGTGCCCATAACTTTTGATCCGTAAGGAGTTATACGGCGCAGAACATACCGTTGGAAAGCTCTCCGAAAGCTCTACGACAGGGGCATCAATCCTGCTCGGCTACAACTCTTTGTAGAGGTCAAAATTGAACGTTTTCATCAATTTTGGGCTACTTTTCTTCTATTTGCAATTTTTCTTCGTCCCGAATCTATCGTCGTGAGCCGCGAAAAGGACGACACATAAGGGCTTTGCGCCCTCAACATGATGGGTGCGATCATACCAGTACTAATGCAACGGATCCCATCAGAACTCTTAAGTTAAGCATGCATGGACGAGAGTAGTACTAGGACGGGTAACCCCTTAAGAAATCCTCGAGTTGCACCCACCTTTTGGTTTTGTTTTTTTGCCCCATTTGGGCTTGCCAAGATGATTTATCCATCACATTTCTATTATCGAGTCCCACGGCATCTTGGGCAAGATAACTTAGCTTTGGGTAGAGGCTGGGCCCACAAACCGAGGGCGTAGGGCTTGTGACTAGGTCTCCGCCTCTCCGATGCCCATTACTTTTGATCTGTAAGGAGTTATGTGACGCACAACATACCGTTGGAAAGCTCTCTAAGAGCACTACGACAGGGGCAGCAAGCCTGCTCAGCTCCACCTATTTTCGGAGCCCAAAATTGAACGTTTTCATTAGTTTTTGGCCAATTTTCTTCTTTTACCACTGTTTTATTGTCCCGGATCGATCGTCGTGAGCTGCGATAAGGACGACACATAAGGCTTTGCACCCTCAACATGACGAGTGCGATCATACTAGCACTAATGCACCGGATCCTATCAGAACTACAAAGTTTAACGTGCTTGGGGGAAGTAGTACTAGGATGGTTGACGCCCTGGGAAGTCCTTGTGTTGCACCCTCATTTTTGTTTTGTTTTTTGCCCGTTCAGGCTTGCCTAGGTGCTTTATTCGTCACATTTCTATTATCGAGTCCCACGGCATCTTGGGCAAGACAACTTCGCTTCACGTGGAGGCAGGGCTAGCAAACCGAAGGCGTGGGGCCTGTGACCAAGTCTCCGTCGCTCCATTGCCCATAGCTTTTGATCCGTAAGGAGTTATGCGGTGCACAACATAACGTTGAAAAGCTCTCCGAAAGCTCTATGACGAGGGCAGCGAGCTTGCTCTGCTGCGCCTGTTTTCGGAGCCCAAAATTGAACATTTTCATCAGTTTTGGTCCATCTTTTCTTCTTTTTGCACTGTTTCATCTTCCCGGATCGATCATCGTGAGCCGTGAAAAGGATGACACATAAGGGCTTTGCACCCTCAACATGATGGGTGCGAAGATACGAGCACAAACCGAGGACGGGTGACCCCTTGGGAAGTCCTAAGGTTGCACCCCCCTTTTTGTTTTGTTTTTTTGCCCCGTTCAGCCTTGCCAAGATGCTTTATCTATCACATTTCTATTATCGAGTTCCACGGCATCTAGGGAAAGACAACTTCGCTTCGCATAGACGCTGGGCCCGCAAACTGAGGGCGTGGGGCTTGTGACCTGGTCTCCGTCGCTCCGGTGCCCATAACTTTTGATCTGTAAGGAGTTACGCGGCACGCAGCATACCGTTGGAAAGCACTCTGAAATCTCTATGACGGGGGCAGCAAGTCTGCTCGGTTACACCTATTTTTGGAGCCTAAAATTTAACGTTTTCATCAGTTTTGGGCTATTTTTCTTCTTTTTACACTATTTCATTGTCCCAGATCGATCGTCGTGAGCCGCGAAAAGGACGACACATAAGGGCTTTGCACCCTCAATATGACGGGTGCGATTATACCAGCACTAATGCACCGGATCCCCTTAGAACTCTGAAGTTAGGCATGCTTATGAAAGAGTAGAACTAGGACGGGTGATCCCCTAGGAAGTCCTCGGGTTGCACCCCCCTTTTTGTTTTGTTTTTTTGCCCCGTTCAGGCTTGCCAAGATGTTTTATGTGTCATATTTCTATTATCGAGTCCCATGGCATCTTGGGCAAGACAACTTCACTACGCATAGAGGCTGGGTCCGCAAACCGAGGGCGTGGGGCTTGTGACGAGGTCTCCGACGCTCCGTTGCCCATAACTTTTGATCCGTAAGAAGTTATGCGGCACACAACATACCGTTGGAAAGCTCTCCGAGACCTCTACGATAGGGGCAGCAATCTTGCTCTTCTACGCCTGTTTTCAGAGCCTAAAGCTGAACGTTTTCATCAATTTTGGGCCAATTTTATTCTTTTTGAACTATTTTATTATCCCGGATCGATCGTCGTGAGCCACGAAAAGGACGACACATAAGGCTTTGCGCCCTCAACATGACGGGTGCGATCATACCAACACTAATGCACCTGACCCCTTGGGAAGTCCTCGTGTTGCACCCCCGTTTTTGTTTTGTTTTTTTGCAACGTTTAGGCTTGCCAAGATGCTTTATCCATCACATTTCTATTATCGAGTCCCACAGCATCTTGGGCAAGACAACTTCGCTTAACGTGGAGGCTGGGCCTGCAAACCGAGGGCGTGGGGCCTTTCACTAGGTCTCTATCACTCCAGTACCCATAACTTTTGATCCTTAAAGAGTTATGCGGCGCACAACATACCGTTGGAAAGCTCTCCGAAAGCTTTATGACGGATGCAGTAAGCCTGCTCGGCTGCGCCTATTTTAAGATCCCAAAATCAAACGTTTTCATCAGTATTGGGCCACCTTTCTTCTTTTTGCACTGTTTCATCGTCCCGGATCGATCGTCGTGAGTCGTGAAAAGGACGACACATAAGGGCTTTGCACCCTAAATATGACGGGTGCGATCATACCAGCACTAATGCAACGGATCCCATGAGAACTCCGAAGTTAAGTGTGCTTGGGTGAGAGTAGTACTAGGTTGGGTGACCCCCTGGGAAGTCTTCGGGTTGCACCTCATTTTTTGTTTTGTTTTTTTGCCCCGTTCAGGCTTGCCAAGATGCTTTATCCGTCACATTTCTATTATTGAGTCCCACGGCATCTTGGGCAAGACAACTTCGCTTCGCGTAGAGGCTGGGCCTGCAAACCGATGGCATGGGGCTTGTGACCAGGTCTCCGCCGCTCCGGTGCCTATAACTTTTGATCTGTAAGGAGTTATGCGACGCACATCATACCGTTCGAAAGCTATCTGAGAGCTCTATGACGAAAGCAGCAAGCATGCTCGGCTGTGCCTATTTTCGGAGCCCAAAATCGAACGTTTTCATTAGTTTTAGGCCACTTTTCTTCTTTTTGCATTGTTTCATCATCCAAGATCGATCGTCGTGGTCCGTGAAAAGGACGACACATAAGGGCTTTGCGCCCTCAACATGACGGGTGCGATCATACCAAGTCTAATGCATCGGATCCCATCAGAACTCCGAAGTTAAGCGTGCTTGGGCGAGAATAGTACTAGGATGGGTGACCCTCTGGGAAGTCCTCGTGCTGCACCCCCCATTTTGTTTTGTTTTTTTGCCCCGTTCATCCTTGCCAAGATGCTTTATCCGCCACATTTCTATAATCGAGTGCCACGGTATCTTGGACAAGACAACCTCGCTTCGCGTAGAGGCTGGGCCCGCAAACCGAAGGCGTGGGCCCTGTGACCAAGTCTCCGTCGCTCCTATGCCCATAACTTTGGATTCATAAGGAGTTATGCGACACAAAACATACTGTTGGAAAGCTCTCCGAAAGCTCTACGACGGGGGCATCATTCCTGCTCGGCTCCGCCTATTTTCGAAGCCCAAAATTGAACGTTTTTATCAGTTTTGGGCCAATTTTCTTCTTTTTGCTTTGTTTTATTATCACGGATCGATCATCGTTAGCCGCGAAAAGGACGACACATAAGGCTTTGCGCCCTCAACATGACGGGTGCGATCATACCAACACTATTCCACCGGATCCTATCAGAACTCCGAAGTTAAATATGCTTGGGCGAAGTAGTACTAGGATGTGTGACTCCTTGGGAAGTTCTCGTGTTGCACTCCGTTTTTGTTTTGTTTTTTTTCCCCGTTCCGGCTTGCCAAGATTCTTTATCCGTCACATTTCTATTATCATGTCCCATGGCATCTTGGGCAAGATAACTTCGCTTCTCGTAGAGGCTGGGCCCGCAAACTGAGGGCGTGGGGCCTGTGACTAGGTCTCCGCCGCTCCGGTGCCCATAACTTTTGATCCGTAAGGAGTTATGCGGTGCAAAACATATCGTTAGAAAGCTTTCCGAGAGCTCTATCACGGTGGCAGCAATCCTACTCAGCTGCTGCAATTTTTGGAGCCCAAAATCAAACGTTTTCTTCAATTTTGGCTTACTTTTCTTCTTTTTTCACTGTTTTATCATCCCGGATCAATCGTCATGAGCCGCGAAAAGGACGACAGATAAGGGCTTTGTGCCCTCAACATGACGGGTGCAATCATACCAGCACTAATGCACCGAATCCCATCAGAAAGAGTAGTACTAGGATGGGTGACCCCGTAGGAAGTCCTCGTGTTGCACCCCCCTTTTTGTTTTGTTTTTTTGCCCCGTTATGGCTTGCCAAGATGCTTTATCTGACACATTTCTATAATCGAGTCCCACGGCATCTTGGCAAGACAACTTCGCTACGCATAGAGGCTGGGCGAGCAAACCGAGGGCGTGGGGCCTGTGACCAGGTCATTGTCACTCATGTACCCGTAACTTTTGATCCGTAAGGAGTTATGCGGTGCACAACATATAGTTGGAAAGCTCTTCGAAATCTCTATGACGGGGGCATCAATCCTGCTAGACTGCAGCTATTTTTAGAACCCAAAATGGAACATTTTCATCAGTTTTGGGCCACTTCTCTTCTTTTTGCACTATTTCATCGTCCCAGATCGATCGTCGTGAGCCGCAAAAAGGTCGACACATAAGGTTTTTGCGCCTTCAACATGTCGCGTGTGATCATACCTGCACTAATGCACCGGATCTTATCAGAACTCTGAAGTTATGTGTGCTTGGGTGTGAGTAGTACTAGGACGTGTGAACCCTTGAGAAGTCCTCGAGTTGCATCCACCTTTTTCTTTTATTTTTATTCCCCATTCTGGCTTGCCAAGATGCTTTATCCGTCACATTTCTATTATTGTGTCCCACGGCATCTTGGGCAAGAAAACTTCGCATCGCGTAGAGGCTGGGCCCGCAAACCGAGGACGTGGGGCATGTGACCAGGTCTTCGCCTTTTCGGTGCCCATAACTTTTGATCTGTAAGGAGTTATGTGGCGTACAACATACAATTGGAAAGCTCTCCGAGAGATCTACGATAGGGGTAGCAAGCCTGCTCGGCACCGCCTATTTTTGAAGCCCAAAATTGAACATTTTCATTAGTTTTGGGCCAATTTTCTTCTTTTTGCACTATTTTATTGTCCCGGATCAATCGTTGTGAGCTGCGAAAAAGACGACACATAAGGCTTGGCGTCCTCAACATGATGGGTGTGATCATACCAGCACTAATGCACCGGATCCCATTAGAACTCTAAAGTTAAACGTGCATGGGCGAAGTAGTACTAGGATGGGTGACCCCCTAGGAAGTCCTCGTGTTGCACCCCTATTTTTGGTTTCTTTTTTTGCCTCGTTCAGGCTTGCCAAGATGCTTTATCCGTCACATTTCTATTATCGAGTCCTAAGGCATCTTGGGCAAGACAACTTTGCTTCACGTAGAGGCTGGGCCCGCAAACCAAGGCTGTGGGGCCTGTGACCAGGTCTCCGTCGCTCTGGTGCCCATAACTTTTGATCCGCAGGGAGTTATGCGACGCACAAGATACCGTTGGAAAGCTTTCCAAAAGCTCTATGACGGGGGTTGCGAGCATGCTCGGCTGCGCCTATTTTCATAGCCCAAAATTGAATGTTTTCATCAGTTTTGGACCACTTTTCTTCCTTTTGCAGTATTTCATCGTCCCGGATCGATTGTCGTTAGCCGCGAAAAGGACGACACATAAGGGTCTTCCATCCTCAACATGACGGGTGTGATCATACCAGCTCTAATGCACTGGATCCCATCAGAGCTTTGAAGTTAAGCGTGCTTGTGCGAGAGTAGTACTAGGACGGGTGACCCCCTAGGAAGTCCTCGGGTTGTACCCCTCCGTTTTTGTTTTGTTTTTTTGCCTCGTTCAGGCTTGCCAAGATCCTTTATCCGTCACATTTCTATTATCGAGTCCCACAGTATCTTGGACAAGACAACTTTTCTTCGCATAGAGGCTGGGCCCGCAAAACCGAGGGCGTGGGGCTTGTTACCAGGTCTCTGCCTCTCCGGTGACCATAACTTTTGATCCGTATGGAGTTATGCGGCACACAGCATACCGTTGGAAAGTTCTCCGAGAGCTCTACATCAGGGGCAGTAAGCCTGCTCGGCTCCCCTATTTTCGGAGCCCAAAATTGAACATTTTCATCAATTTTGGGCTAATTTTCTTCTTTTTGCCCTGCTTTATTGTCCCGGATCGATCGTCGTGAGCCGCAAAAATGACGACACATAAGGCTTTGCGCCCTCAACATGACAGGTGCGATCATACTAGCACTAATGCACCAAATCCCATCAGAACTCCGAAGCTAAACGTGCTTGGGCGAAGTAGCACTAGAATGGGTAACCCCAAGGGAAGTCCTCATGTTGCACCCCGTTTCTGTTTTGTTTTTTTGCCCTGTTCAGGCTTGCCAAAATGCTTTATCCATCACATTTCTATTATCAAGTCCCATGGCATCTTGGGCAAGACAACCTCTCTTCACGTAGAGGCTGGGCCCGCAAACCGAGGGCGTGGGGCCTGTGACCAGGTCTCTATCGCTCTGGTACCCATAACTTTTGATCCGTAAGGAATTATGTGGTGCATAGCATACCGTTGGAAAGCTCTCTGAAAGCTCTATGACGAGTGCAGCGAGCATCCTCCGCTGCGCCGGCTTTCGGAGCCCAAAATCAAATGTTTTCATCTATTTTGGTCCACTTTTCTTTTTTTGCACTATTTCATCATCCCGGATCGATCGTCGTGAGCCGCGAAAAGGACGACACATAAAGGCTTTGCACCTTCAACATGACGGGAGTGATCATACCAGCACTAATGCACCAGATCCCATCAGAACTCTGAAGTTAAGCGTGCTTTTAAAAGAGTAGTACTAGGACGGGGGACCCCCTGAGAAGTCCTCGGGTTGCACCCCCCCTTTTTGTTTTGTTTTTTTGCCCTGTTTAGGCTTGCCAAGATGCTTTATCCATCACATTTCTATTATCGACTACCACGGCAAGTTGGGCAAGACAACCTCGCTTTGTGTAGAGGCTGGGCCCGCAAACCGAGGGCGTGGGGCTTGTGACCAGGTCTCCGCCGCTCTAGTGCCCATAACTTTTGATCCGTAAGGAGTTATTGGGTCCACATCATACCGTTAGAAAGCTCTCCGAGAGCTCTATGGTAGGGGCAGCAAGCCTACTCTGCTGTGCCTATTTTCAGAGCCCAAAATCGATCATTTTGGCCCATTTTTCTTTTTTTTTTGCACTGTTTCATCGTCCTGGATCGATCGTCGTGAGCCGCGAAAAGGACGACACATAAGGGCTTTGCGCCCTCAACATGATCGGCGCGATCATACCAGCCCTAATTTACCGGATACCATCAGAACTTCGATTTTATGCGTGCTTGGGCGAGAGTAGTACTAGGATGGGTGACCCCGTGGGAAGTCCTCGTGTTGCAACCCACTTTTTGTTTTGTTTTTTTGCCCCGTTCAAGCTTACCAAGATGCTTTATCCATCACATTTCTATAATTGAGTCTCAAGGCATCTTGGGCAAGACAACTTCGCTTCGCATAGAGGCTGGGCTCGCAAACCGAGGGCATGGGGCCTGTGACCCGGTCTCCGTCGCTTTTGTGCCCATAACTTTTTACCCGTAAGGAGTTATGCGGTGCAAAACATATCATTGGAAAGCTCCCCAAAAGCTCTACGATGGGGGCATCAATCCTGCTAGGATGCACCTGCTTTCCGAGCCCATCAGAACTCTGAAGTTAAGCGTGCTTGGGTGAGAGTAATACTAGGATGTGTGACCCCCTGAGAAGTCCTCGAGTTGCATAACCTTTTTGTTTTGTTTTTGCCACATTCAGGTTTGCCAAGATGCTTTATCCGTTACATTTCTATTATCGAGTCCCACGGCATCTTGGGCAAGGCAACTTCGCAAAGCATAGGGGCTGGGCCCGCAAACCGAGGGCGTAGGGCTTGTGACCAGGTCTTCTCCGCTCCGGTGCCCATAACTTTTGATATGTATAGAGTTATGCGGCACACAACATACCGTTCGAATACTCTTCGAGAGCTCTATGGCAGGGGTAGCAAACCTGCTCGGCTGCACCTATTTTCAGAGACCAAAATGGAACGTTTTCATCAGTTTTGGGCCACTTTTCTTCTTTTTGCACTGTTTTATCTTCCCGTATCGATCGTCGTGAGCCGCGAAAAGGATGACACATAAGTGCTTTGCGCCCTCAACATGACGGATGCGAACATACCAGCACTAATACTTCGGATCCCATCAGAACTCCGAAGTTAAGTGTGCTTGGGCGAGAGTAGTACTAGGATGTGTGACCCCTTGGCAAGTCCTTGAGTTGCATCCAATTTTTTGCCAAGATACTTTATCCGTCACATTTCTATTATCGAGTCCCACAGCATCTTGGGCAAGACAACTTCGCTTCGCATAGAGGCTGGGCCCGTAAACCGAGGGCGTGGGGCTTGTGACCAGGTCTCCGCCTCTCCGGTGCCCATAACTTTTGATCCGTATGGAGTTATGCGGCGCACAACATACCGTTGGAAAGCTTTTCGAGAGCTCTACGACAGGGGTAGCAAGCCTGCACTACTCCACCTGTTTTCGGAGCACAAAATTGAACATTTTCAGCAGTTTTGGGACAATTTTCTTCTTTTTGCACTGTTTTATTATCTCGGATTGATCGTCGTGAGCAGCGAAAAAGACGACACATAAGGCTTTGTGCTCTTAACAAGACGGGTGTAATCAAACCAGCACTAATGCACCGGATTCCATCAGAACTTTGAAGTTAAACGTGCTTGGGCGAAGTAGTACTAGGATGGGTGACCCCCTGGGGAGTCCTCGTGTTACACCCCCGTCTTTGTTTTGTTTTTTTGCCCTGTTCAGGCTTGCCAAGATGCTTTATCCGTCACATTTTGATAATCGAGTCCTGCGGCATCTTGGGCAAGACAACTTCGCTTCGCGTAGAGGCTAGGCCCGCAAACCGAGGGCATGCGGCCAATGACCAGGTCTTCGCCGCTCTTGTGCCCATAACTTGTGATTCGTAAGGAGTTATGCGGCGTGTAACATATCGTTTGAAAGGTCTCCGAAAGCTGTACGATAGGTGTATCAATCCTGCTTAGCAGCGCCTATTTTCGAAGTCCAAAATCAAACATTTTCATCAGTTTCATGCAACTTTTCTTCTTTTTCCACTATTTCATCATCCCGGATCGGTCGTCGTGAGCCGTGAAAAGAATGACACATAAGGGCTTTGCGAACTCAACATGATGGGTGCGATCAAACCAGCACTAATGCACTAGATCCCATCATAACTCTAAAGTTAAGTGTGCTTAGGCGAGAGTAGTACTAGGACGTGTGAGCCCCTGGGAAGTCCTCGAGATGTATCGACCTTTTTTATTTGTTTTTTTGCCCCATTCAGGCTTGCCAAGATGCTTTGTCCATCACATTTCTATTATCGAGTCCCACGGCATCTTGGGCAAGACAACTTCGCTTCTTGTAGAGGCTCAGCCCGCAAATCGAAGGGGTGGGGCATGTGACCAGGTCTCCGCCTGTCCGGTGCCCATAACTTTTGATCCGTAAGGAGTTATACGGCGCATAGCATACCGTTGGAAAGCTCTCTGAGAGCTCGACGATAGGGGCAGCAAGCCTGCTTGGCTCTGCCTATTTTTGGAGCCCAAAATTGAACGTTTTCATCAGTTTTAGGCCAATTTTCTTCTTTTTGCACTATTTTATTATCTCGAATCGATCGTTGTGAGCCATGAAAAGGATGACACATAAGGCTTTGCACCCTCAACATCACAGGTGTGATCATACCACCATTAATGCACTGGATCCCATCAGAACTCTAATGTTAAACGTGCTTGGTCAAAGTAGTACTAGGATGGGTGACCCCTTAGGAAGTCCTCGTGTTACACCCCAGTTTTTGTTTTGTTTTTTTGCCCCGTTCAGGCTTGCCAAGATGCTTTATCTGTCACATTTTTATTATCGAGTAGCACGACATCTTGGGCATGACAACTTCGCTTCACGTAGAGGTTTGGCCAGCAAACCGAGGGTGTAGGGCCTGTGACCAGGTCTCCGTCACTCTGGTGCCCATAACTTTTGATCCGTAAGGAGTTATGCTGTGATAACCCGAACCCGGTATGCATTTAATAGCATTAAACTGCATTTAATTAAGTGTTTAATTAGTTAATAATCCATTTTGCACTATTTTGATATTTCTTTTAAAAGCATTCAATAATTTTTATATTGATTAATTAAAAGATTATCACCTATTTTTATTATTTATAGAAATTGGATTTACTTTCTTGTATTTAATTAAGTGTCATCTTAAATGTTAGTATTTAATTGCATTTGATTACGTGTTTATATTAACTTGTTCATTCGTATCTTAGTATTTATTTCATAATTCTTTAAATATTCTAGAAATAGTTAAATTAATTATTTTTAAATGAATATTGATTATTTTGATTGTTTTGATTATTTTAATAATCGGTTTTATTTTCTTGCATTTAATTACTCAGTTTTCAATTAAATGAGAAAAGTAACTCTGAGCCGGAGTGAATTTTAAACTATTCTACTATTCTACTTTTTAAAAATTATACTTTTATATTATTACTCATCATTTGATTAGCAATCGTTTCTTGACCGTTCGATCGTAGCATTTCAAAAATGAAAGTTAGAAGAATATTTCTCGGATTTCGTGAATAGCGTTTCTAGTTTAATTTAGCTAGTTTTAGTTGGTTTTCATTAAAATTGCATTGTTTTAACTTGAATTGGATTAAATGGCATCAAAATAAGCTAATTTGACCATTTTTAACTTGAATTTGACCTTGTCTTTTTACCATTTTGCCCTTGTCACCTTATAAAATAAAAACAAGGCAAAATTAACTCAAAAACAAAACCACAAATGACCATTTTGTCCTCCCGTGGCCGAAGGTCCAAGGAAAAGAAAGAAAAAATTTATTTTGCATTTTTAGGCCAAAATCTTGCGTGGAATCGGACGAGGATCGTGGCTCAGGTCTTTGCGGGTCTTGGTTTTCAATCTCTGTGAGGGTTTTCACGTTTTTGTGCATTTATATTCGAATTTGATTTTTGATTCAAGTTCTTAGATTTGATATTTAATGCATTATAATGCTTGAAATTGCTTGGAATTGCCTCCTTAGGGTTCGTAGAGCATTGCTTGTTAGTTATTTAGCGATTTTTACGGTTAGAAATGCAAATTGAAATTAGGGAAGAACATGAATAGTAAAAATAAATAGTAAAACCCTAGAATTTTAGATTTTTGATCCGAATTTCGATTTCTTGATTTGGATAGGTGCCATTGATGATAGAAAGATAAAATGTGTAATAAAAAGGGACCAGCCTTTGTTAAAATTAAAAATTAGACGAAGAAACGTAAAGGGGCCGTTTGACCAAGTGTTGACCGTGCTCGAATTGAGTTGGGGGTTTTGCTATTGAGGGCATGGAAGCACTTTTGGCGCTGTTGTGGCATTGATTGAGCGATCGGTTAGCATAGTTGTAGTTCAAATGCAGTAGGTGGACTTTCGGGCTTCGGTTGGGAAAATGAAGTTTCAAGATATAGAAACGTGCCTTGTAGTGCCTAAGTGAATGTAGTGAAATCGGTTTCTTAATCCCGTAGCTCGTTTGCTCGTAATTGCCTTTGGAAGTTAGAGATTGAATAGTGATATTTGTCGTTTTTGTGTTTGAACTGCTATTACATGATTAATTGATGTTATTGTTGATATTAATGATAATCATTCTTGAAAAGTTAATTGATTGCTATTATTGATTGTAAATGCTTGATATCTCGTTTATCGCCACTAATCTGCACTTTCGTGCTATTGCTCGTTTATTGCTTGTATTTCGTATTGCATTGTATAGTGTCAGGTGCGTGAGTGATAGGCCTCTCTGGGCAGTCTCGGGCTGCCAGGGTTGGTTTGGTCTAGCTCCGTGTCCTATTCCCATTCTCGCTAGGGGCACCGCCCTTGGAGATTTGGGTCGTAGATGTGTCGGGGTACTTCCGGAGTACACCCAGTGGAAGTTATAAGGTGGTTGCGCGCTTATTGTCACCGTTATCAACATCAAGCTCGAGATTGATGTATCGCTCGTGAAATGGTACATTGCTCGTATGAGTGAACCATAGCCTTCAGAGTGTGGTATAGCTTTGAATGGTTGTGTTAATGCTTCTTTAATTGTTATTGTATTGTTGTTTATATTGATTGTTGTTCTTATTGATTATATTGCTTAACTATCTTATTTGCATTGCACGAAATTCTTTCTCTCCACCTCGATATCTGTCTCACCCTCACTGAGTATACGTATTGTGTATACTCACTCCTCACCACCACATTTCAGGAAATGCCATGTTAGCTGGAAAGTTCGTGGTTACGTGAAAGATCGTGCTTGAAGAGTTGTCTTGCGTGTTATGTGGCCGAGTTGTAGAAAGATGTAAAGATGTATGTTTTCATGTATTGTATGTATTTAGTGTTAGAAGTAATGTTATTAACTTAACTAGGTTTATTAGAGTGGTATAATAAGTTAGTTTATGTATTCAGTTAGTATAGTTTAACTTCAATGCATGTTTGTATTGTTTAAGAAAGTGTTAGAATAGTCTGGGTACTTGGAAATGTATATATACTTGTTCTATTTAATTGTTGAGAACCGAGGCTTGGATGGCCTTGAGGAATTGTAAATGGTTGGACACGGTGTTGGTCCACTTATATGCTATCGCAAGTTTGCATTTTTCCTAGAAATAGGGGAGACTCCATCCGTTTTACCTAAAAACTTTGCTCGGCTTTGGAATTGGGTTGTGATTAGATTGATTGATAGAACTCCCGATCTCGAGAAGGATCGGGGTGTTACATATGCGACTCATAACATACCGTTGAAAAGCTCTCCGAGAGCTCGGCAACAGGGGCAGCAAGCCTGCTTGGCTCTGCTTGTTTTCGGAGCCCAAAATTGAACGTTTTCATCAGTTTTAGGCCAATTTTCTTCTTTTTGCACTATTTTATTATCCCGGATAAATCATTGTGAGCCGCGAAAAGGACGACACATAAGGCTTTGCACCCTCAACATGACGGGTGCGATCATACCAGTACTAATGCACCGGATCCCATCAGAACTCCAAAGTTAAACATGCTTGGGCGAAGTAGTACTAGGATCAGTGAACCCTTAGGAAGTTCTCGTGTTGCACCCCCGTTTTTGTTTTGTTTTTTTGCCCCATTCAGGCTTACAAAGATGCTTTATCCGTCACATTTCTATTATCGAGTCCCAAGGCATCTTGGGCAAGACAACTTTGCTTCACGTAGGGGCTAGGTCTGCAAATCGAGGGTGTGGGGCCTGCGACAAGGTCTCCATCGCTCCGGCGCCCATAACCTTTGATCCGTAAGGAATAATGCGGCGCACAGCATACCGTTGGAATGCTCTCCAAAAGCTCTATGACCGGGGCAATGAGCATGCTCGGCTGTGCCTATTATCAGAGCCCAAAATTGAATATTTTCATCAGTTTTGGGACACTTTTCTTCTTTTTTCACTATTTTGTTTTTTGCCTTGTTCAGGCATGCCTAGATGCTTTATCGCACACATTTCTATTATCGAGTCCCACGACATCTTGGGTAAGACTACTTCGCTTCACGTAGAGGCTGGGCCCGCAAACTGAGTGCGTGGGGCCCGTGACCAGGTCTTCGCTGCTCCAGTGCCCATAACTTTTGATCCGTAAGGAGTTATGCGGCGCACAGTATACCGTTGGAAAGCTCTCCGAAATCTCTATGACGAGGGCAACAAGCCTACTCGGCTGCACCTATTTTTGGACCCCAAAATCTAATGTTTTCAACAGTTTTAGGCCACTTTTCTTCATTTTGCACTGTTTTATCATCCCGGATCGGTCATCGTGAGTCGCGAAAGGGATGACACATAAGGGCTTTGCACCCTCATCATGCCGGGTGCGATCATACCAGAACTAATGCACCGGATCCCATCAGAACTCCGAAGTTAAGCGTGCTTGGGCGAGAGTAGCACTAGGATGGGTGACCCCCTGGGAAGTCCTTGTGTTGCACCCCCTTTTTGTTTTGTTTTTTTGCCCTGTTCATGCTTACCAAGATGCTTTATCCGTCACATTTCTATAATCGAGTCCCACGGAATCTTTGGCACGACAACTTCACTTCGAGTAGAGGTTGGGCCTGCAAATCGAGGGCGTGGGGCCTGTGACCAGGTCTCCGTCGCTCCGGTGCCCATAATTTTTGATCCATAAAGAGTTATGCAGCGCACAACATACCTTGGAAAGCTCTCTGAAAACTCTACAACGGGGGCATCAATCCTGCTCGGCTATGCATATTTTTGGGGCCCAAAATTGAAAGTTTTCATCAGAACTCTAAAGTTAAGCGTGCTTGGACGAGAGTAGTACTATGACGGGTGACCCCTTGGGAAGTCCTCGAGTTGCACCCACCTTTTTATTTTGTTTTTTTGCCCCATTCAGGCTTGCAAGATGCTTTATCCGTCACATTTCTATTATTGAGTCTCACAGCATCTTGGGCAAGACAACTTCGTTTCGCGTAGATGCTGGGCCTACAAACCGAGGGCATGGGGCTTGTGACCAGGTCTCTGCCTCTTCGGTGCCTATAACTTTTGATCCGTAAGGTGTTATGCGGCGCACAAAATACCGTTGGAAAACTCTAGCATAGGGCCAGCAAGCCTGCTCGGCTCTACCTATTTTCGGAGACCAAAATTGAACGTTTTCATCAATTTTGGGACAATTTTGTTCTTTTTGCACTGTTTTATCATCACGAATCGATCGTTGTGAGCCGCGAAAAGGACGACACATAAGGCTTTGTGCCGTCAACATGACGGGTGTGAACATACCAGTATTAATGCACTGGATCCCATCAGATTTCAGAAGTTAAACTTGCTTGGGCGAAGTAGTACTAGGATGGGCGATCCCTTAGGAAGTCCTCATGTTGCACCCCCGTTTTTGTTTTGTTTTTTTGCCCCGTTCTGGCTTGCCAAGAAGCTTTATCCGTCACATTTCTGTTATCGAGTCCCATGGCATATTGGGCAAGACAATTTCGCTTCACGTAGAGGCTGGGCCTAAAAAACGAGGGCGTGGGGTCTGTGACCAGGTCTCCGTCGCTACGGTGCCCATAAATTTTGATCCGTATGGAGTTATGTAGTGCACAACATACCGTTAGAAAGCTCTATCAAAGCTCTTTGATGGGGGCGGCGAGCAAGCTCGGCTGCGCTTGTTTTCGAAGTGCAAACTGAACGTTTTCATTAGTTTTGGGCCACTTTTCTTCTTTTTGCACGGTTTCATATTCCCGGATCGATCGTCGTGAGCCCTAAAAAGGACGACACATAAGGGCTTTGCACTCTCAACATGACGGGTGCGATCATACCAGTACTAATGCACCGGATCCCATCAGAACTCTTAAGTTAAGCGTGCTTGTGCGAGAGTAGTACTAGGACAGGTGACCCCCTAAGAAGTCCTTGGGTTGCACCCCCCTTTTAGTTTTGTTTTTTTGCCCCGTTCAGGCTTGCCAAGATGCTTTATCCGTCACATTTCTATTATCGAGTCCCACGGCATCTTAGGCAAGACCACTTCACTTCGCGTAGAGGTTGGGCCGCAAACTGAGGGCGTGGGGCTTTTGACCAGGTCACCGCCGCTCTGGTGCCCATAAATTTTGATCCGTAAGTAGTTATGCGGCGTACAGTATACCATTTGAAAGCTCTCTGAGTGCTCTATGACGGGGGCAAAAAAGTCTGCTTGGCTGCCCCTATTTTTAAAGACCAAAATCGAATATTTTCATCCCGGATTGATCGTTGTGAGCCAGAAAAAGGACGACACATAAGAACTTTGCGCCCTCAACATGACCCGTGCGATCATACCAACACTAATGCACCAGATCCCATTTGGGAAGTCCTTGTGTTGCACCCCCCTTTTTGTTTCATTTTTTTGCCCCGTTCAGGCTTGCCAAGATGCTTTATCTGTCACATTTCTATTATCGAGTCCCACGACATCTTCGGCAAGATAAGTTCGCTTTGCGTAGAGCCTAGGCCCGTAAACCGAAGGCGTGGGGCCTGTGACCAGGTCTCTGTCGCTCCGGTGCCCATAACTTTTGATCCGTAAGGCGTTCTGCGGCGCATAACATACTGTTGAAAAGCTCTATGAAAGTTCTACGATGGGGGAAGCAAGCGTGCTCGGCTGTAGCTATTTACGGAGCCCAAAAATTGAATGTTTTCGTTAGTTTTGGTCCACTTTTCTTCTTTTTGCACTGTTTCATCGTCCCGGATCGATCGTCGTGAGCCACGAAAAAGAGGACACAGAAGGGCTTTGCGCCCTCAACATGACGGGTGCGATTATACCAGCACTAATGCACCGGTTCCCATCAGAACTCTGAAGTTAAGCGTGCTTGGACGAGAGTAGTATTAGGACGGGTGACCCCCTGGGAAGTCCTCGAGTTGCACCACCCTTTTTGTTTTGTTTTTTTGCCCCATTCAGCCTTGCCAAGATGCTTTATCCGTCACAATTTCTATTATCGAGTCCCACGGCATCTTGGGCAAGACAACTTCACTTCGTGTAGAGGATGGGCCCGCAAACTGAGGGCGTGGGGCTTGTGACCAGGCCTCCGCCTCTCTGGTGCCCATAACTTTTGATCCGTAAGGAGTTATGTGGCGCACAACATGCAGTTGGAAAGCTCTCCGATAGCTCTATGACATGGGTAACAAACCTACTCGGCTCCGCCGCCTATTTTCGAAACCAAAAATTGAACATTTTCATCAGTTTTGGGCCAATTTTCTTCTTTTTGCACTATTTTATTATCCCGGATCGATCGTCGTGAGCCGCGAAAAGGACGACACATAAGGCTTTGCGCCCTCAACATGACGGGTGCGATCATAACAACCCTAATGCACCGAATCCCATCAGAACTCCGAAGTTAGCCGTGCTTGGGCGAGAATAGTACTAAGATGGGTGACCCCCTGGGAGGTCCTCGTGTTGCACCCTCCCTTTTTGTTTTGTTTTTTTGCCCCGTTCAGGCTTGCCAAGATGCTTTATCCGTCACATTTCAATTATCGAGTCCAACGGCATCTTGGGCAAGACAACTTCGCTTCATGTAGAGGCTGGGCCCGCAAACCAAGGGCGTAGGGCCAGTGACTAGGTCTTTGTCGTTCGGCTGCTCATAACTTTTGATCATTTAGGAGTTATACGGCGCACAACATACTGTTGGAAAGCTCTCCGAGAGCTCTACAATGAGGGTAGCAAGTATGCTCGGTTGTGCCAATTTTCGGAGCCCAAAATTGAATGTTTTCATTAGTTTTGAGCCACTTTTTTTCTTTTTGCACTGTTTCATCGTCCCGGATCAATCGTCGTGAGCTGCAAAAAAAACGACACATAAGGGCTTTGCGCCCTCAACATGATGTGTGCGATCATACCAGCACTAATACAACGGATTCCATCAGAACCTTGAAGTTAAGCGTGCTTGGGCGAGAGTAGTACTAGGATGGGTGACCCCCTGGGAAGTCCTTGGGGTGCAACCCCCTTTTTGTTATGTTTTTTTGCCCCGTTCAGGCTTGCCAAGATGTTTTATCTGTCACATTTCTATTATCAAGTCCCACAGTATCTTGGGCAAGACAACTTCGCTTCACATAGAGGCTGGGCCCGCAAAGCGAGGGTGTAGGGCTTGTGACTAGGTCTTCGCCTCTCCGGTGCCCATTACTTTTGATCCGTAAGGAGTTATTTGGCGCACAACATACCGTTGGAAAGCTCTCCGAGAGCTCTACGATGGGGCCTGTAAGCCTGCTAGGCTTCGCCTATTTTCGGAGCCCAAAATCGAACGTTTTCATCTATTTTGGGCTACTTTTCTTCTTTTTGCACAGTTTCATCATCACGGATCAATCGTCGTGAGACACGAAAAGGACGACACATAAGGGCTTTGCACCCTCAACTTGATGGGTGCGATCATACCAGCACTAATGCACCAGATCCCATCATAAATTTGAAGTTAAGCGTTCTTGGGTGAGAATAGTACTAGGACAAGTGACCCCCTAGGAAGTCCTTGGGTTGCACCCCCCTTTTTGTTTTGTTTTTTTGCCTTGTTCATGCTTGCCAAGATGCTTTATCCGTCACATTTCTATTATCGAGTCCGTCGGCTTCTTGGGCAAGACAACTTCGCTTCGCGTAGAGGCTTGGCCCGCAAACCGAAGGCGTGGTGCTAGTGACCAGGTCTCTGTCATTCTGGTGCCCATAACTTTTGATTTGTAAGGAGTTATGCGGCGCACAGCATACCGTTGAAAAGCTCTTCGAGAGCTCTACGACGGGTACAGCAAACCTGCTCGGCAGCGCCTATTTTCAGAGCCCAAAATTGAATACTTTCATCAATTTCGGGCCATTTTTATTCTTTTTGTACTATTTCATTATCCCGGATCGTTCGTCGTGAGCCGCAGAAAGGACGACACATAAGGGCTTTACGCCGTCAACATGATTGGTACCATCATACCAGCACTAATGCACCAGATCCCATCAGAACTTTGATGTTAAGCATGCTTGGGCGAGAGTAGTACTAGGATGGGTGATCCCTTGGGAAGTCCTCGTGTTCCACCCCCCTTTTTGTTTTGGTTTTTTGCCCCATTCAGGCTTGCCAAGATGCTTTATCTGTTACATTTCTGTTATCGAGTCCCACGGCATCTTGGGCAAGACAACTTCGCTTCGCGTAGCGGCTGGGACCGCAAACCGAGGGCGTAGGGCTTGTGACCAGGTCTCCGCCGCTCCGATGCCCATAACGTTTGATCCGTAAGGAGTTATGTGGCGCACAACATACCGTTGGAAAGCTCTCCATGAGCTCTACGACTGGGGTAGTAAGCCTGCTCGGCTGTGTCTATTTTCGGAGCCCAAAATTGAATGTTTTCATCAGTTTTGGGCTACTTTTTTTCTTTTTGCACTTTTTCATTGTCCCGGATCGATTGTGAAACTGCATATTTTGCTTTATCTCGTTTTGTGTGCTTTACCTCATTTTGCATGAATTGGCCTGTTTATGTGCTATATGACTTAGAATGTGATAATTCTATGATTAATACTCCTAATACATGCTAAGTGTGCATTCATGAAATTTTCATAAAAAACGGAATTAGAAATTTTATCTTCGGTTTTGGTAAATAGTATTTTTGAACACCTGTCCGCTAAAATTTTTACAGGAGTGTTTTAAACGTTTTAAAACCTAGTCCTTGAGTATTAATAGACCCTTGTTTGATTAAAACGGATTTGAAATCGGTTTTGAAATTTTATAGATTTTTATACTTTCTTTTGCAAGAAAACGAGTTTTAAGCCGATTCGGGTGAAACTATTTTAATGTAAAATTATTTGTCACCTAAAATATATTGACTAGAATTAATTTAAGTGTTAATTTAATAATTGAGCAAGATATACTCAAGAAATGAATTAAAAGACTAGAAAAACAATTAAAGGACTAAATAAACTACTTTGACTTTGCATTTTTTTATTTGACCAAGCTTTATATGCATAATATATCACCAACACCTACTAAAACAACACAAAACATACTCAAAGCACACACAAGTGGCCGAAACTCCATAGCTTTTCTTGAGAGCATTTACAACATTTTTTGAAAGTAAATTTTCATTAAAAGTTGCAATTCAAGGCCAATTTCCATCAACCAAGGCTTGATTCCACCTCTTGAGCATCCATTGGTCATCTTTGTAGCTTCAAAACACATCAAAGGTGAGAGAAAAATTCTAGATCTCAAAAGTCATATTTTATGTTTTTGCTCATAACTGCCTTTTGAACCGTTAGAATGTTAATTTGAAGTTATATTATTGCTCAGTTCATGCTAAGGATCATTTATGTGTATTACTACAAGATTTTAACCATTGTAGCGAAATTATTTATTTTCGGGTATTTAAAGTTGATAGTTTGGCTATTTAATGATTATCTTGATTTGTTGTTGGAATCGATTTGCCGTCGATTTCTAAAAGTTTGTTAATTACGTGGTAACGCCGTTATAATGCCGAATTTTCGATTGCGATGTTTGGGTGAAAATCTAAAAATTTCAGCCTAGGTGCATTGAGGTTTTAGGGTTGTTGGGCTTGATTTTGATGTGTCTTGGTTGGTTTCCGAGAGGGCTAATGTAGTTGATTGAATGGGAGAGTGTTCGAAACTAATTTGGAGTTATTTGGATTAGTAGAATGTAAGATATGATTATTTGAAGTTTAGGTTGTCTTTCTTTAAATTGTTGAATTGAGCCTTTAGTTGATTGGGTGGTATTTGAGTGATTTAATTGTGAGTTGTTAATGGTTAGACTAGGGTTAGATTACGCGTTTCATGCATGTTAAGTTGGATGGCCTACTTTGTCATCTAACTTAGTTATTTGTTGTTTAATTGATTACTTAATGTTATATTGATGATAATTGATGGCAATTAATGATAATTGATGATTATTGATTGATGATTGATGAACCGGGAGATAGGCAATTCTGCTAGATTGTCCTCCTGTGAATGATGTTTATTATTATTGCTGAGTCTTGGTATGTGTGTGCCACCTCTCGGGCAGCATCGGGCTGTCGGGTTGATAACGGCATAACTACCAGAGACTACCCCCAGCTCGCATGACGGAGGTGTCATGGAGGGAGGGGCTAGTGAGGTACCTCGGGTGCGTGAGTAATAGGGAGTTACAACAAGAATGGTTAAGATCGTGATGGCGTTTGGAGCTACACCAAATTGAGTATCCTTTATTGATTGGTCATTATAGTTATGTGTTTATATTGTATTGATGTTTATTTGTGTGTTTACTTGCTCAAAGGATCATTTCCAAGGAGTATAGTAAATACTGTTAGAGATCTATCGGATCCTAGCTGAGCTTGTTTTATATAAGCTCACTCTCTATTATTGCATGCATACAGGTGTCCTTGAGCAAGATTACGGGTATGTGCCTCCAGAATGGGATAATGTTTCGTATGTGGACGAGTCCTATGTGCCAGAGTCTTGTCCTTGATGCTTGAGATTTTGTATACTCTATTATCTTGTATATTAAACTAGTTGTCCTTTATTTACTTTGTAGTTTACGATGTATAAGTTGTAGTAAAGCTAATGAACTAAATGATGTTAACTTAGTAGTCTTTCTTTTAACCTTGTTTAGATTACTAAGTTGGTCTATAATCTATTTTGATATGTATGTTAAAGTTAAGGTATTATGTTGGAACGGAGGCTTATAACTATGAATGGATTGTCTAAGAATGATTGTTGTATAATATAGTTATGTTGTATGTTGTTAATGGTATTAAGGAATTGATTGTTGTTTGGTTGAGGAGTTTGATTGTATAATGTTATGAGAGGTTGGTTTAGAGCCTCGGTGTCTTAATTACTGTCGTTATACTGCCGAAATTTCGTTGCGTCCTGACTGATTGTAGGTGGGGTCGAGTTGGGGCATGACATTTAAGTGGTATCAGAGCGCATGTTAGCTGTCAGCTGGGGTATTCTCGGAATGTGGGTAATGGTCTTAGCATGAAAGTATGTATGAAGTGAAAGAAAAGTGAACTATGTGTTAATATGGTTAAATGATTAAGTGATTATGTGATTTAGTGCTTGTGTGATTATGTGACTAATTTGTTTATGTGATTGATACTTAAGTGATTTATATGTTTATGTGAATTGTTGCTTATTTGCTAGTAATTGTCTATAGCATGTTTACGTGCTATAACCTGTGCTAACTCTTTGATTAGTAGAATGACGGGTAGACCGAGGACCAGAGGTAGGCCTGAGATGACTGATGAGGTTCCGAGAAATGTGGCACCAGGCCAAGTTAGGGATGATGATCGTATAGGTGCAGCTTTTGATAGGATGAACGAGATCATGGCCAGTCAGGCACAGTTACTGGCAGGGCAGGCTGCCCAGAATCAGGCATTGCAGAATCAGTTGTTGAATGCACAAGGTGGGTACCACGGTCGTGGTACACTAAAAGAGTTTTTAGGGTATTATCCACCACGGTTTCAGGGGGAGTCGGATGATAGGAAAGTTGAGACGTGGATTAATAAGGTGGAGAAGATTTTTGACCCTCTTGATTATACTGATGAGCGGAAGGTCACTTTTGCCGTGTACTTGCTGGATGATGAGGCGGAAGAATGGTGGTGCACGGTGAAAACTAGCAGGGAGACTCAGAGTATTCTGTATGTTTCGGATGCCTTTCTGTTAGCTTTCCGGGCAAAGTACGTCCCGAGGATCGCGACGGAGCGGAAAGAGGCAGAGTTTCTAGCCTTAGTACAAGGAGATGCTTTAGTGGCTCAGTATGAGGCCACTTTCACTCTGGTGCTCATAATTTTTGATCTGTAAGGAGTTATGCGGCGAACAACATACAGTTGGAAAGCTCTCCAAGAACTCTACGATGGGAGCAGCAAGCCTGCTCGGCTATGCCTATTTTCAGAGCCCAAAATCGAACGTTTTCATCAGTTTTGGGCTACATTACTTAATTTTTCACTGTTTCATCATCCTAAATCAATCGTCGTGAGCCGCGAAAAGGATGAAACATAAGGGCTTTGTGCCCTCAGCATGATGGGTGCGATCATACCAGCATTAATGCACCGGATCCCATCTGAACTCCGAAGTTAAGTGTGCTTGGACGAGAGTAGTACGAGGATGGGTGACCCCTTGGCAAGTCCTCGTGTTACACCCCCCTTTTTGTTTTGTTTTTTTGCCCCGTTTAAGCTTGCAAAGATGCTTTATCTGTCACATTTCTATTTTCGAGTCCCACGACATCTTGGGGAAGATAACTTCGCATCGCGTAGAAGCTAGGCCCGCAAACCGAGGGGGTAGGGCATATGACCAGGTCTCCGTCGCTCCGGTGCCCATAACTTTTGATCCATAAGGAGTTATGCGATGCATAACTTACCGTTGGAAAGCTTTTTGAAAGCTCTACGACGGAGGAAACATGCCTGCTCGGCTACGTGTGTTTTCGGAGCCCAAAATCAAACATTTTCATTAGTTTTGGGCCACTTTTCTTCTTTTTACACTGTTTCATCGTCCCGGATCGATCGTCGTGAGCAGCGAAAAGGACGACACATAATGGCTTTGCGCCCTCAACATGATGGGTGCGATCATACCAGCACTAACGCTCAGGATCCCATCAGAACTCTGAAGTTAAGCGTGCTTAGGCGAGAGTAGTACTAGAACAGGTGACCCCTGGGAAGTCCTCGAGTTGCACCCCCCCTTTTTATTTTGTTTTTTTCCCTATTAAGGCTTGCCAAGATGCTTTATCCATCAGATTTCTATTATCGAGTCCGACGACATCTTGGGCAAGACAATTTCACTTCGCATAGAGGCTGGGCCCGCAAATCGAGGGCGTGGGCTTATGACCAAGTTTTTGCCGCGCCGGTGCTCATAACTTTTGGTCTGTAAGAAGTTATGCGGCGAACATCATACCGTTCAAAAGCTCTCCGAGAGCACTATGACAGGGGCAGCAAGCCTACTCGGCTGCGCCTATTTTTGGAACCCAAAATTGAACGTTTTCATCAGTTTTCGGCCACTTTTCTTCTTTTTACACTGTTTCATCGTCCTGGATCGATCGTCGTGAGGCTCGAAAAGGACGACACATAAGGGCTTTGCGCGCTGAACATGACGGGTACGATCATACCAGCACTAATGCAATGGATCCCATCAGAACTCCGAAGTTAAGCGTGCTTGGGCGATAGTAGTAGCAGGATGGGTGACCCCATAGGGAGTCCTCGTGTTGCACCCCCCTTTTTGTTTTTTTTTTTGCCCCGTTCAGGCTTGCCAAGATGCTTTACCCGTCACATTTCTATTATAGAGTCCCACGGCATCTTGGGCAAGACAATTTCGCTTCACGTAGAGGCTGGGCCTGCAAACCAAGGGCGTAGGGCCTGTGACCAGCTCTCTGTCGTTCCGGTGCCCATAACTTTTGATCCGTAAGGAGTTATGCGGCACACAACATAACGTTGGAAAGCTCTCCGAAAGCTCTACGACGAGGACAACAAGTATGCTCGGTTGCGCCTATTTTCGGAGCCCAAAATCAAATGTTTTCATTAATTTTGGGCCACTTTTTTTTTTTTTTTTGCACTGTTTCATTCTCCCGGATCGATCGTCGTGAGTTGCAAAAAAAATGACACATAAGGGCTTTGCGCCCTCAACATGATGTGTGCGATCATACCAGCACTAATGCACCGGATCCCATTAGAACTCTGAAGTTAAGCGTGCTTGGGCGAGAGTAGTACTAGGACAAGTGACCCCGTAGGAAGTCCTCGGGGTACACCCCCCTTTTTGTTATGTTTTTTTGCCCTGTTCTGGCTTGCCAAGATGTTTTGTCCGTCACATTTCTATTATCAAGTCCCACGGCATCTTGGGCAAGACAACTTCGCTTCGCGTAGAGGCTGGGCCTGCAAACCGAAGGCGTGGGGCTTGTGACCAAGTCTCCGCCTCTCCGGTGCCCATTACTTTTGATCCGTAAGGAGTTATGTGGCACACAACATACCGTTGGAAAGCTCTCTGAGAGCTCTACGATGGGGGATGCAAGCCTGCTCGGCTGCGCCTATTTTTGGAGCCCAAAATTGAAGATTTTCATCTATTTTCGGCCACTTTTCTTCTTTTTGCACAGTTTCATCGTCCCGGATCGATCGTCGTGAGACGCGAAAAGGACGACACATAAGGGCTTTGCGCCCTCAATTTGACGGGTGCGATCATACCAGCACTAATGCACCAGATCCTATCTTAAATTTGAAGTTAAGCGTGCTTGGGTGAGAGTAGTAATAGGACGAGTGACCCCCTAGGAAGTCCTCTATCACGCCCCAACCCGACCTATAAAGGTTAGACTAGGGTGTGATCTAAACATTCAAGTCATATCACGTACTTAATCATTCAAGAGGGTTTAACACTTAACGTTTTAGCCTAAACTCCACAAATTCTCCAGAAAACCGGCAGCATAACGGCTGTAATTGGGCACTTTAGTTTGACCTAATTCTCTAAACGCCTCAAAATTTTCAATCTCAATTTTATTTCTAACTAAGATTACTATTTATAACAAATTGAAACGCCTACCAGTTATCTCGAAGTCTCGTTTGATTAATAACCTAGCATGATACTATGTCTCGTTTGTTTGCTAATCCTTGTTGCAAACGTACATGTTGATCTTAGCTTATCAATGAGTACCTACTTAAGATTGGATAGGTTCATTTTACTTAATCCTTACCGGATACTTCATAATCCTATGATAGATACTAGCCAATAACGATAGCAAAAATGACCATAGTAGTGTCTATCTAGTTATGATCAGTACAAGCCAAAATTAGACCCCAAATTACAACGGGGGTCATTTACAATACAATAACAAGCATCATAAGAAATGAAATAGTCTTCAAGCAACATATTGTTCACAAAATGGCCATAGTCAAGCAAGGCACGTAGGGCAAGCAATCATTCCAAGGAATCATCATTAGGCACGTTGTCCTCGGGTACCTGTTCCTGGTCTTCTTCACATGAGATGATAAAAGAGGGTAACTCCTTATGAACTCAGCAAGGGGGAACGAGAAATAAGTTTTGAAACTCATTTTCCGGTTCAACTTATGAAAAATCCTTTTTGCAAGCATGAATATATCACAAGTAATTACATAACGTAATGTAAAAGTAAAGGAACACAATTACCCGTATTTCCTCCCAGAGGTCCTCTAGCAACCAAGCGAGAGTACTTATACACATAGTGAAAAGGATACGGTGAGTTTTTGCTCTCAGTTCATTTCCAGTATCAGTTGTTGCGGCCGACTTCAAATCATCCCCTTATCACGCCAAATGGGTGTACTCTGAATGTAACCCGAAATCCTACGACCCAACTCTCCGAGGAAGTCTAGTCCCCAAGCGAGAGAGGGAATTGGACAATGGTAGTCACGGTTGCACCGGCAAGCCCGATGCTGCCCGGTGTGCGTGAACGCTACCACGCCAGAATGAAAGGTTGCAACCTTGTATGCAATGCACATTTATGACATTTAATATATCACATTAGGAAGACAACAAAGTAGGTTGCCTCCGAGCAGTCATAAGATTGCACATTGACAAGTAAACACGCGAGGCACGATATGACAAGTAATTTCACTTGTAAAGCACATGGAGTTATATGAATATTAAACGGGCAGCCATGTAACGCATGTAAATCAAGTCATATAACTCATTTCAAAGCTCACGTAATCAAATAATAAGATAATTCAACATGCAACGACATCTATGTGGGACCGGGTGCAAGAAAAGCCTACTTGTCAACATGTAACCATTGGAATCGTATTTAGGGCTATAAGGGAAACTACGGTCATCCTGCTAATTACATAATTAAACACGATATTCATAGGATCAACACTTAGCGAGTTTACCTAGTCACTAGGGTTTCAATTCATGCTTACCCGTGCGATTAAGCCCTAAGTCATCACGTAATTAGACTCAAGCCATGCATTGATTAATTCAAACACCCTCAAACATTCAAAACAGTCCACACAATATCCCAATGCCACAATCCCAAGCATTTAATACAACAAGAGAAGCTACAATAATTTTTCTAAGCATATCACTAGGTGAAACCCTCACTACAATGGGCTGTATTCTCACAATCATTAAGACAAGCAAACAAACTCCAATTCCAGTCAACAAAATTTCAAATTAAATCTTAAGGAGTGAACTAAATCCAAAAACAAACCTCGCATCATTTGGAGTTCGGGTTCAAGAGTTATAGCCAAAATAGTGAGACTACGCAAAACTGTCCAGATTTGCACACATTTCAATACTTGTCGTTTTTTAGGGCCTTAGGGTCAGATTTAGCCTTAGTCCATTTCTGACAACAATTTCCAGAACTGAAAAATCTAGCAGCACACAAAATTTTATGCATTTTGGATATCATTTACTAAGTCAAAACTGGTTTGTTCTACAAAAATAGTGAATCTGCCAAAACCTGCTTCATTTTCCCAGATTTTCCAGATTTGGACACATTTTAATATTTTGCCATTTTGAGGACATTAGAGTCAAAATTAGCTTTGGCCTATTTCTACGAAACATTCTCAGAACTAGCAAAAATAGTCACCTACCAATTGTCACGCATTTTCAACCTCATTTACCAGGTAAAAATCACCTCGCACCAACAAGGCAGAAGGCTGTCACATACCCAATTTCATCTATCATCACATTCTAGCCAAATATCTTGCCATGCATGTTTACAAAAGCTCATGAGCACACATATATCACAAGTACAGAAGTAAAGATAGACATTTAAGGGCATGCATGTGGTTTTTGAAAGATTTTCAAGAAGTTTTAGCCCTCACCTTAGCAAGACAACAAGAAGATGCACAAGACTCTTGATGATGCACAATGACAATTCTTCTCCTTGCTTAGCCGAGAGACAACTTGGGATTTTTCTGATTTCCTAGCTAAGTTACCATGTTCTTAGTAGGTGCATGTGGTTAGAACAAGAAGAAAATGAAATGGAAGCTAACAACTCACCTAAGCCGAAATGGAGGTTCAATGAGCTTGCATAGGAGTTTCTTTGCTCTTAGCTTTGCTTGGTCAAGTTCCTTGGTAGCTTGGAGGTCTTGAAGAGCCTTAGGATGAAGAACTTAGCTATGGAGAGTATATTTTCAGCTAGGGCCGAGAGAGAGAGAAGAATGAGAGGAAATGAGAGAAAATGAAAGCTTGATGGGCATTGATGCTTGTGTCGGCCTTGAGCATGTAAATTTCAGATTTTTGTGTCTTCAAGAAGCATTTTGAATTGTCTAGTATGGGCATGGAGCTTGTGTCGAGATGGTGGAGCTTTGGGGAGGGTTTTGAGCCAATTTTTTATTGCTTTGTGTCATTAGTTGTCATATAATGTTTAGGTACAAATTTGAAATTGAATTGCATGCACAAAAGCTCCTAGTGGTCGGCCAAGGATGTGTTCAAATCTGAATTTTTTGCCTTGTTTGAGCATTATTTAATTGAGTGCTTGGAATATGCAAAAGAATAAAGAATAAAGAATAAGAATGTCTAGCTTTTGGTGCAATTTCGTCTTCTAGTGCATTGACTTAACATTTTAATATTAGTTAGTGGAGTTTGTAGGATTAATTGATGATCTAGTGCTTCGTGTAAGATGATTTCTTGATTAGCGTGAGGGCACGCTTTCCTAGGTTTAGGGCACGTACTACGAGGTAGGGCACGAACTACGAGATGAATGCACATTTCCCAAGTAAATACACGCAACCCTAAATGAATGCATGTAATTCAATGCAAGGCACAAAATGAAACACAGCTCTTAAACCTAGGTCAAGGCACACAAATCTAGGTTAGGGCACACGAAACGAGGTATCGCACACAAATCGAGGTCAGGCCTCACTTCCTCCCCTCCTTAAAAGAATTTCATCCTGAAATTCAATATTACCTTGAAATAAGGCTGGATACTGTTGCTCCATCTGGTCTCGCCTTTCCCACGTTGCTTCTTCAACTCCATGATGATCCCACAACACTTTCACCATCGGTATAGATTTGCTGCGCAATTCCCGATCTTGCTGGTCTAGGATCCGAATGGGCTTCTCTTCATAAGACAAGTTCTTCTGAAGCTACAACGGCTTTGGCTCCAAGATATGCGATGGATCAGGGTGATACTTCCGTAGCATTGAAACATGAAAGACGTCGTGAATATTGGAGAGGTTTTGGGGTAGTGCCAGGCGATACGCCAACTTGCCAACCTTCTCAATTATCTCAAATGGTCCTACAAATCTCGGGCTCAACTTTCCACCCTTGCCGTGTTTAATCAGTCCCCTCCGAGGTGATATCTTCAAGAACACCTTGTCGCTGACCTCAAACTCTAGGCTCCATCTCTGTCGGTCTGCATAACTTTTCTGCCTGCTCTGGGCGATAAGCATCCGTTTTCGGATGAGGTGGATATTATCAACAGTCTTCATAAGTTCAGGTAGAAGGGTCGGGTCAAAAGTCTTTGTCTCACCTACTTCATCCCAGTAAATTGGGGACCGACACTTACGTCCATACAACGCCTCAAATGGGGCCATTCCGATAGTGGCCTGATAACTGTTATTATAAGCGAACTCCACTAGAGACAGATATTTCTCCCAACCTTTCCCGAAGTCTAAAACACACGCCCTCAGCATATCCTCTAGAATCTGAATAGTTCTCTCAAATTGTCCATCAGTCTGAGGGTGATAAGCCGTGCTGAAACTCAACTTTGTTCCCAAAGCTTCTTGAAATCTCTTCCAAAATTGGGAAGTAAAATGAGGATCCCTATCTGATACAATACTCACAGGCATCCCATGCAATCTTATAATCTCCGCCACATACATATCTCCCAATTTCTCAGGACTATCCTCCCTGTTCATCGGTAAGAAGTGTGCTGACTTAGTCAATCTATCCACTATGACCCAAATGGCGTCATGACCCTTTTGTGACCTGGGCAGGTCCATAACAAAGTCCATAGTTATATGTTCCCATTTTCATTGAGGGATCTCCAATGACTGAAGTAAACCTGCTAGTCGTTGATGTTATGCTTTGACTCTCTAGCAAGTCAAACACTGTGCCACAAACTCTGCGATCTCTCTCTTCATATTATTCCACCAATAGTGTTGCTTCAAATCCCAGCACATCTTTGTTCCGCCAGGGTGAATAGTGTATCTTGAATTATGGGCTTCTTCAAGAATCTTCTTTTTCAGCTCTGGCTCATTAGGAACCCAAATCCGATTCCTAAACCTCCAAATACCATCATCATGAAACTTAAAATCTGTGTTGCTTTCTTTAATCTTCTGAAACTGTTGGTCCTTCTGTTGAGCCTCTCGCAATTCAGAGAACAAGGTCGATTGAACTTGTGTAGTGGCAAATAGTAACCCTTTTTGAGTCAATTGTGGTTTCCACAAAAATGCTTCCTCCAACAACTCCTGCACCTTAACTTCCAGTTTTGCCATGCTTGCTTTCTGACTTAAGGCATCTGCAACTACATTTGCTTTACCGGGCACATAATTGATTGTGCAGTTATAATCATCCAAAAGCTTCATCCACTGTCTTGGCCTCATGTTCAATTCCTTTTGTGAGAACATGTATTTCAAGCTCTTGTGATCAGTAAACACCTCAAACTTGTTACCCCACAGATAGTGCCTCCATTTCTTGAGTGCAAACACAATAGCCGCTAACTCCAAATCATGCATTGGGTAGTTCAATTCATATGGCTTCGGCTTCCTAGAAGCATACGCAATCACTCTACCATTTTGCATCAACACACAACCCAGTCCTTCCTTCGAAGCATCGCTATAGATTACAAAACCTTGACTTCCTTCAGGCAATGCAAGAACAGGTGCAGTAGTTAATCTTTTCTTCAATTCTTGGAAGCTGTTCTTGTGATAACCCGAACCCGGCATGCATTTAATGGCATTTAATTGCATTTAATTAAGTGGCATCTTAAATGTTAGAATTGAATTTCGTGTTTATTTTTTTTAGTTAAACATTCATTTGTAGCTTTATTTTCATATTTCTTTTAGAAGTAATTAGAATAATACTTGAGTTAATTATTTTAACGGAATATCAACTACTTTTCATATTTATGTTAATCGGATTTATTTTTCTTGCACCTTAAAGCTCGGTTTTCAATTAAATGAAAAGTAGCTTCGAGCCGGAGTATATTTTGAATCATGTTACTTTGCAAAAATTATATTTTCTTAAATTCCTTGAGATTTAATTGTTATTCTTTTATTGTCGTAAAGTGCATTGCATTTCGAGAGCGATAGTTAGGAAATGAATTCTAGTCCTCAGCAAATAGTGAAAACTAGTATTTAGTGTTTTAATTTTAGTGTTTTAGTTGTTGTTAGCTAGAATTAAAATTGTGTTGGTTGTTATAGCTTTAAAATGCATAAAATAAGCTAGATTGACCAACTTAAGTGAGCATTGACCAAGCCTTGACCATTTGACCTTGTGTCATCTTTATAATAGCACATAATAGCACCAAAAAAGAAGAAGCTAAAAACAGAAATGGAAAGGGCCGAAAATACACAAGGAGAAAAAAAAAAGATTTTCAAGCCAAATCATCAAATCTTCGCGTGAGCTTGCACGGGGTGGTTTCCGAGGCATCCTACGAGGTTTTCCTAGCGTCTAGGAGCGTCTAAGGTGAGGGTTTCATGTTTATTTGCGCATTTGAATATTTTGTGTATTAACTTTGATTTTTGGGTTTTATCCGTATATTGTTATTTTAATCATTTTGAGGCTTAAAGAATGTTCCCTAGCAATTGTAGAACATGTATTTAAAGCTTTTTAACATTTTCTGATGTTGAATATCGAAATTGAAATATAAATTGTTTAATGAATAGTAAATTATGAATAGTAAACCCCCGTTTCGATGAAGTTGCTCCGTTACGCGTTCTGTTGATGTAGGAAGGTGCTAGATATGCTAGAATGCCTAAATGTATGGTTTAATTAGATTGTGTAATGGAAAAAAAATGGAGAAAAAGGCTTAGTGAAAGTTGGGGTCGTTTCGGTCGAGTTTGGAATTTTCTCGATTTGCGTGAAGGCATTGTCGAGGTACGTCATGGAAGCACTTTTGGTGCAGTTGTGACATTGGTTGGGTGATCGGTTGAGGTAGCGGTAGTTCAAACGAGCAAAGGGGGAAATCGGGGCTTTGCGTGAATTCTAGGGTAAAGTAGGGTTTCGGGGTCTTTAGACGTGCCTTATGGTGACCTAGGAGGATTGGTGAAGTCGGTTTCCAAAACTCGTGGCTCGTTTGAAAGTAGTAGCGTTTGGTAAGTTGGGGTCGTTTTGTGTTTTTGTTGGTTTTCGTAGAGTTTTGCTTGTAGAATGCTTGTTAATGCTTATTACGCTTGTTAGAGTTGATTGTTGATTGAAATGTTTATCAATTGTTGATAATGCTTGATATCTCGTTTGTCTCCTCTATTCTGTATTGTTGTGCTATCGCTCGTTATCACCTTGTGTCGTGTCTTGCATTGCATAGTGTCAGGCGCGTGAGTGATGGGCCTCTCTGGGTAGTCTCGGGCTGCCTGTGTTGGTTGCTCTAGCTCCGTGTCCTATTCCCTTTTCTCGCTTGGGTTGCCTCCCAAGGAGATTTGGGTCGTAGAATTGATGGATACTTCCGGGGTATTCCAAACTGAAGTTATAAGGTGGTTGCGCGCTTATTGTCATCGTTGTCAACATCAAGCTCGAGATTGATGTATCGCTCGTGAAATGGTACATTGCTCGTATGAGTGAACCATAGCCTTCAGAGTGTGGTATAGCTTTGAATGGTTGTGTTAATGCTTTCAGTAATTGCTTATTGTATTGATTGTTTGTCTTGACTGCTTATTTATCAGTTATATTGCTTAACTGTCTTAATTGCATTGCACGACTTTCTTTCTCTCCAATTCGATATCTGTCTCGCCCTCACTGAGTATACGTGTTGTGTATACTCACTCCTCACCACCACATTTCAGGAAATGTCATGCTAGCTGGAAAGTTCGTGATTTCATGAAAGTTCATGCTTGAAGAGTTGTCTTGCGTGCCTATGTGACTTGAGTTGTCAAAGTTGTAAAGATGTATGCTTTTATGTATTGTATGTATTTAATGTAAAAAAAGGGATGTAATTTAAGTTTCATTAGATTATTGAAGTGGTTTGATAAGTTAGATTATGTATCTAGTTAATGTAGCTCAACTTCAATGCATGTTTGTATTGTCCAAAGGAAAAGAGTTAGAATGGTATGATAGTCTAATTTATGTAATGGGTTAGTGTAGTTTAATTGCCTAGCATGAATGTCCTTGTCAAAGATGAAAAGAGATAGGTTAGCTTTTAAATTGGAAATGTATGTATACTTGCTGAGTTTAATTGTTGAGAACCGAGGCTCGGATGGCCTTGAGGTGGTTGAATGTTTGGACATGGTATTGGTCCACTTAAATGCTGTCGCAGGTTTTGCTTTTTGCCTAGAAACAGGGGAGACTCCGTCCGTTTTCCCTGAAAATTATGCCCGGGTTTGGATTTGGGTTGTGATTAGATTGATTGATAGAACTCCCGGTCTCGAGAAGGATTGGGGTGTTACAGTTCTCACACTTGTCATCCCACACGAACTTTGTTTTCTTTTGAGTGAGCTTTGTAAGCGGTCCTGCGATCTTTGAGAAATCCTTCACGAACCTCCGATAATAGCCGGCTAGACCAAGAGAACTCCGAACCTCCGTAAAGTTTTCCGGCTTCTTCCAAGACATCACCGCTTCTATCTTTGCTGGATCCACTGCTATTCCCTCTTGGGATATGATGTGCCCCAAAAATGCAATCTGCTGCAACCAAAATTCGATTTGCTAAACTTCGCGTGCAATTGATGCTGTCGAAGTTTCTGCAATACCAATCGCAGATGTTGTTCATGCTCAGCCTCGGATTTCGAGTATACCAAAATATCATCAATGAAGATCACCACAAATTGGTCCAAGTAGGGTTGAAACACCTTGTGCATCAAGTTCATAAAAGCTGCAGGGGCATTAGTTAGTCCAAATGGCATCACCACATATTCATAATGCCCATATCTCGTCCTAAAAGCTGTTTTAGGCACATCCTCCTTTTTGATCCGCAACTGATAGTACCCTTGCCTCAAGTCGAGCTTCGAATACACTTTGGCTCCCTGAAGTTGATCAAACAACTCGTCGATCAGTGGAAGTGGGTATTTATTCATGACGGTCACTTGGTTCAGACCTCAGTAATCGATGCATAGCCTCAACGTTCCGTCTTTCTTCTTTACAAATAGGACTGGCGCACCCCATGGAGAAGAACTTGGTTGAACAAACCCCTTCTTCAACAATCCTTGCAATTGGTCCTTCAATTCTTGTAGCTCGGCTGGTGCCATACGATAGGGAGCTTTAGATATCGGCTGGGTACAGGGCAGTAATTCTATAATGAACTCGATCTCCCGATTTGGGGGTAAATCGGGCAATTCTTCTGGAAACACATCCGCATAATCCTTAATCACTTGCATCTCCTCCAACTTAGCTTTGTCCGACGGCTTGTTGATGAGGTAAGCTAAGTATCCACTACATCTCTTTCTCAAGGACTTCACTGCTTTTGTAGATGAAATGATGGAACTCCCGGTGAAGTCTCTTCGACCCATGACTTCTAATATTGGTTAACCAGGTATCTGGAATGTTACAATCTTCGTTTGGCAATCTAGTTGGGCATGATGCTTTGCCAACCAGTCCATCCCTAATATGACTTCATAGTCTCAAAAGGGTAATACAATAAGATAGGCTGAGAATTCCCTATCCTTAATTTGGATTTTACATGCTTTACAAGCTGAGCTAGTAACAAGTTTAGAACCCATCGGAGTACCAACTTCTACTTCGTAAGGCAAACATACAACTCGTAGTTTCACACGTTGCACACATAAGGGAGTAATAAATGAATGAGTAGCACCTAGATCAATTAGCACCCTAACAGGTTGATTCAGTATCAAGAATGTACCTTCAACAATAGCGGTCTCCTCTGGAAGCTCCTCGCACTCAATAGCATAAGCTCGAGCCTAAACTCTAGGAACTGGAGTCTTGCCTCTACCAGCTGGTTTAACCTGATTTTGTCTTGCTTGCCATTTAGGGCAATCCTTGATCTGATGCTGATCACTACCACACCGCACACATCGTCCTGACTTCTTCCAGCACTGGGCCTCGGTATGACCCTTTTTGTCACAGTAAGAACAGTTGATAGACTGAGTAGCAGGTGAACTACCTGTGGATCCGAGGGTAGAAGAGGCTGATCGTGCTTTAGTCGGGCCACGGTTATTAACTGGTCTGTTCTGACTCTGGCCCTGACTACGACTCTGGCTCTGGAATTTCCTCTGTTGACCTGAAGCTGATATGGTTTCTTGTTTGGCTGGCTTGAACCGGCTCTATCAAGTTTCCTCTTCTCAACTTGGGAGCGAAGCCAACTGGTCCTAGATTTCTGGCCTCAACCCATTCGTAAATTTCCACATCTTCGCCTCAGGGGTACTCACCATGTATTGAGCATAACGGGACAGTCGGTCAAAATGAGCCTCATACTGGGCCATCGTCATGTTACCCTGGTTCAAGTGCATGAATTCCTCAATCCGCCTCTGCCTGGAAACTGCAGGTACATATTTCTCCTTGAATGCCTTAATGAAATTACCCCACAAACGAGGTGTATGATCAGTTTCCCAAAGTGCCTCCACAGTGTGCCACCAATGCTCAGCATCCCCGTGTAACAGAAACACAGCGAACTCCACATTTTCTTCATCAGTATAGTCAAGTGGCCTGAAAATCCTCTCGATCTCAGACAGCCAAGCCTCTGCCTTTTCATCATCAGCTTCCCCGTGGAATTTGGACGGGCAAAAGTCAAGGAACTCCTTCATTCCCATGGTTACCATCATTCATGTTGTTGTTGTTGTTCGCTTCACGTGCATCTTGACGTTCCATCACTCGCGACACGCGATCCATGGCAGTCGCCATCATATTAAACATAGCCATTCCGGGATTAGTCTGATAAGCATCTCTGGTCTCTTGGGGCTCACCGCTCCTATTAGTAGTGCGGGTACTAGGGCCAACCATCTATAGGCACATATTACGATGCACAATTTATTGGAATACGACAAGACAATAATTTAATGTATAAGGTATGCAACATACAATTTTACATAAACACACAGTTCTAGAAACAGTTAAGACATGTTAGTCACATAAGCACATAGAACATAGAAGGCACAATTAATATTATCACACATAAACAAGTCATCCTAATAACCTTAGGGCTTCTACCCAAGGTCCGAGAGTTAAACCCGACTTAAGCAATCTAAGCTCTGATACCATTCAGATGAGGTGTCACGCCCCAACCCGACCTATGAAGGTTAGACTAGGGTGTGATCTAAACATTCAAGTCATATCACGTACTTAATCGTTCAAGAGGGTTTAACACTTAACGTTTTAGCCTAAACTCCACAAATTCTCTGAAAAACCGGCAGCATAACGGCTGTAATTGGGCTCTTTAGTTTGACCTAATTCTCTAAACGCCTCAAAATTTTCAATCTCAATTTCATTTCTAACTAAGATTACTATTTATAACCAATTGAAACGCCTACCAGTTATCTCAAAGTCTCGTTTGATTAATAACCTAGCATGATACTATGTCTCGTTTGTTTGTTAATCCTTGTTGCAAACGTACCTGTTGATCTTAGCTTATCAATGAGTACCTGTTTAAGATTGGATAGGTTCATTTTACTTAATCCTTACCGGATACTTCATAATCCTATGATAGATACTAGCCAATAACGATAGCAAAAATGACCATAGTAGTGTCTATCTAGTTATGATCAGTACAAGCCAAAATTAGACCCCAAATTACAATGAGGGTCATTTACAATACAATAACAAGCATCATAAGAAATGAAATTGTCTTCAAGCAACATCTTGTTCACAAAATGGCCATAGTCAAGCAAGGCACGTAGGGCAAGCAATCATTCCAAGGAATCATCATTAGGCACGTTGTCCTCGGGTACCTGTTCCTGGTCTTCTTCACCTGAGATGATAAAAGAGGGTGAGTCCTTATGAACTCAGCGAGGGGGAACGAGAAATAAGTTTTGAAACTCATTTTCCGGTTCAACTTATGAAAAATCCTTTTTGCAAGCATGAATATATCACAAGTAAGTACATAACGTAATGTAAAAGTAAAGGAACACAATTACCCTTCTTTCCTCCCAGAGGTCCTTTAGGAACCAAGCGAGAGTACTTATACACATAGTGAAAAGGATACGGTGAGCTTTTGCTCTCAGTTCATTTCCAGTATCAGTTGTTGCGACCGACTTCAAATCATCCCCTTATCACGCAAATGGGTGTACTCCGGATGTACCCCGAAATCCTACGACCCAACTCTCTGAGGAAGTCTAGTCCCCAAGTGAAAGAGGGAATTGGACAATGGTAGTCACGATTGCACTGGCAAGCCCGATGTCACCCGGTGTGCGTGGACGCTACCACGCCAGAATGAAAGGTTGCAACCTTGTATGCAATGCACATTTATGACATTTAATATATCACATTAGGAGGACAACAAAGAAGGTTGCCTCCGAGCAGTCATAAGATTGCACATTGACAAGTAAACACGCGAGGCACGATATGACAAGTAATTTCACTTGTAAAGCACATGGAGTTATATGAATATTAAACAGGCAGCCATGTAACGCATGTAAATCAAGTCATATAACTCATTTCGAAGCTCATGTAATCAAATAATAAGATAATTCAACATGCAACGACATCTACGTGGGACCGGGTGCAAGAAAAGACAACTTGGGATTTCTTTAATTTCTTAGCTAAGTTACCATGTTCTTAGTAGGTACATGTGGTTAGAACAAGAAGAAAACGAAATGGAAACTAACAACTCACCTAAGCCGAAATGGAGGTTCAATGAGCTTGCATGGGAGTTTCTTTGCTCCTAGCTTTGCTTGGTCAAGTTCCTTGGTAGCTTGGAGGTCTTGAAGAGCCTTAGGATGAAGAACTTAGCTATGGAGAGTATATTTTCAGCAAGGGCTGAGAGAGAGAGAAGAATGAGATGAAATGAGAGAAAATGAAAGAAAATGAAAGCTTGATGGGCATTGATGCTTGTGTTGGCCTTGAGCATGTAAATTTCTGATTTTTGTGTCTTCAAGAAGCATTTTGAATTGTCTAGTATGGGCATAGAGTTTGTGTCGAGATGGTGGAGCTTTGGGGAGGGTTTTGAGCCAATTTTTTATTGCTTTGTGTCATTAGTTGTCATAGAATGTTTAGGTACAAATTTGAAATTGAATTGCATGCACAAAAACTCCTAGTGGTCGGCCAAGGATGTGTTCAAATCTGAATATTTTGTCTTGTTTGAGCATTATTTAATTGAGTGCTTGGAATATGCAAAAGAATAAAAAATAAAGAATAAGAATGTCTAGCTTTTGGTGCAATTTCATCTTCTAGTGTATTGACTTAGCATTTTAATATTAGATAGTGGAGTTTGTAGGATTAATTGATGATCTAGTGCTTTGTGTAAGATGCTTTCTTGATTAGCGTGAGGGCACGCTTTCCTAGGTATAGGGCACGGACTATGAGGTAGGGCATGAACTACGAGACGAATGCACGTTTTCCAAGTAAATGCACGCAACCCTAAATAAATGCACGTAATTCAATGCAAGGCGCAGAAAATGAAACACGATTCTTAAACATAAGTCAAGGCACGTAAATCTAGGTTAGGGCACACGAAACAAGGTATCGCATGCAAATCGAGGTCGGGCCTCACATCCTCAAGTTGTACCCCCCTTTTTGTTTTGTCTTTTTGCCCCGTTCATGCTTGCCAAGATGATTTATCCGTCACATTTCTATTATCGAGTCCCTCGGCATCTTGGACAAGACAACTTCGCTTCGGGTAGAGGCTGGGCCCGCAAACCGAAGGCGTGGTGCCAGTGACCAGGTCTCTGTCGTTCCGGTGCCCATAACTTTTGATCCGTAAGGAGTTATGCGGGGCACAGCATACCGTTGGAAAGCTCTTCAAGAGCTCTACGGAGGATGCAGCAAACTTGTTGGGCAGCGCCTGTTTTCTGAGCCCAAAATTGAATATTTTCATAAGTTTTGGGCCATTTTTCTTCTTTTTGCACTATTTCATTATCCCGTATCGATCATCGTGAGCCGCGAAAAGGATGACACATAAGAGCTTTGCGCCCTCAACTTGACTGGTGCCATCATACCAGCACTAATGCACTGGATGCCATCAGAACTCTGAAGTAAAGCGTGCATGGGCGAGAGTAGTACTAGGATGGGTGACCCCTTGGAAAGTCCTCGTGTTGCACCCCCCTTTTTGTTTTGTTTTTTTACCCGTTCAGGCTTTCCAAGATTCTTTATCCGTCACATTTCTATTATCGAGTACCACGGCATCTTGGGCAAGACAACTTTACTTCGCGTAGCGGCTGGGACCGCAAACCGAGGGCGTGGGGCTTGTGACCAGGTCTCTACCGCTCCGATGCCTATAACGTTTTATCCGTAAGGAGTTAAGCACCGCACAGCATACCGTTGGAAAGCTCTCCATGAGTTCTACTATTGGGGCAGCAAGCCTGCTCGGCTGTGTCTGTTTTCGGAGCCCAAAATTGAAAGTTTACATCAGTTTTGTGATACTTTTTTCTTTTTTGTATTTTTTATCATCCCGGATCGATCGTCGTGAGGCTCGAAAAGGACGACACATAAGGGCTTTGCGCCATTAACATGATGGGTGCGATTATACCAGCCCTAATGCACCGGATCCCATCAGAACTCTGAAGTTAAGCATGCTTCGGTGAGAGTATTACTAGGATTGGTGACCCCCTGGGAAGTCCTCTTGTTGCACCCCCCTTTTTGTATTATTTTTTTGCACCGTTCAAGCTTGTCAACATGCTTTATCCGTCACATTTCTATTATCGAGTCCCACGGCATCTTGGGCAAGACAACTTCGCTTCGCGTAGAGGCTAGGCCAGTAAACCGAGAGCGTGGGGCTTGTGACACAGTCTCTGTCGTTCCCGTGCCCATAACTTTTGATCCGTAAGGAGTTATGCAGCGGAAAACATACCATTGGAAAGCTCTCCGAGAGCTCTACGATAGAGGCAACAAGCCTGCTCAGCTGCGCCTATTTTTAGAGCCTAAAATTGAACATTTTCAACAGTTTTGGGCCACTTTTCTTCTTTTTGCACTGTTTCATCGTCACGGATCGATCGTCGTGAGCCACGAAAAGGACGACACATAAGGGCTTTACGCCCTCAACAAGATGTGTGTGATCATACCAGTACTAATGCATCAGATCCTATCAGAACTCTGAAGTTAAGCATGCTTGGGCGACAGTAGTACTAGGATGGGTGACCCCTTGTGAAGTCCTCGTGTTGCACCCCCTTTTTGTTTTGTTTTTTTGCCCCGTTCAGACTTGCCAAGATGCTTTATCCATCCCATTTCTATTATCAAGTCCCACGGCATCTTGGGCAAGACAACTTCGCTTCACGTAGAGGCTAGGCTTGTAAACCGAGGGCGTGGGGCATGTGACCAGGTCTCCGTCGCCCGGTGCCCATAACTTTTGATCCGTTAGGAGTTATGCGGCAAACAACATACCGTTGGAAAGTTCTCCGAGAACTCTACGACGGGGGCAGCAAGCCTACTCGGCTGCGCCTGTTTTCAGAGCCCAAAATCGAACGTTTTCATCAGTTTTGGGCCACATTTCTTCTTTTTGCACAGTTTCATCATCCCAGATCGATCGTCGTGAGCCGCGAAAAGGATGACACATAAGGGCTTTGCGCCGTCAGCATGATGGGTACGATCATACCAGCACTAATGCACCGGATCACATATGAACTCCGAAGTTAAGCATGCTTGGGCGAGAGTAGTACTAGGATGGGTGACCCCTTGGGAAGTCCTCGTGTTGCATCCCCCTTTTTGTTTTTTTTTTTGCCCCGTTCAGGCTTGCCAAGATGTTTTATCCGTCACATTTCTATTTTAGAGTCCCATGACATCTTGGGCAAGACAACTTCGCATCGCGTAGAGGCTGGGCCCACCAACCAAGGGTGTAGGGCCTGTGACCAGGTCTCCGTCGCTCCGATGCCCATAACTTTTGATCCGTAAGGAGTTGTGCGACGCACAACATAATGTTGGAAAGCTTTCCGAAAGCTCTACGACGGGGGAAACAAGCCTGCTCGGCTACGTGTGTTTTCGGAGCCTAAAATCGCACATTTTCATCAGTTTTGGCCCACTTTTCTTCTTTTTGCACTATTTCATCGTCCTGGATCGATCGTCGTGAGCTGTAAAAAGGACAACACATAAGGGCTTTGCGCCCTCAATATGATGGGTGTGATCATACCAGCACTAATGCTTAGGATCCCATAAGAACTCTGAAGTTAAGCATGCATGGGCAAGAGTAGTACTAGAACAGGTGACCCCCTGGGAAGTCCTCGTGTTGCACCACCTTTTTGTTTTGTTTTTTTGCCCCATTAAGGCTCGCCAAGATGCTTTATTCATCACATTTCTATTCTCGAGTCCCACGGCATCTTGGGCAAGACAATTTCACTTCGCGTAGAGGCAGGGCACATAAACTGAGGGCGTGGGCTTGTAACCAGGTCTCCGCCGCGCTGGTGCACATAACTTTTGATCCGTAAGGAGTTATGCGGTGAACCTCATACCGTTCAAAAGCTCTCCAAGAGCTCTATGACGGGGGCAGCAAGTCTGCTCGGCTGCGCCTATTTTTGGAGCCCAAAATTGAACGTTTTTATCAGTTTTGGGCCACTTTTCTTCTTTTTGCACTGTTTCATCGTCCTGGATCGATCGTCGTGAGCCGCAAAAAGGACGACACATAAGGGCTTTGAGCGCTGAACATGACAGGTATAATCATACCAGCACTAATGCACCGGATCCCATCAAAAACTCTGAAGTTAAGCGTGCTTGGGCGAGAGTAGTACCAGGATGGGTGACCCCATGGGAAGTCCTCGTGTTGTACCCCCCTTTTTGTTTCATTTTTTTGCCCCGTTTAGGCTTGCCAAGATGCTTTATCCATCATATTTCTATTATCGAGTCCCACGGCTTCTTGGGCAAGACAACTTCACTTCGTGTAGAGGCTGAGCCCATAAATCGAGGGGGTGGAGCCTTTGACCAGGTCTCTGTCGCTCCGGTGCCCATAACTTTTGATCCGTAAGGAGTTATGCAGCGCACAACATACCGTTGGAAAGCTGTCCGAGAGCTCTACCACGGGGGCAACAAGCCTACTCGGATGCGCCTATTTTCACAGTCAAAAGTCGAACGTTTTCATCAGTTTTAGGCTACTTTTCTTCTTTTTGTATTATTTCATCATCTTGGATCGATCGTCATGAGCCGCGAAAAGGATAACACGTAAAGGATTTGCACCCTCAACATGACGGGTACGATCATACCAGCACTAATACGCAGGATCCCATTAGAACTCTAAAGTTAAGCATGTTTGGGAGAGAGTAGTACTAGGATGGGTGACCTCATGGGAAGTCCTCGGGTTACACCCCCCTTTTTGTTTTGTTTTTTTGCCCCGTTCAGGCTTCCCAAAATGCTTTGTCCATCACATTTCTATTATCGAGTCCCACGGCATCTTGGGCATGACAACTTAGCTTCCCGTAGAAGCTGGGCCCACAAACCGAGCGCATGGGGCTAGTGACCAGGTCTTCGTCGTTTCGGTGCCCATAACTTTTGATCCATAAGGAGTTATGCGGCGCACAGCATACCGTTGGAAAGCTCTCCGAGAGTTCTACCACAGGGGCGACAAGCCTACTCAACTGTGCCTATTTTCTGAGCCCAGAACTGAACATTTTCATCAGTTTTGGGCCACTTTTCTTCTTTTTGCACTGCTTCATCGTCCCGGATCGATCATCGTGAGCCTCGAAATAGATGACACATAAGGGCTTTGCACCTTCAACATGACGAGTGCAATCATACCATCACTAATGCACCGGATCCCAACAGAACTTTAAAGTTAAGCGTGCTTGGGCGAGAGTAGTACTAGGACGGGTGACCCCCTAGGAAGTCCTCGGGTTGCAGTCCCCTTTTTGTTCTATTTTTTTGCCCCGCTCAAGCTTGCCAAGATGCTTTATCCATTACATTTCTATTATCGAGTCCCACGGCATCTTAGGCAAGATAACTTTGCTTCGTGTAGAGGCTGGGCCCGCAAACCAAGGGCGTGGGGCTTGTGACCAGGTCTCCGACGCTCCGACGCCCATAACTTTTGATCCGTAAGGAGTTATGCAGCGCACAGCATACCGTTGGAAAGCTCTCTATGAGCTTTACGACTGGTGCTGCAAGCCTGCTCGGCTACGCCTGTTTTCAGAGCCCAAAATTGAATGTTTTCATCAGTTTTGGGCTACTTTTTACTTTTTGCATTGTTCTATCGTCCCGGATCGATCGTTGTGTGCCTCGAAAAGGACGACACATAAGGGCTTTGCGCCCTCAACAAGATGGGTGCAATCATACCAGCATTAATGCAGCGAATCCAATCAGAACTCCGAAGTTAAGCGTGCTTGGACGAGAGTAGTACTAGGATGGGTCACCCCCTAGGAAGTCCTCGTGTTGAACCCCCTTTTTTTGTTTTGTTTTTTTGCGCCGTTCGAGCTTGTCAAGATGCTTTATCCGTCTCATTTCTATTATCGAGGCCCATGGCATCTTGGGCTAGACAACTTCGCTTCGCGTAGAGGCTGGGCCAGCAAACCGAGGGTGTGGGGCTTGTGACCCGGTCTCCATCTTTCTGGTGCCCATAACTTTTGATCCGTACGGAATTATGCGGTGGACAGCATACCATTGGAAAGCTCTCCGAGAGCTCTACGACGGGGGCAGCAAGCCCGCTCGGCTGCGCCTGTTTTCGGAGCCTAAAATCTAACATTTTCATCAGTTTTGGGCCACTTTTCTTCTTTTTGCACTGTTTTATCATCCCGGATCGATAGTCGTGAGCCGCGAAAAGGGCGACACATAAGGGCTTTACGCCCTCAACAAGGCGTGTGCGATCATACCAGTACTAATGCACCAAGTCCCATTAGAACACCGAAGTTAAGCGTGCTTGGGCGAGAGTAGTACTAGGATGGGTGACCCCCTGGGAAGTACTCGTGTTGCACCCCCTTTTTGTTTCATTTTTTTGCCCCGTTTAGGCTTTCCAAGATGCTTTATCCGTCACATTTCTTTAATCGAGTCCCAAGACATCTTGGGCAAGACAACTTCGCTTCGGGTAGAGGCTGGGCCCGCAAACCGAGGGCGTAGGGCCTGTGACCAAGTCTCCGTTGCTCCGGTGCCCATAACTTTTGATTCGTAAGGAGTTATGCGGCTAATAGTATACCGTTAGAAAGCTCTCCGAGAACTCTACGACGGGGGCAGCAAGCCTACTCGGATACCCCTGGTTTTGGAGCCCAAAATGGAACGTTTTCATCAATATTGGGCTATATTTTTTCTTTTTAAACAGTTTCATCATCCCGGATCGATCGTCGTAAGCCGCGACGAGGATGACATATAAGGGCTTTGCGCCCTCAACATGACAGGTGCGCTCATACCACCAATAATGTACCGGATCCCATCAGAACTCCGAGGTTAAGTGTGCTTGGGCGAGAGTAGTACTAGGATGGGTGACCCCCTGGAAAGTCCTCGTGTTTCACCCCCCTTTTTGTTTTGTTTTTTTGCCCCGTTCAAGCTTGCCAAGATGCTTTATCCGTCACATTTCTATTATCGAGTCCCACGACATCTTGGGCAAGACAACTTCGCCTCGCGTAGAGACTGGGCAAGCAAACTGAGGGCGTAGGGCCTGTGACTAGGTCTCCGTCGCTCCGGTGCCCATAACTTTTGATCCGTAAGGAGTTATGTGACGCACAACATACCGTTGGAAAGCTCTCCGAAAGTTCTACGACGGGGGCATCAAGCATGCTCGGCTACTTGTGTTTTTGGAGCCCAAATTTGAACATTTTCATCAGTTTTGGGCCAGTTTTCTTCTTTTTGTACTGCTTCATCGTACTGGATCGATCGTCGTGAGTCACGAAAAGAATGACACATAAGGGCTTTGCGCCCTCAACATGATGGGTGTGATCATACCAGCACTAATGCACAGGATCCCATCAGAACTTTGAAGTTAAGCGTGCTTGGGAGATAGTAGTACTAGAACAGGTGACCCCTTGGGAAGTCCTCGAGTTGTACCCTCCTTTTTGTTTTGTTTTTTTGCCTATTCAGGCTTGCCAAGATGCTTTATCCATCAGATTTCTATTATCGAGTCCCATGGCATCTTGGGCATTCACTTCGCGTAGAGGCTGGGCTCACAAACCGAGGGCGTGAGGCCTATGACTTGGTCTCCGTCGCTCTGGTGCCCATAACTTTTGATCCGTAAGGAGTTAAGCGGCGCACAACATCCCGTTCGAAAGCTCTTTGAAAGCTTTACGATGGGGGCATCAAGCCTGCTCGGCTGCGCCTGTTTCCAGAGCCCAAAATCCAACATTTTAATCAATTTTGGGCCATTTTGCATCTTTTTGCACTGTTTAATCATCCCGGATCGATCGTCGTGAGCAGCGAAATGGACGCCAGATAAGGGCTTTGCACCCTCAACATAACGGGTGCGATCATACCAACACTAATGCACCAAATCCCATCAAAACTCTGAAGTTAAGCGTGCTTGTGCGAGAGTAGTACTGGGACGGGTGACCCCCGGGGAAGTCCTCAGGTTGCACCCCCTTTTTTGCTTTGTTTTTTTACCCTGTTAAGGCTTGCCAAGATGCTTTATTCGTCACATTTCTATTATCGAGTCCCACAGCATCTTGGGCAAAACAACTTCGCTTCGCGTAGAGGCTGGGTCCACAAACCGAGGGCGTGGGGCTTGTGACCAGGTCGCCGCTGCTCCGGTGCCCATAACTTTTGATCCGTAAAGAGTTAAGCGGTGCACAACATACCGTTCGAAAGCTCTCTGAGAGCTCTATGATGGGGGCAACAAGCCTACTTGGCTGCGCCTATTTTCGGAGCTCAAAATTGAACATTTTCATCAGTTTTGGGCCACTTTTCTTCTTTTTGCACTAGTTCATCATCCCGGATCGACCGTCGTGAGCCGCGAAAAGGACGACACATAATGTCTTTGCACCCTAAACATGACGGGTGCGATCATACCAGCACTAATGCATCGGATCCCATAAGAACTCTGAAGTTAAGCGTGCTTGGGTAAGAGTAGTACTAGGATGGGTGACCCCCTAGGAAGTCCTCGTGTTGCAGCCCCTTTTTTGTTTTGTTTTTTTGCCCCGTTCAGGCTTGCCAAGATGCTTTATCCGTCACGATTCTGTTATCGAGTCCCACGGCATCTTAGGCAAGACAACTTCTCTTCGCGTCGAGGTTGGGCACGTAAACCGAGGGCATGGGGCCAGTGACCAGGTCTCCGACGCTCCGATGCCCATAACTTTTGATCCGTAAGGAGTTATGCGGCGCACAACATACCATTGGAAAGCTCTCTGAGAGCTCAACGATGGGGGCAGCAAGCCTGCTCGGCTGCGCCTGTTTCCAGAGCCAAAAATCCAACATTTTAATCAATTTTGGGACATTTTGCATCTTTTTGCACTTTTTAATCATCCCGGATCGATCGTCGTGAGCAGTGAAAAGGACGCCAGTTAAGGGCTTTGCACCCTCAACATAACGGGTGCGATTATACCAACACTAATGGACTGGATCCCATCAGAACTCTAAAGTTAAGCGTGCTTGTGCGAGAGTAGTATTGGGACGGGTAACCCCGTGGGAAGTCCTCGTGTTGCACCCCTATTTTTGTTTTTTTTTTTTGCCTCCTTCAGGCTTGCCAAGATACTTTATCCGTCACATTTCTATTATCGAGTCCCATAGCATCTCGGGCAAGATAACTTCGCTTCACGTAGAGGCTGGGCCCGCAAACCGGGGGCATGGGGCTTATGACTAGGTCTTTGTCGCTCCGTTGCCCATAACTTTTGATCCCTGAGGGGTTATGCGGCGCACAGCATGCCATTGGAAAGCTCTCCGAGAGCTCTATGACAGGGGCAGCAAGCGTGTTCAGCTCCGCCTATTTTCGGAGCCCAAAATTGAACATTTTCACCAGTTTTGGTCCAATTTTCTTCTTTTTTCGCTGTTTTATTATCCCAGATCGATCGTCGTGAGCCGCGAAAAGGACGACAGATAAGGGCTTTGCACCCTGAGCAAGACGGGTGCGATCATACCAGTACTAATGCACCGGATCCCATCAGAACTCTGAAGTTAAGCGTGCTTGGGCGAGAGTAGTACTAGGACGGGTGACCCCATGGGAAGTCCTCGTGTTGCACCCCCTTTTTGTTTTGTTTTTTTGCCCCGTTCAGGCTTTCCAAGATGCTTTATATGTCACATTTCTATTATCGAGTCCCACGACATCTTGGGCAAGACAACTTCACTTCGCGTAGAGGCTGGGTCCGCAAACGGAGGGCGTGGGGCTTGTGACCAGGTCTTCGGCGCTCCGTTGCCCATAACTTTTGATCCGTAAAGAGTTATGCGGTGCACAGCATACCGTTGGAAAGCTCTCCGAGAGATCTATGACGGGGGCAGCAAGCCTGCATGGCTGAACCTATTTTCAGAGTCCAAAATAGAACATTTTCGTCTGTTTTGGACCACATTTCTTCTTTTTACATAGTTTCATCGTCCCGAATCGATCGTCGTGAGCCGCGAAAAGGAAGACACATGCACTAATGCATCGGATCCCATTAGAACTATGAAGTTAAGCGTGCTTTTCCAAGAGTAGTACTAGGACGGGTGACCCCCTGGGAAGTCCTCGGGTTGCACCACCTTTTTTGTTTTGTTTTTTTGCCCCGTTCAGCCTTGCCAAGATGCTTTATTCGACACATTTCTATTATCGAGTCCCCCGGCAACTTGGGCAAGACAACTTTACTTTGCGTAGAGGCTGGGCCCGCAAACCGAGGCCGTGGGGCTTGTGACTAGGTCTCTGCCGCTCCGTTGCTCATAGCTTTTGATCCGTAAACAGTTATGCAGTGCACAACATACCGTTGGAAAGCTCTCCAAGAGCTGTACGACGGGGGCAACAAGGCAGCTTGGCTGTGCCTATTTTCGGAGCCCAAAATAGAACATTTCTTCAATTTTGGGCAATTTTTCTTCTTTTTGCATTGTTTATTCATCCCGAATCGATCGTCGTGAGCAGCGAAAAGGACGACACACAAGGGCTTTGCACCCAAAACATGGCTGGTGCGATCATACCGGCACTAATGCATCAGATCCTATCAAAACTCTTAAGTTAACCGTGCTTGAGCGAGAGTAGTACTAGGACGGGTGACCCCTTGGGAAGTCCTCAGGTTGCACCTCCCTTTTGGTTTTGTTTTTTTGCCCTGTTCAGGCTTATCAAGATGCTTTATCCATCACATTTCTATTATCGAGTCCCACGGCATCTCTGGCAAGATAAATTCGCTTTGCGTAGAGGATGGGCCCGCAAACCAAGGGCGTGGGGCTTGTGACCAAGTCTTTGTCACTCCATTGCCCATAACTTTTGATCCCTGAGTTGTTATGCGTCGCACAGCATACCGTTGGAAAGTTCTCCAAGAGCTCTATGATGGGGACAACAAGCCTGCTCGGCTGCGCCTGTTATCGGAGTCCAAAATCAAACGTTTTCATCAGTTTTGGGCCACTTTTCTTCTTTTCGCACTTTTTAATTATCCAGGATCGATCGTCGTGAGTAACGAAGAGGACGACACATAAGGGCTTTGCACCCTCAACATGACGGGTGCGATCATACCAGCACTAATACATCGGATCCCATCAGAACTATGAAGTTAACCGTGCTTGTGCGAGAGTAGTACTAGGACGGGTGACCCCTTGCAAAGTCCTCGGGTTGCACCCCCCTTTTTGTTTTGTTTTTTTGCCCCGTTCAGGCTTGCCAAGGTGCTTTATCCGACACATTTCTATTATCGAGTCCCACAGCATCTTGGGCAAGACAACTTCGCTTTGGGTAGAGGCTGGGTCAGCAAACCGAGGGCATGGGGCTTGTGACCAGTTTGCTGCCGCTCCGGTTCTCATAACTTTTGATCCGTAAGGAGTTATACAGCGCACAACATACCGTTCAAAAGCTCTTCGAGAGCTTTATGATGGGGTCAGCAAGCCTGCTTGGCTGCGCCTATTTTCAGAGCCCAAAATCGAACATTTTCATCAGTTTTGGGCCACTTTTCTTCTTTTTGCACTTTTCATCGTCCAGGATCGATCATCCTGAGAAGCAAAAAGGACGACACATAAGAGCTTTGCGCCCTGAACATAACGGGTGCAATCATACCAGCACTAATGCATCGGATCCCAACAGAACTCCGAAGTTAAGCGTGCTTGGTCGAGAATAGTACTAGGATGGGTAACCCCCTAGGAAGTCCTCTGTTGCACCCCCCTTTTTGTTTTTTTTTTGCCTCGTTCAGGCTTACCAAGATGCTTTATCCATCACATTTCTTTAATTGAGTCCCACGGCATCTTGGGCAAGACAACTTCGCTTCGGGTAGAGGCTAGGCATGCAAACCGAGGGCATGGGGCCTATGACCAGGTCTCCGTCGCTCTAGTGCCCATAACTTTGGATCCGTAAAGAGTTATGCGGCGCACAGCATACCATTGGAAAGCTCTCCGAGAGCTCTATGACGTGGGTAGTAAGCCCAAAATAAAACGTTTTCATCAGTTTTGGGCTACTTTTTTTTTTTGCACAGTTTCATCTTCCCGGATCGATCGTCGTGAGCCGCGAAAAGGACGACACATAATGTCTTTGTACCTTCAACATGACGGGTGCAATTATCCCAGCACTAATGCACCGGATCCTATCAGAACTCTAAAGTTAAGCGTGCTTGGGCGAGAGTAGTACTAGGAGGGGTGACCCCTGGGAAGTCCTCGTGTTGCATCCCCCTTTTTGTTTTGTTTTTTTGCCCCGTTCAAGCTTGCCAAGATGCTTTATCCATCACATTTCTATTATTGAGTCCCACGGCATCTTGGGCAAGACAAATTCGCTTCGCGTAGGGGCTGGGCCTGCAAACTGAGGGCGTGGGGCTTAGGACCAAGTCTCCGCCGCTCCGTTGCCCATAACTTTTGATCCGTAAGTAGTTATGCGGCGCACAACTTACCGTTGAAAATTTCTCCGAGAGCTCTACGACAGGGCAGCAAGCCTGCTAGACTGTGCCTATTTTCGAAGCATAAAATCTAACATTTTCATCAATTCTGAGCCATTTTTCTTCTTTTTGCACTGTTTAATCATCTCGGATCGATCGTCGTGAGCTGCGAAAAGGACGACACATAAGGGATTTGTACCCTCAACATGACGAGTGCGATCATACCAGTACTAATGCACCGAATCCCATCAGAACTTTGAAGTTAAGTGCGCTTGGGCGAGAGTAGTACTAGGACGGGTGACCCCCTAGGAAGTTCTCGAGTTGCACCTCCTTTTTTGTTTTATTTTATTCCCTCGTTCAGACTTGCCAAGATGCTTTATCCGTCACATTTCTATTATTGTGTCCCACAGCATCTCTAGCAAGAAAACTTCATTTTGCGTAGAGGCTAGGCCCGTAAACCAAGGGCGTGGGGCTTGTGACCAGGTCACCGCCGCTCCGGTGCCCATAACTTGTGATCCGTAAGGAGCTATGCAGCGCACAGCATACCGTTTGAAAGCTCTTCGAGAGCTCTATGACAGAGGCAGCAAGCCTGCTTGGCTACGCCTATTTTTTGAGCCCAAAATTGAACGTTTTCATCAGTTTTGGGCCACTTTTCTTCTTTTCGCACTGTTTCATCGTCCGAGATCGATCGTCGTGAGCTGCAACATGACGGGTATGATCATACTAGCACTAATGCACCAGATCCTATTAGAACTCCAAAGTTAAGCGTGCTTGGGCGAGAATAATACTAGGATGGGTGACCCCTTGGGAAGTTCTCATGTTGCACCCCCCTTTTTGTTTCATTTTTTTCCCTCGTTTAGGATTGCCAGGATGCTTTATCTGTCACATTTCTTTAATCGAGTCCTACGGCATCTTGGGCAAGACAACTTTGTTTCAGGTAGAGGCTGGGCTCCGTGAACCGAGGGCGTGGGGCCTGTGACCAAGTCTCCGTCGCTCCGGTGCCCATAACTTTTGATTCGTAAGGAGTTATGCGGCGCACAGCATACCATTGGAAAGCTCTCTGAGAGATCTATGTTAGGGGCAGCAAGCCTGGACGGCTGCACCTATTATCAGAGCCCAAAATAGAATGTTTTTGTCCATTTTGGACCACTTTTCTTCTTTTTGCATAGTTTCATTGTCCCGGATCGATCGTCATGAGCCGCGAAAAGGACGTCGCATAATGTCTTTGCATCCTTAACATGACGGGTGCGATAATACCAGCACTAATGCACCGGATCCCATCAGAACTCTAAAGTTAAGCGTGCTTGGGCGAGAGTAGTACTAGGATGGGTGACCCCATGGGAAGTCCTCGTGTTGCACCCCCCTTTTTGTTATTTTTTTTTTCCCCGTTCAGGCTTTCCAAGATGCTTTATCCGTCACATTTCTATTATCGAGTCCCACGCCATCTCGGGCAAGACAACTTCGCTTCGCGTAGAGGCTGGGTCCGCAAACCGAGGGCGTGGGGCTTGTGACAAGGTCTCCGGCGCTCCGTTGCCCATAACTTTTGATCCGTAAGGAGTTATGCGGCGCACAGTATACTGTTGGAAAGCTCTCCGAGAGCTCTACGACGGGGGCAGTAAGACTGCTTGGCTGCGCCTATTTTCGGAGACCAAAATTGATTTTTTTCATCCATTTTGGAAAACTTTTCTTCTTTTTGTACTGTTTCATCATCCCGGATCGATCGTCGTGAGCCGCGAAAAGGATGACACATAAGGGCTTTGGGCCCTTGAGATGACGGGTACGATCACACCAGCACTAATGCACCGGATCCCATTAGAACTCTGAAGTTAAGCGTGCTTGTGCGAGAGTAGTACTAGGACGGGTGACCCCATGGGAAGTCCTCGGGTTGCACCACCCTTTTTGTTTTGTTTTTTTGCCTTGTTAATGCTTGCCAAGATGCTTTATCCATCATATTTCTATTATCGAGTCCCATGGCATCTCGGGCAAGACAACTTCGCTTCACGTAAAGGCTGGGCCCACAAACCGAGGGCGTACGGAATGTGACTAGGTCTCCGCCGCTCCGTTGCCCAAAAATTTTGGACCATAAGTAGTTATGCGGCGCACAGCATACCGTTGGAAAGCTATCCGAGAGCTCTACGATGGGGCCAGCAAGCTTGCTTGGCTGCGCCAGTTGTCGGAGCCCAAAATTGAACGTTTTCATCAATTTTGGGCCACTTTTCTTCTTTTTGCATTGTTTAATCGTCCCGAATCGATCGTCGTGAGCCGCGAAAAGAACGAGACATAAGGGCTCTGCACCCTCAACATGACGGGTACGATCATTCCAGCACTAATGCACCGGATCCAATCCAAACTCTAAAGCTAAGTGTGCTTGTGCGAGAGTAGTTCTAGGACGGGTGACCCCCTGGGAAGGTCTCGGGTTGCACCCCCCTTTTTGTTATATTTTTTTGCCCCGTTCAGGCTTGCCAAGATGCTTTATCTGTCACGTTTCTATTATCGAGTCCGATGGCATCTTGGGCAAGACAACTTCTCTTCGCGTAGAGGCTGGGCCCGCAAACCGAGGGCATGGGGCCTGTGACCAGGTCTCTGTCGCTCCGATGCCCATAACTTTTGATCCGTAAGGAGTTATGCGGTGCACAATATACCATTGGAAAGCTCTCCGAGAGCTCAACGACTGGGGCAACAAGCCTGCTCGGCTGCGCCTATTTTCAGAGCCCAAACTCCTACATTTTAATCAATTTTGGGCCATTTTGCATCTTTTTGCACTGTTTAATCATCCCGTATCGATCGTCGTGAGCAGCGAAAAGGACGACAGATAAGGGCTTTGCACCCTAAACATGACGGGTGCGATCATACCAACACTAATGCACCGGATCCAATCAGAACACTGAAGTTAAGCGTGCTTGTGCGAGAGTAGTATTGGGACGGGTAACCCCTTTGGAAGTCCTCGTGTTGCACCCCTCTTTTTGTTTTATTTTTTTGCCTCTTTCAGGCTTGCCAATATGCTTTATCCTTCATATTTCTATTATCGAGTCCCACAGTATCTCGGGCAAGATAACTTCGCTTCGCGTAGAGGTTGGGCCCGTAAACCGAGGGCGTGGGGCTTGTGACCAGGTCTTTGTCGCTCCGTTGCCCATAACTTTTGATCCCTGAGAAGTTATGCGGTGCACAGCATACCGTTGAAAAGCTCTCCGAGAGCTCTACTATAGGTGCAGCAAGCCTGCTCGGCTCCGCCTCTTTTCGGAGCCCAAAATTGAACGTTTTCACTAGTTTTGGTCCAATTTTCTTCTTTTTGCACTATTTTATTATCCCAGATCGATCGTCGTGAGCAGCGAAAAAGACAATCGATAAGGGCTTTGCACCCTCTGCATGACGGGTAATCATACCAGTACTAATGCACCGGATCCCATCAAAACTCTGAAGTTAAGCGTGCTTGTGCGAGAGTAGTACTAGGACGGGTGACCCCCTGGGAAGTCCTCGGGTTGTACCCCCTTTTTTGTTTTGTTTTTTTGCCTCCTTCAAGCTTGCCAAGATGCTTTATCGGTCACATTTCTATTATCGAGTCCCACGGCATCTTGGGCCTGACAACTTCGCTTCGCATAGAGGCTGGGCCCCCAAACCGAGGGCATGGGGCTTGTGAACAGGTCTCCGCTACTCCGATGCCCATAACTTTTGATTCGTAAGGAGTTATGCGGCGCACAACATACCGTTGGAAAGCTCTCCGAGAGCTCTACGACAGTGGCAGCAAGTCTGCTCCACTGCGCCTGTTGTCGGAGCCAAAAATTGAATGTTTTCTTCCATTTTGGGAAACTTTTCTTCTTTTTGCACTGTTTCATCGTCCCAGATCGATCGTCGTGAGCCGCTAAAAGGACGACACATAAGGGCTTTTATCCCTCGACATGACGGGTATGATCATACCAGCACTAATGCACCAAATCCCATTAGAACTCTAAAGTTAAGCATGCTTGTGCGAGAGTAGTACAAGGACGGGTAACCCCCTAGGAAGTCCTCGGGTTGCACCACCCTTTTTGTTTTGTTTTTTTGCCCCGTTCAGGCTTGCCAAGATGCTTTATCCGTCATATTTCTATTATCGAGTTCTACGAAATCTCGGGCAAGACAACTCCGCTTCACGTATAGGCTGGGCCCACAAACCGAGGGCGTGGGGCGTGTGAGTAGGTCTCTGCCGCTCTGTTGCCCATAAATTTTGGTCCGTATGTAGTTATGCGGCGCACAACATACCGTTGGAAAGCTATCCGAGATCTCTACGACGGGGGCAGCAAGCTTGCTCGGTTGCGCCAGTTGTCGGAGCCCAAAATTGAACGTTTTCATCAGTTTTGGGCTACTTTTCTTCTTTTTGCACTGTTTAATCGTCCCGGATCGATCGTCGTGAGCCGTGAAAAGAACGAGACATAAGGGCTTTGCACCCTCAACATCACGGCTGCGATCATACCAGCACTAATGCACCGGATCCAATCCAAACTCTGAAGTTAAGTGTGCTTGTGCGAGAGTAGTTCTAGGACGAGTGACCCCCTAGGTAGGTCTCGGGTTGCACCCCCCTTTTTGTTTTGTTTTTTTGCCCCGTTCAAGCTTTCCAAGATGCTTCATCTGTCACATTTCTATTATCGAGTCCCACGGTATCTTGGGCAAGACAACTTCGCTTCGCGTAGAGGCTGGGTCTGCAAACCGAGGGCGTGGAACTTGTGACCATGTTGCCGCCGCTCCGGTGCCCATAACTTTTGATCCGCAAGGAGTTATGCGACGTACATCATACCGTTTGAAAGCCCTACGAGAGCTCTATGACGGGGGCAGCAAGCTTGCTCGGCTGCTCCTATTTTCAGAGCCCACAATCGAACGTTTTAATAAGATTTGGGCCAGTTTTCTTCTTTTTGAACTGTTTCATTGTCCCAGATCGATCATCGTCAGCTGCAAAAGGGACGACACATAAGGGGTTTGCGCCCTCAACATGACGGGTGCGATCATAATAGAACTAATGCACCGGATCCCATTAGAACTCCGAAGTTAAGCGTGCTTGGGCTAGAGTAGTAATAGGATGGGAGACCCCCTAGGAAGTCCTCGTGTTGCATCCCCCTTGTTGTTTTATTTTTTTGCCTCCTTCACGCTTGCCAAGATGCTTTATCTATCACATTTCTTTAATCGAGTCCCACGGCATCTTGGGCAAGACAACTTCGCTTCGCGTAGAGGTTGGGCCCGCAAACCAAGGGTATGGGGCTTGTGACCAGGTCTCCGTCGCTCTGGTGCCCGTAACTTTTGATTCGTAAAGAGTTATGTGGCGCACAGCATACCGTTGGAAACCTATGCGAGAGCTCTGCTACGGGGACAACAAACCTTCTCGGCTGCACCTATTTTCAGAGCCCAAAATCAAACGTGTTTATCAGTTTTGGGCCACTTTTCTTCTTTTTGCAGAGTTTAATCGTCACGGATCGATCGTCGTGAGCCGCGAAAAGGACGACACATAATGGCCTTGCACCCTCAACATGACGGGTATGATCATACCAGCACTAATACCCCGGATCCCATCAAAACTCTGAAGTGTGCTTGGGCGAGAGTAGTACTAGGACGGGCAACCCCCTAGGAAGTCCTCGGGTTGCACCACCCTTTTTGTTTTGTTTTTTTGCCCCGTTCAGGCTTTCCAAGATGCTTTATCCGTCACATTTCTATTATCGAGTCCCACGCCATCTCGGGCAAGACAAATTCGCTTCACGTAGAGGCTGGGGCCACAAACCGAGGGCAAGAGGCTTGTGACCAGGTCTCTGCCGCTCTGTTGCCTAGAACTTTTGATCCGTAAGGAGTTATGCGGTGCACATCATAAAGTTAGAAAGCTCTCCGAGAGCTCTACGACGGGGGCAGCAAGCCTGCTCTGCTGCACCTATTGTCGATGCCCAAAATTGAACGTTTTCATCATTTTTGGGCCACTTCTCTTCTTTTTGCACTGTTTAATCGTCCCGGATCGATTGAGCCACAAAAAGAACGACACATAAGGGCTTTGCACCCTCAACATGACGGGTGCGATCATCCCAGCACTAATGTACCGGATCCTATCAAAATTCTGAAGTTAAGCATGCTTGTGCTTGAGTAGTACTAGAACGGGTGACCCCCTAGGAAGTTCTCGGGTTGCACCCCCCTTTTTGTTTTGTTTTTTTGCCCCGTTCAGGCTTGCCAAGATGATTTATCCGTCACAATTCTATTATCAAGTCCCGCGGCATCTTGGTCAAGACAACTTCGCTTCGCGTAGAGGCTAGGTCTGCAAACCGAGGGCGTGGGGCTTGTGACCATGTCGCCGCCGTTCCGGTGCCCATAACATTTGATCCGTAAGGAGTTATGCGGCACACATCATACCATTCGAAAGCTCTACGAGAGCTCTATGACGGGGGCAGCAAGCTTGCTTGGTTGCACCGGTTTTTGGAGCTCAAAATCGAACGTTTTTATCAGATTTGGGCCACTTTTCTTCTTTTTACAATGTTTCATCATCCCGAATTGATCGTCGTGAGCCGCATAAAGGACGACACATAAGGGCTTTACGCCCTCAACATGGCGGATGCGATCATACCAACACTAATGCACCGGATCCCATCAGAACACTGAAGTTAAGCGTGCTTGGGTGAGAGTAGTACTAAGACGGGTGACCCCGTTGGAAGTCCTCGGGTTGCACCATCCTTTTTGTTTTGTTTTTTTGTCCTGTTCAGGCTTTCCTAGATGCTTTATCCGTCACATTTCCATTATGGAGTCCTACGACATCTCGGGCAAGACAACTTCACTTCACGTAGAGGCTAGGCCCACAAACTGAGAGCGTGGGGCTTGTGACCAGGTCTCCACCGCTTCGTTGCCAATAACTTTTGATCCGTAAGGAGTTATGCGGCGCACTCCAAACCGATGGAAAGCTCTCCGAGAGCTCTAAGATGGGGGCAGCAAGCTTGCTAGGCTGCGCCTATTTTCGGAGCCCAAAATTGAACATTTTTATCCGTTTAAGGCCATTTTTCTTCTTTTTGTACTATTTAATCGTCCCAGATCGATCGTCGTGAGCCGCGAAAAGAACGACACATAAGGGTTTTGCACCATCAACATGACTGGTGCGATCATACCAACACTAATGCACTGGATCCTATCAGAATACTGAAGTTAAGCGTGCTTGTGCGAGAGTAATACTAGGACGGGTTACCCCCCGGGAAGTTCTCGTGTTGTACCGCCTTTTTTGTTTCATTTTTTTGCCCCGTTCAGGCTTGCCAAGATGCTTTATCCGTCATATTTCTATTATCGAGTCCCACGGCATCATGGGCAAGACAACTTCGCTTCGCGTAGAGGCTAGGTCTGCAAACCGAGGGCATGGGGCTTGTGACCATGTCACCGCTGCTTCGGTGCCTATAACTTTTGATCCGTAAGGAGTTATGCGGCGCACATCATACCGTTCGAAAGCTCTACAAGAGCTCTATGACGAGGGCCGCAAGCTTACTCGGTTGTGCCTATTTTCGGAGCCCAAAATCGAACATTTTCATCAGATTTGGGCCATTTTTATTCTTTTTGCAATGTTTTATCGTCCCAGATCGATCGCCGTGAGCCACAAAAAGGACGACACATAAGGGCTTTCCACCCTAAACATGACGGGTGCGATCATACCAGCACTAATGTACTGGATCCCATCAGAACTCCAAAGTTAAGCATGCTTGGGCGATAGTAGTACTAGGATAGGTAACCCCCTGGGAAGTCCTCATGTTGCACCCCCCTTTTTGTTTTGTTTTTTTGCCTTCTTCAGGCTTGTCAAGATGCTTTATCCGTCACATCTTTAATCGAGTCCCATGGCATCTTAAGCAAGACAACTTCACTGCGCATAGAGGCTGGGCCCGCAAACCGAGGGCGTGGGGCTTGTGACTAGGTCTCCGTTGCTCCGGTGCCCATAACTTTTGATTCGTAAGGAGTTATGCGGTGCATAACATACAGTTCGAAAGCTCTCCGAGAGCTCTATTACGGGGGCAGCAAGCATACTCGGCTGCACCTATTTTCAAAGCCCAAAATCGAATGTTTTCATCAGTTTTGGGCCATTTTTCTTCTTTTTGCACTATTTCATCATCCCGGATCGATCGTCGTGAGCCACAAAAAGGACGACAAATAAGGGCTTTCCGCCCTCAACATGAAGGGTACGATCATACAAGCACTAATGCATCGAATCCCATAAGAACTCTGAAATTAAGCGTGCTTGGGCTAGAGTAATACTAGGATGGGTGACCCCCTTGGAAATCCTCATGTTGCACCCCCCTTTTTGTTTTGTTTTTTTGCCTTCTTCAGGCTTGCCAAGATGCTTTATCCGTCACATTTCTATTATCGAGTCCCACGCCATCTTGGGCAAGACAACTTCGCTTCAAGTAGAGGCTGGGCCCACAAACCGAGGGCGTGGGGCTTGTGACTAGGTCTCGGCCGCTCCGTTGCCCATAACTTTTGATCCGTAAGGAGTTATGCGGCGCACAGCATACCGTTGGAAAGCACTTCGAGAGCTCTACGACGGGGTCAATAAGCCTGTTCGGCTGCGCCTATTTCTAGAGCCCAAAATCAAACGTTTTCATCAGTTTTGGGCCACTTTTCCTTTTCTGCACTGTTTAATTATCCCAGATCGATCGTCATGAGCAACGAAAGGGACGACACATAAGGGCTTTGCACCCTCAACATGACGGGTGCGATCGTACCAGCGCTAATGCACCGAATCCCATCAGAACTCTAAAGTTAAACGAGCTTGTGCGAGAGTAGTACTAGGACGGGTGACCCCTTGAGAAGTCCTCGGGTTGCACCTCCCTTTTTGTTTTGTTTTTTTGCCCTATTCAAGCTTGCCAAGATGCTTTATCTGTCACATTTATATTATCGAGGCCCACGGCATCTTGGGCAAGACAACTTCGCTTCACATAGCGGCTGGGCCGGCAAATTGAGGGCGTGGGGCTTGTGACCAGGTCGCCGTCGCTCCGATGCCCATAACTTTTGATCTGTAAAGAGTTATGCGGCACACAGCAAACCGTTCGAAAGCTCTCCGAGAGCTCTATGACGGGGGCAGCAAGCTTACTCTGCTGCACCTATTTTCAAAGCCCAAAATCAAACATTTTCATCAATTTTGGGCCATTTTTCTACTTTTTGCACTGTTTCATCGTCTCGGATCGATCGTCGTGAGCGGCAAAAAGGACGACACATATGGGCTTTGCGCCTTCAACATGATGGGTACGATCATACCAGCACTAATGCACCAGATCCCATCAGAACTTTGAAGTTAGGCGTGCTTGGACGAGAGTAGTACTAGAACGGGTGATCCCCTAAGAAGTCCTCGAGTTGCACCCACCTTTTTGTTTTGTTTTTTTTTGCCCCATTCAGGCTTGCCAAGATGCTTTATCTGTCATATTTCTATTATCAAGACCCACGGCATCTTTGTCAAGACAACTTCGCTTCGCGTAAAGGTTGGGCCCGCAAATTGAGGGCGTGGGGCTTGTGACCAGGTCTCTGCCTCTCCGGTGCCCATAACGTTTTATCCGTAAGGAGTTATGCGGCGCACAACAAACCGTTGGAAAGCTCTCCGAGAGCTCTTCCACAGGGGCAGCAAGCCTGCTTAGCTCCGCCTATTTTCGGAGCTCAAAATTGAATGTTTTCATCAATTATGGGACAATTTTGGTCTTTTTACACTATTTTATTATCCTGGATCGATCGTCGTGATCTGCGAAAAGGACGACACATATGGCTTTACACCCTCAACATGACGGGTGTGATCATACCGGCACTAATGCACCGGATCCTATCAGAACTCCGAAGTTAAGCATGCTTGGGCAAGAGCAATACTAGGATGGGTGACCCCCTGGGAAGTCCTCGTGTTGCACCCCCATTTTTGTTTTGTTTTTTTACCCCGTTCAGGTTTGCCAAGATGCTTTATCCGTCACATTTCTATTATCGAGTCCCACGGCATCTTGGGCAACACAACTTCGCATCACGTAGAGGTCGGGCCCAGAAACCGAGGGCGTGGGGCTTGTGACCAGGCCTCCGTCGCTCCAGTGCACATATCTTTTGATCAGTAAGGAGTTATGCGGCTCACAACATAACGTTGAAAAGCTTTCCGAAAGCTCTATGACGGGGCAGCGAGCATGCACGCCTGCGCCTATTTTTGGAGCCCAAAATTGAACATTTTGATCAGTTTTGGGCCACTTATCTTCTTTTTACACTGTTTCATTGCCCCGGATCGATCGTCGTGAGCCGCGAAAAGGACGACACAGAAGGGCTTTGCGCCCTTAACATGACGGGTGTGATCATACCAATACTAATGCACCGGATACCATCAGAACTCCGAAGTTAAGCTTGCTTGGGCGAGAGTAGTACTAGGATGAGTGACCCCCTGGGAAGTCCTCGTGTTGCACCCCCCTTTTTATTTTTTGTTTTTGCCCCGTTCACGCTTGCAAAGATGCTTTATCCATCATATTTCTATTATCGAGTCCCACGGCATCTTGGGCACTACAAGCTCGCTTCGCATAGAGGCAGGGCCCGCAAACCGAGGGCATAGGGCCTGTGACCAAGTCTCCGTCGCTCCGGTGCGCATAACTTTTGATCAGTAAGGAGTTATGCAGCGCACAACATACCGTTGGAAAGCTCTCCGAAAGCTCTACGGCGTGGCAGCAAGCCTACTCGGCTGCACCTATTTTTGGAGTCCAGAATCTAACATTTTCATCTGTGTTGGGGCACTTTTCTTCTTTTTACACTATTTTATCGGCCCGTATCGATTGTCGTGAGCCGCGAAAAGGATGACACATAAGGGCTTTGCTCCCTCAACATGATGGGTGCGATCATACCAGCACTAATGCATCGGATCCCATCAGAACTCTGAAGTTAAGCGTGCTTGGGCGAGAGTAGTACTTGGACGGGTGACCCCCTGGGAAGTCGTCATGTTGAACGACCCTTTTAGTTTTGTTTTTTTGCCCCATTTAGGCTTGCCAAGATGCTTTATCCATCACAATTCAATTATCGAGTCCCTCGGCATCTCTGGAAGACAACTTCGCTCCGCGTAGAGGATGCGCCCGCAAATCGGAGGCGTAGGGCTTGTGACCTGGTCTCCGCCTCTACAGTGCCCATAGCTTTTGATCCGTAAGGAGTTATACGGCGCACAACATGTCGTTGGAGTCTCTCTAGGAGCTCTACGACAGGGGCAGCAAGCCTGCTCGGCTCTGCTTGTTTTCAGAGCCTAAAATTGAACATTTTCACCAATTTTGGGCCATTCTTCCTCTTTTTGCACGATTTTATTATCCTGGATCTATCGTCATTAGCCGCGAAAAGGACGACAGATAAGGGCTTTGCAACCTCAACATGACAGGTGCGATCATACCAGCACTAATGCACCGGATCCCATCAGAACTTTGAAGTTAAGCGTGCTTGTGCAAAAGTAGTACTAGGACGGGTGACCCCCTGGGAAGTCCTCGGGTTGCACCCCCTTTTTTGTTTTGTTTTTTTGCCTTCTTCAGGCTTGCCAAGATGCTTTATTCGTCACATTTCTATTATCGAGTCCCATGGCATCTTGGGCAAGACAACTTCGCTTCGCGTAGAGGCTGGGCCCGCAAACCGAGGGCATGGGGCTTGTGACCAGGTCTCCGCTGCTCCTGTGCCGATAACTTTTGATTCGTAAGGAGTTATGCGTCGCACAGCATACCGTTGGAAAGCTCTCCGAGAGCTCTACGATGGTGGCACAAAGCCTGCTCAGTTGCCCCTGTTGTCATAGCCCAAAATTGAACATTTTCATCCATTTTGGGAAAATTTTCTTCTTTTTGCACTGTTCCATCGTCTCGGATTGATCGTTGTTAGCCACGAAAAGGATGACACGTAAGGGCTTTACGCCCTCAACATGACGGGTGTGATCATACCAGTACTAATACACCGGATCCCATCAGAACTCTGAAGTTAAGCGTGCTTGGGTGAGAGTAGTACTAGGACGGGTGACCCATTGGGAAGTCCTCGGGTTGCACCACCCTTTTTGTTTTTTTTCTTTGCCCCGTTCAGGCCTGCCAAGATGCTTTATCCGTCCATTATGGAGTCCTACGGCATCTCGGGCAAGACAACTTCGCTTCACATAGAGGCTGGGCCGACAAACCGAGGGCGTGGGGCTTGTGACCAAGTCTCCGCCGCTCCGTTGCCCATAACTTTTGATCCGTAAGGAGTTATACGGCGCACTGCATACCGATGGAAAGGTCTCCGAGAGCTCTACGATGGGGGCAGCAAGCCTGCTCGGCTGCGTTTGTTGCCGAAGCCCAAAATTGAACATTTCATCAGTTTAAGGCCACTTTTCTTCTTTTTGCACTGTTTAATCGTCCTAGTTCGATCGTCGTGAGCCACGAAAAGAACGACACATAAGGGCTTTGCACCATCAACATGACGGGTGCGATCATATCAGCACTAATGCACTAGATCCTATCAGAATTCTGAAGTTCACCGTGTTTGTGCGAGAGTAGTACTAGGACGGGTGACCCCCCGGGAAGTTCTCGTGTTGTATCCCCCTTTTTGTTTTGTTTTTTTTCCCCGTTAAGGCTTGCCAAGATGCTTTATCCATCACATTTCTATTATCGAGTCCCACGGAATCTTGGGCAAGACAACTTCGCTGCACGTAGCGGCTGGGCCCGCAAACCGAGGGCGTGGGGCCTATGACCACGTCTTTGTCGCTCCGGTACCTATAACTTTTGATCCGTAAGGAGTTATGCGAAGCACAACATACCGTTCGAAAGCTCTCCGACAGCTCTATGACGGGGGCAGCAAGCTTAATCGGCTGCGCCAATTTTTAGAGCCCAAAATCGAACGTTTTCATCAGTTTTGGGCGATTTTTCTTCTTTTTGCACAGTTTTATCATCTCGAATCGATCGTCGTGAGCCGTGAAAAGGACGACACATAAGGGCTTTGCGCCCTCAACATGATGGGTGCGATCATACCAGCACTAATGCACTGGATTCCATCATTACTCTGAAGTTAAGTGTGATTGGGCGAGAGTAATACTAGGATGGGTGACCCCCTGGGAAGTCCTCGAGTTGCACCCACCTTTTTGTTTTGTTTTTTTGCCCCATTCAGGCTTGCCAAGATGCTTTATACGTCACATTTCTATTATCTAGTCCCACGGCATCTTGGTCAAGACAACTTCACTTCACGTAGAGGCTGGGCACGCAAACTAAGGGCGTGGGGCTTGTGACCAGGTCTCCACCTCTCCGGTGTCCATAACTTTTTATCCGTAAGGAGTTATGCAGCACACAACATACCGTTGGAAAGCTCTCTAAGAAATCTACCCAGGGGCAGCAAGCCTGCTCGGCTCCGCCTATTTTCGAAGCCTAAAATTGAATGTTTTCATAAGTTTTCGGACAATTTTCTTCTTTTTGCACTATTTTATTGTCTCGGATCGATCGTCGTGAGCCGCGAAAAGGACGACACATAAGGCTTTGCGCCCTCAACATGACGAGTGCGATCATACCAGCACTAATGCATTGGATCCCACGAGAACTCCGAAGTTAAACGTGCTTAGGCGAAGTAGTAATAGGATGGGTGACCCCCTGGGAAGTCCTCGTGTTACACCCCTATTTTTGTTTTGTTTTTTTGCGCCGTTCAGGTTTGCCAAGATGCTTTATCCATCACATTTCTATTATCGAGTCCCACGGCATCTTGGGCAACACAACTTCGCTTCACGTAGAGGTCGGGCCCGGAAAACGTGGAGCTTGTGACCAGGTCTCTGTCGCTCCGGTGCCCATAACTTTTGATCCATAAAGAGTTATGTGGTACACAACATACCGTTGGAAAGCTCTCCAAAATCTCTATGACGGGGTAGAGAGCATGCTCGCTGGGCCTATTTTTGGAGCCCAAAATTGAACGTTTTCATCAATTTTGGGCCACTTTTCTTCTTTTTACACTATTTTTTTGCTTCGGATCGATTGTTGTGAGCCGCGAAAAAGATGACACATAAGGTCTTTTCGCCCTTAACATGACGGGTGCGATCATACCAACACTAATGCACCAGATCCCATCAGAACTCTGAAGTTAAGCGTGCTTGGGAAAGAGTAGTACTAGGACGGGTGACCCCCTAAGAAGTCCTCGAGTTGCACCACCTTTTTTGTTTTGTTTTTTTGCCCCATTCTGGCATGCCAAGATGCTTTATCCATCACAATTCAATTATCGAGTCCCACGGCATCTTGGGAAGACAACTTCACTGCGCGTAGAGGATGCGCCCGCAAACCGAGGGCATAGGGCTTGTGACCAGGTCTCCTATTTTTGGAGCCCAAAATTGAACATTTTCGTTAGTTTTGGGCCAATTTTCTTCTTTTTGCACTATTTTATTATCCCGGATCAATCGTCGTGAGCCGCGAAAAGGATGACAGATAAGGGCTTTGCACCCTCAACATGACGGGTGCGATCATACCAGCATTAATGCACCGGATCCCATCAGAACTCTGAAGTTAAGCGTGCTTGTGCGAGAGTAGTACTAGGACGGGTAACCCCCAGGGAAGTCCTCGGGTTGCACTCCCCCTTTTTGTTTTGTTTTTTTGCCTCCTTTAGGCTTGCCAAGATGCTTTATCCGTCAGATTTGTATTATCGAGTCCCACGGCATCTTGGGCAAGACAACTTCGCTTCACATAGAGGCTGGGCCCGCAAATTGAGGGCATGGGGCTTGTGACCAGGTCTCCGCCACTCCGGTGCTCATCACTTTTGATTCGTAAGGAGTTATGCGATGCACAGCATACCATTGAAAAGCTCTACGAGAGTTCTATGATGGTGGCAGTAAGCCTGCTCGGCTGCCCCTGTTGTCGGAGCCCAAAATCAGACATTTTCATCTGTTTTGGGCCAGTTTTCTACTTTTTTCACAGTTTCATCGTCCCAGATCGATCGTCGTGTACCTCAAAAAGGACGACACATAAGGTCTTTGCGCCCTCAACATGACGGGTGCGATCATACCAGCACTAATGCACCGGATCCCATCAGAACTCTGAAGTTAAGCGTACTTGGGCGAGAGTAGAACTAGGACGGGTGACCCCCTGGGAAGTTCTCGAGTTGCACACACCTTTTTGTTTTGTTTTTTTGCCCCATTCAGGCTTGCCAAGATGCTTTATCCGTCATATTTCTATTATCGAGTCCCACGGCATCTTGGGCAAGACAACTTCGCTTCGCGTAGAGGCTGGGTCCGCAAACCGAGGGCGTAGGGCTTGTCACTAGGTCTCCGCCTCTCCGGTGCCCATAACTTTTGATCCGTAAAGAGTTATGTGGCGCACTACATACCGTTGGAAAGCTCTGCGAGAGCTCTGTGACGGGGGCAGCAAGTCTGCTTGACTGCACCTATTTTTGGAGCCCAAACTCGAACGTTTTAATCATTTTTGGGCCACTTTTCTTCTTTTTGAACTATTTCATCGTCCCGGATCGATTGTCGTGAGCCGCGAAAAGGACAACACATAATGGCTTTGCACCCTCAACATGACGTGTGCAATAATTCTAAAACTAATGCCCCGGATCCCATCAAAACTCTGATGTTAAGCGTGCTTGTGTGAGAGTAGTACTAGGACGGGTGACCCCCAAGGAAGTCCTCGGGTTGTACCCCGCTTTTTTTTTTTTTTTTTGCCCCGTTTAGGCTTGCCAAGATGTTGTATCTGTCACATTTCTTTTATCGAGTCGCATGCCATCTTGGGCATGACAAGTTCGAATCGCGTAGAGGCTAGGCTCGCAAACCGAGGGTGTGGGGCTTGTGACCAAGTCTTGGCCGCTCCGTTGCCCATAACTTTTGATCCGTAAGGAGTTATACGGCGCACAACATACCGTTGGAAAGCTTTCCAAGAGCTCTACGATAGGGGAAACAAGCCTGCTGTGCTGTGCCAATTTTTGGACCCCAAAATCGAATGTTTTCATCAGTTTTGGGCTACTTTTCTTCTTTTTGCACTATTTAATCGTCCCGGATCGATCGTCGTGAGCCGCAAAAAGGACGAAACTTAAGGGCTTTGCACCCTCAACATGACGGGTACGATCATACTAGCACTAATGCACCGGATATTATCAGAACTCTGAAGTTAAGCGTACTTGTGCGAGAGTAGTATTAGGATGGGTGACCCCCTGGGAAGCCCTCGGGTTGCACCCCCTTTTTGTTTTGAGTTTTTGCCCCGTTGAGGATTGCCAAGGTGCTTTATCTGTCATATTTCTATTATCGAGTCCCATGGCATCTTGGGCAAGACAACTTCGCTTCGTGTAGAGGCTGAGTCCGCAAACCGAGGGTGTAGGGCTTGTGACCAAGTTGCCACCGCTCCGGTGCCCATAACTTTTGATCCGTAAGGAGTTATGCGGCGCACATCATACCGTTGGAAAGCTCTACGAGAGCTCTATGACGGGGGAAGCAAGCCTGCTCGGCTGCGCCTATTTTCGAAGCCCAAAATCGAACGTTTTTATCAGTTTTGGTCCACTTTTCTTCTTTTTACACAGTTTCATCGTCACGGATTGATCGTTGTAAGCCGCGAAAAGGATGACACATAAGGGCTTTGCACCCTCAACATGACATGTGCAATAATACCAACACTAATGCCCCTGATCCCATCAGAACTCTGATGTTAAGCGTGCTTGTGTGAGAGTAGTACTAGGACGGGTGACCCTTTGGGAAGTTCTTGAGTTGCACCCACCTTTTTGTTTTATTTTTTTGCCCCATTCAGGCGTGCCAAGATGCTTTATCCGTGACAATTCAATTATCGAGTCCTACGGCATCATGGGAAGACAACTTCACTTTGCGTAGAGGATGCGCCAGCAAACCGAGGGCGTAGGGCATGTGACCAGGTCTCCGCCTCTACGGTGCCCATAACTTTTGATCCGTAAGGAGTTATGCGGCGCACTACATACCGTTGCAAGGCTATCCGAGAGCTCTACGACGGAGGCAACAAACCTGCTCGGCTGCGCCTGTTTTTGGAGCCCAAAATTGAACGTTTTCATCAGTTTTGGGCCACTTTTCTTCTTTTTGCACTGTTTAATCGTCCTGGATCGATCGTCGTGAGCCGCGAAAAGGACGACACATAAGGGCTTTGCACCCTCAACATGACGGGTATGATCATACTAGCACTAATGCCCCGGATTCCATCAGAAGTCTGATATTAAGCGTGGTTGTGTGAGAGTAGCACTAGGACTGGTGACCCCCTAGGAAATCCTCGAGTTGCACCCCACTTTCAGTTTTTTTTTCGCCTCCTTCAGGCTTGCCAAGATGCTTTATCCATCATATTTCTATTATCGAGTCCCACATCATCTTGGGCAAGACAACTTCACTTCGCGTAGAGGCTGGGCCCACAAACTGAGGGCATGGGGCCTGTGACCAGGTCTCCGCCGCTCCGGTGCCCATCACTTTTGATTCGTAAGGAGTTATACGGCGCACAACATACCGTGGGAAAGCTCCCCGAGAGCTCTACGATGATAGCAATAAGCCTGCTTGGCTGTCCCAGTTGTCGGAGCCCAAAATTGAACATTTTGATCCGTTTCAGGAAACTTTTCTTCTTTTTACGCTGTTTCATCGTCTCAGATCGATCGTCGTGAGCCACAAAATGGATGCCACATAAGGGCTTTGTACCCTTCACATGACGGGTGCGATCATACCAGCACTAATGCCCCAGATCCCATCAGAACTCAGATATTAAACGTGCTTGTGTAAGAGTAGTACTAGGACGGGTGACCCCCTGGGAAGTCCTCGGGTTGCACCACCCTTTTTGCTTTGTTTTTTTGCCCCGTTCAGGCTTGCCAAGATGCTTTATTCATCACATTTCCATTATGGAGTCTTATGGCATCTCGGGCAAGACAACTTCACTTTACGTAAAGGCTGGGCCCACAAACCGAGGACGTGGGGCTTGTGACCAGGTCTCCGCCGCTCCGTTGCCCATAACTTTTGATCCGTAAGGAGTTATACGACGCACAGCATACCGTTGGAAAGCTCTCCGAGAGCTCTACGACGGGGGTAGCAAGCCTGCTTGGCTGTGACTATTTTCAGAGCCCAAAATTGAACGTTTTCATTAGTTTTGGGCCACTTTTCTACTTTTTACACTGTTTAATCGTCCCGAATCGATCATCGTGAGCCGCAAAAATAACGACACATAAGGGCTTTGCGATCATACCAACACTAATGCACCGGATCCTATTAGAATTCTAAAGTTAAGCATACTTGTACGAGAGTAGTACTAGGACGGGTGACCCCCTGGGAAGTTCTCGGGTTGCACCCCCTTTTTTGTTTTGTTTTTTTTCCCCGTCAAGGCTTGCCAAGATGCTTTATCCGTCACATTTCTATAATCGAGTCCCACGGCATCTTCGGCAAGACAAATTCGCTTCGCGTAGAGGCTAGGTCCGCAAACCGAGGTCGTAGGGCTCGTGACCATGTCGCCGCAGCTCGGGTGCCCATAACTTTTGATCCGTAAGGTGTTATGTGGCACACATCATACCGTTCGAAAGCTCCACAAGAGCTCTATGTCGGGGGCAACAACCCTGCTCGGCTGCGCCTATTTTCAGAGCCCAAAATCGAACGTTTTCATCAAATTTGAGCCGTTTTTCTTCTTTTTGCACCGTTTCATCGTCCCAGATCGATCGTCATGAGCAGAAAAAAGGACGACACATAAGGGCTTTGCGCCCTCAACAATGACGCGTACGATCATACCAGCACTAATGCACCGGATCCGATCAGAACTCTGAAGTTAAGCGTGCTTGGCCGAGAGTAGTACTAGGATGGGTGACCCCCTAGGAAGTCCTCGTGTTGCACCACCTTTTTGTTTTGTTTTTTTGCCTCCTTCAGGCTTGCGAAGATGCTTTATCTATCACATTTCTCTAATCGAGTCCCACGGCATCTTGGGCAAGATAACTTCGCTTCGTGTAGAAGCTGGGCCTGCAAACCGAGGGCGTGGGGCCTGTGACCAGGTCTCCGTCGCTCCGGTGCCCATAACTTTTGATCCGTAAAGAGTTATGCGGTACACAACATACCGTTCGAAAGCTCTACAAGTGCTCTGCGATGGGGACAGCAAACCTACTTGGCTGCACCTATTTTCAGAGCCCAAAATCGAACGTTTTTATCAGTTTTGGGTCACTTTTCTTCTTTTTGCATAGTTTCATCATCCCGAATTGATCGTCGTGAGCCGCGAAAAGGATGACAAATAAGGGCTTTGCGCCTTCAACATGACGGGTGAGATCATACCAGCACTAATGCACCAGATCCCATCAGAACTTTGAAGTTAAGCATGCTTGGGCGAGAGTAGTACTAGGACGGGTGACCCCCTAGGAAGTTCTTGAGTTGCACCCATCATTTTGTTTTGTTTTTTTGCCCCATTCAGGCTTGCCAAGATGCTTTATCAGTCACATTTCTATTATGGAGTCCCACGGCATCTTGGGCAAGACAACTACGCTTCACGTAGAGGCTGGGTCCGCAAACCGAGGGCGTGGGGCTAGTGACCAGGTCTCCGCCTCTCCGGTGCCTATAACTTTTGATCCGTAAGGAGTTATGTGGCACACAGCATACCGTTGGAAAGCTCTGCGAGAGCTCTGCGATGGGGGCAGCAAGCTTCCTGGGCTGCACCTATTTTTGGAGCCCAAAATCGAACGTTTTCATTAGTTTTAGGCTACTTTCTTGTTTTTGCACTGTTTAATTATCTCAGATCGATCGTCGTGAGCCGCGAAATGGACGACACATAAGGGCTTTACACCCTTAACATGACGGGTGCGTTCATACTAGTACTAATGCCCTGGATCCCATCAGAACTCTGATATTAAGTATGCTTGTGTGAGAGTAGTACTAGGACGGGTGACCCCATAGGAAGTCCTCGGGTTGCACCACATTTTTTGTTTTATTTTTTTGCCCCGTTCAGGTTTGCCAAGATGCTTTATCCTCGCATTTCTATTATAGAGTCCTACGACATCTCAGGTAAGACAACTTCGCTTTACGTAAAGGTTGGGCCCATAAAATGAGGACGTGGGGCTTGTGACCAGGTCTCCGCCGCTCCGTTGACCATAACTTTTGATTCGTAAGGAGTTATGCGGCGCACAATATACTGTTGGAAAGCTCTCCGAGAGCTTAACAACGGGTATAGCATGCCTGCTCGGCTCTGCCTGTTGTCGGAGCCCAAAATTCAATATTTTCATCAGTTTTGGTCCATTTTTCTTCCTTTTGCAATGTTTCATTATCCCGGATTGATTGTCGTGAGCCGCAAAAAGGATGACACATAAAGGCTTTGGGCCCTCAACATGACGGGTGCCGTCATACCAACTCTAATGCACCAGTTCGCATCAGAATTCCGAAGTTAAGCGTGCTTGGGCGAGAGTAGTACTAGGATGGGTGACCCCCTGGGACTTCCTAGGGTCGCACCCCCCTTTTTGTTTTTTTTTTTTGCCCCGTTCAGGTTTGCCAAGATGCTTTATCCGTCACATTTCTATTATCGAGTCCAACGGCATCTTGGGCAAGACAACTTCACTTTGCGTAGAGGCTGGGCCCGCCAACCGAGGGCGTGGGGCCTGTGACCAGGTCTTTGCCGTTCCGGTGCCCATAAATTTTGATCCGTAAGGAGTTCTGCGGCGCACAACATACCGTTGGAAAGCTCTCCGGGAGCTCTACAACGGGGGCAACAAGCCTGTTCGGCAATGCTTGTTTTTGGAGAACAAAATCGAACGTTTTCATGAGATGGGCCATTTTTCTTCTTTTTGCACTGTTTCATCGTCCCGGATCGATCGCCGTGAGCACCGAAAAGGATGACACATAAGGGCTTTGCACACTGAACATGACGGGTGTGATCATACCAGCACTAATAGACCGGATCCCATTAGAACTCTGAAGTTAAGCGTGCTTGGGCGAGAGTAGTACTAAGACGGGTGACCCCGTGGGAAGTCCTCGGGTTGCACCCCCTTTTTGTTTTGTTTTTTTTCCCTATTCATGCATGCCAAAATGCTTTATCTGTCACATTTCTATTATCGAGTCCCACAGTATCTTGGGCAAGACAACTTCACTTCGCGTAGAGGCTGGGCCTGCAAACCGAGGGTGTGGGGCTTGTGACCAGGTCTCTACCGCTCCGGTGCCTATAACTTTTGATCTGTAAGGAGTTATGCAGCACACAGCATACCGTTGGAAAGCTCTCCAAGAGCTCTACGATGGGGGAAGCAAGCCTGCTCAGCTGCGCCTATTTTCACAGTCCAAAATTGAATATTTTCATCAATTTTGGGTCACTTTTCTTCTTTTTGCACTGTTTCATCGTCCCTGATCGATCGTCGTGAGTCGCGAAAAGGACGACACATAGGGACTTTGCACCCTCAACATGATGGGTACGATCATACCAGTACTAAAGCACCGGATCCCATCAGAACTCTAAAGTTAAGCATGCTTGGAAGAGAGTAGTACAAGGACGGGTGACCCCGTTGGAAGTCCTCGGGTTGCACCCCCTTTTTTGTTTTGTTTTTTTGCCCCGTTCATGCTTGCCAAGATGCTTTATCTGTCACATTTCTTTTATTAAATCCCACGGCATCTTGGGCAAGGCAACTTCACTTCGCGTAGAGGCTGGGCCTGTAAACCGAGGTGTGTGGGGGTAGTGACCAGGTCTCCGTCGTTCCGGTGCTTAAAACTTTTGATCCACAAAGAGTGATGTGGTGCACAACATATCATTGGAAAGCTGTCCGACAACTCTACGATAGGGGCAACAAGCCTGCTCGGCTGCACCTATTTTGGGGGAACAAAATTGAACATTTTCTTCAGTTTTGGGCTATTTTTCTTCTTTTTTGCATTGTTTTATCATCCCGGATCGATCGTCGTGAGCCCCGAGAAGGACAACACATAAGAGCTTTGCACCCTCAACATGAAGGGTGCGATCATAATAGCATTAATGCACCGGATCCTATCAAAAATTTGAAGTTAAGCGTGCTTGGGTGAGAGTAGTACTAGGATGGGTGACCCCTAGGGATTTCCTCGGGTTGCACCCCTCTTTTTATTTTGTTTTTTTGCCCCGTTCAGGATTGTCAAAAAGCTTTATCCGTCACATTTCTATTATCGAGTCAAACGGCATCTTGGGCAAGTCAACTTCACTTCATGTGGAGGCTGGTCCCGCAAACCGAGGGTATGGGGCCTGTGATCATGTCTCCGCCGTTCCGGTGCCCATAACTTTTGATCCGTAAGGAGTTATGTTGTGCCTAGCATACAGTTGGAAAGCTCTCCGAGAGCTCTACGACGAGGACAACAAGCCTGCTCAGCTGCGCCTGTTTTTGGAGAACAAAATCGAACGTTTTCATCTATTTTGGGCCACTTTTCATCTTTTGGCACTGTTTCATCGTCCCAGATCGATCGTCGTGAGCCGCGAAAAGGACGACACATAAGGGCTTTGTACCCTCAACATGACGGGTACGATTATACCATCACAAATACACCAGATCCCATCAGAACTCTGAAGTTAAACATGCTTGGGCGAGAGTAGTACTACGATGGGTGAACCCCTGGGAAGTCCTCGGGTTGCACCCCCCTTTTTGTTTTGTTTTTTTGCCCTGTTCATGCTTGCAAAGATGCTTTATCCGTAACATTTCTGTTATCGAGTCCCACTGCATCTTGGGCAAGACAACTTTGCTTCGCGTACAGGCTGGGCCCGTAAACCGAGGGCGTGGGGCTTGTTACTAGGTCTCCGTCGTTCTAGTGCCCATACCTTTTGATCCGTAAGGAGTTATGCGGCGCACAACATAACGTTGGAAAGCTATCCGAGAGCTCTACGACGGGGACAACAAGCCTGCTCGGCTGCGCCAGTTTACGGGGCCCAAAATCGAACGTTTTCATCAATTTTGGGCCACTTTTCTTCTTTTTGCAGTGAGCAGCGAAAAGGATAACACATAAGGGCTTTGCACCCTCAGCATGACGAGTGCGATCATACCAGCAATAATGCACCGGATCCCATCAGAATCTTGAAGTTAAGCGTGCTTGGGCGAGAGTAGTACTAGGACGGGTGACCCCTTTGGTGTCACGCCCCAACCCGGCCTATAAAGGTTAGACTAGGGTGTAATCTAAACATTCAAGTCACGTCTCGTACTTAACCGTTCATGAAGATTTAACACTTAACGTTTCGGCCTAAACTCCAAAATTTTCTAGAAAACCGGCAGCATAACGGCTGTAATTGGGCTCTTTGGTTTGGCCTAATTCTCTGACGCCTCAATTTTTTCCAATCTCAATTTCATTTCCAACTAGGATTACTATTTAACATCAATTGAAATGCCTATTGGTTATCTCGATGTCTCGTTTGATTTATAACCTAGCATGATGCTATATCTCATTTGTTTGTTTGTCCTCGTTACAAAAGTACCTGTTGATCTTAACTTAATAGCGAGTACCTGTTTAAGGTTTGGACGGTTCATTTTACTTAGCCCTTACCTAATACTTCATAATCCTATTATATCCACTAGCAATAGTAATAGCAAAACGATCATAGTAGTGTCTAGTGCCTGTCTAGTTAATATCAGTACAACCCAAAATTAGACCCCAAATTACAACGGGGGTCTTTTACATTACAAATAACAAGCAACATAAAATAGATGGTCTTCAAGTAGCATAGAGTTCACAAGTAGCCATAATCACGCAAAGCACACAAGACAGGCAATCACTCGAAGGAATCATCGATGGGCACATCGTCCTCAGGTACCTGTTCTTGATCTTCTTCACCTGAGATGATAAAAGAGGGTGAGTCCTTATGAACTCAGCGAGGGGGAACGAGAAATAGGTTTTGAAACTCATTTTCCGGTTAAACTTATGAAATCCTTTTGCAAGCATGAATATAACAATAATATAAGTACAGGAATAGGAATACCAGTCTTTCCTCACCGAGGTTCTCTAGGAACCAAGCGAGAGTACTTATACACATAGTAAAAGGATACAGTGATCTTTTGCTCTCATATCAGTTCCAGAATCAGTTGTTGCGGTCGACTTCAACAAACGAGACATAGCATGATGCTATGTCTCGTTTGTTTGTTTGTCCTCGTTACAAAAGTACCTGTTGATCTTAACTTAATAGCGAGTACCTGTTTAAGGTTTGGACGGTTCATTTTACTTAGCCCTTACCTAATACTTCATAATCCTATTATATCCACTAGCAATAGTAATAGCAAAACGATCATAGTAGTGTCTAGTGCCTGTCTAGTTAATATCAGTACAACCCAAAATTAGACCCCAAATTACAACGGGGGTCTTTTACATTACAAATAACAAGCAACATAAAATAGATGGTCTTCAAGTAGCATAGAGTTCACAAGTAGCCATAATCACGCAAAGCACACAAGACAGGCAATCACTCGAAGGAATCATTGATGGGCACATCGTCCTCAGGTACCTGTTCTTGATCTTCTTCACTTGAGATGATAAAAGAGGGTGAGTCCTTATGAACTCAGCGAGAGGGAACGAGAAATAGGTTTTGAAACTCATTTTTCGGTTAAACTTATGAAATCCTTTTGCAAGCACGAATATAACAATAATATAAGTACAGGAACAGGAATACCAGTCTTTCCTCCCCGAGGTTCTCTAGGAACCAAGTGAGAGTACTTATACACATAGTAAAAGGATACAGTGATCTTTTGCTCTCAGATCAGTTCCAGAATCAGTTGTTGCGGCCGACTTCAATTCATCCCCTTAACACGCCAGGTGGGTGTACTCCAGATGTACCCCGAAATCCTACGACCCAACTCTCCGAGGAAGTCTAGCCCCCAAGCGAGAGAGGGAATGGGACCATGGTAGTCACGGGTGCACTAGCAAGCCCGATGCCGCCCGGCGTGAGTGATCGCTACCATGCCGACAGGAAAGGTTGCAACCTTGTATGCAGTGCACATTTATGACATTAACATATCACGTTAGGAGGACAACAAAGTAGGTTGCCTCCGGACAGTCATAAGATTGCACATTGACAAGTAAACAGGCGAGGTACGAATAGACAAGTAATTTCACATGAAAAGCATATGGAGTTATATGAACATTAAACGGGCAGCCATGTAACACATGTAAATCAAGCCATATAACTCATTACGAAGTCCACGTAATCAAGTGATAGGATTATTCAACATGCAACAACATCTACGTGGGTTCGGATGCAAGAAAAGCCTATTTGTCAACATGCAATGATCAAAACCACATTTAAGGCTATAAGGCAACTACGGGCAGCCTACTAAACATATAATTACACACAATATCCAAATGATCAATACTTAACAAGCCTACCTAGTCATTAGGGTTTCCATTTCGTGCTTACCCGTGTAATTAAAACCTAAGTCAACTCAAAATCAATCTCAAGCCATGCATCATTTAATTCAAACATCCTCAAGTACTCAAAACAGTTCACACAACATCCCAACACCACAATTCCAAGCAATTAACACCACAAGAGAGGTTACAATAATTTTCCAAGCATATAACTAAGTGAAACCCTCACTGCAATAGGCTGTTTTCTCACAAACATTCAGACACGAAAAAAATCACCAATTCCAGTGCATAAGATGTCAAATTAAAACTTAAGAAGTGAACTAAAATCAGGAACAAACCTTGCATCAATTGGAGTTCGGGATCATTAGATATAGCCGAAACAGTGGGATAGCACAAAACTGTCCAGATTTTCACACTTTTCAGTAATTGGCGTTTTTGAGGTCCTTAGGGTCAGATTTATCCTTGGTCCATTTCTGACAAAAATGTCCAGAACTGATAATTCTAGCCGTACACCCAATTTCATGCATTTTGGACATCCTTTACTAAGTCAAATCAAGTTCGTTCTACACGGTCAGTGCATCTGCTAAAACCTGCTTCATTTTTCCAGATTTCCAGATTTGGACACATTTTAAATATTTGCCATTTTGAAGACCCTAGAGTCAAAATTTGCTTTGGCCTATTTCTCCGAAAAATGTTCAAAACTGGCCAAAATAGTCACCTACCAATTTTATGCATTTTCAACATCATTTGCCTAGCTAAACTTATCTCGAAACAAACTGGTCAGAGAGCGGTCAACAATCCAACTTCACCTATCATCACTTTCACGCCAAGATCTTGCCATGCATGGTTGCAAAAGCTTATGAACAAACATATAACTCAAGTACAGAAGCAAAGACATACTTTTATGAGCATGCATGTGGATTTTTGAAGAATTTTCAAAAGGTTTTAGCCCTCACCTTAGCAATCAACCAAGAGGATTTACAAAAACTTGTTGAAGCACAATCTTCTTCTTCTCCTTTGCCTAGCCGAGGTTCCAACTAGATTTTCTATATTTTTCCTAGCTTAGTGACCAAGCTCTTAGTACATGCATGAGGTTAGAACAAGAAGAAAAGAAATGGAAGCCAAGAACTTACCTAGGTCCGAAATGAAAGTTCAAGGATCATGCATGTGTGATTCTTGCATCCTAGCTTGTTTGCTTGAGTTTCTTTGATTGTTGCTTGACTTGATCAACTATGGTGTGAAGAAGATGAGCAAAGGATGGTGAGAACTCAGCCAAGGCCGAGAGAGAGAGAGAAAAATGAGAGGGAGAGAGAGAAGATGAAAGGAAAAATGAAGAAATGACAAGGAATGACAAGCTTTTACATTTCTTCATGCATATGGTCGGCCTTGGGCAGCCCAAAATTCCTGATTTTGTGTCTTCAAGATGTGATTTTAAAATGCTAGCATGGGCAATGGTGGTTTGGTCGAGCAAGGTAGAAATTTGAGGTGGTTTTGAGCATTTTTTTATGCATTGATAAGTGTTTTTGTCATAACTTGTCTAGAAATGAATTGAATTGAGCAAGCATGTATAAAATTTGATGTGGTGGTCGGCCAAGGCTATTAAAATTCTGATTTTTTGTCAACTATTGGAGTATTATTTAATTGCGTGTTGGAAGTGCAAAAAGAATAAGGAATAAAGAATGAAGAATGTTTAGTGTTTAGTGAATTTTTGTCTTTTAGCGAGTTGAATTAGGAATTTAATAATAGTTAGTGGATTTTGTAGGATTGTTTAATAGTCTAGTGCTTTGTGTAAGATACTTTCTTGATTAGCGTGAGGGCACACTTTCCTAGGTCTAGGGCACGCACTACGAGGTAGGGCACGAACTACGAGACGAACGCATAATTTTCAAATAAATGCACGCAACCCTAAATGAATGCACGTAATTCAATGCAAGGCACACAAAATGAACGCAATTCTTAAACCTAGGTAAAGGCACATAAATCTAGATTAGGGCACACGAAATGATGTATCGCACGCAAATCGGGGTCGGGCCTTACATCCTCCCCTCCTTAAAAGAATTTCATCCCGAAATTCAATAATACCTTTGAAATAAAGCTGGATATTGTTGCTCCATCTGGTCTCACCTTTCCCACGTTGCTTCTTCAACTCCATGATGATCCCACAACACTTTCACCATTGGTAAAGTTTTGTTGTGCAACTCCCGATCTTGCTAGTCTAGGATCCGAATGGGCTTCTCCTCGTAAGATAAGTTCTCCCGAAGCTGCAACGGCTCTGGCTCCAAGATATGCGACAGATCAGGATGATACTTCCGCAGCATCGAAACATGAATGACGTCGTGCAAATTGGAGAGGTTCTGGGGTAATACTAGGCGATACGCCAACTTGCCAACTTTCTCAGTTATCTCAAATGGCCCTACAAACCTCGGGCTCAACTTTCCACCCTTGCCATGTTTAATCAGTCCCCTCCGAGGTGATATCTTCAAGAACACCTTGTCGCCAACCTCGAACTCGAGACTCCGTCTCCGTCGGTCTGCATAACTCTTCTGCCTGCTCTGGGCGGTAAGCATCTATTTCCGGATGAGGTGGATATTATCAATAGTCTTCATAAGCTCAGGTAAAAAGGTCGGGTCAAAAGTCTTCGTCTCACCTACTTCATCCCAAGAAATTGGGGATCGACATTTACGTCCATACAGCGCTGCAAATGGGGCCATCCCGATAGTGGCCTGATAACTATTATTATAAGCGAACTCCGCTAGAGATAGATACTTCTCCCAACCTTTTCCGAAATCTAAAACACACGCCCTCAGCATATCCTCCAGAATCTGAATAGTTCTCTCTGATTGTCCATCAGTCTGAGGGTGGTAAGCCGTGCTGAAACTCAGCTTCGTTCCCAAAGCTTCTTGCAATCTCTTCCAAAATCGGGAAGTAAAACGAGGATCCCTATCCGATACAATACTCACAGGCATCCCGTGCAATTTTACGATCTCCGCCACATACATATCTCCCAATTTCTCAGGACTATCTTCCTTGTTCATCGGTAAGAAGTGCACCGACTTAGTCAATCTATCCACTATGACCCAAACGGCGTCATGACCCTTTTGCGACCTGGGCAGGTCCATAACAAAATCCATAGTGATATGTTCCTATTTCCATTGAGGAATCTCCAACGGCTGAAGTAAACCTGTGGGTCGTTGATGTTCCGCTTTGACTCGCTAACAAGTCAAGCACTGTGCCACAAACTCCGCAATTTCCCTTTTCATGTTATTCCACCAATAGTGTTGTTTCAAATCCTGGTACATCTTTGTTCCACCAGGATGAATAGTGTATCTTGAATTATGGGCTTCTTCAAGAATCTTCTTTTTCAGCTCTGGCTCACTGGGAACACAAATCCGATTCCTAAACCTCCAAATACCATCATCATGAAACTTGAAATCCGCGTTGCTTTCTTTAATCTTCTGAAATTGTTGGTCCTTCTGTTGAGCCTCTCGTAACTCAGACAACAAGGTCGATTGAACTTGAGTAGTGGCAAAAAGTAACCCTTTTTGAGTCAATTGTGGTTTCCACCAAAATACTTCCTCCAACACTGGGCCTCGGTATGCCCCTTCCTGTCACAATAAGAACAGCTGACGGACTGAGTAGCAGGTGAACTACCTGTGGATCCGCGGGCGGAAGAGGCTGATGGCGCTTTCGTCGGGCCACGGTTATTCACTGGCCTATTCTGGCTCGGGCCCTGATTACGACTCTGACTCTGGAATTTCTTCTGTTGACCTGGAGGCTGGTATGGTTTCTTGTTCGGCTGACTCGAACCGGCTCTATCTAGTTTCCTCTTCTCAACTCGAGAGGCAGCAGCAAAGAGAGCAGAATAGGTATCGAAGTCATGAGAAGCCAACTGGTCCTGAATCTCTGGCCTCAATCCAGTAGTAAATTTCCACATCTTCACCTCCAGAGTACTAACCATATATTGAGCATAACGGGACAGTCGGTCAAAACGAGCCTCGTACTGGGCCACCGTCATGTTACCCTGGGTCAAGTGCATGAACTCCTCAGCCCGCCTCTGCCTGGAGACTGCAGGTACATATTTCTCCTTAAATGCCTTAACGAAATTACCCCACAAGAGAGGTGTCTGATTAGTTTCCCACAGTGCTTCTACAGTGTGCCACCAATGCTCGGCATCCCTGTGCAACAGAAATACAGCAAACTCCACCTTCTTTTCATCGGTATAATCAACTGGCCTGAAAATCTTCTCGATCTCGGACAGCCAAGCCTCGACTTTCTCATCATCAACTTCCCCGTGGAATTTAGATGGGCGAAAGTCAAGGAACTCCCTCATTCTGCTATGTCTCCTGTGATTACCCTCATTCCTGTCGTTGTTGTTGTTGTTGGCTTCACGTGCATCCTGCCGCTCTATCATTCGTGATACACGATCCATGGCACTCGCCATCATATTAAACATAGCTATACCGAGATTAGTTTGATAGGCATCTCCGGTCTCTTGGGGTTCACCGCTCCTATTAGTAGTACGGGTGCTAGGGCCAGCCATCTATAGGCACAGATTACGATGCACATTTTATGGAAAATATGACAATTAAGAATTTAGTGCATAAGATATGCAACATAATATAGATACAATTCGAGAAACAATTAAGGCATGTTGATCACTTAAGCACATAGAACATAGAAGGCACATTTAACATTATCACACAATATCACATGAACAAGTCATCCTATTTATCTTAGGACTCTACCCACGGTCCAAGAGTTAAACCTGGCTTAAGCAATCTAAGCTCTGATACCATTCTAGTTCTAAGGTGTCACGCTTCAACCCGGCCTATAAAGGTTAGACTAGGGTGTGATCTAAACATTCAAGTCACGTCTCGTACTTAACCATTCATAAAGATTTAACACTTAACGTTTCGGCCTAAACTCCAAAATTTTCTGGAAAACCGGTAGCATAACGGCTGTAATTGGGCTCTTTGGTTTGGCCTAATTCACTAACGCCTCAAAATTTTCCAATCTCAATTTCATTTCCAACTAGGATTACTATTTAACATCAATTGAAATGCCTATTGGTTATCTCGAAGTCTTGTTTGATTTATAACCTAGCATGATGCTACGTCGCGTTGTTTGTTTATCCTCGTTACAAAAGTACCTGTTGATCTTAACTTAATAGTGAGTACCTGTTTAAGGTTTGGACGGTTCATTTTACTTAGCCCTTACCTAATACTTCATAATCCTATTATATCCACTAGCAATAGTAATAGCAAAACAATCATAGTAGTGTCTAGTGTCTATCTAGTTAATATCAGTACAACCCAAAATTAGACCCCAAATTACAACGGGGGTCTTTTACATTACAAATAACAAGCAACATAAAATAAATGGTCTTCAAGTAGCATAGAGTTCACAAGTAGCCATAATCACGCAAAGCACACAAGACAGGCAATCACTCGAAGGAATCATCGATGGGCACATCGTCCTCAGGTACCTGTTCTTGATCTTCTTCACCTGAGATAATAAAAGAGGGTGAGTCCTTATGAACTCAGTGAGGGGGAACGAGAAATAGGTTTTGAAACTCATTTTCCGGTTCAACTTATGAAATCCTTTTGCAAGCATGAATATAACAATAATATAAGGACAGGAACAGGAATACCAGTCTTTCCTCCCCGAGGTTCTCTAGGAACCAAGCGAGAGTACTTATACACATAGTAAAAGGATACAGTGAGCTTTTGCTCTCAGATCAGTTCCAGAATCAGTTGTTGCGGCCGACTTCAAATCATCCCCTTAACACGCCAGGTGGGTGTACTTCGGATGTACCCCGAAATCCTACGACCCAACTCTCCGAGGAAGTCTAGCCCCCAAGCGAGAGAGGGAATGGGACCATGGTAGTCACAGGTGCACCAACAAGCCCGATGCCGTCCGGTGTGCGTGATCGCTACCATGCCGACAGGAAAGGTTGCAACCTTGTATGCAGTGCACATTTATGACATTAACATATCACGTTAGGAGGACAACAAAGTAGGTTGCCTCTGGACAGTCATAAGATTGCACATTGACAAGTAAACAGGCGAGGCACGAATAGACAAGTAATTTCACTTGAAAAGCATATGGAGTTATATGAACATTAAACGGGCAACCATGTAACACATGTAAATCAAGCCATATAACTCTTTACGAAGTCCACGTAATCAAGTGATAGGATTATTCAACATGCAACAACATCTACGTGGGTTCGGATGCAAGAAAAGCCTATTTGTCAACATGCAATGATCAAAACCACATTTAAGGCTATAAGGCAACTACGGGCAGCCTACTAAACATATAATTACACACAATATCCAAATGATCAATACTTAACAAGCCTACCTAGTCATTAGGGTTTCCATTTCGTGCTTACCCGTGTAATTAAAACCTAAGTCAACTCAAAATCAATCTCAAGCCATGCATCATTTAATTCAAACATCCTCAAGTACTGAAAACAGTCCACACAACATCCCAACACCACAATTCCAAGCAATTAACACCACAAGAGAGGTTACAACAATTTTCCAAGCATATAACTAAGTGAAACCCTCACTTCAATAGGCTGTTTTCTCACAAACATTAAGACAAGAAAAAAATCTCCAATTCCAGTGAATAAGATGTCAAATTAAATCTTAAGAAGTTAACTAAAATCAAGAACAAACCTTGCATCAATTGGAGTTCGGGATCATTAGATATAGCCGAAACAGTGGGATAGCACAAAACTATCCAGATTTGCACACTTTTCAGTAATTGACATTTTTGAGGTCCTTAGGGTCAGATTTAGCCTTGGTCCATTTCTGAAAAAATTGTCCAGAACCGAAAATTCTAGCAGCACACTCAATTTCATGCATTGTGGACATCATTTACTAAGTCAAATCTGGTTCGTTCTACAAGGTCAGTGCATCAGCTAAAACCTGCTTCATTTTTCCAGATTTCCAGATTTGGACACATTTTAAATATTTGCCATTTTGAAGACCCTAGAGTCAAAATTTGCTTTGGCCTATTTCTCCGAAAAATGTTCAAAACTGGCCAAAATAGTCACCTACCAATTTTATGCATTTTCAACATCATTTGCCTAGCTAAACTTACCTCGAAACAAACTGGTCAGAGAGCGGTCAACAATCCAACTTCACCTATCATCACTTTCACGCCAAGATCTTGCCATGCATGGTTGCAAAAGCTTATGAACAAACATATAACTCAAGTACAGAAGCAAAGACATACTTTTATGAGCATGCATGTGGATTTTTGAAGAATTTTCAAAAGGTTTTAGCCCTCACCTTAGCAATCAACCAAGAGGATGCACAAAAACTTGTTGAAGCACAATCTTCTTCTTCTCCTTTGCCTAGCCGAGGTTCCAACTAGATTTTCTCTATTTTTCCTAGCTTAGTGACCAAGCTCTTAGTACATGCATGAGGTTAGAACAAGAAGAAAAGAAATGGAAGCCAAGAACTTACCTAGGGCCGAAATGAAAGTTCAAGGAGCATGCATGTGTGATTCTTGCATCCTAGCTTGTTTGCTTGAGTTTCTGTGATTGTTGCTTGACTTGATCAACTATGGTGTGAAGAAGATGAGCAAATGATGGTGAGAACTCAGCCAAGGCCGAGAGAGAGAGAGAAAAATGAGAGGGAGAGAGAGAAGATGAAAGGAAAAATGAAGAAATGACAAGGAATGACAAGCTTTTACATTTCTTCATGCATATGGTCGGCCTTGGGCAGCCCAAAATTCCTGATTTTGTATCTTCAAGATGTGATTTTAAAATTCTAGCATGGAAAATGGTGGTTTGGTCGAGCAAGGTAGAAATTTGAGGTGGTTTTGAGCATTTTTTTATGCATTGATAAGTGTTTTTGTCATAACTTGTCTAGAAATGAATTGAATTGAGCAAGCATGTATAAAATTTGATGTGGTGGTCGGCCAAGGCTATTAAAATTCTGATTTTTTGTCAACTATTGGAGTATTATTTAATTGCGTGTTGGAAGTGCAAAAAGAATAAGGAATAAAGAATGAAGAATGTTTAGTGTTTAGTGAATTTTTGTCTTTTAGCGAGTTGAATTAGGAATTTAATAATAGTTAGTGGATTTTGTAGGATTGTTTAATATTCTAGTGCTTTGTGTAACATGCTTTCTTGATTAGCGTGAGGGCACGCTTTCCTAGGTCTAGGGAACGCACTATGAGGTAGGGCACGAACTACGAGACGAACGCACATTTTTCAAGTAAATGCACGCAACCCTAAATGAATGCACGTAATTCAATGCAAGGCACACAAAATGAACACAATTCTTAAATCTAGGTCAAGGCACATAAATCTAGATTATGGCACACAAAACGAGGTATCGCACGCAAATCGGGGTCGGGCCTCACATTTGGAAGTCTTCGGGTTGCACCCCCTTTTTTGTTTTGTTTTTTTTGCCCCGTTCATGCTTGCCAAGATGCTTTATCCAACACGTTTCTATTAGCGAGTCCCACGATATCTTGGGCAAGACAACTTCGCTACGCGTAGAGGCTGGGGTCGCAAACCGAGGGCATGGGGCTTGTGACCAGGTGTCCGCCGCTCCAGTGACCATAACTTTAGATACATAAGGAGTTATGCAGCGCACAACATACCGTTGGAAAGCTCTCCGAGAGTACTACGACGGGGGTAGCAAGCCTACTTGGTTGCACCTATTTTCACAGCCCAAATTTGAACGTTTTCATCAGTTTTGGGAAACTTTTCTTCTTTTTGCACTGTTCCATCGTCCCGGATCGATCGTCGTGAGCTGCAAAAAGGACAACACATAAGGGCTTTGCACCCTCAACATGACGGGTACGATCATACTAGTACTGATGTACCGGATCCCATCAGAACTCTGAAGTTAAGCGTGCTTGAGAGAGAGTAGTACAAGGATGGGTGACCCCCTGGGAAGTCCTCGGGTTGCACCCCCCTTTTTGTTTTGTTTTTTTGCCCCATTCATGCTTGCCAAGATGCTTTATCCATCACATTTCTATTATCGAGTCCCACGGCATCTTGGACAAGACAACTTCGATTCACGTAGAGGCTGGGCCTGCCAACTGAGGGCGTGGGGCCAGTAACCAGGTCTCCGTCGTTCCGGTGCCCATAACTTTTGATAAGTATGGAGTTATGCGGCGCACAATATACTGTTGGAAAGCTCTCCGAGAGCTCTATGACGGGGGCAACAAGCCTACTAGTATGCGCCTATTTTTGTAGCCCAAAATAGAACGTTTTCATCAATTTTGGGCTACTTTCTTCTTTTTGCACTGTTTCATCGCCCCAGATCAATCATCATAAGCCCCGAAAAGGACGACACATAAGAGCTTTGCACCCTCAACATGACGAGTGCCATCATACCAGCACTAATGCACCAGATCCCATCAGAACTCTGAAGTTAAGCGTGCTTGGGCGAGAGTAGTACGAGGACGGGTGACCCCTTTGGAATTCATCGGGTTGCACCCCCCTTTTTGTTTTGTTTTTTTGTCCCGTTCAGGCTTGCCAAGATGCTTTATCCGTCACATTTCTAATATCAAGCCCCACGGCATCTTGGGCAAGTCAACTTCGCTTCGCGTAGAGGCCGAACCCGCAAACCGAGGGCATGGGGTTTGTGATCAGGTCTCCGCCATTCCGGTGTCCATAACTTTTGATTCATAAGGAGTTATGCGGCGTACAACATACCATTGGAAAGCTCTCTGTGAGCTCTACGACGGGGGCAACAAGCCTGCTCATCTGCGCCTATTTTTGGAGCACAAAATCGAACATTTTCATCCGTTTTGGGCTACTTTTCTTCTTTTAGCATTATTTTATCATCTCGGATCGATCTTCGTCAGCCACAAACAGGACGACACATAAGGGCTTTGTACCTTCAACCTGACGGGTGCGATCATACCATCACTAATGCACCAGATCCCATCAGAAATCTGAAGTTAAGTGTGCTTAGGCGAGAGTAGTACTTGGACGGGTGACCCCCTAGGAAGTCCTCGGGTTGCACCCCTCTTTTTGTTTTGTTTTTTTGCCCCGCTCATTCTTGCTGAGATGCTTTATTTGTCATATTTCTATTATCGAGTCCCACGGCATCTTGGGCAAGACAACTTTGCTTCACGTAGAGGCTGGGCCTGCAAATCGAGGGCGTGGGGCTTGTGATGTCACGCCCCAACCCGACCTATAAAGGTTAGACTAGGGTGTGATCTAATCATTCAAGTCATATCACGCACTTAATCGTTCAAGAGGGTTTAACACTTAACGTTTTAGCCTAAACTCCGCAATTCTTCGGAAAACCGGCAGCATAACGGCTGTAATTGAGCTCTTTAGTTTGACCTAATTCTCAAAACGCCTCAAAATTTCCAATCTCAATTTCATTTCCAACAAAGATTATTATTTATCATCAATTGAAACGCTACTAGTTGTCTCGAAGTCTCATTTGATTAATAACCTAGCACGATACTATGTCTCGTTTGTTTGTTAATCCTTGTTACAAATGTACTTGTTGATCTTAGCTTATCAATGAGTACCTGCTTAAGATTGGATGGGTTCATTTTACTTAATCCTTACCTGATACTTCATAATCCTATGATAGATACTAGCCAATAACGATAGCAAAACGACCACAGTAGTGTCTATCTAGTTATTATCAGTACAAACCAAAATTAGACCTCAAATTACAACGGGGGTCTTTTATATTACAATAGCAAGCATCATAAGAAATGAAATAGTCTTCAAGCAACATATTGTTCACAAAATGGCCATAGTCACGTAAGGCACGTAGGGCAAGCAATCATTCCAAGGAATCATCGTTAGGCACGTCGTCCTTGGGTACCTATTCACAAAATGGCCATAGTCACGTAAGGCACGTAGGGCAAGCAATCATTCCAAGGAATCATCGTTAGGCACGTCGTCCTTGGGTACCTATTCACAAAATGGCCATAGTCACCTGAGATGATAAAAGAGGGTAAGTCCTTATGAACTCAGCGAGGGAGGAACGAGAAATAAGTTTTGAAACTCATTTTCTGGTTCAACTTATGAAAACCCTTTTGACAAGCATGAATGTATCACAAGTAAGTACATAACGTAATGTAAAAGTAAAAGAACACAATTACCCGTCTTTTCACCCTGAGGTCCTCTAGGAACCAAGCGAGAGTACTTATACACATAGTGAAAAAGATACGGTGAGCTTTTGCTCTCAATTCATGTCAGTATCAGTTGTTGCGGCCGACTTCAAATCATCCCCTTATCACGCCAAAATGGGTGTACTCCAGATGTACCCCGAAATCCTACGACCCAACTCTCCGAGGAAGTCTAGCCCCCACGCGAGAGAGGGAATTGGACAATGGTAGTCACGGTTACACCGGCAAGCCCGATGCCGCCCGGTGTGCGTGAACGCTACCACACCAGAATGAAAGGTTGTAACCTTGTATGCAATGCACATTTATGACATTTAATATATCACATTTGGAGGAAAACAAAGTAGGTTGCCTCCGAGCAGTCATAAGATTGCACATTGACAGTTAAACACGCGAGGCACGATATGACAAGTAAATTCACTTGAAAAACACATGGAGTTATATGAACATTAAATGGGCAGCCATGTAATGCACGTAAATCAAGTCATATAATTCATTTCAAAGTTCATGTAATCAAATAATAAGATTATTCATCATGCAACGACATCTACGTGGGACCGGGTGCAAGAAAAGCCTACTTATCAACAAGTAATCATCAAAATCATATTTAGGGCTACAAGGGAAACTACGGGCAGCCTACTAAACACATAATCAAACACAATATCCATAAGATCAACACTTAGTGAGTTTACCTAGTCATTAGGGTTTCATTTCGTGCTCACCCGTGCGATTAAGCCCTAAGTTGTCACGTGATTAAACTCAAGCCATGCATTGATTAAATTAAACACCCTCAAGCATTCAAAACAGTCCACACAACATCCAAATGCCACAATCCCAAGCATTTAATACAACAAGGGAAGCTACATTAATTTTTATAAGCATATCAATAGGTGAAACCCACAGTGCAATGGACTGTTTTCTCACAATCTTTAAGACTTGCAAACAATCTCCAATTCCAGTGAAAAAGATGTCAAATTAAAGCTTAAGTAGTGAACTAAATTCAAAAACAAATCTCGCATCATTTGGAGTTCGGGTTCTAGAGTTATAGCCAAAACAGTGAGACTACACAAAACTGTCCAGATTTGCACACATTTCACTACTTGTCATTTTTGAGGGCCTTAGGGTCAGATTTAGCCTTAGTCCATTTTTGACAAAACTGTCCAGAACTGAAAAATCTAGCGGTACACCAATATTTTTGCATTTTTGATATCATTTACTAAGTCAAAACTGGTTCGTTCTACAAGGTCAATGAATCTGCCAAAACCTACTTCATTTTTCCAGACTTTCCAAATTTGGACACATGTTTATAAGTAGCCATTTTGAGGACCTTAGAGTCAAAATTAGCTTTGGTCTATTTCTGTGAAAAGTGTTCAAAACTGGAAAAAATAGTTACCTACCAATTTTCACGCATTTTCAACATCATTTTCCTAGTCAAAATCACCTCATACCAACAAGGCTGAAGGCTGTCACATACCCAATTTCATCTATCATCACATTCTAGCCAAATATCTTGCCATGCATGTTTATAAAAGCTCATGAACACACATATATCTCAAGTACAGAAGTAAAGATAGACGTTTAAGGGCATGCATGTGGTTTTTTGAAAGATTTTCAAGAAGTTTTAGCCCTCACCTTAGCAAGACAACAAAGAAGATGCTCAAACTCTTGGTGAAGCACAAAGTTGATCTTTTTCCTTGCTTAGCCGAGAGACAACTTGGGATTTCTCTAATTTCCTAGCTTAGTAACCAAGTTCTTAGTAGGTGCATGTGGTTAGAACAAGAAGAAAAGAAATGGAAGCTAACAAACTCACCTAAACCAAAATGGATGTACTAAAGGCTTGCATGTGTGCTTCTTTGCTCCTAGTTTTGTTTGATCGAGCTCCTTAAGCTTCTTGCATGTCTTGATGAACCATTAAGTGATGAAGATAAGCTATGGAGTGTAGAAACTCAGCCAAGGCCGAGAGAGAGAGAGAAGAATGAGAGGGAGAGAGAAGAATGAGAGGAAATGAGAGAAAATGAAGGAAAAATAAAAGCTTTGCAAAGTTTGAAGCATATATCGGCCTTGAGCTTTGCAAATTCAGATTTTGTGTCTTCAAGAAACATCATTTGAAGTGTCTAGCATGGACAATTGAGAATGGGTCGAGAATGGTGCATTGGGGAGAGTTTTTTGAGCCATTTTTTTTATGCATTGTGTCATTAAATTGCCATAGAATGTTTGAGGAATAAATTTTGAAATTGGATTGCATGCTCAAAGCTCCTAGTGCTCGGCCAAAGATGGGTTCAAATCTGAATTTTTGTCTTGTTCAAGGCTTATTTTATTGTGTGTTTGGGATATGCAAAGAATAAAGAATAAAGAATAAAGAATGTCTAGCTTTTGGTACAATTTTGTCTTCTAGTGCATTGACTTAGCATTTTAATATTAGTTAGTGGAGTTTGTAGGATTAATTGGTGATCTAGTACTTCGTGTAAGATGCTTTCTTGATTAACGTGTGGGCACGCTTTCTTAGGTCTAGGGCACGCACTACGAGACAAGGCACCAACTACGAGACAAGGCACGCACTACGAGACAAGGCACGCACTACGAGACGAATGCACGTTTCCCAAGTAAATGCACGCAACCCTAAATGAATGCACGTAATTCAATGCAAGGCACACAAAATGAAACACGATTCTTAAATCTAGGTCAAGGCACGCAAATCTAGGTTAAGCACACGAAACGAGATACTGCACGCAAATCGAGGTCGGGCCTTACATCCTTCCCTCCTTAAAAGAATTTCATCCCGAAATTCAATATTACCTTTGAAATAAAGCTGGATACTGTTGCTCCATCTGGTCTCGCCTTTCCCACGTTGTTTCTTCTACTCCATGATGATCCCATAACACTTTCAGAATCGGTATAGATTTGTTGCGCAACTCCCGATTTTGCTGGTCTAGGATCCGAATGGGCTTCTCCTCATAAGACAAGTTCTCCTGAAGTTGCAACAGCTCTGGCTCCAAGATATGCGATGGATCAGGATGATACTGCCGTAGCATTGAAACATGAAAGACGTCGTGAATATTGGAGAGATTTTGGGGTAGTTCCAGGCGATACGCCAACTTGCCAACCTTCTCAATTATCTCGAATGGTCCTAAAAACCTCGGGCTCAACTTTCCACCCTTGCCATGTTTAATCAGTCCCCTCCAGGGTGATATCTTCAAGAACACCTTGTCGCCGACCCCGAACTCTAGGCTCCGTCTCCGTCGGTCTGCATAACTTTTCTGCCTGCTCTGGGCGGTAAGCATCCGTTTTCGGATGAGGTGGATATTATCAACAGCCTTCATAAGTTCAGGTAGAAGGGTCGGGTCAAAAGTCTTCGTTTCACCTACTTCATCCCAGTAAATTGGGGATTGACACTTACGTCCATACAACGCTTCAAATGGGGCCATCCCGATAGTGGCCTGATAACTATTATTATAAGCGAACTCCGCTAGAGACAGGTATTTCTCCCAACCTTTCCCGAAGTCTAAAACACACGCCCTCAGCATATCCTCCAGAATCTGAATAGTTCTCTCAGATTGTCCATCAGTCTGAGGGTGATAAGCCGTGCTGAAACTCAACTTCGTTCCCAAAGCTTCTTGCAATCTCTTCCAGAATCGGGAAGTAAAACGAGCATCCCTATCCGATACAATACTCACAGGCATCCCGTGTAATCGTACAATCTCCGCCACATACATATCTCCCAACTTCTCAGGACTATCCTCCTTGTTCATCAGTAAAAAGTGTGCTGACTTAGTCAATCTATCCACTATGACCCAAACGGCGTCATGAGCCTTTTGTGACCTGGGCATGTCCATAACAAAGTCCATAGTTATATGTTCCCATTTCCATTGAGAAATCTCCAACGGCTGTAGTAAACCTGCTGGTCGTTGATGTTCTGCTTTGACGCTCTGGCAAGTCAAACACCGTGCCACAAACACCGCAATCTCTCTCTTCATATTATTCCACCAATAGTGCTGCTTCAAATCCCGGTACATCTTTGTTCCGCCAGGGTGAATAGTATATCTTGAATTATGGGCTTCTTCAAGAATCTTCCTTTTTAACTCTGGCTCATTAGGAACGCAAATCCGATTCCTAAACCTCCAAATACCATCATCATGAAACTTGAAATCTGTGTTGCTTTCTTTAATCTTTTGAAACTGTTGGTCCTTCTGTTGAGCCTCTTGTAATTAAGACAACAAAGTCAATTGAACTTGTGTAGTGGCAAAAAGTAACCCTTTTCGAGTCAATTGTGGTTTCCACAAAAATGCTTCCTCCAACAACTCCTGTACCTTGACTTCCAGTTTTGCCATGCTCATTTTCCTACTTAAGGCATCTGCAACTACATTTGCTTTACCGGGCACATAATTGATTGTGCAGTTATAATCATCCAAAAGCTCCATCCACCGCCTTTGCCTCATGTTCAACTCTTTTTGTGAGAACAAGTATTTCAAGCTCTTGTGATCAGTAAACACCTCGAACTTGTTACCCCACAGATAGTGCCTCCATTTCTTGAGTGCAAACACAATAGCCGCTAACTCCAAATCATGCGTCGGGTAGTTCAATTCATACGGCTTCGGTTTCCTAGAAGCATACACAATCACTCTACCATTTTGCATCAACACACAAACCAGTCCTTCCTTCGAAACATCACTATAGATTACAAAACCTTGACTCCCTTCAGGCAATGCAAGAACAAGTGCTGTAGTCAATCTTTTCTTCAATTCGTGGAAGCTGTTCTCACACTTGTCATCCCATACGAACTTTGTTTTCTTTTGAGTGAGCTTTGTAAGCGGTCCTACGATCTTTGAGAAATCCTTCACGAACCTCCGATAATAGCCGGCTAAACCAAGAAAAATCCAAACCTCCGTAACGTTTTCCGACTTCTTCCAAGACATCACCGCTTCTATCTTTGCTGGGTCCACTGCTATTCCTTCTTGGGATATGATATGCCCCAAAAATGCAATCTGCTGCAACCAAAATTCACACTTGCTAAACTTTGCATACAACTGATGCTCTCGAAGTTTCTGCAGTACCAACCGCAGATGTTGTTCATGCTCAGCCTCGGATTTCAAGTATACCAAAATATCATCAATGAAGATCACCACAAATTGGTCCAAGTAAGGTTGAAACACCCTGTGCATCAAGTCCATAAAAGCTGCAGGGGCATTGGTTAGTCCAAATGGCATCACCACATATTCATAATGCCCATATCTTGTCCTGAAAGCCATTTTAGGCACATCCTCATTTTTGATCCGCAACTAATAGTACCCTTGCCTCAAGTCGAGTTTCGAATACACTTTGGCTCCTTGAAGTTGATCAAACAACTCGCCGATCAGTGGAAGTGGGTATTTATTCTTGACAGTCACTTGGTTCAATCCTCGGTAATTGATGCATAGCCTCAACATTCCGTCTTTCTTCTTTACAAAGAGGACTGGTGCACCCCATGGAGAAGAACTTGGTTGAACAAACCCCTTCTTCAACAATCCTTGCAATTGGTCCTTCAATTCTTGTAGCTCGGCCGGTGCCATACAATAGGGGGCTTTAGATATCGGTTGGGTGCCAGGCAGTAACTCTATAATGAACTCGATCTCCCGATTTGGGGGTAAACCAGGTAATTCCTCTGGAAACATATCCACATAATCCTTGATCACTGGCATCTCCTCCAACTTAGCTTTGTCCGACGGCTTGTTAATGAGGTAAGCTAAGTATCCATTATACCCTTTTCTCAAGGACTTCACTGCTTTCGTAGATGAAATGATGGAACTCCTGGTGAAATCTCTTTGACCCATTACCTCCAGTATTAGTTGACCAGGTATTCAGAATGTTACAATCTTCGTCCGATAATCTAGTTGGGCATGATGCTTTGCCAACTAGTCCATCCCTAAGATGACCTCATAGTCTCGAAAAGGTAATACAATAAGATTGGCTGAGAATTCCATATCCTTAATTTGGATTTTACATGCTTTACAAGCTGAGTTAGTAACAAGTTTAGAACCCATCGGAGTACCAACTTCTACTTCGTAAGGCAAACATACAACTCGTAGTTTCACACGCTGCACACATAAGGGAGTAATAAATGAATGAGTAGTACCCAGATCAATTAGCACCCTAACAAATTGATTCAGTATGAAGAATGTACCTTCAATAACAGCGGTCTCCTCTAGAAGCTCCTCGCACTCAATAGCATAAGCTCGAGCCTGAACTCTAGGAACTGGAGTCTTGCCTCTACTAGCTGGTTTAACCTGATTTTGTCCTGCTTGCCATTTAGGGCAATCCTTGATCTGATGTTGATCACTGCCACACTGCACACATCGTCCTGACTTCTCCCAGCATTGGGCCTCGGTATGCCCCTTTTTGTCACAGTAAGAACAGTTGACAGACTGAGTAGCAAGTGAACTACCTGTGGATCCGCATGTGGAAGAGGCTGAAGGCGCTTTAGTCGGGCCACGGTTATTCACTGGTCTGTTCTGGCTCTGGCGCTGACTACGACTCTGGCTCTGGAATTTCCTCTGTTTACCTGAAGGCTGGTATGGTTTCTTGTTCGGCTGACTCGAACCGGCTCTATCAAGTTTCCTCTTCTCAACTCGGGAAGCAGCAGCAAAGAGAGCAGAATAGGTATCGAAGTCATGCGAAGCCAACTGGTCCTGAATCTCTGGCCTCAATCCAGTCGTAAATTTCCACATCTTCGCCTCCGGAGTACTGACCATGTATTGAGCATAGCGGGATAGTCGGTCAAAACGAGCCTCATATTGGGCCACCGTCATATTACCCTGATTCAAGTGCATGAATTCCTCAATCCGCCTCTACCTGGAAACTGCAGGTACATATTTCTCCTTGAATGCCTTAACGAAATTACCCCACAAGCGAGGTGTATGATCTGTTTCCCAAAGTGCATCCATAGTGTGCCACCAATGCTCAGCATCCCCGTGCAACAGAAACACAGCAAACTCCACATTTTCTTCATCAGTATAGTCAAGTGGCCTGAAAATCCTCTCAATCTCAGACAGCCAAGCCTCTACTTTTTCATCATCAGCTTCCCCGTGGAATTTGGACGGGCGAAAGTCAAGGAACTCCTTCATTCTGCTATGTCTCCCATGGTTACCATCATTCCTGTTGTTGTTGTTGTTTGCTTCGCGTGCATCTTGACGTTCCATCACTCGTGACACATGATCCATGGCATTCGCCATCATATTAAACATAGCCATGCCGGGATTAGTTTGATAGGCATCTCCGGTCTCTTGGGGCTCACCGCTCCTAATAGTAGTGCGGGTACTAGGGCCAGCCATCTATAGGCATAGATTACGATGCACAATTTATTGAAATACGACGAACAAGAATTTAATACATAAGATATGCAACATAATATAGATACACAATTCTAGAAACAATTAAGACATGTTAATCACATAAGCACATAGAACATAGAAAGCACATTTAACATTATCACACAATAACATATAGACAAGTCATCCTAATTACCTTAGGGCTTCTACCCATGGTCCGAGAGTTAAACCTGGCTTAAGCAATCTAAGCTCTGATACTATTCTTCTTCTATAAGGTGTCACGCCCCAACCCGACCTATAAAGGTTAGAATAGGGTGTGATCTAATCATTCAAGTCATATCACGTACTTAATCGTTCAAGAGGGTTTAACACTTAACGTTTTAGCCTAAACTCCGCAATTTTCCAGAAAACCAGCAGCATAACAGCTGTAATTGGGCTCTTTAGTTTGACCTAATTCTCAAAACGCCTCAAAATTTCCAATCTCAATTTCATTTCCAACAAAGACTACTATTTATCATCAATTGAAACGCCTACTAGTTGTCTCGAAGTCTCGTTTGATTAATAACCTAGCATGATACTATGTCTCGTTTGTTTTTTAATCCTTATTACAAACGTACCTGTTTATCTTAGCTTATCAATGAGTACCTGCTTAAGATTGGATGGATTCATTTTACTTAATCCTTACCTGATACTTCATAATCCTATGATAGATACTAGCCAATAACGATAGCAAAATGACCACAGTAGTGTCCATCTACTTATTATCAGTACAAACCAAAATTAGACCCCAAATTACAACGGGGGTCTTTTACATTACAATAGCAAGCATCATAAGAAATGAAAATCTTCAAGCAACATATTGTTCACAAAATGGCCATAGTCACGTAAGGCACGTAGGGCAAGCAATCATTCCAAGGAATCATCGTTAGGCACGTCGTCCTCGGGTACCTGTTCTTGGTCTTCTTCACCTGAGATGATAAAAGAGGGTGAGTCCTTATGAACTCAGCGAGGGGGAAACGAGAAATAAGTTTTGAAACTCATTTTTCGGTTCAACTTATGAAAACCCTTTTTGCAAGCATGAATGTATCACAAGTAAGTACATAACGTAATGTAAAAGTAAAGGAACACAATTACCCGTCTTTCCTCCCCGAGGTCCTCTAGGAACCTAGCGAGAGCACTTATACACATAGTGAAAAGGATACAGTGAGCTGTTACTCTCAGTTCATGTTAGTATCAGTTGTTGCAGCCGACTTCAAATTATCCCCTTATCACGCCAAATGGGTGTACTCCGGATGTACCCCGAAATCCTACGACCCAACTCTCCGAGGAAGTCTAGCCCCCACGAGAGAGAGGGAATTGGACAATGGTAGTCACGGTTGCACCGGCAAGACCGATGCCACCCAGTGTGCGTGAACGCTACCACGCCAGAATGAAAGGTTGCAACCTTGTATGCAATGCACATTTATGACATTTAATATATCACATTTAGAGTACAACAAAGTAGGTTGCCTCCGAGCAGTCATAAGATTGCACATTGATAGTTAAACACGCGAGGCACGATATGACAAGTAAATTCACTTGAAAAGCACATGGAGTTATATGAACATTAAACGGGCAGCTATGTAACGCACGTAAATCAAGTCATATAATTCATTTCAAAGTTCACGTAATCAAATAATAAGATTATTCATCATGCAACAACATCTACGTGGGACCGGGTACAAGAAAAGCCTACTTATCAACATATAATCATCAAAATCATATTTAGGGCTACAAGGGCAACTACGGGCAGCCTACTAAACACATAATCAAACACAATATCCATAAGATCAACACTTAGTGAGTTTACCTAGTCATTAGGGTTTCATTTTGCGCTCACCCGTGCGATTAAGCCCTAAGTTGTCACGTGATTAAACTCAAGCCATGCATTGATTAAATTAAACACCCTCAAGCATTAAAAACAGTCCACACAATATCCAAATTCCATAATCCCAAGCATTTAATACAACAAGGGAAGCTACATTAATTTTTATAAGCATATCAATAGGTGAAACCCTCAGTGCAATGGACTGTATTCTCACAATCATTAAGACAAGCAAACAATCTCCAATTCTAGTGAACAAGATGTCAAATTAAATCTTAAGGAGTGAACTAAATTTAGAAACAAACCTCGCATCATTTGGAGTTCGGGTTCAAGAGTTATAGCCAAAACAGTGAGACTACACAAAACAGTCCAGATTTGTACACATTTCAACACTTGTCGTTTTTTAGGGCCTTAGGGTCAGATTTAGCCTTAGTCCATTTCTGAAATAAATGTCCAGAACTGAAACATCTAGCGGTACACCAAATTTCTTGCATTTTGGATAACATTTACTAAGTCAAAACTGGTTCGTTCTACAAGGTCAGTGAATCTGCCAAAACCTGCTTCATTTTTTCAGACTTTCCAGATTTGGACACATTTTTATAATTAGCCATTTTGAGGACCTTAGAGTCAAAATTAGCTTTGGTCTATTTCTTCGAAAAGTGTTCAAAACCGGCAAAACGAGATACCTACCAATTTTCATGCATTTTCAACATCATTTTCCTAGTCAAAATCACCTCGTACCAACAAGGAAGAAGGCTGTCACATACCCGATTTCATCTATCATCACATTCTAGCCAAATATCTTGCCACGCATGTTTATAAAAGCTCATGAACACACATATATCTCAAGTACAGAAGTAAAGATAGACGTTTAAGGGCATGCATGTGGTTTTTTGAAAGATTTTCAAGATGTTTTAGCCCTCACCTTAGCAAGACAACAAAGAAGATGCTCAAACTCTTGGTGAAGCACAAAGTTGATCTTTTTCCTTGCTTAGCCGAGAGACAACTTGGGATTTCTCTAATTTCCTAGCTTAGTAACCAAGTTCTTAGTAGGTGCATGTGGTTAGAACAAGAAGAAAAGAAATGGAAGCTAACAAACTCACCTAAACCGAAATGGATGTGCTAAAGGCTTGCATGTGTGCTTCTTTGCTCCTAGTTTTGTTTGGTCGAGCTCCTTAAGCTTCTTGCATGTCTTGATGAACCATTGAGTGATGAAGATAAGCTATGGAGTGTAGAAACTCAGCCAAGGCCGAGAGAGAGAGAGAAGAATGAGAGGGAAAGAGAAGAATGAGAGGAAATGAGAGAAAATGAAGGAAAAATAAAAGCTTTGCAAAGTTTGAAGCATATATCGGCCTTGAGCTTTGCAAATTCAGATTTTGTGTCTTCAAGAAGCATCATTTGAAGTGTCTAGCATGGGCAATTGAGAATAGGTCGAGAATGGTGCATTGGGGAAAGTTTTTTGAGCCATTTTTTTATGCATTGTGTCATTAAATTGTCGTAAAATGTTTGAGGAATAAATTTTGAAATTGGATTGCATGCTCAAAGCTCCTAGTGGTCGGCCAAAGATGGGTTGAAATCTGAATTTTTTGTCTTGTTCAAGGCTTATTTTATTGTGTGTTTGGGATATGCAAAGAATAAAGAATAAAGAATAAAGAATGTCTAGCTTTTGGTACAATTTCGTCTTCTAGTGCATTGACTTAGCATTTTAATATTAGTTAGTGGAGTTTGTAGGATTAATTGGTGATCTAGTGCTTCGTGTAAGATGCTTTCTTGATTAACGTATGGGCACGCTTTCCTAGGTTTAGGGCACGAACTACGAGACAAGGCACGAACTACGAGACGGATACACATTTCCCAAGTAAATGCACGCAACCCTAAATGAATGCACGTAATTCAATGCAAGGCACACAAAATGAAACACGATTCTTAAATCTAGGTCAAAGCATGCAAATCTAGGTTAGGCACACGAAACGAGGTTTCGCACGCAAATTGAGGTCGAGCCTCACATGTAATCAGGTCTCTGTCGCTCCGGTTCACATAACTTTTGATACATAAGGAGTTATGCTGTGCACAAAAGACCGTTGGAAAGCTCTCTGAGAGCTCTACGACGAGTGCAGCAAGCCTGCTCTACTGCGCCTATTTTCGGAGCCCAAAATTGAATATTTTTATCAGTTTTGGGCTATTTTTCTTCTTTTTGCACGGTTTCATTATCCCGGATTGATTGTCTTGAGCCGTGAAAAGGACGACACATATAGGCTTTGCGCCCTCAACATGACAGGTGCCATCATACCAGCACTAATGCCCCGGATCCCATCAGAACTCCGAAGTTAAGCGTGCTTGGGCGAGAGAAATACCAGGACCGGTGACCCCCTAGGAATTCCTTGGGTTGCACCCCACTTTTTGTATTGTTTTTTTCCCCATTCAGGCTTGCCAAGATGATTTATCCGTCATATTTCTATTATTGAGTCCCACAACATCTTGGGCAAGACAACTTCGCTTCGCGTAGAGGTTGGGCCCAAAAACCGAGGGCGTGGGGCCTGTGACCAGGTCTCTGCCGTTTCAATTCCCATTAAATTTGATCCGTAAGGAGTTATTCGGCGCACAACATACAGTTGGAAAGCTCTCAAAGAGCCCTACGACAGGGGCAACAAGCCTGCTCGGCTGCGCCTGTTTACGGTGCCCAAAATCGAACGTTTTCATCAATTTTGGGCCACTTTTCTTCTTTTTGCACTGTTTCATCGTCCCGGATCGATCGTCGTGAGTAACGAAAAGGACGACACATAAGGGATTTGCACCTCAACATAACGGGTGCGATCATACTAGCACTAATACACTGGATCCCATCAAAACTCTGAAGTTAAGTGTGCTTCGGCGAGAGTAGTACTAGGATGGGTGAACCCCTGTGAAATCCTTGGGTTGCACCCCCCTTTTTGTTTTGTTTTTTTGCCCTGTTAATGCTTGCCAAGATGCTTTATCCATCATATTTCTATTATCGAGTCCCATGGGATCTCAGGCAGGACAACTTAGCTTCACGTAGAGGCTGGGCCCACAAACCGAGGGCGTAGAGCTTATGACCAGGTCTCCGCCGCTCCAATGCCCATAACTTTAGATTCGTAAGGCGTTATGCGGCGCACAACATACCGTTGGAAAGCTCTCCTGGAGCTCTACGACGAGGGTAGCAAGCCTGCTCGGCTGCACCTATTTTCGGAGCCCAAAAATGAACGTTTTAATCAGTTTTGGGCCACTTTTCTTCTTTTTTGCACTGTTTCATCATCCCGGATCGATCGTCGTGAGCTGCGAAAAGGACGACACATAAAGGCTTTGCGCTCTCAATATGACCGATGCGATCGTACCAGCACTAATGTGCCAGATCCTATCAGAACTCTGAAGTTAAGCGTGCTTGGGCGAGAGTAGTACTAGGACGGGTGACCCCCTAGGAAGTCCTCGGGTTGCACCCTCCTTTTTGTTTTATTTTTTTGCCCCGTTCAGGCATGCCAAGATACTTTATCTGTCGCATTTCTATTATCGAGTCCCACAGCATCTTGGGCAAGACAACTTCGCTTCGCGTAGAGGCCGGGCCTGCAAACTGAGGGCATGGGGCTTGTGACCTAGTTTCTGCCACTTCGGTGACCATAACTTTTTATCCGTAAGGAGTTATACGGCGCACAACATACCGTTGGAAAGCTCTACGAGAGCTCTACGACGGGGGCAGCAATCCTGCTCAGCTATACCTATTTTCGGATGCCAAAATGAAACATTTTCATCAGTTTTGGGCCACTTTTATTCTTTTTGGACTGTTTCATTGTCCCGGATCGATCGTTGTGAGCTGCGAAAAGGACGACACATAATGGCTTTGCACCCTCAACATGACGGGTGTGATCATACTAGCACTAATGCACTGGATCCCATCAGTGCTCTAAAATTAAGCGTGCTTGGGTGATAGTAGAACTACGACGGGTGACCCCCTAGGAAGTCCTCGGGTTGCACCCCCGTTTTTGTTTTGTTTTTTTGCCCCGTTCAGGCTTGCCAAGATGCTTTATCCATCACATTTCTATTACCGAGTCCCATGGCATCTTGGCCAAGACAACTTCGCTTCGCGTAGAGGCTGGGCCCGCAAACAGAGGGCGTAGGGCCTGTCACCAAGTTTCCGTCGCTCCGGGGCCCATAACTTTTGATCCGTAAAGCTTTATGTGGTGCACAACATACTGTTGGAAAGATTTACGAAAGCTCTACGACGGGGGCATCAAGCTTGATCGACTGCGCCTGATTTCGGAGCCCAAAATCGAACGTTTTCATCAGTTTTGGGCCACTTTCCTTCTTTTTGTACTATTTCATCTTCCCGGATCGATCGTCGTGAGCTACGAAAAGGATGACACATAAGGACTTTCCGCCCTCAACATGAAGGGTACGATCATACTAACACTAATGCATCGGATCCTATCAGAACTTCGAAGTTAAGTGTGCTTGGGTGAGAGTAGTACTAGGATGGGTATCCCCCTAGGAAGTCCTCGTGTTACCCCCTTTTTGTTTTGTTTTTTTGCCACATTCAATCTTGCCAAGATGCTTTATCCGACACATTTATATTATCGCGTCCCACGACATCTTGGGCAAGAGAATTTCGATTCGCGTAGAGGCTGGGCCCGCAAACCGAGGGCGTGGGGCATGTGACCAGGTCTCCGCCACTCTAGTCACAATAACTTTTGATCCGTAAGGAGTTATGCGGCGCATAGCATACCGTTGGAAAGCTCTCCGAGAGTTCTACGATAGGCACATCAATCCTGCTCGGCTCTGCCTATTTTCGGAGCCCAAAATTGAACGTTTTCATTAGTTTTAGGCTAATTTTCTTCTTTTTTCAATGTTTTATTATCCCGGATCGATCGTCGTGAGCCGCGAAAAGGACGACACATAAGGGATTTGCCCCCTCAATATGACGGGTGCGATCATACCAGTACTAATGCACTGGATCCCATTAGAACTTTGAAGTTAAGCGTGCATGGGCGAGAATAGTATTCGGATGGGTGACCCCTTGGGAAGTCCTTGTGTTGCACCCCCCTTTTTGTGTTCTTTTTTCCCCGTTCAGGCTTGCCAATATTCTTTATCCGTCACATTTCTATTATTGAGTCGCGCGGCATCTTGGGCAAAACAACTTCGCTTCGCGTAGAGGCTGGGCCCGTAAACCGAGGGCGTGTGCCCTGTGACTAGGTCTCCGTCCTTCCGGTGCCCATAAGTTTTGATACGTAAGGAGTTATGCGGCACACAACATATAGTTAGAAACCTCTCCGAGAGCTCTACGATGGGGTCAGCAAGCCTGCTCGGTTGTGCCTATTTTCGGAACCTAGAATCGAACGTTTTCTTCAGTTTTGGGAGACTTTTCTTCTCTTTGCACTATTTCATCGTCCCGGATCGATCGTTGTGAGTCGCAAAAAGGACGACACATAAGTGCTTTGTGCCCTCAACATGACGGGTGTGATCATACCAGCACTAATGCACTAGATCCTATCAGAACTCTGAAGTTAAGCGTTCTTGTATGAGAGTAGTACTAGGACGGGTGACCCCTTGAGAACTCCTCGTGTTGCACCCTCCTTTTTGTTTTATTTTTTTGCCATATTCAGGCTTGCCAAGATGCTTTATCCGTCATATTTCTATTATCGAGTTCCACGGCATCTTGGGCAAGACAACTTCGCTTCGCGTAGAAGATGGGCCTGCAAACCGAGGGCGTGGGGCTTATGACCAGATCTCTGCCGCTCCGGTGCCCATCACTTTTGATCTGTAAAGAGTTATGCGGCGCACAGCATACCATTGGAAAGCTCTCTGATAGCTCTACGACGGGGGTAGCAGCTGCACCTATTTTCGGAGCCCAAAATTGAACGTTTTCATATGTTTTGGGCCACTTTTATTCTTGTCGCACTGTTTCATCGACCCAGATCGATCGTCGTGAGCCGCAAAAAGGACGACACAGAATGGCTTTCCACCCTCAACATGACGGGTGTGATCATAGCAGCACTAATGCACGGTTTCCCATCAGAACTCTGAAGTTAAGCGCACTTGGGCGAGAGTAGTACCAGGACGGGTGACCCCTGTGAAATCCTCGGGTTGCATCCCCCTTTTTGTTTTGTTTTTTTGCCCCGTTCAGGCTTGCCAAGATGCTTAATCCATCATATTTCTATTATCGAGTCCCAGGGCATCTTGGGCAAGATAACTTCACTTCGCGTAGAGGCTGGGCCTGCAAACCGAGAGCGTGGGGCTTGTGACCAGGTCTTCGGCGCTCCGGCGCCCATAACTTTTGATCCGTAAGGAGTTATGCAGTGCACAGCAAACCGTTGGAAAGCTCTTCGAGTGCTCTACGACGGCAGTAGCATGCCTGCTTGGCTGCGCCTATTTTTTGAACCCAAAATAGAAACGTTTTCCTCAGTTTTGGGCCACTTTTCTTCATTTTGCACTGTTTCATCGTCCCGGATTGATCGTCGTGAGCCGCGAAAAGGACGACACATAAGGGCTTTGCACCCTCAACATGACGAGTGCGATCATACTAGCACTAATGCACCAGATCTCATCAGAACTCCGAAGTTAAGCGTGCTTGGGCGATAGTAGTACTAGGATGGATGACCCCCTAGGAAGTCCTCGTGTTGCACCCCCTTTTTTCTTTTGTTTTTTTGCCCCGTTCAAGCTTGCCAAGATGCTTTATCCGTCATATTTCTATTATCGAGTCCCACGGCTTCTTTGGCAAGGCAACTTCACTTCGGGTAGTGGCTGGGCCCGAAACCGTTAGTGTGGGGCCTGTGACTAGGTCTCCGTCGCTCCGGTGCCCATAACTTTTGATCTGTAAGGAGTTATGCAGCGCACAACATACCGTTGGAAAGCTCTCTAAAAGCTCTACATCGAGGGTATCAAGCCTGCTTTGCTGTGCCTGTTTTCGAAGCCCAAAATTGAATGTTTTCATCAGTTTTGGGCCACTTTTCTTCTTTTGGCACTGTTTCATCGTCCCGGATTAAACGTCGTGAGCCGCGCAAAGGACGACACATAAGGGCTTTGGGCCCTCAACATGATGGGTACGATCATACCAGCATTAATGCACCGGATCCCATCAGAACGCTGAAGTTAAGTGTGCTTGGGCGAGAGTAGTACTAGGACGGGTGACCCCCTTGGAAGTCCTCGAGTTGCACCCCACTTTTTGTTTTGTGTTTCTACCCCATTCAGGCTTGCCAAGATGCTTCATCCATCATATTTCTATTATTGAGTCCCATGGCATCTTAGGCGAGACAATTTCACTTCGCGTAGAGGATGGGCCCGCAAACCAAGGGCGTAGGGCTTGTGACCAGGTCTCCGCCTCTCCGGTGCCCATAACTTTTGATCCGTAAGGAGTTATGCGACGGACGACATACCGTTGGAAAGCTCTCCGAGAGCTCTACGCCGGGGGTAGCAAGCATGATCAGTTGCGGCTATTTTTGGAGCCCAAAATCGAACATTTTCAATATTTTGGGTCACTTTTATTCTTTTTGAATTGTTTCATCGTCCCGGATCGATAGTCGTGAGCTGTGAAAAGGATGACACATACGAGCTTTGTGCCCTCAACATGACGGGTGCGATCATACCCGCACTAATGCACTGGATCCCAACAGAAATCTTAAATTAAGCGTGCTTGGGCGAGAGTAGTACTAGGAAGGGTGACCTCCTGGGAAGTCCTCGGGTTGCACCCCCCTTTTTGTTTTGTTTTTTTTGCCCCGTTCATGCTTGCCAAGATGCTTTATCCATCACATTTCTATTATCAAGTAATACGACATCTTAGACAAGACAACTTCAGTTTGCGTAGAGGCTGGGCCCGCAAACCGAGGACGTGGGGCTTGTGACCAGGTCTCCGCCACTCCGGTGCCCATAACTTTTGATCTGTAAGGAGTTATGCGGCGCACAACATACCGTTTGAAAGCTATCCGAGAGCTCTACGACGGGGGCAGCAAGCCTGCTCAGTTGCGCCTATTTTCAGAGCCTAAAATCAAATATTTTTATCAGTTTTGGTCCACTTTTCTTCTTTTTACACTGTTTCATCGTCCCGGATCGATCATCGTGAGCCACAAAAAGGACGACACACAAGGGTTTTGGACCCTCAACAAGACGGGTGCGATCATACCAGCACTAATGCACCGGATCCCCTCAGAACTCTAAAGTTAAGCATGCTTGGGCGAGAGTAGTACTTGGACGGGTGACCCCCTGGGAAATCCTCGAGTTGTACCCCCGTTTTTGTTTTGTTTTTTTGCCCCATTCAGGCTTGTCAAGATACTTTATCCATCACATTTCTATTATCGAGTCCCACGGCATCTTGGGCAAGACAACTTCGCTTCGTGTAGAGGATTGGGCCTGCAAACTGAGGGCGTGGGGCTTGTGACCAAGTCTCAGCCTCTCCGGTGCCCATAATTTTTGATCCGTCAGGAGTTTTGTGGCACAAGCAAACCGTTGGAAAGCTCTCCGAGAGCTCTACGACAGGGGCAGCAAGCCTGCTCGGCTCCACCTATATTTGGAGTCCAAAATTGACGTTTTCATCTGTTTTGGGCCAATTTTCTTCTTTTTGCACTGTTTTATTATCCCGGATCGATCGTCGTAAGCTACGAAAAGCACGACACATAAGGGTTTTGCGCCCTCAACTGGACGGGTACAATCATACCTGCATTAATGCACCGGATCCAATAAGAACTCTGAAGTTAAGCATGCTTGGGTGCGGGTATTACTAGAACGGGTGACCCCCTAGGAAGTCCTCGGGTTGCACCCTCATTTTTGTTTTGTTTTTCTGCCTCGTTCAGGCTTGCCAAGATACTTTATCTGTCACATTTCTATTATCGAGTCCCACGACATCTTGGGCAAGACAACTTTGCTTCGCGTAGAGACTGGGCCCGCAAACTGAGGGCGTGGGGCTTGTGACCAGGTCTCCGCCGCTCCAGTGCCCATAACTTTTGATCCGTAAGGATGTATGCGGCGCACAACATACCGTTAGAAAGCTCTCTGAGAGCTCTACGATGGAATTTGCAAGCTGGCTCGGCTGTGCTTGTTTTCGGAGCCCAAAATTGAACATTTTCCTTATTTTTGGGCCACTTTTCTTCTTTTTGAACTGTTTCATCGTCCCAGATCGATCGTCGTGAGCCGTGGAAAGGACGACACATAAGAGATTTGCACGCTCAACATGACGGGTGCAATCATACCAGCACTAGTGCACCGGATCCCATCAGAACTCTGAAGTTGAGCGTGCTTGGGCGAGAGTAGTATTAGGACGGGTAACCCCCTGGGAATTCCTCGGGTTGCACCCCCTTTTTCTTTTGTTGTTTTGCCCCGTTCAGGCTTGCCAAGATACTTTATCCATCACATTTCTATTATCGAGTCCCACGGTACCATGGGCAAGTCAACCTTCCTTCACGTAGAGGCTGGGCACGTAAACCGAGGGCGTGGCACCTGTGACCAGGTCTCCGCCATTCCCGTGCCTATAACTTTTGATCCGTAAGGAGTTATGTGGCATACAACATACCATTGAAAAGCTCTCCGAGAGCTCTACGACAGTGGCAACAAGCCTGTTCAGCTGTGCTTGTTTTCGGAGCCCAAAATTGAACATTTTCCTCATTTTTGGGCCACTTTTCTTCTTTTTGAACTGTTTCACCGTCCCGGATCGATCGTCGTGAGCCGTGAAAAGGACGACACATAAGGGATTTGCCACCCTCAACATGACGGATGCGATCATACCAGCACTAGTGCACCGGATCCCATCAGAACTCTAAAGTTAAGCGTCGTTGGGTGTGAGTAGTACTCGGACGGGTGACCCCGTAGGAAGTCCTCGGGTTGCACCCCCCTTTTTGTTTTGTGTTTTTTTTTACCCCGTTCATACTTGCCAAGATGCTTTATCCGCCACATTTCTATTATTGAGTCCCACGGCATCTTGGGCAAGACAACTTCGCTTCGCGTAGAGGCTGGGCCCGCAAACCGAGGGCGTGGGGCTTGTGACCAGGTCTCCGCCGCTCCGGTTCCTAAAACTTTTGATCCATAAGGAGTTATGCAGCGCACAGCACACCGTTGAAAGCTCCCCGAGAGCTCTACGACAGGTGCAACAAGCCTGCTCGGCTGCGCCAGTTTTCAGAGCCCAAAATTGAATATTTTCATTAGTTTTGGGCCATTTTTCTTGTTTTTCCACTGTTTCAATATCCCGGATTGATTGTCGTGAGCCGCGAAAAGGACAACACATAAGGGTTTTGCGCCCTCAACATGACAGGTGCTATCATACCAACACTAAAGCACCGGATCCCATCAGAACTCTGAAGTTAAGCGTGCTTGTGCGAGAGTAGTACTAGGATAGATGACCCCCTGGGAAGTCCTCGTGTTGCACCCCATTTTTGTTTTGATTTTTTGCCCCGTTCAGGCTTGCCAAGATGCTTTATCCATCACATTTCTATTATCGAGTCCCACAGCATCTTGGGCAAGACAACTTTGCTTCGCGTAGAGGCTGGGCCTACAAACCAAGGGCGTGGGGCTTGTGACCAGGTCTCCGCCGCTCCAATGCCCATAACTTTTGATCCGTAATAAGTTATGCGGTGCACAGCATACCGTTGGAAAGCTATCTAAGAGCTCTACGTCAAGGCAGCAAGCCTGCTTGGCTGCGCCTATTTTTGGAGCCTAAAATCAAACGTTTTCATCAGTTTTGGCCACTTTTCTTCTTTTTACACTCTTTCATCATCCCGGATCGATCGTCGTGAGCCGCGAAAAGGACGACACATAAGGGTTTTGCACCCTCAACAAGATGTGTGCGATCAAACTAGCACTAATGCACCGTATCCCATCAGAACTCCAAAGTTAAGCGTGCAACTTCACTTCGCATAGAGGCTGGGCCCGCAAACCGAGGGTGTGGGGCCTGTGACCAGGTCTCCGTCGCTTCGGTGCCCATAACTTTTGATCCGTAAGGAGTTATGCGGCGGACAACATATCGTTGGAAAGCTCTCTGAGAACTCTACGACGGGGTCTGCAAGCCTGCTCGGCTGTACCAGTTTTCAGAGCCCAAAATTGAACATTCTCATTAGTTTTGGGCCACTTTTCTTCTTTTTGCACTGTTTCATCGTCCTGGCTCGATCGTCGTGAGTCACGAAAAGGATATCACATATGGGCTTTGTGCCCTCAACATGATGGGTGCGATCATATACCAGCACTAGTGCACCGGATCCCATCAGAACTCTGAAGTTAAGCGTCGTTAGATGAGAGTAGTACTAGGACGGGTGACCCCCTAGGAAGTCCTCGGGTTGTACCCCCCTTTTTGTTTTTTTTTTTTTCACCCCGTTCATGCTTACCAAGATGCTTTATCCGCCAAATTTCTATTATCGAGTCCCACGGCATCTTGGGCAAGACAACTTCGCTTCACGTAGAGGCTGGGCCCGCAAACCGAGGGCGTGGGGCTTGTGACCAGGTCTCTGCCGCTCCGGTTCCCAAAACTTTTGATCTATAAGGAGTTATGCGGCGCACAGCATACCGTTAGAAAGCTCCCCGAGAGCTCTACGACGGGTACAACAAGCCTGCTCGGCTGCGCCAGTTTTCAGAGCCCAAAATTGAATATTTTCATCAGTTTTGGGCCATTTTTCTTGTTATTCCTCTGTTTCAATATCCCAAATTGATTGTCGTGAGCCGCGAAAAGGACAACACATAAGGGTTTTGCACCCTCAACATGACAGGTGCTATCATACCAGCACTAAAGCACCGGATCCTATCAGAACTCTGAAGTTAAGCGTGCTTGGGCGAGAGTAGTACTAGAATGGTTGACCCCCTGGGAAGTCCTCGTGTTGCACCCCCTTTTTGTTTTATTTTTTTGCCCCGTTCAGGCTTGCCAAGATGCTTTATCCGTCACATTTCTATTATCGAGTCCGACGGCATCTTGGGCAAGACAACTTTGTTTCGTGTAGAGGCTGGGCTTGCAAACCTAGGGCGTGGGGCTTGTGACCAGGTCTCCGCCGCTCCAATGCCTATAACTTTTGATCCGTAAGGAGTTATGCGGCGCACAGCATACCGTTGGAAAGCTATCCGAGAGCTCTACGACGGGGGCAGCAAGCTTGTTTGGCTGCGCCTATTTTCAGAGCCTAAAATTGAACGTTTTTATCACTTTTAGGCCACTTTTCTTGTTTTTACACTGTTTCATCATCCCGGATCAATCGTCGTGAGCCGCGAAAAGGACGACACATAAGGGCTTTGCGCCCTCAACAAGATGCGTGTGATCAAACTAGCACTAATGCATCGTATCCCATCAGAACTCCAAAGTTAAGCGTGCAACTTCGCTTCGCGTAGAGGCTGGGCCCGCAAACTGAGGGCGTGGGGCCTGTGACCAGGTCTTTGTCGCTTCGGTGCCCAAAACTTTTGATCCATAAGGAGTTATGCGGCGGATAACATATCGTTGGAAAGCTCTCTGAGAACTCTACGACGGGGGCTGCAAGCCGGCTCGGCTGCACCAGTTTTCAGAGACCAAAATTGAACATTCTCATCATTTTTAGCCACTTTTCTTCTTTTTGTACTGTTTCATTGTCCTGGATCGATCGTCATAAGCCATGAAAAGGATGTCACATATGGGCTTTGCGCCCTCAACATGATGGGTGCGATCATACCAGCACTAATGCACTGGATCCCAACAGAACTCCGAAGTTAAGCGTGCTTGGGTGAGAGTAGTACTAGGATGGGTGACCCCCTGGGAAGTCCTTCTGTTGCACCCCTTTTTTTTGTTTTTTGCCGCATTCAGGCTTGCCAAGTTGCTTTGTCCATCACATTTCTATTATCGAGTCCCATGGCATCTTGGGCAAGACAACATCGCATTGCGTAGAGGTTGGGCCCACAAACCGAGGGCGTAGGGCCTGTGACCTGGTCTCCGTCACTCTGGTGCCCATAAATTTTAATCCGTAAAGAGTTATGCAGCGCACAACATACCGTTAGAAGGTTCTCCGAAAGCTCTACAATGGGTGCAACAAGCTTGCTCGGTTGCGCGTGTTTTCGGAGCCCAAAATCGAATGTTTTCATCAGTTTTGTGCCACATTTCTTCTTTTTGCTCTGTTTAATCATCTCGGATCGATCGTCGTGAGCCGCGAAAAGGACGACACATCAGGGCTTTGCACCCTTAACATGACGGGTGCGATCATACCAGCACTAATGCACAGGATCCCATCAGAACTTTGAAGTTAAGCGTGCTAGGGCGAGAGTAGTACTAGAACGGGTGACCCCCTGGGAAGTCCTCGAGTTGCACCCCCTTTTTGTTTTTTTTTTTTGTTCCATTCAGGCTTGCCAAGATGCTTTATCCGTCATATTTCTATTATCGAGTCCTACGGTATCTTGGATAAGACAACTTCGCTTCGCGTAGAGGCTGGGCCCGTAAACCGAGGGCGTGGGGCTTGTGACCAGGTCTCTGCCGCTCTAGTGCCCATAACTTTTGATCCGTAAGGAGTTATGCAGCGCACAACATACTGTTTGAAAGCTCTTCGAGAGCTCTATGACGGGGGCAGCAAGCCTACTCGACTGCTTCTATTTTCGGAGCCCAAAATCGAACGTTTCCATCAATTATGGGGAACTTTTCTTCTTTTTGCACTGTTTCATCATCCCGGATCGATCGTCGTGAGTCGCGAAAAGGACAACACATAAGGGCTTTGCGCCCTCAACATGACGGGTGCAATCATACTAGTACTAATGTACCGGATCCCATCAGAACTCTGAAGTTAAGCGTGCTTGGGTGAGAGTAGTACTAGGATGGGTGACCCCCTGGGAAGTCCTCGTGTTGCACCCTCCTTTTTGTTTTGTTTTTTTGCCCCGTTCAGGCTTTTCAAGATGTTTTATCCGTCATATTTCTATTATCGAGTCCCATGGCTTCTTGGGCAAGACAACTTCGCTTCACGTAGTGGCTGTGTAAGGACCCGTATCTAAATTCTAAATCATAGTATAAGAAATAAAGTGTCCTTTATATGTTTGGCTTACCTCGCTTATGTGTTTGGTGTTTTGTAAAAAGAAGATGTGTTACAGTTAGCATATCAAGCTAAGTATTCGATTTCATTCTCTGGTATATTAAGATAATTTGTGCTTGGAAGTGACTGAAAATGCTAAAGTTATGAAATTAACTACCTTAGCTGGATAGAATTTGCCAAAAATTGGGTCGGTAATAGGATGTGAACCCAGATTTATATTAATCATTTAGCTTTGGAGTTATCATTTGAATTGGCTATGAGTAAGCTATTAGAGCAATAGGATAACTTGAGACACTTGGGTTATCTAGGTTATTAATTGAGCCTGCAGCATTAGTCCCTTTTGAGGATTTATATTGGAAGCTTGCAGGCTATTATCTTTTAATTAAGTTATGATCTTGAGTGGTACTAAATAGGAGTTACTATTAGGATATAATTAGCTTATTTGCGGGTAGTTGAGCATTAGGAATATTAAAGCTAGTCTTTCATTTGGGTTGGAAAATTAACTTAGTGGCCATCACCTACTTGAATAGGATGTGTTCTAAATTTGAATAAGTGTTGTACTATTCAATATGAATTAGAAATAGTGATAAATAATATGATTTCCCAAGGTTCATTGTTATATGTGATCACAAATGACGGAGTTCGGGTAAAAAAAAAAAAAAAAAAAAATATATATATATATATATATATATATATATATATATGTATATATAATAATAATAATAATAATAATAATAATAATAATAATAATAATAATAATAATAATAATAATACATTGTATTATATCTTGAGGAGATATTCAAAAAGGTTACTATGTGAATTAGGTAATTTTGTGGTACACTAATATTTAGATTTACTAGTAGGTAACCTTGAATGATAGTTTACCACTTTTATTTACGTCAATATCATTCACTAGGTGTAGATTCATAGTTGATTGATTGAGAGATGGTAGGATAGACATGAAGCTAACTTTCCAGACAACGAGCAGTCTACACCATTCACGTAAGAAGATATTTGGAATAAACAATGTCCGATTAGCTTAGTTATTCAGAATAACCCTTAGGGATTTAATAAACGAACTATATGTTATATTAGATTATAAAAGGTAAGATGGATAAATTAGAGACTTTGGACAATTGAGAAAATTAATTTTCTCTCTTCAGGCTATTAGTACAAAAGTTTATTAGGTTTCGTTTAATAAATTTGTGCTGAGCTAACCAGGTTATAAAAATTACGTCACTTAACCATCCCTACCATCACGGTTCCAGTTTCGTCGCACCACCTTGCCACGCGACTCGTCAGCTTCATCGAGCTAGGATTAGAGTTTTATTATCTAAATACTTGGTATCATTAAGCAGCCTCCTCATTGATATTCATCATGTTTAGAGCATGATGTAAGCTCCTGTCGAGCTGTAATGGTGCACCAAGGCTGCACCTAATTAGTTCATTGCATTCTTAATTATTAAATGAGCAAACAGCCATGCGAGGTAAATGAACTAGCTGCCAGAGAGCAGCTTAGGGAATTGGAGTTATACACGCAGCAACTTATCTAGTTCACACCTTGCCTTTGGATAAAATCACGCTGGAAGAGACACGTTGGGCTGCGACAATCATCTATCATTAAGTGGAAAATATGAATTAGCAAGATAGAAGTAGGAGGTGCTGGTCTGCATGACGTGATGTCTTGAGAAGGAAACACACAGCAGCTTAAGATTGATAAACTTCCGTGCATGTAGGACACGAAACAGATTATCATGACAACTATAGTGTAGTTCTCGCTACTGTCAAATGGTAAGAGAATTAGAATTGATTCAGCATTAAGCTTGCAATATAATTGCTGCACGTGGTCATCTAGTAAAGATAAGCTTAAATTGTACGGTCCAATAAGAGCAAAGCCGAGGTAGTATAAATAAGCAAAAGAGTTTTATGATTCAGCACACTCAACCAAAGAAAAATTAGCTTTATTTCTTCTTCCTTTTTCGCGTGCAAGGGAACAACAGGTGCGGTTTCTATTTTTAAATTACATTATTAATCTCTTATATGCAACTACATGTTGTGCGAATTTGCTTTTCTATTAAAAACGTATTGCCGGTTATATAGTATAAGATATACATTGCAGCTTTAACTTTGATAAGTTGAATTTGTTTTGCTGATTATATAGTATAAAATTGCAGCTTTGACTTTTATAAGTTATATGAATATAATATAGGTATAATATTTCTGATCTTTTAGGATACATGTCTACGAATATAGCTAGATAATGTATTATAACTTGACCTTCAATATGATAAGTTTCAAATAGCATTATTAATCATTTCATAAATTTACATGTAAAATTAGTTGTATAAAATAATTAATGTGCGAGATTCTATTTTAATATATATATATATATATATATATATATATATATATTATTTATTCTTTTAATTGAAATAAGGGTTTTCTTTTCTTTCAAAATGTTTATTTAATTTATGAAAGTTTATATAGATAGTCTACTTTACTAACCGGACATTTTAAGTGACGATAATGAGTGAAATTGGAAAAGATGTACTACTCAGAATGTTACGTACTACAGACTTACTTGCTTTACTTGAGTTATCTAATTTCCTGTTAATATGTTAAATTTTTAAATGTACTTAAAACAGGGGACAGCCTCTTTTTTTGATCCCTATACTATTTGTTGTGTGTTCTATGACAACTTGTGCATGCTTGTGTGCCATTTGTTTGGGGGTTGCAACCTCAGGCATGATAGCTGGTACGAACGTCGGGCGGCATAGGGCTTGCCGGTGCTCCCGTACTTATCGTGGTCCTATTCCCTCTCCCGCTTGGCGATCTCCACCCTTGGGGAGCTGGATCATAGATTTTGGATACAATCCAGAGTATCCTCTTGGGAGAAATAAGATGTTATGAGCTTGATCCGGCCGGCCATCTTGAAGACAAACTTTATCCTTTGCAACGTGACTTGTACATGTTATTTGTTGATATACTTGATATGCTTGCATTGCATCATGATTTTCAAAACTCAAAAATGTTCTCAAAACTACCTTGGATGACTTTCCCGCAATGAGTTCTTTTGAGCTCACGACCCTTTCACCCCCACATTATAGGTACAGCTTAGCTCAAAACAAGTTGATATTGTATGGATACGTGCTCGAAGCTTCTTGCATGTCATGTTTCGACCCAAGATGTAGGAGCTAAAGTTTGTTTGTATTATTCTTAGGTAGAAGGGTAGTTGTGCTAGATTCCTAGTTTGTAATAAAGCCGGGTAGTTCTTAGGTCTTAAATGATGTAATAACTCTTGTACCAAGAATATTATTAATAGATGGTATTTTTGAAGATTTTTATACTTTAATTCTTATAATGTTATTTACATGAGACCGCAACGTTGATAAGCATAGACTCTGACCTAATTTTGAGAAGGGTCGGGTTTGGGTCGTTACAGTTGGTATCAGAGCATTATTGCCTTAGATGCTGGGTCTAGAAACTAGGCAGTGGGTTAGATTAGAGGTCTTGACCTAAACAACCTTAGCTAAGACTTATGTGCTTATGTGAATTGTTTGTCTATGTGTTATATCTTGATATTTTGAATATGTACTAAAAAAACGGGAGTGCTTACATGTGTTTAGAAAAGAAATGGCTGGACCTAGTACACGGAGAACCAATTGAAATGCTGAGCCAGTAGAGGAACCTAGTCGGAATAATCCAGGAATGGCCATGTTTAATCTGATGGCGATAGCAATGGACAAGGTGTCCAAAGTTCTAGAGCGCCAAAAAGCATGGGAGGCGGGTAACCCTCACAACGTTGAAGGAGGGGTGAATAATGGAAATGGAGGGAACATGATAAGTCCATTAAAAGAATTCTTGGGTTATTACCCCCCAAATTTTTTCGGGGAACCCTATGATGAGAAGGCCGAAGCATGGCTCTCAGAGGTGGAGAAACTTTATGAGACTTTGGATTACAATGATGAGCAAAAAGTTGTACTTGCAGCATTTTTGCTCAAAGGAGATGCAGAACAGTGGTAGAATGTGGTAAAACGTCATTGGAAGGAAAATCATACGCCCTACACCTGGGCAAACTTTATCGAAGTTTTTAAAGATAAATATGTCCCGGCTGTTGCCAGGGAAAAACGAGATGATGAATTTATGACATTAAGGCAAGGAGCCATGACTGTTGTCCAGTACGGAACATGACTTGACAAACTATCCCAATATGTGCCTGAGTTGATGTAGCCACCGAGCTGGGCAATTCAAAAATTTGTAGGAGGATTGAGAGCTGAGATACAAGATAGTTTGGTCGCATTAAAATTTGAAACTTATGGAGACGCAGTTGTGGCTGCTACACGAGTAGAGAAAAGGAAGATGGAGGCTAGGGGTGGATTGAGCCAGTCCAACAAGAAACCCTTTCAGCAACCCCCGGTACAACAGAGGACGAACCATGGTTCAGGTTACCCTAGCCTGGGACAAAGTCAAGGGGGGTCAGTGGTTACTCGACCACAACCAAGTGGATCAGTCGCTTCCTTAGCTCGAGGACCATCAAGCACTAAGGCTCAAACTGAAACCTGTTCCTTTTATGGTAGGAAAGGACACGCCGAGATACAATGTTGGAGGAAAGCCAGAAGGTACATTGGTTGTGGAAGTGATGAGCACCGAATGAAAGATTGCCCTTGGTGGTAGGGGGATCAGAAGAAGCCTATGACAAACCAGTGTGTACAAGCTAAGGTATATGCGGTAGAGCAACAAGAATTACCGGATGATGCTGCAATGATTGAGGATACATACCCAATTTTAACCCAGCCTGTTGAAGCACTAGTTGATGACGAGGTAGTACCCTAAATTATAAATAAATTGCGAGGACGCAATTTCTGTAAGGAATGGAGGATGTAAGGAGCCGTATCTAAATTCTAAATAATAGTATAAGAAATAAAGTGTCCTTTATATGTTTGGATTACCACGCTTATGTGTTTGGTGTTTTGTAATAAGAGGATGTATTACAATTAGCATATCAAGCTAAGTATTCGTTTTCATTCTCTGGTATATTAAGATAATTTGTGCTTGGAAGTGACTGGAAATGCTAAAGTTATGAAATTAACTACCTTAGCTGGATAGGATTCACCGAAAATTGGGATGGTATTAGGATGATAACCTAGATTTATATTAATCATTTAGCTTTGGAGTTATCATTTGAATTGGCTATGAGTAAGCTATTAGAGTAATATGATAACTTGAGACACTTGGGGTTATCTAGGTTATTAATTGAGCCTGCATCATTAGTCCCTTTTGAGGATTTATATTGGAAGCTTGCAGGCTATTATCTTTTAATTAAGTTATGATCTTGAGTGGTACTAAATAGGAGTTACTATTAGGATACAATTAGCTTATTTGGGGGTAGTTGAGCATTAGGAATATTAAAGCTAGTCTTTCATTTGGGTTGGAAAATTAATTAAGTGGCCATCACCTACTTGAATAGGCTGTGTTCTAAATTTGAATAAGTGTTGTACTATTAAATATGAATTAGAAATAGTGATAAATAATATGATTTGCCAAGGTTCATTGTTATATGTGATCACAAATGACGGAGTTCGGGTAAAATATATAATAATAATAATAATAATAATAATAATAATAAATGGTAATATATCTTGAGGAGTTATTCAAAAAGGTTAATATGTGAATTAGGTAATTTTGTGGTACACTAATATTTAGATTTACTAGTAGGTAACCTTGAATGATAGTTTACCACTTTTATTTACATCAATATCATTCACTAGGTGTAGATTCATAGTTAATTGATTGAGAGCTGGTAGGATAGACATGAAGCTAACTTTCCAGACAACGAGCAGTCTACACCATTCACGTAAGAAGATATTAGGAACAAACAATGTCCAATTAGCTTAGTTATTAAGAATAACCTTTAGGGATTTAATAAACAAACTATAGGTTATATTAGATTATAAAAGGTAAGCTGGATAAATTAGAGACTTTGGACAATTGAGAAAATTAATTTGCTATCTTCAGGCTATTAGTACAAAAGTTTATTAGGTTTCGTTTAATAAATTTGTGCTGAGCCAACTAGGTTATAAAAATTACGTCACTTAACCATCCCCACCATCACGGTTCCAGTTTCGTCGCACTACCTTGCCGCGCCACTCGTCAGCTTCATCGAGCTAGGATTAGCGTTTTATTATCTAAATACTTGGTATCATTAAGCAGCCTCCTCATTGATATTCATCATGTTTAGAGCATGATGTCAGCTCCTGTCGAGCTGTAATGGTGCACCAAGGCTGCACCTAATTAGTTCATTGCATTCTTAATTATTAAATGAGCAAACAGCCATGCGAGGTAAATGAACTAGCTGCCAGAGAGCAGCTTAGGGAATTGGAGTTATACACGCAGCAACTTATCTAGTTCACACCTTGCCTTTGGATAAAATCACGCAGGAAGAGACACGTTGGGTTGCGACAATCATCTATCATTAAGTGGAAAATATGAATCAGCAAGATAGAAGTAGGAGGTGCGGGTCTGCATGAAGTGATGTCTTGGGAAGGAAACACGCAGCAGCTTAAGATTGATAAACTTCTGTGCATGTAGGACACGAAGCAGATTAGCATGACACCTATAGTGTAGTTCTCGCTGCTGTCAAATGGTAAGAGAATTAGGATTGATTCAGCATTAAGCTTGCAATATAATTGCTACACGAGGTCATCTTGTAAAGATAAGCTTAAATTGTATGGTCCAATAAGAGCAAAGCCGTAGCAGTAAAAATAAGCAAAAGAGTTTTATGATTCAGCACACTCAACCAAAGAAAAATTAGCTTTATTCTTCTTCCTTTTCACGTGCAAGGCAACAGCAGGTGTAGGTTCTGTTTTTAAATTGCATTATTAATCTCTTATATGCAACTACATGTTGTGCGAATTTGCTTTTCTATTAAAATTGCATTGCCGATTATATAGCATAAGATATATATTGCAGCTTTAACTTTGATAAGTTGGATTTGTTTTGCTGATTATATAGTATAAAATTGCAGCTTTGACTTTTATAAGTTATAAGAATATAATATAGGTATAATATTTCTGATCTTTTAGGATACATGTCTACGAATATAGCAAGATAATCTATTATAACTTGACCTTCAATATGATAAGTTTCAAATTGCATTATTACCCCTTTCATAAGTTTTACATGTAAAATTAGTTGTATAAAATAATTGATGTGCGGGATTCTATTTTAAAAAATATATATATATATATATATATATTTTATTATTTATTCTTTCAATTGAAATACGGGTTTTCTTTTCTTTCAAAATGTTTATTTAATTTATGAAAGTTTATATAGATAGTCTACTTTACTAACCGGACATTTTAAGTGACGATAATGAGTGAAATTGGAAAAGATGTACTACTCAGAATATTACGTACTACAGACTTACTTGCTTTACTTGAGTTATCTAATTTCCCGTTAATATGTTAAACTATTAAATGTACTTTAAACCGGGGACATCCTATTTTGTTGATCCCCATACTATTTGTTGTGTGTTCTATGACAACTTGTGCATGCTTGTGTGCCACTTGTTTGGGGGTTGCAACCTCAGGCACGATAGCTGGAACGAACGCCGGGCAGCATAGGGCTTGTCGGTGCTCCCGTACCTATCGTGGTCCTATTCCCTCTCCCGCTTGGCGATCTCCACCCTTGGGGAGCTGGGTCGTAGATTTTGGATACAATCCAGAGTATCCTCTTGGGAGAAATAAGATGTTATGAGCTTGATCCGGCCGGCCATCTTGAAGACAAACTTTATCCTTTGCAACGTGACTTGTACATGTTATTTGTTGATATACTTGATATGCTTGCATTGCATCATGATTTTCAAAACTCAAAAATGTTTTCAAAAGTACCTTGGATGACTTTCCCGCACTGAGTTCTTTTGAGCTCACGACCCTTTCACCCCCACATTATAGGTACAACTTAGCTCAAAATAGGTTGATATTGTGTGGATACGTGCTCGAAGCTTCTTGCATGTCATGTTTCGACCCAAGATGTAGGAGCTAAAGTTTGTCTGTATTATTCTTGGGTAGAAGGGTAGCTGTGTTGGATTCCTGGTTTGTAATAAAGCCGGGTAGTTCTTAGGTCTTAAATGATGTAATAACTCGTGTACCAAGAATATTATTGATAGCTGGTATTTTTGAAGATTTTTATACTTTAATTCTTATAATTTTATTTACATGAGACCGCAACATTGATAAGCATAGACTCTGACCTAATTTTGAGAAGGGTCGGGTTTGGGTCGTTATAGGCTGGGCCCACAAACCGAGAGCGTAGGGCCTATGACCAGGTCTCCGTCGCTCCGATGCCAATAACTTTTGACCCGTAAAGAGTTATGCGGCGCACAACATACCGTTGGAAAGCTCTCCGAAAGCTCTACGACGGGGGCATCAACCTTGCTATGCTGCGCCTATTTTCGGAGACCAAAATCGAACGTTTTCATCAGTTTTGGGCCACTTTTCTTCTTTTTGCACTGTTTCATCATCTCGGATCGATCGTCGTGAGCTGCGAAAAGGACGACACATAAGGGTTTTGGGGCCTCAACATGATGGGTGCGATCATACCAGCACTAATGCACCGGATCCCATCAGCACTCTGAAGTTAAGCGTGCTTGGGCGAGAGTAGTACTAGGACGGGTGACCCCATGAGAAGTCCTCGAGTTGCACCCCTCTTTTTATTTTGTTTTTTTGCCTCATTCAGGCTTGCCAAGATGCTTTATCTGTCACATTTCTATTATCAAGTCCAACGGAATCTTGGGGAAGACAACTTCGCTTCGCATAGAGGCTGGGCCCGTAAACCGAGGGCGTGGGGCTTGTGACCAGGTCTCCGCCGCTCCGGTGCCCATAACTTTTGATTTGTAAGGAGTTATGCGGTGCACAACATGCCGTTGGAAAGCTCTCCGAGAGCTTTACGACGGGGACAGCAAGCTTGCTTGGCTGCGCCTGTTTTCAGAGCCCAAATCGAACGTTTTCATCAATTTTTGGCCACTTTTCTTCTTTTTGCACAGTTTCATCATCACGGATCGATCGTTGTGAGCCACGAAAAGGACGACACATAAGGGCTTTGCTCCTTCAACATGACGGGTGCGATCATACCGACACTAATGCACTGGATCCATAAGAACTCCGAAGTTAAGCTTGCTTGGGCGAGAATAGTACTAGGATGGGTGACCCCCTGGGAAGTCCTCGTGTTGCACCCCTTTTTTGTTTTGTTTTTTTGCCTCGTTCAGGCTTGCCAAGATGCTTTATCCGTCACATTTCTATTATCGAGTCCCACGGCATCTTGGGCAAGACAACTTCGCTTCGCGTAGAGGCTAGGCCTGCAAACCGGGGGCGTTGGGCATGTGACCAGGTCTCTACCGCTCCGGTGCCCATAACTTTTGCTCCGTAAGGAGTTATGCGGCGCACAGCATACCGTTGGAAAGCTCTCTGAGAGCTCTACGACAAAGGTAGCAAGCCTGCTCGGTTTCGCCAATTTTCGGAGCCCAAAATTGAACGTTTTCATCAGTTTTGGGCCAATTTTCTTCTTTTTGCACTGTTTTATTATCCCGTATCGATCGTCGTGAGCTGCGAAAAGGACGACGCATAAGGACTTTGCCCCCTCAACATGACAGGTGCGATCATACCAGCTCTAATGCACCGGATCTCATCAGAACTCCGAAGTTAAGCGTGCTTGGGCGAGAGTAGTACAAGGATGGGTGACCCCCTAGTAAGTCCTCGTGTTGCACCCCCTTTTTGTAATTTTTTTTGCCCCGTTCAGGCTTGCCAAGATGCTTTATCTGTCACATTTCTATTATCGAGTCCCACGGCATCATGGGCAAGACAACTTCGCTTCGCGTAGAGGCTGGGCCCGCAAACTGAGGGCGTGGGGCCTGTGACCAGGTCTCCGTCGTTCCGTGCCCATAACTTTTGATCTGTAAAGAGTTATACGGCGCACAACGTACCATTGGAAAGCTCTCTGAGAGCTCTACGACGGGGGTAGAAAGCCTGCTCAGCTGCGGCTGTTTTCAGAGACTAAAATCTAATGTTTTCATCAGTTTTGGGCTACTTTTCTTCTTTTTGCACTGTTTCATCGTCCCGGATCGATCGTCGTGAGCCGCGAAAAGGACGACACATAAGGGCTTTGCACTCTCAACATGATGGGTGTGATCATACCAGCACAAATACACCAGATCCCATCAGAACTCTGAAGTTTAGCATGTTTGGGCGAGGGTAGTACTAGGACGGGTGACCACCTGGGGAGTCCTCGGGTTGCACCCTCCTTTTTGTTTTGTTTTTTTACCCCGTTCAGGCTTGCCAAGCTGCTTTATCCGTCACATTTCGATTATCGAGTCCCACGGCATCTTGGGCAAGACAACTTTTGTCACGCCCCAACTCGACCCCACCTATAATCAGCCAAGACGCAACGGAATTTCGGCAGTATAACGACAGTAATTAAGACACTGAGGCTCTAAACCAACCTCTAAAAATATCATACAATCAAACTCCTCAACCAAACGACAATCAATTCCTCAATACTATTAACAACATACAACATAACCATATTATACAATAATCATTCTTAGACAATCCATTCATAGTTATACGCCTCCATTCCAAAATAATACCTTAACTTTAACATACATATCAAAATAGATTATAAACCAACTTAGTAATCTAAACAAGGTCAAAAGAAGACTACTAAACCATAATACATAAGTCTTTATACTAAGGTAGGTTTTACAATACATCATATTACAATAACTATAAACAATCTCATGGCAAAGACTCCTGCACATAAGACTCATCCACGTAAGGCACATTTTCCCCTTATGGAGGCACGTACCCGTAATCTTGCTCAAGGACACCTGTATGCATGCAATAATAGAGAGTGAGCTCATATAAAACAAGCTCAGCGAGGATTCAATAGATCTCTAACAATATTTACTATACTCCTTGGAAATGATCCTTTGAGCAAGTAAACACACAAATAAACATCAATAACAATATAAACACATAACTATAATGACCAATCAATAAAGGATACTCAAATTGGTGTAGCTCCAAACGCCATCACGATCTCAACCATTCTTCTTATAACTCCCCATTACTCACGCACTCGAGGTACCTCACTAGCCTCGCCCTCCATGACACCTCCGTCATGCGAGGTGGAGGTAGTCTCTTGTAGTCATGCCGTTATCAACCCGACAGCCCGATGCTGCCCGAGAGGTGGCACACACATACCAAGACTCAACAATAATAATAAACATCATTCACAGGAGGACAATCTAGCAGAATTGCCTATCTCCCGGTTCATCAATCATCAATCAATAATCATCAATTTTCATCAATATAACATCAAGTAATTAATTATACAACAAACAACTAAGTTAGATGACAAAGTAGGCCATCCAACTTAACATGCATGAAACACGTAATCTAACCCTAGTCTAACCATTAACAACTCACAATTCAATAACTCAAATACCACCAAATCAACTAAAGGCTCAATTCAATAATTTAAAGAAAGACAACATAAACTTCAAATAATCATATCTTACATTCTACTAATCCAAACAACTCCAAATCAGTTTCAAACACTCACCCATTCAATCAACTACATTAACCCTTTTGGAAACCAACCAAGACACATCAAAATCAAGCACAACAATCCTAAAACCTCGATGCGCCTAGGCTGAAATTTTTGGATTTTCACCCAAACATCGCAATCGAAAATTCGGCATTATAACGGCGCTACCACGTAATTAATAAACTTTTAAAAATCGACGGCAATCAATTCTAACAACAACAACTCAAGATATTCATCAAATGACCAATCTATCAACTTTAAATATCCGAAAATAAATAATTTCACTACAATGGTTCAAATCTTGTAGTAATACACATAAACGATCCCTAGAATGCGCTGAGCAATAATATAGCTTCAAATTAACATTCTAACGGTTCAATAATCGATTATATGCAAAAACATAAAAAATGACTTTTGATATCTAGAATTTTTCTCTCACCTTTGATGCAATATAAGCCTAGATATGCGTGCAATGCGTGCCCAACAAGCGGAATCCAACTTGACAAGAAAATCTACGAAAAAAAACTAGGTTTTTCTATGAAAAATTGCTTTGAAAACTTGAAGAAAAGCTTTGTTTTTCCTCTCTATGGCTCTCGGCCATGTATGTGTCTTTTGAGTATGTTTTGTGTTGTGTTTTGTGTGTGTTGATGAAATATTATGCATATAACGTTTGGTCAAATAAAATAAAAGAAAGTCAAAGTTAGTTTTTAGTCCTTTAATAGTTTTTCTAGTCTTTTAATTCATTTCTTGAGTATTTCTTGTTCAACTATTAATTTAACACTTAAACTAATTCTAGACTTTATATTTTAGGTGACAAAGAATGTTACATTAAAACGGTTTCACCCGAATCGGCTTAAAACTCATTTTCTTGCAAAAGAAAGTGTAAAAATCTTTAAAATTTCAAAACCGATTCCAAATCCGTTTTAATCAAACACGGGTCTATTAATACTCGAGGACTAGGTTTTAAAACGTTTAAAACATCCCTGTAAAAATTTTAGCGGACAGGTCTTCAAAAATACTATTTACCAAAACTGACGATAAAATTTCTGATTCCGTTTTTGATAAAAAATTTCATGAATGCACACTTAGCATGTATTAGGAGTATTAATCACAGAATTATCACATTCTAAGTCATATAGCACATAAAAAGGTCAATTCACGCAAATCGAGATAAAGCAAAATATGGGGTCTTACATTCTCCCCCCTTAAAGAAATTTCGTCCCCGAAATTCTTACTTGCGGAACGGAAAAGATCTAGATACTGCTGCTGCATCCGATCTCGCCTCTCCCAAGTAGCTTCCTCGATACCATGATGCATCCACAACACCTTAACCATCGGAATCTTCTTCGACCTCAACTCTCGTTCCATCTGATCAAGAATTCGAATCGGCCGCTTGTCATAAGTCAGATTCTCACGAAGCTGTAATGGCACTGGCTCGAGAATATGAGAAGGATCCAGATTACATTTTCACAAATTAGACACGTGAAATACATCATGGACATTAGAGAAATTCTCCGGCAAAGCCAACCGATATGCCAACTTACCCACTCTGCCAGTAATCTCAAACGGCCCCACAAACCTTGGACTTAGCTTACCACCTTCACCATAACGAGCAAATCCCTTACGAGGAGACAATCTCAAGAAAACTAGATCTCCGATTACAAACTCCAAATCCCGACGACGCTTATCAGCATAACTCTTGAATCTGCTCTGTGCCGTAAGCATTCTCTGCCTGATCAACTGAACATTCTTGATCTTCTCTAGAAGCTCTGGCATAATAGTCGGATCAATAGTCTTCATCTCCCCTACCTCGTCCTAATACAAAGGTGAACGACACTTACGACTGTAAAGAGCTGCAAAAGGTGTCATCCCAATAGTAGCTTGATAACTATTGTTATAGGCAAACTCGGCAAGTGGTAGATGTTTCTCCCAATTCTTCCCGAAGTCCAGAACACAAGCCCTAAGCATATCTTCCAGAATCTAAATAGTCCTCTCAGACTGACCGTCGGTCTGTGGATGATACGCTGTACTGAAGTTAAGCTGAGTACCCAAAGTCTCCTAAAGTTTCTCCCACAAACAAGAAGTAAATCGAAGATCTTGATCCGGGACAATACTAGATGGAATGCCGTGAAGTCTAACAATCTGATCCAAATAAAGATCCGTCAACTTTGCAACTTCATCTCCCATCCGCATCGAAATAAAGTGAGATGTCTTCGTCAAATGATCCACGACAACCCAAACTACATCATTACCTCTCGGTGTTCTAGGCAAACCAGTGACGAAGTCCATCGTAATATGCTCCCATTTCCACTGTGGTATAGCCAACTGCTGAAGCAAACCTGCAGGTCGTTGATGCTCGGCTTTCACTCGCTGACAAGTCAAACATCTAGACACGAACTGAGCAACTTTTCTCTTCATATTATTCCACCAATAGTGTTGCTTCAAGTCCCGATACATTTTGGTTCCACTAGGATGAATAGTATACTTAGAATTATAAGCCTCTTCCAGAATACCTCGCCTCAAACCCGGTTCATCGGGAACACAACCCCTGTTCTGAAACCGAAGAATACCATCCTCATGCACTTTGAAGTCAGACTGATCATCCGTGATCTGATCCTTGATCTTCTGAAGTTTAACATCAAGTTGCTGAGCTTCTCTAATCTGAGACAACAATAAAGTCTGAATACGGAGATGTGAACACATCACCCCAACCTTAGTCAACTTCGGTCTCCAATAAGTGAATTCCTCAAGAACCTCCCATTTCTTGACAGCCAAACAGGAAACACTCGCCTTACGGCTAAGAGCGTCTGCCACAACATTTGCCTTCCCAGGCAGATAGCTGATAGAACAATTATAATCTCCAAGAAGTTCCATCCACCTCCGCTGACGCATATTCAACTCATTCTGTGAGAATAAATACTTAAGACTCTTATGATCAGCGAAAATCTCGAACTTACTGCCCCACAGATAATGACGCCACTTTTTCAGTGAGAAAACAATAGATGCCAACTCAAGATCATGAGTCGGATAATTCACCTCATAAGGTTTCAACTTTCTAGAAGCATAGGCAATAACCCGACCATTCTGCATAAGAACACATCCTAAGCCCTCCTTGGATGCATCGCTGTAAATGACCATATTATCGGTCCCCTCTGGTAGAGCAAGTACTGGAGCAGTAGTCAATCTCTTTTTCAATTCCTGAAACCCACTCTCACATTTCTCATCCCAAACCAAGCTAGTCTGTTTCTGAGTTAACTTAGAAAGTGGTCTGGCAATCTTCGAAAAGTCCTTGACAAACCTACGGTAATAACCCGCCAAGCCAAGAAAGCTATGAAGCTCCGAAACATTCTTCGGACGTTTCCAAGACATCACCGATTCAATCTTAGTGAGATCTACAAAAATACCGCTCTGTGTGATAACATGACCAAGAAAAGATATGCGTTGCAGCGAAAATTCACATTTGCTGAATTTCGCAAACAACTGATGCTCCTGCAACATTTGTAAGACAAGTCGTAGATGTTGCTCGTGCTCCAATTCAGACATAGAATAAACCAAGATATCGTCAATAAAGATCACCACGAACTGGTCCAAGTATGGCTGAAAAACCCGATGCATAAGGTCCATAAATGCTGCCAGTGCATTAGTTAATCCAAAGGGCATAACTACAAACTCATAATGCCCGTACCGAGTCCTGAAGGCAGACTTCAGAACATCCTCCGTGCGAATCCGAAGTTGATAATACCCTTGCCTCAAGTCAAACTTAGAGTAGACTTTGGCTCCCTGAAGTTGATCAAACAACTCGTCAATCAGTGGCAAAGGATACTTGTTCTTGATGGTCACTTGATTCAAACCACGATAATCAATACACAATCTCAAGGTACCATCATTCTTCTTCACAAATAAAACAGGTGCTCCCCACGGTGAAGAACTCTGCTGAATGAAACCCTTCTCTATTAACTCCTGCAATTGAGTCTTCAGCTTCTTCAACTCATCTGGTGTCATCCGGTACGCTGATTTTGAAATAGGTTGAGTACTGGGAATAAGATTAATCACAAACTCCACATCTCTCTCTGGCGGTAACCCTGGCAACTTCTCGGGAAATATATTGCGATATTCCCGAATAATAGGAACTTCCTCCAGCTGTAGCTTATCAGATGGCTTGTTGATCAAATAAGCTAGATAACCCAAACACCCCTTACTCACCAACTTAACGGCTTTAGTTGCTAAGATAACAAAACTCGTCTTAGCACCCCGATTCCCTACTACCTCAACTACTGGTTGATCTGGCAAACGAAACTGTATTACCTTTGTTCTACAGTTCAACTGGGCATCATACTTAGAAAGTCAATCCATACCCAAGATAACATCATACCTCTAGATAGGAAATAAGATAAGGTCCGAAGGAAAATTATACCCTTTAACATGTATTATACAATCCTTACAAACTAGGCCAGTCACATACTTATCAGTCAAAGAGGTACTAATCTCAACCACATAAGGCAGTCTTTCAGGTTGCACATTAACACGTTGCACACAAACAGGAGTAATGAAAGAATACGTAACACCAGAATCAATCAACACTTTAACAAGTTGATCAAGTATAAGGAAGTTACATTCCACAACTACAGTCTCCTCAGGCATCTCCTCCAAGTCAACTGCGTAGGCCCGAGCCTGAACCCGATGCTGCTGAGGTGCACTGCCCGTAGGTCTACCCTGATAACCCTGAGTCGTTGCCTGACTCTCAGTCCTCTGATTCCTAGGGCAATCCCTCACCCTATGCTGATTGCTACCGCAACCTAAACAAGCCCCTGACTTCACCTTGCAGTCGGCCTCCACATGGCCCTGGCGCTTGCAGTAAGTACACTGTGGTGATGATGCACTGACACTGCCCCTAGAAGAACCAGAAGCTGAAGAAGCAGCTGTACCAGCCTGCTACTGAGGTCTAACAAAACTAGGCCTGTATTGACACTGAGACTGGGCTAGCCTATACTGGGACTGAACCTGATAGGACCCCTGCTGAAATTGCAGTTGATAATAACTCTACTGACCCTGCGGTCTGTAAGAACCCTGCTGAGCTGGCAGCCTGTACGTACCCTGCTGTACGGGAGGCCTATACACTCCCTGCTGACCCTGCGGCTGAAATGGCTTCTTGCTAGGCTGGCTAGATACAATCTCTTCCCTCTTTCTCTTCTCCAGTCTAGAAGCTGCATCAAAGGCCTCTGTAAGTATATCATACCAATTCAGGGCCATCGCATCCTGAATCTCGGGCCTCAACCCCAACATGAATCTATGAGTCTTACGTTCCTCGTCAGCTACATACTCTGATGCATACCGGGATAACCTAGTGAAAGTGGCCTCATATTGAGCCACTGAAGCATCTCCCTGCACTAGGGCTAGACACTCTGCCTCTCTCCGCTCCCTCGCAATCCTCGGGATATACTTTGCCCGGAAAGCTAACAGAAAGGTACCCCAAACATACAGAATACCCTGAGTCACCCAGCTAGTTCTCACCATGCGCCACCATTCTTCTGCCTCATCATCCAGCAAGTACACGGCAAAGGTGACCTTCTGCTCATCGGTATAATCAAGAGGGTCAAAAATCTTCTCCACCTTACTAATCCACGCCTCAGCTTTCCTATCATCCGGCTCCCCCTGAAACCGAGGTGGATAATACCTTAAAAACTTTTTCAGTGTACCACACCCGTGGTACCTACCTTGTACGTTCAATAAGTGATTCTGCAATGCCTGAGTTTGGGCAGCCTGCCCTGCCAGTAACTGTGCCTGCCCGGCCGTGATCTCGGTTAACCTATCAAAAGCTGCTCCGAAGCAATCATCATCCCTAACTTGGCCTGGTGCCACATTTCTCGGAAACTCGTCAGTCACCTCAAGCCTACCTCTGGTCCTCGGTCCACCCGTCATTCTACTAATCAAAGAGTTAGCACATGTTATATCACATTAACAAACTATGAACAACTATTAACACATAAACAACAAACTCATATACAGCACATAAATCACTTAAGTATCAATCACATAAACAAATTAGTCACATAATCACATAAGCACTAAATCACATAATCACTTAATCACTTAGCCATATTGACACATAGTTCACTTTTCTTTCACTTCATACATACTTTCATGCTAAGACCATTACCCACAATCCGAGAATACCCCGGCTGACAGCTAACATGTGCTCTGATACCACTTAAATGTCACGCCCCAACTCGACCCCACCTATAATCAGTTAGGACGCAACGAAATTTTGGCAGTATAGCGACAATAATTAAGACACCGAGGCTTTAAACCAACCTCTAAAAACATCATACAATCAAACTCCTCAACCAAACGACAATCAATTCCTCAATACCATTAACAACATACAACATAACCATATTATACAATAATCATTCTTAGACAATCCATTCATAGTTATACGCCTCCGTTCCAACATAATACCTTAACTTTAACATATATATCAAAATAGATTATAAACCAACTTAGTAATCTAAACAAGGTCAAAAGAAGACTACTAAACCATAATACATAAGTCTTTATACTAAGGTAGGTTTTACAATACATCATATTACAATAACTATAAACAATCTCATGGCAAAGACTCCGGCACATAATACTCATCCACGTAAGGCACATTTTCCCCTTCTAGAGGCACGTACCCGTAATCTTGCTCAAGGACACCTGTATGCATGCAATAATAGAGTGTGAGCTTATATAAAACAAGCTCAGCGAGGATCCGATAAATCTCTAACAATATTTACTATACTCCTTGGAAATGATCCTTTGAGCAAGTAAACACACAAATAAACATCAATAACAATATAAACACATAACTATAATGACCAATCAATAAAGGATACTCAAATTGGTGTAGCTCCAAATGCCATCAATCTCAACCATTCTTCTTATAACTCCCCATTACTCACGTACCCGAGGTACCTCACTAGCCTCGCCCTCCATGATACCTCCGTCATGCGAGGTGGAGGTAGTCTCTGTTAGTCATGCCGTTATCAACCCGACAGCCTGATGTTGCCTGAGAGGTGGCACACACATACCAAGACTCAACAATAATAATAAACATCGTTCACAGGAGGACAATCTAGCAGTATTTCCTATCTCCCGGTTCATCAATGATCAATCAATAATCATCAATAATCATCAATTTTCATCAATATAACATCAATATAACATCAAGTAATTAATTAAACAACAAACAACTAAGTTAGATGACAAAGTAGGTCATCCAACTTAATATGCATGAAACACGTAATCTAACCCTAGTCTAACCATTAACAACTCACAATTCAATCACTCAAATACCACCCAATCAACTAAAGACTCAATTCAACAATTTAAAGAAAGACAACCTAAAGTTCAAATAATCATATCTTACATTCTACTAATCCAAACAACTCCAAATCAGTTTCAAACACTCACCCATTCAATTAACTACATTAACCCTCTCGGAAACCAACCAAGACACATCAAAATCAAGACTAACAACCCTAAAACCTCGATGCACCTAGGCTGAAATTTCTGAATTTTCACCCAAACATCGCAATCGAAAATTCGGCATTATAACAACACTACCACGTAATTAACAAACTTTTAGAAATCGACGGCAATCGATTCCAACAACAACAACTCAAGATATTCATCAAATGGCCAATCTATCAACTTTAAATACCCGAAAATAAATAATTTTGCTACAATGGTTCAAATCTCGTAGTAATACACATAAACGATCCCTAGCATGCGCTGAGCAATAATATAACTTCAAATTAACATTCTAACGGTTCAATAATCGATTATATCCAAAAACATAAAAAATGACTTTTGAGATCTAGAATTTTTCTCTCATCTTTGATGCGATACAAGCCTAGATATGCATGCAATGCGTGCCCAACAAGTGGAATCCAACTCGGTACGAAAACCAACGAACAAAAACTAGGCTTTTCTATGAAAAATTGCTTTGAAAACTTGAAGAAAAGCTTTGTTTTTCCTCTCTATTGCTCTCGGCCATGTATGTGTCTTTTGAGTATGTTTTGTGTTGTGTTTTGTGTGTGTTGATGAAATATTATGCATATAAGGCTTGGTCAAATAAAATAAAAGAAAGTCAAAGTTAGTTTTTAGTCCTTTAATTGTTTTTCTAGTCTTTTAATTCATTTCTTGAGTATTTCTTGTTAAACTAATTCTAGACATTATATTTTAGTTGACAAAGAATGTTACATAAAAATAGTTTCACCCGAATCGGCTTAAAACTCGTTTTCTTCCAAAAGAAAGTGTAAAAATCTTTAAAATTTCAAAATCGATTCCAAATCCGTTTTAATCAAACACGGGTCTATTAATACTCAAGGACTAGGTTTTAAAGCGTTTAAAACACCTCTGTAAAAATTTTAGCGGACAGGTGTTTAAAAATACTATTCACCAAAACTGACGATAAAATTTCTGATTCCGTTTTTTATGAAAATTTCATGAATGCACACTTAGCATGTATTAGGAGTATTAATCATAGAATTATCACATTCTAAGTCATATAGCACATAAACAGGTCAATTCACGCAAAATGAGATAAAGCACGCAAATCGAGATAAAGCAAAATATAGGGTCTCACAACTTCGCTTTGGGAAGAGGTTGGGCCCGCAAACCGAGGGCGCGGGGTCTGTGACCAGGTCTCCGTCGTTCTGGTGCCCATAACTTTTGATCCGTAACAAGTTATGCGGCACACAGCATACCGTTGGAAAGCCCTCCCAAAGCTCTACGACGGGGGCAGCAAGCCTGCTCAATTGTGTCAATTTTCAGAGACTAAAATCTAACATTTTCATCAGTTTTGGGCCACTTTCCTTCTTTTTGTATTGTTTCTTTATCCCGGATCGATCGTCGTGAGCTGCGAAAATGACGACACATAAGGGCTTTGCGCCCTCAACATGACGGGTGCGATCATACCAGCACAAATGAACCAGATCCCATCAGAACTCTAAAGTTAAGAATGCTTGGGCGAGAGTAGTACTAGGACAGGTGACCCCCTGGGAAGTCCTCGGGTTGCACCCTCCTTTTTGTTTTGTTTTTTTGCCCCGTTCAGGCTTGCCAAGATGCTTTATCCGACACATTTCTATTATCGAGTCCCACAGCATCTTGGGCAAGACAACTTTGTTTCACGTAGAGGCTGGGCCCGCAAATCAAGGGCGTGGGCTTGTGACCAGGTTTCCGCCGCTCCGATGCCCATAACTTTTGATTCGTAAAGAGTTATGCGGCGCACAACATACCGTTGGAAAGCTCTCCGAGAGCTCTACGACGGGGGCATTAAGCCTGCTCGGTTGTGCCTGATTTTGGAGCACAAAATAGAATATTTTCATTAGTTTCGGTCCACTTTTCTTCTTTTTGCACTGTTTCATCGTGCCGGATCGATCGTCGTGAGCCACAAAAAGGACGACACGTAAGGGCTTTGCACCGTCAACATGACGGGTGCGATCATACCAGCACAAATGCACCCTTTTTGTTTCATTTTTTTGCCCCATTCAGGCCTGCCAAGATGCTTTATCCGATATATTTCTATTATCAAGTGTCACGGCATCTTGGGCAAGACAAATTCGCTACGCATAGAGGCTGGGCCCACAAACCGAGGGCTGGGGCTTGTGACCAGGTCTCCGTCGCTCCGGTGCCCATAACTTTTGATCCGTATAGAGTTATGAGGCGCACAACATACCGTTGGAAAGCTCTCCAAGAGCTCTACGACGAGGGCAGCAAGCCTGCTCGGCTGCACCTATTTTCGTAGCCCAAAATCGAACGTTTTCATCAATTTTGGGTCATTTTTCTTCTTTTTGCACTGTTTCATGTCCCAGATCAATTGTCATAGGCCGCGAAAAGGATGACACATAATGGCTTTGCACCCTCAACATGACTGGTGCGATCATACCAGTACTAATGCACCGTATCCCATCAGAACTTTGAATTTAAGCGTGCTTGGGTGAGTGTACTACTAGGACGGGTGACCCCTTGGGAAGTCCTCGGGTTGCACCCCCTTTTTTGTTTTGTTTTTTTGCCCCGTTCAGGCTTCCCAAGATGTTTTATCTATCACATTTCTATTATCGAGTCCCACGACATCTTGGGCAAGACAACTTCGTTTCGCGTAGAGGTTGGGACTGCAAACCGATAGTGCTGGGCTTGTGACTAGGTCTGCGTCATTCCGTTGCCCACAACTTTGGATCTTTAAGGTGTTATGCGGCGCACAGCATACCGTTGAAAAGCTCTCCGAGAGCTCTACGATGGGGGCAACAAGCCAACTTTGTAGCTCTAGTTTTTGGTGCCCAAAATCGAACGTTTTCATCAGTTTTGGGCCACTTTTCTTCTTTTTGCACTATTTTATTGTCCTAGATCGATCGTCGTGAGCCACGAAAAAGACGACACATAAGGGCTTTGCGCCCTCAATGTGGTGGGTACAATCATACCAGCACTAATGCACCATATCCCATCAAAACTATGAAGTTAAGCGTGCTTGGGCGAGAGTAGTACTCGGATAGGTGACCCCCTGGGAAGTCCTCATGTTGCACCTCCTTTTTGTTTTGTTTTTTTGCCCCGTTCAGGCTTGCCAAGATGCTTTATCCGTCACATTTCTATTATCGAGTCCCACGACATCTTGGGCAAGACAACTTCGCTTCGTGTAGAGGTTGGGCCTGCAAACCGAAGGCGTGGGGCATGTGACCAAGACTCCGCCGCTCCGGTGCACATAACTTTTGATTCGTAAGGAGTTTTGCAGCACACAACATACCGTTGGAAAGCTGAACAATAGCTCTACGATAGGGGCAGCAAGCCTGCTCATCTCCACCTATTTTCGGAGTCCAAAATTGAATATTTTCATCTGTTTTGGTCTAATTTTCTTCTTTTTGCACTATTTTATTATCCCGGATCGATCGTCGTGAGCCGCGAAAAAGATAACACAAAAGGGCTCTGCGCCCTCAACATGATGGGTGCGATCATACCAGTACAAATGCACCAAATCTTATCAGAACTCTGAAGTTAAGCATGCTTGGACGAGAGTAGTACTAGGACGCGTGACCCCCTAGGCAGTCCTCGAGTTGCACCCCCCTTTTTGTTTTGTTTTTTTGCCCCATTCAGGCTTCCCAAGATGCTTTATCAGTCACATTTCGATTATCGAGTCCCACGACAACTTGGGCAAGACAACTTCGCTCCGCGTAGAGGCTGGGCCCACAAACCGAGGGCGTGGGGCATGTGACCAGGTCTCCGCCGCTCCTGTGCTCTTAACTTTTGATCCGTAAGGAGTTATGCGGCGCACAACATACCGTTGGAAAGCTCTCCGAGAGCGCTATGTCAGGGGAAGCAAGCCTACTCGGTACCGCCTATTTTCGAAGCCCAAAATTGAACATTTTCATCAGTTTTGGGTTAATTTTCATCCTTTTGCACTGTTTTATTGTCCCGGATCGATCGTCTTGAGCCGCGAAAAGGACGACACATAAGGCTTTGTGCCCTCAACATGACAGGTGCAATCATACCAGCACTAATGCATCGGGTCCCATCAGAACTCCGAAGTTAAGCGTGCTTGGGCGAGAGTAGTACTAGGATGGGTAACTCCTGGGAAGTCCTCGTGTTGCACCCCTTTTTTTGTTTTATTTTTTTGCCCCGTTCGGGCTTGCCAAGATGCTTTATCTGTCACATTTATATTATCGATTCTCACGGCATCTTGGGCAGGACAACTTCGCTTCGTGTAGAGGCAAGGCCCACAAACCAAGGGCGTAGGGCCTGTGACCAGGTCTCCGTCGTTCTGGTGCCCATAACTTTTGATCTGTAAAGAGTTATGCGGCGCACAACATATTGTTGGAAAGCTCTCTGAGAGCTCTACGACGGGGGCAGCAAGCCTGCTCAGTTGTGCCTATTTTTGAAGACTAAAATCGAACGTTTTTATCAATTTTGGGCTACTTTTCTTCTTTCTGCACTGTTTCATCGTCTTGGATCGATCATCGTGAGCCGCAAAAAGGAAGACACATAAGGGCTTTGCGCCCTCAACATGACGGGTGCGATCATACCAGCACTAAAGCATAAGAGCCCATCATAACTCTGAAGTTAAGCGTGCTTGGGCGAGAGTAGTACTAGGATGGGTGATCCCCTAGGAAGCCCTCGAGTTGTACCCCCCCTTTTCGTTTTGTTTTTTTGCCCCATTCAGGCTTGCCAAGATGCTTTATCCGTCACATTTAGATTATCGAGTCCCACGGCATCTTGGGCAAGACAACTTCGCTTCGCGTAGAGGCTGGGCCTGCAAACCGAGGGCGTGGGGCATGGGACCAGATCTCTGCCGCACCGATGCCCATAACTTTTGATCCGTAAGGAGTTATGTAGCGCACAACATACCGTTGGAAAGCTCTTTGAGAGCTCTACGACAAGGGAAACAAGCCTGCTCAGCTCCGCCTATTTTCGGAACCCAAAATTGAACTTTTTCATAAGTTTTTGGTCAATTTTCTTCTTTTTGCACTGTTTTATTGTCACGGATTGATCGTCTTGAGCCGCAAAAAGGACGATACATAAGGCTTTGCACCCTCAACATGACGGGTGTGATGATACCAGCACTAATCCATTGGATCCTATCAGAACTCTGAAGTTTAGCGTGCTTGGGCAAGAGTAGTACTAGGATGGGTGACCCCCTGGGAAGTCCTCGGGTGGCACCTCCCTTTTTGTTTTGTTTTTTTGCCCTGTTCAGGCTTGCCAAGATGCTTTATCCGTCACATTTCTATTATCGAGTCCCACGGCATCTTGGGCAAGACAACTTCGCTTCGCGTAGAGGCTGGGACCGCAAACCGAGGGTATGGGGCCTGTGACCAGGTCTCCGTCGTTCCGGTGCCCATAACTTTTGACCCGTAAGGAGTTATGTGGTGCACAACATACCGTTGGAAAGCTCTCCGAGAGGTCTATTACGGGGGCAATAAGCCTGCTCGGCTGCGCCTATTTTTTATGCCCAAAATTGAATGTTTTCATTAGATTTGGGCCACTTTTCATCTTTTTGCATTGTTTCATCGTCCTAGATCGATCGTCGTGAGCTGTGAAAAGGACGACACATAAGGGCTTTGCACCCTCAATATGACGGGTGCGATCATACCAGCACTAATGCACTGGATCCCATCAGAACTCTAAAGTTAAGCGTGCTTGGGCGAGAGTAGTACTAGGACAGGTGACCCCCTAGGAAGTCCTCGGGTTGTACCCCCCTTTTTGTTTTGTTATTTTGCCCCGTTCAGGCTTGCCATGATGCTTTATCCGTCACATTTCTATTATCGAGTCCCACGGCATCATGGGCAAGAGAACTTACCTTCGTGTAGAGGCTGGCCCCGCAAACCGAGGGCGTGGGGATTGTGACCAGGTCTCCGCCGCTCCAGTGCCCATAACTTTTGATCCGTAAGTAGTTATGCGGCACACAGCATACCGTTTGAAAGTTCTCCGAGAGCTCTACGATGGGTGTAGCAAGCCAACTTGGCTGCACCTGTTTTCGGAGCCCAAAATTGACTATTTTCATAAGCTTTGGGCCACTATTCTTCTTTTTGCACGGTTTCATTATCCTGGATCGATATTTTTGAGCCGCGAAAACGACGACACATAAGGGCTTTGCGCCCTTAACATGACGGGTGCGATCGTACCAACACTAATGCTCTGGATCCCATCAGAACTCTGAAGTTAAGCGTGCTTGTGCGAAAGTAGTACTAGGACGGGGGACCCCCTAGGAAGTCCTCGAGTTGCACCACCCTTTTTGTTTTGTTTATTTGCCCCATTCAGGCTTGCCAAGATGCTTTATCCATCACATTTTTTTTATCGAGTCCAACGACATCTTGGGTAAGACAACTTCACTTCGCGTAGAGGCTGGGCCCGCTAGCCGAGGGCATGGGGCTCGTGACCAGGTCTTCGCCTCTCCGGTGCCCATAACTTTTGATCTGTAAGGAGTTATGCGGCGCATCGCATACCGGTAGAAAGCTCTCTGAGAGCTCTACGACAGAGGCAGCAAGCCTGCTCAGCTCCGCCTATTTTTGGAGCCCAAAATTGTACATTTTCATCAGTTTTGGGCCAATTTTCTACTTTTTGCATTGTTTTATTGTCCCAGATCGATCGTCTTGGGCCGCGAAAAGGACGACACATAAGACTTTGCGCCATCATCATGACGGGTGCAATCATACCAGCACTAATGCACCGGATCCCATCAGAACTCTGAAGTTAAGCATGCTTGGGCGATAGTAGTACTAGGATGGGTGACCCCTTGGGAAGTCCTCGAGTTGCACCATACTTTTTGTTGTCTTTATACCCCATTCAGGCTTGCCAAGATGCTTTATCCATCACATTTCTATTATCGAGTTCCACGGCATCTTGGGCAAAACAACTTCGTTTCGCGTAGAGGCTGGGCTCGCAAACCGAGGGTGTGGGGCTTTTGACCAGGTCTCTGCCTCTCCGGTGCCCATAACTTTTGATCCATAAGGAGTTATGCGACGCACAACATACCATTAGAAAGCTCTCTGAGAACTATAAGACAGAGGCAGCAAGCCTACTCGTCTCCGCCTGTTTTTGGAGCCAAAAATTGAACATTTTCATCAGTTTTGGGCCAATTTTCTTCTTTTTGCACTGTTTTATTTTCCCGGATCCATTGTCTTGAGCTGCGAAAAGGACGACACATAAGGCTTTGCGCCCTTAACATGACGAGTGCAATCATACCAGCACTAATACATCGGATCCCATCAGAATTCCAAAGTGAAGCGTGCTTGGGCGAGAGTAGTACTAGGATCGGTAACCCCCTGGGAAGTCCTCGTGTTACACTCCCATTTTTGTTTTATTTTTTTGCCCCGTTCAGGCTTGCCAAGATGTTTTATCTGTCACATTTCTATTATCGAGTCCCACGGCATCTTGAGCAAGACAACTTCGCTTCGCGTAGAGATTGGGCCCACAAACTGAGGGTGTGGGGCCTGTGACCAGGTCTCCGTCATTCCGGCTGTGCGTGTTTTTGAAGCCCAAATTTGAATGTTTTGATCAATTTTGGGCTACTTTTCTACTTTTTGCACTGTTTCATCGTCCCGGATCGATAGTCGTGAGCCGCGAAAGGGAAGACACATAAGGGGTTTGTACCCAAAATATGACGGGTGCGATCACACCAACTCTAATGCACTAGATCCCATTAGAACTCTGAAGTTAAGCGTGCTTGTGCAAGAGTAGTACTGGGACGAGTGACCGCCTAGGAAGTCCTCGAGTTGCACCCACCTTTTTGTTTTGTTTTTTTGCCTCATTCAGGCGTGCCAAGATGCTTTATCCATCACATTTCTATTATCGAGTCCCACGGTATCATGGGCAAGACAACTTCGCTTAGCGTAGAGGTTGGGCTCGCAAACCGAGGACGTGGGTCCTGTGACCAGGTATTCGCCGTTCTGGTGCCCATAACTTTTGATCCATAAGGAGTTATGCAGTGCACAGCATACCGTTCGAAAGCTCTTCGAGAGCTCTATGTCAGAGGCAGCAAGCCTGCTAGGCTGTGCCTATTTTCGGAGTCTAAAATTGAACGTTTCATCAGTTTTGTGACACTTTTCTTCTCTTTGCACCATTTCATCCTCCCGGATAGATCGTCTTGAGCTGAGAAAAGGATGACACATAAGGGCTTTGCACACTCAAATGATAGGTGAGATCATACCAGCACTAATGCATCGTATCCCATCAGAACTCCGAAGTTAAGTGTGCTTGGGCAAGAGTAGTACTACGATAGGTGACCCCCTGGGAAGTCCTCGTGTTGCAGCCCGCTTTTTGTTTTATTTTTTTGCCCCGTTCAGGCTTCCCAAGATGCTTTATCCGTCACATTTCTATTATCGAGTCCCACGACATCTTGGGCAAGACAACTTCGCTTCATGTAGAGGCTGGGCCCACAAACCGAGGGCGTGGGTCTTGTGACTAGGTATCTGTCGCTCCGGCGCCTATAAATTTTGATCCGTAAGGAGTTATGCTATGCACAACATACCATTGGAAAGCTCTCCGAAAGCTCTACGACGGGGTCATCAAGCCTGCTCGGCTGTGCCTGTTTTCGTAGCCCTCAATCGAACGTTTTCATCAATTTTGGGCCACTTTTCTTCTTTTTGCACTGTTTCATCATCCCGGATTGATCATCGTGAGCCGCAAGAATGACGACACATAAGGGCTTTGTGCCCTCAACAAGACGGGTGCCATCATACCAGAACTAATGCAATGGATCCCATCAGAACTTTGAAGTTAAGCGTCCTTGTGCGACAGTAGTACTAGGACGGGGACCCCTTGGGAAGTCCTCGAGTTGCACCTACCATTTTATTTTGTTTTTTTTCCCCATTCAAGGGTGCCAAGATGCTTTATCCGTCACATTTCTATTATCGAGTCCCACGGCATCTTGGGCAAGACAACTTCGCTTCGCGTAGAGGATGGGCCCGTAAACCGATGGCATAGGGCCTGTGACCAGGTCTCCGTCGCTCCGGTGACCATAACTTTTGATCCATGAGGAGTTGTGCTTTGCATAACATACCGTTAGAAATTTCTCCGAAAGCTCTACGACGGGGGCATCAATCTTGCTCGGTTGTGCCTATTTTCGTAGCCCAAAATCGAACATTTTCATCAGTTTTGGGCCACTTTTCTTCTTTTTGCACTGTTTCATCATCCCGGATCGATCGTCGTGAGTCGTAAAAAGGACGATACATAAGGGCTTTGCACCCACAACATGACGCGTGCGATCGTACCAGCACTAATGCAACAGATCCCATCAGAACTCCGAAGTTAAGCGTGCTTGGGCGAGAGTAGTACTAGGATGGGTGACTCCGTGGGAAGTCCTCGTGTTGCACCTGTGAGGCCTGACACTGAATAACGTGTATTACCTCGATTTGCATGCCATAGACCAAGAATGATATGACTGACCTTGGATTATGTGCCCTGTCTTAGTTTTTGTGCATACTTCGTCATACGTGCCTTAACCTAGAATTGTGTGCCCTAATCTTCGATATACGTGCGATACCTAGATAAACGTGCCATGACCTTAATTTACATGCAAGACCTCAATTTGCGTGTGTCTCTTCATTTCGTGTGCATTAACCTTGAACTACGTGCCTTAACCTAGGTTTAAGAGGTGTACCTTAATTTACGTGCATTGCATTGGATTACGTGTCGTGCATTGGTCTACGTGCATTGACCTAGGGTTGCGTGCGTTAGCATTAGAATCTGTGCATTACGCTTGAAGTACGTGCCTTAGTCTAGAAGTTCGTGTCTTACCTCGTAGTTTGTGTTTACCTCGTGTTTCGTGCCCATATTGATTTCGGTGGGTGCCTCGTAGTGCGTACCCTAGACCTAGGAATCCGTGCCACCACGTTAATCAAGAAAGCATCCTACACAAAGCACTAAACTATAAAATAATCCTAATTCAAATCTCTACAAAATCCACTAACAATAAACAATTCAATCTACACAAACACCTAAACATTCTTTATTCTTTATTCTCACCCAAAACCAATGCACCTCAAATTTCACCCTTATTATAATCCATAATATATTAAATAGAGTCTGAAATTTCAGAAATTTGCAAGCCCTTGGCTGACCACTAAGTGCATTTAGTCTAGCATTGCATAATTTATTCATAATCCTAGACAAACTATGACAAAACACTTACACAATGCATAAAAAAATTGCTCAATTCTCCTCAAATTTCCACAATTTTCGACCAACCCTTGCATGCCCATGCTAAACATTTTAAATTCCACCTTGAAGACACAAAAATCTGATTCACCAAGCTCAAGGCTGAACATGCTCATCAAAAATTGCAAAAGGCTTTATTCCTTGTCATATTTTTGTCACATTCTCTCATTTCCTTCAACTTCTCTCACTTCTCTCTCATTTCCTCTCTCCATTTCGGTTCTTGGCTGAGTTCTCTATCTCCTTGGCTTGTCTTCTTCATAACTTAGCTAAGCCAAGTCAAGCAATCATCAAGAAAGTCGAGCAAACAAGCTAGAGTTCGAAAATCACTCATGCATGTGCATTGAAGCTTCATTTTCGGCCTAGGTGAGTTATTAAGCTTCCATTTATTTTCTTCAAGTTCTAACTACATGCATGCACTAAGAGATTGATCATTAAGCTAGGAAAAATAGAGAAAAGCTAGTTGGAATCTCGGCTAAGCAAGAAGAAGAAGAGATTTGAGCTTCAACAAAGGGTCTTGAGCATTTTGTGGTTGATTGCTAAGGTGAGGGTTAAAACCTTTTGAAAAATCTTTAAAAACTCACATGCATGCTCATAAATGTGTGTATTTGCTTCTGTACTTGAGCTGTATGGTCGTTCATAAGCTCAATCAACCATGCGTGGCAAGATCTTGGCTTGAAAATGATGCTAGGTGAAGTCGAAATGGATGACAGCTCTCTGACCAGTCTGTTCGAGGTAAGTTTAGCTACGAAAATGATGTTGAAAATGCTGGAAAATTGGTGGGTGACTCTTTTTGACAGTTTTGAACATTTTTCCCAGAAATAGGCCGAAGCTAATTTTGACTCTAAGGTCCTCAAAATGGCAAATCATTAAAATGTGACCAAATCTGGAAATCTGGAAAAATGAATCAGGTTTTGGCAGATGCACTGACCTTGTGGAACGAACCATATTTGACTTAGTAAATGATGTCCAAAATTCATGAAATTTGGTGTGCTTGTATATTTGTCAGTTATGGACAACTTTGACAGGAATAGACCAAAGCTAAAAATGGCTTTAAGGACCTCAAAAACGTCATTTTCGGAAAAGTGTGCAAATCTGGATAGTTTTGCGTTACCTCACTGTTTCGGTTATAACTAATGATTCTGAACTCCAATTGATGCCAGGCTTGTTTCTGATTTTAGTTAACTTCTTAAGATTTAATTTGAAATCTTATTAACTGAATTTGGAGATTGTTTGATTATCCGATTGATTGTGAGAAAACAGCCTATTGCAGTGAGTGTTCCACTTAGCTATGTGCTTGGAAAACTATTGTAACCTCTTTTGTGGCACTAGTTGCTTGGAATTGTGGTGTTGGAATATTATGTGGACTGTTTTAAGCACTTGAGGATGTATGAATTGAATGATGTATGACTTGGGAATGATGTTAAGTTGACTTAGGGTTTGATCGCACGATTATGCATGAAATGGAAACCCTAATGACTAAGTATTCTTGCTAAGTGTTAACCATTGGATATTGTGAGGAAACTGTACATTGCGTGGGCTGCCCGTAAATGTTTTATAACTTTAAAAGTGATCTTGACCATTGCATGTTGACAAATAAGCTTTTCTCGCATTCGAACCCTTGTTGATATCACTGCATGTTGAGTAATCTTATCACTTGATTGCGTGGACTTTTAATGAGTTATATGGCCTGTTTTACATGTGTTACATGGCTGCCCGTTTAATTTCCATATAACTCTATATGCCTTTCAAGTGAAATTTCCTGTCTTATCGTGTCCTGCCTGTTTATCTGTCAATGTGCAATCTTATGACTGTCCGGAGGCAACCTACTTTGTTGTCCTCCTTCTGTGATATATATTACCTGTCATAAATGTGCATTGCATACAAGGTTGCAACCTTTCCTGTCGGCATGGTAGTGATCACGCACGCTGGGCGGCATCGGGCTTGCCGGTGTTACCGTGACCTCCATGGTCCCATTCCCTCTCTCGCTTGGGGGCTAGACTTCCTCGGAGAGTTGGGTTGTAGGATTTCGGGGTACATCCAGAGTACACCCACCTAGTGTGTTTGGGGGATGATTTGAAGTCGGCCGCAACAACTGATCCTGGATCTGATCTGAGAGCAAAAGCTCACCGTATCCTTTTTATTATGTGTATAAGTACTCCCGCTTGGATCCTAGAGAACCTCGGGGAGGAAAGACCGGTATTCCTGTTTCTGTATTTGTATTTCTGTACTTGTATTTCTGTTGTATTCATGTTTGAAAAAGGGATTTTCATAAGTTTAACCGGAAAATGAGTTTCAAAACTTATTTCTCGTTCCCCCTCGCTGAGTTCATAAGGACTCACCCTCTTTTATCATTTCAGGTGAAGAAGAACAGGTACAGGAACCCGAGCTCAATGTACCTAATGATGAACCCCTGGAGTAATTGCCTGTTATTGTTGTCTTGCTTGAACGTGACTACTTGTGAACTTTTGTTACTTGAAGACTATTTCCCTTACGTTATTTGTTGTTTGTGATGTAATAGACCCCCGTTGTAATTTGGGGTCTAATTTTGGTTTGTACTTATATTAAGTAGACTGATACTAGACATACTATGATCGCTTTTGCTTTTGCTATCATTAGTCTATCATAGGTTATGACGCTAGTTAAGGAATAGGCAAATGAACTTATCCAATCTCAACAGGTACTCGCTAATAAGCTAAGATCAACAGGTATATTTTGAAACGAGGATAAATGGACAATGAGACATAGTATCATGTTAGGTTATAAATCAAACAGGACGTCGAAATAACCAATAGGCAATTCAATTGATGACAGAATAGTAAAATCTAGTCGGGAATGAACTTGAATTGAAAGTTTTAAGGCTGTTAGAAAATTTAGGTCAAACAAACAACCCAATTATAGCCGTTATGCTGCCGGATTTTCGAAAAATTTTAGAGTCTAGAATAAAACGTTAACTGTTAAACCTCCTAGAATGATTAAGAATGTGAAAGGACTTGAATGTTTAGATCACACCCTAGTCTAACCTTTACAGGCCGGGTTGGGGCGTGACAGCACCCCCCATTTTTCTATTTTTTTTTTGCCTTGTTCAGGCTAGCCAAGATGCTTTATCCGCCCTATTTCTATTATCGAGTCAAAAGGCTTCTTGGGCCGGACAACTTCGCTTCGCGTAGAGGCTGGGCCTGCAAACTTAGGGCGTGTGCCCATAACTTTTGATCCGTAAGGAGTTATATGGCGTACAACATACCATTCGAAAGCTCTTCGAGAGGTCTATGACGGGGGCAGCAAGCCTGCTCAGCTGCGCCTATTTTCGGAGTCTAAAATCGAACGTTTTCATTAGTTTTAGGATATTTTTCTTTTTTTTGCACTGTTTCATCGTCCGGATTGATCGTCGTGAGTTGCGAAAAGGACGACACATAAGGGATTTTCACCCTCAACATGACGGGTGCGATTATACCATCGCTAATGCACCGGATCCTATCAGAACTCCAAAGTAAAGTGTGCTTGGACGAGAGTAGTACTTGGATGGGTGACTCCCAGGGAAGTCCTCGTGTTACACCCCCCTTTTTGTTTTGTTTTTTTGCCCCGTTCAGGCTTGCCAAGATGCTTTATCCATCACATTTCTATTATCAAGTCCCACGGCATCTTGGGCAAGACAACTTCGCTTCTTGTAAAGGCTAGGCCCGTAAACCGAGGGCGTGGGGCTTGTGACCAGGTCTCCGCCTCTCCGGTGCCCATAATTGTTGATCTCTAAGGAGTTATGCGGCGCACCGCATACCGTTCAAAAGCTCTCCTATTTTCACAGTCCAAAATCAAACGTTTTCATCAGTTTTGGACACTTTTCATCTTTTTGTACTATTTCATCATCCTGGATCGATCGTTGTGAGCCGCAAAAAGGACGACACATAAGGGCTTTGCGCCCTCAACATGACGGATGAGATCATACCAGCACTAATGCACCAGATCCCATCAGAACTCCGAAGTTAAGCGTACTTGGGCGAGAGTAGTAGTAGGATGGGTGACCCCTTGGAAAGTCCTCGTGTTGCACCCCCCCCCCCCCTTTTTGTTTTGTTTTTTTACCCCGTTCAGTCTTGCCAAGATGCTTTATCCGTCATATTTCTATTATCGAGTCCCACGACATCTTGGGCAAGACAACTTCACTCCGCGTAGAGGCTGGGCCCGCAAACCGAGGGCGTGGGGCCTGTGAAAAAGTCTCTATCGCACCGGTGCCTATAACTTTTGATCCGTAAGGAGTTATGTGGCGCACAACATACTGTTAGAAAGCTCTCCGAAAGCTCTACGACAGGGTCATCTAGCCTGCTCGGCTTCGTCTATTTTCGGAACCTTAAATCGAACATTTTCATCAGTTTTGGGCCGCTTTTCTTCTTTTTGCACTGTTTCATCGTCCGGGATAGATCGTCGTGAGCCGCAAAATGGACGACACAAAAGGGCTTTGCGCCCTCAACATGACAGGTGCGATCATACCAGCACGAAAGCACCGGATCCCATCAGAACTCCGAAGTTAAGCGTGCTTGGGCGAGAGTAGTACGTGGATGGGTGACCCCCTAGGAAGTCCTCGAGTTGCACCCACTTTTTTCTTTTGGTTTTTTTCCCCATTCAGGCTTGCCAAGATGCTTTATCCGTCACATTTCTATTATCGAGTCCAACGGCATCTTAGGCAAGACAACTTCGCTTCGCGTAGAGACTAAGCCCGCAAACCGAGGGCGTGGGGCTTGTGACCAAGTCTCCGCCTCTTCGGTGCCCATAACTTTTGATCTCTAAGGAGTTATGCAACGCACAGCATACCGTTCGAAAGCTCTCCGAGAGCTCTGTGACGGGGGAAACAAGCCTGCTTGGCTGCGCTTTTTTTTGGTGTCCAAAATAGAATGTTTTCATCAGTTTTGGGCTACTTTTCTTCTTTTTACACTATTTTATCGTCCCGAATTGATTGTCGTGAGCAGCAAAAAGGACGACACATAAGGGCTTGACACCCTTAACATGATGGGTGCGATCATACCAGCACTAATACAAAAGATACCATCAGAACTCCGATGTTAAACGTACTTGGGCGAGAGTAGTACTTGGATGGGTGACCCCTTGGGAAGTCCTCGTGTTGCACACCCCCTTTTTGTTTTGTTTTTTTGCCCCTTCAGGCTTGCCAATATGCTTTATCCATCACATTTCTATTATCGAGTCCCATGGCATCATGGGCTAGACAACTTTGGATCGCATAGAGGCTGGGCCCGTAGATCGAGGGCCTGGGGCCTGTGACTAGGACTCCGTCGCTCCGGTGCCCATAACTTTATATACGTAAGGAGTTATGCGGTGCACAACATAACGTTGGAAAGCTCTCCGAAAGCTCTACGACAGGGGTATCAAGCCTGCTAGGCTGCGCCTATTTTTGGAGCCCAAGATTGAACGTTTTCATCCGTTTTGGGCCATTTTTCTTCTTTTTCCACTGTTTCATCATCCCAAATTGATCGTCATGCGCAGCGAAAAGGACGACACATAAGGCTTTGCGCCCTCAACGTGACGGGTGCGATCATACCAGCACAAATGCACTGGATTCCATCAGAACTCCGAAGTTAAACGTGCTTGGACGAAGTAGTACTAGGATGGGCGACCCCCCGGGAAGTCCTCGTATTGCACCCCCGTTTTTGTTTTATTTTTTTGCCCGGTTCAGGCTAGCAAAGATGCTTTATCCGTCACATTTCTATTATTGAGTCCCACGGCATCTTGGGCAAAATAACTTCACATCGCGTAGAGGCTGGGCCCGCTAACTGAGGGCGTGGGACTGGTCACTAGGTCTCCGTTGCACTGGTGCCCATAACTTTTGATTCGTAAGAAGTTATGCGGCGCACAACAAACCATTAGAAAGCTCTCCAAAAGCTCTACGACGGGGTCATCAAGTCTTCTTGGCTGCGTCTATTATCGGAGCCCAAAACTGAACATTTTCATCAGTTTTGGGCCACTTTCCTTCTTTTTGCACTATTTTATCCTCCTGGATCGATCGTCGTGAGCCGCGAAAAGGACGACACATAAGGCTTTGCGCCCTAAACATGACAGGTGCGATCATACAGGCACTAATTCACCGGATCCCATCAGAATTCTAAAGTTAAGCGTGCTTGGGCGAGAGTAGTACTAGGATGGGTGACCCCTTGGGAAGTCCTCGTGTTGCACCCCACTTTTTGTTTTGATTTTTTGCCCCGTTCAGGCTTGCCAAGATGCTTTATCCGTCACATTTCTATTATCGAGTCCCACGGCATCTTGGGCAAGACAACTTCGCTTCAGGTAGAGGCTGGGCCCACAAACCGAGGGCGTGGGGCCTGTGACCAGGTCTTCGTTGCTCCGGTGCCCATAACTTTTGATCTGTAAGGAGTTATACGGTACACAACAAGTCGTTCGAAAGCTTTCCGAGAGCTTTATGACGGGGGGAGCAAGCCTGCTCGGCTGCGCCTATTTTTTGAGTCCAAAATCGAACATTTTCATTAGTTTTGGGCCACTTTTCTTCATTTTGCTCTGTTTCATCATCCCGGATCGATCGTCGTGAGCCGCGAAAAGGATGACACATAAGGGATTTGCGCCCTCAACATGACAGGTGCGATCAAACCAGTACTAATGCACCAGATCCCATGCGAACTCTGAAGTTAAGCATGTTTGGATGAGAGTAGTACTTGGATGGGTGACCCCTTGGGAAGTCCTTGTGTTGCACCCCCCTTTTTGTTTTGTTTTTTTGACCCGTTCAGGCTTGCCAAGATGCTTTATCCGTCACATTTCTATTATCGAGTCCCACGGCATCTTGGGCAAGACAACTTCGCTTCGCGCAGAGGTTGGGCCCGCAAACCGAGGGCATAGGACCTGTGACCAGGTCTCCGTCGCTCCGGTGCCCATAACTTTTGATACATAAGGAGTTATGCAGCGCAGAACATAACGTTGGAAAGCTTTCCGAAAGCTCTACGACGGGGGTATCAAGCCTGCTCGGCAGCGCCTCTTTTCGGAGCCTAAAATTGAAGGTTTTCATCAGTTTTGGGCCACTTTTCTTCTTTTTCCACTGTTTTATCATCCCGGATCGATCTTCGTGAACAGCAAAAAGGATAACACATCAGGCTTTGCGCCCTCAACATGACGGGTGCGATCATACCAGCACTAATGCCCTGGATCCTATTAGAACTCAAAAGTTAAATGTGCTTGGGCGAAGTAGTATGGGGATAAGTGACCCCCTGGGAAGTCCTCATGTTGCACCCCCGATTTTGTTTTGTTTTTTTACCCCGTTTAGGCTTACCAAGATGCTTTATCCGTCACATTTCTATTATTGAGTCCCACGGTATCTTGGGAAAGACAACTTCGCTTCACGTAGAGGCTGGGCCCACAAACCGAGGGCGTGGGGCCTATGACCAGGTCTCCGTTGCTCTGGTGCCCATAACTTTTGATCCGTAAGGAGTTATGCGGTGCACATCATACCGTTCGAAAGCTCTCCGAGAGCTCTATGACGGGGGCAGCAAGCCTGCTCGGCTGCGTCTATTTTCGGAGTCCAAAATTGAACGTTTTCATCAGTTTTGGGCCACTTTTCTTCTTTTTGAAATGTTTCATCATCCCGGATCGATCGTCGTGAGCCGCAAAAAAGAGGATACATAAGGGATTTGCGCCCTCAACATGACAGGTACGATCATACCAGCACTAATGCACTAGATCCCGTGAGAACTTCGAAGTTAAGCATGCTTGGGTGAGAGTAGTACTTGGATGGGTGACCCCTTGGGAAGTCCTCGTGTTGCACCCCCCTTTTTGTTTTGTTTTTTTGCCCCGTTCAGGCTTGCCAAGATGCTTTATCCGTCACATTTCTATTATTGAGTCCCACGGCATCTTGGGTAAGACAACTTCACTTCGCGTAGAGGCTGGGCCCGCTAACCGAGGGCGTGGGACTTGTGACCAGGTCTCCGTCGCTCCGGTGCCCATAACTTTTGATACTTAAGGAGTTATGCAGTGCACAACATAACGTTGGAAAGCTCTTCGAAAGCTCTTTGGGGGTATCAAGCCCGCCAAGCAGCGCCTATTTTTGGTGCCTAAAATTGAACGATTTCATCAATTTTGGGCCATTTTTCTTCTTTTTGCACTATTTTATCGTCCCGGATCGATCATTGTGAATCGCAAAAAGGACGACACATAAGGCTTTGCGCCCTCAACATGATGGGTGCGATCATACCAGCACTAATGCACTGGATCCCATCAAAACTCCGAACTTTAATGTGCTTGGGTGAAGTAGTACTAGGATAGGTGACCCCTAGGAAGTCCTCGTGTTGCACCCCCGATTTTGTTTTGTTTTTTTGTCCCGTTCAGGCTTGCCAATATGCTTTATCTATCACATTTCTATTATCAAGTCCCACGGCATCTTGGGCAAGACAACTTCGCTTCATGTAGAGGGTGGGCCCATAAACCGAGGGCGTGGGGCCTGTGACCAGGTCTCCGTCGCTCCGGTGCCCATAACTTTTGATTCGTAAGGAGTTTTGCGGTGCACAACATACCGTTCGAAAGCTCTTCGAGAACTCTATGACGGGGGCAGCAAGCTTTCTCTGCTGCACCTATTTTCGGAGTCCAAAATCGAATGTTTTAATCAATTTTGGGCCACCTTTCTTCTTTTTGCACTGTTTTATCATCTCGGATCGATCGTCGTGAAGAGCGGAAAGGATGACACATAAGGGCTTTGCGCCCTCAACAAGACGGGTACGATCATACCACTACTAATGCACCAGATCCCATCAGAACTCCAAAGTTAAGCGTGCTTGTGTGAGAGTATTACTAGGACTGGTAACCCCCTGGGAAGTCCTCGGGTTGTACCCCCTTTTTTGTTTTGTTTTTTTGCCCCGTTCAGACTTGCCAAGATGCTTTATCCGTCATATTTCTATTATCGAGTCCCACGGCATCTTGGGCAAGACAACTTCGCCTGGCGTAGAGGCTGGCCCCGCAAATCGAGGGCGTGGGGCTTGTGACCAAGTCTCCACCGCTCCGGTGCCCATAACTTTTGATCCGTAAGGAGTTATGGGGCGCACAACATACCGTTCGAAAGCTCTCTGAATGCTCTATGACGAGAATAGCAAGCCTGCTCGTCTGCGTCTATTTTTGAAGCCAAAAATTGAACATTTTCATCCATTTTGGGCCATTTTTCAACTTTTTGCACTGTTTCATCGTCCTGGATCGATCGTCGTGAGCCACGAAAAGGACGACACATAAGGGCTTTGCTCCCTCAACATGACGTGTGCGATCATACCAGCACTAATAAACTGGATCCTATAAGAATTCCAAAGTTAAGAGTGCTTGGGCGAGAGTAGTACAAGGATGGGTGACCCCCTAGGAAGTCCTTGTGTTGCACCCCTTTTTTTGTTTTTTTTTGCCCCGTTTAGGCTTGCCAAGGTGCTTTATTCATCATATTTCTATTATTGAGTCGCACGACATCTTGGGCAAGACAACTTCGCTTCCCGTAGAGGCTGGGCCGGCAAACCAGGTCTCTGTCGCTCCGTTGCCCATAACTTTTTATCTGTAAGGAGTTATGCGGCGCACAACATACCGTTGTAAAACTCACCGAAAGCTCTACGATGGAGGCCTCAAGCATACTAGGCTTTGTCTATTTTTGGAGCCCAAAATCGAACGTTTTTATCAATTTTTGGGCCACTTTTCTTCTTTTTGCACTGTTTCATCATCCCGGATCATTCGTCGTGAGCCACGAAAAGGACGACACATAAGGGTTTTACACCCTCAACATGACGTGTGCGATCATACCAGCACTAATGCATCGGATCCCATCGGAACTCTGAAGTTTAGTGTGCTTGTGCGTGAGTAGTACTAGGACGGGTCACCCCGTGGGAAGCCCTCGGCTTGCGCCCCCTTTTTTTTCTTTTTTTGCCCCGTTTAGGCTTGCCAAGATGCTTTATCCGTCACATGTCTATTATTGAGTCCCGCGACATCTTGGGCAAGACAACTTCGTTTAGCATAGAGGCTGGGCCCGCAAACCGAGGGTGTGGGGCTTGTGAACAAGTCTCCGCCACTCCGGTGCCTATAACTTTTGATCCGTAAGGACTTATGCGTCGTACAACATACTGTTCGAAAGCTCTCCGAGAGCTCTATGATGGGGGGTAGCAAACCTGCTTGGCTGTGCATTTTTTCGGAGTCCAAAATCGAACGTTTTCATCAGTTTTGGGCCATTTTTCTTCTTTTTGCACTGTTTCATAATCCCGGATCAATCGTCGTGAGACGTAAAAAGGACGACACATAAGTGCTTTGCGCCATCAACATGACAGGTGCGATCATACCAGGACTAATGCACCGGATCCCATTAAAATTCCGAAGTGAAGCGTGCTTGGGCGAGAGTAGCACTAGGATGAGTGACCCCCTAGGAAGTCCTCGTGTTGCACCCCTATTTTTGTTTTGTTTTTTGCCCCGTTCAGGCTTGCCAAGATGCTTTATTCGTCACATTTCTATTATCGAGGCCTACGGCATCTTGGGCAAGACAATTTTGCTTGGTGTAAAGGCTGGGCCCGCAAACCTAGGGCGTGGGGCTTGTGACCAGGTCTCCGTCTTTCCGGTGCCCATAACTTTTGGTCCTTAAGGAGTTATGCGGCGCACAATATACAGTTGGAAAGATCTCCGAGAGCTCTACGACGGGGGCAACAGGCCTTCTCGGCTACGCTTGTTTTTGAAGCCCAAATCGAACATTTTTATCAATTTTGGGCCACTTTTCTTCTTTTTGAAGGGTTTCATCGTCCCAGATCGATCGTCGTGAGTAGCGAAAATGGCGACACATAAGGGCTTTGTGCCCTCAACATAACGGGTGCGATGATACCAGCACTAATGCACCAGATCCGATCAGAACTCTGAAGTTAAGCGTGCTTGGGCGAGAGTAGTACTAGGACGGGTGACCCCCTGGGAAGTCCTCGGGTTGCACCCCCTTTTTGTTTTGTTTTTTTGCCCTGTTTAAGCTTGCCAAGTTGCTTTATCCGTAACATTTCTATTATCAAGTCCCACTGCATCTTGGCCAAGACAACTTCATTTCGTGTAGAGGCTGGGTCCGCAAACCGAGGGCGTGGGGCTTGTGACCAGGTCTCCGCCGCTCCAGTGCCCATAACTTTTGATCCATAAGGAGTTATGCGGCGCACAACATACCGTTGGAAAGCTCTCCAAGTGCTCTACGATGGTGCAGCTAGCCTACTCTGCTGCGCTTGTTTTCGGAGCCCAAAATTCAATATTTTCATCAGTTTTAGGCCACTTTTCTTCTTTTTGCACAGTTTCATTGTCCCTCATCGATCCTCGTGAGCTACCAAAAGGACGACAAATAAGGGCTTTGCGCCCTCAATATGACGGGTGCGATCATATCGGCACTAATGCACCGTATCCCATCAGAACTCCAAAGTTAAGCGTGCTTGGACGAGAGTAGTACTAGGACAGGTGATCCCCTGGGAAGCACTCAGGTTGCACTCTCCTTTTTGTTTTGTTTTTTTGCCCCGTTTAGGCTTGCCAAGATACTTTATCTGTCACATTTCTATTATCGAGTCCCACGGCATCTTGGGCAAGACAACTTCGCTTCGCGTAAGGGTTGGACCCACAACCGAGGGCGTGGGGCCTGTGACCAGGTCTCTGTCATTCCGATGCCCATAATTTTTGATTCGTAAGGAGTTATGCGGCGCACAACAAACCGTTAGAAAGCTCTTCGAGAGCTCTACGACGGGGGTAGAAAGCCTATTAGGTTGCGTCTGTTTTTGGAGCCGAAAATCGAACATTTTCATCAATTTTGGCCACTTTTCTTCTTTTGGCACTGTTTCATCGTCCGGGATCGATCGTCGTGAGCTGCCAAAAGGACGACACATAACGGCTGCGCCCTCAATATGACGGGTGCGATCATACCAGCACTAATGCATCGGATCCCATCAGAATTCTGAAGTTAAGTGTGCTTGTGCAAGAGTAGTACTAGGAAGGGTGACCCCATGGCAAGTCCTCGGGTTGCACCCCCCTTTTTGTTTTATTTCTTTGCCCCGTTCAGGCTTGTCAAGAAGCTTTATCCTTCATATTTCTATTCTCTAGTCCCACGACATCTTGGGAAAGACAACTTTCGTTTCATAGCAGACCGATGGAAAACACTCTGAGAGCTCTATGACGGGGGCATCAAGCCTGCTCGGCTGCGCCTATTTTCGTAGACCAAAATTGAACGTTTTCATCAATTTTGGGCTACTTTTCTTCTTTTTGCACTGTTTCATCGCCCCAGATCGATCGTCGTGAGTCGCATAAAGGACGACACATAGGGGCTTTACACCCTCAACATGACGCGTGCCATCATACCAGTACTATTATACCGGATCCCATCAGAATTCCGAAGTTAAGCGTGCTTGGACGAGAACAGTACTTGGATGGGTGACCCCCTAGGAAGTCCTCATGTTGCACCCTCCTTTTTGTTTAGTTTTTATGCCCCGTTCAGGCTTGCCAATATGCTTTATCCATCACATTTTATTGTTGAGTCCCACGGCATCTTGGGCAAGACGACTTCGCTTCGCGTAGAGGCTGGGTCCGCAAACTGAGGGCGTGGGGCCTGTGACTAGATCTTCGTCGTTTCGGTGCCCTTAACTTTTGATCCGTAAGGAGTTGTGTGGCGCACAACATACCGTTGGAAAGCTCTCCGAAAGCTCTATGACGGGGGCCTCAAGCCTACTCGGCTGCACCTATTTTCGGAGCCCAAAATTGAACGTTTTCTTCAATTTTGGACCATTTTTCTTATTCTTCCACTGTTTCATAGTCCCACATCGATCGTCGTGAGCAGCGAAAAGGACGACACATAAGGGCTTTGAATCCTCAACATGACGGGTGCGATCATACCAACACTAATGCATTGGATCCCATCAGAACTATGAAATTAAGCATGCTTGTACGAGAGTAGTACTAGGACGGGTGACCCCTTGGGAAGTTCTCGGGTTGTACCCTATTTTTGTTTTGTTATTTTGCCCGGTTCAGGCTTGCCAAGGTGCTTTATCCGTCACATTTCTATTATCGAGTCCCACGACATCTTGGGCAAGAAAACTTCGCTTCGCATAGAGGCTAGGCCCACAAACCGAGGGAGTGGGGCTTATGACCAGGTCTCCGCTGCTCTAGTGGCAATAACTTTTGATCTGTAAAGAGTTATGCGATGCAAAGCATACGTTTGAAAGCTCCCCGAGAGCTCTATGACGGGGGCAGCAAGCTTGCTCGGCTGCGCCTATTTTCGGAGTCCAAAATCGAACGTTTTCATTAGTTTTTGGCCACTTTTCTTCTTTTTACACTATTTTATCGTCTCGGATCGATCGTCGTGAGCTGCAAAAAGGACGACACAACATGACGGCTCGATCATACCAGCACTAATGCACTAGATCCTATCAGAACTCCGAAGTTAAGTGTGCTTGGGCGAGAGTAGTACTAGGATGGGTGACCCCATGGGAAGTCCTTGTGTTGCACCCTCCTTTTTGTTTTGTTTTTATGCCCCGTTCAGGCTTGCCAAGATGCTTTATCCTTCACATTTCTGTTATCGAGTTCCACGGTATCTTGGGCAAGACAACTTCGCTTCGCGTAGAGGCTGGGGCCACAAACCAGGTACGTGGGGCCTGTGACCAGGTCTCCGTCGTTTCGGTGCCTATAACTTTTGATCCGTAAGGAGTTATGCGGCGCACAACATACAGTTGGAATACTCTCCGAGAGCTCTACATCAGGGGAAGCTAGCTTGCTCGGCTCCGCCTCTTTTCAGTGCCCAAAATTGAACATTTTCATTACTTTTGGGCCAATTTTCTTCTTTTTGCACTATATCATCGTCCCGGATCGATCGTCGTGAGCCGCAAAAGGGACGACATAAAAGGCTTTGCGCCCTCCACATGACTGGTGCGATCATACCAACACAAATGGACCGGATTCCATTAGAACTCTGAAGTTAAACGTGCTTGGGCGAAGTAGTACTAGGATGGGTGACCCCTTGGGAAGTCCTCGTGTTGCACCCCCGTTTTTGTTTTGTTTCTTTGCCCTGTTCAGGCTTACCAAGATGCTTTATCTGTCACATTTCTATTATCAAGTCCCACAACATCTTGGGCAAGACAACTTCGCTTCACGTGGAGGCTGGGCCAGCAAACCGAGGGCGTGGGGCTTGTGACCAGGTTTTCGCTTCTCTGGTGCCCATAACTTTTGATCCGTAAGGAGTTATGTGGCACACAGCATACTGTTAGAAAGCTCCTTGAGAGCTCTACGACAGGGGCAGAAAGCCTGCTCGGCTCCGCCTGTTTTCGGAGCCCAAAATTGAACGTTTTCATAAGACTTTGTCTAATTTTCTTATTTTTGTAGTGTTTTATTATCCTGGATCAATTGTCGTGAGCCGTAAAATGGATGACACATAAGGCTTTGAGCCCTCAACATGACGGGTGCGATCATACCAGCACTAATGCACTGGATCCCATTCGAACTCCAAAGTTAAGCGTGCTTGGGCGAGAGTAGTACTAGGATAGGTGACTCCCTGGGAAGTCCTCGTGTTGCACCCCCATTTTTGTTTTTTTTTTTTGTCCCGTTCAGGCTTGCCAAGATGCTTTATCCATCACATTTCTATTATCGAGTCCCACGGCATCTTGGGCAAGATAACTACGCTACCCGCAGAGGCTGGGCCCGCAAACCGAGAGCGTGGGGCTTGTGACCAAGTCTCTGCCGCTCCGGTGCCCATAAATTTTGATCCGTAAGGAGTTATGCGTCGTACAACATACCGTTCGAAAGCTCTCCGAGAGCTCTATGACGGGGGCACGAAGCTTGCTCCGTTGCGCCTATTTTCGAACTCCAAAATCGAACGTTTTCATCAGTTTTCGGCCACTTCTCTTCTTTTTGCACTGTTTCATCGTCTTGGATCAATCGTCGTGAGCTGCGAAAAAGACGACACATAAGGGCTTTGTGCCCTCAACATGACGGGTACAATCATACCAGCACTAAGGCACCGGATCCCATCAGAAGTCCGAAGTTAAGCGTGTTTGGGCGGGAGTAGTACTAGGATGGTGACCCAATGGGAAGTCCTCGTGTTGCACCCCCCTTTTTGTTTTGTTTTTTTGCCCCGTTCACGCTTGCCAAGATTCTTCATCCGTCACATTTCTATAATCAAGTCCCACTGCATCTTGGGCAAGACAACTTCACTTCGCGTAGAGGCTAGGCCCACAAACCGACGGCGTGGGGCGTGTGACCAGGTCTCTGTCGCTCCGGTGCCCATAACTTTTGATCCGTAGGGAGTTATGTGGTGCACAACATGCCGTTGGAAAGCTCTCCTAAAGCTCTACGATGGGGGCATAAAGCTTGCTCGGATGCGCCTGTTTTCAAAGCCCAAAATTGAACGTTTTCATTAGTTTTGGGTTACTTTTCTACTTTCTACACTGTTTCATCGTCCCGGATAAATCGTCGTGAGCCGCGAAAAGGACAACACATAAGGGCTTTGTGCCTTCAACATGACGGGTGCAATCAAACAACCACTAATGCATCGGATTCCATCAAAACTCTGAAGTTAAGCATGCTTGGGCGAGAATAGTACTAGGACGGGTGACCCACTAGGAAGTCCTCGAGTTGCACCACCCATTTTGTTTTGTTTTTTCACCCTATTCAGGCTTGCCAAGATGCTTTATCTGTCACATTTCTATTATTGAGTCCTACCACATCTTGGGCAAGACAACTTCATTTCGCGTAGAGGCTGGGCCCGTAAACCGAGGGCGTGGGGTTTATGACAAGGTCTTCGCCTCTCTACTGCCCATAACTTTTGATCCGTAAGGAATTATGCGGCGCACAGTATACCGTTAGAAAGCTCTTCGAGACCTCTACAACGGGCGCAGCAAGCCTTCTCGGGTGCGCCTATTTTCGGAGCCCAAAATTTGACATTTTCATCATTTTTGGGCCAATTTTCTTCTTTTTGCGATGTTTTATTGTCCTGGATCGATCGTCTTGAGCCGCGAAAAGGACGACACAGAAGAGTTTTGCGCCCTCAACATGACTCGTATGATAATGCCAGCACAAATGCATTGGATCCCATCAGAACTCCGAACTTAAGCATGCTTGGGCGAGAGTAGTACTAGAATGGGTGACCCCTTGGGAAGTCCTCGTGTTGCACCCCCCTTTTTGCTTTGATTTTTTTTGCCCCGTTAAAGTTTGCCAAGATGCTTTATCCGTCACATTTCTATTATCGAGTCCCATGGCATCTTGGGCAAGACAACTTCGCTTCGCGTAGAGGCTGGGCCCGCAAACAGAGGGCGAAGTGCTTGTGACTAGGTCTCTGTCACTCCGGTGTGCATAACTTTTGATCCATAAGTAGTTATGCGGTGCACAATATACAATTGGAAAGCTCTCCGAAAGCTCTACGGCGGGACCATCAAGCCAGCTCGGCAGCGCCTGTTTCGGAGCCCAAAATCAAACATTTTTATCAATTTTGGGCCACTTTTCTTTTTTTTGCACTGTTTCATCTCCCCGTATCGATCGTCGTGAGCCGTGAAAAGGATGACACATAAGGGATTTTCGCCTTCAACATGACGGGTACAATCATACCAGCACTAATGCACCGGATCCCACCAGAACTCTGAAGTTAAGCATTGTTGTGCGAGAGTAGTACTAGAACGGGTGACCCCCTGGGAAATCCTCGAGTTGCACCCACGTTTTTGTTTTGTTTTTTTGCCTCATTTAGGCTTTCCAAGATGCTTTGTCCGTCACATTTCTATTATTGAGTCCCACGGCATGTTGGGCTAGACAACTTCGCTTTGCATAGAGGCTGGGCCTGAAAACTGAGGGCGTGGGGCCTGTGACCAGGTCTCTGACATTCCGGTGCCTATAACTTTTGATCCGTAAGGAGTTATGTGGCGCACTACATAATGTTCGAAAGCTCTCCGAGAGCTCTATGACGGGGGCAGCAAGCCTGCTGGGCTGCGCTGATTTTTGGAGTCCAAAATCGAATGTTTGCATCAATTTTGGGACACTTTTCTTCATTTGGCATTCTTTCATCGTCCCGGATCCATCATCGTGAGCCGCGAAAAAGACAACATATAAGGGCTTTGCACCCTCAACATGACAGGTGCGATCATAGCAGCACTAATGCACCGTATCCCTTCAGAACTCTGAAGTAAAGCGTGCTTGGGCGAGAGTAGTCCTAGGATGGGTGACCCCAAAGGAAGTCCTCGTGTTGCACCCTCTTTTTTGTTTTGTCTTTTTTCCCCGTTCAGGCTTGCCAAGATGCTTTACCCATCACATTTCTATTATCGAGTCCCACGGTATCTTGGGCAAGACAACTTCGCTTTGTGTAGAGGCTGGGCCTACAAACCGAGGGCGTGGGGCCTGTGACCAGGTCTCCGTCGCTCCGGTGCACATAACTTTTGATCCGTAAAGAGTAATGCAGCGCACAGCATACCGTTGCAAAGCTCTCTGAAAGCTCTATGACAAAGGCATCAAGTCTGCTCAGCTGCGCCTGTTTTTGAATCCCAAAATTAAATGTTTTTAACAGTTTTGGGCTACTTTTGTACTTCTTGCATTGTTTTATCGTCCCGGATCGATCGTCGTGAGCCGCGAAAAGGACGACACATAAGGGCTTTGCGCCATCAACATGACGGGTGCAATCATACCAGCACTAATGCACCAGATCCTATCAAAACTCTAAAGTCAAGGGTGCTTGGGCGAGAGTAGTAATAGGACAGGTGACCCCCTGGGAAGTCCTCGAGTTGCGCTACCCTTTTTATTTTGTTTTTTTGCCCCATTCAGGCTTGCCAAGATGTTTTATCCATCACATTTCTATTATCGAGTCCCACGGCATCTTGGGCTAGACAGCTTCATTTCGCGTGGAGGCTGGGCCCGCAAACCGAGGGCGTGGGGCTTGTGACCACGTTTCTGCCACTGTAGTGCCCATAATTTTTGATCCGTAAGGAGTTATACGGGACACAGCATACCGTTAGAAAGCTTCCTCAGAGCTCTACGACAGGGGCAGCAAGCCTGCTCGGCTCCGTCTATTTTTAGAGCCCAAAATTTAACGTTTTCATTAGTTTTGGCCGAATTTTCATCTTTTTGCACTTTTTTATTGTCCCGGATCGATCGTCTTGAGCCACGAAAAGGACGACACATAAGGCTTCGATCCCTTAACATGATAGGTGTGATCATACCAGCACTAATCCACCAAATTAGATCAGAACTCCAAAGTTAAGTGAGATTGGGCGAGAGTAGTACTAGGATGGGTGACCCCCTGGGAAGTCCTCGTGTTGCACCCCCATTTTTGTTTTGTTTTTTTGCCTCGTTCAGGCTTGCCAAGATGATTTATCCATCACATTTCTATTATCGAGTCCCACGGCATCTTGGGCAAGACAACTTCGCTTCGCGGAGAGGCTGACCTAGTAAACCGTGGGCGTGGGGCCTGTGACCAGGTCTCCATCGTTCCGATGCCCATAACTTTTGATCCGTAATGAGTTATGCTGTGAACAGCATACCGTTGGAAAGAGCTCCAAGAGCTCTACAACGGGGGGAACAAGCCTGCTTGGCTGCGCCTATTTTCGTTGTCCAAAATCAAACGTTTTAATCAGTTTTGGTAAACTTTTCTTCTGTTTGCACTGTTTCATCTTCCCTTATCGATCGTCGTGAGCCGCGAAAAGGGTGACACATAAGGGCTTTGCACCCTTAACATGATAGGTGTGATCATACCAGCACTAATGCACCGGATCCCATCAGAACTCTGAAGTTAAGCATTCTTATGCGAGAGTAGTACTAGGACTGGTGACCCTCTGGGAAGTCCTCGAGTTGCAGCCACGTTTTTGTTTTATTTTTTTGGCTCATTTAGGCTTGCCAAGATGCTTTATCCGTCACATTTCTATTATCGAGTCCCACGGCATCTTGAGCTAGACAACTTCACTTCGCGTAGAGGCTGGGCCCTTAAACTGAGGGCATGGGGCTTGTGACCAGGTCTCAGCCTTTACGGTGCCCATAACTTTTGATCCGTAAAGAGTTATACGGTGCACAGCATAATGTTCGAAAGCTTTCCGTGATTTCTATGACGGGGGCCACAAGCCTGCTGGGCTGCGCCTATTTTCGGAGTCCAAAATTGAATGTTTTCATCAGTTTTGGGACACTTTTCTTCTTTTTTCACTGTTTCATCATCCCGGATCAATCGTCGTGAGCCGCAAAATAGATGACACATAACTGCTTTGTACCCTCAACATGACAGGTGCAATCATACCAGCACTAATGCAACGTATCCCATCAAAACTCCGAAGTTAAGCGTGCTTGGGCGAGAGTAGTACTAGGAAGGGTGACCCCAAAAGAAGTCCTCGTGTTGCACCCTCCTTTTTGTTTTATTTTTTTGCCCTATTCAGGCTTCCCAAGATGCTTTATCCATCACATTTCTATTATCAAGTCCCACGGTTTCTTGGGCAAGACAACTTCGCTTCACGTAGAGCCTGGGCCCGCAAACCGAGGGCGTGGGGCCTGTGACCAGGTCTCCGTCGCTCTGGTGCCCATAACTTTTGATCCGTAAAGAGTTATGCAGCACACAATATACCGTTGAAAAGCTCTCTGAAAGCTCTACGACGGGGGCATCAAGCCTGCTGGGCTGCACCCGTTTTTCAAGCCCAAAATCGAACATTTTCATCAGTTTTGGGCTACTTTTCTACTTCTTCCACTCTTTTATCGTCCCGGATCGATCATCGTGAGCCGCAAAAAGGACGACATATAAGGGCTTTGTGCCCTCAACATGACAGGTACAATCATACCAACACAAATGCACTGGATCCCATAAGAACTCTGAAGTTAATCATGCTTGGGCGAGAGTAGTACTAGGACGGGTGACCCCCTGGGAAGTCCTCGAGTTGCACTACACTTTTTATTTTGTTTTTTTGCCCTATTCAGGCTTTCCAAGATGCTTTATCCATCACATTTCTATTATCGAGTGCCACGGCATCTTGGGCAAGACAACTTTGTTTCGCGTAGAGGCTGGGCCCGCAAACTGAGGGCGTGGGGCTTGTGACAGGTTTCCGCCTCTCTGGCGCCCATAACTTTTGATCCGTAAGGAGTTATACAGCACACAACATACCGTTAGAAAGCTCCCTGACAGCTCTACGACAGGGGCAGCGAGCCTGCTCAGCTCCACCTATTTTCGGAGACCAAAATTGAACATTTTCATCAGTTTTTGGTGAATTTTCTTCTTTTTGCACTTTTTTATTGTCCCGGATCGATCATCTTGAGCCGCGAAAAGGACGACACATAAGGGTTCGATCCCTTGACATGACGGGTGTGATCATACCAGTACTAATGTACCGGATCCCATCAGAACTCTGAAGTTAAGCGTGCTTGGGTGAGAGTAGAACTAGGATGGGTGACCCCCTACGAAGTCGTTGTGTTGCACCCCCAATTTTGTTTTGTTTTTTTACCTCATTCAGGCTTACCAAGATTATTTATCCGTCACATTTCTATTATCGAGTCCCACGGCATCTTGGACAAGACAACTTCGCTTCGCGTAGAGGCTGGCCCCGTAAACCAAGGGCCTGGGGCTTGTGACCAGGTCTCCATCATTCCGTTATCCATAACTTTTGATCCGTAAGGAGTTATGCGGCGTACAACTTACAGTTTGAAAGCTCTCCAAGAGCTCTACGACGGGGGCAACCAGCCTGCTCGGCTGCTCCTATTTTTGTAGTCCAAAATTGAACATTTTCATCAGTTTTGGGCCACTTTTCTTATTATTGCACTATTTTATCTTCCCGGATCGATCGCCGTGAGCTGCCAAAAGGATGACACATAAGGGCTTTGCGCCCTAAACATGACGGGTGCAATCATACTAGCACTAATGCACCGGATACCTTCAGAACACCGAAGTTTAGCGTGCTTGGGCGAGAGTAGTACTAGGATAGGTGACCCCGTGGGAAGTCCTCGTGTTGCACCCCCATTTTTGTTTTGGTTTTTTGCCCTATTCAGGTATGCCAAGATGCTTTATCCGTCATATTTCTATTATCGAGTCCCACGGCATCTTGGGCAAGACAACTTCGTTTCGCGTAGTGGCTGGGCCCGCAAACTGAGGGCGTGGGGCCTGTGACCAGGTCTCCATCGCTCCGGTGTCCATAACTTTTGATCCGTAAGGAGTTATGCGGCGCACAACATAATGTTGGAAAGCTCTCTAAAAGCTCTATGACGGTGGTAGTGAGCCTACTCTGCTGCGCCAATTTTCGTAGTCCAAAATCGAATTTTTTCATCAATTTTGAGCCACTTTTCTTCTTTTTACAATGTTTCATCATCCCGGATTGATCGTCTTGAGCCGTGAAAAGGACGACAGAAAAGGGTTTGCGCCCTCAACATGACGGGTGCGATCATAGCAGCACTTATGCACCGGATCCCATCAAAACTCTGAAGTTAAGTGTGCTTGGGCGAGAGTAGTACTAGGATGGGTGACCCCATGGGAAGTCCTCGTGTTATACCCCCCTTTTTGTTTTCTTTTTTTGCCCCGTTTAGGCTTGCCAAGATGTTTTATCCGTAACATTTCTATTATTGAGTCCCACGGCATCTTGGGCAAGACAACTTCGCTTCACGTAGAGGCTGGGCCTGCAAACCAAGGGCGTGGGGCCTGTGACCAGGTCTCTGTCGTTCCGGTGCCCATAACTTTTTAGCCGTAAGGAGTTATGCGGCGTACAACACAACGTTGGAAAGCTCTCCGAAAGCTCCACGACGGGGGCAACAAGCCTGCTCTGTTACGCCTATTTTTGGGTTCCAAAATCGAACGTTTTCATCAGTTTTGGGCTAGTTTTCTTCTTTTTGCACTGTTTCATCATCCCGGATTAATCTTCATGAGTCGCGAAAAGGACGACACATAAGGGCTTTGCACCCTCAACATGACAGGTGCGATCATACCAACACTAATAAATCGGATCCCATCTGAACTCTGAAGTTAAGCGTGCTTGTGCTAGAGCAGTACTAGGATGGGTGACCCCCTGGGAAGTCCTCGTGTTTCACCCCCCTTTTGTTTTGTTTTTTTGCCCAGTTCAGGCTTGCCAAGATGCTTTGTTTGTCACATTTTATTGTCAAGTACCACGGCATCTTGGGCAAGACAACTTCGCTTAGCATAGAGCTGGGCCTACAAACTGAGGGCGTAGGGCCTGTGACCATGTCTCTTTCATTCCGGTGCCTTTAACTTTTGATCGGTAAGGTGTTATGCGACGCACAACATACCGTTGGAAAGCTCACCGAAAGCTCTATGATGGGGGCCTTAAGCCTGCTCGGCTGCGCCTATTTTCGAAGCCCAAAATTGAACGTTGTCTTCAATTTTTGGCCGCTTTTCTTCTTTTTGCACTGTTTCATCGTCCCAGATCACTCATTGTGAGCCGCGAAAAGGACGACAATAAGGGCTTTGAAACCTCAACATGACGGGTGCGATCATACCAGCACTAGTGCATCGAATCCCATCAGAACTCTGAAGTTAAGTGTGCTTGTGCGAGAGTAGTACTAGGACGGGTGACCCCCTGGGAAGTCCTCGGGTTGTACCCCTTTTTTGTTTTGTTTTTTTGCCCCGTTCAGGCTTGCCCAGGTGCTTTATCCGTCACATTTCTATTATCGAGTCCCACGGCATCTTGGCCAAGACAACTTCTCTTCGCGTAGAGGCTAGGCCTGCAAACCGATGGCGTGGGGCTTATGACCTAGTCTCCGCCACTCTGGTGCCTATACCTTTTGATCCGTAAGGAGCTATAGGACGCACAACATACCGTTCGAAAGCTCTCCGAGAGCTCTATGATGGGGGCAGCAAGCCTACTTGGCTGTGCCTATTTTCGGAGTCCAAAATCGAAAGTTTTCATCATTTTTGGGCCACTTTTCTTCTTTTTACACTGGTTCATCATCCCGGATCGATTGTCGTGAGTCGCGAAAAGGACGACACATAAGGGCTTTGTGCCCTCAACATGACGGGTGCGATCAAACAACCACTATTGCATCGGATTCCATCAGAACTCTGAAGTTAAGCGTGGTTGGGCGAGAGTAGTACTAGGACAGGTGACCCCATGGGAAGTCCTCGTGTTGTACCCCCTTTTTTGTTTTGTTTTTTTGCCCTGTTCAGGCTTGCCAAAATGCTTTATCCGTCACATTTCTATTATCGAGTTCCACTGCATCTTGGGCAAGACAACTTTGCTTCGCGTAGAGGATGGGCCCACAAACCGAGGGCGTGGGGCCTATGACCAGGTCTCCGTCGTTCCAGTGTCCATAACTTTTGATCCGTGAGGAGTTATGCGGCGCATAACATACCGTTGGAAAGCTCTCCAAAAGCTCTACGACGACGGCATCAAGCTTGCTCGGTTGCGCCTATTTTCGGAGCCCAAAATCGAACATTTTCATCTGTTTTGGGCCACTTTTCTTCTTTTTACACTGTTTCATCGTCCCGAATCGATCGTCGTGAGCTACAAAAAGGATGACAGATAAGGGATTTGCGCCCTCAACATGACGCATGCGATCGTGCCAGCACTAATGGACCGGATCCCATCAGAACTCCGAACTTAAGCATGCTTGGGCGAGAGTAGTACTAGGATGGGTGACCCCTTGGGAAGTCCTCGTGTTGCACCCCCTTTTTTTTTGTTTTTTTGCCCCGTTCAAGCTTGCCACAATTCTTTATCCGTTACATTTCTATTATCGAGTCCCACGGTTTCTTGGGCAAGACAACTTCGCTTCGTGTAGAGGCTGGGCCCGCAAACCAAAGGCGTAGGGCTTGTGACTAGGTCTCCGTCGCTCCGGTGTGCATAACCTTTGATCCATTAGTAGTTATGCAGCGCACAATATACCGTTGGAAAGCTCTCTGAAAGCTCTTCGACGGGGGCATCAAGCCAGCTCGGCAGCGCCTATTTTGGAGCCCAAGATTGAACGCTTTCATCAGTTTTGGGCTACTTTTCTTCTTTTTGCCATCCCGTATCGATCGTCGTGAGCGGCAAAAAGCACGACATATAATGGCTTTGCACCATCAACATGACAAGTGCGATCATACCAGCACTAATGCACCGGATCCCATCAGAACTCTGAAGTTAAGCGTTCTTGTGCGAGAGTAGTACTAGGACGGGTGACCCCCTGGGAAGTCCTCGAGTTGCACCCACCTTTTTGTTCTGTTTTTTTGCCTTATTTAGGCTTCCCAAGATGCTTTATCCATCACATTTCTATTATCGAGTCGCTAGGCATCTTGGGCTAGAAAACTTCGATTAGCGTAGAGGCTGGGCCCGCAAACCAAGGGCGTGGGGCCTGTGACTAGGTCTCTATTGCTCCGGTGCCCATAACTTTTTATTCGTAAAGAGTTATGCAGCGCACAACATAATATTTGAAAGCTCTCCGAGAGCACTATGACGGGGGCAGCAAGCCTGTTGGGCTGCGCCTATTTTCGGAGTCCAAAATCAGACGTTTTCATCAGTTTTGGGAAACTTTTCTTCTTTTTGCACTGTTTCATCTTCCGATATCGATCGTCGGGAGCCGCGAAAAGGACGACAAATAAGGGCTTTATGCCCTCAACATGACGGGTACGATCATACCAGCACTAATGCACCGGATCCCATCAAAACTCTGAAGTTAACCGTTCTTGTGAGAGAGTAGTACTAGGAACGGTGACCGGTTGGGAAGTCCTCGAGTTGTACCCACCTCTTTGTTTTGTTTTTTTGCCTCATTTAGCTTGCCAAGATGCTTTATCCGTCACATTTCTATTATAGAGTTCCACGGTATCTTGGGCTAGACAACTTCGCTTCGCGTAGAGGCTGGGCCCGCAAACCGAGGGCGTGGGGCCTGTGACCAGGTCTCCGTCGTTCCGGTGCCTTTAACTTTTGATCCGTAAGGAGTGATGCGCCGCACAACATAACGTTCGAAAGCTCTCCGAGAGCTCTATGACGGGGGCAGCAAGCCTGCAGGGCTGCGCCTATTTTTGGAGTCCAAAATCAAACGTTTTCATCAGTTTTGGGCCACTTTTCTTCTATTTGGACTATTTCATCTTCCCGTATCGATCGTCGGGAGCTGCGAAAAAGACGACACGTAAGGGCTTTGCGCCCTCAACATGACGGGTGCGATCGTACCAGCACTATTGCACCGGATCCCATCAGAACTCTGAAGTTAAGCGCGCTTAGGCAAGAGTAGTACTAGGATGGGTGACCCCCTAGGAAGTCCTCATGTTTTACCCCCCTTTTTGTTATATTTTTTTTCCTCGTTCAGGCTTGCCAAGATACTTTATTCATCACATTTCGATTATAGAGTCCCACGACATCTTGGGCAAGACAACTTCGCTTTGCGTAGAGGCTGGGCCCGCAAACTGAGGGCGTGGGGCTTGTGACCAAGTCTCCGTCGCTCCGGTGCCCATAACTTTTGATCCGAAAGGAGTTATGCGGTGCACAACATAACATTGTGCCGTCATCATGACGAGTGCGATCATACCAGCACTAATGCACCGGATCCTATCAAAACTCTGAAGTTAAGTGTGCTTGGGCGAGAGTAGTACTAGGATGGGTGACCCCCTAGGAAGTCCTCGTGTTGCACACCCCTTTTTGTTTATTTTTTTGCCCCATTCAGGCTTTCCAAGATGCTTGATCCTTCATATTTCTATTACCAAGTCCCACGGCATCTTGGGCTAGACACCTTCGCTTCGCGTAGAGGCCGGGCTCGCAAACCAAGGGCGTGGGGCCAGTGACCAGGTCTCCGCCTCTCGGGTGCCCATAACTTTAGATCCGTAAGGAGTTATGCGGCGTACAACAAACCGTTGGGAAGCTCACCTAGAGCTCTACGACAAGGGCAGAAAGCCTACTTGGTTCCGCCTGTTTTAGGAGCCCAAAATTGAATGTTTTCATCAGTTTTGGGCCACCTTTCTTCTTTTTGCACTATTTTATTATCTCATATCGATCGTCGTGAGCCGCAAAATGGACGACACATAAGTCTTTGCGCCCTCATCATGATGGGTGCGATCATACCAACTCTAATGCACCGGATCCCATCAGAACTCCGAAGTTAAACGTGCTTGGCCGAAGTAGTACATGGATGGGTGACCCCCTGGGAAGTCCTCGTGTTGCACCCCTGTTTTTGTTTTGTTTTTTTGCCCCGTTTAGGCTTGCCAAGATGCTTTATCCGTCACATTTATATTTTTGAGTCCCACGGCATCTTGGGCAAGACAACTTCGCTTCACGTAGAGGCTGGGCCCGCAAACCGAGGGGGTAAGGCCTGTGACTAGGTCTCCGTCGCTCCGGTGCCCATAACTTTTCATCCGCAAGGAGTTATATGTCGCACACCATACCGTTGGAATGCTCTCCGAAAGCTCTATGACGAGGGCAGTAAGCCTGCTCGGCTGTGCCTATTTTTGGAGCCCAAAATTGACCGTTTTCTTCAGTTTTGGGCCATTTTTCTTCTTTTCACATTGTTTTATCATCCCAGATCGATCGTCGTGAGCCGCGAAAAGGACGACACATAAGTGCTTTGCACCCTCAACATGACGGGTTCGATCATTCCAGCACTAATGAATCGGATCCCATCAAAACTCTGAAGTTAAGTGTGCTTGTGAGAGAGTATAACTAGGACGGGTAACCCCCTAGGAAGTCCTCGGGTTGCACCTCCCTTTTTGTTTTTTTTTTGCCCCGTTCAGGGTTGCCAAGATGCTTTATCTATCACATTTCTATTATCGAGTCCCACGGCATCTTGGGCTAGGCAACTTCGCTTCGCATAGAGGTTGGGCTTGCAAACCGAGGGCGTGGGGCCCGTGACCAGGTCTTCGCCGCTCTAGTGTCCATAACTTTTGATCCATTTGGAGTTTTGCAGTGCACAGCATACCGTTCGAAAGTTCTCTGAGAGTTCTATGACGGGGGCAGCAAGCTTGCTCGGCTGTGCCTATTTTCGGAGTCCAAAATCGAACGTTTTCATCGGTTTTAGGCCACTTTTCTTCTTTTTGCACTTTTTCATCTTCCAGGATCGATTGTCGTGAGCCGCGAAAAGGAAGACACATAAGGGCTTTGTGCCCTCAACATGACGGGAGCGCGCATACCAGCACTAATACACTGGATCCCATCAGAACTCCGAAGTTAAACGTGCTTAGACGAGAGTTGTACTAGGATGGGTGACCCCTTGAGAAGTCCACGTATTGCACCCCCCCATTTGGTTTTGTTTTTTTGCCCCGTTCCGGCTTGCCAAGATGCTTTATCCGTCATATTTCCATTATCGAGTCCCACGACATCTTGGGCAAGACAACTTCGATTCGCATAGAGGCTGGGCCCGCAAACCGAGGGCGTGGGGCCTGTGCCAAGGTCTCTGTCGCATCGGTGCCCATTACTTTTGATCTGTAAAGAGTTATGCAGTGCATAACATAACGTTGGAAAGCTCTCTGAAAACTCTACGATGGGGGGATTAAGCCTGCTCGGCTGTACCTGTTTTCGGAGCCCAAAATTGAACATTTTTATCAATTTTGGGGCACTTTTCTTCTTTTTGCATTGTTTCATCGTCTCGGATCAAATGTCGTGTACCGCAAAAAGGATGACACATACGGGCTTTGCGCCGTCAACATGACGGGTGCGATCATACCAGCACTAATACACCGGATCCCATCAGAACTATGAAGTTAAGCGTGCTTGGGCGAGAGTAGTAGTAGGATGAGTGAGCCCCTGGGAAGTCCTCGAGTTGCACCACCCTTATCCGTCACATTTCTATTATCGAGTCCCACAGTATCTTGGGCAAGACAACTTCACTTCACGTAGAGGCTAGGCCCACAAACCGAGGGCGTGGGTCTTGTGACCAGGTCTCCGCCTCTCCGGTGCCCATAACTTTTGATCCGTAAGGAGTTATGGCATCCTGTTAGAAAGCTGTCCGAGAGCTCTACGATAGGGGCAGCAAGCCTGCTTGGCTCCGCTTGTTTTCGTAGCCCAAAATTGAATATTTTCATCAGTTTTGGGCCAATTTTCTTCTTTTGGCACTGTTTTATTGTCCAGGATAGATCCTCTTGAGCCGCGAAAAGGCTGACACATAAGGCTTTTTGCCTTCAACGTGACGGGTGTGATCATACCAACACTAATGCACCGGATCCTATCAGAACTCCGAAGTTAAACATGCTTGGGTGAGAGTAGTACTAGGATGGGTGACCCTCTAGGAAGTCCTCGTGTTGCACCCCCTTTTTTGTTTTCTTTTTTTGCCCCGTTCAGGCTTGCGAAGATGCTTTATCCGTCACATTTCTATTATCGAGTCCCACGGCATCTTGGGCAAGACTACTTCGCTTTGCGTAGAGCATGGGCCGGCAAACCGAGGGAGTAGGGCCAGTGACCAGGTCTCCGTCGTTCTAGCGCCCATAACTTTGGATCAGTAAGGAGTTATGCGACGCACAACATACTGTTCGAAAGCTCTCCGAGAGCTCTATGATGGGGCATCGAGTCTACTCTGTTGCGCCTATTTTTGAAGTCTTAAATCAAACGTTTTCATCATTTTTGGGCCACTTTTCTTCTTTTCGAACTGTTTTCATCATCCCGGATCAATCATCTTGAGTTGTGTAAAGGATGACACATAAGGGCTTTACGCCCTCAACAAGACTGGTATGATCATACCAGCACTAATGCATCGGATCCCATCAGAACTCTGATGTTAAGCGTGCTTGGACGAGAGTAGTACTAGGACGGGTGACCCTCTAGGAAATCCTCCGGTTGCACCCCCTTTTTTGCCTCGTTCAGGCTTGCCAAGATGCTTTATCCGTCACATTTCTATTATCGAGTCCCACGGCATCTTCGGCAAGACAACTTCACTTTGCATAGAGGTTGGGCTCGCAAACTGAGGGAATAAGGCTTGTGACCAGGTCTCCGCCGTTCCGGTGCCCATAACTTTTGATCCGTAAGGTGTTATGCGGCGCATAGCATACCGTTGGAAAGATCTCCGAGAGCTCTACGATGGGTCCAGCAAGATTGCTCGGCTGCACCTATTTAAGGAGCCCAAAATTGAATATTTTCATTAGTTTTGGGCCGATTTTCTTCTTTTTGCACAATTTCATTATCACGAATCGATCGTCCTGAGCCGCGATAAGGACGATAAATAAGGGCTTTGCCCCCACAACATGACGGGTGTGATCATACCCGCACTAATGCACCGGATCTGTGATAACCCGAACCCGGCATGCATTTAATGACATTTAAATTGCATTTAATTAAGTGTTATCTTAAATGTTAGTGTTTAATTGCATTTGATTACATGCTTATATTAACTTATTCAATTGTATCTTAACATTAACTTCATAATTCTTTAAAATATTCTAAAAATAGTTAAATAAATTATTTTTAAATGAATAATGACTATTTTGATTGTTTTGATTATTTTAATAATCGGTTTTAATTGTCTTGCATTAAAATCACTCGGTTTTCAAATAATGAGAAAAGTAACTCCGAGCCGGAGTGAATTTTAAACCATTCTACTTTTCAAAAAAAATTAAAGTTTTATATTATTGCTCATCATTTTATTAGCGATCGTTTATTTACCATTCGATTGTAGTATTTCGAAAATGAGAGTTAGAGAAATATTCTTCGGACTTAGTGAAAAATGTTTTTAGTTTAATTTAACTAGTTTTAGTTGTTTTTCATTTAATTGCATTGTTTTAACTTGGATTAGATTTAATGGCATCAAAATAAGCTTATTTGACCATTTTTAACTAAAGTTTGATTTTGCAAATGACCAAAATGCCCTTGTCACCTTTCAAATAATAAAACAAGGCAAAAATCAATAAAAACAATTTGCAAAATGCCATCCATGTCCTCCCATGGCCGAAAGCTTGAGGGAAAAGAAAAAAAAATTGTTTTGCATTTTTCTTCTACAATCGTGCGTGAAATTGTTCGGGGGTCGTGGCTCGGGTCCTCGCGGGTCTTGGTCTTCAATCTCTTTGAGGGTTTTCACGCTTTTGTGCATTTAAATTCAAATTTGAATTTTGTGTCAAATTTTTAGATTTGATATATAATGTGTTATAATGCCTGTAATTGCTTGATATAGCTTCCTTTGAGTTCGTAGAGCATTGTTTGATAGTTATTTAGCAAATTTTACGATTGACACTGCGTATTTGAAATTGGGGAAGAATAATGAATAGTGAATTATGAATAGTAAACCCTAGAATTTCGGATTTTGATCCGAATTGCGATTGCTTGATTTGGATAGGTGCCCTTAGTGATAGAAAGATAAAATGTGCAATAAAAACGGACCGACCGTTGTTAAAATTAGAAATTAGACAAAAAAACGTAAAGGGGCCGTTTGACCAAAAGTTGACCGTGCTCGAATTGAGTTGGGGGTTTTGCAATTGGCATGGAAGCACTTTTGGCGCTGTTGTGGAGTTTATTGAATGACCGGTTAGCTTAGCTGTAGTTCAAACGCAGTAGGTGGTCTTTCGGGTCTCGGGTGAGAAAGTGAAGTTTAGTGACATGGAAACGTGCTTTGTAGTGCCTGAGTGAATGTAGTGAAATTGATTTCTTAATCCCGTAGCTCATTTGCTCGTAATTGCCTTTGGAAGTTAGAGATTGAATAGTGATATTTGTCGTTTTCGTGTTTGAACTGCTATTACTTGTTTGATTGATGTTATTGTTGATATTAATGACAATCATTCTTGAAAAGTTAATTGATTGCTAATATTGATTGTAAATGCTTGATATCTCATTTATCTGCACTAATCTGCACTTTCGTGCTATTGCTCGTTTGTTGCTTGTATCTCGTATTGCATTGCATAAGTGTCAGGCGCATGAGTGATGGGCCTCTCTGGGCAGTCTAGGACTGCCAGGGTTGGTTGCTCTAGCTTCGTGTCCTATTCCCATTCTCGCTAGGGGTGCCGCCCTAGGAGATTTGGGTCGTAGAAGTGTCGGGGTACATCCGGAGTACACCCAGTGAAAGTTATAAGGTGGTTGCGCGCTTATTGTCATCGTTGTCAACATCAAGCTCGAGATTGATGTATTGCTCGTGAAATAGTACATTGCTCGTATGACCTTTAAAGTGTGGTATAGCTTTGAATGGTTGTGTTAATGCTTTCTTTAATTGTTTATTGTATTGTCGTTTATATTGAATGCTTTCTTATTGATTATATTGCTTGTATGTACCTATTTGCATTGCACGATCTTCTTTCTCTCCACCTTGATATCTGTTTCGCCCCCACTGAGTATACGTGTTGTGTATACTCACTCCTCACCACCACATTTCAGGAAATGCCATGTTAGTTGGAAAGTTCGTGGTTACGTGAAAGATCGTGCTTAAAGGGTTGTCTTGCGTGTTATGTGGCTGAGTTGTAGAAAGATGCAAAGATGTATGTTTTCATGTATTGTATGTAATTAGTGTTAAAAGTTATGTAATTAACTTAACTAGATTTATTAGAATGGTATGATAGTCTATTTTATGCAATAGGTTAGTATAGTTTAATTGCCAAGCATGAATGTACTTCTCAAAGATGAGAAGAGATAGGTTAGCTTTTAAACTGGAAATGTATATTTACTTGTGTTCGATTGTTAAGAAACAAGGCTCGGATGGCCTTGAGGTGTTTGTATGGTTGGACACGGTGCTGGTCCACTTATATGCTATTGCAGGTTTTACATTTTGCCTAAAAACAGGGGAGACTCCGTCCGTCTTTCCCTAAAAAATTTTTGCCCGGGTTTAGAATTGGGTTGTGATTAGATTGATTCATAGAACTCCCGGTCTCGAGAGGGATTGGGGTGTTACAGGTGGTATCAGAGCTTGTTTAGCTCATAAGCCGGGACAGGGTCCTTGGTCTGGTGGGTAGTGATCCTTGAGTGTGTGCTTGTTAAGTGTGTCTTGAAAGTGTATGCTTGTATGTGAGATTGTGTGTCTTGACCTGAATGTGTGCACCTATGTGATATAGTTATGTGTTATGTGTTCATTGCGTGCTAAGTGAAGTGAAGTGTCTAGTTGTGCATTGAATTGACCTATTGAATTGGTATCGTGAATCGAATCGACCTCGTGAATTGTTATTTGCTTGAAGTATTGCTTGTAATGTGTGTATTGAAATGTCTTGAATTGGTTATGCAGTGATTTGAATTGATTATGTTGTGCTTGACTTGATTGTCGTGCTTGAGTGACTTTGTTGAATAAACTGTTTTACAAACATGCTTGCATAATAAATTAAGGCATATATGTATAAATGTGATATCTTGGCATTCATACATGTCCTATTGAAATGGTAAGAAAGACTTCTCCCTTCCCTGAAGAAAGTGGTTCACAGCTGGCCTTCCAAGGTGTATGGATTGGCAGGAAATGAATGGCATTTAACTAGCCTTGATTTGGAAGTTGGTGTTTGCTTTTGGAGCTCGGTTATTGGCGAATCTCTAGGGTTCTCTTCTGTGTTTAATAGTTGTGAAAGAGTAGTTTTCTTTTAAGGTTCTATTTGGCTGTTCTTTGGAGAGCATTCTTTGGTTTCTTACTGGGTATTCTTTGGAGACTTCTATTGGCACTTCTTGGTAGACTTGGCTATTGGGTTTTCAGTCGGACTTACTACATGGTATTATCTATGATATATGTCTCTCGGTCTTTATTGGAGTGCTACTGGCATTCCTTATTGGAAATTCTTCAATGGCATTCTCTAGGATTCTTAGTGGCCATTTATTTAGTATTACTTATTGGGCAATTCTTGGTACTTTCTTACTGGAGCATTGTCCGGGTATTTTCTTTGGCATCCCTTAGTTGGTTTGGTAATTGGAATTCTAATCAAACTTATTATCTCATATTGCTTATGGTATGCTGTGGAATACCTTGGGCTTCCTTGGTAGTAAGTGTATAAAGTCCTCACTTGGCAAAAGTGAAGAGGCCTCGGGGTTTGGTTTTGTATATTATACACCAGCTTGGTATTTTCCTTAGGGTTTTCGTCTATCTGGGAAATTATATTTGTTATTCAACTTGATTGTCTTATTGGGCACATTATATTTTCTCTGCTATTTCCTTTGACATTCTTCTCAGCATTTGATAGCGATACTCGGAATCTAATTGGTTGTCCTAAGGGGTTATTATTTGGAAGGCTTCTTTGGAACTTTTGAAGTATATTTGATTGGGTTTCTTAGTATTTTCTTCAGCACTCTTAACAGGGAATTCTTCTATGAAATTCATGACCAGCGGGGTACTTCTTTGGACCTCTAGATGGAACCTTTGTTTGAGCCATTATTTGGCTTCTTGCTTGGGAATTCTCGGGCAGTAATAGTTGAACTTCTACTAGAGATTCGTGTATGGGGTATTCATTCAGTATTCTTCTTATCATTAATATGTGATGTGATTTTATCTACAGTATCTTTTCTTTAGTCTTTATTGGTATTATCTCGGCGCTTTTGGTTGGAATTTTATTCTTCTTCGGTATTCGTGTCAACGGGATTTGTGTGGTATCTACATTTGAGCCTTTATTCGGCATTACTACTTGGAATTTATTCTTAAACTTCCCTATTGGTTATCTTGATTAAAATACTTGCTCAGCAGCTGATGAAGATTAGTTAGAGTTGGATTTCAGTGGATGCAGAGTTCTATTGGAAGAAGAATTGCAAGGACGCAATTGTTTGAAGGGGGGAAGGATGTGATAACCCGAACCCGGCATGCATTTAATGACATTTAAATTGCATTTAATTAAGTGTTATATTAAATGTTAGTGTTTAATTGCATTTGATTACGTGCTTATATTAACTTATTCAATTGTATCTTAACATTAACTTCATAATTCTTTAAAATATTCTAGAAATAGTTAAATTAATTATTTTTAAATGAATAATGATTATTTTGATTGTTTTTGATTATTTTAATAATCGGTTTTAATTGTCTTGCATTAAAATCACTCGGTTTTCAAATAATGAGAAAAGTAACTCCGAGTCGGAGTGAATTTTAAACTATTCTACTTTTCAAAAAAAATTAAAGTTTTATATTATTGCTCATCACTTTATTAGCGATCGTTTATTGACCGTTCGATCGTAGTATTTTGAAAATGAGAGTTAGAGAACTATTCTTCGGACTTAGTAAAAAATGTTTTTAGTTTAATTTAACTAGTTTTAGTTGTTTTCCATTTAATTGCATTGTTTTAACTTGAATTAGATTTAATGGCATCAAAATAAGCTTATTTGACCATTTTTAACTAAAGTTTGATTTTGCAAATGAGCAAAATGCCCTTGTCACCTTTTAAATAATAAAACAAGGCAAAAATCAATAAAAACAATTTGCAAAATGCCATCCATGTCCTCCCATGGCCGAAAGCTTGAGGGAAAAGAAAAAAAAAATTGTTTTGCATTTTTCTTCTACAATCGTGCGTGGAATTGCTCGGGGGTAGTGGCTCGGGTCCTTGCGGGTCTTGGTCTTCAATCTCTGTGAGGGTTTTCACACTTTTGTGCATTTAAATTCGAATTTGAATTTTGTGTCAAATTTTTAGATTTGATACATAATGTGTTATAATGCCTGTAATTGCTTGATATAGCTTCTTTTGAGTTCGTAGAGCATTGTTTGATAGTTATTTAGCAAATTTTACGGTTGAAACTGCATATTTGAAATTGGGGAAGAACAATGAATAGTGAATTATGAATAGTAAACCCTAGAATTTCATATTTTGATCCGAATTGCGATTGCTTGATTTGGATAGGTGCCCTTAGTGATAGAAAGATAAAATGTGCAATAAAAAAGGACCGGCCTTTGTTAAAATTGGAAATTAGACAAAGAAACGTAAAGGGGACGTTTGACCAAAAGTTGACCGTGCTCGAATTGAGTTGGGGGTTTTGCAATTGAGGGCATGGAAACACTTTTGGCGCTGTTGTGGCATTGATTGAATGACCGGCTAGCTTAGCTATAGTTCAAACGCAGTAGGTGGACTTTCGGGCCTCGGGTGAGAAAGTGAAGTTTAATGACATAGAAACGTGCTTTGTAGTGCCTGAGTGAATGTAGTGAAATCGGTTTCTTAATCCCGTAGCTCGTTTGCTCGTAATTGCCTTTGGAAGTTAGAGATTGAATAGTGATATTTGTCGTTTTCGTGTTTGAACTGCTATTACTTGTTTGATTGATGTTATTGTTGATATTAATGACAATCATGCTTGAAAAGTTAATTGATTGCTAATATTGATTGTAAATGCTTGATATCTCGTTTATCGCCACTATTCTGCACTTTCGTGCTATTGCTCGTTTGTTGCTTGTATCTCGTATTGCATTGCATAAGTGTCAGGCGCGTGAGTGATGGGCCTTTCTGGGCAGTCTCGGGCTGCCAGGGTTGGTGGCTCTAGCTCCGTGTCCTATTCCCATTCTCGCTAGGGGTGCCGCCCTAGGAGATTTGGGTCGTAGAAGTGTAGGGTTACATCCGGAGTACACCCAGTGAAAGTTATAAGGTGGTTGCGCGCTTATTGTCATCGTTGTCAACATCAAGCTCGAGATTGATGTATTGCTCCTGAAATGGTACATTGCTCATATGACCTTCAAAGTGTGGTATAGCTTTGAATGGTTGTGTTAATGCTTTCTTTAATTGTTTATTGTATTGTCGTTTATATTGAATGCTTTCTTATTGATTATATTGCTTGACTGTACCTATTTGCATTGCACGATCTTCTTTCTCTCTACCTCGATATTTGTTTCGCCCCCACTGAGTATACGTGTTGTGTATACTCACTCCTCACCACCACATTTCAGGAAATGCCATGTTAGCTGGAAAGTTCGTGGTTACGTGAAAGATCGTGCTTGAAGGGTTGTCTTGCGTGTTATGTGGCTGAGTTGTAGAAAGATGCAAAGATGTATGTTTTCATGTATTGTATGTAATTAGTGTTAAAAGTTATGTAATTAACTTAACTAGATTTATTAGAATGGTATGATAGTCTATTTTATGCAATAGGTTAGTGTAGTTTAATTGCCAAGCGTGAATGTACTTGTCAAAGATGAGAATAGATAGGTTAGCTTTTAAATTGGAAATGTATATTTACTTGTGTTCGATTGTTGAGAAACAAGGCTCGGATGGCCTTGAGGTGTTTGTATGGTTGGACACGGTGCTGGTCCACTTATATGCTATTGCAGGTTTTACATTTTGCCTAGAAACAGGGGAGACTCCGTCCGACTTTCCCTAAAAAAATTTTGCCCGGGTTTGGAATTGGGTTGTGATTAGATTGATTCATAGAACTCCCGGTCTCGAGAGGGATTGGGGTGTTACAAGATCCCTTCAGAACTCCGAAGTTAGGCGTGCTTGGGCGAGCGTAGTACTTGGACGGGTGACCCCCTGGGAAGTCCTCGGGTTACACCCCTCCTTTATGTTTTGCTTTATCCGTCACATTTCTATTATCGAGTCCCACGGCATCTTGGGCAAGACAACTTCACTTCGCATAGAGGCTGGGCCAGCAAACCGAGGGCGTGGGGCCTGTGACCAGGTCTCCGCCGTTCCGGTGCCCATAACTTTGGATCCGTAAGGACTTATGCGGCGCACAACATACTGTTGGAAGCCCTCCGCGAGCTCTACTATGGGGGCAGCAAGCCTACTCAGTGGCGCCAGTTTTCGGAACCCAAAATCGAACGTTTTCATTAATTTTAGGCCACTTTTCTTCTTTTTGCACTATTTCATTTTCTCAGATCGATTGTCGTGATAGGTGAAAAGGACTACAAATTAGGTATTTGCGCCCTCAACATGACGCGTGCGATCATACCAGCACTAATACACCGGATCCTATCAGAACTCTGAAGTTAAGCGTGGTTGGGCGAGACTAGTACTAGGATGGGTGACCCCTTGAGAAGTTCTCGTGTTGCACCCCCATTTTTGTTTTGTTTTTTTGCCTCGTTCAGGCTTTCCAAGATGCTTTATTCATCACATTTTTATTATCGAGTCCCACGGCAACTTGGGCAAGACAACTACTCTTCGCGTAAAGGCTGGGCCCGCAAACCGAGGGTGTGGGACCTGTGACCAGGTCTCCGTCGTTTCAATGCCCATAACTTTTGATTCGTAAGGAGTTATACGACGCACAACATACCGTTGGAAAGCTCCCCGAGAGCTCTACTACAGGGACAGCAACCCTACTCGGCTGCGCCTATTTTTGTAGCAAAAAATTGAACATTTTCATCAGTTTTGGGCCACTTTTCTTTTTTTTGCTCTATTTCATCATCCCGGATCGATCATCGTGAGCCGCGAAAAGGACGACACATAAGGGCTTTCTGCCCTCAACATGATGGGTGCGATCATACCAGCACTAATGCTCCGGATCCCATCAGAAATCTTAAGTTATGCGTGCTTGGGCGATAGTAGTACTAGGACAGGTGACCCCCTAGTAAGTCCTTGGGTTGCACCCCCCTTATTGTTTTGTTTTTTTTTTGCCCCGTTCATGCGTGCCAAGATGCTTTATCCGTCACATTTCTATTATCGAGTCCCAAGGCATCTTGGGCAAGACAACTTGGCTTCGCGTAGAGGCAAGGCCCACAAACCGAGAGCGTGGAGCTTGTGACCAGGTCTACGTCGCTCCAGTGCCCATAACTTTTGATCCGTAAGGAGTTATGCGGGGCAAAGCATACCGTTGGAAAGCACTCCGAGAGCTCTACAATGGGTGGAGCAAGCCTGCTCGGCCGCGCCTATTTTCGAAGCCCAAAATTGAACATTTTCATCAATTTTGGTCCACTTTTCTTCTTTTTGCATCGTTTCATCATCCTCGATCGATCGTCGTGAGCCGCGAAAAGGATGACACATAAAGGCTTTGCACCCTCAACATGACGGGTGCGATCATACTAGCACTAATGCATCAGATCCCATCAGAACTCCGAAGTTAATCATGCTTGGGCGATAGTAGTGCTAGGACGGGTGACCCCCTGGGATGTCCTCGAGTTGCACCCCCATTTTCTTTTGTTTTTTTGCCCCATTCAGGCTTGGCAAGATGCTTTATCCGTCACATTTCTATTATCGAGTCCCACGGCATGTTGGGCAAGACAACTTCGCTTCGGGTTGAGGATGGGCCCGCAAACCGAGGGCGTGGGGCTTGTGACCAAGTCTTTGCAGCTCTGTTGTCCATAACTTTTGATCCGCAAGGAGTTATACGATGCACAGCATACCGTTCGAAAGCTCTCCGAGAGCTCTATGGCGGGGGCCTCAAGGCTGCCTTGCTGCGACTATTTTTAGAGCCCAAAATAGAACATTTTCATTCGTTTTGGACAACTTTTCTACTTTTTGCATTGTTTCATCGTCCTGGATCATTCGTCGTGAGCCACGAAAAGGACGACACATAAGGGTTTTGTGCCCTCAACATGACGAGTGCGATCAAACCAGCACTAATGCAACGGTTCCTATTAGAACTCCGAAGTTAAGCGTGCTTGGGCGAGAGTAGTACTTGGATGGGTGACCCCCTGGGAAGTCCTTGTGTTGCACCCCCTTTTATGTTTTTTGTTTTTTGCCCCGTTCAGGCTTGCCAAGATGCTTTATCCGTCATATTTCTATTATCGAGCCCCACGGTATCTTGGGGAAGACAACTTTGCTTCGCGTAAAGGCTGGGCCAACAAACCAATGGCGTAGGGCTTGTGACCAGGTATGTAATACCCGAGCCCAAAATGTGAAATTTTCTTGTTTATTATTTTGAAAATTATATTTTCTTAAATTCTTTGAAGTCAAATTGTTACTTCTTTATTGTCGCAAGGTGCATTGCATTCCGAGAGCGATAGTTGGAGGGTGTCTTCTAGTCCTCAACAAATAGTGAAACTAGTATTTTGGTGCCTTAAATTTAATATTTTACTTGTTGTTAACTAGAATTAATTTGGTGTTGGGTATTTTAGCTTTTAAATGCATGAAAATAGGCTAAATTGACCAATTTTTAAGTTAGTTGACCAAGCTTGACCATTTTGACCAAGGTTGTCATCTTTTAGTTAGCTTATAACATAGCAAAAAAAAAAAAAAGCACAAAACAGTCCATAGCTGGCCGAAATCAAGGGGAAAGAAAAAAAAACATTTTCAATCTTCAAACTTCAAATCTTCGCGTGAGATTGTACGGGGTTGTTACCGAGGCATCCAACGTGGTTTTCCTAGTGACTAGGAGTGTCTAAGGTGAGGGAAGCACGTTATTTGCGTATTTGAATATCATGTATGTCAACTTTATGATTTTTGGGTTTTATCCGTAGTTTGTTGTTTTAATCGTTTTGATGCTTAAAGAACATTCCTTGACAATTGTAGAACATGTATTTATAGCTTTTTAACATTTTTACGATTGAATATTGAGATTGCAATTTAAATTGTTAGTTGAATAGTAAATTATGAATAGTAAACCCTTGATTCGATGAAGTTGCTCCGTTATGCGTTCTGTTGATGTGAAAAGATGCTAGATATGCTAGAATGCCTAAATACATGATTTGTTTGGATTGTGTAATGGAAAAAATGAGAAAAATGCATTGGTGAAAGTCGGGGTCGTTTGCATCGAGTTTAGCATTTTCTCATTTTGCGTGATGGCATTGTCTCGGGAGGCCATGAAAGCAATTTTGGTGCGGTTATGGTGTTGGTTGGGTGTTTGGTTAGAGTAGCGGTAGTTCAAATGAGCAAAAGGGGAAATCGGGGCTTTGCGTGAATTCTAGGGTAAAGTAGGGTTTCGAGGTCTTTAGACGTGCCTTATGGTGACCTAGGAGGATTGGTGAAGTCGGTTTCCAGAACTCGTGGCTCGTTTGAAAGTAGTAGCGTTTGGAAAGTCGGGGTCGTTTTGTGATTTTGTTTGTTTTCTTAATGTTATGCCTATAGAATGTTTAATATGCTTGTTAGAGTTGATTTTGATTGAAATGCTTATCAACTGTTGCTACTGCGTGCGCAAGTAACCTACTTTGTTATTCTCCCACTTGTAGCTCTATTGCTTGATTGCTCGATTGTTGCATTGTATATTGTATTGCATTCATAGAGTCAGGGGCGGTGTGATGGGCCTCTCTGGGTAGCCTCGGGTTGCCAATGTTGGTTGCCCTAGCTCCGTGTCCTATTCCCTTTCTCGCTTGGGTTGCCTCCCAGGGAGATTTGGGTCGTAGAATTGATGGATACTTTCAGGGTATTCCAAACTGAAGTTACAAGGTGGTTTGGGCCGGCGCGTCGTCATCGAATTCATGATTGAAAGTTGCTCGTGGAAAGTGAATCGTATCCTTTGAATGAGTATTTATAGTTTTAATGCTTGTCTTGATTATTGTTGGCTTTGTTTGTATCTCTATATGATAATTGAATGAATTGCTTGACTATTTGCATTGCATTCTCCTCTCATCTCCGTCCTTGAGACCAATAACCCTCGCTAAGCAATAGTTTTTGCTCATTCCTTTCTATACTATTTTTTATAGGAGTAGTTGAAGCGGACCCTATCGAGGTAATTGAGGAGGATGAGCAAGTGGAGGTGTTTCCTTGATAGCACTTCTTTGCTTAGCTGGTGGTTGGTTGCCAGACTTTTGTGCGGGCCATGCTTGATGTGTTTAATGCTTGGTTGTCGCTTCATTTTGAGGCTTGTAGCCTTGTATGTAGTTCTATTTTGAGGCCTTTATGGTCTTATGTTGTAAAAGTTGAAAGAAGGTGAAGTTTTAAGGTTATACTCACGTGACTAGAGAAGAATTGCATACTAATGGTTTAACTGTTTAGTGGCATAAATACTTGTGTAGTATGCATGGCATTTTGGATTGCAAAGTTGGTTAATAAGAAGATGTATGTTTTAAAAGAAAGTTGGCTTGTTATAAATGTTTATTATGGAATTCGCAAGTATTATATTGAATGTAGTATGCTTGGCCTTTTGCAGGGTCTGGTCGGGGCGTGACATCTTTAGGTGGTATCAGAGCATGATAGTCTTGCATGAGCCGGGACATGTTTCTCGGTCTATGGGGTAAAGGTCTAAAATGCTAAAGTGTTAATGTATGGTTGTTAAGTGAAAAAAAAAATGTTATAGTATGACTATGTGAACTTGAGTGCTTATGTGTTCAAGTGAAATGGTTGGCATGTCAATCTTGTGTTATGTGAATTGTGTGATAGGATATTTGATTGTTATTGACTTGAGTGTTATCTAATCTTATGTGCTATATTTCTGTCTATAAACTGCTTTTAAATGTTGCCAGCTATTGTGAGTTGTTACTATGCCGCCACGTCGTGGTATTCAAGGTCAAGGGGCAGATGAAGAGGCAGCAGAACAGGGTCAGCAACCGTTGCCTGAACAGTTTATGGCTACTATGACCACTGCAGTTGACCGGATTACACAGGTACTGCATGAGCAGAGGCAGGACAGGAATAATAATCCCCAGGGAAATCAAGCCAATCCTGGTGGACAGGGGCCTAGGGCTGAGAATAATCAGCTGGGGAAATTCTTGAGGCATGAGCCGGGTAAGTTCTTTGGAGAGCCGGATGATGAGGCAGCCGAGAGATGGATTAACCGGGTTGAGAAAATTTTTGCTGCTTTGAGGTACACTGATGAAGCAAGAATAGATTATGCGGCATTCCTGTTTGAGGGCGACGCAGAACAGTGGTGGAACACTGTCAGGTTGAGGTGGGACTGTGAGGATGTACCGCATTTGTGGGATGATTTTGTGAGTGAGTTTCGGGACAAGTATATTCCCGAGATGGCTATGGAAAGGCGGCAAGATGAATTTGTGGCCCTGAAGCAGGGAAACATGACTGTTGCACAATATGAGGCTAGGTTTGTTAGCCTGTCGAGGTATATGCCTGAGCTGGTGCGTCCAGCTAGGAGGATGATTCATAGGTTTGTTCGTGGGCTGAGAATGGATATACAGCTGCATTTGACTGGGCAGACTTATACTACTTTTCCCGAGGCATTCCAAGCAGCGTCGAAGTTTGAGAAATGGAAGGCTGAGATGATAGCTGAGAGTAGCCAGCCGAGTAAGAAACAGTACTTGTGCCAGAGCAGCCAGAGTCAGCCGAGGCAGTATCAGACCTCTGCGCAGGTTCCTCAGCAACGTCCGTATCAGCCTCAGTATCAGATTCAGGGGAGGCCAACTGTGACTAGACCCCAGCAGGGAGGTACAGTTCCTATTACTGCCAGAGCCCCCGCACCTACGGGAAACACTGTTGTAAGACAAAATCAGCAGTGTAACTTTTATAATCGATCGGGGCACGTTGAGGCTAATTACTGGAGGAAGAGTGGTAAGTGCACCGGTTGTGGGAGCGATGAGCATAGGGTGAAAGATTGCCCTAAGTATAAGAATGTTCAGGGCCGTATTGGAGGCCAAGGTGTGCAGAATAGGGCTGCAGGTGCAGGTCCAGCACAGAGGGTACATGCTAGGGTCTTTGCACTGGATGCGGAGGAGCTACCCGACACTACAACAATAGTGGAAGGTACCTTTCTTCTCAATACTCAGCCAGTTAAAGTTTTGATTGATCCCGGAGCTACACATTCATTTATAACTCCTGCATGTGCACGATCTGTGAATGTTTGCATTGATAAACTGCCGCATGAAGTTGAAGTTAGTACGCCTTTGGGTGCGAAATTTGTTACTGAGTCTATTTGCAAATCTTGTGATATATGCATTGAGAACCGTAAATTTCCTACTGATTTAATTATACTACCCTTCCGTGACTTTGAAATCATTTTGGGAATGGACTGGTTAGGGAAGTACTATGCTCAGTTGGATTGTAGAACAAAAATTGTTTATCTTCAGATTCCTAACCTACCGGTACTAGAGATTGTTGGGAACTGCAGGGCTGCCCGGATACCTCTTTTATCATCAATCAAGGCTTCTAAGTTGTTGAATAAAGGTTGTGAAGCTTACTTAGCTTATCTGATCAATCAACCTACTGATAAGTTGAATTTGAATGAGGTTCCGTTTGTTAAAGACTTCCTTGGTGTATTTCCCGAGGAGTTACCGGGTTTACCACCGGATTGGGAGATTGAATTTCTTATTGATCTTATGCCAGGCATTGTGTAACGCCCTGATCCCTCACGAGACCGGAGGCTCTAATGACCATGCTATTCTCAACCCAATACCAAGCCCGGTCACAAAAATTTTCCTAATGGTTAAGTCCGGACCCGACACACGGACAGAGTCTCCCCTGTACCGTGGACATTCTGAAAACCTGTAAACACTCAATAAAGCCACAACATAACAAGACATTCATTTATAACTAAAGATCTTAGCTTTAAGGCCATCCGAGCCTTAAGACATACAAACAGTTTAGATACAGACAAGCATGCATTCATAACTTAACTTCTTTACAAAACCGCTTATCATGCCACTCTATGATAGCTTTTAAGTATTATTAGAAATTAAAAATAACCAGTCATTCACTCCCAAGCATGCGAAGAAGCTAATAGCAGAAATATAAGTTATTACATGCCATGGTTCTAAATCTACCACTACAACATCTATCCCTCAATTTGCAAACTATATAATATACACATATCACTTAGGTTACAAAATAGAACATAAAGTAAAGAAAACAAGTCCTACTCTCATCAACAAGAACATAGTCCACCTCAGGCAACTAGACACAGCAACTAATGCAACTCCTCCAACTGCGCCACCTGAAACATGTTAGCGAGGTATGAGCAACCACTGTTGCCCAGTGAGGGATAAGGTCCCGGGGCGTGCAATGCAACAGGTAATACAGTTAAACAACAATAGCAATTAAACAATTCAAGAAACAATGATAGCTTCAATAACCACACATTTAAAAGGATACATTTCACATAACCCCTATACACCAATCTTCACTGGTCTTCATTCACGATCCACGAACCACGCTCACGATCACGATAAGCCGGCATAACCCCAATCACTCCAGTGGGTGTACTCCGGATGTACCCCAAATCCTACGACCCAACATCCCCTGGCAATCTCCGGACCAGGCGAATGAGGGAATAGGGCACGGAGTTTGAATATCCACCGGCAAGCCCTCTGCCGCCCAGCCGATATTCAACACATCCGCCCCTGACACTATGGTTGCGCAACCACTATGCAATGCACTCAACGATGGCAAGTTAATAGCAATAATATAAGCATTAACACATATGAGGATCAACAAAGTAGGTTGACCTCGTTGCAATTAGGATAGAAGCAAATAAGCAGTTTACAAATGAACATATACCAAATAAGCATAGAATCATACCAAAAGCTCCAAATCAATTTAAAATCACATATAAACACTCAAGAAGTCCTGACATGGGTTTAGAAGTGTGGGACAACTTAAATTGCACCTAAACCCCTTTGTTTTTCGAACTATTTCTCTTCTAAACTAAAGTTAATGATTTCATTTTCAAAGGAAACTCTCCCAACCTTCTAACTAACCCTCAAGGTACCCTCTCAACCCTCTAACTCATTCAAATGCCCGCGTTTACCCCGAAAGCCCCAAATTTCCTCTTATGGCTTTAAACTACACATACGTTGTCCAGGCTTCAAACAAGGGATATCAAGACATCTATAGCACCTAGGTAGGCTAAGGATACTAGAATTGAAGCCCGAATCCACCCGGATTCGCATTAACCCCAAAAGCCCCAAGTTAAAGTCGGCTATTTTCCATTTTTAGGCGATTTGAGGGCAATTCAAGTCCACGGGGCTATTAGACTACCTTCATTAGCACCTAAGGCATCTATTAGGAGTGTTGAATCAAGCTAATACGTGCAATTACATAAAACCCTAGAAAAACGTCAGTATTCACCTCATAAATTCAAATGACGATTCCAACCGTTTAAAATGCGAACTAATAGCTCAAATGTGTTCTCTAGCACTTATATACAAGGTATAATAGCATAGATAAGCTTTGCAATAGCATTTGATAACATTTTCAACAAATCAAGAAAAATGTAACATTTTAGATATGCATAAAAAGTCATGAAAACCCTCACCAATTGCGCGTAGGAACTCTCGGGAGGCTAGCAAACACCCTAAACTACTTGCTCCTAGCTTGGCTTGGCTTGGCTTGAAGATTTGATGAGCAAAATCCTCTCATTCTCCTCCTACACTATTCTCGGATTTGCTACAGTAATTCCTGCATCTTCTCTTTTTTTTTTTTTGTGTTTTGTTAAGTTATGAGCTAGGTGGTGTTTTATGAGCATATATATTAAATGGGATCAAGTTAGGTGCTTAGTGGTCCACTAAAATGAATGTTGATAACCTTAAAACGAGCCTAAGGTGAAGAATATATGCTAGCTAATTAAATTACTAAGTTATGTTACGTAACACTATTCATTGAACCATTAAAACATTTTCTAAACGAGTGCTCCTATCGCTCCTAGCTCAATTGCACATTTTTCCCATTCCTTTAACAATTAATATGATTTAATAAAAATGCTAATTCACTAATATAATGCAGTTTAAAAATGGAATGAATAGTGACCAAGAAAGACAACAGGTAAAGCACATAATTTAATGCGCAATTAATGGATGCCACATTTAAAAATGTGTACGGTAGAATCTCGGGCGTCACATCCTCTCCCCCTTAAACAAATTGCGTCCACGCAATTCTTCTTCACAAGGGAACTTCACAACAACTGAAAACCAACTCCGATTACTCGTCATCAGTTGCTAAGCAAGAATACCATATACGAACTCTCGTGGGAGCTCATTAAGAAATCCCAGTATTATTGCCTGCGAACCATACGTAATAAGGCCAAATAAAGGCTCCAATAGAGATGCTACTTCGAAATCCAAATAAGAATCCCGCTGGCACGAATACCATAGAAGAATAGAATCCCAACTAACAGTGGCGAGAAAATACCAATAAGAATTTAGAGTACAAATACCGAAGATAATTCCATATAATAAGGCTGATTAGAATCCCAAACTAAGTCTTCCGAGTAATACCAGCAAGAAAATACTAGAAGAATACTCAATAAGAAAACCGAGAGAACGGTCATATAGAAATCCCAAAGGAAGCCATTCATTTCTGACTACTAAGCGTAGAAGAATGCCTTGGAAGAAATCCCAATAACTGAGCTCCGCTTACAACATTCTCATTCCCGCTAATCCACACAACTTGGAGGGCTTGTTGCTAATCACTTCTCTTCAGGGGGAGGAAGAAGTCTTTCTTACCATTTCAACGGGACATGTATGAATGCCAAGATATCACATTTACACATATATGTTTTAAACTATTATGCAAACATGTTTATATAAGAGTTTATGAAACAGTGTAATCATCAAAGTCATTTTGCACGACAATCAAGTCCATCATAACACAACTCAATCAAAGACTTTCACATACACACATTACAAGCAACAGTTCAAGCAATTAACAATTCACGAGGTCAATTTGATGCATAACTAGCCACTTTACTTCACTTAGCACACATTTAGCACGTAACACATAATTATATCACATAGGTGCACACATTCAATACAAGACACACAATCACACATGCAGGCATACACTTTCAAGACACACTCTTAACAAGCACACACGCAAGGGTTACTACCCGACAGGCCGAGGACCCTGTCCCGGCTTAGAGCTAACTAAGCTCTGATACCACTTGTAACGCCCTGATCCCTCACGAGACCGGAGGCTCTAATGACCATGCTATTCTCAACCCAATACCAAGCCCGGTCACAAAATTTTTCCTAATGGTTAAGTCCGGACCCGACACACGGACAGAGTCTCCCCTGTACCGTGGACATTCTGAAAACCTGTAAACACTCAATAAAGCCACAACATAACAAGACATTCATTTATAACTAAAGATCTTAGCTTTAAGGCCATCCGAGCCTTAAGACATACAAACAGTTTAGATACAGACAAGCATGCATTCATAACTTAACTTCTTTACAAAACCGCTTATCATGCCACTCTATGATAGCTTTTAAGTATTATTAGAAATTAAAAATAACCAGTCATTCACTCCCAAGCATGCGAAGAAGCTAATAGCAGAAATATAAGTTATTACATGCCATGGTTCTAAATCTACCACTACAACATCTATCCCTCAATTTGCAAACTATATAATATACACATATCACTTAGGTTACAAAATAGAACATAAAGTAAAGAAAACAAGTCCTACTCTCATCAACAAGAACATAGTCCACCTCAGGCAACTAGACACAGCAACTAATGCAACTCCTCCAACTGCGCCACCTGAAACATGTTAGCGAGGTATGAGCAACCACTGTTGCCCAGTGAGGGATAAGGTCCCGGGGCGTGCAATGCAACAGGTAATACAGTTAAACAACAATAGCAATTAAACAATTCAAGAAACAATGATAGCTTCAATAACCACACATTTAAAAGGATACATTTCACATAACCCCTATACACCAATCTTCACTGGTCTTCATTCACGATCCACGAACCACGCTCACGATCACGATAAGCCGGCATAACCCCAATCACTCCAGTGGGTGTACTCCGGATGTACCCCAAATCCTACGACCCAACATCCCCTGGCAATCTCCGGACCAGGCGAATGAGGGAATAGGGCACGGAGTTTGAATATCCACCGGCAAGCCCTCTGCCGCCCAGCCGATATTCAACACATCCGCCCCTGACACTATGGTTGCGCAACCACTATGCAATGCACTCAACGATGGCAAGTTAATAGCAATAATATAAGCATTAACACATATGAGGATCAACAAAGTAGGTTGACCTCGTTGCAATTAGGATAGAAGCAAATAAGCAGTTTACAAATGAACATATACCAAATAAGCATAGAATCATACCAAAAGCTCCAAATCAATTTAAAATCACATATAAACACTCAAGAAGTCCTGACATGGGTTTAGAAGTGTGGGACAACTTAAATTGCACCTAAACCCCTTTGTTTTTCGAACTATTTCTCTTCTAAACTAAAGTTAATGATTTCATTTTCAAAGGAAACTCTCCCAACCTTCTAACTAACCCTCAAGGTACCCTCTCAACCCTCTAACTCATTCAAATGCCCGCGTTTACCCCGAAAGCCCCAAATTTCCTCTTATGGCTTTAAACTACACATACGTTGTCCAGGCTTCAAACAAGGGATATCAAGACATCTATAGCACCTAGGTAGCCTAAGGATACTAGAATTGAAGCCCGAATCCACCCGGATTCGCATTAACCCCAAAAGCCCCAAGTTAAAGTCGGCTATTTTCCATTTTTAGGCGATTTGAGGGCAATTCAAGTGCACGGGGCTATTAGACTACCTTCATTAGCACCTAAGGCATCTATTAGGAGTGTTGAAACAAGCTAATACGTGCAATTACATAAAACCCTAGAAAAACGTCAGTATTCACCTCATAAATTCAAATGACGATTCCAACCGTTTAAAATGCGAACTAATAGCTCAAATGTGTTCTCTAGCACTTATATACAAGGTATAATAGCATAGATAAGCTTTGCAATAGCATTTGATAACATTTTCAACAAATCAAGAAAAATGTAACATTTTAGATATGCATAAAAAGTCATGAAAACCCTCACCAATTGCGCGTAGGAACTCTCGGGAGGCTAGCAAACACCCTAAACTACTTGCTCCTAGCTTGGCTTGGCTTGGCTTGAAGATTTGATGAGCAAAATCCTCTCATTCTCCTCCTACACTATTCTCGGATTTGCTACAGTAATTCCTGCATCTTCTCTTTTTTTTTTTTTGTGTTTTGTTAAGTTATGAGCTAGGTGGTGTTTTATGAGCATATATATTAAATGGGATCAAGTTAGGTGCTTAGTGGTCCACTAAAATGAATGTTGATAACCTTAAAACGAGCCTAAGGTGAAGAATATATGCTAGCTAATTAAATTACTAAGTTATGTTACGTAACACTATTCATTGAACCATTAAAACATTTTCTAAACGAGTGCTCCTATCGCTCCTAGCTCAATTGCACATTTTTCCCATTCCTTTAACAATTAATATGATTTAATAAAAATGCTAATTCACTAATATAATGCAGTTTAAAAATGGAATGAATAGTGACCAAGAAAGACAACAGGTAAAGCACATAATTTAATGCGCAATTAATGGATGCCACATTTAAAAATGTGTACGGTAGAATCTCGGGCGTCACACATTGCACCAATTTCTAGGAGTCCTTATAGAATGGCATCGGCTGAACTTCAAGAATTGAAAATTCAGCTTCAGAACTTGCTTGAGAAAGGGTTTATACAACCTAGTTCTTCACCGTGGGGTGCGCCTGTGTTGTTTGTGAGAAAGAAAGACGGCACGCTACGGTTATGTATTGATTACAGGGACTTAATCAAGTCACGATTAAGAACAAATACCCCTTGCCATTGATAGAAGAATTGTTTGACCAGTTGCAGGGTGCGAGTGTTTACTCTAAATTTGACTTGAGGCAGGGTTACTATCAACTCAGGATTCGGAATGACGATATACCTAAGACGGCATTCAGGACTAGATATGGACACTATGAATTTGTTGTGTTACCGTTTGGTTTGACGAATGCACCAGCCGCATTCATGGACTTAATGCAGAGGGTTTTTCGACCTTATCTTGATCAATTTGTCGTAATCTTTATTGACGACATTTTAGTGTACTCTAAGAATGAGTCTGAACATGAACAACATTTGAAGATTGTGCTACAGACTTTGCAAGAAAACAAGCTTTTTGCTAAATTCAGCAAGTGCGAATTCTGGTTGAATCAAATATCTTTTCTGGGCCATATCATTTCAGATCAAGGAATTTCAGTAGACCCAGCTAAGATTGAAGTTGTTTCATCTTGTAAGAGACCTGAAATGGTGTCAGAGATTCAGAGTTTTCTTGGGTTGGCAGGTTACTATCGGAGGTTTGTTAAAGATTTTTCCAAAATTTCTAGACCTTTAAGCCAGTTGACCCGAAAGAAAGTTACTTACAACTGGGATGCTAAATGTGAGTCCAGTTTCCAAGAATTGAAGAAAAGACTAACTACAACTCCTGTACTAGCTTTACCTGAGGGTACAGAAAACTTTGTTGTCTACAGTGATGCATCTAAAGAAGGTTTGGGCTGTGTTTTAATGCAGAATGGTAAGGTGATTGCCTATGCTTCTAGGAAGTTGAAACCATATGAAGTCAATTACCCTACACATGATCTTAAGTTAGTTGTGGTTGTGTTTGCTTTGAAGAAGTGGCGTCATTACTTGTGGGGTAGCAGATTTGAAATTTTTATTGACCACAAGAGTCTCAAATATTTATTTTCACAAAAGGATTTGAATATGAGGCAGCGAAGATGGCTTGAGCTATTAAGTGGCTACAATTGTTCTATAAACTACGTGCCAGGTAAGGCAAATGTTGTTGCAGATGCTTTGAGCCGAAAGGCTACTATTGCAAGTCTAATTATCAAGGATTGGGAGACTTTGGAGGAAATTTGTTCATGGAAGCCGGAAGCTACTGAGGTAGGGATTTGATTTGCTAGCTTACAAATTCAGTTGGGATTGCTAGCACAAATCAGAGAGGCGCAGAAGACTAATCCTCACATCTTGAAAATCCAAGAAAAAGGAAAAGGGGAAGAGTCAGAGTTTAAATTACATGCAGATGGTATCTTTAGATTCAGGGACAGGGTGTGTGTTCCTGGTGATCCGACTTTGAAGAATGAGATTCTGTCTGAGGCATATAATTCAAGATATATGATTCACCCGGGCAGTACTAAAATGTATAGAGACTTGAAACAACACTTCTGGTGGAACAATATGAAGAGGGAGATTGCTGCGTATGTATCCAGGTGTTTGACTTGTCAGAGGGTTAAAGTTGAGCATCAGAGGCCAGCCGGGCTTCTGCAACCGTTGTCGATTCTGTAATGGAAATGGGTGCATATAACAATGGACCTTGTGACCGATCTTCCTAGATCTCTGAGAGGATGTGATTCTGTTTGGGTTGTCGTGGACAGATTGACTAAAGTTTCACATTTTATTCCCGTGAACAAACAGGATGGCCTTGATAAACTAGCTGAGCTCTATGTTGCTAATATTGTGAGACTGCATGGTGTGCCACAGAGTATAGTTTCAGATAGAGATCCCAGATTTAGATCTCGTTTTTGGTAGAAGTTGCAAGAGGCCATGGGAACTAAATTGAGCTTCAGTACTGCATACCATCCACAAACTGATGGCCAGTCTGAGAGAACCATCAGGATCTTAGAGGACATGCTTTGGGCATGTGTGTTAGACTTTGGGAAGAGTTGGGAGAAGTTTTTGCCTTTAGCGGAGTTCGCCTACAATAATAGTTATCAATCTACTATAGGTATGGCTCCCTACGAGGCGTTGTACGGTCGTAAATGCAGATCCCCATTGTATTGGGAAGAGGTTGGAGAGATGAGAACAGTTGATCCGACTGTGTTACCTGAGATGATTAAGATGGTAGATAATGTCCACCTTATTCGCCAGCGTATGCTTACTGCTCAAAGTCGTTAGAAGAGTTATGCGGATAAGCACCGTCGGGATCTTGAGTTTGATTTGGGAGATTGGGTATTTCTTAAGATTTCTCCTAGAAAGGGATTGATTCAGCACAGTAAGAGCGGCAAACTTAGTCCTAGGTATGTGGGTCTGTTTGAGATAACCGAAAAGGTGGGTCCTTTAGCTTATCGGTTAGCTTTACCTCCGAGCTTGTCGAGACTGCACGATATGTTCCACGTGTCAATGTTAAGAAAATATCATCCAGATCCTTCACATGTACTTGAACCAGAGCCTTTGCAGATAGAGGAAAAGTTGACTTATGAAGAGAAACCGATTCGAATTGTGGATCGGAAAGTTCAGGAACTTCGCAGAAAGAGTATTCCGTTAGTAAAGGTTCTGTGGAATCATCATGGGTTTAAGGAAGCGACTTGGGAAAGAGAGGACCAGGTTCGGAATCAGTATCAGGAGTTGTTTGTTTACCAGGTAAGAATTGCGTGGGCGCAATTGTTTTAAGGGGGAGAGGGTGTAATACCCGAGCTCGAAATGTGAAATTTTCTTGTTTATTATTTTGAAAATTATATTTGCTTAAATTCTTTGAAGTCAAATTGTTACTTCTTTATTGTCGCAAGGTACATTGCATTTCGAGAGCGATAGTTGGAGGGTGTCTTCTAGTCCTCAACAAATAGTGAAACTAGTATTTTGGTGCCTTAAATTTAATATTTTACTTGTTGTTAACTAGAATTAATTTGGTGTTGGGTATTTTAGCTTTTAAATGCATGAAAATAGGCTAAATTGACCAATTTTTAAGTTAGTTGACAAACCTTGACCATTTTGACCAAGGTTGTCATCTTTTAGTTAGCTTATAACATAGCAAAATAAAAAAAAACAAGCACAAAATAGTCCATAGCTGGCCGAAACCAAGAGGAAAGAAAAAAAGACATTTTCAATCTTCAAATTTCAAATCTTCGCATGAGATTGTACGGGGTTGTTACCGAGGCATCCAGCATGGTTTTCCTAGCGACTAGGAGTGTCTACGGTGAGGGAAGCACGTTATTTGTGCATTTGAATATCATGTATGTCAACTTTATGATTTTTGGATTTTATCCGTAGTTTGTTGTTTTAATCGTTTTGATGCTTAAAGAACATTCCTTGACAATTGTAGAACATGTATTTATAGCTTTTTAACATTTTCTGCGGTTGAATATTGAGATTGCAATTTAAATTGTTAGTTGAATAGTAAATTATGAATAGTAAACCCTTGATTCGATGAAGTTGCTCCGTTATGAGTTCTGTTGATGTGAAAATATGCTAGATATGCTAGAATGCCTAAATGCATGATTTGTTTGGATTGTGTAATGGAAAAAATGAGAAAAATGCTTTGGTAAAAGTCGGGGTCGTTTGGGTCATGTTTAGCATTTTCTCGTTTTCCGTGATGGCATTGTCTTGGGAGGCCATGGAAGCACTTTTGGTGCGGTTATGGTGTTGGTTGGGTGTTTGGTTAGAGTAGCGGTAGTTCAAACGAGCAAAGGGGCAAATCGGGGCTTTGCGTGAATTCTAGGGTAAAATAGGGTTTCGGGGTCTTTCGACATGCCTTATGGTGACCTAGGAGGATTGGTGAAGTCGGTTTCTAGAACTCATGGCTCGTTTGAAAGTAGTAGCGTTTGGAAAGTCGGGGTCATTTTGTGATTTTGTTTGTTTTCTTAATGTTATGCCTATAGAATGTTTAATATGCTTGTTAGAGTTGATTTTGATTGAAATGCATATCAACTGTTGCTACTGCATGTGAGAGTAACCTACTTTGTTATTCTCCCACGTGTGGCTCTATTGCTTGATTGCTCGATTGTTGCATTGTATATTGTATTGCATTCATAGAGTCAGGGGCAGTGTGATAGGCCTCTCTGGGTAGCCTCGGGTTGCAAGTGTTGGTTGCCCTAGCTCCGTGTCCTATTCCCTTTCTCGCTTGGGTTGCCTCCCAGGGAGATTTAGGTCGTAGAATTGATGGATACTTCCGGGGTATTCCAAACTGAAGTTATAAGGTGGTTTGGGCCGGCGCGTCGTCATCGAATTCATGATTGAAAGTTGCTCGTGGAAAGTGAATCGTATCCTTTGAATGAGTGTTTATAGTTTTAATTCTTGTCTTGTTTATTGTTGGCTTTGTTTGTATCTCTATATGATAATTGAATGAATTGCTTGACTATTTGCATTGCATTCTCCTCTTATCTCCGTCCTTGAGACCAATAACCCTCGCTCAGCAATAGTTTTTGCTCATTCCTTTCTATACTATATTTTACAGGAGTAGTTGAAGCGGACCCTATTGAGGTAATTGAGGAGGAGGAGCAAGTGGAGGTGTTTCCTTGATAGCACTTCTTTGCTTAGCTGGTGGTTGGTTGCCAGACTTTTGTGCGGGCCATGCTTGATGTGTTTAATGCTTGGTTGTCGCTTCATTTTGAGGCTTGTAGCCTTGTATATAGTTCTATTTTGAGGCATTTATGGTCTTATGTTGTAAAAGTTGAAAGAAGGTGAAGTTGTAAAGTTATACTCACGTGACTTGAGAAGAATTGCATACTAATGGTTTAACTGTTTAGTGGCATAAATACTTGTGTACTATGCATGGCATTTTGGATTGCAAAATTGGTTAATAAGAAGATGTATGTTTTAAAAGAAAGTTGGCTTGTTTCAAATGTTTATTATGGAATTCGCAAGTATTATATTGAATGTAGGGTTTTCGGATCGTCCACGGTACAGAGGAGACTCCGTCCGTGTGTCGGGTCCGGGCTTGGCCTTTTGCGGGGTCGGGTCGGGGCATGACAAGGTCTCCGTCGCTCCGGTGTGCATAACTTTTGATCCGTAAGAAGTTATGCGGCGCAAAACATACCGTTGTAAAGCTCTCTGAAAGCTCTACGAGGAAGGCTTCAAGCCTGCTTGGCTGTGCCTATTTTCGGATCCCAAAATAAAACGTTTTCATCACTTTTGGGTCACTTTTCTTCTTTTTGCACTGTTTCATCGTCTCGGATCGATGATCGTGAGCTGCGAAAAGGACGACACATAGGGGCTTTGTGCCCTCAACAAGACGGGTACGATCATACCAGCACTAATGGATAGGATCCCATCAGAAGTCTGAAGTTAAGCATGCTTGGGCGAGAGCAGTACTAGGACGGGTGATCCCCTAGGAAGTCCTCGAGTAGCACCCCCCTTTTTGTTTTGTATTTTTGCCCCGTTCAGGCTTGCCAAGATGCTTTATCCGTCATATTTCTATTATCGAGTCCCACGGCATCTTGGGCAAGACAAGTTCGCTTCGCATAGAGGCTGGGCCCGCAAACTGAGGGCTCCGTCGCTCCGGTGCGAATAAATTTTGATCCGAAAGGAGTTATACGGCGCACAACATACCGTTAGAAAGCTCTCTGAAAGCTCAATGATGAGGGCATCCAGCTTGCTCGGCTGTGCCTGTTTCGGAGCGTAAAATCGAACGTTTTCATCAGTTTTGGGCTACTTTTCTTCTTTTTGCACTGTTACTTCGTCCCAGATCATTCGTCGTGAGCCGCGTAAATAAAGACACATAAGGGCTTTGTGCCCTCAACATGATGGGTGCGATCAAACCAGCACTAATGCTCTGGATCCCATCAGAATTCTGAAGTGAAGCGTGGTTAGGCGAGAGCAGTACTTGGATGGGTGACCCCCAGGGAAGTCCTTGTGTTGCACCCCCTTTTTTGTTTTTTTTTTTGCCCCGTTCAGGCATGCCAAGATGCTTTATCCATCATATTTCTATTATCGAGTGCCACAGCATCTTGGGCAAGACAACTTTGCTTCGTGTAGAAGCTGGGCCCGCAAATCGAGGGCGTGGGGCCTGTGGCCTGGTTTCCGTCGATCCGCTGCCCATAACTTTTGACCCGTAAGGTGTTATAAGGCGTACATCATACCGTTGGAAAGCTCTTCGAAAGCTCTACGATGGGGGCATCAAGCCTGCTCGGTTGCGCCTGTTTTTGGAGACTAAAATCCAATGTTTTCATCATTTTTTATCCATTTTTCATCATTTTGCACTATTTCATCATCCCAGATCGATCGTCGTGAGCAACGAAAAGGACGACACATAAGGGCTTTGTACCCTCAACATGACGGGTGCGACCATACCAGCACTATTGCACAGGATGCCATCAGAACTCCGAAGTTAAGCATTCTTGGGCGAGAGTAGTACTAGGACGGGTGATCCCCTGGGAAGTCCTCGTGTTGCACCCACCTTTTTGTTTTGTTTTTTTGCCTTGGTCAGGCTTGGCAAGTTGCATTATCCATCACATTTCTATTATCGAGTCCCACGGCATCTTGGGTAAGACAAGTTCACTTCGTGTAGAGGCTAGGCCCGTAAACCGAGGTCGTGGGGCTTGTGACCAGGTCTCCACCATTCCGGTGCCCTTGACTTTTGACCCGTAAGGAGTAATGCGGCGCACAACATACCATTGGAAAGCTCTCCAAGAGCTCTACGACAGAGATAGCAAGCCTGCTCAGCAGCACCTGTTTTCAGAGCCCAATATCGAACGTTTTCATCCATTTTGGGCCACTTTTCTTCCTTTTCCACTGTTTCATCATCCCGGATCGATTGTCGTGAGCTGCGAAAAGGACGACAAATAAGGGCTTTACGCCCTCAACATGACAGGTGCGATCAAACCAGCACTAATGCACCGGATCCCATCAAAACTCCGATGCTAAGTGTGCTTGGGCGAGAGTTGTACTAGGATGGGTGACCCCATGGGAAGTCCTTGTGCTGCACCCCATTTTTGTTTTATTTTTTTGCCCCGTTCAGGCTTGCCAATATGCTTTATCTGTCACATTTCTATTATCGAGTCCCACGGTATCTTGGGAAAGACAACTTCACTTCGTGTTGAGGCTGGGCCTACAAACTGAGGGCGTGGGGCCTGTGACAAGGTCTCCATCGCTCCGGTGCCCATAACTTTTGATCTATAAGGAGTTATGCGGCGCACAACAAAAAGCTCTACGATGGGGGCATCAAGCTTGCTCAGCTGTGCCTGTTTTCAGACCACAAAATTGAACGTTTTCATCAGTTTTGGGCCACTTTACTTCTTTTTACACTATTTCATCGTCCCGGATCGATCGTCGTGAGCCGCAAAAAGGATGACACATAAGGGCTTTACGACCTCAACATGATGGGTACGATCATACCAGCACTAATGCACTGGATTCCATAAGAACTCCGAAGTTAAGTATGCTTGGGAGAGAGTAGTACTAGGATGGGTGACCCCTTGCTATGTCCTCGTGTTGCGCCCCACTTTTTGTTTTATTTTTTTGCCCCGTTCAGGCTTGCCAAGATGCTTTATCCGTCATATTTCTATTATCGAGTCCCACGCTATCTTGGGCAAGACAACTACGCTTCGCGTAGAGGCTGGGCCCGTAAACCTAGGGAATGGGGCTCTGGTGCCCATAACTTTTGATCCGTAAGGAGTTTTGCTGCGCACAACATACAGTTGGAAAGCTCTCCGAAAGCTCTACAACAGGGGCACCAAGCCTGCTCGGCTGCACCTGTTTTTGGAGCACAAAATCGAACGTTTTCGTCAGTTATGGGCCACTTTTCTTCTTTTTGCATTGTTTCATCGTCCCAGATCGATCGTCATGAATCGCGAAAAGGAGAACACATAAGGGCTTTGCGCCCTCAACATGAAATGTGTGATCATACCAGCACTAATGCACCAGATCTCATCAAAACTCCAAAGTTAACCGTGCTTGGGCGGGAGTAGTACTAGGACGGGTGACCCCCTGAGAAGTCCTCGTATTGCACCCTCTTTTTGTTTTGTTTTTTTGCCATGTTCAGGCTTCCTAAGATGCTTTATCCGTCACATTTGTATTATCGAGTCCCACGACATCTTGGGCAAGACAACTTTGCTAAGCGTAGAGGCTGGGCTCGCAAACCGAGGGCGTGGGGCCTGTAACCAGGTCTCCATCGTTCCGGTGCCCATAACTTTTGATCCGTAAGGAGTTATACGGCGCACAACATACCATTGGAAAGCTCTCCGAGAGTTCTACGATGGGGACAGTAAGCTTGCTCGTCTGTGTCTATTTTCGGAGCTCAAAATTGAACGTCTTTATCTATTTTGGGCCACTTTTCTTCTTTTTGAACTGTTACATCATCCCGGATCGTTCGTTGTGAGCCGCGAAAAGGACGACACATTAGGGTTTTGTGCCCTCAACATGACGGGTGCGATTATAACTAATGCACTAGATCCCATCAGAACTCTGAAGTTAAGCGTGCTTGAGCGAGAGTAGTACTAGGGTGAGTGACCCCCTAGGAAGTCCTCGGGTTGCACCCCACTTTTTGTTTGGTTTTTTGCCCCGTTCATGCTAGCCAAGATGCTTTCGCAAGACAAATTCGCTTCGCGTAGAGGCTGGGCCTGCAAACTGAGGGCGTGGGGCTTGTGACCAGGTCTCCGCCGCTCCGGTGCCCATAACTTTTGATCCGTATGGAGTTATGTGGCACACAGCATACTGGTAGAAAGCTCTCCGAGAGCTCTACGACAGGGGTAGCAAGCCTGCTCAGCTCTGCCTATTTTCGGAGACCAAAATTGAACGTTTTCATTTATTTTTGGATAATTTTCTTCTTTTTACCCTGTTTTATTATCCCGGATCGATCGTCGTGAGTCGCAAAAAGGACAACACGTAAGGGTTTTGCGCCCTCAACATGACGGATGCGATCATACCAGCAGTAATGCACCGGATCACAACAAAACTCTGAAGTTAAGTGTGCTTGGGCGAGAGTAGTACTAGGATGGGTGACCCCCTAGGAAGTCCTCGTGTTGCACACCCCTTTTTGTTTATTTTTTTGCCCCATTCAGGCTTTCCAAGATGCTTGATCCTTCATATTTCTATTACCAAGTCCCACGGCATCTTGGGCAAAACAACATCGCTTCGCGTAGAGGCTGGGCCAGGAAACCAAGGGCGTGGGGCTTGTGACCCGGTCTCCGCCGCTCCGGTGCCCATAACTTTTGATCCGTATGGAGTTATGCGGCGTACAGCATACCGTTAGTAAGCTCTCTGAGAGCTCAACGATGGGGTTAGCAAGCCTGCTCTGCTGTACCTATTTTTGTAGCCCAAAATTGAATGTTTTCATCAATTTTGGGCCACTTTTCTTCCCTTTACACTGTTTCATCGTCCCAGAACGATCGCTGTGAGCTGCGAAAAGGACGAAACATAAGGGCTTTGCACCCTCAACATGACGGGTGCGATCATACCAGCACTAATGCATCGGATCCCATTAGAACTCTAAAGTTAAACGTGCTTGGGCGAGAGTAGTACTAGGACGGGTGACCCCTAGGGAAGTCCTCGGGTAGCACCCTCCTTTTTATTTTGTTTTTTTGCCCTGTTCAGGCTTGCCAAGATGCTTTATCCATCACATTTCTATTATCGAGTCCGACGGCATCTTGGGCAAGACAACTTCGCTTCGCATAGAGGATGGGCCCCGCAAACCGAGGGTGTGGGGCCTGTGACCATGTCTCTCCCGCTCCGGTGCCCATAACTTTTGATCCGTAAGGAGTTATGCGATGCACAACATACCGTTGGAAAACTCTCTGAGTGTTCTATGACGGGGACAGCAAGCTTGCTTGGCTGTGCCTGTTTTCAGAGAACAAAATTGAACATTTTCTTAGTTTTGGGCCACTTTTCTTCTTTTTGCACTGTTTCATCATCTCGGTTCGATCGTCGTGAGCTGCGAAAAGGATGACATAGTTGGGTTTTGCGCTATCCACATGACGGGTACCATCATACAAGCACTAATGCACCGGATCCCATCAGAACTCTGGAGTTCAGCGTGCTTGGATGAGAGTAGTACTAGGACAGGTGACCCCCTGGGATGTCCTCGGGTTGCACCCCCCCTTTTTGTTTTGTTTTTTTGCCCCGTTCGGGCCTGCCAATATGCTTTATCCGTCAAATTTCTATTATCGAGTACGACGGCATCTTGGGCAAGATAGCTTCGCTTCGCATAGAGGCTGGGCCCGCAAACTGAGGGCTTGGGGCTTGTGACCAGGTCTCCGCCGCTCCGGTGCCCGTAACTATTGATCCGTAAGGAGTTATGCAGCGCACAACATACCGTTGGGAAGCTCTCTGAGAGCTCTACGACGGGGGATGCACTACTCGGTTGTGCATGTTTTTGGAGCCTAAAATCGAACGATTTCATCAGTTTTGGCCACTTTTCTTCTTTTTGCACTGTTTCATCATCCCGAATCGATCGTCATGAGCCGCAAAAAAGACGACACATAAGGGATTTGCACCCTCAACATGACGGGTGCGATCATACCATCACTAATGCACCGGATCCCTTAAGAACTCCAAACTTAAGCATGCTTGGGAGAGAGTAGTACTAGGACGGGTGACCCCCTGGGATGTCGTTAAGATGTACCCCTCTTTTTATTTTGTTTTTTTGCCCCGTATAGGCTTGCCAAGATGCTTTATCCGTCACATTTCTATTATCGAGTCCCACGGCATCTTGGGCAAGACAACCTCGCTTCGCGTATTGGCTGGACCCGCAAACCGAGGTCGTGGGGCTTGTGACCAGGTCTCCGTCATTCTAGTGACATAACTTTTGATCCGTAAGGAGTTATGTGGTGCAAAGCATACCGTTAGAAAGCTCTCTAAGAGCTCTTCGAAGAGGACAGTAAGCCTGCTCGACTGTTGTGAGGCCCGACCCTGAATAACGTGTATTACCTCGATTTGCGTGCCATAGACCAAGAATGATATGACTGACCTTGGATTATATGCCCTGTCTTAGTTTTCGTGCATAGTTCGTCATACATGCCTCGACCTAGAATTGTGTGCCCTAATCCTCGATATACGTACAATACCTAGATAAACGTGCCATGACCTTAATTTACGTGCGAGACCTCAATTTGCGTGTGCATTAACCTTGAACTGCGTGCCTTAACCTAGGTTTAAGAGTTGTGTCTTGAATTACGTGCATTGCATTGAATTACATGCCTTATTTTGATCTACGTTCATTCACCTAGGGTTGTGTGCGTTAGAATTGGAATCTGTGCATTAGACTTGAAGTACGTGCCTTAGTCTAGAAGTTCGTGTCTTACCTCGTAGTTCGTGTTTACCTCCTGTTTCGTGCCCGTCTTGATTTCGGTGCGTGCCTCGTAGTGCGTACCCTAGACCTAGGAATCCGTGCCACCACGTTAATCAAGAAAGCATCCTACACAAAGCACTAAACTATAAAATAATCCTAATTCAAATCTCTACAAAATCCACTAACAATAAACAATTCAATCTACACAAACACCTAAACATTCTTTATTCTTTATTCTCACCCAAAACCAATGCACCTCAAATTTCACCCTTATTATAATCCATAATATGTTAAATAGAATCTGAAATTTCAGCAATTTGCAAGCCCTTGGCTGACCACTAAGTGCATTTAGTCTAGCATTGCATAATTTATTCATAATCCTAGACAAACTATGACACAAAGGCATTAAAAAATTGCTCAATTCCCCTCAAATCTCCACCATTTTCGACCAGCCCTTGCATGCCCATGCTAGCATTCAAAAAATAACATTTTGAAGACACAAAAATCAGATTTTGGCTGCCCAAGGCCGACCACACCCTCAAAGGAATTGCAAAGCCATCACTTTGTCACATTCTCTCATTTCCTTCAACTTCTCTCACTTCCCTCTCATTTCCTCTCTCCATTTCGGTTCTTGGCTGAGTTCTCTATCTCCGTGGCTTGTCTTCTTCATAACTTAGCTAAGCCAAGTCAAGCAAACATCAAGAAAGTCGAGCAAACAAGCTAGAGTTCGAAAATCACTCATGCATGTGCATTGAAGCTTCATTTTCGGCCTAGGTGAGTTACTAAGCTTCCATTCCTTTTCTTCAAGTTCTAACTACATGCATGTGCTAAGAGTTTGATCACTAAGCTAGGAAAAATAGAGAAAAACTAGTGAGGTTCTCGGCTAAGCAAGGGAAAGGAGAAGATTTGAGCTTCAACAAGGTTGTTGTGCATCTTTTGGTTGATTGCAAAGGTGAGGGTTAAAACTTTTTGAAAACTCTTTAAAAAATCACATGCATGCTCATAAATGTGTGTATTTGCTTCTGTACTTGAGCTATATTGTCGTTCATAAGCTCAATCAACCATGCATGGCAAGATCTTGGCTTGAAAATGATGCTAGGTGAAGTCGAAATGGATGACAGCTCTCTGACCAGTCTGTTGGAGGTACGTTTAGCTAAGAAAATGATGTTAAAACTACTTGAAAATTGGTGGGTGACTAGTTTGGACATTTTTGAACATTTTTCCCAGAAATAGGACGAAGCTAATTTTGACTCTAAGGTCCTCAAAATGGCAAATCTTTAAAATGTGACCAAATCTGGAAATCTGGAGAAATGAAGCAGGTTTTGGCAGATGCACTGACCTTGTGGAACGAACCATATTTGACTTAGTAAATGTTGTCCAAAATTCATGAAATTTGTTGTGATGCGATATTTTTCAGTTCTGGACAATTTTGTCAGAAATGGACCAAAGCTAAAACTGACCCTAAGGACCTCAAAAACGTCAATTTCTGAAAAGTGTGCAAATCTGGACAGTTTTGTGCTACCTCACTGTTTCGGCCATAACCAATGATTCTGAACTCCAATTGATGCAAGGTTTGTTTCTGAGTTTAGTTAACTTCTTAAGCTTTAATTTGACATCTTATTCACTGAATTTGGAGGTTTTTTGATTATCCTATTGATTGTGAGAAAACAGCCTATTGCAGTGAGTGTTTCACTTAGCTATATGCATGGAAAACTATTGTAACCTCTCTTGTGGTACTAATTGCTTGGAATTGTGATGTTGGAATATTGCGTGGACTGTTTTGAGTACTTGAGGATGTTTGAATTGAATGATGTATGACTTGGGAATGATGTTGAGTTGACTTAGGGTTTGAACACACGATTATGCACGAAATGGAAACCCTAATGGCTAAGTAGTCTTACTAAGTGTTAATCATTGGATATTGTGTGGGAACTGTGCGTTGCGTGGGCTGCCCGTAAATGTCTTATAACTTCAATTATGGTTTTGACCATTGCATGTTGTCAAATAAGCTTTTCTTGCTACCGAACCCATGTAAATGTTGTTGCATGTTGAATAATTCGTATCACTTAATTATATGAGCTTCTTAATGAGTTATATGGCCTGTTTTACATGTGTTATATGGCTGCCCGTTTGATGTTCATATGACTCTATATGCCTTTCAAGTGAAATTACTTGTCTTATCGTGCCTCGTTTGATTACTTGACAACGTGCGATCTTATAACTGCTCGGAGGCGACCTACTTTGTTGTCCTCCTAATGTGATATCTTAAATGTTATAAATGTGCATTGCATACGAGGTTGCAACCTTTCCTGTCGGCATGGTAGCGATCACGCACGCCGGGCGGCATCGTGCTTGCCGGTGTTACCGTGACCACCATGGTCCCATTCCCTCTCTCGCTTGGGGGCTAGACTTCCTCGGAGAGTTGGGTCGTAGGATTTCGGGGTACATCCGGAGTACACCCACCTGGCGTGTTTTGGGGATGAATTAAAGTCGGCCGCAACTCCTGTTACTTGACTTGATCTGAGAGCAAAAGCTCACCGTATCCTTTTTATTATGTGCATAAGTACTCCCGCTTGGATCCTAGAGAACCTTGGGGAGGAAAGACCGGTATTCCTGTTCTGTACTTGTATTTCTGTACTTGTATTTATGTACTTGTATTTCTGTTGTATTAATGTTTGAGAAAGGGATTTTCATAAGTTTAACCGGAAAATGAGTTTCAAAACTTATTTCTCGTTCCCCCTCGCTGAGTTCATAAGGACTCACCCTCTTTTATCATTTCAGGTGAAGAAGAACAGGTACAGGAACCCGAGCTCAATGTACCTAATGATGAACCCCTGGAGTGATTGCCTGTTATTGTTGTTTTGCATGAACGTGACTACTTGTATACTTTGTGCTGCTTGAAGACCATTTATCTTATGTTGCTTGTTGTTGCTAATGTAAAAGACCCCCGTTGTAATTTGGGGTCTAATTTTGGTCTGTACTTATATTAAGTAGACTGATACTAGACATACTATGATCGTTTTTGCTTTTATTATCACTAGTATCTATCATAGGTTATGATGCTTAGTTAAGGAATAGGCAAATGAACTTATCCAATCTCAACAGGTACTTGCTAATAAGCTAAGATCAACAGGTATATTTTGAAACGAGGATAAATGGTCAAACGAGACATAATATCATGCTAGGTTATAAATCAAACGGGACGTCGAAATAACCAATAGGCAATTCAATTGATGATTAAATAGTAAATTCTAGTCGGGAATGAACTTGAATTGAAAGTTTTGAGGCTGTTAGAAAATTTAGGTCAAAACAAAGAGCCCAATTATAGCCGTTATGCTGCCGGATTTCTAAAAAATTTTGGAGTCTAGAATAAAACGTTAAGTGTTAAACCTCCTAGAACGATTAAGAATGTGAAAGGACTTGAATGTTTAGATCACACCCTAGTCTAACCTTTATAGGCCGGGTTGGGGCGTGACAGCTGCGCCTGTTTTCAGAGCCCGAAATCGAACGTTTTCATCAGTTTTTGGCCACTTTTCTTTTTTTTAAACTATTTCATTGTCCGGGATCGATCGCCGTGAGCCGCAAAAAGGAAGATACATAAGGCATTGCACCCTCAACATGACGGGTGCGATCATACCAGTACTTATGCACCGGATCCCATCAGAACTCTAAAGTTAAACGTACTTGGGCGAGAGTAGTACTTGGACGTGTGACTCCTTGGGAAGTCTTCGGGTTGCACCCCCGTTTTTGTTTTGTTTTTTTGCCCTGTTCATGCTTCCCAAGATGTTTTATCCATCGCATTCCTATTATCGTGTCCCATGGCATCTTGGGCAAGACAACTTCGCTTTGCGTAGAGGCTGGGCCCGTAAACCGAGGGCGTGGGGCTTGTGAGCAGATCTCTGCCGCTCTGGTGCCCATAACTTTTGATCCGTAAGGAGTTATGTGGTGCACAACATACCATTGAAAAGCACTCTGAGAGCTCTACGACGGTGGCAGCAAGCTTGTTTGGCTACGCGTATTTTTTGAGCCCAAAATCGAACGTTTTTATCAATTTTGGTCCACTTTTCTTCTTTTTGCACTATTTTATCGTCCCGGATCGATCGTCATGAGCCGCGAAAAGGACGACACATAAGGGCTTTGCACCTTCAGCATGACGGGTGCGATCATACCAGCACTTATGCACCGGATCCTATCAGAACTCAGATGTTAAGCGTACTTGGGCGAGAGTAGTACTGGGATAGGTGACCCCCTGGGAAGTCCTCGGGTTGCACCTCCCTTTTTGTTTTGTTTTTTTGCCCCATTCATGCTTGCCATAATGTTTTATCCGTCACATTCCTATTATCGAGTCACACGGCATCTTGGGCAAGACAACTTCGCTTCGCGTAGAGGCTGGGCCTGCAAACCGAGGGTGTTTGGCTTGTGTCCAAGTCTCCGCCGCTCCGGTGCCAATAACTTTTGATTCGTAAGGAGTTATATGGTACCCAGCATACCGTTGGAAAGCACTCTGAGAGCTCTACGACGTGGGCAGCAAGCCTACTCGGTTGCGCCTATTTTTTGAGCCCAAAATCGAACGTTTTCACCCATTTTGCGTAACGTTTCTTCATTTTGCGCTGTTTCATCGTCTCGGATTGATCGTCGTGAGCCGCGAAAATGACGACACATAAGAGCTTTGCATCCTCAACATGACGGGTGTGATCATACCAGCAATTATGCACCGGATCCCATCAGAACTCTGAAGTTAAGCGTGCTTGGGCAAGAGTAGCACTATGACGGGTGACCCCCTTGGAAGTCCTCGGGTTGCATCCCCCTTTTTGTTTTGTGTTTTTGCCCCGTTCATGCTTGCCAAAATGCTTTATCCATCACATTCCTATTATTGAGACCCACGGCATCTTGGGCAAGACAACTTTGCTACACGTAGAGGCTGGGCCCGCAAACTAAGGGCGTGGGGCTTGTGACTAGGTCTCCGCCGCTCCGGTGCCCATAACTTTTGATCCGTAAGGAGTTATGCGACGCACAACATACCATTGGAAATCTTTTCGGGAGCTCTAAGACAGGGGTAGCAAGCCTGCTCGGCTGCGCCTGTTTTCAGAGCCTAAAATAGAAAGTTTTGATCAATTTTGGTCTACTTTTCTTCTTTTTGCACTGTTTCATCGTCCTAGATCGATTGTCGTGAGCCGCGAAAAGGATGACACATAAGGGCTTTACACGCTCAACATGACGGGTGCGATCATACCAATACTTATGCATCGGATCCCATCAGAACTCTGAAGTAAAACATGCTTGGGCGAGAGTTGTACTAGGACGGGTGACTACCTGGGAAGTCCTTGGTTTGCACCCCCCTTTTTGTTTTGTTTTTTTTCCCCCTTCATGGTTTCCAAGATGCCTTATCCGTCACATTCCTATTATCGAGTCCCACGGCATCTTGGGCAAGACAACTTCGATTTGCGTAGAGGCTGGGCCCGCAAACCGAGGGCGTGGGGCTTATGGCCAGGTCTCTGCCGCTCCGATGCCCATAACTTTTGATCCGTAAGGAGTTATGCGGCGCACAACATAACGTTGGAAAGCTCTCCGAGAGCTCTACGATGGGGGCACCAAGCCTGCCCAGCTACGCCTATTTTTGGAGCCCAAAATTGAATATTTTCATCAATTTTGGGCTACTTTTTTTTCTTTTCGCACGGTTTTATCGTCCCGGATCGATAGTCGTGAGCCGCGAAAAGGACGACACATAAGGGCTTTGCACCTTCAACATGACAGGTGTGATCATACAAGCACTAATACACCGGATCCCATCAGAACTCTGAAGTTAAGCGTGCTTGGGCGAGAGTAGTACTAGGATGGGTGACCACTTGGGAAGTCCTCAGGTTGCACCCCGCTTTTTGTTTTGTTTTTTTGACCCGTTCAGGCTTGCCAAGATGCTTTATCCGTCACATTTCTATTATCGAGTCCACGGCATCTTGGGCAAGACTACTTTGCTTTGCATAGAGGCTGGTCCCGCAAACCGAGGGCGTGGGGCCTGTGACCAGGTCTCCGTCGTTCTGGTGCCCAAAACTTTTGATCCGTAAGGAGTTATGCAGCGCACAACATACCATTGGAAAGCTCTCCGAGAGCTCTACGACGGGGGCAGCAAGCCAACCCAGCTGCACTTATTTTAGGAGCCCAAAATTGAACATTTTCATCAATTTTGGGCCACTTTTCTTCTTTTTGCACTATTTCATGTTCCCGAATCGATCGTCATGACCCGCGAAAAGGATGACACATTAGGGCTTTGCACCCTCAACATGACGGGTGCGATCAAACCAGCACTTATGCTCCGGATCCCATCAGAACTTTGAAGTTAAGCGTGCTTGGCCGAGAGTATTAGTAGGACGGGTGACCCCATGGGAAGTCCTCAGGTTGCACCTCCCTTTTTGTTTTGTTTTTCAGCCTCGTTCGGGCTTTCCAAGATGCTTTATCCGTCACATTTCTGTTATCGAGTCCCACGACATTTTGGGTAAGAAAACTTCGCTTGGAGTAGAGGTTGGGCCTGAAAACCGAGGGCGTGGGGCCTGTGACTAGCTCTCCGTCGTTCCGGTGTCCATAACTTTTGATCCGTAAGGAGTTATGCGGCGCACAGCATACACTTGGAAAGCTCTCCAAGAGCTCTACGATGGGGGCAGTAAGCCTGCTCTGCAGCGCCTGATTTTGGAGCCCAAAATTGAATATTTTTTTTCAGTTTTGGGTTACATTTCTTTTTTTTTGCATTGTTTCATTATCCCGGATCGATCGTCGTGAGCAGCGAAAAGGACGACACATAAGGGCTTTGCACCCTCAACATGACGGGTGCGATCATACCAGCACTAATGCACCGGATCCCATCAGAACTCTAAAGTTAAGCGTGCTTGGGCGAGAGTAGTACTAGGACGGGTAACCCCCTAGGAAGTCGTCGGGTTGCTCCCCCCTTTTGTTTTGGCTTTTTGCCCCGTTCAGGCTTGCCAAGATGCTTTATCCGTCACATTTATATTAACGAGTCCCACGGCATCTTGGGCAAGACAACTTCGGCTTCGCTTAGAGGCTGGGCCCACAAACCGAGGGTGTAGGGCTTGTGACCAGGTCACTGTCGTCCGGTGCCCATAACTTTTTATCCGTAAGGAGTTATGTGGCGCACAACATACTGTTGGAAAGCACTCCGAGAGCTCTACGACGGGGGCAGCAAGCCCGCTCTGATGCGCCTATTTTCAGAGCCCAAAATTGAACATTTTCAACAGTTTCGGGCTATTTTTCTTCTTTTTTCACTCTTTCATCGTCCCGGATCGATCGTCGTGAGCCGCAAAAAGGACGACACATAAGGGCTTTGCACCCTCAACATGACGGGTATGATCATACAGGCACTAATGCACCAGATCCCATCAGAACTCTGAAGTTAAGCGTGTTTGGGCGAAAGTAGTACTAGGATGGGTGACCCACTAGGAAGTCCTCGAGTTGCACCCACCTTTTTGTTTTGTTTTCTTGCCCCATTTAAGCTTGCCAAGATGCTATATCCATCACATTTCTATTATTCAGTCCCACAACATCTTGGGCAAGACAACTTCGCTTCGCGAAGAGGATGCGCCCACAAACCGAGGGCGTGGGGCTTGTGACCTGGTCTCCGTCGCTCCGGTACCCACAACTTTTGATCCATAAGGAGTTATGCGACGCAGAACATACCATTGAAAAGCTCTCTAAGAGCTCTACGACGGGGGTAGCATGCTCTCTCGATCGCACCTATTTTCGGAGACCAAAATTGAACATTTTCATCAGTTTTGGGTATTTCTCTTCTTTTTCCACTTTTTCATCGTCCCGAATCGATCGTCCTGAGCCGCGAAAAGGATGACACAAAAGGGCTTTGCACCCTCAACATGACGGGTGCGATCATACCAGCACTTATGCACCGGATCCTATCAGAACTCTAAAGTTAAACGTGCTTGGGCGAGAGTAGTACTAGGATGGGTGATCCACAGGGAAGTCCTTGGGTTGCACCCCCCTTTTTGTTTTGTTTCTTTGCCCCGTTCAGGCTTCCCAAGATGCTTTATCCGTCATATTTCTATTATCATGTCCCACGGTGTCTTGGACAACACAACTTCGCTTCGCATAGAGGCTAGTCCCGCAAACCGAGGGTGTGGGGCTTGTGACCAGGTCTCCGTCGTTCCGGTGCCCATAACTTTTGATCCGCAAGGAGTTATGTGGTGCACAACATACCGTTGGAAAGCACTCTGTGAGCTCTACTATAGGGGCAGCAAGCCTGCTCGACTGTGCCTATTTTCCTAGACCAATATTGAACATTTTCATCTGTTTTGGGTAACTTTTCTTCTTTTTGCACTGTTTCATCATCCTAGATCGATCGTCTTGAGCTGCGAAAAAGACAACACATCAGGGCTTTGCACCCTCAATATGACGGGTGCGATCATACCCGCACTTATGCACTGGATCCCATCAGAACTCTGAAGTTAAGCGTGCTTGGGCAAGAGTAGTACTAGGATAGGTGACCCCTTAGGAAGCCCTCAGGATGCACCCCCCTTTTTGATTTGTTTTTCAGCGCCCTGTTCAGGTTTCCCAAGATGATTTATCCATCACATTTCTATTATTGAGTCCCACGGCATCTTGGGCAAGAAAACTTCCCTTCGCGTAGAGGCTAGGCCAGCAAACTGAGGGCGTAGGACCTATGACTAGGTCTCCGTCGTTCTGGTGCCCATAACATTTGACCCGTAAGGACTTATGTGGCGCACAGTATACTGTTGGAAAGTTCTCCGAGAGCTCTACGATGGGGGTAGCAAGCTTGCTTGGTTGCGCTTGTTTTCGGAGCCCAAAGTCGACCGTTTTCATCAGTTTTGGTCCACTTTTCTTCTTTTTGCACTGTTTCATCGTCCCGGATCGATCGTCGTGAGCTGCGAAAAGCACGACACATAAGGGCTTTGCACCCTCAACATGACGGGTGCGATCATACCAGCACTAATGCACAAGATCCCATCAGAACTCTAAAGTTAAGCGTGCTTGGGAAAGAGTAGTACTAGGACGGGTGACCTCCTGGGAAGTCCTCAGGTTGCAACCCCCTTTTTGTTTTGTTTTTCTGCCCCGTTCTAGCTTACCAAGATGCTTTATACATCATATTTCTATTATCGAGTCCCATGGCATCTTGGGCAAGACAACTTCACTTCGCGTAGAGGATAGGCCCGCAAACCGAGGGCGTGGGGCCTTTGACCAGGTCTCCGCCGCTCCAGTGCCCATAACTTTTGATCCGTAAGGAGTTATGCGATGTACAGCATACCATTGGAAAACACTCTGAGAGCTCTACGACGAGGGCCACAAGCCTGCACAGCTGCGCCCATTTTCAGAGTCCAATATCGAACATTTTCATCAGTTTTGGGGCACTTTTCTTCATTTTGCACTGTTTCATCATCCCGGATCGATCGTTGTGCGCCGCCAAAAGGGCGACATATAAGGGCTTTGCACCCTCAACATGACGGGTACGATCATACCAGTCCTAACGCACCGGATGCCATCAGAACTCTGAAGTTAAGCGTGATTGGGCGAGAGTAATACTAGGACGGGTGACACCCTAGGAAGTCCTCGGGTTGCACCCCCTATTTTGTTTTGTTTTTTTTCCCCCGTTTAGGAATGTCAAGATGCTTTATCCGTAACATTTCTATTATCGAGTCACGCGGCATCTTGGGCAAGAAAACTTCGCTTCGCGTAGAGGCTGGGCCCGCAAACCGAGGGCGTAGGGCTTGTGACTAGGTCTCCGTCGTTTCGGCGCCCATAACGTTTGATCCGCAAGGGGTTATGCAGCGGACAGCATACCATTGGAAAGCTCTCCGAGAGCTCTACGATGGACATAGTAAGCTTGTATGGTTGCGCTTGTTTTCGGAGCCCAGAATCGAACGTTTTCATCAGTTTTGGGCCACTTTTCTTCTTTTTGCACAATTTCATTGTCCCGGATAGATCGTCATGATCCGTGAAATGGACGACACATAAGGGCTTTGCTCCCTCAATATGACGGGTACGATCATACCAGCACTAATGCACCTTATCCCATCAGAACTCTGAAGTTAAGCGTGCTTGGGCGAGAGTAGTACTAGGATGGGTGACCCCATGGGAAGTCCTCAGGTTGCACCCCTTTTTTAGTTTTGTTTTTCTGCCCCGTTCATGCTTGCCAAGATGCTTTATCAGTTACATTTCTATTATCGAGTCCCACAGCATCTTAGGCAAGACAACTTTTCTTCGCGTGAAGGCTGGGCTCGCAAACCGAGGGTGTTGGGCTTTTGACAAGGTCTCCGCCACTCTTGTGCCCATAACTTTTGATCCGTAAGGAGTTATGCAACACACAGCATACCGTTGGAAAGCACTCCGAGAGCTCTACGATGGGGGAAGCAAGCCTGCTCGGCTGTGCCTATTTTTGGTGCCCGAAATCGAATGTTTTTATCATTTTTGGGCCACTTTTCTTCTTTTTCCACTATTTCATCGTCCCGGATCGATAGTCGTGAGCTGCGAAAAGGACGACACATAAGGGCTTTGCTCTCTCAACATGACGGGTGCTATCATACTAGCATTAATGCTCCGGATCCTATCACAACTCTGAAGTTAAGCGTGCTTGGGAGAGAGTAGTACTTGGACGGGTGACCCCATGGGAAGTCCTCGGGATGCACCCCCCTTTTTGTTTTGTTTTTTTACCCCGTTCATGCTTGCCAAGATGCTTTATCCGTCATATTACTATTATCGAGTCCCACGACATCTTGGGCAAGACAACTTCGCTTCGCATAGAGGCTGGGCCCGCAAACTGAGGTCGTGGGGCTTGTGACCAGTCCTCCGCCACTCCGATGCCCATAACATTTGATCCGTAAGGAGTTATGCGGCACACAACATACTGTTGGAAAGCTCACCAAGAGCTTTATGAGGGGGCAGAATCCTGCTCGGCTGCGCTCGTTTTCGGAGCCCAAAATTGAACGTTTCCATCAGTTTCGGGAAACTTTTATTCTTTTTGCACTGTTTCATAATCCCAGATCGATCGTCGTGAGCAGCAAAAAGAAAGACACATAAGGGCTTTGCACCCTCAATTTGACGTGTGTGATCATACATGCACTAATCTACCCGATCCCATCAGAACTCTGAAGTTAAGAGTGCTTGGGCGAGAGTAGTACTAGGACGGATGACCCCCGTGCAAGTCCAAGGGTTCCACCCCCCTTTTTGTTTTGTTTTTTTGCCCCATTAAGGCTTGCCAAGATGCTTTATCCGTCACATTCCTATTATCGAGTCCCACGACATCTTGGGCAAGAAAAATTTGATTCGCCTAGCTGCTGGGGCCGCAAATCGAGGGCGTGGGGCTTATGACCAGGTATCTGCCGCTCTGGTGCCCATAACTTTTGATCCGTAATGAGTTATGCGGCGCATAGTATACCGTTGAAAAGCTCTCCGAGAGCTCTACGACAGGGGAAGCAAGCCTGCTCGGTTGCGCCTATTTTCGGAGACCAAAATGGAATATTTTAATCAATTTTGGGCCACTTTTCTTCTTTTTGCACAGTTTCATTATCCCGGATCGATCGTCGTGAGCCGCGAAAAGGACGACACATAAGGGCTTTACACCCTCAACATGACAGGTGTGATCATACCAACACTAATGCACCGAATCCCATCAGAACAATGATGTTAAGTGTGCTTGGACAAGAGTAGTACTTGGACAGCTGACCCCATGGGAAGTCCTCGGGTTGCACCCCCCTTTTTGTTTTGTTTTTTTACCCCGTTCATGCCTGCCAAGATGTTTGATCCGTCACATTCCTATTATCGAGTCCCCCGGCATCTTGGGCAAGACAACATCACTTCGCGTAGAGGCTGGGCCAGCAAACCGAGGGTGTGAGGCTTGTGACCAGGCCTCCGCCGCTCCCGTGCCCATAACTTTTGATCCGTAAGGAGTTATGCGGCACACAACATACCGTTGGAAAGCTCTCCAAGAGCTCTACGAGAGGGCACTATGCCTTCTCGGCCGTGCCCACTTTCAAAGCCCAAAATCAAACGTTTTCATCAGTTTTGGGCCACTTTTATTCTTTTTGCACTGTTTCATCTTCCCGGATCGATCGTCGTGAGCCATAAAAAGGAAGACACATAAGGGCTTTGTACCCTCAACATGACGGGTGTGATCATACAAGCACTAATGCACCAGATCCCATCAGAACTCTGAAGTAAAGCGTGCTTTGGCGAGAGTAGTACTAGGACAGGTGACCCCCTGGGAAGTCCTCGGGTTGCACCCCCTTTTTTGTTTTGTTTTTTTGCCCCATTCATGCTTGCCAAGATTCTTTATCCATCACATTTCTATTATTGAGTCCCATGGCATCTTGGGCAAGACAACTTCGCTTTGCGTAGAGGCTGGGCCCGCAAACAAAGGTCGTGGGGCTTGTGACCAGGTCTCCGCCGCTCCGGTGCCCATAACTTTAGATCCGTAAGGAGTTATGCGGCGCACAACATACCATTGGAAGGCTCTCCGAGAGATCTACGACGGAGGAAGCATGCTAGCTCCGCTGCGCCTAATTTCATAGCCCAAAATCGAACATTTTCATCAGCTTTGGGCTACTTTTCTTCTTTTTGCATAGTTTCATAATCCTGGATCTATCGTCGTGAGCTGCCGAAAGGACGACCCATAAGGGCTTTGCACCCTTAACATGACGGGTGCGATCATACTAGCACTAATACACCGGATCCATTCAGAACTCTGAAGTTAAGCGTGCTTGGGTGAGAGTAGTACTTGGACAGGTGACCCCCTAGGAAGTCCTTGGGTTGCACCCCCCTCTTTGTTTTGTTTTTTTGCCCCGTTCATGCTTGCCAAGATGCTTTATCCATCACATTTCTATTATTGAGTCCCACTGCATCTTGGACAAGACCACTTCGCTTCGCGTAGAGGATGGGCCCGCAAACCGAGGGCTTGGGGCCTGTGACCAAGTCTCCGTCGTTCCGGTGCCCATAACCATTGATCCGTACGGAGTTATGCAGCGCAAGGCATACCGTTGGAAAGCTCTCCGAGACCTCTCCTATCGGAACAGCAAGCCGGCTCAGCTGCGCCTCTTTTTGGACCCCTAAATCTAACGTTTTCATCATTTTTGGGCCACTTTTCTTCTTTTTGCACTATTTCATTGTCCCGGATCGATCGTCGTGAGCCACGAAAAGGACGACACATAAAGGCTTTGCACCCTCAACATGACGGGTATGATCATACCAGCACTAATGCACTAGATCTTGAAACACCCCGATCCCTCTCGAGACCGGGAGTTCTATCAATCGATCTAATCACAACCCAAATCCAAACCCGGGCATAATTTTCAGGGAAAACGGACGGAGTCTCCCTTGTTTCTAGGCGAAAACAAACCTGCGACAGCATATAAGTGGACTAATACCATGTCCAAACATTCAACCACCTCAAGGCCATCCGAGCCTCGTTCTCAACAAGTAATCACAAGCAAATATACATACAATTCCAAGTACTAGACTATTCTAACTCTTCCTCTAAACAATACATACATGCATTAAAGTTAAGCTATACCAACTAGATACATAATCTAACTTATCAAACCACTTCAATAATCTAATAAAACTTATATTACATTCCTTTTTAACATTAAATACAAACAACACATGAACATACATCTTTGCATCTTTGACAACTCAAGCCACATAGCACGCAAGACAACTCTTCGAGCACGAACTTTCATGTAATCACGAACTTTCCAGCTAACATGGCATTTCCTGAAATGTGGTGGTGAGGAGTGAGTATACACAACACGTATACTCAGTGAGGGAGAGACAGATATCGAGGTGGAGAGAAAGAAGTTTGTGCGATGCAAATAGGTACAGCTAAGCAATATAATTGACAAGCAAGCAGTCAATATAAACAATCAATACAATAACCAAATAATAAAAGTATTAACACAACCATTCAAAGCGATACCACACTCTGAAGGCTATGGTTCACTCACACGAGCAATGTACGATTTCACGAGCGATACATCAATCTTGAGCTTGATGTTGACAACGATGACAATAAGCGCGTAACCACCTTATAACTTCAGTTTCGAATACCCCGGAAATATCCATCAATTCTACGACCCAAATCTCCCTGGGAGGCAGCCCAAGCGAGAAAAAGGAATAGGACACGGAGCTAGTGCAACCAACACTGGCAGCCTGAGACTACCCAGAGAGGCCCATCACTCACGCGCCTGACACTATGCAATGCAAGACACGACACAAGGCAATAACGAGCGATAGCACAACAATACAGATTAGAGGAGATAAACGAGATATCAAGCATTTACAACTAGTACTAGCATTCAATTAACTTTTAAAGCATAACTATCTTTAATAGCAACAATAACACCAATTAAACAAGTAACAACAATTCAAACACGAAAACGACAAATATCATTATTCAATCCCTAACTTCCAAAGACAATTACGAGCAAACGAGCTACGGGATTAGGAAACCGATTTCACTACATTCACTCAGGCACTACAAGACACGTTTCTATGTCACTAAACTTCACTTTCTCACCTGAGGCCCGAAAGTCCATCTACTACATTTGAACTACAGCTATGCTAACCGGTCATTCAATCAACGCCACAACTGCGCCAAAAGTGCTTCCATACCCTCAATTGCAAAACCCCCAACTCAATTCGAGTACGGTCAACTTTTGGTCAAACGGCCCCTTTACATTTCTTTGTCTAATTTCCAATTTTAACAAAGGCCGATCCATTTTTATCGCACATTTTATCTTTCTATCACTAATGGCACCTATCCAAATCAAGAAATCGCAATTCGGATCGAAATCCAAAATTCTAGGGTTTACTATTCATAATTCACTATTCATTATTTTTCCCCAATTTCAAATACGCAGTTTCAACCGTAAAAATTGCTAAATAACTATCAAGCAATGCTCTACGAACCCTAAAGAAGCATTTTCAATCAATTTCAAGCATTATAACGCATTAAATATCAAATCTAAAAATTTGAATCAAAAATCAAATTTCATATAATATGCACAAAAGCGTGAAAACCCTCACAGAGATTGAAGACCAGGACCCGCAAGGACCCGAGCCATGACCCCCGAGCAATTCCACGCGCAATTGTAGAAGAAAATGCAAGAAAATCTTTTCTTTTCTCCTCCTTGAAGCTTCGGCCATGAGAAGGACTCAAAGGGCATTTTGAAGTTTGTTTTTTTTTTATTTTAGCCTTGTTTTATTATTTAAAAGGTGACAAGGGCATTTTGGTCATTTGTAAAATCAAACTTTAGTTAAAAATGGTCAAATAAGCTTATTTTGATGCCATTTAAATCTAATTCAAGTTAAAACAATGCAATTAAATGAAAAACAACTAAAACTAGTTAAATTAAGCTAAAAAAATTTTCTTTAAGTCCGAAGAATATTTCTCTAACTTTCATTTTCGAAATGCTACGATCGAACGGTCAATAAACGATCGCTAATCAAATGATGAACACTAATAGAAAACTATAATTTTTGAAAAGTAGAATAGTAGAATAGATTAAAATTCACTCCGGCTCGAAGTTACTTTTCTCATTTAATTGAAAACCGAGTAATTTTAATGCAAGACAACCAAAACCGATTATTAAAATAATCAAACAATCAAAGTAATCAATATTCATTTAAAATAATTAATTTAACTATTTCTAGAATATTTTAAAGAATTATGAAGTTAATATTAAGTTACAAATGAATAAGTTAATATAAACACGTAGTCAAATATAATTAAACACTAACATTTAAGATGACACTTAATTAATCACAAGAGAATAAATTCAATTACTATAATTATTAGAAATAGGTAATAATATTTTAATTAATTAATATAAATCTTTTTGAATTCTTCTAAAAGAAATAGCAAAACAGTGAAAATTAGATGATTTAACTAATTAAACATTTAATTAAATGCAGTCAAATGCCATTAAATGCATGCCGGTTTCAGGCTTGCCAAGATGCTTTATCCGTCATATTTCTATTATCATGTCCCACGGCATCTTGGGAAAGACAACTTCGCTACGCATAGAGGCTGGGCCCGCAAACCGAAGGCGTGGGGCCTGTGACCAGGTCTCCGTCGTTCCAGTGCCCATAACTTTTGATCCGTAAGGTGTTATGCGGTGCACAACATACCGTTGGAAAGCTCTCCGAGAGATCTACGATGGGGGTGGCAATCCTGCTCGGCTGCGCCTATTTTCAGAGCCCAAAATGGAACATTTTCATCAATTTTGAGCCACTTTTCTTCCTTTTTCACTGTTTTATCGTCCTGGATCGATCGTCGTGAGCCGCAAAAAGGATGACACATTAGGGCTCTGCACCCTCAACATGACGGGTGCGATCATACCAGCACTAATGCACCGGATTCCATAAGAACTCTAATGTTAAGTGTGCTTGGGCAATAGTAGTACTAGGACGGGTGACCCCCTAGGAAGTCCTTGCGTTGCACCCCCTTTTTTGTTTTGTTTTTTTGCCCCGTTTAGGCTTGCCAAGATGTTTTATCCGTCACATTTCTATTATCGAGTCCCACGGCATCTTGGGAAAGACAACTTCTCTTCGCGTAGAGGTTGGGCCCGCAAATCGAGGGCGTGGGGCCTGTGACCAGGTCTCCGTCGTTCCGGTGCCAATAACTTTTGATTCGTAAGGAGTTATACGACGCACAACATACCGTTGGACAGCTCTCCGAGAGCTCTACGACGGGGATAGCAAGCCTGCTCGGCTGCGCCTATTTTTGGAGCCCAAAATTGAACGTTTTCATCAGTTTTGGGTTACTTTTCTTTTTTTGCATTGTTTCATCATCCCGGATCAATCGTCGTGAGCCGCTAAAAGGATGACACATAAGGGCTTTACACCCTCAACATGGCGGGTGTGATCATACAGGCAATAATGCACTGGATCCCATCAGAACTCTGAAGTTAAGCGTGCTTGGGCGAGAGTAGTACTTGGACGGGTGACCCCCTGGGAAGTCCTCTAGTTGCACCCCCTTTTTTGTTTTATTTTTTTGCCTCGTTCAGGACAGCGAAGATGCTTTATCTGTCACATTTCTATTATCTTGTCCCACGACATCTTGGGCAAAATGACTTCTCTACGAGTAGAGGTTGGGCCCGCAAACCGAGGGCGTGGGGCCCGTGACTAGGTCTGCATCGTTCTAATGCCCATAACTTTTGATCCGTAAGGAGTTATGCGGCGCACAACATACCGTTGGAAAGCTCTCCGAGAGCTCTACGATAGGGGCTGCAAGCATGCTCGACTGCGCCTATTTTCGAAGCCCAAAATTGAACGTTTTCATCAATTTTGGGCCACTTTTCTTCTTTTTACACTGTTTCATCGTCCCGGATCAATCGTCGTGAGCCGCAAAAAAGGACGACACATTAGGGCTTTGTACCCTCAACATGACCGGTGGTATCATACAGGCACTAATGCACCAGATCCCATCAGAACTGTGAAGTTAAGCATGCTTGGGAGAGAGTAGTACTAGGATGGGTGACCTCGTAGGAAGTCCTCGGGTTGCACCCTCCTTTTTGTTTTGTTTTTTTGCCTCGTTTGTGCTTGCCAAGATGCTTTTTCTGTCACATTTCTATTATAGAGTCCCACGGGATCTTGGGCAAGACAACTTCACTTCGCGTAGAGGCTGAGCCGAGAAACCGAGGGCTTGGGGCTTGTGACCAGGTCTTCGCTGCTCCAGTGCTTATAACTTGTGATCCGTAAAGAGTTATATGACGCACAATATACCGTTGGAAAGCTCTCCGAGAGCTCTACGACGAGTGAAGCATGTCTGCTCGATTGCGCCTATTTTTGGAGTCCAAAATTGAACATTTTCATCAATTTTGGTCCACTTTTCTTCTCTTTGCAGTGTTTCATCGTCCCAGATTGATCGTCGTGTGCCGTGAAAAGGACGAAACATAAGGGCTTTGCACTCTCACCATGATGGGTGCGATCATACCAGTACTAATACACCGGATCCCATCAGAACTCTGAAGTTAAGTGTGCTTGGGTGAGAGTAGTACTAGGATGGGTGACACCCTAGGAAGTCCTCGGGTTGCACCACCCTTTTTGTATTGTTTTTTTCACCGTTCAGGCTTCCCAAGATGCTTTATCCGTCACATATCGAGTCCCATGGTATCTTGGACAAGACAACTTCACTTCGTGTAGAGGTTGGGCCCGCAAACCGAGGGCGTGGGGCCTATGACCAGGTCTCTGTCGTTTCGGTGCCCATAACTTTTGATTCGTAAGGAGTTATACGGCGCACAACATACCGTTCGAAAGCTCTCCGAGAGCTCTACGATGGGGGCAGCAAGCCTGCTCGGCTGCGCCTATTTTCGTATCCCAAAACTGAACATTTTCATCAGTTTCAGACAACTTTTCTTTTGTTTGCACTGTTTTATCCTCCCGGATCGATCGTCGTGAGCCGCAAAAAGGACGACACAAACGGGCTTTGCACCCTTAACTTGAAGGGTTCGATCATACAAGCACTAATGCACCGGATCCCATCAGAACAGTGAAGTAAAGCGTGCTTGGGCGAGAGTAGTACTAGGATGGGTGACCCCCTAGGAAGTCCTCGGGTTGCACCCCCTTTTTGTTTTATTTTTTGACCCGTTAATGATTGCCAAGATGCTTTATCTGTCACATTTCTATTATCGAGTCCTACGGCATCTTGGGCAAAACAACTTCGATTCGCATAGAGGCAAGGCCCGCAAACCGAGGTCGTGGGGCCTGTGACCAAGTTTTCGTCGTTCCGGTCCCATAACTTTTGATCTGTAAGGAGTTATGCGGTGCACAACATACCGTTGAAAAGCTCTCCGAGAGCTCTACGACGGGGGCAGCATGCTTGCTCGGCTGCGCCTATTTTTGGAGCCCAAAATTGAATGTTTTTATCAGTTTTGGGCCACTTTTCTCCTCTTTGCACTGTTTCATCGCCCCAGATCGATTGTCGTGAGCTGCGAAAAGGACGAATCATAAGGGCTTTGCACCCCAACATGATGGGTGCGATCATACAAGCAGTAATGCACCGGATCCCATCAGAACTCTGAAGTTAAGCGTGCTTGGGAGAAAGTAGTAGTTGGACGGGTGACCCCCTAGGAAGTCCTCGGGTTGCACCTCCCTTTTTGTTTTTTTTTTCACCATTCAAGCTTGCCAAGATGCTTTATCCGTCACATTTATATTATCGAGTCCGACGGTATCTTGGGCAAGACAACTTCGCTTCGCGTAGAGGTTGGGCCCGCAAACCGATGGCGTGGGGCCTGTGACCAGGTCTCCGTCATTCTGGCACCCATAACTTTTGATCCGTAAGGAGTTATACGGCGCACAATATACCGTTCGAAAGCTTTACGAGAGCTCTACGACGGGGGCAGCAAGCCTGCTCCTCTGCGCCTATTTTCAGGGCCCAAAATTGAACATTTTCATCAGTTTCAGATAACTTTTCTTCTTTTTACACTGTTTCATCTTCCCGGATCGATCATCGTGAGCCGCAAAAAGGACGACACATAAGGGCTTTGCACCCTCAACATGACGGGTGCGATCACACAGGCACTAATGCACCGGATGCCATCAGAACACTGAAGTTAAGCGTGCTTGGGCGAGAGTAATACTAGGATGGGTGACCCCCTAGGAAGTCCTCAGGTTGCACTCCCCTTTTTTTTTTATTTTTTTGCCCAGTTCAGGCTTGCCAAGATGCTTTATCTGTCACATTTCTATTATCGAGTCCTACGGCATCTTGGGCAAAACAATTTCGCTTCGCGTAGAGGCTAAGCCTGCAAACCGAGGGCGTGGGGCCTGTGACCAGGTCTTCTTCGTTCCGGTGCCATAACTTTTCATCCGTAAGGAGTTATGCAGCGCACAACATACCGTTGAAAAGCTCTCCGAGAGCTCAACGACGGGGGCAGCAAGCATGCTCGGTTGTGCCTATTTTCAGAGCCCAAAATCGAACATATTCTTCAGTTTTGGGTCACTTTTCTTCTTTTTGCACTGTTTCATCGTCCCGCATCGAACGTCATGAGCCACAAAAAGGACGACACATAAGGGCTTTGAACCCTTAACAAGACGGGTGCGATCATACAGGCACCAATGCACCGGATCCCATCAGAATTCTGAAGTTAAGCGTGCTTGGGCGAGAGTAGTAGTAGGATGGGTGACCCCCTGGGAAGTCCTCGGGTTACACCCTCCTTTTTGTTTTGTTTTTTTGCCCCGTTCATGCTTGCCAAGATGCTTTATCCGTCACATTTCTATTATCGACTCCCACGGCATCTTGGGCAAGACAACGTCGCTTCGTGTAAAGGTTGGGCTCGCAAACCGAGGGCGTGGGGCTTCTGACTAGGTCTCCGCCGCTCCGATGCCTATAACTTTTGATCCGTAAGGAGTTATGCGGCGCACAACATATCGTTTGAAAGCTCTCTTAGAGCTCTACGACAGTGGCAGCAAGCCTGCTTGGCTCTGCCTATTTTTGGAGCCCAAAATTCTACGTTTCATCAGTTTTTGTACAAATTTTCTTCTTTTTGCACTGTTTTATTATCCCTGATCGATCGTCGTGAGCCGCAAAAGGACGACACATAAGGGAATTGCATCCTCAACATGACGGGTGTGATCATACCAACACTAATGCACCAGATCCCATCAGAACTCCAAAGTAAAGCGTGCTTGGGTGAGAGTAGTACTAGGATGAGTGACCACCTAGGAAGTCCTCTTGTTGCACCCCCCTTTTTGTTTTGTTTTTTTTTGCCCCTTTCAAGCTTGCCAAGATGCGTTGTCCGTCACATTTCTATTATCGAGTCCCACGGCATCGTTGGCAAGACAACTTCGCTTCGCGTAGAGGCTGGGCCTATAAACCGAGGGCGTGGGGCCTGTGACCAAGTCTCCGTCATTCTGGTGCCAATAACTTTTGTTCCTTAAGAAGTTATGCGGCGCACAACATACCATTGGAAAGCTCTCCGAAATCGAACATTTTCATTAGTTTTGGGCCACTTTTTTTTTTCACTATTTCATCATCCCGGATCGATCGTCGTGAGTCGTGAAAAGGACGACACATAAGGGTTTTACACCTACAACATGACGAGTGCAATCATACCCGCACTAACGCATCAAATCCAATCAGAACTCAGAAGTTAAGCGTGCTTGGACGAGAGTAGTACAAGGGCAAGCAACCCCCTAGTAAGTCCTTGGGTTGCACCCTACTTTTGGTTTTGGTTTTTTGCCCTGTTCGTGCTTGCCAAGATGCTTTATCCATCATATTTCTATTATCGAGTCTCACGGTATCTTCGGCAAGACAACTTCGCTATGGGTAGAGGCTGGGACCACAAATCGAGGGCGTGGTGTATGCGACCAGGTCTCCGCCGCTCCAGTGCCCATAGCTTTTGATCCGCAAGGAGTTGTGCAGTGCACAACATATCGTTGAAAAGCTCTCCGAGAGCTCTACCACGGGGGCAACAAGCATGCTCGGCTGCGCCTATTTTCGAAGCCCAAAATCGAATGTTTTCATTAATTTTGGTCCACTTTTCTTTTTTTTGCAATGTTTCATCGTCCCGGATTGATCGTCGTGAGTCGCGAAAAGAACAACACATCAATGCTTTGCACCCTCAACATGACGGGCGCAATCATACCAGCACTAATGCACCGAATCCCATCCAAACTCTGAAGTTAAGCGTGCTTGGGCGAGAGTAGTACTAGGACGGGTGACCCCTTGGGATGTCCTCGTATTGCACTCCCTTTTTTGTTTAGTTTTTTTGCACCGTTCAGACTTGCCAAGATGCTTTATCCGTCACATTTCTATTGTCGAGTCCCACGACATCTTGGGCAACACAACTTCACTTTGCGTAGTGGTTGGGCTCGCAAATTGAGGGCGTGGGGCTTGTGACCAGGTCTCTACCGCTCCGGTACCCATAACTTTTGATCCGTAAGGAGTTGTGCGGTGCACAGCATATCGTTGAAAAGTTCTCCGAGAGCTCTACGACTTGGGCAGTAAGCCTACTCGGCTGCGCCTATTTTCAGAGCCAAAATCAAATGTTTTCATCAGTTTTTTGGTACTTTTCTTCTTTTTGCACTGTTTTATTATCCCGGATCAATCGTCGTGAGCCTTGAAAAGGACGACACTACAGGGCTTTGTACCCTCAAAATGACGGGTGAGATCATACCAGCACTAATGCACAGGATCCCCTCAGAACTATGAAGTTAAGCGTGCTTGGGCAAGAGTAGTATTAGGACGAGTGACCCCCGGGAAGTCCTCAGGTTGCACCCCCCTTTTTGTTTTGGGTTTTTACCCCGTTCAGGCATGCCAAGATGTTTAATCTGTCACATTTATATTATTGAGTACTACGGCTTCTTGGGCAAGACAACTTCACTTCGCGTAGAGGCTGGGCCCGCAAACCGAGGGTGCAGGGCCGGTGACCAAGTCACCGTTGTTCCGGAGCCCATAACTTTTGATTTGTAAGGAATTATACGGAGCACAACAAACCGTTGGAAAGCTCTCCGAGAGGTCTACAATGGGGTTAGCATGCCTGCTCGGCTGCGCCTATCTTCGGAGCCCAAAATTGAACGTTTTCCTCAATTTTGGGCCACTTTTTTTTCTTTTTGTACTGTTTCATCGTCCCGGATCGATCGTCGTGAGCAGTGAAAAGGACGACATATCAGGGCTTTGCACCCTCAACATGACGGGTGCGTTCATACCATCAGTAATACACCGGATCCATTCAGAACTCTAGAGTTAAGCGTGTTTGGGCGAGAGTAGTACTAGGACAGGTGACCCCTTGGGAAGTCCTCGGGTTGCACCCCTGTTTTTGTTTTGTTTTTTTGCCCCGTTCAGCCTCGGCAAGATGCTTTATCCGTCACATTTCTATTATAGAGTCCCACGACATCTTGGGCAAGACTACTTCGCTACGCGTAGAGGCTGGGCCCGTAAACCGAGGGCATGGGGCCTGTGACCAAGTCTCCGTCGTTCCGGTGCCCATAACTTTTGATCCGTAAGAAGTTATGCAGCGCACAGCATACCATTGGAAAGCTCTCCGAGAGCTCTACGATGGGGGCAGTAAGCCTGCTTAGCTGCGCCTAGTTTTGGAACCCAAAATTGAACATTTTCATCATTTTTGGGCAATTTTTCTTGTTTTTGCACTATTTCAATGTCCTGGATCGATTGTCGTGAGCCATGAAAAGGATGACACATAAGGGCTTTGTACCCTCAACATGACGGGTGTGATCATACCAGCACTAATGCACAGGATCCCATCAGAGCTCTGAAGTCAAGCGTGCTTGGACGAGAGTAGTACTAGGACGGGTGACCCCTTGGATGTCCTCGGGTTGCACCCCCCTTTTTGTTTTGTTTTTTTGCCCCGTTCATGCTTGCCAAGATGCTTTATCCGTCACATTCCTACTATCGAGTCCCATGGCATCTTGGGCAAGACAACTTCGCTTCGCGTAGAGGCTGGGCCCTCAAAACGAGGACGTGGGGCTTATGACCAGGTCTCCGCCGCTCCGGTGCCCATTAGTTTTGATCCGTAAGGAGTATGCGGTGCACAGTATACCGTTGGAAAGCTTTCCGAGAGCTCTACGACGGGGCAGCAAGCCTGCTCGGTTGCGCCTATTTTTCGAGACCCAAATGGAATATTTTAATCAGTTTTGGGCCACTTTTCTTCTTTTGGCACTGTTTTATTATACCGGATCGATCGTCGTGAGTCATGAAAAGGACGACTAAAAGGGCTTTGCATCTTCAACAAGACGGGTGCAATCATACCAGCACTAATGCACTGGATCCCATCAGAACTCTGATGTTAAGCATGCTTGGGCGAGAGTAGTACTAGGCTGGGTGACCCCTTGGAAGTCCTCGGGTTGCACTCCACTTTTTGTTTTGTTTTTTTTTGCCCCGTTCAAGCTTGCCAAGATGCTTTATCCGCCACATATCTATTATCGAGTCCCACAACATCTTGGGCAAGACAACTTCGCTCCGCGTAGAGGCTGGGCTCGTAAACCGAGGGCGTGGGGCCAGTGACCAGGTCTCCGTCGTTCCAGTTCCCATAACTTTTGATCCGTATGGAGTTATGCAGCAGAAAGCATACCGTTGGAAAGCTCTCAGAGAGCTCTACGACGTGGGGAGCAAGCCTGCTCGGCTACGCGTATTTTTGGGGCCCAAAATTGAATGTTTTAATCAGTTTTGATCCACTTTTCTTCTTTTTGCACTCTTTTATTGTCCCAGATCGATCGTTGTGAGCCGCGAATAGGAAGACACATAAGGGTTCTGCACCCTTAGCGTGACGGGTGCGATCATACCAGCACTAATGCACCAGATCCCATCAGAACTCTAAAGTTAAGTGTGCTTGGGCAAGAGTAGTACTAGCACGGGTGACCCCCTTGGAACTCCTCGGGTTGAACCCCCTTTTTGTTTTGTTTGTTTGCCCCGTTCTGGCTTGCCACGATGCTTTATCTGTCACATTTCTATTATCGAGTCCCACAACATCTTGGGCAAGACAACTTCGCTTCGCGTAGAGGTTGGGCCCGCAAACCGATGGTGTGGGGCCAATGACCAGGTCTCCGTCGTTCCGGTGCCCATAACTTTTGATCCGTAAGAAGTTTTGCGACGCACAGCATACCATTGGAAAGCTCTATGAGAATTCTACGACGGGGGCAGCAAGCTTGCTCGACTGCGCCTGTTTTTGGAGCCCAAAATTGAACGTTTTCATCTATTTCATGCCACTTTTCTTTTTTTGCATTGTTTCATCGTCCCAGATAGATCGTCGTGAGCCGTAAAAAGGACGACACATAAGGGTTTTGCACCATCCACATGACGGGTATGATCATACCAGCACTAATGCACTGGATCCCATCTGAGCTCTGAAGTTAAGTGTGCTTGGGCGAGAGTAGTACTAGGATGGGTGACCCCTTGGGAAGTCCTCGGGCAACACCGTCCTTTTTGTTTTGTTTTTTTGCCCCGTTCATGCTTGCCAAGATGCTTTATACTTTACATTTCTATTATCGACTCCCACGTCATCTTGGGCAAGACAACTTCGCTTGGCGTAGAGGCTGGGCCCACAAACCGACGATGTGGGGCTTGTTACCAAGTCTCCGCTGCTCTGGTGCCCATAACTTTTGATCCGAAAAGAGTTATACGGCGCACGGCATTCCGTTGGAAAGCTCTACGAGAGCTCTACGACAGGGGCAACAAGCCTGCCCGGTTGCACCTATTTTTGGAGCCCAAAATTGAACATTTTCATCAGTTTTGGGTCACTTTTCTTCTTTTTACACTATTTCATCATCCCGGATCAATCGTCGTGAGTCACGAAATGGACAACACATCAGGGTTTTGCACCTTCAACATGACGGGTGTGATTGTACCAGCACTAATGCACTGGATCCCATCAAGACTCTAAAGTTATGCGTGCTTGGGCAAGAGTAGTACTAGGATGGGTGACCCCTTGGGAAGTCCTCAGGTTGCACCCTCCTTTTTGTTTTGTTTTTTTACCCCATTTAAGCTTGCCAAGATGCTTTATACTTCACATTTCTATTATCGACTCCCACGGCATCTTGGGCAAGACAACTTCACTTCGCGTAGAGGCTGGGCCCACAAATCGAGGATGTGGGGCTTGTGACCAGGTCTCCGCCGCACTGGTGCCCATAACTTTTGATCCGTAAGGAGTTATGCAGCGCACATCATAACATTGCAAAGCTCTTCGAGAGTTCTACGATGGGGGCAGCAAGCCTACTCAGCTGCGCCTCTTTTCGGAGCCAAAAATCAAGCGTTTTCATCAGTTTTGAGGCCACTTTTGTTCTTTTTGCATTGTTTCATCATCCCAGATTAATCGTCGTGAGCCGCGAAAAGGACGACACATAAGGGCTTTGCACCCTCAACATGACGGGTGCGATCATACCAGCACTAATGCACCGGATCCCATCAGAACTTTGAAGTTAAGCGTGCCTGGATGAGAGTAGTACTAGGACGGGTGACCCCCTGGGAAGTCTTGGGGTTGCACCCCCCTTTTTGTTTTGTTTTTTTGCCCCGTTCAAGCTTGCCAAGATGCTTTATCCGTCACATTTCTATTATCGAGTCCCACGGCATCTTGGACAAGTCAATTTCGCTTTGCGTTGAGGCCGGGCCTACAAACCGAGGGCATGGGGCCTGTGACCATATCTCCGTCGTTCTGGTGCCCATAGCTTTTGATGCGTAAGAAGTTATGCGACGCACAACATACTGTTGAAAAGCTCTCCGAGAGCTCTACGATGGGGGCAGCAAGCCTGCTCGGCTGCGCCTATTTTTGGAGCCCAAAATTGAATGTTTTCATCATTTTTCTGCCACTTTTCTTCTTTTTGCACTGTTTTATCGTGCCAGATCATTCGTTGTGAGCCGTGAAATGGACAACATATCTGGGCTTTGCACTCTCAACAGACGGGTGAGGTCATACCAACACTAATGCACCAAATCCCATCAGAACTCCGAAGTTAAGCGTGCTTGGGTGAGAGTAGTACTAAGATGGGTGACCACCTAGGAAGTCCTCTTATTGCACCCCCCTTTTTGTTTTGTTTTTTTGCCCTGTTCAGGCTTGCCAAGATGCGTATCCGTCACATTTCTATTATCGAGTCCAACGACATCTTGGGCAAGACAACTTCGCTTCATGTAGAGGCTGGGCCCGTAAACTGAGGGCGTGGGGTCGGTGACCAGGTCTCTGTCGTTCTTGTGCCAATAACTTTTGATCCGTAAGGAGTTATGCGGCTGCACAGCATACCGTTGGTAATCTCTCCAAAATCGAACGTTTTCATCAGTTTTGGGCCATTTTTCTTCTTTTTGCACTGTTTCATCATCCCGAATCGATCGTCGTGAGCCGCGAAAAGGACGAGACATAAGGGTTTTGTGCCCTCAACATGAGGGGTACGATCATACCAACATTAATGCATCGAATCCCATCAGAACTCTGAAGTTAAGCGTGCTTGGGCGAGAGTAGTATATGGACGGGTGACCCCCTAGTAAGTCCTCGGGTTGCACCCCACTTTTTGTTTTGTTTTTTTGCCTCGTTCACGCTTGCCAAGATGCTTTATCTGTCACAATTCTATTATCGAGTCCCACGGCATCTTGGGCAAGATAACTTCACTCTGGGTAGAGGCTGGGCCTGCAAACCCAGGGCGTGGAGCTTCTAACCAGGTCTCCGCCGCTCCGGTGCCCATAGCTTTTGATATGTAAGGAGTTGTGCGGCGCACAATATATCGTGGAAAGCTCTCCGATAGCTCTACCACAGGGGCGACAAGCATGCTCGGCTACGCCTATTTTTCGAGCCCTAAATCGAACGTTTTCATTAGTTTTGTGCCAATTTTCTTCTTTTTGTACTGATTCATCGTCCCGAATTGATCGTCGTGAGCTGCGAAAAGGACGACACATCAATGCTTTGCACCCTCAACATGACGGGCGCAATCATACCAGCACTAATACACTGGATCCCTTCAGAACTCTGAAGTTAAGCGTGCTTGGGCTAAAGTAGTACTCAAACGGGTGACCCGCTGGGAAGTCCTCAGGTTGCACCCCCCTTTTTGTTTTGTTTTTTTTCCCTGTTCATGCTTGCTGAGAAGCTTTATCCGTCACATTTCTATTATCGAGTCCTACGGCATCTTGGGCAAGACAATTTCACTTCGCACAGTGGCTGGGCCCGCAAACCAAGGGCGTGGGGCTTGTTACCAAGTCTCTGTGGCTCCGGTGCCCATAACTTTTGATCTGTAAGGAATTGTGCGGCGCACAACATATTGTTGAAAAGCTCTCCGAGAGCTCTACGACTTGGGCAGTAAGCCTGCTCGGCTGCACCTATTTTTGGAGCCCAAAATCTAATGTTTTCATCATTTTTCTGCCACTTTTCTTCTTTTTGCACTGTTACATCTTCCCGGATCGATCGTCGTGAGCCTTGAAAAGGACAACATATCAGGGCTTAGCACCCTCAACATGACGGGTGAGATCATACTAGTACTAATGCACCAGATCCTATCAGAACACTGAAGTTAAGCGTGCTTGGGCAATAGTAGTACTTGGATGGGTGACCCCCTAGGAAGTCCTCGGGTTGCACCCCTTTTTGGTTTTGTTTTTTTGCCCCATTCAGGCTTGCCAAGATGCTTTATTTGTCACATTTCTATTATCAAGTGCCCCGACATCTTGGGCATGACAACTTCGGTTCGTGTAGAGGCTGGGCCCAGAAACCGAGGGAATGGGGCCTGTGACCAAGTCAACGTCATTCCGGTGCCCATAACTTTTGATCCGTAGGGAGTTATACGGTGCACATCATATCGTTGGAAGCTTGCTTAGCTGTGCCTCTTTTTGTTGCCCAAAATTGAACATTTTCATCAATTTTGGGCTACTTTTCTTTTTATTGGACTATTTCATCGTCTCGGATCGATCGTCGTGAGCCGCGATAAGGACGACACATCAGGGCTTTGCACCCTCAACTTGACGGGTGCAATCATACCAGTACTAATGCACCGGATCACATCAGAACTTTGAAGTTAAGCATGCCTGGGTGAGAGTAGTACTAGGACGAGTGACCCCCTGGGAAGTCCTGGGGTTGCACCCCCCTTTTTGTTTCTTTTTTTTGGCCCATTAATTCTTGCCAAGATCTTTTATCCGTCACATTTCTATTATCAAGTCCCAAAGCATCTTGGACAAGTCTACTTCGCTTCGTGTAGAGGCCGAGCCCGTAAACCGAGGGCATGGGGACTATGACCATGTCTCTGTCATTCTGGTGCCCATAGCTTTTGATGCATAAGAAGTTATGCGGCGCACAGCATACCGTTGAAAAGCACTCCGAGAGCTCTACGATGGGGGCAGCAAGCATGCTCAGCTGCTCCTATTTTAGGAGGCCAAAATTGAACATTTTCATTAGGTTTGGGCCACTACTCTTATATTTGCACTGTTTCATCGTCCAGGATTGATCGTCGTGAGCCACGAGAAGGACGACACATAAGGGCTTTGCACCTTCATAATGACGGGTGCGATCATACCAACACTAATGCACCGGATCCCATCAGAACTCTGAAGCTAAGCATGCTTGGGCGAGAGTAGTACTAGGACGAGTGACCCCCTAGGAAGTCCTCGGGTTGCACTACCCTTTTTGTTTTGTTTTTTTGCCCCGTTCAGGCTTGCCAAGATGCTTTATCCATCACATTTCTATTATCGAGTCCCACAACATCTTGGGCAAGACAACTTCACTTCGCATAGAGGCTGGGCAAGCAAACCGAGGGCATGGGGCCTGTGACCAGGCCTCCGTCGTTTCGGTGCCATAACTTTTGATCTGTAAAGAGTTATGCGGCGCAGAATATACTGTTGGGAAGCTCTCCTAGAGCTCTAAGACGGGGTTAGCAAGCCTGTTGAGCTACGCCTATTTTCAAAGCCCAAAATCTAACGTTTTCATCAGTTTTGGGCCAGTTTTCTTTTTTTTGCGCTGTTTCATCGTCCCGGATCGTTCGTTGTAAGCAGCGAGAAGGTCGACACAAAAGGTCTTTGCACCCTTAACATGAAGGGTGCGATCATACCAGCACTAATGCACCAGATCCCATCAGAACTCTGAAGTTAAGCTTGCTTGGGCGAGAGTAGTACTAGGACGGGTGACCCCCTGGGAACTCCTCGGGTTGCACCCACCATTTTGTTTTGTTCTTTTGCCCCGTTCAGGGTTGCCAAGAAGCTTTAACTGTCACATTTCTATTATCGAGTCCCATGGCATCTTGGGCAAGACAACTTCGCTTCGCGTAAAGGCTGGGCCCGCAAACCGAGGGTGTAGGGCCTGTGACGAGGTCTTCGCCGCTCCGGTGCCCATAACTTTTGATCTGTAAGGAGTTATGCGGCGCACAACATACTGTTGGAAAGTTCTTCGAGAGCTCTATGACGGGGTTAGCAAACCTGCTCGGCTGTACCTATTTTTCAAGCACAAAATTGAACATTTTCATCAGTTTTTGGCTACTTTTCTTCTTTTTGCACTGTTTCATCATCCCGGATCGATCGTCGTGAGCCGCTAAAAGGACGACACATAAGGGATTTGCACCCTCAGCATGACAGGTGCAATCATACCTACACTAATGCATCGAATCCCATCAGAACTCAAAAGTTAAGCGTGCTTGGGCGAGAGTAGTACATGGATGGGTGACCCCCTAGTAAGTCCTCTGGTTGCACCCCCCTTTTTGTTTTGTTTTTTTACTCTGTTCATGATTGCCAAGATGCTTTATCCGTCACATTTCTTTTATCGAGTCCCACAGCATCTTGGGCAAGGAAACTTCGCTTCGCGTAGAAGCTAGGGCTGAAAACCGAGGGCGTGGGACTTGTGACCAGGTCTCCGCCGCACCGGTGCCCATAACTTTTGATCCGTAGGGAGTTATGCAGTGCACATTATATCGTTGGAAAGCTCTCTAAGAGCTCTACGACGGGACAGCAAGGTTGCTTAGCTGCGCCTCTTTTCGTAGCCCAAAATCGAACATTTTCATTAGTTTTGGGCCACTTTTCTTCTTTTTGCACTGTTACATCATCCCGGATCAATCATCATGGGTCGCAAAAAGGATGACACATAAATGCTTTGCACCCTCAACAGGACGGGTGTGATCATACTAGCACTAATGCACCGAATCCCATCAGAACTTTGAAGTTAAGCTCGCTTGGGCGAGAGTAGTACTATAATGGGTAACACCCTGGGAAGTCCTTGGGTTGCACCGCCCTTTTTGTTTTGTTTTTTTGCCCCGTTCAGGCTTGCCAAGATGCTTTATCCGTCACATTTCTATTATTGAGTCCCACGGCATCTTGGGCAAGAAAAATTCACTTCGCGTAGAGGCTGTGGCCCGCAAATCGAGGGCGTGCGGCTTGTGACCAGGTCTCCGCTGCTCCGGTGCCCATAACTTTTGATCCGTAAGGAGTTATGCGACGCACAACATACCGTTGGAAAGCTCTCCGAGAGCTCTATGACGTGGTTAGCATACCTACTCAGCTGCGCCTATTATCCGAGCAAAAAATCGAACATTTTCATTCGTTTTGGTCTACTTATCTTCTTTTTGCACTATTTCATCATCCCGGATCGATCGTCGTGAGCCGCGAAAAGGACGACACATAAGGGCTTTGCACCCTCAACATGACGGGTGCAATCATACCAGCACTAATACATTGAATCCCATTAGAACTCTGAAATTTAGCGTGCTTGGGCGAGAGTAGTACTCGGACGGGTAACCCCTTGAAAAGTCCTCGGGTTGCACCTCCCTTTTTGTTTTATTTTTTTGCCCCGTTCAGGCTTGCCAAGATGCTTTATCCGTGACATTTCTATTATCGAGTACTACGGCATTTTGGGCATGACAACTTCGCTTCGCGTAGAGGCGAGGCCCGAAAACCGAGGGCGTGGGGCCTATGACCAGGTCTCCACCGCTTCGGTGCCCATAACTTTTGATCCCTAACGAGTTATGCGGCGCAAAGTATAACGTTGGAAAGCTCTCCGAGAGCTCTATGACAGGGTTAGCAAACCTGCTCAGCTGTGCCTGCTTTTTGAGCACAAAATCGAATGTTTTCATCAATTTTGGGCTACTTTTCTTCTTTTTGCACTGTTTCATCATCCCGAATCGATCGTTGTGAGCCGCGAAAATGACGACACATAAGGGATTTGCACCCACAACATGACGGGTGCGATCATACTAGCACTAATGCTTCGGATTCCATCAGAACTCTGAAGTTAAGCGTGCTTGGACGAGAGTAGTACAAGGACGGGTGACCCCCTAGTAAGTCCTCGGGTTGCACCCTTCTTTTAGCTTTGTTTTTTTGCCCCGTTCATGCTTGCCAAGATGCTTGATTCGTCACATTTCTATTATCGAGTCCCACAGCATCATGGGCAAGACAACTTCTCTTCGCGTAGAGGCTGGGCCTGCAAACCGAGGGCGTAGGGCTTGTGACCAGGTCTCCGCCGCATCGGTGCCCATAACTTTTGATCCGTAAGGAGTTATGCGGCGCACAACGTATCGTTGAAAAGTTCTATGAGAGCTCTACGACGGGGGCAGCAAGCCTGCTTGGCTGCGCCCCTTTTTGGAGCCCAAACTCAAACGTTTTCTTCTGTTTTGAGGCCACTTTTGTTCTTTTTGCACTGTTTCATCGTCCTAGATCGATCGTCGTGAGCCGTGAAAAGGACAACACATAAGGGCTTTGCACTCTCAACATGACGGGTGCGATCATACCAGCACTAATGCATCGGATCCCATCAGAACTCTGAAGTTTAGCGTGCTTGGGCGAGAGTTGTACAAGGACTGGTGTCCCCCTAGTTAGTCCTCGGGTTGCACCCCCCTTTTTGTTTTGTTTTTTTGCCCCATTCATGCTTGCCAAGATGATTTATCCGTCACATTTCCATTATCGAGTCCCATGGCATCTTGGGCAAGAAAACTTCGATTTGCGTAGAGGCTGGGCCCGTAAACCGAGGGCATGGGGCTTATGACCAGGTCTCCGTCGCACTAGTGCCCATAACTTTTGATCCGTAAGGAGTTATGAGGCACACAACATACGATTGGAAAGCTCTCCGAGAGTTCTACGACTGTGGCAGCAAGCCTGCTCGGCTACGCTTCTTTTCAGAGCCCAAAATCGAATGTTTTCATCAGTTTTTGGCTATTTTTCTTCTTTTTGCACTGTTTCATCAGCCCCGATCGATTGTCGTGAGCCGCGAAAAGGACAACACATATGGGCTTTGTACCCTCAACATGACAGGTGCGATCATACCTATACTAATGCACCGAATCCCATCAGAACTCTGAAGTTAAGCTTGCTTTGGCGAGAGTAGTACTAGGATGGGTGACCCCCTGGGAAGTCCTCGGGTTGCACCCATCTTTTTGTTTTGTTATTTTGCCCCGTTCTTGCTTGCCAAGATGCTTTATCTGTCACATTTCTATTATCGAGTCAACGGCATCTTGCGCAAGACAACTTAGCATCCCGTAGAGGCTAGGCCAGCAAACAGATGGCGTGGGGCTTGTGACCAGGTCTCCGCCGCATCGATGCCAATAACTTTTGATCCGTAAGAAGTTGTTCGGCGCACGGCATATCATCGGAAAGCACTCTGGGAGCTCTACGACGGGGGCAGCAAGCCTCCTCGGCTGCGCCTATTTTTAGAGTCCAAAATTGAATGTTTTCATCAGTTTTGGGATACTTTTCTTCTTTTTCCAAGGTTTCATCATCCCGGATCGATCGTCGTGAGCTGCGAAAAGGATGAGACATCAGGGCTTTGCACCCTCAACATGACGGGTACGATCATACCAGCACTAATTCACCGGATCCCGTCAGAACTCTGAAGTTAAGTGTGCTTGGGCAAGAGTATTACTAGGACGGGTGACCCCTTAGGAAGTCCTTGAGTTGCACCCCCAGTTTTGTTTTGTTTTTTTGCCCCGTTCAGGCTTGCCAATATGCTTTATCCGTCACATTTCTATTATCTAGTCTCACGGCATCTTGGGTAAGAAATCTTCGCTTCACGTAGTGGCAGGGCCCGCAAACCGAGGGCGTGGGGCCTGTGACTAGGTCTCCGTCATTCTGGTGCCAATAACTTTTGATCCGTAAAGACTTATGCGGCATACAACATACCGTTGGAAGGCTCTCCGAGTGCTCTACGATGGGGGCGGCCTGCCTACTCAACTGCGCCTATTTTCGGAGCCCAAAATAAACATTTTCATCAGTTTTGGGCCACTTTTCCTCTTTTGCATTGTTTTATCGTCCCGGATCGATCGTCGTGAGCCGCGAAAAGGACGACACATAAGGGATTTGTACCCTCAACATGACGGGTGCGATCATACCAGTACTAATGCATCGGATCCCATTAGAACTCTAAAGTTAAGTGTGCTTGGACGAGAGTGGTACAAGGATGGGTGACCCCCTATTAAGTCCTCGGGCTGCACCCCTTTTTTGTTTAGTTTTTTTGCCCCGTTCATGCTTACCAAGATGCTTTATTCGTCATATTTCTATTATCGAGTCCCATGACATCATGGGCAAGACAAATTCTCTTCGCGTAGAGGCTGGGCCGCAAACCGAGGGCGTAGGGCTTGTGACCAGGTCTCTGCCACACCGGTGCCCATAACTTTTGATCCGTAAGGAGTTATACGGAGCACAGCATATCGTTGGAAAGCTCTTCGAGAGCTATACGACGGGAGCAGCAAGCCTTCTCGGCTGCGCCTCTTTTCAGAGCCCAAAATCAAACATTTTCGTTAGTTTTGGGCTACTTTTCTTCTTTTTACATTGTTTCATTGTACTGGATCGATCATCATGAGCCGCGAAAAGGACTAAGACGGGTGACCCCCTGCGAAGTCCTAGGGTTGCACCCCCCTTTTTGTTTTGTTTTTTTGCCCCGTTCAGGCTTGCCAAGATGCTTTATCCGTCACATTTCTAATATTGACTCCTACGGCAACTTGGGAAAGACAACTGCGCTTCGCGTAGAGGCTGGGCCCGTAAACCGAAGGCATGGGGCTTCTGACCAGGTCTCCGCCGCTCCGGCACCCATAACTTTAGATCCGTAAGGAGTTATGCGACGTACAGTATACCGTTGAAAATCTCTCCGAGAGCTCTACGACGGAGGCAGCAAGCTTGCTCGGCTGCGCCTTCTTTCAGAGCCCAAAATTGAATGTTTTCATCAGTTTTGGGCCATATTTCTTCTTTTTGCACTATTTTATTGTCTTGGATTTATCGTCGTGAGCCACAAAAAAGACGACACATCTGGGCTTTGCACCCTCAACATGACGGGTGCGATCATACCAGCACTAATGCACCGGATCCCATCAGAACTCTAAAGTTAAGCGTGCTTGGGTGAGAGTAGTACTAGGACGGGTGACCCCCTAGGAAGTCCTCGGGTTGCACCCCCTTTTTGTTTTGTTTTTTTGCCTCGTTCAGGCTTGCCAAGATGCTTTTTCCGTCATATTACTTTTATCGAGTCCCACAGCATCTTGGGCGAAACAACCTCGCTTCGCGTAGGTGCTGGGCCCACAAACCTAGGTCGTGGGGCCTGTGACCAGGTCTCCGTCGTTCCGGTGCCCAAAACATTTTATCCGTGAGGAGTTATGCGATGCACAACCACCGTTGGAAAGCTCTCCGAGAGCTCAACGACGCGGGCCGCAAGCCTTCTCGGCTGCGCCTATTTTCGGAGCCCAAAATCAAACGTTTTCATCAATTTTGGGCTACTTTTTTTCTTTTTGCACTGTTTCATCGTCCTGCATCGATCGTCGTGAGTCGTTAAAAGGACGACACGTAAGTGCTTTGCACCCTCAACATGACGGGTGCGATCATACCAGCACTAATGCACTGGATCCCACCAGAACTCTAAAGTTAAGCGTTCTTGGACGAGAGCAGTACTAGGACGGGTGACCCCCTAAGAAGTCCTCGGGTTGCACCCCCTTTTTTCTTTTGTTTTTTTGCCCCGTTCAGTCTTGCCAAGATACTTTTTCCGTCATATTAGTTTTATCGAGTCCCACGGCATCTTGGGCGAAACAACTTCGCTTCGTGTAGGGGCTGGCCCACAAACCTAGGCCGTGGGGCCTGTCACTAGGTCTCCATCGTTTCGGTGCCCATAACTTTTGATCCGTATGGAGTTACGCAGTGCATAGCATACCGTTAAAAAGTTCTCCGAGAGATGTATGACTCGGGCTTTAAGGCTGCTCAGCTGCGCCTATTTTTGGAGCCCAAAATTGAACCTTTTCATCAGTTTTGGGCCACTTTTCTTCCTTTTGCACTATTTTATCTTCCCGAATCGATCGTCGTGCGCTGCAAATAGGACGACACATGAGGGCTTTGCACCTTCAACATGATGGGTGCGATCATACCAGCACAAATGCACCGAATCCAATCAGAACTCTGAAGTTAAGCGATCTTGGGTGAGAGTAGTACTAGGACGGGTGACCACCTGGGAAGTCCTCAGGTTGCACCCACCTTTTTGTTTTGTTTTTTTGCCCCGTTCAGGCTTGCTAAGATTCTTTATCTGTCACATTTCTGTTATCGAGATCATGGCATCTTGGGCAAGACAACTTCGCTTCGCGTAGAGGCGGGGCCCGCAAACCAAAGGCGTGGGGCCTGTGACCAGGTCTCCGCCACTCCGGTGCCCATAACTTTAGATCCGTAAGGAGTTATGCGGCGTACAGTATACCGTTGGAAATCTCTCTAAGAGCTCTATGACGAGGGCAGCAAGCTTGCTCGGCTGCGCCTATTTTTGGAGACTAAAATCAACGTTTTCATAAGTTTTGGCCCAATTTTCTTGTTTTTGCACTGTTTCATCGTTTCGGATCAATCGTCGTGAGCCGCGAAAAGGACAACATATAAGGGCTTTGTACCATCAACATGTCGAGTGTGATCATACCAGAACTAATGCAACAGATCCCAACAGAACTCTAAAGTTAAGTGTGCTTGGGCGAGAGTAGTTCAAGGACTGGTGACCCCCTAGTAATTCCTTGGGTTGCACCCACCTTTTTGTTTTGTTTTTTTGCCTCATTCCTGCTTGCCAAGATGCTTTATCCGTCACATTTCTATTATGGAGTGCCATGGCATCTTCGGCAAGACAACTTTGCTTCGTATAAAGGTTGGGCCCGCAAACCAAGGGCGTGGGGCCTGTGACCAGGTCTCCGCCGCTCCGGCGCCCATAACTTTTGATCCGTATGGAGTTACGCGGTGTATAGCATACCGTTAAAAAGCTCGCCGAGAGATGTACGACGCGGGCAGCAAGCCTTCTCGACTATGCCTTTTTTCAGAGCCCAAAATCAAATGTTTTCATCAGTTTTGGGACACATTTCTTTTTTTTTTGTACTATTTTATCATCCCGGATCGATCGTCGTGCGCCGCAAAAAGTAGGACACATAAGGGGTTTGCACCCTCAACATGACGGGTGCAACCATACCAGCACTAATGCATCGGATCCCATCAGAACTCTGTAGTTAAGCGTGCTTCGGCGAGAGTAGTACTAGGACGAGTGACCCCTTGGGAAGTTCTTGGGTTGTACCCACCTTTTTGTTTTTTTTTTTTCCCCCGTTCAGGCTTGCCAAGATGCTTTATCCGTCACATTTCTATTATCGAGATCATGCCATCTTGGGCAAGAGAAATTCGTTCGCGTAGAGGCGGGGCCCGCAAACCAAGGGCGTGGGGCCTGTGACTAGGTCTCCGCCAGTCCGGTGCCCATAACTTTAGATCCGCAATGAGTTATGCAGCGTACAACATACCGTTGGAAAGCTCTCCGAGAGCTCTACGATGGGGACAGCAAGCCTGCTCAGCTTTACCAATTTTCAAAGCCCAAAATCGAACGTTTTCATCAGTTTTTGGGTACTTTTCTTCTTTTGCATTGTTTCATCATCCCGGATGGATCGTCGTGAGCCGCGAAAAGAACAACACATATGGCCTTGGTACCCTCAACATGACAGGTACGATCATACCAGAACTAATGCATCAGATCCTATCAGAACTCTGAAGTTAAGCGTGCTTGGGCGACGGTAGTTCAAGGATGGGTGACCCCGTAGTAAGTCCTTGGGTTGCACCTACCTCTTTGTTTTGTTTTTTTGCCCCGTTCATGCTTGCCAATATACTTTATCTGTCACATTTCTAATATCGAGTCCCACGGCATCTTGGGCAAGACAACTTCGCTTCGCGTAGAGGCTGGGCTAGCAAACCAATGGCGTGGGGCTTATAACCTGGTCTCCGCCGCTCCGGTGCCCAAAACTTTTGATCCGTAAGGAGTTGTGCGGGGCACAACATATCGTTGGAAAGCTCACCGAGAGCTCTACGACGGGGCCAGCATGCTTGCCCAGCTGCGCCTATTTTTGGAGATCGAACGTTTTTATCAGTTTTGGGTAACTTTTCTTCTTTTTGGACTATTTTATCGTCCCGGATTGATCGTCGTGAGCCGAAAAAAAGACGACACATCAGGGCTTTGCACCCTCAACATGACGGGTGCGATCATACCAGCCCTAATGCACCGGATCGCATCAGAACTCTGAAGTTAAGCGTGCTAGGGCGAGAGTAGTGCTAGGACGAGTGACCCCTTGGGAATTCCTCGGATTTCACCCCCCTTTTTTTTGGTTTTTTGCTCCGTTCAAGCTTGCCAAGATGCTTTATCCGTCATATTTCTTTTATCGAGTCCCTCGGCATCTTGGGCAAAACAATATCGCTTTGCATAGGGGCTAGGCCCACAAACCGAGGCCGTGGGCCTTGTGACCAGGTCTCTGTCGTTCCGTTGCCCAAAAATTTTTATCCGTGAGGAGTTATGCGGCACATAGCATACCGTTGGAAAGCTCTTCGAGAGCTCTACGACAGGGGCTTGCTCTGCTGCGCCTATTTTCAGAGACCAAAATCAAACGTTTTCATGAATTTTGGGGCTCCTTTTTTCTTTTTGCGTTGTTTCATCATCCCGGATCGATCGTCGTGAGCCGCTAAAAAGACGACACATAACACTTTGTACCCTCAACATGACGGTTGTGATCATACCAGCACAAATGCACCGGATCCCAACAGAACTGTGAAGTTAAGCGTGCTTGGGTGAGAGTAATACTAGGACGGATGACCCCCAGGGAAGTTCTCATGTTGCACCCACATTTTTGTTTTATTTTTTTTCCTTGTTCAGGTTTGCCAAGATGCTTTATCCATCACATTTCTATTATCGAGTCCCACGGCATCTTGGGCAAGACAACTTCACTTCGCGTAGAGGCTGGGCCAGCAAAGCGAGGGCATGGGGCCTGTGACCAGGTCTCCATCGTTCCGGTGCCCTTAACTTTTGATCCGTAAGGAGTTATGCGGCGCACAACATACCGTTGGAAAGCTCTATGTGAGCAATATGACAGGGGACGCAAGCCTGCTAGGCTGCGACTATTTTCGGAGTCCAAAATTGAACGTTTTCATCACTTTTGGCACACTTTTCTTCTTTTTGCACTATTTTATTATCCCGGATCGATCGTCGTGAGCCGCGAAAAGGACGACACATCAGGGCTTTGCACCCTCAACATGACGGGTGAGATCAAAGCAGCACTAATGCACCGGATCCCATCAGAGCTCTGAAGTTAAGCTTGTTTTGGCGAGAGTAGTACTAGGACGGGTGACCCTTGGGAAGTGCTCGGGTTGCACCCACCTTTTTGTTTTGTTTTTTTGTCCCGTTCAGGCTTGCCAAGATGCTTTATCCGTCACATTTCTATTATCGAGTCCCACGACATCTTGGGCAAGACAACTCTGATTCGCGTAGAGGCTGAGCCCGCAAACCGATGGCGTGGGGCTTGTGACAAGGTCTCTGCCGCTCCGGTGCCCATAACTTTTGATCTGTAAGGAGTTATGCGGTGCACAGCATACCGTTGGAAAGCTCTCCGAGAGGTCAACGACGGGGGTGGCAAGACTACTCGGCTGCGACTGTTTTCGGAGCCCAAAATCGAACATTTTCATCAATTTTAGGCCACTTTGCTTCTTTTGCACAGTTTTATCTTCCCGGATAGATCATCGTGAGCCGCGAGAAGGACGCCACATAAGGGCTTTGCACCCTCAACATGAAGGGTGCGATCATACCAGCAGTAATGCACCAGATCCCATCAGAGCTCTGAAGTTAAGCTTGTTTGGGCGAGAGTAATACTGGTACGGGTGACCACCTGGGAAGTGCTCAGGTTGCACGCGCCTTTTTGTTTTGTTTTTTTGCCCCGTTCAGGCTTGCCAAGATGTTTTATCCGTCACATTTCTATTATCAAGTCCCACGACAACTTGGGCAAGACAACTTCGATTCGCGTAGAGGTCGGGCCCGCAAACCAAGGGCGTGAGGCTTGTGACCAGGTCTACGCCACTCCGGTGCCCATAACTTTTGATTCGTAAGAAGTTATGTGACGCACATCATACTGTTGGAAAGCTCTCCGAGAGCTCTATGACGGGGGCAGCAAGCTTGCTCAACAGTGACTGTTTCGGAGCACAAAATCGAACGTTTTCATTATTTTTGGGCCATTTGTCTTCTTTTTGCTCTGTTTCATCGTCCTGGATCGATTGTCGTGAGCCGCGAAAAGGATGACACATAAGAGCTTTGCACCCTCAACATGACGGGTGCGATCAGACCAGCACTAATGCATCGGATCCCATAGAACTCTGAAGTTAAGCGTGCTTGGGCGACAATAGTACTAGGACAGGTGACCCCCTTGGAAGTCCTCGAGTTGTACCCACCTTTTTGTTTTGTTTTTTTACCCCGTTCATACTTGCCAAGATATTTTATCTGTCACATTTCTATTATCGAGTCCCACGGCATCTTGGGCAAGACAACTTCGCTTCCCGTAGAGGTTGGGCTCGCAAACAGAGGGCATGGGGCTTGTGACCAGGTCTCCGCCGCAACGGTGCCCTTAACTTTTGATCCGTAAGGAGTTGTGTGCGGAACAACATATCGTTGGAAAGCTCTCCGTGAGCTCTATGACGGGGGCAGCAAGCCTGCTCGGCTGTGCTTATTTTTGGAGTCCAAAATCGAACGTTTTCATTAGTTTTGGGACACTTTTCTTCTTTTTCCACTGTTTCATCATCCCGGATCGATCGTCGTGAGTCGCGAAAAGGACGACACATCAGGGCTTTGCACCCTCAACATGACGGGTGCGATCATACCAGCACATATGCACCGGATCCCATCAGAACTCTGATGTTAAGCGTGCTTGGACGAGAGTAGTACGAGGACGGGTGACCCCCTGGAAAGTTACCGTGTTGCACCCACCTTTTTGTTTTGTTTTTTTGTCCCGTTCAGGCTTGCCAAGATGCTTTATCCGTCACATTTCTATTATCGAGTCCCACGACATCTTGGGCAAGACAACTTCACTTCATATAGAGGTTGGGCCCGCAAACCGAGGGCATGGGGCCTGTGACCAGGTCTCCATCATTTTGGTGCCCTAAACTTTTGATCTGTAAGGAGTTATACTGGCACAACATACCGTTGGAAAGCTCTCCGTGAGCAATACGACAGGGGCAGCAAGCCTGCTCAGCTACGCCTATTTTCGGAGTCCAAAATTGAATGTTTTTATCAGTTTTGGGACATTTTTCTTCTTTTTGCACGGTTTCATCGTCTCGGATCGATGGTCGTGAGCCGCGAAAAGGATGACACATAAGGGCTTTGCACCCTTAACATGACATGTGTGATCATACCAGCACTAAGGCATCAGATCCCATCAGAACTCTGAAGTTAAGCATGCTTGGGCGAGAGTAGTACTAGGACGGGTGACCCCCTGGGAAGTTCCCGTGTTGCACCCACATTTTTCTTTTATTTTTTTGCCCCGTTTAGGCTTGCCAAGATGCTTTATCCATCACAATTCTATTATCAAGTCCCACATCATCTTGGGCAGGACAACTTCATTTCGCTTAAAGGTTGGGCCCGTAAACCGAGGGCATGGGGCCTGTGACTAGGTCTCCGTCATTCTGGTGCCCTTAACTTTTGATCCGTAAGGAGTTATGCTGCGCACAGCATACCGTTGGAAAGCTATACATGAGCAATACGATGGGGGCAGCAAGCCTGCTCGGCTGCACCTATTTTTGGAGTCCAAAATCAAACGTATTCATCAGTTTTGGGACACCTTTTTTCCTTTTTGCACTGTTTCATCGTCTCGGATCGATCGTCATGAGCCGCGAAAAGGACAACACATCAGCGCTTTGCACCCTCAACATGACGGGTGCGATCATACCAGTACTAATGCAACAGATCCCATCAGAACTCTGAAGTTAAGCGAGCTTGGGCAACAATAGTACTAGGACGGGTGACCCCCGGGGAAGTCCTCGGGTTGCACCCTCCTTTTTGTTTTGTTTTTTTGCCCCGTTCAGGCTTGCCAAGATGCTTTACCCGTCAAATTTCTATTATCGAGTCCCACGACATCTTGGGCAAGACAACTACGCTTCACCTAGAGGCTGGGCCCGTAAACCGAGGGCGTGGGGCCTGTCACTAGGTCTCAGTCGTTCCGGTGGCCATAGCTTTTGATCCGTAAGAAGTTATACAGTGCACAGCATACTGTTTGAAAGCTCTCCGAGAGCTCTACGACGGGGGTGGCAAGCATTCTCGGTTGTGCCCTTTTTTCAAAGCCCAAAATCGAACGTTTTCATCAATTTTGGACCCCTTATCTTTTGTTTCTTTATTTATCATCCCGGATCGATCGTCGTGAGCCGCGAGAAGGATGACACATAAGGGCTTTGCACCCTCAACATGAAGTGTGCGATCATACTAGCAATAATGCACCAGATCCCATCAGAGCTCTGAAGTTAAGCTTGTTTGGGCGAGAGTAGTGCTATGACGAGTGACCCCCTAGGAATTGCTCGGGTTGCACCCACCTTTTTGTTTTGTTTTTTTGCCCCATTCTATCTTGCCAAGAGGCTTTATCCGTCACATTTCTATTATCGAGTTCCACGACATCTTGGGCAACACACCTTCGCTTCGCGTAGAGGCTGGGCCCACAAACCGAGGGCGTGGGGCCTATGACCATCTCTCTGCCGCTCCGGTGCACATAACTTTTAATCCATAAGGAGTTATACGGCGCACAGCATATCGTTGGAAAGCTCTCTAAGAACCCTACGACGGGGGTAGCAAGCCTGCTCGGCTATGCCGATTTTCAGAGCCCAAAATCAAACGTTTTCATCAGTTTTGGGCCACTTTTTTTCTTTTTGCACTGTTTCATCGTCTCGGGTTGATCGTCATGAGCCGTAAAAAAGATGACACATCTGGCCTTTGTTCCCTCAACATGATGGGGGCGGTCATACCAACACGAATGAACCGGATTCCATTAGAACTCTGAAGTGAAGCGTGCTTGGGCGAGAGTAGTACTAGGACGGGTGACCCCTTGGGAAATCCTCGGGTTGCACCGACCTTTTTGTTTTGTTTCTTTGCCCCGTTCAGGCTTGCCAAGTTACTTTATCCGTCACATTTCTATTATCGAGTCCCACGACAACTTGGGCAAGACAACTTCGATTCGCGTAGAGGCCGGGCCCGCAAACCAAGGGCGTGAGGCTTGTAACCAGGTCTACGCCGCTCCGGTGCCCATAACTTTTGATTCGTAAGGAGTTATGTGACGCACATCATACTGTTAGAAAGCTCTCCGAGAGCTCAATGATGGGGGCAGCAAGCTTGCTCGACAGTGACTGTTTCGGAGCACAAAATCGAACGTTTTCATTAATTTTGGGCCATTTGTCTTCTTTTTGCACTGTTTCATCATCCCGGATCGATCGTCGTGAGCCGCAAAAAGGATGACACATAAGGGCTTTGCACCATCAACATGACGGGTGCGATCATACCAGTACTAATGCATCGGATCCCATAGAACTCTGAAGTTAAGCGTGCTTGGGTGACAGTAGTACTAGGGCAGGTGACCCCCTTGGAAGTCCTCGGGTTGCACCTACCTTTTTGTTTTGTTTTTTTACCCCGTTCATACTTGCCAAGATGCTTTATCCGTCACATTTCTATTATCGAGTCCCACGGCATCTTGGGCAAGACAACTTTGCTTCCCGTAGAGGCTGGGCTCGCAAACAGAGGGCGTGGGGCCTGTGACCAGGTCTCCGCTGCACCGGTGCCCTTAACTTTTGATCTGTAAGGAGTTGTGTGCAGAACAACATATCGTTGGAAAGCTCTCCGTGAGCTCTATGGCGGGGGCAGCAAGCCTGCTCGGCTGTGCCTATTTTCGGAGTCCAAAATCGAACGTTTTCATTAGTTTTGGGACACTTTTGTTCTTTTTCCACTGTTTCATCATCCCGGATCGATCGTCGTGAGTCGCGAAAAGGACGACACATCAGGGCTTTGCACCCTCAACATGACAGGTGCGATCATACCAGCACAAATGCACCGGATCCCATCAGAACTCTGATGTTAAGCGTGCTTGGACGAGAGTAGTACGAGGACGAGTGACCCCCTGGAAAGTTCCCGTGTTGCACCCACATTTTTCTTTTATTTTTTTTCCCCGTTCAGGCTTGCCAAGATGCTTTATCCATCACATTTCTATTATCGAGTCCTACGGCATCTTGGGTAGGACAACTTCACTTCGCTTAAAGGCTGGGCCCGCAAACCGAGGGCATAGGACCTGTGACCAGGTCTCCGTCATTTTGGTGCCCTAAACTTTTGATCCGTAAGGAGTTATGCTGCGCACAACATACCGTTGGAAAGCTCTGCGTGAGCAATACGAAAGGGGCAGTAAGCCTGCTCAGCTGCGCCTATTTTCGGATTCCAAAATTGAACGTTTTCATTAGTTTTGGGACATTTTTCTTCTTTTTGCACAGTTTCATCGTCCCGGATCGATGGTCGTGAGCCGCGAAAAGGATGACACATAAGGGCTTTGCACCCTTAACATGACATGAGTGATCATACCAGCACTAAGGCATCAGATCCCATCAGAACTCTGAAGTTAAGCATGCTTGGGCGAGAGTAGTTCTAGGACGGGTGACCCCCTGGGAAGTTCCCGTGTTGCACCCACATTTTTCTTTTATTTTTTTGCCCCGTTCAAGCTTGCCAAGATGCTTTATCCATCACAATTCTATTATCAAGTCCCACGGCATCTTGGGTAGGACAACTTCACTTCGCTTAAAGGCTGGGCCCGCAAACCGAGGGCATAGGGCTTGTGACCAGGTCTCCGTCATTCTGGTCCCCTTAACTTTTGATCCGTAAGGAGTTATGCTGCGCACAGTATACCGTTGGAAAGCTATACATGAGCAATACGACGGGGGCAGCAAGCCTACTCGGCTGCACCTATTTTTGGAGTCCAAAATCGAACGTATGCATCAGTTTTGGGATACCTTTTTTTTTTTTTGCACTGTTTCATCGTCCCGGATCGATCGTCATGAGCCGCGAAAAGGACAACACATCAGCGCTTTGCACCCTCAACATAACCGGTACGATCATACCAGTACTAATGCACCAGATCCCATCAGAAATCTGAAGTTAAGCTAGCTTGGGCAACAGTAGTACTAGGACGGGTGACCCCCGGGGAAGTCCTCGGGTTGCACCCTCCTTTTTGTTTTGTTTTTTTTGCCCCGTTCAGGCTTGCCAAGATGCTTTACCCGTCATATTTCTATTATCAAGTCCCACGACATCTTGGGCAAGGCAACTACGCTTCACGTAGAGGCTGGGCCCGCAAACCGAGGGCGTGGTGCCTGTCACCAGGTCTCAGTCATTCCGGTGGCCATAGCTTTTGATCTGTAAGAAGTTATACAGTGCACAGCATACTGTTTGAAAGCTCTCCGAGAGCTCTACGACGGGGGCGGCAAGCATGCTCGGTTGCGCCTATTTTTAGAGCCCAAAATCGAACGTTTTCATCAATTTTGGACCACTTATCTTTTTTTTTCATTATTTATCATCCCGGATCGATCGTCGTGAGCCGCGAGAAGGACGACACATAAGGGCTTTGCACCCTCAACATGAAGGGTGCGATCATACCAGCAATAATGCACCAGATCCCATCAGAGCTCTGAAGTTAAGCTTGTTTGGGCGAGAGTAGTACTAGGACGAGTGACCCCCTGGGAATTGCTCGGGTTGCACCCACCTTTTTGTTTTGTTTTTTTGCCCCGTTCCAGCTTGCCAAGAGGCTTTATCCGTCACATTTTTATTATCGAGTTCCACGACATCTTGGGCAAAACAACTTCGCTTCGCGTAGAGGCTGGGCCCACAAACCGAGGGCGTGGGGCCTATGACCATGTCTCTGCCGCTCCGGTGCACATAACTTTTAATCCATAAGGAGTTATACGGCGCACAACATATCGTTAGAAAGCTCTCTGAGAACCCTACGACGGGGGTAGCAAGAAAGCTCAGCTATGCCGATTTTCAGAGCCCAAAATCAAACGTTTTCATCAGTTTTGGGCCACTTTTTTTCTTTTTGCACTGTTTCATCGTCTCGGATTGATCGTCATGAGCCGTAAAAAAGATGACACATCTGGCCTTTGTACCCTCAATATGACGGGTGCGATCATACCAGCACTAATACCCCGGATCCCATCAGAACTCTGAAGTTAAGTGTGCTTGGGCGAGAGTAGTGCTAGGACAGGCGACCCCTTGGGAAGTCCTCGGGGTGCACCCCCCTTTTTGTTTTGTTTTTTTGCCCCGTTCAGGCTTGCCAGGATGCTTTATCCGTCACATTTCTATTATCGAGTCACATGGCATCTTGGGCAAGACAATTTCGCTTCGCGTAGAGGCTGGGCTCGCAAATTGAGGGCGTGGGTCCTGTGACCAAGTCTCCGTCGTTCCGGTGCCCATAACTTTTGATCCGTAAGGGGTTATGCGGCGCACAGCATACCGTTGGAAAGCTCTCCGAGAGCACTACGATGCGGGCAGTAAGCCTGCTCGGCTGCGCCTAATTTCGGAGACCAAAATCAACCTTTTCATCAATTTTGGGCCACCTTTCTTCTTTTTGCACTATTTCATCATCCCGGATCGATCGTCGTGCGCCGCGAAAAGGGGGACACATAAGGGCTTTGCACCCTAAACATGACGGGTGTGATCATACTAGCACTGATGCACTGGATCCCATCAGAACTCTAAAGTTAAGCGTGCTTGGGCGAGAGTAGTACTACGACGGGTGACTCCATGGGAAGTCCTCGGGTTGCATCCACCTTTTTGCTTTGTTTTTTGGCCCCGTTCAAGCTTGCCAAGGTTCTTTATCTGCTATATTTCTATTATCTAGTCCCATGGCATCTTGGGCATGACAAATTCGCTTCGTGTAGAGGCTGGGCCCGTAAACCGAGGGCGTGGGGCCTGTGACCAGGTCTCTATCATTTCGGTGCCTATAACTTTTAATCCGTATAGTGTTACGCGGTACACAACATACCGTTATAAAGCTCTCCGGGAGATGTACGACTCAGGCTTTAAGGTTGCTCGGCTACACTTATTTTTGGAGCCCAAAATCAAACCTTTTCATCAATTTTGGGCTACTTTTCTTCTTTTTGCACTATTTTATCGTCCCGGATCGATCGTCGTGCGCCACGAAAAGCGGGACACATAAGGGATTTGCACCCTCAACATGACGGGTGCGATCATACCAGCACTAATGCATCAGATCCCATCAAAACTCTGAAGTTAAGCTTGCTTGGGCGAAAGTAGTACTAGGACGGGTGACCCCTTGGGAAGTCCTCGGGTTGCACCCACCTTTTTGTTTTGTTTTTTTGCCCCGTTCAGGCTTGCCAAGATGCTTTATCCATCACATTTCTGTTATCGAGATCACGGCATCGTGGGCGTGGGGTTTGTGACCAGGTCTCCACCGCTCCGGTGCCCATAACTTTAGATCCGTAAGGAGTTATACAGTGTACAACATGCCGTTGGAAAGCTCTCCGAGAGCTCTACAACGAGGGCAACAAGTCTGCTCAGCTGCGCCTATTTTTGGATCCCAAAATCAAACATTTTCATCAGTTTTGGAACACTTTTATTCTTTTTGCACTATTTCATTGTGCCGGATCGATCTTCGTGACCCACGAAAAGGATGACATATAAGGGCTTGGCACCCTCAACATGACGGGTGCGATTATACCAGAACTAATGCTTCGGATCCCATCCGAATTCTGAAGTTAACCGTGCTTGGGCGAGAGTAGTACAAGGACGGGTGACCCCCTAGTAAGTCCTCGGGTTGAACCCATCTTTTTGTTTTATTTTTTTTGCCCCGTTCATGCTTGCCAAGATGCTTTATCTGTCACATTTCTAATATTGAGTCCCACGGCATCATGGGCAAGACAACTTCGCCTCGTGTAGAGGCTGGGCCCGCAAACCGAGGGCGTAGGGCTTGTGACTAGGTATCTGCCGCTGCGGTGCCCATAACTTTTGATCCGTAAGGAGTTGTGCGATGCACAACATATCGTTGGAAAGCTCTCCGAGAGCTCTTCGACGGGGCCAGTAAACCTGCTCCGCTGTGGCTATTTTCGGAGCCCAAAATTGAATATTTTCATCAGTTTTGGGCCACTTTTCTTCTTTTTGCACTATTTTATCGTCCCGGATTGATCGTCGTGAGCCGCAAATAAGACGACACATCAGGGCTTTGTACCCTCAACATGATGGGTGCTATCATACTAGCACTAATGCACTAGATCCCATCAGAACTCTGAAGTTACGCGTGCTTGGGCAAGAGTAGTATTAGGACGGGTGACCCCCTGTGAAGTCCTCGGGTTGCACCCCCCTTTTTCTTTTAGTTTTTTGCCCCGTTCAGGCTTGCCTAGATGATTTATTCATCATATTTCATTTATCGAGTCCCACGATATCTTGGGCGAACCAACTTCGCTTCGCGTAGGGGTTGGGCCCACAAACCGAGTCCGTGGGGCCTGTGACCAGGTCTCCATTGTTTCGATGCCCAAAACTTTTTATCCGTGAGGAGTTATGCGGCACACAGCATACTGTTGAAAAGCTCTCCGAGAGCTCTACAACGAGGGCCGCAAGCCTGCTCGGCTGCGCCTATTTTCGTAGCCCAAAATCAAACATTTTCATCAATTTTGGGCTATTTTTCTTGTTTTTGCACTATTTCATCGTCTCGGATCGATGGTCGTGAGCCGCAAAAAGGATGACACATAAGGGCTTTGCACCCTCAACATGACGGGTACAATCATACCTGGACTAATGCACTGGATCTCGTCAGAACTCTCAAGTTAAGCGTGCTTGGGTAAGAGTAGTACTAGGATGGGTGACCCCCTGGGATGTTCTCCTGTTGCACCCACATTTTTGTTTGGTTTTTTTGTCTCATTCAGGCTCACCAAGATGCTTTATCCATGACATTTCTATTATCGAGATCACGGCATCTTGGGCAAGACAACTTAGCTTCGCGTAGAGGCAGGGCCCGCAAACCAAGGGCGTGGGGTCTGTGACCAGGTCTCCGCCGCTTCGGTGCCCATAACTTTAGATCCGTAAGGAGGTATGCGGTGTACAGCATACCGTTGGAAAGCTCTCCGAGAGCTCTACAACGAGAGCAGCAAGCCTACTCAGCTGCGCCTATTTATAAAGCCCATAATCAAACGTTTTCATTAGTTTTGGGCCATTTTTTTCTTTTTGCACTATTTCATCGTCTTGGATCGATCGTCATGAGCCGTGAAAAGGACGACACATAAGGGCTTGGCACCTTCAACATGACGGGTACGATCATACCATAACTAATGCTTCAGATCCCATCCAAACTCTGAAGTTAAGCATGCTTGGGCGATAGTAGTACAAGGACGGTTGAACCCCTAGTAAGTCATCGGGTTGGGCCCACATTTCTGTTTTGTTTTTTTGCCCCATTCATGCTTGCCAAGATGCTTTATCCGTCACATGTCAATATCGAGTCCCATGGCATCATGGGCAAGACAACTTCGCCTTGTGTAGAGGCTGGGCCCGTAAATCGAGGGCGTGGGGCTTGTGACTAGGTATCTACTGCTCCGGTGCCCATAACTTTTGATCCGTAAGGAGTTGTGCGGCGCACAGCATATTGATGGAAAGCTCTCTGAGAGCTCTACGATGGGGCCAGCAAACCTACTTGGCTGCGCCTATTTTCGGAGCCCAAAATTGAACATTTTTTTCAGTTTTGGGCCACTTTTCTTCTTTTTACATTGTTTTATCATCCCGGATTGATCATCGTGAGCCGCAAAAACGACGACACATTAGGGCTTTGCACCCTCAACATGACGGGTGCTATCATACTAGCACTAATGCATCGGATCCCATCAGAACTCTAAAGTTAAGCGTGCTTGGGCAAGAATAGTACTAGGACAGGTGACCCCCTAGGAAGTCCTCTGGTTGCACCCCCCTTTTTCTTTTGTTTTTTTGCCCCGTTCAAGCTTGCCAAAATGCTTTATCCGTCATATTTCATTTATCGAGTCCCACAATATCTTGGGTGAAACAACTTCGCTTCGCGTAGGGGCTGGGCCCACAAACCGAGGCGTGGGACCTGTGACTAGGTCTCCGTTGTTCCGAAGCCCAAAATTTTTTATCCGTGACGATTTATGCGGCGCACAGCATACCGTTGAAAAGCTCTCCGAGAGCTCTACGACGGGGGACGTAAGCCTACTCAGCTGCGCCTATTTTCGTAGCCCAAAATCAAATGTTTTCATCAATTTTGGGCCATTTTTCTTCTTTTTCCACTGTTTTATCATCCCAGATCAATAGTCGTGAGCCGCTTAAAGGATGACACATAAGGGCTTTGTACCCTCAACATGACGGGTGCGATCATACCAACACTAATGCACCGGATCCCATCAGAACTCTGAAGTTAAGCGTGCTTGGGCGAGAGTAGTACAAGGATGGGTGACCCCCTGGGAAGTTCTCGTGTTGCACCCACCGTTTTGTTTTGTTTTTTTGTCCCGTTCAGGCTTGCCAAGATGCTTTATTCGTCAAATTTCTATTATCGAGTCCCATGGCATTTTGGGCAAGACCACTTTGCTTCGTGTAGAGGCTGGGCCTACAAGCCGAGGGCATGGGGCCAGCAACAAGGTCTCCGTCATTCTGGTGCCCATAAATTTTGATCCGTATAGAGTTATATGGCGCACAGCATACCATTGGAAAGCTCTCTGAGAGCTCTACAATGGGGGCAGGAAGCCTGCTCGGCTGTGCCGATTTTTTATGCCCAAAATCAAAAAATTTCATCATGTTTGGGCCACTTTTATTCTTTTGCACTGTTTCATCACCCCGGATCGATCGTCGTGAGCTGCGAGAAGGACGACACATAAGGGCTTTGCACCATCAACATGAAGGGTACGATCATACCATCACTAATGCACCGGAACCCTTCAGAACTCTGAAGTTAAGCTTGCTTGGGTGAGATTAGTACTAGGACGAGTGACCCCCTGAGAAGTGCTCGGGTTGCACCCACATTTTTCTTTTGTTTTTTTACCCCGTTCACGCTTGCCAAGATGCTTTATCCATCACATTTCTATTATCGAGTCCACGGCATCTTGGGCAAGACAACTTCGCTTCGCGTAGAGGCAAGGCCCGCAAACCGAGGGCGTGGGGCTTGTGACCAGGACTCCGTCGTTCCGGTACCCATAACTTTTGATCCGTAAGTAGTTATACGGCGCACAGCATACTGTTGAAAAGCTCTACGAGAGCTCTACAATGAGGGCAGCAAGCCTGCTCGGCTGTTGTCATGCCCCAACCCGGCCTATAAAGGTTAGACTAGGGTGTGATCTAACATTCAAGTCATATCACATACTTAACCGTTTACAAATGTTTAACACTTAACAGTTTGGCCTAAACTCCACAAACTCTTCGGAAAACCGGCAGTATAACGGCTGTAATTGGGCTCCTTAGTTTGACCTAATTCTCTAAACGCCTCAAAATTTACAATCTCAAATTCATTTCCAACTAAGATTACTATTTATCATCAATTGAAATGCCTACTAATTATCTTGAAGTCTCGTTTGATTAATAACCTAGCATGATGCTATGTCATATTTGTTTGTTTGTCCTCGTTATAGAAGTACCTGTTGATCTTGGCTTAACAATGAATACCTGCTTAAGATTGGATAGGTTCATTTTACTTAGTCCTTACCTGATACCTCATAATCCTATGATAGATACTAGCCAATGACGATAGCAAAATGACCATAGTAGTTTCTATCTAGTTATTATCAGTACAAGCCAATATTAGACCCCAAATTACAACGGGGGTCTTTTACATTACAAACATCAAACAACATGAAAAGAAATAGTCTTTAAGCAGCATAGTGTTCACAAATGGCCAAAATCAAGCAAAGCACATAGGATAGGCAATCATTCCAAGGAATCATTGTTAGGCACGTCGTCCTCGGGTACCTGTTCTTGATCTTCTTCACCTGAGATGATGAAAGAGGGTGAGTCCTTATGAACTCAGCGAGGGGGAACGAGAAATAGGTTTTGAAACTCATTTTCCGGTTCAACTGATGAAAACCCTTTTTGCAAGCATGAATATATCACAAATAAGTACATAACAACAATATAAAAGTAAAGGAACACAATTACCCATCTTTCCTCCCCGAGGTCCTCTAGGAACCAAGCGAGAGTACTTATACACATAGTGAAAATGATACGGTGAGCTTTTGCTCTCAGTTCATTTCCAGTATCAATTGTTGCGGCCGACTTCAAATCATCCCCTTATCACGCCAAATGGGTGTCTGGATGTACCCCAAAATCCTACGACCCAACTCTCCAAGGAAGTCTAGCCCCCAAGCGAGAGAGGGAATTGGACAATGGTAGTCACGGTTGCACCGGCAAGCCCGATGTCGCCCGGTGTGCATGAACGCTACCACACCAGAATGAAAGGTTGCAACCTTGTATGCAATACACATTTATGAGATTTAATATATCACATTAGGAGGACAACAAAGTAGGTTGTCTCCAAGCAGTCATAAGATTGCACATTGATAAGTAAACAAGCGAGGCATGATAAGACAAGTAATTTTACTTGAAAGGCACATGGAGTTATATGAACATTAAACGGGCAGCCATGTAACGCACGTAAATTAAGTCATATAACTCATTTCAAAGTTCACGTAATCAAACAACAAGATTATTCAACATGCAACGACATCTACGTGGGATCGGGTGCAAGAAAAGCCTACTTATCAACATGAAATCATCGAAATCATATTTACAGCTACAAGGGCAACTACGGGAAGCCTACTAAACACATAATCCAACACAACATCCAAAGGATCAACACTTAGCAAATTCACCTAGTTACTAGGGTTCCAATTCGTGCTCACCTGTGCGATTAAGCCCCAAGTCATCTCGAAATCAACTCAAGCCATGCATCGATTAATTCAAACACCCTCAAGTATTCAAAACAGTCCACACAACATCCCAATGCCACAATCCCAAGCATTTAATACAACAAAAGAAGCTACAATAATTTTTCTAAGCATATCACTGAGTGAAACCCTCACTGCAAAGGACTGTATTCGCACAATAATTAAGACAAGCAAAAAATCTCCAAATCCAGTGAATAAGATGTCAAATTAAAGCTTAATAAGTGAACTAAATTCAGAAACAAACCTCACATCATCTGGAGTTCGGGTTCAATAGTTATAACAAAAACAGTGAGACTGCACAAAACTGTCCAGATTTGCACACATTTCAATACTTGTCATTTTTGAGGTCCTTAGGGTCAGAGTTAGCCTTAGTCCATTTCTAACAAAAATGTCCAGAACTGAAAAATATAGCAGCACACCATATTTCATGCATTTTGGATGTCATTTACTAAGTCAAAACTGGTTCGTTATACATGGTCAGGGAATCTGCCAAAACCTGCTTCATTTTTCCAGACTTTCCAGATTTGGACACATTTTAATGATTTGCCAATTGGAGGACCTTAGAGTCAAAATTAGCTTTGGCCTATTTCTGTGCAAAATGTTCAGAACTGGCAAAACTAGTTATTTATTAATTTTCACACATTTTCAACATCATTTACCTAGCCAAAATCACCTCGCACCTACAAGACAGAAAGCTGTCACATGCATGATTTCATCTATCATCACATTCTAGCCCAAAATCTTGCCATGCATGGTTGTAAAAGCTTATGAACACACATATATGTCAAGTAAAGAAGCAAAGATAGACATTTAAGAGCATGCTTGTGTTTTTTTTGAAAGATTTTCAAGAAGTTTTAGCCCTCACCTTAGCAAAACAACAAGAAGATGCACAAGACTCTTGGTGAAGCACAAAGTTGATCTTCTTCCTTGCTTAGCCGAGACACCACTCGATTTTCTCTATTTTTCCAAGCTTAGTGACCAAGTTCTTAGTAGATGCATGTGGTTAGAACAAGAAGAAAAGAAATGGAAGCTAGCAAACTCACCTAAGCTGAAATGGATGTTCAATAAGCTTGCATGTGTGTTTCTTGCAACCTAGCTTGCTTAGTCGAGCTCCCTAGCTTCTTGCTTGCCTTGACGAATCATGGAGTGATGAAGATAAGCTATGGAGTATAGGAACTCAGCCAAAGCCGAGAGAGAGAGAGAGAAGAATGAGAGGGAGAGAGAGAGGAATGAGGGGAAATGAGAGAAATGAAAGAAAAAAATGAAAGCCTTGCAAATGATGAAGCATGTGTCGGCCTTGGGCATAGAAATTTCAGATTTCTGTCTTCAAGAAGCATGGTTTTTGAATTACCTAGCATGGGCAAGGAGCTTTGTGTCGAGAATTAGAGCTTTGAGGAGGGTTTGAGCTAAATGTTTTTTTATTGCTTTGTGTCATAGAATGTCATAGAATGTTTGGGAATAGATTTGAATTATGCTAGCAAGCACAAAAGCTCACAAGGTGGTTGGCGAAGGCATGAAAAATGCTGAATCTTTGTCATCTTTTGAGCATTATTTAATTGTGTGTTTGAAAGTGCAAAAGAATAAGGAATGAAGAATAAGGAATGTCTAGCTTTTTGTGAGATTTCGTCTTCTAGTGGGTTGAATTAGTAATTTAATATTAGTTAGTGAAATTTGTAGGATTAATTAATGATCTAGTGCTTCATGTAATATGCTTTCTTGATTAACGTATGGGCATGCTTTCCTAGGTTTAGGGCACGCACTACGAGGTAAGGCACGAACTACAAGACGAATGAACGTTTCTCAAGTAAATACACGCAACCCTAAATGAATGCACGTAATTCAACGCAAGGCACATAAAACGAAACACGATTCTTAAACCTAGGTCAAGGCACGCAAATATAGATTAGGGCACACAAAACGAGGTATCGCACGCAAATCGAGGTCGGGCCTCACACACAACATACCGCTGGAAAGCTCTCTGAGAGCAATACGACGAGGGCAGCGAGCCTGCTCGATTACGCCTATTTTCGGAGGCCATAATTGAACGTTTTCTTCAGTTTTGGGCCATTTTTCTTCTTTTGCACTGTTTTATCCTCCTGGATCGATCGTCGGGCGCCGCAAGAAGGACAACAGATAAGGGCTTGGCACCCTTAACATGACGGGTGCGATCATACCATCACTAATGCACTGGATCGCAACAGAACTCTGAAGTTAAGCTTACTTGGGAAGGGGTAGTACTAGGACGGGTGACCCCCTAAGAAGTGCTCGGGTTGCACTCACCTTTTTGTTTTGTTTTTTTGCCCCGTTCAGGCTTGCAAGATGCTTTATCCGTCATATTTCTATTATCGAGTCCCACGGCATCTTGGCCAAGACAACTTCGCTTCGCGTAGAGGCAAGGCCCGCAAATCGAGGGCGTGGGGCCTGTGACCAGGTCTCCGTCATTCCGGTGCCCCTAACTTTTGATCTGTAAGTAGTTATACGGCGCACAGTATACCGTTGGAAAGCTCTCCGAGAGTTCTATGATGGGGGCAGCAAGCCTACACGGCTGCGCCTATTTTTGAAGACCAAAATACAACATTTTCATCAGTTTTGGGCCACTTTTCTTCTTTTTGCACTGTTTCATCGTCCTGGATCGATTGTCGTACGCCGCGAGAAGGACGACACATAAGGGCTTGGCACCCTTAACATGACGGGTACGATCATACCATCACTAATGCACCGGATCCCATTAGAACTCTGAACTTAAGCTTGCTTGGGCGAGAGTAGAACTAGGACGGGTGATCCCCTGGGAAGTGCTTGGGTTGTACCCACCTTTTTATTTTGTTTTTTTACCCCGTTCAAGCTTGCCAAGATGCTTTATCCGTCACATTTCTATTATCGAGTCCCACGGCATCTTGGGCAAGACAACTTCGTTGTTCCAATGCCCATAACTTTTGATTCGAAAGGAGTTATACGGCGCACAGCATACCGTTGGAAAGCTCTCCGAGAGCAATACGACGGGGGCAGCAAGCCTGCTTGGCTGTGCCTATTTTTGGAGGCCAAAATCGAACATTTTCATCAATTTTGGGCCACTTTTTTTTTTTTTGCACTGTTTTATCATCCCAAATCGATCGCCCTGAGCCACAAAAAGGACGACACATCAAGGCTTTGCACCCTCAACATGACGGGTGTGATCATAGCAGCACTAATGCACCAGATCCCAACAGAACACTGAAGTTAATCGTGCTTGGGCGGGAGTAGTACTAGGACCGGTGACCCCTTGGGAAGTCCTCGGGTTGCACCCCTCTTTTTGTTTTATTTTTTTTCCCCGTTTAGGCTTGCCAAGATGCTTTATCCTTCACATTTCTATTATCGAGTCCCACGGTAACTTGGGCAAGACAACTTCGCTTCGCGTAGAGGCTGGGCCAGCAAACTGAGGGCGTGGGGCCTGTGACCACGTCTCCGTCATTCTGGTACCCATAACTTTTGATCCGTGAGGAGTTATGCGGCGCACAGCATACCATTAGAAAGCTCTCCAAGAGCTCTACAACAAAAGTAACAAGCCTGCTCGGCTGCACCTATTTTCGCAGCCTAAAATCGAACATTTTCATCAAACATGGGCCACTTTCCTTCTTTTTGTACTATTTCATCGTCCCGGATCGATCGTCATGAGCCACGAAAAGGACGACAGATAAAGGCTTTGCACCCTCAACATGATGGGTGTGATCATACCGGCACTAATGCACCGGATCCCACCAGAACTCTTAAGTTAAGCGTGCTTAGGCGAGAGTAGTACAAGGACGGGTGACCCCTTAGTAAGTCATCGGGTTGCACCCACCTTTTTGTTTTGTTTTTGTGCCCAATTCAGGTTTGCCAAGATGCTTTATCCGTCACATTTCTATTATCGAGCCCCACGGCATCTTGCATAAGACAACTTCGTTTCAAGTAGAGGCTAGGCCCGCAAACCGAGGGCGTGGGGCCTGTGACCAGGTCTCCATCGTTCCGGTGCCCATAACTTTTGATCCGTAAGGAGGTATATGGCGCACAGTATACCGTTGGAAAGCTCTCCGAGAGTTCTTCGATGGGGGCAGCAAACCTGCTCGACTTCGCCTATTTTTGGAGCCCAAAATCGAATTTTTTCTTCAGATTTGGGCCACTTTTCTTCTTTTCACATTGTTTCATCGTCCTGGATCGATCGTCATGCGCCGCAAAAAGAGGGACACATAAGGGCTTTGCATCCTTAACATGACGGGTGTGATCATACCTGTACTAATGCACTAGATGCCATCAAAACTCTGAAGTTTAGCGTGCTTGGGCGAGAGTAGTACTACGACGGGTGACCCCCTGGGAAGTCCTCAAGTTCACCCACCTTTTTGTTTTGTTTTTTTACCCTGTTCAGGCTTGCCAAGATTCTTTATCTGTCAAATTTCTATTATCGAGTCCCATGGCATCTTGGGCAAGACAACTTCGCTTCGCGTAGAGGCTAGGCCCACAAACCGAGGCCATGGGGCCTGTGACCAGGTCTCCAACGTTCTGGTGCCCATAACTTTTGATCCATAAGGAGTTACGTGGCGTACAGCATACTGTTGAAAAGCTCTCCGAGAGCTCTATGACACGGGCTGTAAGGCTGCTCGGCTATGTATATTTTCAGAGCCCAAAATCGAACATTTTCATATGTTTTGGGATACTTTTCTTCTTTTTGCAATGTTTTATCGTCCCGAATCTATCGTCGTGCGCCGCAAAAAGCAGGACACATAAGGACTTTGCACCCTCAACATGACTGGTGCGATCATACCAGCACTAATGCATCGGATCCCATCAGAACTCTGAAGTTAAGTGGGCTTGGGCGAGAGTAGTACTAGGATGGGTGACCCCTTGGGAAGTCCTCGGGTTGCACCCACCTTTTTGTTTTGTTTTTTTTGCACTGTTCAGGCTTGCCAAGATGCTTTATCCGTTACATTTCTATTATCGCGATCACGGCATCTTGGGCGAGACAACTTCGCTTCGCGTAGAGGTTGGACGCGCATACCAAGGGCGTGGGGCCTGTGACCAAGTCTCCGTCGCTCCGGTACCCGTAACTTTAGATCCGTAAGGAGTTATGCGGCGTATAACATACCGTTGGAAAGTTCTCCGAGAGCTCTGCGACGAGGGCAGCAATCCGGCTCGGCTATGCCTGTTTTCGGAGCCGAAAATGAAATGTTTTCATCAGTTTTGGGCCACTTTTCTTCTTTTGCACTGTTTTATCGTCCCGGATCGATCGTCAGGCGCCGCGAGAAGGACAACACATAAGGGCTTGGCACCCTTAACAAGACGGGTGCGATCATACCAGCACTAATGCACTGGATCCCAACAGAACTCTGAAGTTAAGCTTGCTTGGGCAGGAGTAGTACTAGGACGGGTGACCCCCTAAGAGGTGCTCGGGTTGCACCCACCTTTTTGTTTTGTTTTTTTGCCCCGTTTAGGCTTGCAAGATGCTTTATCTGTCACATTTCTATTATCGAGTCCCACAACATCTTGGGCAAGACAACTTCGCTTCACGTAGCGGCAAGGCTCGCAAACCGAGGGCATGGGGCCTGTGACCAGGTCTCTGTCATTCCGGTGCCCCTAACTTTTGATCCGTAAGTAGTTATACGGCGCACAATATACCGTTAGAAAGCTCTCCGAGAAATTTACGATGGGGACAGCAAGCCTACATAGCTGCGCTTGTTTTCGAAGCCTAAAATCCAACATTTTCATCAATTTTAGGCCAATTTTCTTTTTTTGCACTATTTCATCGTCCTGGATCGATTGTCATGCGCCGCGTGAAGGACGACACATAAGGGCTTGGCACCCTTAACATGACGGGTACAATCATACCAGCACTAATGCACCGGATCCCATTAGAACTCTGAAGTTAAGCTTGCTTGGGCGAGAGTAGTACTAGGATAGGTGACCCCTTGGGAAGTGCTCGGGTTGCACCCACCTTTTTGTTTTGTTTTTTTGCCCCGTTCAAGCTTGCCAAGATGCTTTATCCATCACATTTCTATTATCGAGTCCCACGGCATCTTGGGCAAGACAACTTCGCTTCGCGTAGAGGCTGGGCCCGCAAACCGAGGGCGTGGGCTTGTGACCAGGTCTCCGTCGTTCTGATGCCCATAACATTTGATCTGAAAGAAGTTATACGACGCACAGCATACCGTTGGAAAGCTCTCCGAGAGCAATATGACGGGGGCAGCAAGCTTGCTCGGCTGTGTCTATTTTTGGAGGCCAAAATCGAACGTTTTCATCAGTTTTGGGCCACTTTTCTTTTCTTTGCACTATTTTATCGTCCCAAATCGATCGTCGTGAGCCGCAAAAAGGATGACACATCAAGGCTTTACACCCTCAACATGATGGGTGCGATCATAGTAGCACTAATGCACTAGATCCCAACAGAAGACTGAAGTTAATCGTGCTTGGGCAGGAGTAGTACTAGGACCGGTGACCCCTTGGGAAGTCCTCGGGTTGCACCCCTCTTTTTGTTTTGTTTTTTTTCCCGTTTACGCTTGCCAATATGCTTTATCCATCACATTTCTATTATCGAGTCCCACGGTAACTTGGGCAAGAAAACTTCGCTTCGCATAGAGGCGGGGCCCGCAAACTGAGGGCGTGCGGCCTGTGACCACGTCTCTGTCATTCCGGTGCCCATAACTTTTGATCCGTGAGGAGTTATACGGCACATAGCATACCATTAGAAAGCTCTCTGAGAGCTCCACGACGGGGGCAGTAAGCCTGCTCGGCTGCGCCTATTTTCGCAGCCTAAAATCGAACATTTTCAACAAATATGGGCAACTTTCCTTCTTTTTGCACTATATCATCATCCCGGATCGATCGTCGTGAGCCACGAAAAGGACGACAGATAAGGGCTTTGCACCCTCAACATGACGGGTGCGATCATACCGGCACTAATGCACCGGATCCCACCAGAACTCTTAAGTTAAGCGTGCTTAGGCGAGAGTAGTACAAGGACGGGTGACCCCTTAGTAAGTCATTGGGTTGCACCCACCTTTTTGTTTTGTTTTATTGACCAATTCAGGCTTGCCGCGATGCTTTATCCGACACATTTCTATTATCGATCCCCACGGCATCTTGGGCAAGACAACTTCGCTTCAAGTAGAGGCTAGACCCTCAAACCGAGGGCGTGGGGCCTGTGACCAGGTCTCCGCCGTTCCGGTGCCCATAAATTTTGATCCGTAAGGAGTTATATGGCGCACATCATACCATTGGAAAGCTCTCCGAGAGCTCTACGATGGGGGCAGCAAACCTGCTCGACTCCGCCTATTTTCAGAGCCCAAAATTGAATGGTTTCATCAGGTTTGGGCCATTTTTCTTCTTTTTGCATTATTTCATCGTCCTGGATCGATCGTCGTGTGCTACGAAATGAGGGACACATAAGGGCTTTACACCCTTAACATGACGGGTGTGATCATACCTATACTAATGCACTGGATGCCATCAGAACTCTGAAGTTAAGCGTGCTTGGGCGAGAGTTCACCCACTTTTTTGTTTTGTTTTTTTGCCCCGTTCAGGCTTTCCAAGATTCTTTATCTGTCAAATTTCTATTATCGAGTCCCATGGCATCTTGGGCAAGACAACTTCGCTTCGCGTAGAGGCTGTGCCCACAAACAGAGGCCGTGGGGCCTGTGACCAGGTCTCCAACATTCTGGTGCCCATAACTTTTGATCTATAAGGAGTTATGTGGCGTACAGCATACCATTGAAAAGCTCTCCGAGAGCTCTACGACGCGGGCTGTAAGGCTACTCGGTTGTGTATATTTTCAGAGCCTAAAATCAAACCTTTTCATCTATTTTGGGCCACTTTTCTTCTTTTTGCAATGTTTTATCGTCCCAAATCTATCGTTGTGCGCCGCGAAAAGCAGGACACATAAGGGCTTTGCACCCTCAACATGACTGGTGCGATCATACCGGCACTAATGCACCGGATCACGTCAGAACTTTGAAGTTAAGTAGGCTTGGGCGAGAGTAGTACTAGGACGGGTGACCCCTGGGAAGTCCTCGGGTTGCACCCACCTTTTTGTTTTGTTTTTCTTGCCCCGTTCAGGCTTGCCAAGATGTTTTATCCGTCATATTTCTATTATCGAGATCATGGCATCTTGGGCAAGACAAGTTCGCTTCGCGTAGAGGTTGGACCCGCATACCAAGGGCGTAAGGCCTGTGACCAAGTCTCCGCCGCTCCGGTGCCCATAACTTTAGATCCGTAAGGAGTTATGCGCCGTACAACATATCGTTGGAAAGCTCTCTGAGAGCTCTACGGTGAGGGCAGCAAGCCGGCTTGGCTGTGCCTGTTTTTTGAGCCGAAAATGAAATGTTTTCATCAGTTTTGGGCCACTTTTCTTCTTTTTACCCTATTTCATCATCCCGGATCGATCGTCGTGAGCCGCAAAAAGGACAACACATAAGGGCTTGGCACCCTCAACATGACGGGTGCGATCATACCAAAACTAATGCTTCCGATCCCATTCGAACTCTGAAGTTAAGCGTGCTTGGGCGAGAGTAGTACAGGGACGGGTGACCCCCTAGTAAGTCCTCGGGTTGCACCCACCTTTTTGTTTTGTTTTTTTGCCTCGTTCATGCTTGCCAAGATGCTTTATCTGTCATATTTCTTTTATCGAGTCCCACGGCATCTTGGGCGAGACAACTTCGCTTCGCGTAGAGGTAGGGCCTGCAAACCGAGGCCGTGGGGCCTGTGACTAGGTCTCCGTCATTCTGGTGCCCAAAACTTTTTATCCGTGAGGAGTTATATGGCGCACAGCATACCGTTGGAAAGCTCTCTGAGAGCTCTACGATGGGGGCCGCAAGCCTGCTCGACTGCGCTTATTTTCGTAGCCCAAAATTAAACATTTTCATCAATTTTGGGGCATTTTTCTTCTTTTTGAACTGTTTCATCGTCCCGGATCGATCGTCGTGAGCCGCTAAAAGGATGACACATAAGGGCTTTGCACCCTCAACATGACAGGTGTGATCATACTAACACTAATGTGAGGCTCGACCTTGATTTACGTGCGATACCTCATTTCGTGTGCCCTAACCTAGATTTACGTGCCTTGACCTAGGTTTAAGAATTGTGTTTCATTTTGTGTATCTTGCATTGAATTACGTGCATTCATTTAGGGTTGCGTGCATTTATTTTGGAAATGTGCATTCGTCTCGTAGTTCGTGCCTTACCTCTTAGTGTGTGCCCTAAACCTAGGAAAGCGTGCCCATATGCTAATCGAGAAAACATCTTACACGAAGCACTAGATCATTAATTAAACCTACATACTCCACTAACTAATATTAAAATGCTAAGTCAACTCACTAGAAGACGAAATCTCACAAAAAGCTAAACATTCCTATTCTTTATTCTTCATTCTTTTTGCATATTCCAAGCACATGCAATAAAATAAGCTCAACCAAGACAAAAATTCAGAATTTTCCACTAGCTTGGCCGACCACATGGAGCATTTGACAATGCTTTGCAATTTCAAAAATTAAACCTAGACATTCTATGACAAGCTTATGACACAAAGCATAAAAAATGACTCAAAACCCTACCCAATGCATCAAAATCTCGACACACTCAATTGCCCATGCTATGGTGATTCAAATTATGCTCTTGAAGACACAAAATCAGAATTTTGTGAAGCCCATAGCCGACACATGCAATCAAGCCTCAAAACTCTTCAAAGCTTTCATTCTTTCTCTCTTTCTCTCATTCACTCTCTCATTTCTTCTCTCTCTCTCTCGGCCTTGGCTTCAATTCTAGTCTCCATAGCTTAAGTTCATCATCCTAAGATTCATCAAGACCTTCAAGCTACTAAGGAACTCGACCAAGAAAGCTAGAATGCAAAAAGACATACATGCAAGCTCATAGAGCCTTCATTTCGACTTAGGTATGTTGATAGCTTCTATTTCATTTTCTTTTTGTTCTAGCCACTTGCACATACTAAGAACATGGTTACTAAGCTAGGAATTAGAGAATCTCAAGTTATCTCTCGGCCAAGCAAGGAGAAAAGTCGATCTTGTGCACCATCAAGAGCTTTGTGCATCTTCATTATTGTCTTGCTAAGGTGAGGGCTAAAACTCTTTTGAAAAGCTTTCAAAAACCACATGCATGCCTTTAAATGTCTATTTTTACCTCTGTACTTGTGATATATGTGTGTACATGAGCTTTTTTAAACATGCATGGCAAGATATTTGGCTAGAATGTGAAGATAGATGAAATCGCGTAAAGGACAGTCTTCTGACTTGTTGGAATGAAGTGATTTTGACCAGGTAAATGATGTTGAAAATACATGAAAATTGGTAGGTGACTAGTTTTGCCAGTTCTGGGAATTTTTTATAGAAATAGGCCAAAGCCAATTTTACTCTAAGGTCCCCAAAATAGCAAAACATCGAAAGGTGTCCAAATCTGGAAAATCTGGGAAAATAAAGCAGGTTTTTGGCAGTTCAATGTCCTTGTAGAACGAACCAGTTTTGACTTAGTAAATGATATCCAAAATGCATGAAATTTGGTATTATTCTATAGTTTTCAGTTCTGGACATTTTTGGCAGAAATAGACTAAGGCTTAATCTGACCCTAAGGTCCTCAAAAACGACAAGTATTGAAATGTGTGCAAATCTGGACAGTTTTGCGTAGTCTCACGGTTTTGGCTATAACTCTTGAACCCGAACTCCAAATGATGCGAGGTTTGTTTCTGGATTTAGTTCACTCCTTAAGCTTTAATTTGAAATTTTTTTCACTGGAATTGGAGATTGTTTGCTTGTCTCAATGTTTGTGAGAAAATAGACCATTGCAGTGAGGTTTTCATCTAGTGATATGCTTTGAAAATTATCGTAACTTCTCTTGTTGTATTAAATGCTTGGGATTGTGGCACTTGGATGTTGTGTGGACTGTTTTGAATGCTTGAGGGTGTTTTAATTAATCGATGCATGGCTCGAGTTTAATTTCGTGACAACTTGGGGCTTAATCGCACGGGTAAGCATGAATTGAAACCCTAATGACTAGGAAAACTCGCTAAGTGTTGATCCTATGAATATCATGTTTAATTATGTGATTAGTAGGCTGCCCGTAGTTGCCCTTATAGCCCTAAATGTGGTTCCGATGATTATATGTTGACAAGTAGGCCTTTCTTGCACCTGGTCTCACGTGAACATCGTTGCATGTTGTATGACCTTATTATTTGATTACGTGAACTTCGAAATGAGTTATATGACTCGATTTACATGTGTTACATGGCTGCCCATTTAATATTCATATAACTCCATGTGCTTTACAAGTGAAATTACCTGTCATATCGTGCCTCGCGTGTTTACTTGTCAATGTGCAATCTTATGACTGCTCGGAGGCAACCTACTTTGTTGTCCTCCTAATGTGATATGTTAAATGTCATAAATGTGCATTGCATACAAGGTTGCAACCTTTCATTCTGGCGTGGTAGCGTTCACGCACACCGGGCGGCATCGGGCTTGCCGGTGCAACCGTGACTACCATTGTCCAATTCTCTCTCTCGCTTGGGGGCTAGACTTCCTCGGAGAGTTGGGTCGTAGGATTTCGGGGTACATCCGAAGTACACTCATTTGGCGTGATAAGTGGATGATTTGAAGTCAGCCGCAACAACTGATACTGGAAATGAACTGAGAGCAAAAGCTCATCGTATCCTTTTCACTATGTGTATAAGTACTCTCGCTTGGTTTCTAGAGGACCTCGGGGAGGAAAGACGGGTAATTGTGTCCTTTTATTTTTATATTACATTATGAACTTACTTGTGATATATGTCATGCATGCAAAAAGGGTTTTCATAAGTTGAACCGGAAAAAAGAGTTTCAAAACTTATTTCTCGTTCCCCCTCGCTGAGTTCATAAGGACTCACCCTCTTTTATCATCTCATGTGAAGAAGACAATGTGCCTATTGATGACTCCTTGGAACAGGTACCCGAGGACAATGTGCCTATTGATGACTCCTTGGAATGATTGCTTGTCCTACGTGCCTTAATTGACTATGGCCATTTTGTGAACGATATGTTGCTTGAAGACTATTTCTTATGTTGCTTGTTGTTGTATTGTAAATGACCCCCGTTGTAATTTGGAGTCTAATTTTGGCTTGTACAGATCATAACTAGTTAGACACTCTTATGGTCGTTTTTGCTATCGCTACTGGTTAGTATCTATCACAGGCTTATGAAGTATCAGGTAAAGGATTAAGTAAAATGAATCTATCCAATCTTAAGCAGGTACTCATTGTTAAGCTAAGATCAACAGGTACTTGTGTAACTTGATTGACAAATAAACGAGACAGAGTCATCATGCTAGGTTGTTAATCAAACGAGACTTCGAGATAACTAGTAGGCATTTCGATTGGTAATAAATAGTAATCTTAGTTGGAAATGAAATTGAGATTGAAAGTTTGGAGGCCTTTAGAAAATTAGGTCAAACTAAAGAGCCCAATTACAGCCGTTATGCTGTTGATTTTTCCAGAGAATTTGTGGAGTTTAGGCTAAACGATAAGTGTTAAAAATTCATGAACGATTAAGTACGTGAAATGACTTGAATATTTAGATCACTCCCTAGTCTAACCTCTATAGGTCGGGTTGGGGCGTGACAACTAATGGACCGGATCCTATCAGAACTCTGAAGTTAAGCGTGCTTGGGCGAGAGTAGTACTAGGACGGGTGACCCCCTGGGAAGTTCTCGTGTTGCACCCACCTGTTTGTTTTGTTTTTTTGCCCCGTTCAGGCTTGCCAAGATGCTTTATTCGTAACATTTCTATTATCGAGTCCCATGGCATCTTGGGCAAGACAACTTCGCTTCGCGTAAAGGCTGGGCCCGCAAACCGAGGGCATGGGGCATATGACCAGGTCTCCGTCGTTCCGGTGGCCATAACTTTTGATTCGTAAGTAGTTATACGGTGCATAGTATACCGTTGGAAAGCTCTCCGAGAGCTCTACGATGGGGGCAGCAAGCCTGCTCGGCTGCGCCTATTTTCGAAGCCCAAAATTGAACATTTTTATCAATTTTGGGCCTCTTTTCTTCTTTTGCACTGTTTCATCATCCCGGATCGATCGTCGTGCGCCGCGAGAAGGATGACACATAAAGGCTTGGCACCCTTAACATGACGGGTACAATTATACCAGTACTAATGCACCGGATCCTATCAGAACTCTGAAGTTAAGCTTGTTTGGGTGAGAGTAGTACTAGGACGGGTGACACCCTGGGGAGTGCTCGAGTTGCACCCACCTTTTTGTTTGGTTTTTTTGCCGCGTTCAGGCTTGCCAAGATGCTTTATTCGTCATATCTCTATTATCGATTCCCACAGCATCTTGGGCAAGACAACTTCGCTTCGCGTAAAGGCTGGGCCCGCAAACTGACGGCATAGGGCCTGTGACCAGGTCTTTGTCATTCCGGTGCCTATAACTTTTGATCCGTAAGGAGTTATGCGGCGCACAGCATACCGTTGGAAAGCTCTCAGAGAGCAATACGACAGGGGTAGCCAGCCTGCATGGCTGCGCCTATTTTCGGAGCCCAAAATTGAACTTTTTCATTAGTTTTGAGCCACTTTTCTTTTTTTGCACTGTTTTATCATCCCGGATCAATGTTCGGGTACCGCGAAAAGCAAGACACATAAGGACTTTGGACCCTCAACATGACGGGTGCGATCATAGCAACACTAATGCACCAGATCCCATCAGAACTCTAAAGTTAAACGTGCTTGGGCGAGAGTAGTACTAGGACCGGTGACCCCCTGGGAAGTCCTCGGGTTGCACCCCACTTTTTGTTTTGTTTTTTTGCCCCGTTCAGGCTTGCCAAGATGCTTTATATGTCACATTTCTATTATCGAGATCACGGCATCTTGGGCAAGACAACTTCGCTTCGCGTAGAGGCTGGGTCCGCAAACCAAGGGCGTGGGGCCTGTGACCAAGTCTCCACCTCTCCGGTGCCCATAACTTTAGATCTGTAAGGCGTTATGCGGTGTACAACATACCGTTGGAAAGCTCTACGAGACCTCTACCACGAGGGCAGCAAGCTTGCTAGGCTATGCCTATTTTTGGAGCCCAAAATTCAACAGTTTTGGGCAACTTTTCTTCTTTTTGCCCTGTTTCATCGTCCTAGATTGATAGTCGTGAGCCGCAAAAAGGACGACACATACGGGCTTTGCACCCTCAAGATGACGGGTGCGATCATACCAGAACGAATGCATCGGATCCCATCAGAACTCTGAAGTTAAGCATGCTTGGGCGAGAGTAGTACCAGGACAGGTGACCCCCAAGTAAGTCCTTGGGTTGCAGCTACCTTTTTGTTTTGTTTTTTTGCCCCATTGACGCTTGCCAAGATGCTTTATCCGTCATATTTCTAATATCGAATCCCACGATATCTTGGGCAAGACAACTTCACTTCGCGTTGACGCTAGGCCCGTAAACCGAGGGCGTGGGTCTTGTGATCAGGTCTCCGCCGCTTCGGTGCCCATGACTTTTGATCCGTAAGGAGTTGTGCGGCGCACAACATATCATTGGAAAGCTCTTCGAGAGCTCTACGACGGGGCCAGCAAGCTTGCTAGGCTGCATCTATTTTTGGAGCCCATAATCCAACATTTTAATAAGTTTTGGGCCACTTTTCTTCTTTTGGCACTGTTTTATCTTCCCGGATTGATCGTCGTGAGCCGTAAAAAAGACGACACATCAGGGCTTTGCACCCTCAACATGACGGGTCCGATCATACCAGCACTAGTGCACCGGATTCCATCAGAACTCTGAAGTTAAGTGTGCTTGGTCAAGAGTAGTACTAAGATGGGTGACCCCCTAGGAAGTCCTCGGGTTGCACCCCTATTTTGTTTTATTTTTTTGCCTCGTTCAGGCTTGCCAAGATGCTTTATCCATCATATTTCTTTTATCAAGTCCCACGGCATCTTGGGTGAGACAACTTTGCTTCGCGTAGAGGCTGGGCCTGCAAACCGAGGCCATGGGGCCTGTGACCAAGTCTCCGTCGTTCCGATGCCCAACACTATTTATCATTGAGGAGTTATGCGGCGCACATCATACCGTTGGAAAGCTCTCCGAGAACTCTACGACGAGGGGCCGCAAGCCTGCTCGGCTGCGCCTATTTTTGTAGCCTAAAATCAAACATTTTCATCAATTTTGAACCACTTTTCTTCTTTTTGCACTGTTTCATCGTCCAGATCAATCGTCGTGAGCCGCTAAAAAGACGACACATAAGGGCTTTGCACCCTCAACATGATGGGTGCGATCATACCAACACTAATGCACCGCAACCCATCAGAACTCTGAAGTTAAGCGTGCTTGGGCGAGAGTAGCACAAGGACGGGTGACCCCCTAGGAAGTTCTCGTGTTGCACCCACCTTTTTGTTTTGTCTTTTTGCCCCATTCAGGCATGCCAAGATGCTTTATCCATCACATTTCTATTATCGAGTCCTACAGCATCTTGGGCAAGACAACTTCGCTTCACGTAGAGGCTAGGCCTGCAAACCGAGGGCGTGGGGCCTGTGACCAGGTCTCCGTCATTCCGGTGCCCCTAACTTTTGATCCGTATGGAGTTCTGCGGCACACAACATATCATTGGAAAGCTCTCAAAGAGCAATACAATGGGGGCAGCAAGCCTGCTCGGCTGCGCCTATTTTCGGAGGCCAAAATTAGACGTTTCATCAGTTTTGGGCCATTTTTCTTCTTTTTACACTGTTTTATCATCCCGAATCGATCGACATGAGCCGCGAAAAGGATGACACATCAGGGCTTTGTACCCTCAACATGATGGGTGCGATCACAGCAGCACTAATGCACCGGATCCCATCAGAACTTTGAAGTTAAACGTGCTTGGGCGAGAGTAGTACTAGGACCGGTGACCCCCTGGGAAGTCCTCGAGTTGTACCCCCTTTTTGTTTTATTTTTTTGCCCCATTCAGGCTTGCCAAGATTCTTTATCCGTCACATTTCTATTATCGAGTCCCACGGTATCTTGGGCAAGACAAATTCGCTTCGTGTAGAGGCTGAGCCCGTAAACTGAGGGCGTGGGGCCTGTGACCAGGTTTCCGTCATTCCAGTGCCCATAACTTTTGATCCGTGAGGAGTTATGCGGCTCACAACATACCGTTGGAAAGCTCTCTGAGAGCTCTACGGCGGAGGCAGCAAGCCTGCTCGACTGCGCCTATTTTCGCAGCCCAAAATCGAACGTTTTTATCAATTTTGGGCCACTTTCCTTCTTTTTGCACTGTTTCATCGTACCGGATCGATTGACGTGAGCCGCGAAAAGGACGAGACATAAGGGTTTTGCACCCTCAACATGACGGGTGAGATCATACTAGCACTAATGCACCGGATCCCATCAGAACTCTGAAGTTAATAAGCGTGCTTGGACGAGAGTAGTACTAGGACGGGTGACCCCCTGGGAAGTCCTCGGGTTGCACCCATCTTTTGTTTTGTTTTTTTGCCCAATTCAGGCTTGCCAAGATGCTTTATCCGTCACATTTCTATTATCGAGTCCTACGACATCAAAGGCAAGACAACTTCACTTCGCGTAGAGTCTAGGCCCGCAAATCGAAGGCGTGGGGCCTGTGACCAGGTCTCCGTCGTTCCGATGCCCATAATTTTTGATCCGTAAGGAGTTAAACGACGCACAACATACCGTTGGAAAGCTCTCTGAGAGCTCTACGACGAGGCCACATACCTACTTGGCTGCGCCTGTTTTCACAGCACAAAATCGAATGTTTTCATTAGTTTTGGGCTACTTTCATTCTTTTGCACTGTTTCATCATCCCGGATCGATCGTCGTGAGCCGCGAGAAGGATGACACATAAGGGCTTTGTACCCTAAACATGACGGGTGCGATCATACCAGCACTAATACATCGGATCCCGTCAAAATTCTGAAGTTAAGCGTGCTTACGCGAGAGTAGTACTAGGATGAGTGACCCCCTAGGAAGTCCTCGGGTTGCACCCATCTTTTTGTTTTGTTTTTTTGCCTCGTTCATGCTTGCCAAGATGCTTTATCCGTCACATTTCTATTATCGAGTCCCATGACATCTTGGGCAAGACAACTATGCATCACGTAGAGGCTTGGCCCACAAACCGAGGTCATGGGGCCTGTCACCAGGTCTCAGTCGTTTCGGTGCCCATAGCTTTTGATCCGTAAAGAGTTAGGCAGTGCACAACATACCGTTTGAAAGCTCTCCAAGAGCTCTATGACACGGGCAGCAAACCTTCTCGGCTGCGCCATTTTTCACAGCCCAAAATCGAACGTTTTCATTAATTTTGGGCCACTTTTCTTCTTTTGCATTATTTATCATCCTGGATCAATCGTCGTGAGCCGCGAGAAGGATGACACATAAGGGCTTTGTACCCTCAACATGAAGGGTGAGATCATACCAGCAATAATGCACCAGATCCCATCAGAGCTCTGAAGTTAAACTTGTTTGGGGGAGAGTAGTACTAGGACGGGTGACCCTCTCGGAATTGCTCGGGTTGCACCCACCTTTTTGTTTTGTTTTTTTTGCCCCGTTCAGGCTTGCCAAGATGCTTTATCCGTCACATTTCTATTATCGAGTCCCACGGAATCTTTGGCAAGACAACTTCGCTTCGCGTAAAGGCTGGGCCCGTAAACCGAGGGCGTGAGGCCTGTGACCAGGTCTCCGTCGTTCCGGTGCCCATAACTTTTCATTCGTAAGGAGTTATGCGGTGCACAGCATACCGTTGGAAAGCTCTCTAAGAGGTCTACAACGGGGGCGGTAAGACATCTGAGCTGCGACTGTTTTCAGAGCCCAAAATCGAACATTTTCATCAGTTTTGGGTCACTTTTCTTCTTTTGCACTTTTTTATCATCCCGGATTGATCGTCGTGAGCTGCGAGAAGGACGACATATAAGGGATTTACACCCTCAACATGAAGGGTGCGATCATACCAGCAGTAAAGCACTGGATTTACCCCCATTTTGTTTTATTTTTTTTGCCTTGTTCAGGCTTGCCAAGATGCTTTATCCATCATATTTCTTTTATCAAGTCCCACGGCATCTTGGGTGAGACAACTTTGCTTCGCGTAGAGGCTGGGCCCGCAAACCGAGGCCATGGGGCCTGTGACCAAGTCTCCGTCGTCTTGATGCCCAACACTATTTATCCTTGAGGAGTTATGCGGCGCACATCATACAGTTGGAAAGCTCTCCGAGAGCTCTACGACGAGGGGCCGCAAGCCTGCTCGGCTGCGCCTATTTTTGTACCCCAAAATCAAACATTTTCATCAATTTTGGGCCACTTTTCTTCTTTTTGCACTGTTTCATCGTCCAGATCAATCGTCGTGAGCTGCGAGAAGGACGACATATAAGGGATTTACACCCTCAACATGAAGGGTGCGATCATACCAGCAGTAAAGCACTGGATCCCATAAGGGCTCTGAAGTTAAGCTTGTTTGGGCGAGAGTAGTACTAGGACGGGTGACCACCTGGGAAGTGCTCGAGTTGCACCCACCTTTTTGTTTTGTTTTTTTGCCCCGTTTAGGCTTGCCAAGATGCTTTATTCGTCATATTTCTATTATTGAGTCACACGGCGTCTTGGGCAAGATGACTTCGATTCGCATAGAGGCCGGGCCCGCAACCGAGGGCGTGGGGCTTGTGACCAGGTCTCCGCCGCTCCGGTGCCCATAACTTTTGATCCGTAAGGAGTTATGGGACGTACATCATACCGTTGGAAAGCTCTCCGAGAGCTCTACGACGGGGGCAGTAAGCCTGCTCGGCTGTGCCTGTTTTTGGAGCACAAAATTGAATATTTTCATCAGTTTTGGGCCACTTGTCTTCTTTTTGTACTGTTTCACCGTCCCGGATCGATCTTCGTGAGCCGCGAAAAGGACGACACATCAGGGCTTTGCGCCCTCAACATGACGGGTGCGATCATAGCAGCACTAATGCATCGGATCCTATCAGAACTCTGAAGTTAAGTATGCTTGGACGAGAGTAGTACTAGGACGGGTGACCCCCTGGGAAGTTCCGGTGTTGCACCCACATTTTTGTTTTGTTTTTTTGCCCCGTTCAGGCTTGCCAAGATGCTTTATCTATCACATTTCTATTATCGAGTCCCACGGCATCTTGGGCATAACAACTTCACTTCGCGTAGAGGTTGGGCCCGCAAACCGAGGGCATGGTTCCTGTGACCAGGTCTCCAGCATTTCGGTGCCCTAAACTTTTGATCCGTAAGGAGTTATGCAGTGCACATCATACCGTCGGAAAGCTCTTCGTGAGCAATTTGATGGAGGCAGCAAGCCTACTCAGCTGCACCTATTTTCGGAGTCCAAAATCGAACGTTTTCATCCGTTTTGGGACATTTTTCTTCTTTTTGCACTGCTTCATCATCCCGGATCGTTTGTCGTGGGCCACGAAAAGGACGACACATAAGGGCTTTGTACCCTCAACATGACGGGTACAATCATACCAGCACTAATGCATCGGATCCCATCAGAACTCTGAAGTTAAGTGTGCTTGGACGAGAGTAGTACTAGGACGGGTGACCCCCTAGGAAGTTCCCGTGTTGCACCCACATTTTTGTTTTATTTTTTTGCCCCGTTCAGAGTTGCCAAGATGCTTTATCCATCACAGTTCTATTATCGAGTCCCATGGCATCTTGGGCAGGACAACTTCACTTCGTGTAAAGGGTGGGCCCGTAAACCGAGGGCATGGGGCCTGTGACCAGGTCTTTGTCGTTCTGGTACCCATAACTTTTGATCCGTATGGAGTTATGTGGCACACAACATACTGTTGGAAAGCTCTCCGTGAGCAATACGACGGGGGCAGCAAGCTTGCTCGGCTGCACCTATTTTTGGCATCCAAAATTGAACATTTTCATCAGTTTTGGGACATTTTTTTTCTTTTTGCACTGTTTCATCGTCCCGGATCGATCGTCGTGAGCCGCAAAATGGACGACACATCAGGGCTTTGCACCCTCAACATGACGGGTGCGATCATACCAGCACTAATGTACCGGATCCCATCAGAACTCTGAAGTTAAGCGTGCTTGGGTAACAGTAGTACTAGGACGGGTGACCCACTGGGAAGTCCTCGGGTTACACCCTCTTTTTTGTCTTGTTTTTTTGCCCCGTTCAGGCTTGCCAAGATGCTTTATCCATCACATTTCTATTATCGAGTCCCACATCATATTGGGCAAGACAACTACGCTTCACGTAGAGGCTGGGCCCGCAAACCAAGGGCGTAGGGCCTGTCACCAAGTCTCAGTCGTTCCGGTACCTGTAGCTTTTGATCCATAACGAGTTATGCAGTGCACAACATACCGTTTGAAAGCTCTCCGAGAGCTCTACGACGGGGGCTGCAACCCTGCTCGGCTGCACCTATTTTCGGAGCCCAAAATCGAACGTTTTCATCAATTTTGGGCCACTTTTCTTATTTTTGCACTGTTTTATCGTCCCGGATCGATCGTCGTGAGCCGCGAGAAGGATGACACATAAGGCTTTGCACCTTCAACATGAAGGGTACGATCATACCACTAATAATGCACCCGATCCCATCATATCTCTGAAGTTAAACTTGTTTGGGCGAGAGTAATACTAGGATGGGTGACCCCCTGGGAATTGCTCGGGTTGCACCTACCTTTTTGTTTTGTTTTTTTGCCCCGTTCATGATTGCCAAGATGCTTTATTCGTCACATTTCTATTATCGAGTCCTACGGCATCTTGGGCAAGACAACTTCGATTCGCCTTGTGGCCGGGCCCGCAAACCGAGGGCGTGGGACTTGTGACCAGGTCTCCGCCGCTCCAATGACCATAACTTTTGATCCATAAGGCGTTATGCAGCGCGCATCATGCCGTTGGAAAGCTCTTCGAGAGCTCTACGACGGGGGCATCAAGCATGCTCGGCTGCGCCTATTTTTGGAGCACAAAATCGAATGTTTTCATCAATTTTGGGCCACTTTTCTACTTTTTGCACTATTTCATCATCCCGGATCGATCGTCGTGTGCCGCGAAAAGGACGACACAAAAGGGGTTTGCACCCTCAAGATGACGGGTTCGTTCATACCAGCACTAATGCATCAGATCCCATCAGAACTCTGAAGTTAAGCGTGGTTGCGCTAGAGTAGTACTAGGACGGTTGACCCCCTGGGAAGTCCTCAGGTTATACCCACCTTTTTGTTTTGTTTTTTTGCCTCGTTCATGCTTGCCAAGATGCTTTATCTATCGCATTTCTATTATAGAGTCCCACGGAATCTTGGGCAAGACAACTTCGCTTTCCGTAGAGGCTGGGCCCACAAACAGTGGGCGTGGGGCTTGTGACCAGGTCTCCGCCACACCAGTGCCCAAACTTTTGATCCGTAAGGAGTTGTATGGCGCACAACATATCATTAGAAAGCTCTTCGCGAGCTCTACAATGGGGGCAGCAAGCTTGCTCAGCTGTGCCTATTTTCAGAGTCCAAAATCGAATGTTTTCATCTGTTTTGGGATACTTTTCTTCTTTTTGCACTGTTTCATCGTCCCGGATCAATCGTCGTGAGCCGCAAAAGGGACGATACATTAGGGCTTTGCACCCTCAACTTGATGTGTACGATCATACTAGCAATAATGCACCGGATCCCATAAGTGCTCTGAAGTTAAGCTTGTTTGGGCGAGAGTAGTACTAGGACGGGTGACCCCATGGGAATTGCTCAGGTTGCACCCACCTTTTTGTTTTGTTTTTTTGCCCCGTTCAGGATTGCCAAGATGCTTTATCCGTCACATTTCTATTATCGAGTCCCAAGGCATCTTGGGCAAGACAACTTCGATTCGCCTAGTGGCCGGGCCCGTAAACCAAGGGCGTGGGTTATATGACCAAGTCTCCGCCGCTCCGATGACCATAACTTTTGATCCGTAAGGAGTTATGCGGTGCACATCATGCCGTTGGAAAGCTCTTCGAGAGCTCTACGACGGGGGCAGTAAGCATGCTCGGTTGCGCCTGTTTTTGTAGCACAAAACCGAATGTTTTCATCAATTTTGGGCCACTTTTCTTCTTTTTGCAATGTTTCATCGTCCCAGATCGATCGTCGTGTGCCGCGAAAAGGACGACACATAAGGGCTTTGCACCCTCAACATGACGGGTGCGATCATACCAGCACTAATGCATCGGATCTCATCAGAACTATGAAGTTAAGGGTGCTTGGTCTAGAGTAGTACTAGGACGGGTGACCCCCTGGGAAGTCCTCGGGTTGCACCCACCTTTTTGTTTTGTTTATTTGCCCAGTTCATGCTTGCCAAGATGCTTTATCTGTCACATTTCTATTATAGAGTCCCACGGCATCTTGGGCAAGACAACTTCGCTTCCCGTAGAGGCTGGGCCCGCAAATAGAGGGCGTGGGGCTTGTGACCAGGTCTCCGCCGCACCAGTGCCCAAACTTTTGATCTGTAAGGAGTTGTATGGCGCACAACATATCGTTGGAAAGCTCTTCGCAAGCTCTACAACGGGGGCAGCAAGCCTGCTCAGCTGTGCCTATTTTCAGATTCCAAAATCGAATGTTTTAATCAGTTTTGGGACACTTTTCTTCTTTTTGCACTGTTTCATCGTCCCGGATCGATCGTCGTGAGCCGCAAAAGGGACGATACATCGGGGCTTTGTACCCTCAACTTGATGGGTGCGATCATACTAGCACTAATGCACCGGATCCCATCAAAACTCTAAAGTTAAGCGTGCTTAGGAAAGAGTAGTACAAGGATGGGTGACCCCCTTAGAAGTCCTCGGGTTGCACCCGCATTTTGTTTTGTTTTTTTGCCCCGTTCAGGCTTGCCAAGATGCTTTATCCATCACATTTCTATTATCGAGTCCTAGGGCATCGTGGGCAAGACAACTTCGCTTCACGTAGAGGCTGGGCCCGCAAACCGAGGGCGTGGGGCCTGTGACTAGGTCTCTGTCATTTCGGTGCCTATAACTTTTGATCCGTAAGGAGTTATGCGGCGCACAGCATTCCGTTGGAAAGCTCTTCGAGAGCTCTACGACGGGGATGGCAAGCTTGTTCGGCTGTGCCTATTTTCGGAGCCCAAAATCGAGCATTTTCATCAGTTTTGGGCCACTTTTCTTCTTTTGCACTGTTTCATCGCCCCGGATCGATCATCATGAGTCGCGACAAGGACGACACATAAGGGCTTTGCACCCTCAACATGAACGGTGCGATCATACTAGCACTAATGCACCAGATCCCATCAGAACTATGAATTTAAGCTTGCTTGGGCGAGAGTAGTACTATGACGGGTGACCCCTTGGGAAGTCCTCGAGTTGTACCCACCTTTTTGTTTTGTTCTTTTGCCCGTTCAAGCTTGCCAAGATTCTTTATCCGTCACATTTCTATTATCGAGTCCCACGACATCTTGGGCAAAACAACTTCGCTTCGCGTAGAGGCTGGGCCCGCAAACCGAGGGCGTGGGGCCTATGACCAGGTTTCTGCCGCTCCGGTGCACATAACTTTTGATCCGTAAGGAGTTATGTGGCTCAGAGCATATCGTTGGAAAGCTCTCTAAGAGCCCTACGACGGGGGTAGCAATACTGCTCGGCTACGACTATTTTCAGAGCCCAAAATTGAACGTTTTCATCAATTTGGGGCCACTTTTCTTCTTTTTGCACTGTTTCATCATCCCGTATCGATCATCATGAGCCGCAAAAATGATGACATATCCGGGCTTTGTACCTTCAGCTTGACGAGTGCGATCGTACCAGTACTAATGCACCGGATCATATCAGAACACTGAAGTTAAGCGTGCTTGGACGAGAGTAGTACTAGGACGAGTGACCCCTTGGGAAATCCTCGGGTTACACCCCCCTTTTTATTTTGTTTTTTTCCCCGTGCAGGCTTTCCAAGATGCTTTATCCGTCATATTTCTATTATTGAGTCCCACTGCACCTTGGGCAAGACAACTTTGCTTCACGTTGAGGCTGGGCCCGCAAACTGAGGGCGTGGGGCCTGTGACCAGGTATCCGTCGTTCCGGTGCCCAGAACTTTTGATTTGTAAGGGGTTATGCAGCGCACAGCATACCGTTGGAAAGTACTCCGAGAGCACTAGGATGGGGGCAGTAAGCCTGCTCGGCCGCGCCTATTTTCAGAGCCCAAAATCGAACGTTTTCATCAGTTTTGAGCCACTTTTCTTCTTTTTGCATTGTTTCATCATCCCGGATCGATGGTCGTGCGATCCGAAAAGGGGGACACATAAGGGCTTTACACCCTCAACATGACGGGTGTGATCATACCAGCACTGATACACTCGATCCCAGCAGAACTCTAAAGTTAAGCATGCTTGAACGAGAGTAGTACTACGACAGGTGACCCCCTAGGAAGTCCTCGGGTTGTACCCACCTTTTTGTTTTGTTTTTTTGCCCCGTTCAGGCTTGCCTAGGTTCTTTATCTGTCACATTTATGTTATTGAGTCCCACAAAATCTTGGGCATGACAAATTCACTTCGCGTAGAGGCTGGGCCCGCAAACCGAGGGCTTGGGTCCTGTGACCAGGCTCCGTCGTTTCGGTGCCCATAACTTTTGATCCGTATAGAGTTACACGGCGCACAACATACCGTTATAAAGCTCTCCGAGAGATGTACGACTCGGGCTTTAAGGCTGGTCTGCTGCGCCTATTTTTGGAGCACAAAATCGAATCTTTTCATCAATTTTGGGCCACTTTCTTCTTTTTGCACTGTTTTATCATCCCGGATCGATCGCCGTGCGCCACGAAAAGCAGGACACATAAGGGGTTCGCACACTCAACATGTAGGGTACGATTATACCAACACTAATACATCGGATCCTATCAGAACTCTGAAGTTAAGCTTGCTTGGGCGAGAGTAGTACTAGGACGGGTGACCCCTTGGGAAGTCCTCGGGTTGCACCCACCTTTTTATTTTGTTTTTTTGCCCCATTCATGCTTGCCAAGATGCTTTATCCATCACATTTCTGTTATCGAGATCACGGCATCTTGGGCAAGACAACTTCGCTTCGCATGGGGTTTGTGACCAGGTCTCTGCCGCTCCGGTGCCCATAACTTTAGATCCGTAAGGAGTTATGTGGTGTACAGCATACCGTTGGAAAGCTTTCCGAGAGCTCTACAATGAGGGTAGCAAGCCTGCTCGGCTGTGCCTTTTTTGGAGCCCAAAATCAAACATTTTCATCAGTTTTGGGCCACTTTTCTTCTTTTTACACGGTTTCATTATCCCGGATCGATCGTCGTGAGCCGCGAAAAGGACGACCCATAAAGGCTTGGCACCCTCAACATGACGGGTGCGATTATACCAGAACTAATGCTTCGGATCCCATCCGAACTCTGAAGTTAAGCGTGCTTGGGTGAGAGTAGTACAAGGACGGGTGACCCCCTAGTAAGTCCTCGGGTTGCACCCACCTTTTTGTTTTGTTTTTTGCCCCGTTCATGCTCGCCATGATGCTTTATCCGTCACATTTCTAATATCGAGTCCCACGGCATCATGGGCAAGACAACTTCGCCTCATGTAGAGGTTGGGCCCGCAAACCGAGGGCGTGGGGCTTGTGACTAGGTATCTGCAACTCTAATGCCTATAACTTTTGATCCGTAAGGAGTTGTGTGGTGCACAACATATCATTGGAAAGCTTTCCCAGAGCCCTTCGACGGGGCCAGCAAACCTGCTATGCTGCGCCTATTTTCGGAGCCCAAATTTGAACATTTTCATCAGTTTTGGTCCACTTTTCTTATTTTTGCACTGTTTTATCGTCCTGGATTGAACGTCGTGAGCCGCAAAAAAGACGACACATCAAGGTTTTACACCCTCAACATGACGGGTGCTATCATACCAGCGCTAATGCACCGGATCCCATCAAAACTCTGAAGTTAGGCTTGCTTGGGCGAGAGTAGTACTAGGACGGGTGACCCCCTAGGAAGTCCTCGGGTTGCACCCCCCTTTTTCTTTTGTTTATTTGCCCCGTTCAGGCTTACAAAGATGCTTTATTACTCATATTTCATTTATCGAGTCCCATGACATCTTGGGCAAAACAACTTCACTTCGCGTAGGGGCTGGGCCCACAAATCGAGGCCGTGGGGCCTATGACCAGGTCTCCGTCGTTCCGATGCCAAAAACTTTTTATCCGTGAGGAGTTATGCAGTGCACAACATAGTGTTGAAAAGCACTCTGAGAGCTCTACGATGGGGGCAGTAAGCCTGCTCGGCTGCGCCTATTTTCGTAGCCCAAAATCAAACGTTTTCATCAATTTTGGGCCATTTTTCTTCTTTTTGCACTGTTTCATCATCTCGGATCGATCGTCGTGAGCCGCTAAAAGGATGACACATAAGGGCTTTGTACCCTCAACATGACGGGTGCGATCATACCAACACTAATGCACTGGATCCCATCAGAACTCTGAAGTTAAGCGTGCTTGGACGAGAGTAGTACAAGGACGGGTGACCCCCTAGGAAGTTCTCGTGTTGCACCCACCATTTTGTTTTGTTTTTTTGCCTCGTTCAGCCATGCCAAGATGCTTTATCTGTCAAATTTCTGTTATCGAGTCCCATGCCATCTTGGCCAAGACAACTTCGCTTCACATAGAGGCTGGGCCCGCAAACCGAGGGCATATGGCAAGTGACCAGGTCTCCGTTGTTCCGGTGACAATAACTTTTGATCTGCAAAGAGTTATATAGTGCACAGCATACCGTTGGAAAGCTCTCTGAGAGTTCTACGATGGGGGCAGGAAACCTGCTCGGCTGTGCTGATTTTCGACGCCCAAAATCAATTGTTTTCATCAGGTTTGGGCCACTTTTATTCTTTTGCACTGTTTAATCGCCCCGAATCGATCGTCGTGAGCCGCGAGAAGGACGACACATAAGGGCTTTGCACCATCAACATGAAGGGTGCGATCATACCTGTGAAACCCCAATTTCCTGCTAATCTCATTTTACGTGCTATACCTCGTTTTACGTGCATATGATCTGTTTATGTGCTATAGGACCTAGAAAGTTATAATTTTGATATCAATACTCCTAATACGTGCTAAATGTGCATTCATGAAATTTTCATCAAAAACGGAGTCAGAAATTTTATCGTCGATTTTCAGTGAATAGTGTTTTCGAAACACGTCCGCTAAAATTTTGAAATTGGTCTTTTTAACCCTTCTAGACCTAGTCAACGGACTTTAATAGACCTGTGTTTGATGAAAACAGTTTTAAAATCGGCTTAAGAATTTATTAGGGTTTTTACACCGACTTTTGCGAAAATCGAGTTTTAAGCCGACTCGGGTGAAATTATTGGATTGTAAAACTTCTTGTCACCTAAAAATAATCCACTTGAGATATCTTGGGGGTTGCATAATTATTTTGAGCCTTGGTGAGCAATAAAATGCAATTAAAGTCATTAAAACACAAAAATACCAATTTAAATTTACTTTGACTTTATTTAATTATTGACCAAATAAGCTAATATCATCAACACACACTCACACAACACAAAAACACCACCACAAACTCACACAAGGCCGAGAGAAAGAAGAGAGAAAAAGAAAGAGAAAAACTCAAGCTTTTCAATCAATTTTTCAAAGAAAAACTTGGTTTTTGTCCGTAGAACTTCGTACCGACTTGGATTCTGCTTGTTGGGCACACATAGCATGCATTCCTAGGCTTATATCGCATCAAAGGTGAGAGAAAAATTCTAGATCTCAAAATGTCATTTTTATACTTATGCTCATAAATGAAAATTTAACCTTTAGAATTGAAATCTGATGATAGATTATTGCTCCTTGCATGCTAGGGATCGTTATATACTAATACTACGAATTTATGTCGGATGTAGCATAATTTTTATTTTCCGGGTATTTAATTTTGATTAAAATGTTCAAAGTTGAATTAAATGAGTTGTGTTGACCGAAATCGATTGACGTCGATTTCTAAATACTTGATAATTACGTGTTAGCGCTGTTGTAATGCCGAATTTTCAATTACATTGTTCGTGTGAAAATCCGGAAAATCCAGCCAAGACATCCTAGAGTTTTAGGGTTATCGGGCATGATTTGGAGGTGTTATGGTGGATTTTCGAGAGGGCTAATGTAGTAGGTTGAATGGGTGAGTGATAGAAACTGATTTGGCAATGTTTGGATTAGTAGATTGTAAGTTATGAATTTTAGAAGTTTAGGTTGTCATTCTTTAATTTCTTGAACGATGCCTTTAGATGGTTAAGTTGTAGATGTGTCTCAACTTATTTTTGAAATGTATGATAAGGTTGAGGTATTGTATGTTATGTTGGAACGGAGGCAGATAACGAAGACTGATTATTGTATATTACGGTTATGTTGTGTTTTGTTATGCTGTTGAGGAGTTGTTGTTTGTATGGTTATAGAATTGGATGTTTAATGTTATTAATGAGGTTGGTTTAGAACCTCGAAAATCTATTTACTGTCGTTACGCTGCCGAAATTCCGTTGCGTCCTGACTGATTGTAGGTGGGGTCGAGTTGGGGCGTGACATTTAAGTGGTATCAGAGCGCATGTTAGTTGTCAGCCGGGGTATTCTCGGAATGTGGGTAAAGGTCTTAGCATGAAATATGTATGAAAAGAAAGAAAAGTGAAATATGTATTGGTATGATTAAATGATTATGTGATTATGTGATTTAAGTGCTTATGTGATCAATTTGCTTATGTGATTGAAACTTATGTGATCTATGTGCTTTATATGAGTTTGTTGTTTGTGTTAAAAGTTGTATATAATCTGTTTATGTGCTATAACCTGTGCTAACTCTTTGATTAGTACGATGGCCGGTAGACCGAGGACTCGTGGTAGGCCCGAGATTGTAGATGAGGTCCCTGGTAATGTGGCACAGGGCAGTGATGGGGGTGATGGCAGGTTAGGGGCAGCAATGGGTCGGATTGCAGATTTGATGGCTGGGCAGGCCCAGTTGTTAGCAGGTCAGGCTGTTCAGACTCAGGCGTTGCAGGCTCAGATACAGAGTGTACAGGGAGGTAATCACGGTCGAGGTACTATGAAGGAGTTTCTGGGGTACTATCCTCCTAGATTTCAGGGAGAGCCTGATGATAGGAAGGCCGAGTCGTGGATTAGTAAGTTAGAGAAAATTTTTGATTCTCTCGGGTACACTGATGAGAGGAAGGTGACTTGTGCTGTCTATTTGCTTGATGATGAGGCAGAGGAATGGTGGCGCACTGTGAGAGCCAGTTGGGAGACCCGGGGTGTTCCGTATGTTTGGGATACCTTTCTGACTGCTTTTAGGGATAAGTATGTCCCGAGGGTTGCACAGGAGAGGAGAGAGGCTGAGTTCTTGTCTTTGGTACAGGGGGATTCTACTGTGGCTCAGTATGAGGCTACATTCACTAGGTTGTCCCGGTATGCACCGGAGTTTGTAGCTGTGGAGGAGAGGAAGACCCGTAGATTTATGTTGGGATTGAGGCCCGAGATTCAGGATGCAATGGCTCTGAATCGCTATGATATCTTTACTGAGGCTTTTGATGCAGCTTCTAGGTTAGAGAAGAGGAAAGGGGATCAGATTGTCTCCAGTCAGCCTAGTAAGAGGCCGTATCAGCCACAGGGCCAACAGGTTATATATAGGCCTCCAGTACAGCAGGTTGTCTACAGGCCACCAGCCCAGCAGGGTTCTTATAGGCCACAGGGTCAGCAGAGTTACTATCGGCCTCAGTTTCAACAGAGGCCATATCAGGTTTAGACTCAGTATAGGCCAGCCCAATCTCAGGGTCAGTACAGGCCTAGTGTGGTGAGACCTCAGCAGCAGGCTGTATCAGCTGCTTCATCAGCTTCTGGTTCTTCTAGAGGCAGTGTTAGTGCCACATCATCGCAGTGTAATTACTGCAAGCGCCCAGGGCATGTGGAGTCCGACTGCAGGGTAAAGGCAGGGACATGTTTGGGTTGTGGTAGCATCGAGCATAGGGCGAAGGATTGCCCTAGATATGCGAGGACTGAGGGTCGGGCAGCGACTCAGGGTTACCAGGGTAGGCCTACAGGCAGTGTACCACAGCAGCAGCGGGTTCAGGCTCGGGCTTACGCAGTTGATATGGAGGAGATACCTGAGGAGACTGCAGTTGTGGAAGGTAACTTCCTTATACTTGATCAACTTGTTAAAGTGTTGATTGATTCTGGTGCTACGCAATCTTTCATTACTCCTGCTTGTGTGCAACGTGTTAAATTGCAACCTGAAAGATTTCCTTATGTGGTTGAGATTAGTACCTCTTTGATTGATAAGTATATTACTGGCTTAGTATGTAAGGATTGTATAATACATGTTAAGGGGCATAATTTTCCTTCGGACCTTATTTTATTTCCTATCCGGGGGTATGATGTTATTCTGGGTATGGATTGGCTTTCTAAGTATGATGCCCAGTTGAACTGTAGAACCAAGGTAGTACAGTTTCGTTTGCCAGATCAGCCAGTAGTTGAGGTAGTGGGTAACCGGGGTGCTAAGACGAGTTTTGTTATCTCAGCAACTAAAGCCGTTAAGTTGGTGAGTAAGGGGTGTTCGGGTTATCTAGCTTATTTGATCAACAAGCCATCTGATAAGCTACAGCTAGAGGAAGTCCCTATTATCCGGGAATATCCTAATGTATTTCCCGAGGAGTTGCCAGGGTTGCCGCCAAAGAGGGATATAGAGTTTGTGATTAATCTTGTTCCCGGTACTCAACCTATTTCTAAATCGGCGTACCGGATGGCACCAGCTGAGTTGAAGGAGTTAAAGACTCAGTTGCAAGAGTTATTGGAGAAAGGATTTATTCAGCAGAGTTCTTCACCTTGGGGAGCTCCAGTCTTATTTGTGAAGAAGAAAGATGGTACCTTGAGATTGTGTATAGATTATCGTGGGTTGAATCAGGTGACTATCAAGAATAAATATCATTTGCCATTGATTGATGAGTTGTTTGATCAACTTCAGGGAGCCAAAGTCTATTCTAAATTTGATTTGAGGCAGGGGTATTATCAGCTTCGGATTCGCACGGAGGATGTTCCGAAGTCTGCCTTCAGGACTCGGTACGGGCATTATGAGTTTGTTGTTATGCCCTTTGGTTTGACTAATGCACCGGCAGCATTCATGGATTTGATGCATCGAGTCTTTCAGCCGTACTTGGACCAGTTCGTGGTGATTTTTATTGATGATATCTTGGTCTATTCTAAATGTGGATTGGAGCACGAGCAACATCTCCGGCTTGTATTAGAGAAGTTACAGGAGCATCAGTTGTTTGCCAAGTTCAGCAAATGTGAATTTTGGCTGCAACGGATTTCTTTTCTTGGCCATGTTATTACACAGAGCGGTATTTCTGTAGATCCCACTAAGATTGAATCGGTGATGTCTTGGAAGCGGCCAGAGAGTGTTACTGATGTCCGTAGCTTTCTTGGCTTGGCGGGTTATTACCGTAGGTTTGTCAAGGACTTCTCGAAGATTGCAGGGCCACTATCTAAGTTGACTCAGAAACGGACTATCTTTAAATGGGACGAGAAGTGTGAGAGTGGATGTCAGGGGTTGAAAAAGAAGTTAACTACTGCTCTAGTACTTGCTCTACCAGAGGGGACCGATAATATGGTCATTTACAGCGATGCATCCAAGGAGGGCTTGGGATGTGTTCTTATGCAGGATGGCCGAGTTATTGCCTATGCTTCTCGAAAGTTGAAACCTTATGAAGAAAATTATCCGACTCATGATCTTGAGTTGGCAGCAGTTGTCTTTGCACTCAAGAAGTGGCGTCATTATCTGTGGGGAAGTAAGTTTGAAATTTTCACTGATCATAAGAGTCTGAAGTACTTGTTCTCACAGAAGGAGTTGAATATGCGCCAGCGGAGGTGGATAGAGCTTCTTGGAGATTATAATTGTTCTATCAATTATCTGCCTGGAAAGGCAAATGTTATGGCAGATGCTCTCAGCTGGAAGGCTAGTATTTCTTGTTTGGCTGTCAAGAAGTGGGAGGTTCTTGAGGAGTTTAGTTATTGGAGACCAGAGTTGACTCAGGTTGGAGTGATGTGTTCACATCTCCGTATTCAGCCTTTATTATTGTCTTAGATCAGGGAAGCTCAGCAACTTGATGTTAAACTTCAGAAGATCAAGGATCAGATCACGGATGATCAGTCTGACTTCAAACTGCATGAGGACGGTATTCTTCGGTTTCGGAACAGGGTTTTTGTTCCTGATGAACCGGGCTTGAGGTGAGGTATTCTGGAGGAAGCTCATAATTCTAAATATACTATTCATCCCGGTGGAACCAAGATGTATCGGGATCTGAAGCAACATTTCTGGTAGAACAACATGAAGAGGGAGGTTACTCAGTTTGTATCTAGATGTTTGACTTGTCAGAGAGTGAAAGCCGAGCATCAACGACCTGCAGGTTTGCTTCAGCCGTTGGCTATACCAGAGTGGAAATGGGAGCATATTACGATGGACTTCGTCACTGGGTTGCCTAGATCACCGAGGGGTAATGATGCAGTTTGGGTTGTCGTGGATCGTTTGACGAAGACAGCTCATTTTATTGCCATGAAGATGGGAGATGAGGTTACAAAGTTGACGGACCTCTATCTGGATCAGATTGTTAGACTTCATGGTATTCCATCTAGTATTGTCTCTGATCGAGATCCTCGATTTACTTCTCGTTTGTGGGAGAAACTTCAGGAGACTTTGGGTACTCAGTTGAACTTCAGTACAGCGTATCATCCACAGACCGACGGTCAGTCTGAGCGGACTATTCATATTCTGGAAGATATGCTTAGGGCTTGTGTTCTGGACTTCGGGAAGAACTGGGAGAAACATCTACCACTTGCCGAGTTTGCCTATAACAATAGTTATCAAGCTACTATTGGGATGGCACCTTTCGCAGCTCTTTACGGTCGTAAGTGCCGTTCACCTTTATATTGGGACGAGGTAGGAGAGATGAAGACTGTTGATCCGACTATTATGCCAGAACTTCTTGAGAAGATTGAGAATGTTCAGTTGATCAGGCAGAGAATGCTTACGGCGCAGAGTAGATTCAAGAGTTATGCTGATAAGCGTCGTCGAGACTTAGAGTTTGCAGTCGGAGATCGGGTTTTCTTGAGATTGTCTCCTCGAAAGGGGTTTGCTCGTTATGGTAAAGGTGGAAAGCTGAGTCCGAGATTTGTTGGGCCGTTTGAGATTACTGGCAGGGTTGGTAAGTTGGCATATTGGTTGGCTTTACCGGAGAACTTCTCTAATGTCCACGATGTATTTCACGTGTCTAATTTGCGGAAATATAATCCGGATCCTTCTCACATTCTTGAGCCAGAGCCGTTACAGCTTCGAGAGAATTTGACTTATGACGAGCGTCCGATTCGTATTCTAGATCAGATGGACCGAGAGTTGAGGTCGAAGAGGATTCCGATGGTTAAGGTGTTGTGGAAGCATTACGGCATTGAGGAAGCTACGTGGGAGAGACGAGATCAGATGCAGCAGCAATACCCAGATCTATTCCGTACATCAAGTAAGAATTTCGAGGACGAAATTTCTATAAGGGGGGGAGAATGTGAAACCCCACTTTCCTGCTTATCTCGTTTTACATGCTATACCTCGTTTTGCGTGCATATGATCTGTTTATGTGCTATAGGACCTAGAAAGTTATAATTTTGATGTCAATACTCCTAATACGTGCTAAATGTGCATTCATGAAATTTTCATAAAAAACGGAGTCAGAAATTTTATCGTCGATTTTCAGTGAATAGTGTTTTCGAAACACGTCCGCTAAAATTTTGAAACTGGTCTTTTTAACCCTTCTAGACCTAGTCAACGGACTTTAATAGACCTGTGTTTGATGAAAACAGTTTTTAAATCCGCTTAAGAATTTATTAGGGTTTTTACACCGACTTTTGCGAAAATCGAGTTTTAAGCCGACTCGCGTGAAATTATTGGATTGTAAAACTTCTTGTCACCTAAAAATAATCCACTTGAGATATCTTGGGGGTTGAATAATTATTTTGAGCCTTGGTGAGCAATAAAATGCAATTAAAGTCATTAAAACACAAAAATACCAATTTAAATTAACTTTGACTTTATTTAATTATTGACCAAATAAGCTAATATCATCAACACACACTCACACAACACAAAACACCACCACAAACACACACAAGGCCGAGAGAAAGAAGAGAGAAAAAGAAAGAGAAAAACTCAAGCTTTTCAATCAATTTTTCAAAGAAAAACTTAGTTTTTGTCCGTAGAACTTCGCACCGACTTGGATTCTACTTGTTGGGCACGCATAGCACGCATTCCTAGGCTTATATCGCATCAAAGGTGAGAGAAAAATTCTAGATCTCAAAATGTCATTTTTATGTTTTTGCTCATAAATGAAAATTTAACCGTTAGAATTGAAATCTGATGATAGATTATTACTCCTTGCATGCTAGGGATCGTTATATACTAATACTACGAATTTCTGTCGGATGTAGCATAATTTTTATTTTCCGGGTATTTAATTTTGATTAAAATGTTCAAAGTTGAATTAAATGAGTTGTGTTGATCGAAATCGATTGCCATCGATTTCTAAATACTTGATAATTACGTGTTAGCGTTGTTGTAATGCCGAATTTTTGATTACATTGTTCGTATGAAAATCCGGAAAATCCAGCCAAGACATCCTAGAGTTTTAGGGTTATGGGGCATGATTTGAAGGTGTTATGGTGTATTTCCTAGAGGGCTAATGTAGTAGGTTGAATGGGTGAGTGATAGAAATTGATTTGGCAATGTTTGGATTAGTAGATTGTAAGTTATGAATTTTAGAAGTTTAGGTTGTCATTCTTTAATTTCTTGAACAATGCCTTTAGATGGTTAAGTTGTAGATGTGTCTCAACTTATTTTTGAAATGTATGATAAGGTTGAGGTATTGTATGTTATGTTGGAACGGAGGCAGATAACGAAGACCGATTATT